>OW386287.2:32405892-33814178 GCA_936432065.2 Rutpela maculata | reverse complement strand
TCTGACTCTACTCATACAGACGATTCCATCTTACACATATCCGAAGCAATAAGCATTAACCACATTACTGAAAATAACATCTTGCAAGCAATTAAAAAGCTAAAGAACAAAATTACCGCTGGTCTAGATGGCGTTCCCAGCTTTGTGGTTAGAGACTGTGCTGCTGTGTTCGAAACTCGACTGTATACCATTTTTAACTTGATCCTTACTGTGTCCAAGTTTACTGATATCTGGAAAATTAGTAAAATATGTCCCATACTTAAAACTAGTGATCCATCTTCCATAATTAATTACAGAGCCATCGCCATTTTGTGCAATTTCGCCAAAATTATAGAAATAATTTTGTATACCAATATTTACAGTGCAGTCGAACCATTCATATCGCATGTTCAGCATGGCTTCATGACGCAAAGATCAACTGTAGCTAATCTTGCCTGTATTACTCAGTTCATATCCGAAAATTTGGACGCATGAGGACAAGTAGATGTTATATACACAGATATCCAAAAAGCATTTTATCAGATAGATCACTATTTATTATTATCCAACCCAAGGAACAATTTTGGTTTCTTAAATATATACAAGGGTGCTATAAAACTATTTATAAAATGTCTTGGAAAATCTATTTTGCTGTAACAATATCCTTAATGCCATCATAAAGCGACTTGTAGACTAAAAGGGCCTACCCTTATGAAGGTGGTTAAGGTTTTTTTTAATTCCATCACAAAACTCTTTAGTGATGAATAGTACTAGTACTAGTAATAGTACTAGTAATAGCTTTTGAAAACTTTGTTCGGGCCGTTTTAAAACCTTTCTTAAAACCTATCTTAAAGCTGTCGGAAGTTTTATTATTAGCTTCCTGCATTTCTAGAAAACACCTAGAATGCTACCTTAAAACTGGTTTTTAAAACTCTTATAAGTCCATATTAGAACTGAGAAGCTATAAGAATGTCCACGAAAGAATCCAAATAATTTTATTATTGCATTTATTTTTTCTAAACTGATTTAAGCATACACATCATCAAACTTATTGAAGATAAAATGGAATTTGAAATTTATAAAGCGTAGAGTGGCACTATAACCTCTCTAAGGCTGATTTAAAAGGTAATAAAAAGACATCAGGTATGACAAAAAAATTAAAACCAACGGCAGTTTATCATTAAAACTACAAAAGAAAGGCCCAAAGAACAAGGGCGCCTCAGAAATAATAATGATTTTAATATTCATACAAAATTTGCATAGATGCGTAATCAGCAAATTTAAAGAAAGTAGGCTGCTTCTCGGTTCCCACGGTAATTTTCAGTCGTTTCTTGTAATTCTACCATAATTTGCTAAAGAAAAAGTGATAATTATTTATTATAATTGTGAGATTGACCTTGAATATTTTTATATAACAAGAAAAACATGGTCGGCCAACTAAAAATCTAATTGTCATTTTACAGTCCTCTCATTAAAATATATATTCTAATAATGGTAATGACCTAGAATATTTAGTCTAAATGAAGTTCTTTTAGTCTTTTTGTATACTATCACAAATGATCCCTTCCTTACATAAATGCAAATGCACTTGGCCAAAATCACATGGACTTGATAAAAGCTGTAATAAAACGTTTGAGATTTAAAAGAACCACCTCCAAGACGAACCGCGTTGACATTTGATACAAAAACTTAAAACATAACCTCAAAATAATTTGACAGTGTGACGCGCGCGTATGTGTTCTAAATATACGTCTACACACATGCATCAACGACACTTCAGGCAGACATATTGTTTATTATTTTTATAATAAATGTTTTATTGAGGTTTTAGAAAGTGTTTTATGGAATTAAAATTTGCCTTTTAGATTTATAGAGGCCTTTTTTTCTTCATCACAGTATTTGTCAAGGATGTTTTAAAAGTCTAATTTTGTAATGGCCTTTAAGAAGTATTAAGAGGCATTGAAAATGTCTAGTTTTAAAAAGGATTTAAAATGCATTTATTGCAAATATGTTAAAACCATAGAGAATAATTTAAAGCCTCTTCAAATCTAAATGAAATTTAAGACGTTAATAAAACTAATTAGCTATAAGGAGAGTTTTATGTAGGTATGATAAACATACATATTATCCTAGAAGCAAATTAGCTTTATTATTAGGTCGTACAGAATGCTTTAAAACTTACCAAATAAGAGCAAGTATAGTTGAAGCCTAAAAGGTCTTAACTACAACATCAATAAAGCATAAGACTATTTCCTAACCCTGACAAACCTTTCTTAAAACCTCCTCAAATTCAAATGGCTTTAAAATTGTTCCTGGGGAAGCTAAAAGCCTTCGGATTTTCGTAGAGCACGGTGGTCACAGGTCTCCGAAATTACTTAGCTACGTCAGGTGTTCCACGGGGCTCAAACCTGAGGCCTTTGATGTTTCTAATTTTTATAAATGATATAACGTGAACAATCAATTGCCACCAGCTACTTTTTGCAGATAAGCTCAAAATCTATGCAAGTGTAAACAGTTATAACGACTGTGCTAATTTACAAACTGAAATTAATAACGTTTCTGTGTGGTGCTCAATGGCGCAGCCAGAAATCTCATCTGGGGGGGGCCAATAGAACCGGCCTCCCAGAGATTGAGGAAAACTTTTTAGAAAATGGTTGAAAACGGATGTGTATAGATTCCTCTACTAGATAATATTGGCATTAATTACAAAATATTAATTTCAATTCAATTTCAATTTGGATACTGCTTTTAGTCCCTTCAAATTAGTAAAAAAATTGCTGTTTTATGGAAAATTTTCCCACAGTTATGAGACCTGTAAGAAGTGAAGTATTTGGGATGTCTAATCATCATTTCCACCCCCCGCAGTTCTAAAAAAGGATGGTTTTTGAGAAATATATCAAGAGAGCAAAGTTGTAGAGCATAAAATTTCCTATAAGTTTTGTCTCTACCATTTTTTTTTTCGAATACCGCTTAGTTTCGCCGCTAGAGGGTACGAAAGAAATAAATATACATATGGACTTTTGTGCCTTTTTTAAATTTTGAGCCAAAATTATGCATTTTTATGAAAAATTACGTGAGATTAAAGCTGTAGAACATAAAAAATATATATATTTTTATGAAAAAAAAAAAAAAAACAGAAAACACCTAAAGATAGTGAATTTTATGTTCTACAACTTTGATCTCATGTAATTTTTCATAAAAATGCATAATTTTGGCTCAAAATCTAAAAAAAACGCAAAAGTCTATATGTATATTTATTTCTTTCGCGCCCTCTAGCGGCGAAACTAAGCGGAATTCGAAAAAAAAAGGAGAGACAAAATTTATAGGAAATTTTATCCTCTACTACTTTGCTCTCTTGATATTTTTCACCAAAATGCATAGTTTTTCCCGAGGTTTTTCCTCAAAACAGAGAAAAAGACGAAAAAACGCGGGGGGTAAAAATCATGTTTAGACAACCCAAATACTTAACTGTTTACAGGTCTTATAACTGTGGGAAAATTTTTTTAAATATTTCCTAATTTGAAGGGACTATTTGTACTAATAGTGATTATGCTTCTTTAATTTTTGGTTCCTGGAAGACGGCTTGGGGGGGCCCGGGCCCCATGCCCCCCCCCCCTGGCTGCGCGCCTGGTGGTGCTCCAACAATTTCCTTAAGCTAAATGCAAGATAATGACATTTGCTCATAGGCAAAACTCCATAAAATTTGATTATCATATTAACAATTTTCCCCTCGAACTTTGTTCCGAATTTAAGGATCTCGGTGTTATAGTTGACTATCAGCTAAGTTTCTCTAACCATATTAATCAAATCACCAAATCAACTTCTAAGTTACTCGGGTTCTTTGTTAGAAATTGGAGCTGTTTCTCAAATGTTGAAAGCTTAAAATTATTATATTTTACATACATTCGATCGAAACTAGAATATGTGGCACTCATATGGTTTCCTAAATAATAAAACTATTTTATTAATTGAAGCTATGCAAAGGAATTTTTTTAAGTTTGTGTTTCTTAAATTAAATGGTTTTTATCCTCCGCGAGGCACTGACAATGCACTATTATTAGATATGTTTCATATAATCGCACTATGCAAAACAAGGAACTGCATTGCTTTTTCTTTTGTGTACAATATTGCAAATAATATTATTGACTGCCCGTCCCTTGTTAATAGTTTTCTGCTTTCTCGCCTGAATTCAGTGAAAATTTTACTATTTTTATTGTCCTTTTGGTCGAACTAACCTCATGCGCAAATCACCAATTTTTAATGCCTGTAATATATTTAATTCTATATCTGGCGTCTGTGACATTAATCGTGGTATCTTAGATATGATAATACACTTATATCTAACAAGAAATCCGTAGAAATAATAATATAATAATATATCCCATCATGCTATGTTTTTTTCTTTACACTTTTGTATTTCTTTTATTTTTATATTTGTATTGTAGTTTTCTAATTCGTATTATTGTTTCTCTTTTAATTCATTGTACACTGTGTTTCCTGTCATTGCGTATTTATAGGTACCTGTTGGAAATAAATGTTAATTTATTTATTTATTTATATCTACTAAAAGAAAGACATTGACTTATATAAATTTTAATTCATTTTTACTTTTATTTGTTAGGTCAAAGCACAAGAAACCGGGCACCCTGTATATTCAATTCCTATTCATTTTACACAAAACTCCTCGGCGTTAGCGAAATGATAATTTTAAAATTGCATGTGCAGGCGCTGAATATTAATCCGAACTATTAAACTGAACTTTGAATGGCGTATTAGGTTCATTCAAAATTATTTGACACAATTAGAGCGATTGTTGGGAACTCTTATATCCACAATCAACACCTCGCATTTTCGGGTAATTCCATCTCTCAACATATTCCTTGTATACGTACATAAATTTACATTCTAGTATTCCGAAAGGCACCCTACATGTTAGGGGATGGTGAATATATAAGCGCTTTGTAGGTTGGAGCTTATAGCGTCTACATAGAGGGTGGATCCGAGAAAACTCTCGAATGCATATGTTACTGATATTCTTCTGAAATTCAATGAATTACTGACAGTTTTTTGAGGTTATCCAGTTGGTGGTCTCTGTTGGTAAATGGGTAAATTCTCAGTTTTGTAACTACGGTGTGACCCTACTCAAGTGGACACACCTTCGTAGCTCAGTTAGTAAAAGTGATTTTAAATTGAAAATGAGGAATGAGTTTTTTTTATAAAACAATTCGTTTCCAAGTTATTAATTATTTAATATTTGATAAATGTAATTTTAGGTGGCCGTAATTCGAAAACCGTAAATCAAAAGGTCGTTTAATTTTTGAAACATGAAGATCAATAATACGGTTTTCAATAAAAAAATACTTAATATGACTTCTCGAAAAATCGATCATTTTTTTCTTAATAAGAATGCAAGTCAATGATTGAAAAAGTTCTGTTTTACTCAAAAAGGATATAAGTAAAGGTCTTTGATACCGATCCAAATTTTTTTGAAATTGAATGACAAATAACAGCTTGAGATGGGTCACACTGGATATGTGGTAGTATACAGTATCGGAAAGTGTTGGTTTTGGGATGGCAATGAGAGAGAGCGAGAGTGAAGCATGCAATCGTGTACATGCTTCTCTTGATGGGCATGTCACTGTTTACCTCTGCTAGAGTACTGGTAGACGTCTTTATTGTGGGCGGTCGTTTAAATCGTTGAAAGTGCAATACCAAAACAAACGATTTCCGATTCTGTAAACAGAATCACAATGATTTAATCGACCGCCCACAATAAAGATGTCTGTACTCTAGCAGAGGTAAACAGTGACATGCCCATCAAGAGAAGCATGTACACGATTGCATGCTTCGCTCTCGCTTGCCGCTCTCGCTTGATTTTATTGATATCCCAAAACCAACACTTTCCGATACTGTATATATTTGTTATTGTCATTTATAAAATTTTATTTACATATTTAAAAGAACAGTAATAAATTCTCTAGTCTCTATTAGTACAGTACCTGCAGGTGAAAAAAATCCAAAACGTATAAATAATGTCAAATATAAAGATATCATCTGCAGTTTCTATATGGTCCCGACATTTTTTCTTACCCTCTAGGGGTGGAAATTACCCTAAATCTAAAAATTTCATTTTTTTTCACGAAAGTTATTGTTACTAAGACATTTGATGTTAAAAACAGACTTAAAACGGATTATTTGAAATTAAATGTGGGAAAAGAGTCAATATGTATTTATTTAACTTAGTAAATGACAAACGGTAAAGTTATATTCAGCATGAAACTCTCCTACGTCATCACATGTCTCCATCTCTTTTCGAAATTCATTATAAACTTTGTGAAAAATATCTGGGGTCACTGTAAAAATTACATCAGTGTTTCTGTTCTTCAAGATCTCAATATTATCTGTCATGTCAGTGGCATACACTATTGGCTTAAGATATCCCCTACAAAAAACAATCTATTGCGGTAAGGTTCGGAGGCCGCGCTGGCCAGTACATCGGCCTATGGCTATCCATTCATGTTCATTAAGCCAATTTGTGACAATCATTGCACTACGCGCTGGGCAGCCATCTTGTTGGAATATCATATTTCTTCTAAATGCCAAATTTTCTTCATTCAGTTGAGGCAAAAATATTAACTAAAAATTCCCAAATAATAATTTGCGTTTAGTCTTCCTTCCAGGAAAAAATAGACCAATTACTTTATTGAATGTTAACACACACTATGTGTTGACTTTCTGAAATTCGATAATAAGATGTGGAAAAAAATAGATTTAATTTTTAATATGAAATATCTTAGAACAGTAACTCCCATGAAAAAAATATATTTGGCTTCTCGATTACTCCTTTTAAGCTCTTTAATTTTAATGCTTCAAACAGTTTGATTTGAAAATTTTTAATTTTGAAACTCTACATATTTATATTTTTTGCGCACCCTGTACAACAAAATCGAAGTTTCTCAACGTGGATCGTATTTATATAATAAGCAAAGGAAACGATGAGGAATGATTTTTTTTACAAGTATATTTATGTCACTTTTACAAGTATAGTTAAGTGAACACATTGTACACACCGGTCTTGAATGAAAAAAAAGTTGGTCCCCGATGCCTAAAAAAACCACATGCATAAGCGAAATTTAATTTCTGCAAAATCGTATCCGACCCTCCTGGATGGTTTTCTATATGTTTTATGTTTCTTGAGTGCATTTTGAAGAAAAAATGCTTCTGCACAATTAAACGGTATTTTTAATATGGCAGAAAATATATAGAACTATTCGGGTGTGCGAAGAAATAACAATTCGTATAAAGTAATTTTGATTGTATTTAGGTATTACATAAACAGGTTATTAGGTGCATATAAATACAATTTATTTGACCAAAAATAAAATTATAATAATTATAATCGTCTTTCTGATATTCGTACATAGAGATATCTAACAAATCAATCAATCAATTTTTTTTCCAGAAGAAGAAGAAAACACATGCATTAATAAGGCACACACGCCCACAAACATATATAAAAATACACATATACACACGTAAATAATATGAAAAGTGAAATCAGTCAATTCAAAAATACATTTGTTGTTTTTTTTCAAATCATCAACATAATTATTCAATCAAAAAAGATTCAATTTTTAGTCATTAATGATCACTAAAATCAAATTAAATATGTTTTGATGAAAAATCAACAACAGCTTTTTTTAATCGATCAATGTAAGACTCGTCTTTGATATTTTTAATTTCATACCTCAAATACTTGAATTCCCTATGCACTGACTCGCCTGCCTGTTCAGGCCACAATCCTAGCCCATCGTTGTTTTCCAAGAAATTTATCGATTGTTCTACGTGACTTACTGCAACTGTACTTTCAATATTTCCGAAACGTTCTCTAGCGATCCCAACGATTTCTTGAGATTAATAATCAATTCTGGTAGTTTTGGCCCAACTCTTCTGGTTGAAAAACAACACATTACAATCCTATCGATGACCTTCAATTCTGATATAAAGGGGATCATGACCATCGGACCTCCAACTTGACCGCAATTATCTGGGTTTTTATCAAATCAGCATGTTGTAGGAGTTTCCTGCAAGCATTACCTTTAATTGAAAGTATACGTTGCGGTAAGCCACTTAGAACAATCGATGAATTTCTTGGAAAACAACGATGGGCTAGGATTGTGGTCTGAACAGGCAGGCGAGTCAGTGCATAGGGAATTCAAGAATTTATTGGTCGAGGTATGAAATTAAAAAAACCGCTGCCCAAGGAATCACTACTCCCACATCAAGATTTTCTATCCAAGTTACTCACAACGAAAAAATTTTGTATGTGGAAATAATTGTTTATGGAACTTTAATAATATAATATTTGAAATCCTCCTGAATTTTTTTGGAGACCTTTTAGCTCCTCTTGTATATACTAAATACCAATTTTATGGACTCTTACCTGCTTGATTTACCTATTTACCCCAAATTTACCCCAATTTACCCCCCAACCCTTCGACGGAACAAGATGAAAATATGATCTAGTTCCAGATCTCGTTAAAGTACACGTGTATCAAAGAGCAATGTTAAAAAAATGCTTTTTTGGCCCATCCAGGTGTGTGTATTTTGGTGGGTTGTTATCTTAAATGCTCGGGTAAATACTGTGGCAAGCTAGTTTGTATTGCTTTTTAACCGACTTCATAAAATTTTAAAAAGGAAGTTCTGAATTCGACTCGTATGTATGTTTTTTTTTATATTTATTTAATGATTACTCTGGCGTAACTTAAGCGATTTCTGTCAAACCTGCTGCAAATTATTGACTATGGTCCGGTGGTGATCCCACACTAAATTTATCAAGCTACATCTAGTGTAAGATGAACAAAAATTGGATTTTTTTTAATATTAGGAGTATATTCGAAGATTTGGCGGAGTTGGGTGATATCAATTAAAAATTTGGTTCTCGATTTATAATAATGATAATTTTTACAAACAGCAGGGCATTATTATGACTTCCTATCATGTCATATACCATTTCGTAACGGAAGAGAGCCTTGCATGGAGGCGAAGCAACCGAAGAATGTTTTCTTCGAGAAGAGTATGAACTGAGACTTTTAAAGAGAAACGCGCCCGTTGAACAATTTGTTTTTATAAACAAATTATACAGCATACTCTCGCTCATATCGTTGTTTTCAATGCCGTTAATGATGATGATTTCATTGCATGATGGTTTTTAATTGAGATGCGAGCAAATTTTTTGTAGATTAACGTGACACCTGGTTCAATGGCGGAAACCGAAAAGTAAACGACTATTTGATATTATGTACTGTGGACTAAAAGTATATTATTATAAGGAACTAAAGTGAGGTTATGATGTATTATTTGTTTATCCTCCAGGCAGGGACCTTGAAATATATGAAGTTACTAAAAAGGTTGAAATTTTTTTTAAATGAATCGCCTTCAAAAAATATTTAAAAAAAGTAAGAAATAAAATTTTACTCAGTCTACCTATTAACGTAAACATACCAGTGCCTGACACTGTTCCTAAACCTGACACCTCTAATTATTTCATCGAAAATAAGCTAAAACATGACTTCATAACTACTCTGTTAAAATGTTCAGGTTGGTGGCAATGTCGTTGATAAATGTTCGTGTTGTAAGATTGGTGACACTGGTTTTAAAATTTTTATGACGTGAATGGTCATGTAGGTTATGTTTGCTTACTTTTCATTAAGACTTTGAATAAGATCTAGACTAAATGAAATAGTGTGTAATAAGGTAAGTTTAGTATATTTTATAAAACTATATTAATTTACGTACTGCATATTTATAAAGTAACATGTTAATATAACGATTTCAAGGGACATAGGTTTTTTTCGTGTTTTGATTGGGGTGTCAGCTATTGGTTTTTAAAAATATACATCCGTCCAGTGCCTGACACATATGTCAGCTATTAGGTAAATTAGAAATCATGCAATAATGGTCTCTAGAATATAATATCAGGAAGCTTATATTGCTCTGAAATTATCATATTGATATCTTAAAGGCTTCCAATACCTGACACCCCAGGTCAGCCACTAGATCTCTTAGGTGTCAGCTATAGGTATTAATAATAATACGTATTTTTTGCAGATTCGTCATGTCAAAAAAAATATTAAAATATGAAGATGAGCAGATGCAGCAAGCCCTGTTGGCTGTTAAACAAAATAATGTCTCGGTAAAATCAGCAGCTAAGCAGTTTAACGTGCCAAAGACGACACTTTATTATAAAGTTACCGGAAAATATCCAGAAAAACGTCATATGGGTCCAATAACGAATCTTCTGGAGGAGGAAGAAAAAATTATAATTGAGTGGATGTTTAAAAGTGCAGATAGGGGCTTCCCAATTACTAAATCTCAACTGCTAGATTCTATTGAGATGTACGTAAAAAAATTAAATCGAAAAACGTCTTTTAAAGAGGGGAAACCAGGAGAGAAATGGTTTAAGCTATTTATGAAAAGACATCCAGAAGTGGCACCTAGGATGACACAAAATTTGGGCAGGGCACGGGCGTCCATAACAGAAGACAGCCTAAAGAAATGGTTTGATGAAGTAAAGACTGAGTTGAAAGAATATAGAGATGTTCTAGAGGATGCAAGTAGGGTGTTTAATGCTGATGAAACGGCAATATTTTTGGCTCCAAAAGGAGAAAAAGCTTTAGTACGTAAAGGAGAGAAAGCTGTTTATTCCTTTACAAGCAATGATGAGAAGGAATGTCTCACTTGTCTGATCGGATCGAATGCTCTTGGCCAATTAATGCCTCCAATGGTGGTATTTAAATATGAACGAGTACCATCTGTTATCATAAATGAATTGCCGAATCACTGGTCTTTTGGTCGAACTGAGTCAGGGTGGATGACTAGCGAAACATTTTTTGAGTACGTAGCCAATATCTTCCATCCATGGTTGGTAACCCAGAAGATTAAATTACCAATAGTACTATTCGTCGATGGCCATTCAAGTCATTTGACGTATTCTTTAAGTGAATTCTGCAGCCAAAATGGTATACACTTGGTAGCCCTTCACCCTAATGCGACACATGTCATCCAACCAATGGATGTGGCGGTGTTTCGACCTCTCAAAGAGAATTGGAGGCAAGCAGTGCATTCATTTAAAATAAATAATTCTGGAGGAAAATTAAAACGCGAAAATTTTGCACCTCTTATGGATAGGGTATTACAACAGCTGAAGCAAGAATCATTCATTAATGGATTCCGACGATGTGGAATCTTTCCATTAGACAAAAATGCAGTTAATTACAACAAGTATTTCAAAAAAAATGTCCAGGAATCTGTACCGAAAGAGATCTCCAAAGAGATGTTGCGTATTCATTTCAAATTTCTGCAGACTCGAATTGGAACAGATGCGCTTAGAAAATTTGAAAACAATGATCCAGAAAATGACGATACATCTCTATACTTATTGTGGAAAAAATTGAAAGAAGAATGTGATTTGGAAATTAATAATGTAGTAAATGATAAAGAAATTAGTCGTATAGAAAACTTGGAGAAAGATAAAGAGATAAATAGTTCGCAAGAGACACCTCTTGAAATATTTGAAGATAATAGTACACGTGTAAAGGGGTTAGAGAAGAATATAGAAGAAACAAATGTTTTTGAAATAACTCCTACTGAGGGATTAGAAAAGGACGGAACATTTGATGAGACAGAAGATCCAGAGTCATTGGGCAATAAACAACAAATTGGATTGGCAAACAACACTCTTGAGGATATCACAAATCAAAAAATAACACCTACGAAAGAGCCTTGTCGACCATACACAACAAGTGATCAGCTGCCATCTCCATTCAAGAACGTTTTTATTTTGCCTGAAACTAAGTTGAAAGACGTTAAAAAACGTCAACTAAGAGAAATAATGCCTTCAGTAATTTCAGGTGAAAAAGGAAAAGAGTATTTTAAGAAAAAGGAAGAAGAGCGAAATAAAAAAGAACGAGAAAAACATGACAAAAAACAGAAGAGGGAGGAAGCAAAATTGTTAAGGGAGCGAGAAAAGGAAGATAGGAAACGAAAATTGGAAGAGAAAAAGCAGATGAGACTAAACCAAATGGAAGAGAGACGAAAGAATAAAAAAAAAAGAAAACATATTACTGATAATGAATCATCCGATTCATCGATTGAAATGACAGTTGAATCAGAGGATGAGGGAGACAACTGGGACAAACAGTTATCAGAACATAGTGATAGTGATAATATAGAAATTCTAGATAAAGAAGATCTAAAAGAGGAAGACTTTGTCATCATAATTTATGATAATAGACATTACCCTGGTAAAATAAAAAAAGTTAATCTTACTGAGAAAACCTATTTGGTATCAGCTATGGTGCAGAGTGGTTTTAACTTTAGATGGCCTGAAAAAGAGGATGCTTTGTGGTATTCATTGGAGCAAGTAATATCCAAAATTGGACAACCAAAATCTGTCAACTCAAGAGGTAGTTACTATGTGGCTGAAATGAGTAAATATATGTAATAACTATTGTTTTTTGTGTTATTTTTTATGCTTCAGTTTGAATAAATATTTCTATCACCCACCTAATTTGTAAATGTTTCTTTCGTTACCACATTTTAGCCATTTTGATCAGAGGTCAGGTATTGGATTCTTAAAGTCAGACTTGGGGTTGAGCCAGAAATAATTGTGTCAGGTACTGGACAAAAAAATATAAAATTTCAAAATATTGAAAACTGAAAAAAAGTTAGATATTAGTCTAAGCTATTAATGTTATATCATAAACCACGTTTGATCTACTTATTCTGCGTATGGAATCTTCAATTGGTATTTTCAAATTATTTTTATAAATTAAAATGTGAAAAGTCCACTCTTAAGATGTCAGGCACTGGTACGTTTACGTTAGTGGAAAGTAGCAAAGAACTGTACCTTATTACCAAATATCAATTTGAATCGTGTGCAAAACGTATTTTTGAAATTAGTATTTTTTGTGCATCGACTTCAAATTGATATTTGGTAATAAGCTACAGTTCCTTGCTACTCGACACTAATAGGTAGACAGGTATTTGTAAAACTGAGTGAAATTTTATTTATTACTTTTTAGAGACCTTTTTTGAAGGCGGTTAGATATTTATTACTTATTAAATTTTCTATCGTTTTTTTTCTTTAAAGCTTAAGTTGTTTACTGCTATTGATTTAATTGTATTTAATACAATTATTAAATTTGATAGCAATAGCTTCAGCTTCAGCTTCATACATATACTTGTTTTATTAAAATAACATTCGCCTAGTAGGTAAAAAACAAGTGTCGCTATTACAACTGTTGTCAACAATATCTAATATCAAATAATGTTCAATATTGGTCCATTGACAAAAAAAAATTCTCTAAGTTACGAGACAAACAATAAAATTTGTTACCCGGTACATCAACGAAAAATAGTAATTCAGATTTGTTGCTAATTATTTGGTTCTTAGCGTCTTTACCGTAAGCAACGTAGCTTCTGAGATTTTCAACCATTAAACAAATACCTCCTATAAACGTTTGCACGCCACCTTTAAACTTCTATATTCCCGAAACTATTAATTGAACAAAAATTAGAAAAAAATTAGTTAATTCTAAGTTTATATGCTTTCTTTTTGGGTTCTAAGAGTTTTCGCAAAATGTAATGTTTTCGAGTTATTTGATCAAAACCGATTTGAGACACCTATTTTTTCAAGCTAAAACCGCAATTTTCAATCCGATACAATATAAAAACTATCAATTGATATGTATGAAAAATTGTATAGAAGTACTTTTTCCAAAATTTTATTCTGTGTTATTTTTGTTTTTTTTTTGGAATGACACCCAATAAAAAAGTCTAAATATGGTCTACATTTTTCCAATATCCACAGGGATTAATTCATTCATTCCAGATGTTCCCATTTGTCTCTTATTGAAATAGCAACTGCAACTCAGCAACGTCTTCCATCATACCTGATCAAGATGAGTAGTTTTCTCCATTTATACTCATAAAAATGGGAATATATACAAGTACAGGGGCTCACTTGACTTAAACATATATTCCTTAATCTTACCCTGTCAAAAAAATCTCATCAATCCGTATTGAAAATTATCAAAAATTAATAAGTATCTATGAGAACCTATATGGTCAATAAGTTTCTATAAGAGTTAGGTAAAGTTGCTGTTGAAATTGTTATCAGTTTATATCCGCATTGACCAGCAAAATGAGTCAAGCCATATCCATTTGTTAATCCAAACATTTACTTATACCATATCAATGAGAATTTATGAGCACAGTATCTAATGTAATTCGTGCGGCTTTCCGTGATTAAAAGACAAGTGTTTCTTTAAGAAACGAGCTGCATTAGGTTTGAACAGTTTGGATTTGCAATTGAAGATTACAAATTATAATGTTTGAATAGGGATTTATGAGATCAGTTTCTATGAGTATTAATGTTTTTTTTCAGTAATATATTAAATGTGTTTTCATTTGTTTGAATGGGTAAAAAGAAAGGTCAGTTTTCAACTGCAATTACAAATACAAGTTTAATCGCTTCGAATGGGATTATATGCGATCAATTTCTAAAAGTATTTATGCTGTTTTCCGAATATAGTTATGATGAGGTTTAATCAGTAACAAATTGTTCACTACTTGTTATGATATGGTCGGAAATTCCAAGTACACATTTAGTATTCCTTCAAGAGGATTGATGAGAGCAGTTTCTACGAGTATCTATTTGTTGTTCCTCTAGTAAATTATATAAGTCTTTATCAGTACAGATTCGGATCTAATTTAAATATGAAAATTATATCAGAATAAAGCAACCAAATATTTTAAACAGTATCTATTTGTAAATCCAGACATTTACTTATACTATCTCAATGAGAATTTATGAGAACAGTATCTAATGTAAAACGTGTGGCTTTTCGTGGTTAAATGGCAAGTGTTTCTATAAGAAACGAGCTGCATTAGGTTAGAACAGTTTTGATTTGCAATTGAAGATTACAAATTATAATGTTTGAATAGGGATTTATGAGATCAGTTTCTATGAGTATTAATGTTTTTTTTCAGTAATGTATTAAATGTGTTTTCATTTGTTTGAATGGGTAAAATGAAAGGTCAGTTTTCAACTGCAATTACAAATACAAGTTTAATCGCTTCGAATGGGATTATACGCGATCAATTTCTAAAAGTATTTATGCTGTTTTCCGAATATAGTTATGATGAGGTTTAATCAGTAACAAATTGTTAACTAGTTGTTATGATATGGTCGGAAATTCCAAGTACACATTTAGTATTCCTTCAAGAGGATTGATGAGAGCAGTTTCTACGAGTATCTATTTGTTGTTCCTATAGTAAATTATATAAGTCTTTATCAGTAAAGATTCGGATCTAATTTAAATATGAAAATTATATCAGAATAAAGCAACCAAATATTTTAAACAGTATCTATTTGTAAATCCAGACATTTACTTATACTATCTCAATGAGAATTTATGAGAACAGTATGTAATGTAAAACGTGCGGCTTTCCGTGGTTAAATGGCAAGAGTTTCTATAAGAAATGAGCTGCATTAGGTTAGAACAGTTTTGATTTGCAATTGAAGATTCAAAATTATAATGTTTGAATAGGGATTTATGAGATCAGTTTCTATGAGTATTAATGTTTTTTTTCAGTAATATATTAAATGTGTTTTCATTTGTTTGAATGGGTAAAAAGAAAGGTCAGTTGTCAACTGCAATTACAAATACAAGTTTAATCACTTCGAATGGGGTTATATGCGATCAATTTCTAAAAGTATTTATGCTGTTTTCCGGATATAATTGTGAAGAGGTTTAATCAGTAACAAATTGTTCACTACATGTTATGATATGGTCGGAAATTCCAAGTACGCATTTGGTATTCCTTCAAGAGGATTGATGAGAGCAGTTTCTACGAGTATCTATTTGTTGTTCCTCTAGTAAATTATATAAGTCTTTATCAGTAAAGATTCGGATCTAATTTAAATATGAAAATTTATATCAGAATAAAGCAACCAAATATTTTAAACAGTATCTATTTGTAAATCCAGACATTTACTTAGACTATCTCAATGAGAATTTATGAGAACAGTGTCTAATGTAAAACGTGCGGCTTTTCGTGGTTAAATGGCAAGTGTGATCAGTAACAAATTGTTCACCACATGTTACGATATGGTCGGAAATTCCAGGTACATATTTAGTATTCCTTCGAAAGGATTGATGATAGCAGTTTCTATGAGTATGTATTTGTTGTTCCAATAGAAAATTTGTCTTTATCAGTATGCATTCGGATCTACTTTAAATACAAAAATTATATCAGAATGACACAACCAAATATTTTAAACAGTATTCACTTGTAAATCCAAACATTTAAAGATATATTTTAATGAGAACAAATCAGAACAGTATCTAATGTAACGCGTGCGGCTTTCCGTGGCTAAATTTTAAAAGTATTTTTAATAAATAGCTTTAACGGATTTGAACAGTTTTAATTTGCAATTCCAGATGAATAGTTTTAATTGTTAAATAGGGATCTATGAGATCAGTGTCTTTGTGTAATGTTTATTTTCCAATAAAAACACATTTTATTGAAAAAAAACATTACACTGACCTCATAGATCCCTAACAATTAAAACTATTCATCTGGAAATGCAAAACTGTTCGAATCCGTTAAAGCTTATTTATTGCAAATAATTTTAAAATTTAGCCACGGAAAACCGCACACGTTACATTAGATACTGTTGTGATGGATTCTCATTATAATATTATCTTAAGTTTACAGGTGGACACTGTTTAGAATATTTGGGGTTTCATTCTGATATGATTTTTGTATTTAAATTAGATCCGAATGCATACTGATAAAGACTTATATAATTTACTGGAGGAACAACAAATAAATACTCGTAGAAACTGCTCTCATTAATCCTCTTGAAGGAATACTAAATATGTACCTGGAATTTCCGACCATATCGTAACATGTAGTGAACAATTTGTTACGGATCAAACCTCATCACAATTATATTCGGAAAAAAGGCATAAATACTGTTAGAAACTGATCGCATATAACCTCATTCGAAGTGATTAAACTTATATTTGTAATTGCAGTTCAAAACTGACCTTTCTTTTTACCCATTCAAACAAATGAAAACACATTTAATATACTCATTACTGAAAAAAAAACATTAATACTCATAGAAACTGATCTCGTAAATCCCTATTCAAACATTATAATTTGTCATCTTCAATTGCAAATCAAAACTGTTCTAACCTAATGCAGCTCGTTTCTTATAGAAACTCTTGCCATTTAACCACGGAAAGCCGCACGTTTTACATTAGATACTGTTCTCATAAATTCTCATTGAGATAGTATAAGTAAATGTCTGGATTTACATATAGATACTATTTAAAATATTTAGTTGCTTTATTCTGATATAATTTTCATATTTAAATTAGATCCGAATGCATACTGATTAAGACTTATATAATTTACTATTGGCACAACAAATACATACTCGTAGAAACGGCTATCATCAATCCTTTTGAAGTAATACTAAATATGTACCTGGAATTTCCACACGTAACTTGTAGTGAACAATTTGTTACTGATCAAACCTCATCACAATTATATTCGGAAAACAGCATAAATACTGTTAGAAATTGATCGCATATAATCCCATTCGAAGTGGTTAAACTTGTATTTGTAATTGCAGTTGAAAACTGACCTTTCTTTTTACCCATTCAAACAAATGAAAACCCATTTAATATATTACTGAAAAAAAAACATTAATACTCATAGAAACTGATCTCATAAATCCCTATTCAAACATTATAATTTGTAATCTTCAATTGCAAATCAAAACTGTTCTAACCAAATGCAGCTCGTTTCATATAGAAACTCTTGCCATTTAACCACGGAAAGCCGTACGTTTTACATTAGATACTGTTCTCATAAATTCTCATTGAGATAGTATAAGTAAATGTAAAGACTTATATAATTTACTATAGGAACAACAAATAGATACTCGTAGAAACTGCTCTCATCAATCCTTTTGAAGGAATACTAAATGTGTACTTGGAATTTCCGACCATATCATAACAAGTAGTGAACAATTTGTTACTGATTAAACCTCATCACAATTATATTCGGAAAACAGCATAAATACTTTTAGAAATTAATCGCATATAACTTGTATTTGTAATTGCAGTTGAAAACTGACCTTTCTTTTTACCCATTCAAACAAATGAAAACACATTTAATATATTACTGAAAAAAAACATTAATACTCATAGAAACTGATCACATAAATCCTTATTCAAACATTATAATTAGTAATCTTCAATTGCAAGTCAACCTAATGCAGCTCGTTTCTTATAGAAACACTTGCCATTTAACCACGGAAAGTCGCACGTTTTACCTTAGATACTGTTCTCATAAATTCTCATTGATGTGGTATAAGTAAATGTTTGCTGCTCCATTCTGGTAGAAACTGATAGAAATTTCAGCAGCAACTTTACTGCAGGCTCCAGTAGAGGGAGCTGTATACGTGTAGCTAATTCATATCTAATCTAATGTGACCTAAGGAACTGAAGTGTGTTTGTTAAATTAAAAACAAAGCAGTCTCTTTCACTGCTAACTCATTCATTGCTTCTAGGCTAGAACAAGAACACCTGAGGAAATAAGGACTTTGCAGAATTTTGTGTTTACCACAATATTAGTATTTCTATTTGAAATATGCAATTTAAACTGTACATTTGTCGGCATGCATATCCAAATTAATACTAATAAAAAAGCAAAATGGAAGTTTACAATAAAAATACATCTGTAAAATATACAATTGAAACTGTACATTTGTTGACATGTATATCCACATTAATACTAATAAAAAACAATGTTGAAATTTACAATAAAAACATGTTGATAAATGGTGTGTTACATACGATAGATACTGGAGAAAGGACGGACTGGAACTCTTATGATATTACTTATAGAAAAGTTTAGAATCTCCCTAAAGTTGTATCTGTAATTCCATATGTTTACAGATATAAGGGCAAGGGTGCATTTGCAGACACTAAACTGTAGATTTGTTGATGTATATTTCATATAAATACTCATGAAAGGGCAACATGATAATTCCAAATAGCTCATTGGGAATTACTGTTTCATAACCGATTTAAAACTTAATAAAACAGATAAAATCCTGTCTGTATAATACTAATATAACTTATAGGAACGATAAAACCGCATCACTTTTTTTTTATAAGTTTCTATGTGGAATTTTTGGCAGGGTAATAAGACATTAATTTGAAAAACCGCTGCCCAAGGAGTCACTGCTTCCACATCCAGATTTTCTGTCCAAGTCTCTCATAACGAAAAAATTCGTATGTGGAAATAATTGTTTATAGAACTATAATAATATAATATTTGAAATCGTCTAACCCAAAAACCCATAAAACGATATCCCACACGTTAGTGGGGTGGGATGAAGTAAAAAAATATTTTGAGGCTTTTGGTTCTTGTGCACACACTACTAAATCACAATTTTTTGTCATCCCCTTAGCTTTTCTTATATACACTAAATCAGGCCACCGGTATGGGGGGTCTATTGGGTATTGAGTTTAGGGACTCGGGCTTCCAAGGGGCCCGCCCGAGATTTTGGCCAATTTTTTGTTTCATATTTCCCCCCCCGCTCATCAATTATTAAGCGCGAGGATCCTTTGGCTTTCGAAGGGCCCGCAGTGGAGGCCCGTCAGAGATTTTGGCAATTTTTTTTCTTCAAATTTCTACCCCCTGCCCTCCAGCTCATCAATTATTAAGCGCGAAGGCCCGTTGGCTTTCGAAGGGCCCGTAGCGAGGGCCCGCCAGAGATTTTGACAAAAAAAATATTCCCGCTCATTAATTATTATTCGCGGGGGTCCGCCAGTGAATTTGGTACCGGGGCCCATGAGTTGATGGGGGGGCCTGCACTAAATACCAATTTTATGGACTCTTACCTGCTTGATTTACCTATTTACCCCCCATTTACCCCATTTCACCCCCCAACCCTTCGACGGAATAGGATGAAAATCTAGTTCCAGATCCCGTTAAAATACATACGTGTACCGAATTTCAAGTCAATATCTTAAACGGTTCCATAGTAATCGTGCGCACGAGAAAAAAGTTACAGACCGACAGACAGACATTTTTTTCCGCTGAAACTTAAAATCTTGACGTTTCATGACATTCTGAGCCTATTTGAACAATAGAAATTTTCAAAAATTTTTTTGTCATTGCTACACTTCCACTGGATGTGGAAGTAAATTAAAATTGTATTAAATTGTCTCATAAGAAAATTTAAATAATCTTCAGGAAAATTTCCAAAATCGCATACAGCGCTGAATGATTAAGTTTCAACTTGATTCCAAATCATCATACGTTCGGGATATGTTTACCAATTTTAGACAATTTAAAATAAATCAGATATAGGTGGTGCACATAATTTCACTTAACACTTTGTACATCTATTTAAACTGATATTCTCTATTGCTTAAAAAAAAAACAAATAAAAGTTAACTATCCGAGAATTATAATTTTCTAGTAGGTTACCTGAGAATTGAGATAACAACAATACCAATATTACAACTCTTTTATTACTGGACGGTACTAAAAGAGTAAAAGATAATATAACAGTTATCGCGGTTGAGATAGTTATGAATGCAAGGTGCTACGGTTTTGCAGGAAAATTTCCACATTGTTTGGTATTTATTATGAGAAACTACCGTCTGATTGCATCTAGCCGAGAATTAAAGACTGCCAAATACTTCAAAATACTCTAACAATGTTTGCGGTCAATAATAAACAGATTTTTAACAAACTAGATGATTTAACCTTTCATCTCATGAACGGGTCTCTTCAGGTTTCTTCTCCATCGACGGGGTGCTCTGAGTGGCGTCACTGTGGGGTGAGGTGAGGCAGGTTTGCGAACAGGGCCCCAATCAGCATTTATTATACTTTTCGCAAATACGAAAACGAGGTGTATATTGCATTTGATCGGTACATTTTAAAACCGTAAATATCGCAGACAAAAAATTTCATATCACTGTGTTAGTGAGCGAATTCTGAACAACTTTCAAAATGTCCATCTGTATGTCCGTCTGCCTGCCCGTTCGTCCGTCACGCTTCTTCTAAGCATGATAACTTAAGAAAGAATTGTATTAAAGTAAAGTAAATAAAAGTTTCCTTCCATTGATTTTTAAATAATGTATTTTTCTCTCGTTATGTTAACTTAAATAATTCAAGATATTTTTAAACGCGAAAGTTTTCTATTAATAAATGAATAGGAAAAAAAAACTGTTACTCAAATATATAATACAGTATTAACTACATTGAATAAAAGTAATGTTCAACTAGGTTTGTCATAAGGGAAAACCTGCCAGCAATTTGAACCTTGATGAAATTACTAAAATTTAAACTTTTAATCAACAAGTTTATATGAGCAGCGGATGTATTATCCATCGCCATTTTAATAGCTGATGATGATTTTTCATCACTTTTTAACATTATTAAACAACGTACAAAATTTCAACTTTGATGACTATTTCAGTAAATTTTTTACGCGTGGGTGGCGTTCTCATAGCTCCCCCCACCGCGGGTGTGCTAGTTGACCGCCGTTTCGTGTATGTACACGCAATAAACTTTTGAAAATCAGCCTTAATGGTATAAGTTCCAAAAATGTGTCACTCTCTCCCGGACTATAATAAGATTTAAGAAATTTCCATTCTACTGCACACATAATGCTCATAAACCTTTATATTACCATAAAATTCTAAATTCAAAACTCAGGTGGAAAACACTGGCGCACGGCACGAGAAGAACTTCGCCTGATGTGACGTCACACATTGCACGATCTGATTTAAACTTTGGAGCTCAGTTATTAATTGAAATATGGATCTAAAAATTTGTGGGATAGTTAGGGGATAATGCACTTTTAAAATAATCAGCCTACAATTAGAAACTAAATTTCGCTAAAGGCGTCCATTGTAATTTGAACACAAAATCAGAAAAAAACGCAGCTATTTTTATTGTTTAAGTTTAATTAAGAATACAGTAGCTATACTTATTCTGATTATTATACTCTTCGCAAAAAGGAAGAGCATATTGCATTTGATCGGCACATTTCTAAAACCGGAAATATCGCTCGTAGAGAAAAAAATTTCATATCATTGTGTTAATGAACGAATTCTGAAGAACTTTCAAAATGTCCGTCTGTCTGTCCGTCACGTTTCTTGTAAGTACGATAACTTAAGAAAGAAAAGTCCGATTGTATTGAAATTTGGAAAGTAATTTAGTGTTAGCTAGAGGAAGAAAACTATTGTTTTTGAAGAAAATCAATTAGTAAATAAGAAAGTTATTAATCATTCAATTTAAAAAAAATGTTTTTTTAATTTTTGTCGCTTGTACTTAAATAGAAAACTTTTTTTTTGTTTATGCATTTTACTAATATATATTTTATAATAATATATCTAATAATAATAATAATAATAATAATAATAATCCGTCCTTGTAACTTTGTCAGAAAATTCCTTCATCTGCCTATAAATTGAAATAGAAACCGCCATCTTGCTGATAGCCGATGGTTGGTACACCTCACCTCCTCTTAAGGAGAGAATTTGAAAGATAATAATAATAATAATAATAATAACAATAAAATATATATGAATATACGATATATGAGCTCCAGAAAATAGTTGTGCTAGAAACATGTGCAATAGTGAGAAAGGTCCTCAACAACAACAGCTAAGATACAATTACATCTTGCTTCACAGCCGATGTAACTGCTTTACCGAAGTGCAAACTTCGTGAACAAACAACGAAATAATAATAATAATAATAATAATATTTATTTACATTAATTTATATAGTACATACGCATATATTAATTAGATAATAGTGTAAATAAATATTGAAAATAGTGGCAGACTATAATAGTTACTAAAACTAGGTGTCCGAGACTTCCTTAAGTTTTCGAAAAAACTTGACTGTAGGTGTCGAATTCCTGGGGAGTAATATATTCTTTCAAGGCTATTGCTATATTAAACGTAATAAAATAGTAAAATAACAATACAAAAATCAAATAATAATAGGTGACTAAAGTGATACTTAAGTATTATACAATACGCAAACATTATACGTACACATATCTTATGAAAAGGGAAAAGACAAAATATATAAACATAAACATAAGGAATGCAAATATATATATAAAGAAATAACAACGATTCTGTCAAATGTATATTTACACCATAGAAGAAAAAGGTAACAAGAAGAAAAGCGGATATAATGATGAGCTTTCATAAAAGCGTAGGTTTATTTTCAATTAACCACTGGCGAAATTTTATTTTTGAGGACTTTTTATATATTATTTGCTTTAATTCGGGTGGTAGAAGATTGTACACTTTTATGCCAATGTAGTGGTACACTCTCTGTTCAATGGTCTTACTTTTTTTGGGTAATAATAGATTTTTTGTGTTTTGTGTCTTGTATTATGTATATGTGAGATATAATCCGTTATTAATTTGTGTTTTGACATATTTGTTAACGCAGTTAAATAAAAAAAGGTTTCTTACGTTACATATTTTGGTATGTTTAAAAAGCTCCTCAATTGAAAACCTTACCGGAAAATTAAAAATGATTTTGAGTATTCGTTTTTGTATGACTTCCAGAGGTTTTATTACATTTGAATATGCTCCACCCCAGCCAATAATACCGTAAGTAAGCACTGATTGTACTAACGCATAGTAAACGGATTTAAGTTCATGGATACTCAAAATGTACTTTAATTTTTGAAACATGTAGGATAGCGATCTCAGCTTCCTGACTAAGTTTTCAATGTAGTGGTTCCATCTCAAATGATTATATACAATTATTCCAAGATATTTAACATATTCTGAGTTTTCCAAATTCCATATAGTATTCCTATGTTTGAGTTCAACATCAATAGTTGTATAGGATGGTAACTCGAAAATGGTATACTCGAAAATGGTATATACATTGTTTTATTTAAGTTAATCGTTAGCAGGTTGTTATCAAACCATTTTGTTATTTTATTTAAATCTTCCTTTATTTTTTTATTTATTTCAGCCCAAGTCTCTCCTTCTACAAATAGTACAGTGTCATCAGCATATGACACTATGTCTCCGTAACAGTCTAGGTTAAGAAGATCATTTAGGTATATTATGAATAAAATAGGTCCCAAAACAGTTCCTTGTGGGATACCAAATGTTATTTTTTGTTTATCACTGATGTTGGTGCCTATTTTTACCGATTGATATCTGTTTTCCAAGTAGTTGCTAAGTAACTTGAAAGTCTGTCCCCGTATTCCCATATTTTGGATCTTGCGTAGAAGTAATTCATGGCTTACCGTGTCGAAAGCTTTTGCCAAGTCAATGAAATCTCCTGCACATGGTTTGGCTGAGCCTAAACAATTATAAATTTTAATAAATAAATACCTATTATTTCTGCTTACATCATTGTTAAAAAATATTATTTTGGTCAGACTTGCACCAATGGTATATGAAAGAAACGAATGTTTTCTTTGAAAGTTATCTGCTGAATACCCAAAATAATATTTTTTAACAATTATAAATTTTGTTCGTTAAATTGGCTATTGCATCATTGGTTGACATGTTCTTACGGAAACCATATTGCTTCTTAGACAGTAAGTTGTAACGTTCCATGAAACTAACTGGCCTAGTTTTTAATGCTTTTTCAAATATTTTAGCAACATTGGATAACAAACTAATGGGCCTGTAATTATCAACTAATTGACTGTCACCTGATTTATAAATTGGTGTTATCAGAGCTTCTTTAAATTGGGATGGACAATCCCCTGTCTCAAAAATAAGGTTTATCAGATATGTTAGGGGTTTACTTATGATTTGAGATAACTCTTTCAGAATTTTAGTTGTTATACCATCAGCACCGGGCGCACCAGTCATTCTTATCTCAATCAGTTCATTTTCATTAACCGGGTTTAAAAATATTGTGTAAGGGTTATTAGGTTGTGTTTGTTCATTTTGATCGGATTGCCAATCTTTTTTTATTTTCTGTGCCATTTTTTCACCAACAGTAGCATAGTTATTTTTAAATATTTGAGCAATTTCTTTTCCATCCGTAACATTTATGTTATATTTATTTTTTATTTCAATTATGTCGTTATTGTTTGTTTGTGGACTGTTTGTATATTCTCTCATTAGGTGCCAAATTTTCTTGCTATTGTTTTTATTTTGGATAATGACATCTTTGTAATAATTTTGTTTCGATTTTGTAATTAATTTATTTAGTTTGTTTCTATAATCTTTGTATTCTTTAAGCGAATCTACATTTGGGTATTTTCTGTACACATTATACAATTTATCTCTTACATGTATCGACTTTATTAAACCCTCTGTGATCCAAGGTTTTTTTTTTAACGTTTGTTTTATTGTAATTGTTTGTGTTGACATTTCTATAGCCTCTTTGATTGTATTTATGAATATTTGGGTGGCTCCCTACACTGTATTTTGCATGTAAATATTTTCAAATGTGTTCTGGTTTATTATTCTACATATTTTTTTATAATCTAGGAATGTTTTTGTCAACTGTGTTTGTCTTGAAGTTATTATTGTTAATTTTTAATATTGTCGGAAAATGATCTGTTATTTTAGAGTGTAAAATTATTGGCAGTAACTCATCTACCGTGATGTAATTACTTTTAAAAAAAAATATGATCAATACAGGATTGGGAGTTATTTTCTATCCTAGTATGCTTGTTGATTAGTGATTTATAACCATTTTCGTAAAGAACATTTAAATATTCATGGCTAGCCTCCGTATTCTCTAATATATTTATATTCATATCTCCTACTATAATTTCCGTGCGTTGAAATATTACTCACGAAAGATATATATTACAGACATTCAATTTTCGTAGTAATGTGTGATGGTGCAGTGGCTAAAATTTTGTCTTGCGATCCAAAGATTCTGTGTTCGAATCCCAGGCAGGTTGGATGTTTTTTTTTCAATTTTTTTTTTCATAAATTTTTTTTCACAACAAAGTTGGTATCCCAAAATTTAGGATGTCCAAAAACTAACATTATTTACAAGAAAATTGGGAAGTGCTTGTTTTTATTTGATATAAAAAGATATATTTTTGGCAATTGACCAATGACCATAGTTCGAGTGTTTTAATTTTTTGTATTCTTATATAGTTGAAATAGTTGATTGTGGATAAAATTCCAATCTGTAATTGACTTTTAGAGAACTATTTACGGCTAGACAAACTTCAATTAGTATATTGTAACTATAGTAAAACGTACAATCGCATAGTCTGATATTAATTGACTTGGCTTTGAGGTTGCCTACAGTTTCCGTTTGTCGTTGTGATATGATATATACCTGAGTCGAAATCAGCACAAGGAAGGAAATTAGGAAATTCTCAAGATGGGCAGATAAATTGCAGTGGGATCCTATAATGTTTCATAATACGCAACGGTCTCTGTGTAACTAAATAACAGTTTGGTATGCTTTGAATATGGAAGCTATAGTGCCTATTTTACAGGGTGTTACAACAGTGGCGTAGCCAGCTGTAGATTTTTATCTATAGGAGTGACATGGTGAGGGTGGGGGTACATTGAGGCTTTTCGTAGTTATTAGTCCCAAAAACGCCTAGAGCCTATCAAAGTTGACCAATACAAATATTTTTTTCCCATTTTCCTTAGAAAATTTCAAAACAATCCCTTACGAGCTTTTTTGAAAAAAAGTTACTCTGCATTAATAGAAGTTGGTTTACGTTTTGATTATCGATGTAATAAATTGCTTTTTTTCTTAAACCGTAGTGAAATCAATAATATAAGTAATAAGAAATCAAAATAAAGCTTAAAAAATGTTTAAAAAAAGTTTAGTGTAAATTTTACATGTCAATGAATTTCTTATAGCTTTATTTTGAGTTCTTATTGCTTATAATATTGATTTCACTGAGGTTTAAGAAAAGAAGAAATTTCTTACATCAAAAATCAAAATGTAAACCAACTTCTATTAATGCAGAGTAACTTTCTTTAAAAAAAAAAAACTCGTGAGGGATCGTTTAGAAATATTCTAAGGAAAATTAAGAAAAAAAATTATTTGTATTGGTCAAGTTTGATAGGTTCTAGGCGTTCTTGGGGCTACTAACTACGAAAAGCAATGCGGGGGATGGCATAGTGCCCCCTGGCCCCCTCTAGTTAGGCCATTGTGTTACAAACAATTGTCTTTTTTGGTCGAATAGTCTGTTAAAAAAAATTTTAAAAAATATTTAAGTCTTCAAAAAAAGAAGTCACTAATTATTAAGAAATAAAATTGTATTGTATGCGTCGTCGCACAGTGGGAAAAATATGCCCTTTTTTGGACAAAAATCTGCCGACAGTAGAGATTTTAATCAAATTGAATAAAAAAAAATGGCAAATACCCTTGAGATATTGTACTTTAGAATAATGCTGCGGCAAATTAGCTTTAGGTTAACCTAACCTAAAAATCGCAAATATTACTTCCACATTCAGTGGAAGTATAGAAATGACAAATTTTTTTTTAAAAATTGTATTGTTCAAATAAGCTTAGAATGTCATGAAACGTCGAGATTTTAAGTTTGAGCAAAAAGAAATATCTGTATGTCTGTAACTTTTTGTGCGTACGATTACTCTGGAACCGTTTAAGATATCGACTTAAAATTTCGTACACATATGTATTTTAACGAAATCTGGAACTAGATTATATTGTCATCTTATTTCGTTGAAGGGTTGGGGGGTAAATGGGTAAATCAAGTAGGTAAGAGTCTATAAAATTGGTATTTAGTCAAAGTTTCAAAGTTCTCAAAGTTTTTAACAACCTACCAACTTCAACAGTTCAAAGATCCTTCATAAATTTATAAATCAGATATTTTTGCATAAGAAACAAATTTAATGTACCTGAGGAAATTTTGTGTACTTATAGCCTTCATTCATATAAAAAAACTCGTTTTTTTCGAAAACGTCACATAAGCACTTGTGTCTTCATTTAATACATACAATTTTTCACTTATAGGTATCGTAATTTTCCTCATTCCTTTGAAGGATCGATAGGATGTGAGTAAGATTAAAGATGTAATCAGCATTAAAAAACCCTGAAGAACAACTTTTGATCACTTAAATGTTATTTCACTTGAATGTCGAATTTTCACCACCTTAAACCTTCAACTCCCATTTTAACTCCTTAAAAGGGTTATGGTTCATACGTTAAAAACGATTCAAGAAACTTAAGCATAAAAATGAAATTGGCATCCAATTTACATAAACACTACTTCGTTTATTTGTGACTCTCGACCAAGGTGGTAAACGCAGAATAAAGAGAAAAACACCGCTGCCCAAGGAATCACTACTTCCACATCCAGATTATCCAAGTCTCTCATAACAAAAAAAAATTTGTACGTGGAAATAATTGTTTATGGAGCTTTAATAAAATAATATTTGAAATCGTCTACCCCAAGAATCCATAAAACGATATGCCACATCAGTAGTGGAGGGGCGGGGGGGCTAGTGGGGGTGGATGAAGTAAAAAAAAATGAGGCCTTTGGTTCTTGTACACATACTAAATCACAATTTTTTTTATAATGGGTTGGGGGGTAGTAATGGAGGTGGCTAATGTCAAAATTTTTTCTGAGACGTTAGCTTCTCTTGTCTATACTAAATACCAATTTTATGGACTCTTACCTGCTTGATTTACCTATTTACTCAACGGAATAAGATGAAAATATAATCTAATTCTAGATCTCGTTAAAATACATATATGTACCAAATTTTAAATCGATATCTTAAACAATTTCGTGCGCACAAAAAAGTTACAGACAGACCGACAGACAGACTTTTTTTGCTCAAAATTAAAATGTCGACATTTCATGACATTCTAAGCCTATATGAACAATACTTTTTTTAAAATCTTTTTGTCGTTTCTAAACTTCCACTGGATGTGGAAGTAATATCTGGGATTTTTAGGTTAGGTTAACCCAAAGCCACTTTACCGCAGCACTACTCTTAAAAAAATGTTTTCTTAACCGCTTCTCAAGTCACTGAAGTAACTCCTTGAAAATCTAGAATGATTTTGTGTTAGGTAAAGAGAAACGAGGCCCTACAGCTTATAGTGGAGTCCGAACCACTTCTTGGGGATAATTTTATAATTAAAATTATTTCGCGATGGGCATGGATTGAACCTGCTTCGCTAGGTACGCCAGTATGCAAGCTAGACGCGCTAAACCACTGAGCTACCGTCCCCGTATTACTCTACTCTACTCTCTACTCTACTCTACTCTCTACTCTACTCTACTCTACTCTTTACTCTACTCTACTCTACTGTACTCTAAAGTACAATGTCTTAAAGGTATTTGCCATTTTTTAAATTTAATTTGATTGAAATCTCTACTGTCGGCAGATTTTTGTCCAAAGAAGGGCATATTTTTCCCACTGTGCGTCGCCCGGTGAGGCAAATTTATTACCTTCCTACCTACCTTTCAATAATGAAGTATCTTAAAAATACGTTTAATTTCAATATAAGGTAAAAAGGTTGATCAACCGGGCGGACGGTGAATCTTTATTTCATAATTCTTAATGATCTCGTTTTTTTAAAGCGGTTTAAACTTTTTTCATGGGATTTTTTTCTCATTATGATTATTTTTGTAACTGGTATTTCGGTGGCAAATTAAATGCCGACGCACAATAAGTATGTTTATTTTTTCTGGAGTAAAGACGTTGACAATCAAGTTTAGAATTTTTCCGTTACTTTGTGACTGTACAGGGCACACCAAATTAGATGGGATTTGGTGTTTTCTCTAAAACTATGGCAGATAGACAAAAACCAATATAGGTGACCTGATCTCGATTTTCGAGAAACAAACAATGGCCCAAACCGCGATCGTCTATTCGACTACCGAGCTACAGAGCGTTTTTGGAAAATTTTTCAATTTTTGATGACCTCTATATCTCAGTTACCATATGTCGAATCGAAAATCGAGTAACACATTCTTAAGGCACTTTTTTCACCAGAATCCGTTGCTGATAGACATAATTTCTGTTTTTTTTAAAGGGAACACCCTGTAAATTATTTCATTATTCGATCACAACTTAATAACCAACTTATTACATATTTATCTTTAGAAAAAGTGGTTAATTTTCGAAAAATTTAATACATTTGTAAGGAGGCCAAGGCAAACTAGTAACAACAACAATTCTTCTTATAATATAAAATAATTTTGCCAAAAATAGGAAAAACTAAACTACAATAAATGTTCCAATAGTCTTCCATTGACATCTATGCATATTTATTGCATTTCTAATATTTATTGAGAAGGCAATGGTAAAAAAAAAGAAAATCGAAATAATCGTAAATGTCAAAAACTAATTTGTGAGTTAATTGTGAGTGAGCATTGTTAAAAATGATTCAATTTAGTAATGGTGAAAAATATGATATGATTAAGCGTCTTATAGAATGCGAAGAAGATTCAAATTTAGCTTCCGAGCTTTATTTTATTAGATAAGTTAAAACATCAAAACCTAAAAGTGCCGAATAAACAATATTTTTAGATAACCAGAAAAGAGACAGCCAGACAAAAGGCTACAACAAAATTTAAAGGAGTTTTAGAGAAAACCTCAAATCCTATCTAATTTGGTTCACCCTGTATATTATAACAAACTGAACTTGTTAAACAAGCTACTATATTTTGAAACACAGGAGTGTGTCCGCGGTTTCATAGTCTCGCTACATTATCAAATAAAGTAAAACAGCGTATTAGTTGACGGATTGAGAGCTGGCAACCATTTTCTTTTGCTTTTTTTTACATAATTTTCTTTCACATGACGTTTAATTTAGTTAAAGAAATATACAGGGTGTCTCGAATTGCATAGGCCAAACTTCACTAAGAGATACAACTTTTCAAAATAAGAAAAAAAGTTTCTATAAACATGGGTCGGGAAGTGCTTAGTTTCCGAGATACAGGGTGTTCAAGTAATTCTCCTGAAAATGTTTTTTTATGAATATTTTTGAAACGTCTAAAGATAAACAAATGATAATTTACACATGGATTTAACTTTTTCTGCTTTTTAAGACAAAATGACAACTATGTACGAAAATCATTCAGGAGCAAGTGAAACTGGGGGGGGGGGGGGGGCTAGGTATAATTTAGCCCCAACTTTATTGTGTGACACTTTTACATTAATTTATGAGCAGAATTTAAATATTTGAAGTTTTCTACACAAAAAAGTCTGTTGTCTTTTTTCTCTAAAATTATCAGTTTTTGAGTAAATCTTGTCTGAACTTTATTAATTAGTAACCTTTATTACCAGCATTCCTGGTATGCAGGAGTGTGCCATGATTGTAATGTTTGTAACAAATGGAAAGTAATCTAGCATGAAATGCCAGAATGACAATAATGACATTGTTGTTTTTTGAGTTTTCTGTAGTTCATTGTTCTGTAGTTTTATTATTTCCTTTTTGAAAAAGTGTTCTATTGAAAAGTAAAAAATGGTCATGTTTAGTAATGAGGAGTACGCGGATATTCATTTTATTTATGGATATTGCAATGGAAACGCGAATGCCGCAGTACGCGAATATCGCAGAAGATTTCCTAATAGAAGGAAACCATCTAAAGATGTTTTTATTCGAACCTTCCTAGAATTTAGAAATGTTGGACTTAAAAGAGGTCCAAGAAATGAAGAACAGCGAAATGGGCAATTTAAAAACATAATTTTGGCCAAATTTAACAATAATAATAAATTAAGTATTAGAAGAACGGTCCAACAGCTGCGTGCGCAAGCTGTGCATGTTTCCAAAAACAAAGTTTTTCGGATTCTGAAAAAAGACCACAGAAAAGCTTTTCGAATGCAGTCAGTCCAAAGCCTTCAAACAGGTGATCCCGAAAGGCGTATCAATTTTTGTAATTGGTTTATAAATGCCATGGAACAAGATCTCGATTTCGGAAGTAAAATTATTTGGACTGATGAAGCTACCTTTAACCGTAATGGATCGGTTAATTTTAATAATTTAAGAATCTGGGCTCATCGTAATCCTCATATAATTCGCCCTAGGACATTTTAACAGGAGTTTAGTGTTAATGTATGGCGTGGTGTTATAAACGGGATTTTTTTGTGGGCCCCACATCCTTCCTCCTCGTTTAAATGGAACATTATTTAATGATTTTTTAAATAACTATTTTTTTCAATATCTCGAGGATATTTCTCTTAATTTAAGTAATGAATGCTGGTTCCAAATGGATGGAGCTCCTGCACATTTTGCTGTTGAGAACCGTTTGTGGGTAAACAATGGAGGATCGGTCGATTAGGTGCAAGAGCCTGGCCACCCCGTTCACCGGATTTAACTCCAGTTGATTTCTTGCCTGGGGCTATTTAAAGGACAAAGTCTATGCAAACCCTGTAAACACAAGAGAATAGTTAGTTAGGAAGAATTCTCGAAGAATGTGAAAATTTGCGGGCTAATCCTGATTTCATTCGTAAAGCTACACACTCTGTACGGTGCAGATGTCAGAAATGTGTTGATGCTGGCGGAATGCACTTTGAACAAATCTAGTAATTTGTAATTTACCTTACTTTAATCTAATTCATTGTTGTCTAATAAAAAAATAATGTAATCAAATTTTGTTTTACTGTCATTGTTTTTTCTGTTCTGCCAAAATATTCATAAAAAACTATTCCCGAATAAAGTTCAGATAAGATTTATTCAAAAACTGATAATTTTAGAGAAAAAACACAAGAGAATTTTTTTGCGTAGAAAACCAAATTTTTAAGTTCTGCTCATAAATTAATGTGAAAGTGTCACACAATAAAGTTGGGGCTAAATTATACCTAGCCCCCCCTCCAGTTTCACAAGCTCCTGAATGATTTTCGTACATAGTTGTCATTTTGTCTTAAAAAGCATAAAAAGTTAAATTCCTGTGTAAATTATCATTTGTTTATCTTTAGACGTTCCGAAAATATTCATAAAAAACATTTTCAGGAAAATTACTTGAACACTCTGTATATCGGAAATTAAGCACTTCCCGACCCATGTTTATAGGAACTTTTTCTTATTTTGAAAAGTTGTATTACTTAGTGAAGTTTGGCCTATGCAATTCGGGACACCCGGTATAGTTGGAACTAGTCAAAAAAAATAGTTACAATATGTGTAATTAAAAGTAATTGCGGCTAAATTTTTCTGGGCAACTCGGCTGTAATGTATTATGTCATCATTAATCTTTCATTTAAATCGAATTTTATTAACAAATAGATATATGCACGAATAAGCTGCCGGATCTTATATAGGCAGACCTTCAAAACATTAATGAGGCTGTCTACATAACAGTTGGCATGATGCCACCAGACGTGCTATACAGCAGGCAGAGGCCAACTAAAATAATTTTCATGAATCACAGTACGTCTGACAAGACGTGAATAAGAAGAATTCCTAACTATCAATTTTGAGGCAATTCCGACTAAATTTGAAATTTCACTGGTAGTGGAATAAAAACAAGGGAAACAGTCGCTTCCTTCTCGAAAAATTTTTTTTTTAAGGTATAACCAAATGAAACCTATACAGAATCATTGGTTAGGTCCTTGTGCATGTGAAATGACTAATTATGACATCTTTTGGGGGGTCAGACATTCTTTATCCCGAAAAATGTTTTACCACAAATTAAACACTCCATAATCAAACAACTTACAATTATTTAAATATTAAATTAATTAAACACTATTTGAAGAGCTCAAAGCGAGTAATTGCATGCATGAACCAACAGGAAATACATAAAAATGCTGGCAAAACAATGTGGCAATGTTTCGCGTAACGGCCATCTGCGCGAATAGGGACGCAGATGCGCGGGCGCCCGAATAATTACAATTTTAGATGGCGATAACTCGAAAACTGTTTGTCACAGAAGATTTGTTTTTGTTGTAAAAACTTTTTGAATATTTTTTCTTTAATTTATAAGCAGATACTACGGCAATATTCCTTGACATAAAAAAGTTTTTTGCTTACCGAAAATCATGCAGCAATAAAAGTAAAATTTCGAGTTTACTCCATTCTCCAAGAAAAAACACGCTAACCAGGGGACTTAAATTAGTACAGTTATGACCGCCTATATGTCATCAATCGATTAAAAAAAAACCTCATGTTTATAAGTTAATTAGTTTCGAAGTTATCCCGTGGTATGTGTAAAAAAACATAAATATAACATTTTGACAAATTATTGACAATTTTCGGGATAAAGAATGTCTGACCTCCCAAAAGATGTCGTAATTAGCCATTTCACATGCACAAGGACCCAACCACTGATCCTGTATAGATTTCATGTGGTTATACCTTTAAAAAAAAAATTAAACATTTTTCTACCGTTTTTACTCCACTATGGCACATTTACCAAATTTGTGGCTAAAAAAATTGTTTTTAATTTTTGCTAGGAAAATTACTGCCGGTGAGGCCACGATAACGTGGGTGATGCCATAAATATATACCATGTTCTCATGTAAAAACACTGAATTGGTTTTAGAACACATAATAATTGTTTGCAATAGGTACTTTTTTTTTAGTTAGTTGTCATCCTTCTTCTGTAAATGGCCTTTAAACAGTTGGATAATTGTAACTAGATAAATGAATAAATATTGTAGTTAAGTTCTCTGTATTCATCCATATTAAAAGCAAGGAAATTTATTAAACACTCAGTTGAATACCATGGAGTTTTCTCAATGAAAACAATAAGTTTTAAATTTATTTTAAACAATACCTTATTTACGGTATTTATCATTACTAACATAATAAAAAATCATGTCGAATATTTAGTTGTGGGTAATAGTAATTGAAATTTTAAATATTTAGAACGGTAAGTTTTACACAGTCACAGAACTTGACATTTTTTAAATCAAGCATATCACCAGTCAGAGAGAAGTTATGAAGAACAGAATAATATTATAGGTACAAATTGCTTTTGCAAAGATCATAAAAATGATATCCCGTTTATTTGCACGTTGTGCAGAACTCTGTTAATATGTTTTAGTGTCACAAGCGCTTAAAAGGTACACCGTATATCCACAGCAGGGAATCTCAAGTGACGTCACGAAACGCCGGATGACGTCAAGACGTCAGCATCGATACGGTTTTCCAATTGTAGCCGCACTGCAGTTTCCAAAACTCAGCCACCGGAACAGAGTTATGTAGTGATCTAGGGTACAGGGTGCTGTAAATAATTGGCGAGGTTCTTATGGGAATATTTATATTTTCTTTCAAAACAGTATTAAAATGGAAATAGAAAACTTAACATTCCGATATATACACAACCCCAATATATACCACGTCCATTTTATTTTATCTTTGGCTAACAAAATTACGTATTAGGGGCCAATTAGTTTCATTTTCTGTTTAGTATTGTCCATAATTATTTATTTGTGGCATATTCATCATTTCCTACTCTTTACAGGGAAAAAATATTTTAAAAAAATTATTCAAACATGAACCTGAAATTCCTTTAAGACCAGCTGTGAGCTCAACTAATCTCCACGTAGTAAACTCTCAATTTGTATTAAAAATCTTAAGGTTCAGGGTTCCCCTGAGTTTTATGTTAAAAATACTAATTGGTAATAATAAGACTCATCTAATGGTAAGTTTGGATGTAGTAAGCCATTTAACAAATATTCTGGTAAATAAAACATTAATAATAATTAAAAAAAAATTAGCAACAAAATGGAAATTTGGAGAAGAGTACTGAATTAAGCTTAGAAACCACTCTTTGTATTAATTTATTATTTATTTATTGTTTAGAAAAATACAAATTTTTGTTGACAAAGTTTCAAAAAAAGACAAATAAGTAAATAAATAATAGGTGATATAAAATTTGTATAAGATGTATAGAATACAATACATAGATATACATTCATATATACTTCAATATTATCTTGATGTTAATATAATTTAAGTTATTAACCGTTGCTGCACATTTATGAAATCACCTAATAAACTCTTTAAGGAGCTTGTGCGTGATTTTCACAAATAAAGTAATAACGTAACTGGATTATATACGTGGAAAATTTTATATACATGGTAAGAATTAGATAAATACCTACATTTAAAACTTATTTTACTTACTACATAGTAGTGCGAGAAGAAGGATACTATATTCTTATTTTACTAGTAAGTGGGGTAAGTTTATAAATATTAATGCAGTTGTAATTGCTATAGATATTAAACATTATATTACTGGAAACTTACTTTAATTTAAGTACTATACGTAATGATAAGGTTTTTTCTGTTAAGAATATCTCTCTTAGTTGGTAGAATTTGTATATAAGTCTTCTTAGCCCTACAAGATATTCCAAATGTACATTCCATCTCAGGTGATGATCCATCATTAGACCAATGCTGCAGGGAAATTAGACTAAAAAATGAGGAAACCTAGACAAAATTAGTAAAAATCTGAATTTTGCACAGATGTTCCTTGAGGTGTCCCAAACCCAAATCCACAAAAATCCCAACATGGCTACCCAAGATATTGAAGATCAAAGTTTTTTTGCAAATATCTCGCGTTCTATGCATCGGATGCCCATGAGGTCAACGTGAAAGTTGTAGAGAAATAAATTATCTACAAGTTGTTTTTTTTTTGTTTTATATCAAACCGCCCGCATTTTTTCGAGATATTCAAGGTCAAAGTTTCAACATGGTTTTTCGCGAATATCTCGCGCCAAATAAATCGGACAGCAATAAAGTTAACACCAAAGTTGTGGAGAATTCAATTATCTACAAGATTGGTATTTCGCAATTTTCCCCAAAACCTCGCCCGTTTCGAGATATTCAAGGTTGAAGTTTAAAAAAGACGGTTATTTGTATGTAGACTTCGTCGAGGCCTAATGCATAGGAAGCAAGATATTCGCGGAAAACCATTTTTTTAAACTTCTACCTTGAATATCTCGAAAAGGGCGAGGTTTTGGGAAAAAATGTAAAATAGCATCTTGTAGATAATTGAATTCTCTAAAACTTTTGTGTTAACTTTATTGCTGCCCGATTTTTTTGGGGCGAGATATTCGCGAAAAAACATGTCTTTAAAACTTTGACCTTGAATATCTCGGTAAAAAAAAGACAACTTTTAGATAATTTAATTCTCTACAACTTTCACATGACCTCATGGGCATCCGATGCATAGGATGCGAGATATTTGCAAAAAAACTTTGACCTTCAATATCTTGGGTAGCTATGTTGGGATTTTTGTGATTTTTGTGGATTTGAGTTTGGGACACCTCAAAGAACGTATGTGCAAAAATTCAGATTTTTACTAATTTTGTCCAGGTCAAATGCTAATTTTCGTGTGCTACAAGGCATTTTAAATTATTAACTATGTTTATGTATGGACAGTGACACATTTCCCCATTTTTACATATTGCATTAAAAATTCATAATGAATTTTTAATGTATCTTTTGTCGTTGGTCATCAGCTGATATGGTGAATGAAATTTTTTTTTTATTGGTGTTGAGGCTCAGAAGGCTTACATCTAACCATGAATGTATCCTTTTTAAACTGGTTTCTGCTTTAGTATATACTTAAGTCCAGGTTTTGCCTTGAAATACAAGGGCTGTATCATCAGCATATGCTACAATGTTATCTTCTGGATTCATCATTGCTGTTACATTGCTAATATATATTAAAAATAATATAGGGCCTAATACTGTGCCCTGGGGAATACCAGTTGTAATTATTAATGGGTCACTCAATATTTCATTTATTCTTACTTTTGTTGCCTATTCGTCAAGTAATTTATAAATATATCTAACACCGACTTTTTCTAATCTTTTATTAATATGTCCCGATCAACCGAGTCGAATACTTTGGCTAAATCCAAAAATAGAGCAAGACATTTTTTGTTATCATTTAAGCCTCTAATAATGCTTCCTATTAGCCCCATAGTTGCGTTTTCCCCACTCATATTTTGTTTAAATCCAAACTGCTTGTTTGTTGTTGCTATTAAAATAATATACTTTCAGTTAAATAATGATGTCCAATATTTACTTACAATTTTATGGAAAATTCACAAATAAATACTTATAGACAATACAATAGTGATATAAATATTTAGAAATACATATCCCTGTATACATTCGTATACATTCGATCATTCTTCATGTAGTCCAGGAGTTATGTACCTGTAGCTGTCAGTTAAGGCATGTACTTGTTTCGTTTTCCAAGTTAAAGTTGAATAAGCTGGGATTCTGTTAAATGCAGTAGAATATATTTATCTTATTATTTGTCTTCAGTTTATTTCAATTGATAACAATAAATTGGAGCCCAATAATATTACGGATGGAGTCCCTCAAGGTTCAATACTGGGGTCAATATGTTCTTATTTATGTAAACGACTTGCTCAATATCACCTCCAGTGCTGATTTTGTTCTATTTGCTGATGATACCACCATTATATCAAAGAATAAGCATATCATTATCTGTTACCAGATGCTCAGTTACACAGCTTTCTGTCCAAGAGTGGTTTTTGACAAATAAATTTACCTTAAGTACATAAAAATGGAGAATACTGTTTTTTAAACGCTGATATGAAAAATAATAATGCTCATTGTGTAAAGTTCGTAATAACATGGATGACAAATTAATATTAACACCTACGAACATCGTTTGCAGGAATGTTTCCGAGAATATATACTTGCTAATCTGTCAAATCAGCCATCACAAACAACGTTAATTACAGACTATTTTGGACTTCTACATCCAAAATTTCTTACGCTCTCTTAACTTGGGAACACTGATTATAGTACATCTGTCTCTAGTATTTATACAAATGAGATCAATAAGAATTGTAGTACGTATGAATTACATAGATGATTGTAAAGGCAGTGGTGGTTTCTCAATGGTGGCAACGGAGGCTAAGCCTCCTCAAGATAACTTAGGTCAAAATCATGAATACTAAAGACAAGAATGACGCACGCCGTGCTTTCAACATTTCCGTGAAACTGGAAGAAAGAAGCGCACGTTATAGGTGGTTATAGGTGGCGCAGTTCTCACTAGCACACTGGAACGCGAGCTGCTCATTGGCTAATGACATTGTTGCTATTGTTCCTAGCGCCACCTGTGCTCATCACATTTTGTGGATCGGTGTTCATCGGAATTCCCATTAGCGTCCTTGTCTTTATTATTCATGGTCAAAATATTCAATATATCAGATTTTACATTTAATATATTGTCAATAATAATAAGGTCAATGATTGACTAACAAATCATGGATAAATAACGTTTACGTTATTTATTTGCGTTCTGGTGCTAATCTATCCCACACTTGTTTAAATTAATTTTAAATAGACACGTTATAGACTAGCACCAATGCGCCAACAGAACGCAAAAGCTCATACAAGAAGCGCTGTATTGTACTGAAGACGTACGTGAGGCTAATTCATATTTGCCTCAAGTGTCCGCAGTAAGCAATGCAATTTTGTCATAATAGAACTTGGTCTGTAGTCACTACTCAGCAAATACGTCACGTGACGTCAGCTCATTGTCAGCTGATTGATCAATGTCAATGATATTCTGGCGCGTTAAATGACCGATTCATTCTACACTCAACGCAAGTGCACTCTCATTTATAGAAGTTGAATTTGCGAAGTAACATCGCCCTTTTATGTTTATTTAACTTGCAAATGAATTTTAAAACAGTTATCCCCAACCGATTGAGCTGAAATTTTGCATACACGTTTAGTTTGGATGACAATGCATGGTTAGCTAAGTGACGTCATTCTAAATCCAATATGGCGGACTCCCAAAGATGGCGGACCAGTTATTTTTTATGCACCCCATGATATGGGTATCAAATGAAAGGGTTTGCTGAGAAGAATACGAAGACGTCACTCCAAATCCAATAGAAGAATACGAAAATAAAATGACGTCACACTAAATTCAATATGGCGGACTCCCAAAGATGGCGGACCAGTTATTTTTTATGCACCATAAAAGGGTTTGTTGAGAAGAGTACGAAGACGTTATTCCAAATCCAATATGGCGGACGCCCAAAGATGGAGGACCAGTTATTTTTTATGCACTCTCATGATATGGGTATTAAATGAAAGGTTTGCTGACAAGAATACGAAGACGTCATTCCAAATCCAATAGAAGCATACGAAAATAAAATGACGTCACACTAAATTCAATATGGCGGACTCCCAAAGATGGCGGATCAGTTATTTTTTATGCACCCCATGATATGGGTATCAAATGAAAGAGTTTTCTGAAAAGAATACGAAGACGTCATTCCAAATCCAATAAAAGAATACGAAAATAAAATGACGTCACACTAAATTCAATATGGCGGACTCCCAAAGATAGCGGACCAGTTATTTTTTATGCTCTCTATGATATGGGTATCAAATGAAAGCGTTTGCTAAGAAGAATACGAAGACGTCATTCCAAATCCAATGGCGGACTCCCAAAGATGGCGGACCAGTTATTTTTTATGCACCTCCATGATATGGGTATCAAATGAAAGGTTTTCTGAGAAGAGTACGAAAATAAAATGACGTCATTCCAAATCCAATATGGCGGACTCCCAAAAATGGAGGACCAATTATTTTTATTGATATGGATATCAAATGAAAGGGTTTGCTGAGAAGAATACGAAGACGTCATTCCAGATCCAATATGGCGGACTCCCAAAGATGGCGGACCAGTTATTTTTTATGCACCCCCATGATATGGGTATCAAATGAAAGGGATTGCTGAGAAGAATACGACGGACGTCATTTCAAATCCAATACGGCGGACTCCCAAAGATGGAGGACCAGTTATTTTTTATGCACCACCATGATATGGGTATCAAATGAAATGGTTTGCTGAGAAGAATACGAAAATAAAATGACGTCGCACTAAATGCAATATGACTGACGCCCCAAGATGGCGGACAAAATTTTTTAGTTTTAACACTATAATTTGGTCGTATAGTGTATTCGCTCATACGTTGCATTCTAAGAAATAGTGAAGGATTCGGTTTAAACTATGAGTTTTATATCGGATAGGAACGACGCAATTAATATATAAAACTAATTAAGGCGTAGCTAAAAATTTAAAACCAAAATTAAATTTAAAAAAAATTTTTAAAAACAAGCTTTTATTTAAATGCTATAAAAAGAAGAAAATAAACTTTAAATTAAATCAAACCCATCAATTTATTACATTATACAATTTATATGATATAAAAGCTTGTCGCGAAATTTACCTGTGTAAATAAACAAGAATACAATATGTAACTTGATCTTGCGACAAGCTTTTATATCATATAAATTGTATAATGTAATAAATTGATGGGTTTGATTTAATTTAAAGTTTATTTTCTTCTTTTTAAAGCATTTAAATAAAAGCTTGTTTTTAAAAACGTTTTTTTTAATTTAATTTTATCATTGCAGGCAGGTTGTCAACACTGGCGAAATCGGTGACGGGTGTTATGCGTTAGGTATAGCTACGAATTATAGGTTAATTAAATATAATATATGTACTTACACTACATTTGGAAAATAATAATTAATACACAGTGAATATGAATGAACATCTTGCTGACAAAGTAGATTTTTTTACTAAAAGTTCCTTTCAGTTCATTAAATTACGATAACAAATTACACAGATCTGCTGTGGCTCATTTCCGAAGTAATTTTTCGCGTTGAATCCGAATTTGGCCTCAGAATTGGTCCATCGCGTCAGAATTTTGAAATATTTGAGGTTAAGAACTTAAAAAATGGCTTTTTGACAACTTTTGACATTATGTATAGAACCCAAAACTTTTAAAAATTTATTTTTAATAAATACATCTTTTAGTACCATCCCTCATCTTTAAAATGAGCTGACCAAATGGTCATATATGATGTTTCATCGCAAAGTTATAGCCATTTTAAAATGACATTAATTTGAAGCCATGATCCCATATAACCCAACAATCTTAACCAACGACTCTAAACCAACCAAGATTTAACACAACAGAAGGCATAACTCAACAATCTTAAACAAACCACTCTAGACGAATCAAGATTGTTGAGTTGTAGGGAATCATCGTTTCAAATACATGTCACCTTACAAGGGCTATAACTTTGCGAGGAAACATCGTAGATAACCCTTCGAAAACTTAGTTTGAAGAGGATGGTACTAAATGATGTATTTATTAGGAATAAGTTTAAAACATTTTTGAATCCTATACATAACCTCAAAAGTAGATAATAAACTATTTTTGAAGTACCTACTTAACCTCAAACATTTCACAATCAATCCTGACATGGTGGGCCAATTTTGAGGTCAGATTCGGATTCAGCGCAAAAAATTACTTTAAAAATGACCTCCATCTGCCCAACAACAGAACCTCGCTTTATTTGTAAAAATTTTAGAGAAACCTCAGCCATATTTAACTTCCTAATATGTTCTACTGTAAAACAAAATCGGGCATCCAATGTAAGCTGGTATAACAAGCGCTCTTGGTTGACAGGAAGCTAGGTAAGAAATAAATTATTTTGCTGGTTTTGTTTACTTTTTTCTAGAGCAATTTCGGTGTGGATGTAGCATTACAGGAAGTTAGATTGCTAGAAAAATACGAAGACCTTGAAATTTCCGAAAGATTTTCGCCTGCGGCACACTACAAAACGCTCTTGACCTTTGTTTAATTACAACGGTTTCCTCCTCATTTCAGAATTCCACGAAGTGCTTTTAAAAAGTAATAATGGTAACATTGCCTTGTTCTATATACTTTAATGTCTCCTTCACATAAAAACCAATATCAAACTTTACAGCCACTCACAAGTACTGTGAAGCAATGATAACATTAATCTCGAGTATTGATGACTTGGTAAAACTCGAAATGGAACTAGATATTGTGTATTTAAGTTTTATAACGCGTTACCTGCAGAGGTTAGATATCGCAGCTATAATAGTTTTAAAGAAGCATTAAAGCATTTTTATTAGATAATATGTTCTACAACATAAATTAATACTTGAACGTGGACTTGAACTTGTAATCGTAATTGTGTTCTCTGTTTTTGTTAATTTATTCATACTATTTCTCCTAGTTGTAGTAATACTTATCAAACAGCAAACATCAATCATAAAGGCATGACGGAGATTGTAATTGCTAAGGGAGTAAGGGTTGCATTCTTTCGCCACTGCTGTTCAATTTATACTCTGAAGAAATCTTTTTACAGGCACTGGAAGAACACAATAAAGGCATCAAAATTAATGGGGTACCAATCAGTAATTTCCTAATTTCCACTATGTAGATGATACTGTTTTGCTGGCAGATAATATCGAGGATTTACAGATAATGCTGAATATAGTAACTAAAATAAGAAACCAATTTGGATTTAAGATCAACAGAAAGAAAACCAAATTTATGGTAATTAGTAAAAGGAAGATCCAAAATATCGATCTACAAATAGGAACCGAATCCATCGAAAGAGTACACCACCACAAATATTTAGGATGCACAGTAAATGACGAATGGGACCCTGATTTAGAGATTAAGATCAGAATAGAGATAGCAAGATCAACATTCATAAAAATGAGAAAGCTCCTAAGTAACCGCAACCTAAGCATTGGTATCCGATGGAGAGCCACGAAATGCTACGCGCTGTCTACGTTGCTTTATGGTGTGGAAGGGTGAATATTAAAAACAACAACAATGAAAAAACTAGAAGCTTTTGAAATGTTGCTGTGTAGACGCATACTAAGAATACCTTGGACTGAAAGAGTGACGAATACGGAGGTATTGAGAAGAATGAATAAAGATCTGGAATTACTTACAACTGTTAGGAAAAGAAAAGCATCCTACCTGGGCCATGTGTTTTGAATGACAAGTATGGTCTATTACAACTTATCATGGAGGAAAATATAGAAGGTAGGAGAGGATTGGGCAGAAAGAAACAATCCTGGATGAAAAACTTACGTGAATGGTTCCAAATACCAGAAGCTTCAACTATAATTCATGCGGCGCAGAACAGAGAAGCCCAACCTTCGGTAGAAGACGGCAGAGAAAGAAGAAGAAGAAGAAGCAATACTTACACTGACTTGTCTAAATACTGTACATATAGTATATTGGCACCAACATATATTATTATTATAACTTGCACAGATAATTGTAACTAGTCCAATCACGTTAGGAGAAAATAACTCCTTACCTGGAAATAATTCCCCTAGGCAGAAAACTTTGCATATGCATAGTATAGTACTAGCGCCCAGTAATAACATACCAAAAACAAAATATTCGAAGATGCTGTGCTACGGTCGCCACCTTGGAAAATGGCGGCCGTTTTTTAGTTGTTTAGTCCTATTTGATTAACGGATGGGAATATCGGATAATGTTTTAGATAAAATTTGAAGAGCATTAAAGAATACAAATCATTTATAAGAATAGTTTTTCTCGTATCCGCAACGGTCACTCAGTTGAAAAGAGAACATGGCTTGAATGGAAAGACTCTCATCAGGCGAATTCTGTGTGCTTCAGTCTCAACGGAAATTGCTGCAATGATTGAAAATTTCGTACATGATAGAACAACACACAAACTTGAGGAATAGTGTCATGAGGACAGATGTTGCACACAGAGAAACATTTATGAATTGGAAAATTCAACTAAATGACACATCGCATTGCTGTGTATGGAAAATCCGGAAATAATATATTACAGAGATTCTGAACTTACCACCAACAACAACAGCAGCTACCTAACACTCCTTCACAGAGTTTATTACCAAGTATAATAGTGGCTAAGCAATGATTTAGATATGTATCAATGGGGTTGGAACCTTGTGCATAATTAACTGCAACCAGTGTCAACAACCCTTCCTCCAGCTCCAGAAATACATTTAATGTTGTGTATATGTAAGATTTCTTGTGATTCTTGCGAGTGTAAACGACGAGGTCTTCTGTGTTCAGCAATGTGCAATAAGTGTGAAGGCCGCTCATATGAGAACTCGAATAATTATATCACTGAACTTGATGACAATGGTGATGACGAGATGGACGAGTATTTAAGTGGTCGAGTATTTAAAAGTGACCGCCAATTTTCAAGATGGCGGACGTAGCACAGCATTTACGAATGTTGACATTTGGTATGTTATTACTGGTCACTTAGTACCAAGCATGTTCCGTCCTCAGTCACTATTTAGCCTTTTTATTATTTAATTTTTAACTGTTAATTATTTTTCTATAACTATAACTCTAACTATTTACCGCTGACTTTAAGTAAAAATAAAATACACTCCGCTATCATTCATTTTGGCTCACCCTGTAGCTTCCCTCGCTAATAAAAAGAGATTTTTTGTGATACCTTAACATTCATTCGCTGTTCAACCTCGTGTCACCGCAGACAAGTGTCTTGTATCGCAAAAATAATAATTATTAACTTCCCGCTTTGTGCTCCATTTTCTTGGAAGTGAACATTTGATCCTAAAATACTACATTGATTGCTGGATTCCCTATCTGGAGGCCTCCGGAAGCTGGTGACTGGATTCGGAGAGGATTCAAGGTAGGATCCATACAAATCTCTTTTTCTATACCGCGGCAGTCCACTATCTCTCTCGCTCTCATTATTATTATAATTTTTTTTTTAATAAACATAAACTTTTTTTACCACCGCCCAAGTTAGCGGATTGATCTCAGTTCGCTAACAAAGCATATACGAAGTTTCCCGTTTAGGAGAATTATTCCCAGATAAAACCCAAATATGATTGGACTAAACCTAAATTTCCAATTCTGTAAGCATAATATGAAACATCTATCCCTTGTTCTTTTAACCAAAACTTTCGTTCGAATTGCAGTTATGTCAGATCATTACTAATCACTTCTATAATACGAAAATCGCATGGAAGATGTAGTCGGCACGCCGGAATTATACCCTCGTCATTAATCTAAATCGGGTTCTATGCAAAGCAGCGAGTTCTTAATTTTTTATGTGAGTTGATTAGCTGACAACACTTGATAGTGAAGTAATGTCTAGACACCTTGCCTATAAAAGTTTAAATTGCAACAAATCGTTTTGGAGTGGAAAGACAAAAAATTGAGTCACTACTGTTTTATTTATGTGCGTTCCCCAAGTTTTAAGCAGTATAATATCTTCTAAGAAGTTCATCATAAAAATGTATAATTCACAGCTCACGAACCCTTATATTCCGTGGCATATTCTTTGTAACAAAGAGAGAGGCCCAGACTATATATTATTTTAAATTTTTTATCATATAGATTCACGTAAGGAAGTGTTTAAAATAACTTAGTAGATTTAAAAATCGAATTATCTTTCAATTTCATTATGTTTAAACAGTCTGGTTGTATGGTTCTGTTTCTGTTTTTTCATTTTCTTTCCTTGCAAATTATATCTAATACTCTTGGACCTCCTGTATTGTACAATTTGCAAATGACCTTGATTTGCCCCTAGACTAAAGTGTATGCCCTTGGTTAGTAATAGTAATAATAATAATAATTATTTATTGGCCAAAATTACAAAGTGGCAAGTTAAAATACAATAAAAAAAATCATCAAAGCTTACAGTACAGATACATAGACATAAACATACATAAGCAAAGTAAATAAAATATATAGATAATATTAGAATATATTACACATGTAATATATTACAAAAAATAAAATTACAAAAAAAGCAAAACAAACAATAAAACTTGAAACATATCAGTATTTTTTATAAAGAAAGTTAATTATACTACAAAAACATAATTAACAGCCAAATATTCTTTCACATTTTTTTAAATATCATGTACTGCAAATTATTATGAATTTCATCAGGAAGAGAATTACATACAGGGTGATTCTTTTAAGGCGGCCATTAGAATATTTCCCACTTGCAGATGAGATAGCCATTTGAGATTTGGTACCCTACCATAGTCGACCATTGCGGGTCCGAAAATAATAATTTTAAAATGGCCTCACTTCCGGAAATACCGGAAGTCGATACAAACTTGCTTATTTTAAATGGAACACCCTATATATTTTCGACTTTTCGAAATGATCACAAAATTCTGAGTCAAAACATGTAGCACACCCTATACCTAAACCGAGCAGTTTCGGAGATATTTGACATTTTATAAAAAATTTGACAGGTGTAATGGTTCACAAGAACCGTTATAACTTTCTTCGTGTAGGAGATCCTTATTTGCTGTTTGGTACGTAGAAAGAACACAAAACGAGCTACTCTCCACGAAAAAAATAGATTCCAAAATAGTATATATACGTGTTTTATTTTTCTCGTTACATTTTGTTAAATTCAAACCTCAAAAACTTTTTTATTTCAAATGGAACACCCTATATTTTTTTACATCAAATTATGTTAAATTAAATTCCCTTTTTTCCAGTATAAGCATTGCAGGGATAAAGTTACAACTTTTCGAAATATTAGCGATTTTCTTAAATGACCAAGAATTTTTAGTAAAAATTGCCATCAACTTACCCATGATTAGAAACAATCATTAATGTCAGTCATTCTCTTTTGTTAGAAAATGCCAGTATGTTTAAATTACACCCACGAAGACTTTTAGATTTGTTTATTATTTATGGAGAATGTGATAAAGTAATAATACCAAGAATATGTAACACATTTGCTAATCGATACCCACTTTATTATTTCAATTGTTTCATAGGCGTCTGCGTTTTTTTGGATAAATTATAATTTTCAACAAAAACTTGCAAATAATTCAAAAAGTACATGTGTTAGCTATATCTGAGGTGGACTTATGTCAGCATGTCCTGTGACATGCTGACATAAGTCCACCTCAAATTTAATTCTACATCGATTGCCATAATAAAATTTGGGACGTGCCATTTGACAGAGCCAAATATTCTAAAATTATCGAATATGCGTTTTACAGTGTATGGTGGATGGTTTCTGTTCTTGTGGGTATCAAGTAGCAAATGTGTTACATGTTCTTGGTATAACTTTATCACATTCTCCATAAATAATAAACAAACCTAAAAGTCTTCGTGGGTGTAATTTAAACGTGCTGGCGTTTTTTAACATAAAATAATGACTGACATTAATGATTGTTTCTAATCATGGGTAAGTTGATGGCAATTTTTATTAAAAATTTTTGGACATTTAAGAAAATCGCCAATATTTCGAAAAGTTGTAACTTTAACCCCTACAATGCTTGTACTAAGAAAAAGGGAATTTAATTTAACATAATTTGATATAAAAAAATACAGGGTGTTCCATTTGAAATAAAAAAGTTTTTGAGGTTTGAATTTGACAAAATGTAACGTGAAAAATAAAACACTTGGTATTCTATTTTGGAATCTATTTTTTTTGTAGAGAGTAGCTCATCGTGTGTTCTTTCTACGTACCAAAGAGCAAATAAGGATCTCCTACACGAAGAAAGTTATAACGATTCTTACAAACCGTTGCACCTGTCATTTTTTTTTATAAAATGTCAAATATCTTAAAACTGCTCAGTTTAGGTATAGGGTGTGCTACATGTTTTGACTCAGAATGTTGTGATCATTTCGAAAAGTCGAAAATATATAGGGTGTTTTATTTAAAATAAGCAAGTTGGTATCGATTTCCGGTATTTCCGGAAGTGCCGCCATTTTGAAATTATTATTTTCGGACCTGCAATGGTCGACTATGGTAGGGTACCAAATCTCAAATGGCTATCTCGTCTGCAAGTGGGAAATATTCTAATGGCCACCTTGAAAGACTCACCCTGTATAGTAATACAAATGCAGTAGGGTGATCGCATAAATACACATGTGGCGGGTAGCAGGGATATTCAAAAGCTCCCCATGTGACGTTACATAATTATGAAATTTTACTCGCTGTCTGAAACGATTCAAGTTATTTTTAGTGATCGTGAGACATTTTAAATTATAAATAGATAGAGCTCTAAGATTTAATTTTTCTTTAAATATATGTCTGAAGGTGAGGTGATTAAATTTCAAGTCAACGATCAAACATATTTTTAAATCCTCTCATATTCAGTAGATCCACCAATTGTCACCATATTAAACGATACGTCATAGAGTAATAGATATCAATGAAGCCGTCCTTATCAAGAGTTGATCTTAACTTCAATATCGAAATAGTATATTATGCAACGACAATTTAATGATGGCTATTAAGACACGGGCATGAGAATTATGACATGAGCCGCAGACGAATGTTGAATGTCATGAATGAATACGAGTGTATTAACAGCAATTAAATGTGAGTTGCATACACTGTTTTTTCTACGACCAGTCATGATAAAATAGAAAATTAACACTTTATGAAATATATTAATTACAATTTAGGAAATATTATGGATTATTATTTCAATTTCACTCTCATTATCTCTCATGGTCACTGATTTTAATTGCATGTAGCACAAAGTTTGAAAATTCTAGGTAAACAGTAAGTATGCCTTGCCAAAATTGATAAATTTTAAATCTGTCAGATGTTCACGGCAACAGTTGATATTGACAGAATATTGCTCTGTGTTACGTTTCTATTGGTTATAAACTTGTATATTAATGGAAAATTTGTATTTTAATGAATCTCATTAAATTTCAGGTAGGGAATGTCTAATAAACGAATAAAAGTACGGGAGTAGAAAAAGTATATTTCATTTACTTGTTTACACACATGATCTACATGTCTAGAACAGGAAAACTTGCCAAGTAATTTTACTGAGTCTGACCAAATGATATTTTCATTAATCATAAAGTTGTTTGGAATGGGTTTTTCAATGTTAAAGTTTAAGTATACAGTCACCACATATTTAATAACACTATCTGTTCACTAAAGAATTATGTTTTTATTTATAATTTTTGTTAGGTTTGAGTGTTGGACGGGTTTTTTTGTTAGAATTTGAATTGAGCGGGCACCAGCGACTTGGGATTTAACTGCCATGCAGTTGGTAATGCTGTTGGCAGCATTGTTATTACCTTTTTTAATTTTGAATTCAACCAGTATCTCATAGACAAGCAGACAGTCATGTTCGTTTTTTTTTGTTGTGACTGGTTCCAAAAGAATCAGGACCATAAAAGAAAGACCATAAAAGAAAGAAGCAAACAATCTTGGTAAGTGCTATTCTTCTTAAATCATTATTCCGGCAAGAGAACCCCGGATTCGCCAGGCACTCGCATTATTTTAATTCGACTTTTATTAGAATTTTTATACAGTCTAAAACACTATCAGTTTACTAACGATACTTTGAAGTACTTCGGAAGTGTCCGCTGACACAGTAGTTGTGTCATTAAAAAATATTGTGACACGACCATATTCCACATAACTTGGCAGATCGTTAATATAAAATGTGAACAATAAGGGCCTTAATACGTATCCCTGTGGAACTCAAAGATCAACATCATGCATATTAGATTTATCCTCGTTGAAGTTTACAACCATGTATTCATTTTCCATATATGAAGTTAGCTAATACCATTACACAACAGCTTTAGTAAGATCACATAACAGTAGGACCACGTACTTGCACTGATATAAATATTCTAGCAGATGGCAGGATGCTGTTTGATCTAAAGCCATGTTCAGAATATCAATGTTTTTCAACAAAATTGAGATTCAGTTGTACATTATTTTTTCAACAATTTTAGATATAATACTCAAAATACAAAGGACCCCGGAACAAAATCCATGAAAATGTTGATTCGGTGGAATCTGCTGAAATTTTGGTATTTTGTAGTTCAGGTCATGCTGATCAAAAGTTCTTATCATATCGAGTCAATCCTATGAACAGTTTTTGAGATACAGCTTGTCAAAGTTAGGTAATTCAAGAACTGTTTAATCAAACTATTAACTTTAGCAAAAAATTGCAATGGTCGAAATATTTTTGTTCATGTCCAATAAAGCTCAAGAATTTTTTTCAGAATTTTTTTAATTTTTAGGTAAGGTAAAATATATTTATGTCATAATTTGGCATGCTTCGGTGGGATTGGCTGAAACTTTGCTATTTTGTAGTTAAAGTCACGCTGATCAAAAACTCCTATTGCACTGAGTCGATCCTATGAGTGGTTTTCGCTCCAGGAGTGTTTGAAGGTCCTAATAACGAGGTAACGGGTAATCTATAAGTAAGTATTGTATGTGTTTATGAATGGCTTCCAGTGTGTTTATGTACATGCACAAAAATGTAATGTAATGTTAAAATAAGCTTGTATTATTGTCAATATGTTTATAATGTCACGTCCCTGTAAATCAAAAGGTTTCTGAAATATGAAATAATAATCAGTTTTTGGGAGCAATTTTCAAACGGCCGTAGCTCAAGGTATTTGCGGACATATTTTTGCATATAGAATCTGCACCAGAAGTTTGTCATCGATATTTCCAGAAAACCTTGTAGATACTGACACATACATACACACAAACGCATGCACTCAGTACAAAAACATGCTGGATCGACTCAGTGCAATAATAATTTTTAATCAGCATGACTTTAACTACAAAATAGCAAAGTTTCAGCCAATCCCACCGAAGAACGCCAAAATATGACATATACATATTTTACCTAACCTAAAAATTGATAAAAAAATTCTGAAAAAAATTCTCGAGCTTTATTGGACTTGAACAAATATATTTCGATCCTTGCAATTTTTTGGTAAAGTTAATAGTTTAAGAGTAAAAAGTTCTTGAATGTCTAAAATGACGCAAATTACCTAACTTTGACAAGCTGTATCTCAAAAACTGTCCATAGGATTGACTCGATGTGATGAGAACTTTTGATCAGCATGACTTGACCTACAAAATACCAAAATTTCAGCCGATTCCACCGAATCAACATTTTCATGGGTTTTGTTCCGGGGTCCTTTGTCTATAATTTTCGAGATCAGTGGGGTTCACTTATTAACGGAGGAATAACAGTGGCTAGCTTTAAGCAAGTTGGAAAAATGTAAGTTTCGATTGACTTATTTATTAAATATATGTATAAAAGGATCTAAAATGTTAGCTCCAATGTTTTCTATATAATTTAGCTGTTAGACTTTCACAACCGCCTGAATTTTTATTTTTTTAAGTTCTCTTATGATATGAATTTCTTCTATAGTAACAGTGTCAAACTATTTATAACATTTTTATGACCAGCGAACAATAAAGAGAGATCAAAATAAAATGTTCTCTAATTATTTTAGGCGCAACATTAGAGAAGTGCCAACCACATGTGTTGACCAACTTATTTTCTGTCACTTATGACGTTATCATAGTACCATTAATATTCTAACTGTCATCTTCTCATGTGATTAACTATTAAAATTGGATTTAATATAGTTTTAATTCTTAAAAAAATATATTTTGTGCGCCTAGCTGAAAGTCCATAATTCCATATAAAAATTCTTAAACATCAAGAAGCTGATAAGAAAGAACCGCTTAATCCGCCTAATAGACAACCCTGATAGAGGGCGTCATGCTGTCAGACGTACAATACAGGAAAGGAAGGAAAGTAAAATAATGCATGGATAACACAGCCTCACAAAAAAAAGTTCTGTGCAGCGCCAAATTACATGGATTTGGTATATTTTTCGACGCTGAATCCGAATCCGTAGTTCAAAAAAGGATCTGCCGTGTCAGTTTTGTTTTTTAGTCAAAAAAATCCCTAAAAATGGTGTAAAATTATAGAAATAATATAATAACTCTTAATGAAGTGTGAAAAATGGTAGATGTTTTGTAGTCGAGAGTAAAGAATATAAATTCGAGCCACAGTAAGCTATTTCTATAAATTAAACCGAAATCCGCCCTTATGTGGGGTGAAAACTACCGTTAAAACTCAAAAAACGCAAGTGAGTGTGAATAACATGTACAAAGGCCAAATTTTTGTTTCTCTTAGTGCAAAGTATTTTACTCTGGTACGACAACCAGCCATTACTCTCAAAGGGTAGATACTCAAATCCTATGGAGGATTAAAACTACCCCCACCCCTCATAGGTTTCAAAACGGAAAAAAAATTGAGGCTTTTATAGTTTTAGGCAGGGTGAACAAATATGGAGTGAATTGGTTCCAACCACCGACACACGACTAGAGTCTATCCTTGGCAAGAGCTACCCCCATGCTTACCCCCACAGACGGACGGATTTCATTACTTCTAATATCCTGGAACAGAAATTCCGGCATTTGTAGTTTTAGGCGAGGTAGACAAATATGGAGAAAATTCATACATTAAGCATTAACCAGTTGTGTTTTACTTATTATACCATACCTGCTTATTCAACTATTTATCTTAACATTTATCAACTTATCTGTCCTTTAATCTGTGAAAAGCTATTCTTTTTCCTATTTATATCATACTTTCGACCATCAATCCAAATACTTTCTTTTCTTATGATTGGTCTCTATTATCTTCAAAATATCTTTTCCGTGGTTTTCTTTTCCTTTCTTTTAGTCATAGATATAGGATATATCTCTGCAGTGACCATTTTTTTCTATCTATGTGAGCTATATACCTAAATTTCCGTCTATCTATTTCCGTCCGTATGTGAGGGTAGTGTTTACCCTCCCCAATAGGGGTGATTTTCAACCTTATTAAAAAGATTGGGTGGTTGTCGTACAAGATTTATATATTTGGCACAATGAGCTACAAGTATTTGACCCTTTCCGAATTTTTTTTTCACCCACATGTAATATTTACTACCCTTTAAGGGTAGTCTGTAGTCATGTATTGGTGGATGGAACGAATTTACTCCATATTTGTTCACCCTGCCTAAAACTACAAAAGCCCCATTTTTTTTTCCCGTTTTGAAACCTATGAGGGGGGTGGGGATAGTTTTAACCCTCCATAGGTTGAGTCTCTACCCTTTGAGAGTAATGGCTGGTTGTCGCACCAGAGTCAAATATTTTGCACTAAGAGACACAAAAATTTGGCCTTTGTACATGTTATTCACACTCACCTACGTCTTTTGAGTTTTAGCGGTAGTTTTCACCCCCCCCCCCCCCCCATTTCGGTTTAATTTATAGAAATAGCTTACTGTGGCTCGAATTTATATTCTCTACTCTCGACTACAAAACATCTACCATTTTTCACACTTCATTATTTCTACGATTTTACATCATTTTAAGGAATATTGTTACCAAAAAAACAAAACTGACACGATAGATCCTTCTTTGGACTACGGATTCGGATTCAGCGTCGAGAAATACACCAAATCCATCTAATTTGGTCCGCTGCACAGAATTTATTTTTTGTATGTGGCTGTGTAATAAAATGTTATTCAGAACGTTGTGAATGAGAAGCGGAAGAAGAGGATTATTTAACCGGTAAGGGACCAATTCGCACTTGTAGGGTAAAAGTTTAATGTGTAGGTTCCTCTATCCAGTAATCTTAGAACTTAAACAGTTAAAATATCCAACAATACCAATTAGTCGAATAAATGCCGGAGGCGCCAGGCACATGCTACAATGTAGCATGCAGACTATGACCGAAATTGTGATAAAATTATCTAATTAACAGATATACCGCCTGCCAGTATTATCCGCTCAATATTTCAGCACATCTGTTGCAATCCTGCAACTCACAAAACTTTCTTGTTCTCCAGAGTTCTTATACAAATAAAATAAAATCTCTTACAACTCACTGAAACTTATTTATTCACATGTATATCAGTTTGTGGAACTATTATTCATACCTTATAAACACGAAAGGAAAATACTATTAAAATTATACATCTTTAAGGGGATTTCAGGAAAACCGCAATTAAATTATTAAAAGCTGGGTTTGGCGGTTTTCGCTCAGAATTCTTTCGTACAAAACCGATTGACGTAAAACTTGGACAGTAATTAGGGAATGGCACAAGGAACAAAAGTTATATAGTGCCGATGTGTGCTTTTACCCTGGGGGTGGATACCACCCCTTCTCGGGGGGTGGAAATTATTATATTCAAAATAACCATAGAAATCGATAGGGGAATAAATTCTAAGCAAAAAATGTCCTATAAAGTTTTTTCAACGAGTCAATACTTCTTGAGTTAATTGTGATTGAAAATGTTGATTTTTCATCTAAAAAATTCATGTTTTAGAACGATTTTCCGCGAATAACTAGAATTCCTTATCAAAAAAAATATTATGAGCAAAAATGAAGCTTATAAAATAATAAATCGATTTCCTATTTTTGTAGATGTAATACGAACCGAGTTATAGGTGACTTTCTGTTCGCCGAAAACTGACTTCGAACCTTTCAACGTTAAATAACGGAAAAACGGAAAAATTTTGGAGGGAAACATTTTTAAAAGTACGTGAGGAGACCTTTAAAATGAGCTTTGGTAAAAGTCGGTAGCATAAAAACTAACGGAGTTATGATGAAAAAAAATGGTTGTCTCGTTTTTTCGGAGAAAAAATCAGCAATAAAACCAATGGCTTCACCGCAAGAATTGAAATTGAACGTAATCCATTTACAGTTTTCTTTATTTGAGTACTAACAATGTTCTAGAAGTTTGATCGGTTTGGGATGCCTATATTTGAAAAAAAAAAGATTCAAATTTGAAATGGTTTTTGAAATTTCTTAAAAAATTTTCATTTTTTCACAATAACTCAAAATGTAAAGAAGATACGTAAAAAATACTAGTACAAAAATTAAGTTTTTCTTTTGCTGATTTTTTTTAATTTCTCTAGGATAAAAATTAATTGAGATGACACCGTTATAAGTTTGCATTTGAGTGGGAGGACCACCTTCCTCGGGCCCTTTAAACTCAAAAATCTCAAATATGAAGAGTTCAAGGAAGTTCAACTTTACATGCATTGTAGCCCTCTGCAAAATGGTTTTTGGAGCGATTGAATAGCTTAAAAATGAAGAAAGTTATCGTTGAAAAACGAATCGCCTTTTTTCGGTGAAAACGGAGCATGTGAATTGTTTTATTTTCGACAATTTTGGAGCATTTATAAATACATGTAAACACATATAAGAGATCAGATGGAGACATTTTATGATAGTACTTCAGAGCTGGAAGAAATTTTAGAAGCTGGTATGTACTGCACAATATACTGTATGGAGCTGCTAAGGAGATACAATTGAAAAAATTGAGCCGTATCGAAGACATATCAGCGTTTCTCGAGCAGATGAGCTATGATTCCTTTATTGAGGCTACCACTAAAAATAGTGCTGTGAGATTATCATCCCTTGTTCCGACAGCTGATGCTCTGAATGAGCATATTAAGAGGGTTTATTTACAAACCTATATGTGGCTTGGGAACAAAAATATTAGTCCAACTGATTGGGGACGGATTAATAATGAAGAATTTTTACTACCAATCAAAATGCTGGATATGCCTGTACCGGAAGAACTCCTTAAAATGATATTCTGTAATTGCAAAAAAGAATGAGGCGCAGCTTGTAACTGCCAAAAAGTTGAACTTTTCTGTAACGCAACATGCGGAACATGCTCCGGTGACAACTGTCAAAATTGTCCCCCAATCACAGACCAAGAGGAGGAGGTCGATAGTGATGATAGTTCTTCTGATGATCGATAATTTTCAATATTAAAACATAGTATTATAATGTAAATAAAATTTTTATTTTTCCCCTATAAACTCATTCAATAATTTCAGTTTTTAATTTCAAGTAAATATGGTAATTAATTTTATCACGAGGGTAGTTTGCAATGGATGAAACGTTGCAATAAATCATAAATTATATTATAAATAGTGACGGGATTTTAATTCATTATAAGTGCACCATTAAAACATTTCAAGTTGTTGAAAACTAATTTTTTTAAAAATTTCGTCATGAGGGGTAGTTTTAAAGAGTTGAAACGTTGTAACACATCATAAATTGTATTCCTGAACATGAAATAATGTTTATTCTACATATTTAAACATGATTTCAATCTATGTAAGGCTTAAATCTATGTTTTTAATTTCTCAGAAGGTGTAGTTTTCACCCCCAAAAAACAAAAAGCACACATCAGAAACATATAACTTTTGAAGAGGAGGGTTAGATGAGCTTAATTACAAATTTTCATTAAAATCGATGTTGTACGAAAGAATTCTGGGGTAATACCTTATTTTTACCGTCAAACATTGGACTACTGGGCCGTGAACCGCATAAAAAGGGAGGAAATCTTGATATTTGTTTCAGGTTTTTCATAAAAACAAAGGCTTAAATGAACCTCGAAAGCCTGTGTTTATTTCGTCAAGATGGTTATCATTTGGGATTTTTACACAAGAGATATGTTTATAATTATCTTCCAATAATAAAAATAGTAATTTATACAAGTGCATAAAATGGTACTTCCTTCACGAGTGGGAAGTTTATGGGAGTGAAGAAGTATAGCTTGCATGAGTTTCATATAATATATTTTTTACAACTGTCCTTAATTTCCATATTTAAAAAAGCAAAGGGCAATGTTAAAAACAAGGGTTTTTTACCCCTACATGAAAAAGCGACACAAAATAAAATGTTAGTTTTTTTTTTAACTATTTAACGTCGGCCTATTTCCGCTACCAGGGCCTATCACCGACGCCAGGAGACAAGCTACCCCCAACCTGGAAATTTTGCCGAACCTCTTCCCTTAAGAAGAGTAGGGATCTTTTACTTGCTTAACATTTAATAGACAAGGGACCGCCTGCTTTACATCCCCTCCGAAGGATGGTATATCCACTACGTAATCCTCGTCTGAAATTACGTAACTTCCGAGTATACACTGATATACAAGCCTCTAGAAGGTGGGACGAGAACGCTGTATTTCCCAAGATGGGATCCCATCCAAGTACTAACCGCGCTCGACGTTGCTTCAACGGAATATCGACTGATATTCACATTGAAGTCGCCTCTACACTCGTCCCTGAAATGTTAGTTAATGCCAGGTATATGTTCTACAAGACCCAGAAGAATGGGGAAATACCGCACGCCTGTATAGCAGCAACCCCCGGTTTGGCGGTGATACTGTTACATGTTATAGACTAACTAAAAAAGAAAAAATACAGTAGAATAGTCTTGTATATAGGCTAGTTATAAAAACATTTAGTTGTATAAAAACAAACAAACTAACAAAAAATAAATTGACTAACAAATATGTATATGTATATAAAACGAGTAAACAAACATAAATTTAAAACATGTGAAAGGGAGTTGTTCATTTTCTTTCAGTCCCATAAATGTGGCTGCAGAAATTGTCCACGCAATGTTTGAACTTGGAGGTAAGTAAAATACAGCTAGCTAATGATACGCAGTAATTCCGAAAAAAATTAAAATTTACTGAAATATCCGAAGCTGTACTAATGTACTAGGCTATTTTTGAAAATACTATAAATAGTATAATTGTACTGAAAACGGCATCCCTGCAGACTACATAGAAAGGACGCGAATGTGACCTGTCTGTTTTAAGAAAATGCATAAACACAAACATTTTTCCTTACGTATATGAAAATTGTACGAGTACACTTAAATATATACTTGGTCACCATTAAATTGAGAATACGTGGTAAAGCTCACACTTGTGCCTTGGGAACTCTTTTGTTTCTTAAAGTTAGCCCTATGGAGCATAAAATCTTCACAGGGCAAAAGATTACAATTTATTTCCGCTATTTCTCCTAATATCAATCGCCTGGATCAATTTTCTTTCAAGTCCCACATTCAGACAGTCCCACATTCTGACCAAAGGACGTCAGAAAATATTTTTGTGGTATTGACACCCGAGTTGCCTACGGAACATCAAACTCTAGTTACCTGTGAAGTTTCATGTTATTAGCTACAATAAATTCGAAGATAAACCGCTGTTACAGACAGACGGGCAAACTACTCATCATATAAGGGCTATGTTATTAACTTCTGAGTACGAAACCCTAATAATAGTAATGGTGCGGGAGCTACGTGGCTTTTTTGGAAACTCATCGTTACAAGCATTTTCTATACGTTGATTAATTCTATCGAACTGAAATAACGACAAAATTGACTTCTGGCATATGTCAGCCCGTCGAGTTGTCCATGGATCAAGATATGAAAATCAGTGAAATTATATCATCGTTACAAGGCTATTTTTTTGTGTGTACACATTTTATGTTTAGAATGAATAAAATAAGATCGCCAGAAAGTGTGGGCCGTCAGGGGCGCAACCAGAAAGGTCAAAGATGTAAAAAAGCGGAGTTATATAATATGATCGTTACAAGCTTTTTTAGGCTGAGCATGTTTATTTAAATGTTTTGAATGCAGAAAAAAATTCCCAGAAAGAAACTCTCGTCAGTAAGGCTAGCCAGAAAGAAAATGTTTAGGATTTTTTACGAAAATTGAATTTTCTTCGCATATTTCATCTCAGAACTCCAAACTTATCGTTACAAGTTCTGGATCTTTTTTAAAACGTAAATATAAGCTTTTTCGAGAATAGAATAGCCTCCCCAGAAAGTTCTTAGTGTCAACAAAAGTACCATAGGCTCTTAAATAAACAGGAATTTAACACTTTCGGCTAACTTGACTTCCTACCGTGCCTCAGATGTATTGTATCATAAATACCTTTCTGCGATCTTATTTTATTCATTCTAAATATAAAATGTTTACACACGAAAAAAAATGAGCCTTGTAGCGATGACATAATTTCACTGATTTTTAGACAATGTTCGTGACGCACCTGACAGGAGGTGCCCCGCCAGAAGTCGATTTTATAAATCGTTATTATCCATTAAAACATAAAAATATCTCAAAGTTCATAAAATGATGATGTGCCGAAAAAGCCACCTAGCTCCCGCTCTATAATAGCATATATCAAGACTCGAAAGTTTTACGGACCGGTAGGCAATTTCCAAAACTCATCCTGGAAGTCTACGTGTTAAGGTATAGCCTGGAATATAGGAAAATCATGCAGTTTGAATTTTTTTTTATGAAACAAAATAAAATAAATCTGGTACTTATTATTGGATCACGACACTCTGATATAGTCTAGGAAATACCGTGCAAATTCGACGACGAATGGTTACCGTATGGTGGGGGGGGGGGGGCATTTATTTTTTAATCGAATGATTATCGATATCTGTCCGCATAGGTAGTTAGTATATGTACTTCACATACCCCAATTATGCTGGCAGACGAAACTTCCGATCGGCGCGCGTTAACCTCAAATAGAAAAAAAAAAACTTTTTGTTTCTATTTCCGGTTAACGTGCGCGCCGACCGGAAGTTTTGTCTGCCAACGTAATTGGGGTATGTGAAGTATATACTAACTACCTATGCGGACAGATATCGATAATCATTCGATAGAAATAAATACCCCCCTTCCCTATCTCCCCACCATACCAAAAAGTTCCAGAGAGAAAAAAATTTTGTACTTATATGGTCTCTTCGATTACCGACTGGCAGACGGTAACCATTCGTCGTCGAATTTGCACGCAATTTCCTAGGCTAATACGGGATCTAAGAAATAACTTGTCGTAGCTGTGTGTCCTCACCGCAAAAGTAGCCCAGACGACAGAGAACATTTTATAGTGAAACCCACAAAAATTTCCAAACTGAATCATTTTTTTTTAATGAGTTCGTGAAAGTGTATAGAACAATATCCTGAAAAGTTTACATTTCGCTCTGATGCAGAACATAAAAAAAAGTGAACAAAAAATTTGTTTTATCCATTTTTTCAAAATTTTGAAATTGAGTCAAGGTAGGAGAAAACAAAAAATACAAGTGATAGAGCACGTGTTTCCGAACAAAAAATATCCTAATAAAATTTATCACTAAAGCCACGGTATTCCTGGAAAAAAATAGTGAAGTAACTTTGTCAATCTGCGCAGCCAGCGCACGGTTAAAAGCATACTACGGAACCTCTAAAAATTCTTAGCTATTCTATCGAGTGAAATAAAGCTTTTTCCTCTTTCTGATTTCACATTTTTAACATTTTTCTTAGTGAATAGGAGGATAAATGGTGAGTATGGAGGGAAAATATATAATTATGAACGCATACACAGACACCACACATGCCGTTGAATCGCTCGCATGAATTTTTACATGCCTTTATTGTATTGTTACGTGTTTACACCCATTTTGTAAACACCCTGTATCATATATCCGGAAATTATAACACCAGGGTAACACTAAACACCAATTTATTAACTTACTAATAATAATACTAATTACTACAATTTTAACAATTAATTACTTTACTACAATTCACTACTTCAGTAACTTTTGATCACTTTATTTACTTCTTAATGTTTCCCCAATGACTGTCTATGCTGAACTGAACTGCACAACCACTTACCCTTCTTTTATAGTCCTAGGTTATGTGTTCTGGATGTTTCCACTACATTCCAACACATTCTACAATATTCCAGAGGTCTGTAATTTTCTAGATTTTTCTACATGTCTCTAGAGGATTGAAACACATAATAGTATTGTATTTATTACAGGTACATCTATTCACATTTAAGCTATATCCAGTGAATTCCTTATACATTTGTTAATGTATTGGAAAAGTTCCAGAATTTATATTCAAAACAATCAAAGATATTTTCATAGTTATAAGAAAATATCGTGAAAATCGCAATTTCTTATCATGATCTGATTAATCAGATTTTCGAAAAAATGCATACAAGTAAAGGAGTTTGTGTTTGAACATTCGAAAAGTATACATTTTTCCCAAAATAGTGATATTTTATTTTTTCCAATGAGTCAATGTCTCGACAAGTTACAGCCTCCAATATACCGGGTGTAAACGAACGGTGGGCCACCCCTGTAACTTTCTTGTTTTTAAAGATATCGGGATGAAATTTTGTATGGTGAAATTAGATTAAGATTTCCAACTTTGCATATCATAAAATATTAACACACATATACAGGGTTGATCAAAATTTAATTGAAGTTAGATATAAATCATAAATTTCTTAAGAAAAATTATCATTCCTGCCGGTAATGATTACACATTACGAAACTTTTGGTACCATTTAACCCCTACTAAATAGAGGTTTCTGAATATACGGGTGGCCCACATCATGATATTTAAAAAAATGAGTCATTTTGAAAAACGTGGTTTTAATGAGTTTACAGCACCCTGTATGTTGTATTATTGGACATATTGACGTTTTCGTATTTTTTATATGAATTACATTAGATCAAAAATAATTTTAACATATTCGCAGCCATCTAGATTGACAACTAAAATTCAAATTATTTTTCGTGCAACACTGTATAAATTGTCTAAAATAGTATAAATGTATCCAAAATGTGATCTTTATTTCAAAAATATAAAAACATACAGGGTGGTCCATTTAGAACAGACTATTGGGGCCATTTCCGCTGAAACCAGAAGTGATAAATATCGTGGATAGGTCTCAAAAAGTAGGAAATCCTACCTAATTTCACCATACAAAATTTCATCAAGATATCTTTAAAAACAAGGAAGTTACAGGGGTGGCCCACTATTCGTTTACACCCGGTATATATTTATCAAAAAAATCATGAAGCAAGGAAATTAAAATGATTTGAGATGTACTTTTATTTTGAATTCTCGTTACTACAACTTAATAAACCATAATAATCATTAAATGTACTTACTTTTTAACAGTTCTCAATGAAGAAAGAATTTTTTTGAAGGGCTTTTATTTTTTTCTATATTTTTGATTGCGATGATTGAGTTCGGGCGTGATAATATATATAAGTATATTTTTCCCATCCATCCTTTGCTTGTATTGTTTAAAACAAAAAAGCATCAGAAAGCTATAATGTTCATCTTTTAAATGAACCAACACTAATATAGATTAAACAAATTCTGATTTAGTGACATGTAATTCAGTGCGTCGATGTCACAGTCATGCGTATTCAAGCGCGCGCACGCATGCATCTCGCTCCGAGTTATAACGTTACACTTGACTATTTTTTCCGGGAAAACCGTGGCTTTAACGATAAATTTTGTTAGGACAATTTTTGTTCATCAATACGTCATCTATCCATCTGTATTTTTTATTTTTTTCTAGCTTGATTTAATTTCAAAATTTTGAAAAAATGGATGAAAAAATTTTTTTTCACTTTTTTTTTAATGTTCTGCATCCGAGCGAAATGTAAACTGGATGTTATTCTATACACATTTCACGAACTCATTAAAAAAATATATTCAGTTTGCAAATTTTTGTGGGTAAATACCTTCATCGACTGGGCTAAAGGCAATATTTCTCCAATTACCTACGATCACCACTGTCATTTTGTTCGCTTCTGTTTCTTCCCTAACGCTTGTTTTCCTTGCCGCCGTTTGAAGAATCTTAGATCCGTAGATTAATAAACTAGTAGTTTGTTTACACGAAACTAAAGTCATCAACATCGGTTACCGCGGATTATCGATTTGCTTATTAACACAGCTTGCTCTTTTCCGTTTACTCATTGCTTTTCATAATTGTTCTATAAATAACTTTCAATACCATCAATGAATCTAATCTTCTTGTTATTTTGAATGCGTGTTTTACTTATGCACTAATCGCCTGGATTAAACTCTTATCACTCTTAGCTGTCCCGGTAAGCGTGTTCCAGCGCTTCAAATTCTGGAACTGGCGCCTGAGTATAAACCGTACCTTACACAGGAGCGTCATACTATACTTGACAGGAACACATTTGAAGCTGAGGGACGTCCTTCCAATACCTTTAACACATTATCACAGGATTTTAAGATAGGCGAATATTCGCTTCTATTTTTCATTATTTTCTTTAATACTTATATAATATTAGTACGTCGGATGGCTGGCTCTAGCGTTCACTAACCCAATACCGAGGTATAACCAAATAAAACCTATTTCATTTTATTCAGCAGGTTTTTTTACATAGGAAATCACGTTTGACGACACTCTCCATTGGTCGAGACTGAAGTTACAAGAAAAACACAAAAAAAAATGAAAATAACAAAATTCAAATTCAACCACGAATAACTTTCAAACGAAAAAAGATAAAATTCTATATTTTTTTTAGTTTTACAGTACAAACGATTCTCTTTAATTTGATGTATAATTTATTACAAAAATAATAACTTTAACATTAGAAAATTGACGTTAAGTTAGATGGTACACAAATTGTCAATTTTTTTGAAAGCTCTAACTCGTTGTAACTCGCTTATGTATTGAGCTATTCGAATGTTTTTTTCACCAAAAACTGCCAAATTTCATAGACTTCATTTTGTGTCAATTAATGCTGGGTCTAGCTCTGTAAATAAAAGCGGTACAGCCTTTTAAACGCAACGAAGCGCCCTACGGCGGCGGACTCGTTCCCGGTACATCCCGCGTTCGCCATAAATCGCGCAATGCTTCCATCAGTGGCCGTAACAAAAGCTTTAGAATAATTTTCCTTTATTGTAAGATGATAAAATTAACAAATCAAATTGAATAATATGATATTAGTTGTAATAATCCATTATATATGGTGTCGTACAACGCGGGAGGTGCGTTAATAAATGGAAAGTAATAGGTATCAGACAGAGATTAACTGATTTTCAGATACGTCATTGTTAAACTTATGCCAGCTAGTAAAGTTTTTACTTTGCCTCGTATATTTTAATAGTTTCCATTAAGTGTCAGAGGTAACCATATAATTAAAACAATTATTTGCCATGCTTTCACTAACTCGTAGAGGCTCTGAACGATTAGTTGGATTTTTGTACATAACTATATTTTTATTTTCATGTAAACTGGAAGGGTTAAAATCGGTTAAAATTGGACAGACGATCTAAATATGCTTGTGTAAATAGGCTGTTCTCTTTTTAAAATAATACTATTCCTAAGTGGGATTTTTTCCATCTAGCACGTCTTCGTTTTGATCAAAATTATCGATGCTATGAATGTAATTGTTTTCTTCAGAACTCACTGGAGGAACTCCAGGTGGTATAAAAATGTCGTCAGTAGTTTTTACTAATACGTGACTAGCTGAAGACGTTAAAAATGTCCGTATTTCATCGTAGGAATAACGTAGGAATCACCATAGCCAAAAGAATAAAGTTTTTTTCTTCTGACGGCACAATACACATAGGTATAGTAATATGTATAGGATTAAAAAAGTGGCCTAAGCTGATTGTTTTTTTTTTCATATCAATTATTAATATAAATTGCATTACTATCGGAATAACGTTTAAATCAAATTTGTCTGTCCTGACATATTTAGTATCCACGACATAAATGTTTATAACAAATCTGAAACTTCTTATTTACAGTTATGTTCATTGAGATTAGTAGTCGATTAGTAGTCGCGTTTTTTTTAACCCCGACCTCATAAGTTTGACGCATAATGTTTGTATGTTTGTTTGTCTGTCTGTCTGTCTGTCTGTGGCTTCATATCTCTTCAACGGGTGATCCGATTTTGATGTAGTTTTTTTTATTTGAAAGAGAATTTTGTCGAGATGGTTATAGGTCATATTAGATTTTGATGTTTGGTCGCCATCTTGAATTCGCCATGTTGAACTTCTCTAGAAATTGTCCGATTGCAGTAAAATTGAAAATGTGCAGACAATTATGGTAGCCGAACATGATTTAGGCCTCATTGTGATTCGGTCATATGAAACTGGTACGATTAGATACATTGCACATTGATCGGTGGTTTTTAAAAATTTTCAATTTTACTTGTTATAGGTTTAAAATATCCAGCTGCAGCTTCACTTAAGATAGGCAGTTTTATCAAGAATTGTCAATTCATTCTCATGACCAAGTTTTCTTCGCCTGATTCAGCTTTGACTGACAACAAAAATCCTTTTAGCTTTATTATCACTTGAATGAACTGTTGTTGTATTTTCTTTGTGTTCTCAAAACACTTTGTTTGCTTAGATGTTTTTCTAATCTCTTTCTTATATTTCCGCTGCTATAATAATCTAATTTTTCTTCCGTCATTTCTTCAAATATATCATTAAGGCGTGTTTTTAGAAACGTTAAAGTTAAGAATTATTTTTTTGCAAAACAGCAAGATAAACCTCCCTAAATAAGATGTTTAACACTACTTTAAATTCATTTTTTCTTTCAGTTGTTTAGTTTGTATACATTTAATTTTTTTTTGCTAATATATTTTGCATAACAAATTTTATAATAATTTCCATCAGCCCAAATAAATCTAAATAAATGTGTAACCTGCCTTGTATTTCTGTATCACAATGCGACACTGCAGCTTGCTAGTTTCCCCACCCGTTCCTGTACCAATTGCTACTTAAAAATGTTCTTAATTTGTTCTTAATTTTTCTAGATTTTCCACAAATCAGACAATGACATTTTATTTTAAACTAATTTTTTTGTTCTTTATTATAAATAACTACATGAAGGCTCACTTGCATTTTTTATCGCGTTACAAATATCACAGACAATACATATTGCCTCTGCTAATATTATTATTATTATTACAAAAAGATGTCCTACAAGAATAATGAAATCGGTATCGAAGAGTGTGCAAATAAAAATAAATAAAAAAATGTTTTTAATGAAATAGCATATTTTCTTTCATTTGCACAATTTATAATAGACTTGATGCCAGTAACAGTTGGTTTTTTATTATTAGATTTTTTCGCTGTTTTCAGCAGTTTCGCAAAACAAACATGTAGTTTTTCTCCACTGATAAAAATGAATCTACCCTATACATAAACTGTAATAGCCTAAATGTGAATAAAATAATATATACGCTTATTAATACTTATTCAGATACAATAATGAGGAGAGCAGCCGATACGTTTCTTAATGGGCCGAGAGAGTAGCGGGAGCGAGAGAGGAAGCCTTCCGTCTTCGTCGCCGTAGTGTGCTTCGTTGTGTTTAAAGGGCTGTAGCGCTTTTAGTTAAAAAATTAGATCTAGCATTAACCGAGACAAAATGAAGCCTATTAAATTTGGCAGTTTTTGGTGAAAGAAAAAATTGAATAGCTCATTATATAAGCGAGTTATGACAAGTTAAGAATTAGAAAAATGCTGCTGATTTGTGTATTCTTTTGAATTTTTCCAGTTTTTTTATGTTCATTTTTTTATTATTGCAATAAATTATACTTCAAATTAAAAAGCAAGGTTTACTTGTCAAAACCAAACAACAATTTTATTTTTATGTGCTTTAGTTTTAAAGTTATATTTGATTGAAAATTAAATTTCTAAATTTCTTTTTTTTTTAGTTTTTTTCTTATATCTTCGGTCTCGACCAATGGAGAGTGTCGTCAATTTTGATTTCCTATGTAAAATAACATGCTTTAATAAGTAGTGAAGTTCCCATCTGGTTATACTTCAGTATTGGGTGGGTCAAGAAAGAGAAGGCTTTTCGCGCTCTGCCCGACGGGCTATATATCGAATTATATTTTCATATTCGTTTTTCACAAACAACTACATTACATTTTTTTTAGTGTCCAGAATTGACTTTCTTTTTGCGAAAGGCAATATATATAAATTATAGGATATTATCAATGACTGCAACACTTCATATATTTTTTTTAAATGCTACATAACTTTTATACTCATGATGTACTAATGAATTAATGAATGTACTAATTTTATACATCCAGCAATATTTCTTAGGATTTAATTAATGTCATTATAATTTCAAATGTAATGTAAAACAAGACATATAACTTATTCAATGCTTTCTCTCATACACCTTGTAGGAAGGTACAATAGTACATATAACAAATCTCTCGAGTGAATGAGATGACAGTAATTATCACCAAAAGCTGTGTATGAGTAGATAAGACTTCGCTACATTGAGTTTACAATAATAATTGTTGTCTGTTATCTGCTGCATATTTCCTTGCTACTATTTCCTCTCCTATTAAGTGCAATGTAGCTAGGTAGATGATTTCTATTTATAAAGTAGAAATTTCCAATGAATTATAAACTTCTTCGTAATGATGTACAGATGTACAACATCTAATTTTAGCACAGATATTAACTCAGTTTTATAATTATCTTATTAATAACTTAGACAATGTCATTACAAGGTGTAATAGAATTATACTTTAATACACATTTAGGCCCGGTATTTTGATCTCCAGTTAAGTCTATTCTAGATCTCATGGAAACAATTATTGACACAATTGTATCCAAGGAAATTATCTAGAGATAGACTTAACGAGATAAAAGTATCCGGCCTAAGTATAGTAAAAAAAATGGATCTTCTTTCACTACCCCCTAATAATGATAATAATAATAATAATAAATATCTTTATTAACAGAATATAATTTATATTATAAAAATAATAAAACAAAGAAGAAAAAATTTGCAGGTTACATAATATTAAACGGCTCATGATCAATAGTATGAACTATTTTTCTACCTCAAGAGCCGAATACTAGAATAATAAAATAATATTGGATATTAATAATAACCACCGTTTCTAGAGATTTGGCTGCTAGTGTGGGAAAACTAAAATGCCGCCTCCTACTGCAGCAAGCATCTGATCTTGCGCCCCCAAAAATGTTTTTTTCTCTCGAAAATAAAAAATTTTCCGCCCCATCCCGGAAATATCCGACAACTTCTTCATGTACGGATGAAGCAAAGTCAAAACTACCCTAGAATGAAGTTTTGACCATATCGGAGATCACGGAGACTTGGAGTAGCACGGGCTCTTAGACTAAATGTAATTGCAATCCACAACACATTAATTCCACCACGGTTTGGTTAATAAAATACCTTTCAAAATGTTCGTACATCCATCTGTTTGTCCATCTTTCATATTTCTTGTAAGATAACATAAAAAAGAAAAGTCGATCAGCACTAAAATTAGGACAGTCAGCTAGAGTTGACCGGAGGAAGAATGTAATTATTTTTGAAGAAGTGATGTAAAAGTGATTAGACATTTTAATTTAAAAAAATAGATACTTATTTTCAACTTTGTGGGTTACGCTAAAAAGGTTTACATCTAGTCAATATCAACCATTTTTAGTTTGCTCAATTTAGAAGTATTTTAAGTATAAAAGTTCCCACTTGATACTTTGAATATTTTTAATTCACCATCCTCTGACGGAAGCTTGGAAAAGCAAGATATGCACGATTTTAAATTTATAGAATGCCGTTTTAAATAACAACGATGCGAAAGACTTTTTATGTAAAGGATTGAAGTTAATTTTTTTAAGTAAAATAAATCAACTTCTTGTATATAGTAAACGGCATTTCTGCAACATATCGACATTTGTAGATATATTTCAAGCGGCAACAGATATCAACAAGGCGCGTTGAAGTTTAAATTGCTTCCAGCATTTCTCTACATTTGGTTACCGACAGATTTAATACACTTTTAATAAACTTTTTATTTCTAAAGCAACAACAGGCTTTGTATTTCTCGTTACAAAGTTAGTCTTTTTATGCGAAGAATAAATATCCCAAAGCGCGTTAGTTCGCATGAAAACACAAATTAAATCGGTGACCGAAAATCTGGGGAACTTCCGTCTAATAAACCATATGGATTTACCGTCTAAGGAACAATATGATAAATTGATATTAGTATTTCCTGGCAACCGCAAACGTCTAAGATGAAAAGGGTCATGTCCTATTAGCACCGTTTGAGCCATTATTGAGCTACACACAAGTACAATGTTTCACGAACAATGTGGACCAAAGAATTTTAACACAAATGGAATAAATAATATTAATAATAATGTTTACAAACATTTTTCGATACATAAAAGAAAGTTATAAGTAATCGTAGATAGACATGAAAACACCTTACAGAAAGAACTGTGTCTCGAAATGGGCCATATCGCGAACAGCAATGATTCATATACCAGTGTGTAAGGTTGTTTGAGCCCATTTATAGAAAAAAATATATAGAACTAGCTCAATAGATCGTGTGCGTGAAGTTTTATATGGTGTTGAAAAATGTATTTGAGCTTAATAGGCCTCGTCATCGCAGCTATCAAACGTTATAAAAACTATTCTATATTCTCAGAGAGTGCTTTTATACTCTTGTTAAGGTGTCTTGCATAATCCAGATACCACAGTTCTAGCTCCATTTTTGTATGTTCAATGATAAACTTTTACCGCGGCTTTTAGTTCAATAATTTTCTCAATCCGTATATAAACATACTACTTTGTTTTGTTCAGGTCTTGATTAAATTCTACCTTTGATGAATAAAGGATCAACAACTAGTCCATGTGAAACAAACAGTACAAATCTCAATTGTGAATCGCACGTCAGAAGCAACATGTTCTCCATAATATGACTTTGCTTGGTTTATTTGATATTGTCCGAGAGATATTAAATAAATGTCTCATTCCGTCAAAATAGGAAAATCAGGGAGATCTTTTTCATTCATGGAACGGAATTGTTTCAACTTGCGGTTAAGATTGTTGTCTTTCACAATGTCTTTTAAAACATCGATTTTTTTTTCCCATCATCATCTGAGCGATTTCGCGAGCATCTGTGACAACTGGGACAAGTTCAGAGTTAAATACATTATGTAGAGCTGCAGGATTTTTCAAATCCCGCGTTAAATTTGGCAGAGACGGGGTTTGTCAAACGATCAAAATATCTAAAAAGTGTTTTCAAATGGCCATTAATAACTTCAACTGCTTATCTAACCCTTTTAAAGGCATATAACTGCCTTATTATTCATATTCGAAAATAACACCAACATTTAGTTTGAAAAAATACACCTGACTCTACCTAGGTACCCAAGGGTTTTTGGGGTCGGTGATTCCGATGCCGAGGTTGATTAAGCTCTGTCACGTCAGGTTCAAGGTCATTTTAAGGTCAAATGGTGGTTGAAAAAATCTGAAAAAATTCACACATGGGTTTTTGGAGTCGCTGAGTCCGAATACGATATCGGTTGACCTCTATCACCTCATTCTCAAGGTCGTTTGAAGGTTAAAGTAAATATAGGAGGTGAAAAAAATTGGAAAAAATTTATACGAATGCTCACCTGCCTACTTATTGTCTGTTTATCTGTCTGCCTTTATATCGGCACACCCGTTTGTTTGCTTGTTAGTCTGTATTTATCGTCCGCCTGCATTTTCTCTCTGTCCATCTATCTGACATCATGCCTTTCTACCTGCCTTTTTGTCGGTAATTTTGTCTATTTTTCTGTCTGACTAAATGACTAAATGTTTAAATGTTTCTATCTGACAATCTGCCTGCCTCCTTGTCAGTTTGTCTGACTCAAAAAAAAACAGTAAATTACTTTGATCCTGACATGATTAAGCTCCAAGTGAGTGAAGCCAACGCCCGTGATTCGCGCCCATCTATCGAATACTCAAGATACTCTCTACTTACATATTCGCTCTGCTTCTGCAACTACACCTAAAGGCCAGTCTTTGCGTTCCACGGGATTTATGTGGTGAATATAAGCTCGTCAACTTTGACAGAAAAAAAATAAGTAGGTGATTCATTGAGTTAAATATATTTGCAATGAGATAGCCGAAGAATCTTCATGGGCAGCTGAAACTGGCGAACGATGACCTCACAATGACCTCTGGATGCCTTTTAAGAGTAAGCGAACACCGGATTCGACCCCAGAAACCTCTGCGTGAATTTTTTCAGATTTTTTCAACCACCTCTTCTTAGTTTGACCTTTAAATGACCTTGAAACTGACGTGGTAGAGGTCAACCGGCAGAAAATACAGACTCAGCAACCCAAAAAATCTATATATAAATTTTTTCAGATTTTTTGACAGCTTCCCCTCTGCTTTTATGACTCCCGGATACCTTTTAAGGATAAGCAAACACCGCATTCGGACTCAGCGACCCCAAAACCTATGTGTGAATTTGTTGATTTTTTCAACCACCTTTTCTTAGTTTGACCTTCAAATGACCTTGAAACTGACGTGGTAGAGGTCAACCGGCGTCGAATACAGACTCAGCGACCCAAAAAAACCTACATATAATATTTTTTTTAGGTTTTTTACTGTTTTTCTCAAATTAACCTTGAAATGACCTCCGGATGCCTTTTAAAGGTAAGCGAATACCGGATTCGGACTCAGTGTGAAACCTAAGTGTGAATTTTTTCAGATTTTTTATAGTTTGACCTTCAAATGACCTTGAACCTGACGTGATAGGGCTTAACCGATAGCGGCATCGGAATCAGCGACCCCAAAAACCCCTGCGTACCTAGGTAGAGTCCGGTGTATTTTTTCAAACTAAATGTTGACCTGTGTAATTTTATATAAAAGAGTACCTTTATTTTTAGATGTACTATTAGCCACAAAAATATTTGGAGAAAAGTTCGGACCACCGTGTATACTTTATTTCGAAAAAAATGATTTACTTTCTCGTCTTCCCAGTGTCACGCCTACAATCTATCATCATACACTTTCAGATAATCCAGAAACCCTAATGAAACCTCGCCGTCCCATTTTTATACCCATTGTTGTCTAAAGCTTAGCTAACATGTCTTTGTTTAGTATCAAACTTGTATATTATTTACGACTAAAAGTAAAAAAGTCAATCAACCGGATATCATACACTAGAAACAACAAATTTAAGAACATTAAAGAAATTTATTAACTGTAATGTAAGCCAGGAAGGTCTATAAAACCCACGAAAGTTCGTTGGTGTTTTAGGAGTTATGAGATGTAATAAAGAAAATACGTGGGATTTTTTTTTATATATAAGATTAAGATATGTTGCTGTTACACAATACAAAGTGCTGCAAAGTGTTCTAATAAATATGGATGTGACACAACCTGTTAATCCTTTTTTGCAAACTTAAACCAGTAAACAAAATACATGTTAATTGAGCATTATTATCTTTATTTATTATAATAATAATAATAATAATAATAATAATAATCTTTATTCACATATCAAATTAGTGTACATATGAATGATAATATTTTAATTATTGAAAAGGCGGAGTTCAGCTGAAAAAACAGAAATGTCAGATCAGCTGGTCTTACACTCAACCTGCTAATAGATAGATGGCAACATCAAACATATCTGAATTATTTGTACAATATTTAACATGAGAAAAAAAAATACCTTTATCCATATAAACTGAATTATTTGGAAGAAAAGGAAAAAAAAATAATTAATTACTACTTTTTTATGTAAACGGCTGAATCAGAAGATGTTTTTTAAAATGTTTGGCAAAAGTGAAACCTGTGCATGATTTCAGTAGAGGGGAAAGTGAGTTATATAATTTATATATACTAAATGTAAAAGACCTTTCAAAAAGTGCCGTTTTATGAATTGGAGGTGTCAGTATACCCTTATGTCTTAAATTTAAATTGTGCACGTCAGTACGAAATGTAATCTTTCTAAACAAATAAGAGGGACTGTTAGAAATTATGATTTTATGATACAATGTACAACAGTGTAAAATTCGTCGCTGTTTCATGTTCAGCCAGTTAGTTACCAAGAGCTTGTGACTTACAGAATGGTGTCTTCTGATCCCATAGATGAATCTAAGGCACTAATTTTGAATTTTTTGTATCCGCTGTGTAGTAGCAGCAGATAAGCAGGGTCCATACACAGAATCACAATAATTAAAAATCGACAAAATAAGAGTATCGCATAGCATAGTTTTTACTTCGATATTTAAAACATGGCGGAAGCTGTACAACATTTTTAACCTAGAAACAGCTCTTTTGATAGAAAGTGAAATGTGTTTCTCAAATCTAAGTGTAGTATCAATTATTAAACCTAAATCTTTTGCTTCTCCTTTGAGCGGCAAGTGAGTTCCATTAATTGCTAGATGAACATGTTGAGATAATCTCTCTCTATCAACAGCTCTACCAAAAAACATAGCAATACACTTATTTGGATTTAGATGTAAAGAATGTTCTAATGATACCTTGTAAATAATTTCTAAATCGGAATTTACAATGTCACAGCTATTTTGTATTTCATCTGGAAAAAAGGAATATAATACCTGCGTATCATCTGCATACATTTGCACATTACATCTTTGTATGAATCTAGGTAGCGATGACGTGTACACTGTATATAAAATGGGGCCTCAAAATTTGTTTTGATACCAGTCACCCTGGCTGCCACCTCCATTACTATCCCCAGGGCCGGCGAAACGTGATCAATCCAGGTGGGTAAAACGTGATCAATCCAGGTGGGTAGTGCAGAGGAATTTTTTAAAAAAACATGTTAACAGAGTAGAATAATTCAGTTGGGTAATTCCCCACCTACAGATTTTTCAGGTGTACTGCCCACCGTACCTACCTCTTCCGCTGGCCCTGAGTAACCCCTCCTGATTATTAAAGGAGAAAAAAAATAAAATTGTGATTTAGTGTGTGTACAACAACCAAAGGCCTAAATTTATTTTTTTTTTGGCATCTGCCACCCTCACCCCGTTATTAAAGGGGTTAAAAAAATAAAATTGTGATTAGTGTGTATACAAGAACCAAAGGTCTAAACATTTTTTGTGGTATCAGCTACCCACATCGAAAATTTGGATGTGGAAGTAGTGATTCTTTAGGCAGCAATTTTACTTCCACATCCAGTGGAAGTATAGCGACGACAAAAAAAATTTTGTCCACGACTATTAAATAATGTACTCATTATGTGTGTGTTTCCTCAAGGATAATGCTATCCATTATTCCCTGCAGTGAATAATGATTTCATTATTCACTAGTGAATAATGAGGACAGTCAGTTGTTTATAAGAAATGACGTTAGTGACTTTTTACTAAAAATTTAAAATGTCAAAATTGCAGCAACCAAAAGACAAGTGTTGTTTCTCTAAATTTTCTAGGAAGCCCTCAAATGGTACATGCCGAAGAGGTACTTTAATGAACATTCAAAAATTGTATTAGTAAGTTTATTTCAAAGCATCATGTATTAGCAACACGAGACAGTCTCCAACATTGTTTTTGAAACCATTTACCTACGCGCCTACAAACTGTATTTTATAAGTAAGCCATGACAATGCGTCAAAACATAATTTTGTTATTGATTTGAAACGTCAAAATCTGTGCGTCATATTTATTTCGTTCATTTAAGTTTGTTAGTTGTCTAAAATAAAAAAAGTGAAACTGTATATGGAAACCGCCAGACACTACCAAAGCTGCTGAAATCACCTCTATGCATCTACTGCCAGAAATGCAGTAAACAAATCTTTTATGCATTGGAGAATTGCCAAAAATGCTAATTCGTTCTCAGAATCAGTTCTATTGGTGTACTTTTCCGAACTATTCACAAAATTTTTTATCATACAATTTTGTTTTTAAATTTTTATGTGTCAAAAGAACGGCTTGTCAAATTGAACTTTAAACGTGGACGTTATTTATAATAATTTTACATTAAAATGTTAAAAATAAATGAGACTTATAAATTTCTTCAGTAAATAATTTAATTAAAAATATTTAATTGTCGTGGACAAAGTATAGTATTCTATTCGCATATAATAGCTACTATTCACTCTGGTGATTTAAGACACTCGCCTACGGCTCGTGTTTTAAACTTCACCCTCGTGAATAATGCTCGTTGAATAATATACTATTAAAAATTTTTATTGTTCAAATAGGCTTAGAATGTCACGAAACGTCGAGATTTTAAGTTTGAGCGAAAAAATTTCTGTCTGTCGGTCTGTCTGTCTGTCGGTCTGTCTGTAACTTTTTTTAGGCGCACGTGGACTCTGGAACTGTTTGAGATATTGACTTGAAATTTGGTACCCATATGTATTTTAACGGGATCTAGAACTAGATTATATTTTCATCTTGTTCCGTCGAAGGGTTGGGGGGTAAATTGGGGTAAATTTGGGAAAAATAGGTAAATCACGCAGGTAAGAGCCCATAAAATTGTTATTTAGTATATACAAGAGAAACTAAAAAAAAATTTTGGCATTAGCCACCCCCATTACCACCCCCACCCGCACCCCATTGTTAAAGGGGGAAAACAATTGTTATTTAGTGTGTGAACAAGAACCAGAAAGCTCAAAATGTTTTTTTACTTCATCCACCCTCACTACCACCCCCTATCACCACCCCCACCCCGCTACCGATGTGGGGTATCGTTTTATGAGTTTTTGGGGTAGAGGATTTCAAATATTATATTATTAAAGTTCCATAAACAGTTATTTCCATATACAATTTTTTTTCGTTGTGAGTGACTTGGATAGAAAATCTGGAGACACTGCACGAGCCATACTACTTTTTGCAACATTATATTTACTTATATACGAAAAGTTCCTGACTTTACTCCATATTTTGGAAAAAATGTACGATTATGGACTTTAACTTAAGTAATCATTTATTAGTTCTCACCTACGTGTTTATTAAGGCAGGGTATATCAGTCAATGTGCATACATATGTTTTATTAATTGGCATCATAAAAGGCACACATCCACATAAAGTCAACATTTTCTTTATTCTGCAGTCAACAAGACAATCGCTTTCCGAATATTTTCCCAAAACTGTGTTTTTCTCCGTGCCAAAAACACATTGCCTCTAAAACAAAAGTCAACATAATACTCTATACCGAATCTTTAAAAGGAGGACATAGTAAACTACACGTGATTAGCAACGAATCCTATTGATGTTTGAACTTGGAGGGGGTGTAATTCGAAATAATTTTTATAGTTTATTCCATTTCTATAATGCACATAAAAAAAGCTGCTCATAAAAATATCAAAGTTGGCGTTATTACATGCTGACGTGTATTTCAAATTTTTGCATACAATGAACACAATAATACTAGAGATTTAAAAATAGTGTTTTCGGTAACTAGAAACTTAATGCCGGTGATAAATTTAAAAAAATTACTTTGTGTTGCTTGTGTCTAGACATGAATAGTTTATGCATTGGTGGACGCATTGTCCTTCGCGACATTAACAGATAAATTCGAAGTACGACTCTGCTACTCTATGTTACGGGACAATAAAGACCGCACCTTTCTAGTAGGAATGATTCGCGTAACTATTTTACTGACCCTTGTGGTACGCCCCGTGACACATCTAAAAAATCAGAAGACTGACCATTCAGCACCACTTTTTGTTTTCTAGCATTTAAATAACTCTTAAAAAAGGATACTGATTTTTCATCTAATCCAATGTGTTTTAATATAATTAATAATACATTGTGTTCCAGAGTATCAAATGCCTTGGAATAATCCAGCAACACCAACACTGTACATTTACCAGCATCGGTCGCAGTTAAAATATTATCAGTGACATTTAAAAGAGCAGTTGTACAACTGTGACCTTTTCTAAACCCAGACTGGGTATCTGGTAAAATGTTATTTGTTTCTAAATGATCGACAAGCTGTGATTTAATAATATATTCTAAGATTTTTGACAGTACTGGTAAAATACTAATGGGTCTTAAATCATTATAATTTAAAGGCAAATCGATTTTGGGAAGTGGTACTACTTGTGCTATTTTCCAATCGGCAGGATATACAGAATTAATAATGCAAAAATTTATAATATGACAAATGAATTCCAAAATAAAAGGACAACAGGCTATGATAAAATTTATATGAATTCCATCCTCCCCAGCTGCACTAGTTTTTATAGAAAATAGCAACTTACCAATTTCAGCTTCATTAACTGTTTTAAAAGAAAGATTGGCATGTAGGGAATCCTTCACAGTGTTATAATAATTTGCAATGTTATCACTAGGAGGAGTATGAGGCACCGAATTTAAGAAACTTTGATTTATAGCATTTACATCCGAAAGATTCTTGGGAATTTCTCTTTTTTTTGTTTTAGTATTAATACCTAAATTATTAAGGGCTTTCCACATAGAATTTTTATCTTTATTTAGAAACTTTTTAAAATAGGCTTTTTTCTCTCTTCTAATCGAGCTAGTTGTAAAATTTTTTATATTTTTGTACTCTTCCCAATGAACAGGGATTTTAGTTTTTTTATATTTTGCTAGGGATTTATCTTTAAGTTTTATTAATAATTTAATATTGTCTGTTATCCATGGCTTGTGCTGTTTTTTAAAAACACAGGTTCTTAGAGGTGCATGCATATCCATTAAAACTCTTATATTTTCGTTAAAGAAGGTAATTTTGCCGTCTATATTGTCTATGTCAAAAATATTTCTCCATGGAATAGATTCTAGGTGGGCATATAGCAATTCTAGGTTCATGTTTTTAAAGTCCCTGTATATTATTGGTGCAGCCGGATTACTAAATCTGTTAAAACTCAAAAATGCATAAACTAATTCATGATCAGAAATGTTGTTTAAAGACACAGTGCCACTCTTAGAAATATTGCAATAGTCAGATATTATGATATAGTCAAGTAATGAAACACAATTTAACGTTATTCTAGTAGGGTCATTAATAATTTGTTTTAAACTAACACTCTCCAAAAGGTTAAGGAACTTATTTGTAGTATTATTTATATTTAACAAGTCCAAGTTAAAATCACCCAGACAAATTATTTCATCCACTTGAGGTAAAATGTTAATCAAAATGTTTTCGAAATCAGTTAAGAAATTATTAATATTTAGATTTGGAGCTCTATAAACACAACCAATAGCAATATTTAACTTATTAAATTTAATTCTTACCCATAAGTCCTCGAAATTTTCACTATTTTCCAATAATTCAAAGTTTAAAGTATCTTTCAAATATATTCCTACACCACCCCCTCTACCACCAATATCCCGATCTCTTCTGACAAAACTGTAGCCATTAATTTTTACATATTGATTTAGAACAGTCTGATTCAGCCAGGTTTCACTTACTGCAATCACATCATAATTATTTGCCGAGAAATAATCAAAAAACTCTACAAAATGAGCAGTTAGTGAACGAACATTTAAATGACAAACTTTTAAGACATTATCATTATAATAATTTTGCATTATATAACAAAGGAATTTAAATCAATATGCAATATAATAAATCTAATTATATATAAATTTATATAGTTAAGTAACACTTTTATTTCCCTCCAAAAAAGTAAAAAAAAAAAAAAAAAATAATAACAAATCAAACGCAGAAAAGATTGATATTTCGCAGTTAGCTCCATACAAACAAAATAAAATATATATAAAAAAAATGCATATAATAAGCAATAGTCACTACATAGTATTGTGCGGAAAATACATAAACAATAATAATATAAATTGTAAATTAATCAAATAATTATGACAAGAAGTTTCTTAATAAATTTACCAAACAAATAAATATATAATGTAAAAAACTGTTATTCCGAAACATATCCAAATTATTCCGCAAAAGAAGAAATATATAAATACATACTTATATGTTAATAATGATAAATAAATGTATTAAATTACTTAATAGGTTTTGTGGAAACTGTGCAAATTGTTATAGAATTCACATTGAGAATAATTACGAATTGTCAATTTGATTCTTCAGTTCAAGCCATTCGTTTTGCGATTTAATTACGAATTTTCTTTGGTTGAAAAGCACAACAACATTACCAGCACGTGTCCAAGCTGCGAGACCCATAACCTCCCTTATATTTTTAAATAATTTCATTGCGTTAGGTGTCAAAACTTCAGTTATTAGGACATTCGAACCTTTAAGTTTTTTCTTTTCATAAAACAGCTGATCCCGTTTCCAACAATGTAAGAAATCCACAACAACTGGCCGGGCCTTTTTTCTTTCATTACTTTTTTGTCCCAAGCGATAACATTCTTTTAAATCTGCTTTATTTACTTCAATTTGTAATTTTAATCTAAATAACTTAATTATTTCATCATATAAATTATTGTTTGTCTCCTCCAAGCCATGAACCAATAACATTTTTTTATTTCTATGAAACATTAACATATCAATATTTTTGGAATTTTCTTCTACCTCAGTTTCAAGTTTTTTTAAAGTATTTTGAATTTGATGTAAGTTCAAATTTATTGTTTCTTCAAAATTTTCAAATTTATTAACTAACTCATTATGAGTGATATCCGTATCCGGGCTACTTGTCTTGGTTTTTAACGCCTTTTTAAATTCATTCAGGCCCAATTCAAACTGAGCTGCTAATTGTTCCACACGTGTGTTAAGATCCTTTAAGTTTTTCGCCATTCTAACTGTATTAAATATTGCACTTATTAATTTGTTTATTTGCCTGTCAAAGAGGTAAAATACCTAATAAATTACGGAACCGGAAAATAGGAAATCAGAACATGATGCCGTAATAATAAGTTGAAAAAGAAAAAAAAAGGACATAAATTACTATATAAACAAAAAATTAATTGCGTGCATGCCCGCATTGAGCTGATGTAGCAAGTGACAACTATCTGGTTATTTCCGAAATAAAACTTAAAATTAGCAGACGCAAAGAGCTTAAAAGTAGAATTATCCAAGCCAGAACAGAATAAGAAAAACAACAGCTCCATGAAGAGCACAGGGAAGCAAACAGAACAGTAAAGAGGGCCGCCAGACGGGATAAGCGTGTCTGGGCTGAGAACCTTGTCCAAAATCCACAAACTGCTGCAGATACGAAAAACTGTAGAGAACTGTACGGAATTACAAAAAGGCTTGCATAAATCACTCGCACCAGAAGGTCCAATGGTCATAGCAAGCAATGGTGACAAACTCACCGCACCCGATGAACAACTCGCTAGGTGAACAGAATATTTTGCAAAGAGTCTTAGCGCACCACTCCTCTAGATAGACAAGCAGAACAAATAGAGACGCTGCACGCTGTCAGAATTGACATCAACGAGCCTACTATTACTGAGATAAAGCGTGCAATAAACAACCTAAAAACGGGACAAGCTTAAAGCCAATAGAATGTCGCAACTGGCGTTGTATTACACTCTTAAATACGATCAGCAAGCTTACTGCCATCATCACGCATAATCGTCTCTCAGAAGCAATAGATCCAACCCTCAGGCAACAGCAGGCTGGATTCAGAACTAACAGATCTTGTGTGGATCAAATTAACACACTACAAATTATTATTAAACAGTCACAGGAATTTAGATCCCCGCTATATTTAAATAGACAACAATACTGGATAACGGGAAAATCTCAAATTGTCTATGAAACATCATTGTATTCACTTAAGTTACGGTAAAGGAGTTATAGGATCGTTTTTCTTCAAGCTAATCTCTCGTCGTGTCAATATTGAATGGCTATCATGGTCACTTCATTTTACAGCTCATGTTTTTGTCCTTATGGAGAAAAGTCTACACAGACAAACCATGGACGCTGTACAAGCTAAAGGAATATACTTGCCGAGTACAATCCACAAAAGATCCGAAACGTACTCCGTGCTGTTTAATATGATAAAAAGAACAGAAATAATTACAAACTATATAACAGAAATTGTTCTAAAGCTTAAAAATATGAAACAATTTCATTCAAACGTTATCGTCTTGTTTCAATTGTCTAATTATTTTTGTCACACCCTATATGACATCTTAATATTGCTTAGATTAACTTAGGTTATTTCGGTGAAGTAATTCCAGAAAATAGAACGTTGCTGAACAATAATAGTAATAAGCTGCTTTGAAACTAGTGCGACATTGAAACCTACTAAAAATTATAGTAGAAATCTATATCTCTCGGAAATGATCTCTAAATTTAAGAGACAGGCAATAAACTTCAAGGGTCAATCAAATAGATGTGCAGTATCCGAAGAGACATTTGACGTAATAGATTGCGAAGACGAAAGGAAATTTATTTTACTGGAATTTTATGGCAGAACTGCATATAAGATTCAAAGATTCTAAACTAAAATTTTACCTTTCATTACAAAAGTTCCCATTATTCAACACAAAGTTGAATGTTTCTTGAGAGTTGTGTATATTAAATGTACAAAAATGTGTCTACACTCCCCACGTAGGAGTATTATTATAAAAACCAGGAATGTCAAATAACTATTGCTGTAACTGTTTGGAGCACATTTAAATAATGATGCATTATTTCAAAATACTTTTAAATACTTAATACTATTTCAAAGTGTGTAATACAAAGCATTTATTGTAGAAAGCCCCAGCAAGAATATTTATCACACTACACTATACCATCTGCATTATAATAATAATAATAGTTTATTTAGCATGAAAAGGAGAACAAATAAGGGTTCTTATTTAGAGCCGCTCTAAGAGCCAGAGTTCGCACCTGATTTTATGCAAGCAGGAATTCTTATTTGCATAGCATCCTCTAAGGCTTAAGGCTTAAGGAAGATAGAAGACAAGAAGGCAGAGTATGAAAACCTACTGAGGTGGAACATGGCATGCAGGTGCAATCTGTATCTTATAAACACTTATGAGATCAGGTAATATTCAATGACTTAATATTTGCTTTCATCAAGTCGGCAGGCTCTAGGTCGGACACCGAGGTTTTTCTGCTGGTGTGTCAGGATGGAGTATACCGGACTGTTACTCTATAGAAAAATGACCAAACTACGTGCAGAGCCCGTAATTAATTCACATCGTGAGACAACATATACCGCGTGTAAAAGCATCACAGTACATCATTTAAAGATAAACAATTGAAATTTTTAACATTCTATATACTTAATAAACGGCACTTTTTGACATATAAATGATTTTTGTGTGGCACTAAGTGGCACTAAGTTTTAATTTTCAATTGAAACACTCTGCATATTATTGCATAATTTTCCGAATACAATGATATGACATAAGTGATATTTCAAACGTTGATATTTATTTTAATTTAATTTTTACTTTTCCGTTTAAGTGTGCCATGACAGGATATTAGATTATTTTTATAGTTATTTTGTATGGTAGTTACCATGCCATAGAAATGTAAAGTTAAATAAATGTCAATAAAGGTACAATATAATTATTGTAAAGTATGTTATTCATTGAATATTAAGGATACAACAATTTGTCGATGAGGATTAAAGAAAAAGATATCCATAATTAGGAGACAAAGTTAGTCCAATTTAATCAGCTTCAGTTAAAACCTACCTTAGAATGGCTCAAGATCTAGCACCCTTAATTAGTGCTTTAAGTAGGTTAGCTAATATAACGCAGAGACAACATACAACAAGCAATGTTAAAGAAATACTTCAGACACAAGTAATTACTTTTGAACCTTTTGACGAATGTGTAGAAAATTTTAATAGCTATTCGCTATACCTTCCGGCTTCATCATCAGACTCTTAATACCACCTAGGACCAGGGTACTCATCGAGACATATTCAACAAGCCCAAACTCGAAGGGGTTCCATTATATTATTGTTGGGTTCCATAATATTGTACAATTGGTATCATAATAATGTATTGTCATAATAACCACACTTGTATGCAAAATTTCAGCTCAATTGGACGTCGTATCTCGAAGGGGTTCCAGTATATTATTGTTGGGTTCAATAATATTGTACCATTGGTATCATAATATTGTGTTGCCATGAGAACTACACGTGTATGTAAAATTTCAGCGCAATTGCGTAATTCGAAGCGGTTCCATTATAATATTGTTGGTTCCATAATATTGTAACATTGATACCAAAATATTGTACTGTCATCAGAACTTCACGTGTACGTAAAATTTCAGCTCAATTGAACGTAGTATCTCGAATGGGTTCCAGTTTATTATTCCATGGGTTCCATACTATTATTCCATTGGTACCATAATATTGTGTTGTTATCAGAACTACACGTGTATGCAAAATTTCAACTCAATTGGACGTCGTACCTCGAAAGAGTTCTAGTTTATTATTGTTCGGTTCTATAATATTGTACCATTTATACCATAATATTATACTGTCATCAGAACTACACGTGTATGCAAAATTTCAGCTCAATTGGATGTCGTACCTCAAAAGGGGTCCAGTTTATTATTGTTGGGTTCCATAATATTGTATTTCATTTCAAAATTGACTTGCAAAAAAGTCTACCTAAATATACTAACTCACTACCATACAACGCAAGTTAAATAAAAGCTTGTAAAATACAAATAAATGAAGTGTTAGAAAATGAAGTTTTCATTCCATTAAGTATGTACAATATTTTGATATGACCAAGTCATTCATCAGATACTGTTGAAAATAAATGAAAATTACGTCTTGAGACGAATTTTAATGGCTATGAGGCACGGGTTAGCACTATTTTAAATAACTGGAACCACTTTAGGATGTGAGACTGAAGAAAATTGAAGGTGGCAAAATAAGGACCACCCTAACGTTTACGTAATGAAAATTTCGAATTAATATTAATTACTTTGTACAATCGCTTGTAGTATGCTCTACTTTGCATTTACGTTACAATTGCTCTACTGACAATTTTAGACTTGGCGCTTAAAATCCTCTAGTTCTCAGTCCAGGATCATGATACTATGAAATATAGAGATACGTTCGGTACGAGTACCAGCTTTTGACCTGCTGTGCGCATAGTATCCCTCACTAGTCACTAGTCGAGCCCGCGGCAGTGCGTTGCGATGTCTGCCTAAAAATACATCGAAAACCATAAGGCCTAGAAAGCCGAAATTTGCAGGCAGATATTTTACCCTTTATCATAAAATTCAAAGACCCCATTTGTCAGCATTTTTTCACTTAAATGTCGGTGAAACACCTCCAAAATAATTGATGCAAGCACGTATGATCTTTCGCGCCGCTGCGCTGTTTTTTCAAAAGCTATTAGTATATTTATTATATATTGCTATTTAATTTATTTTTATTTAGTATCAAATTTTATTTCATTCACCTAAACACAATAAATAGTAGTAGTAAATAATATACCACTTTAATTAATCTTATTATGAAACAGTGCATATGTCTAACGTTATTCAGGAAAATAGACAAACAGTCAAGAATGAAAAATATTTATTGTATTATTTAGTAATTTTAATATTTTTTCTTAGAGATAAATTGCTGGATTCTTTAATGATTCTGTTAAGAAAATACATTTTGCATTTGTAAAATAGCGTTTTGGCTTCAATAGCGCGGGACATATAAATGTGTTCTCTCATGTAATTATTACAAAATATTTAATGACTCTCCATTGATTTGCTCAAAAGTCTCATTCATGTATTACTTCCACATTCAGTGGAAGTATAGTAACAAAAAATTTTTGAAAATTTTTATTGTTCAAATAGGCTTAGAATGTCACGAAACGTCGAGATTTTAAATTTGAGCGAAAAAAAAATTCTGTCTGTCTGTCGGTCTGTAACTTTTTTTTGTACGTACGTTTACTCTGGAACCGTTTAAGATATTGACTTGAAATTTGGTATACGTATGTACTTTAACGGGATCTGGAACTAGATTATATTTTCATCTTATTATGTTGCAGAGTTAGGGTACACAGAGGTAAATGGGGGTGAATAGGTGAATCAAGCAAGTAAGAAATTGGTATTTAGTAAATATAAGAGGAGCTAAGGTCTCAAAAAAAAAATTGGCATTAGCCACCCTCATTACCACCCCCACCTCATTATTAAAGGTGGTGAAAAAAATAGTGTAATTTAGTGTGTGTACAAGAGCCAAAGTCATCAAGCCACCACCCCACCCCCATTACCGATGTGGCATATAATTTTATGGGTTTTTGGGGTACATGATTTCAAATATTATACTATTAAAGTAGTAATACATAGTGGGGTGCAAATATAGTATTTTGTTGTAAGAGACTTGGCTGTGGAAGTAGTAATTCCTTGGGCAGCGTTTTTTAAATTCTGAAATCGATTTCGTTAAACATCACACTAACGCACATCATTCTCTGCGCTGTTTCATCCGTAAGGACGTTCCGCATACTTAATTACAATTTTCTTGAAAACTGTTAATCCTAGAAAAAAAAGTTAGAAATAAAAAAGTTAGCCCCATCCTTTACCTTCATACGTCCTCGATATACTTTATATATATTTCGAAAGATAAAAAGTTTCTCTCTTGTCATATTCGCATCTGTAAAATTTCACAGTTTATCAATATGGTCTTGGAAAAAAATCATATTTTCTTTACTTATTAAAATTTGACCTTCATATTAACCCATGTTGCAAACAAATATGGAGTCATAACATGGTAAAAATTAGAGATTAATTCGTTTTCCCGTCTTTGAGTTAGGCGAGTTAAACGAGAAAATAATTGTATCTATTATTTTAACATTTTCTCACCTTTTTGGCTTTGTCTTTTGTCTCGACCAACCAAAAGATTCGTAATTTCTTATTTCATCGAAGTATAAGCTTATAAACACTTCTGTCAAGGTAATTTTAGTTACATTCTAAAATCTCATCTAAAATAAAAATTGACCGCGGAACTAGTTGACCCTTACGTGACGGTACAGCGGAGACTGCGGTAAGGGGAGGTATGCGTGAGAGCGTTTCTCTTTTTCATAGTATCATGGTCCAGGACGTAGTTGTTCTATATTCACTTAACTATAGGGCACTCGGTATAATAGAGTTGTTGAGCAACCACAATAACGTAACGTTATCGAGATACGGTAACTTTGTTTCAATCTAACTCAATGAAATAAAATTACCGCGTCTTGATAATGTTACGTTATTTTAGTTGCTCAACAATCCTCTAATAATGCGCTCCATTTAGAACAACCCCATACTAATTAAAAAATAAAACCCTATTTTATATTCACTGTCACGCGAACTGTCCGCAAATTCGAACCATTTAAAGCACTAATTATCGTATGATGTGGAGTACAAAAGTGAGAGCGACTTAATTTAATTTACAATCCATGTATATGGTTTTAATCCATTACATACTTGCATTTAAATTAAATAAAAATGTTTATTTTACTTCACCGAGTTTCCATTTTCCATGTTTATACAGGTAATTAAACAGACCACAAAGAGAAAGCTTTTCTCTATATACTCATATTCTGTGTGAGTTTATTAAATGGAGTATGCGGTGACATACTTAAAACACAAGGTAGCTTCAAAACTGTAGTTGCAAATTTTACTGCATTATGATATTTACTGCCTCAGGGTTGTTCTGCAACTCAGTGCATGTATTTAAAAACTGCAACTTTCAGGATAAACTATGATAAACATCCTTTAAACAAAATGTTAAAAACCGCCCTACAAAGAAACAAAGAAAGCCTTTGCCTTAGCCGTGTTCAAAGCGAGTAGAGTCCAACAGTTTATTTTTAAATGCCTGGCTATAAAGCACTTGTCTTAATTTCACGCAGTGTTGGTGTGTTAATGGCACACCAACTATTAGGTTTAGATCTTTGGGCGTCCGTCAGAATTTACAAGTCACGCAACTCAACCTTTGACCAAAAATGGCACTCTCAGATTTCTTGAAACAATAATAAGGAAGTACTCTTTATCTGCTGAACACTCACTCCTGTACAAAACATATTGCTTTCGCATTGTAAATTAAATAAATAATTTATAAGTACAATTATAAACTATTTTAAATTAATTCAAAATCACAAAAGGAAAATAAATTTGGCAAATGACAATTAAGCATTTATAGATTGATTATTTCACTCATGAACGTGGTAGCCAATGAAATCCCGTACTTTGACAACATTGCATGAATCAAATGTTATTATTAGTGGTAAACTACCCTAGATCGGCTTTTGGCAATACCAACATGCATAATTATCGTATGTAATATCACTATAGTCTGCTTTTAAACCAGGAGAACTAAATATAGAAGTCTCACTCACACCATAGAAGTAAACAAAAAATACACTAGAACCTTTTTGGCGTTTTGAGCAACCAACAATACACTACTACAGAATATTGGTGTGCATTTTATTAGATTATATAATACATCGACCTTTATTTGACCTCCATGTATTTTATAACGGGGTTTACTTCGTTTAGGTAGCAGGTCTGGAATGGTCCTCCTGGTTTAAAAACAGATTAAAGCGTTGTTGCCTGGTAATATAAAGAGTACAAATTGGCAGTTTATTATCTAATTAAATCCCGACCGCTTTAGCGAGAGGGATTTAATCTTTGATAATAAACTGCCAATTTGCACGAGTTATATTACCTTTTGGCAACTTAGCTTGAGCAAAAATTTTTAGATAAAATTTAAAAGCACAAGTGGTATTTGGGGAGAATATTTCACGAATAAATAATTCATTAAGTATATCTTCAATATTATGTTTTGTAATTAATTGCCTTCAGACGTTTTCTTGTCATTTTTTAAAGTTTACTGACCATTATTTTCAATTTCATCATTTACGTCACATAAAAATGCATTTCCAAAACGACTCACCTAATAAAAAACAAAGTACGTGTAAATGATGTAATGGCAGTGACAATTAAGATACGTTCAACCATAGATATTATAACTTATAGACTGGTATTCCCAAAAAAGAGTCCTCTAGCATGTTTCGACTAATCACACTACCAGTAAAGCCAGACAGTATTGCATTTTACCAATCTCTCGCTTTTACGTTCTAAGGTTGCGGACATGAAATGGTACCGCCATCTAGTAACGCTAGCTTAACTTAACTGGTGTAAAGAATGAATTTTTCAAGAAATTATTATATTTAAGTGTTTATTAATATATATTTTTTATTTAATCCTTATTTAAAACAAATTTAATGATTAACTTAAGGTTTGCTTGTTTAAGTAGAGTGAACTTTAAGTACAACGAATTATAACATATAGTGCTACTTAGTTCAGTTTTGATTTTCCGAATACCTGTTTTGTGATGAATTACCATACATAAGTACATTTGTGTATTTAACATGAAATAATTGATTTGTTTGCCTCGTAGGCATTTGTATTTAATTTTAATTGTGAAAATTGTATTATAATTACGTTAGTTATTATAAGCCATTGAAAGCTGTGTATAACTTGTGTCCCGAACCTATAAAGGTTCAGCCTTCGCTTTGAAATTGGAAGTTGTCAACTTATGTGGTGTTTTTATTATTGTATTATATTACTACGTATATAATACAATACTACAATTTACGTTAACAATTAGTAATAAGCTAGAGAAGATATTTATAGATAAAATTTAAAAGCTCGAGTTGCCCTATTTGCCGAAAACATTTCACGAAACAAAACGTCAAAAAATTATCGCAATATTTGCCGCTGCAGCGACACAAAAAAATTAGAGCGATAAATTTTGCATGTTGGTACTGTCAAAAGCCGATCTAGGTTGGATTACCACTAATAATGACGTTTGATTGGTGTAATGTTGTGAAAAAACGGACTCTCATTGGCTATAGCGTTAATGAGTGAAATAATCGGTAAAATTACCTCGAAATTATATTTATAACATATTGAACAGTCATACTATAATACTATATTATTAATTTTGCAGTTTTCGTTATTGTCTACTAGCCTATTCCAAAGTCAAGGCTGTCTGGAATATACAGGGTGTAACGCAACTTACCCGAAACATTTTAACCATACATGCACCTTTAAATAAGAAACCGACTTCTTAAAAAAAAATTTAATAAAAGTCCAAGACAGAAAAAGATACACATTATTAAAGTTACAAATTAATGAAAATGTTAAAATAACCTACTATTAAAAATTAAAATTTTTAATTTTTTTTTTACAACAGTCCTTCAATTAAGTAGAGTTCAATAAATTACTATTCTCATCAATTTGTAACTTTAAAACAATATGTATCTTTTTCTGTGTTGGACTTTTATTAAAAATTTTTTTAAGACTTCGACTTCTTATTTAAAGGTGCATGTACGGTTAAAATTTTTCGGGTAAGTTGCGTTACACCCTGTATAAGCTAGGGACAAGTTAAACACAGCTTTCAATAGCTTATAATAACGTAGTTACAAAATAATTGTCACTGCGGCAACTAAAATGCCTATCAAGCAGGCAAATCAATTATTACATGTATACAAGTTAAACACACTCGCTCTAGAAACAAATAAACTAAAAATGTGCTTACATGCGGTAATCCATTACAAAGTAACAACATGTTAATACTTTGGAAAATCAAAACTATGCGCTATACATTGTACTAAAAGTTCTATCCATTTAATCCAGCAAACCTTAATTTGCTTAGTAAACTTTTTAAATAAAAAATAAGGATTAAATAGGTAATTACATATTGATGAACACTTTAATATAATAATTCTTGAATAATTCGCTCAGTTCATAATTTGGCGTGTGTCGCTAATGTAGCGTTACTAGATTAGAAAAACATTTCCTTTCTTCTTCGAATATCGGCAACTTTAGAACGTAAAGGTGGGGGTTCTCTCTCTCTGTGTCTATCTTTACTCGTAATGTGATTGGTCAAAGCGTGCCCGAGAACTCTTTGCAGTGAAAACTTCTCAGCAGTTTTAAACCGGTCTATGTATTCCAATACCTATGGTTCAATGTATTTTGTTTGTTTTTGTTGTCATTACATTTAAAATATGACAAATTCGGTGGACTTTTAAGACTCTGCAGCTGTATCTGTTAAATATTTATAACTACTTTGGTTTTACTTCCACATCCAGTAGAAGTATAGTAACGACAAAAAAATTTTTTAAAATTTTTATTGTTCAAATAGGCTTAAAATGTCATGAAACGTCGAGATTTTAAGTTTGAGCGAAAAAAAAATTCTGTCTGTCGGTCTGTCGTTCTGTCGGTCTGTAACTTGTTTTGTGCGCACGTTTACTCTGGAACCGTTTAAGATATTGACTTGAAATTTGGCACACATAAGTACTTTAACGAGATCTGGAACTAGATTATATTTTCATCTTGTTCCGTCGAAGGTTTGGGGGGTAAATTGGGGTAAATGGGTAAATCAAGCCGGTAAGAGTCCATAAAATTGGTATTTAGTATATATAAAAGAACTTAAAGTCTCAAAAAATTTTTTGGCATTAGCCACCCCCATTACTACCCCCACCTCATTATTAAAGGGGGTGAAAAAAATAAAATTGTAATTTAGCGTGTATACAAGAATCTAAGCCTCAAAACTTTTTTTTTACTTAATCCACCCCGACCTACCTTGAGTAGTATGGATGCATAGTAGGTTTCTTCGAAGAAAATGCTCGAAATAGAGTACTTTTATCGTGTAGTTTACGGCACACAACGATTTTTTATATCTTTGTCATGCCATATTCAGTTGAAGTATATTAACGCAAAAAAATTTATTGGAAATTTTCATTGTTTAAATAGGCTTAGAATATCATGAAACGTCAATATTTTAAGTCTGAGCAAAATAAATTTGTCTGTCGCATCGGTCTGTATGTTAGTCTTGTATCTTTTTAGTGCTCACGATTACTCTGGAACCGGTCTCAAAAAGAATTGGCATTAGCCACCTCTATTACCACCCCCCCCCCTACTGTGATTTAGTGTGTGTACAAAAGCCAAAGTTAACAAGAATTTTTTTCACTTCACCCCTACCAACAATTCTTCCTCCTGGCATATAATTTTATGGGTTTTTGGGGTACATGATTTCAAATATTATACTATTAAAGTTCCATAAACAATTATTTCCACATAGTGGAGTGCAAATATAGTACTTTGTTGTAAGAGACTTGGATGTGGAAGTAGTGATTCCTTTGGCAGCGGTTTTTAATTAGATGAGTCGCTTTGGAAATACATTTTTATGTGACGTAAATGATGAAATTGAAAATAAAGATCAGTAAATATTACAAAGTGACAAGAAAACGTCTAGATGCAATTAATGGCAAAACTTAATATTAAAGATGTTTTATGTACTTTCATTAAAACATATTTCACTTTCGCCTTAAACTAGATGGTTAATTTTCTTTGTCAGGTGGACAATTATATAGCTTCAAAGTAAATAAAATGTTTATGAGTAACATGCAGTCTATGTTGAGGCAATATAATACTGTTTTGGCTATCTGGTAAAGTGACTGTGTAGATCAACTAGCTTATTAAAATATTCTTCGAGTTATGTAGATTCCCGATTAGATTTATTGGTGATTATTCTTAACGTAGGAATAATACTCGCATCTACCCAGAATTACCTCATAAAGTCACTCCGTAAGTTTGAGATCGAAATACAATATGCTATTCTACATATCGACATCGTTGCGTACTGTGGAAGCTTTCTCAGTGAAAAAAAAATTCCTGATAGTTTGTTTGGCATACAGAGTTAATATAATTTTTCCAGTTTAATTCCTTATGTAAATTCACAAAAAGTGGAGTATATCTACTTAGTTAAAAATATATTCTAGATGGATTGCCCTATTTAAAAAGAGTTTATTACAAGTGAACTATTCTTTTGCTACATATTATGCCTATAGATTAATGTGATTTAAGTCATTGACATTGTCATCGATATTTAGGTTCTATCTACTAGTACACTTATACGCAGATGTGACAAACATCGCCGCTGGTCATATATGGCAAAATTATAGGAAAACGAGATCCGCATCGAAAAAATGTATTACTCAATAATTTACGTCAATATAGAGATAGAGTTAACGCAGCCATATATACAATATAAATAGCGCCAGTCATTGTCAATATTTGGAGAGGACGAGACCCTGAGGAAGAAAAGAGGTAACCTTTTGAATTCAAATATGATGACGTACACCATAACTCTCCTAAAATTAGAAGTCTATGGAATATCTTTTTCTTTATATACGAAGTCGATAATTCTCAGTGTCTATACGTTTTACAGAAATGAAATTTATCATGAGAAATCATTTAATTTGATTCTTGGTACTACTTTGATTGCCCTTGAGTTTATTGCAGTAGATCAACTATGACCAAAATTCCAAGAAAGCAGATGCTCTCGTCCTATAGATCTTTTACAACCTCCGATACATCTATGACCTTGATATCTCATATCCTTTGCGACATACCCACTAATCTAATCACTTTCAATCCTAACTCAAGTGCACAAAATCTTTATGCTTCGAACTTTTGATATTTTAATAACTACAGGAAGCTGTATAGCTTCCCTTTATATATTGAAAATATGGCTTTATACTTAATATTCAATATATGACACTCTGCAACTGCCCATTTTACTACAAAACTAAATTTGTTTCTTGTAGGTTGGAGAAAATTTGGAAAATCAATGATGTGACAATTTGTAGGTTTTTCCTGAGCAACCTGACTTACGATAGGATATTAGTTTTGATATATAATTCTGAATAGTTTTATATTTCTTAACGAGGGTGTATTTTGATGCCTTAAACGTAAATTATGTAATTTCAAGCTGGAATCTAGTCAGTGCTTTGAAGGAGACGTAATCATGTGAAATTCCTTTGTAGCTGTAATAGCTACAAGAAACCCTTCTAGGTAAACGTACTTATTTTACTTACGCGTATACATTTGGTTCCTTGATAAAATATATATGTTGAATATTAATGTTAATTTTGGTGTTGAAATAAATGTAATTTATTTTTACTAACCTTCGAGAAAATTACATTTTAAACACAGGAAATTGCAGTCGGCGTCAGAAGCTTGTTAATGCCCAATCGATAGATTCGAGCAACGTGATTAATCCAAGGAAAAAAGCGTAAATAAATGTATGACTACCGTAACCAATTTGTGATCAATTTACGTATATACGTTTGCAGTTACTTCAATTTCCTTTTTAGTCTCTTCTCTCTTGTTACTTTTTTTGTATTAATCACTTTTATTTATTTATTTATAATTCATTTATAAGAACAAACTAATTACAAAAATAAATAATTAACCAAAAAAAGTATAAAAGAAACACTAAAAATAGGTAGTAAAGTGTAATTAAAAACGGATTAGAATTATACACACTTTAAAATAGATTAAACAAGCCTTGAAAAGAAATGAATAAACCTTCAAAAAATATTTGAAACGTTTTAAAAAAGTAATATAAAATATATCACTTTTTAGTGATAGTGATATAAAAATATTTCAGACTTTATAAATTTTAATATCCATGAGAAACGAGTAAAGTGTGCTTCTTTTATTGCTTGATAACAATTTAAACTTTATTTTACAGGCGCTATAAAGAGATACTTTATGTCCACACAACTATGTAATAAACTGTACTTTATAACACAGTCGTACATTATAGTTACTTATGAAACAAATGCATAAACTAGTACTTTTTCACGATATTTATTCTCTCCACGTTACCATATTACTAGCATTTTCATTTTAAGCTTCAAAATACAATTTTTGTCAATTATACCAATAGTGACTCTAATTGTCTTTGCAGCAACTTTAATAAACAGAAGATTAGCCCCTATAGCAGGTAATAGAGTAGATTAGATAAGAAAGAAGGAGCTGGCTAATTCGCCTTGACCATCGCTACCACCGCGTATCTATTGTAGCGTTTCTATTCAAATTTTTCTCATCCTTAACTACTTGTCCAGCTTTGTGATTTATACCAGACTTCACAGTCATGATAAGGACCCCCTAGACTAGCTATCAGCCGTGGGTTTTTCCCCGCCAAGTAGGTGGAATCTCAGTCTAGCTAAACCTTCTGAGTGACCATAGCACATGGACTGAAGTTTCCTCTTCCTCTTGACAGAATCTGCATGTTGCGATCCTTCCACCATTGCAGAGATTTCTTTGTACCCATTTATTAATAGATACTAGTATGCACGGCTTAGTCACATCTCAAAAGGGTTTGGGTACTAACTACTAGGACCTTAGACACGTCTTCATCGACCAGTTCATCAGCTTTTTTATTTTCCCCTTACTCTGACTTCCTAGATCCATAATCCATAAGGGCTTCCAGTAGTTTCATACTAGTCTCAAGTAGACCTGCATCGAACCGATTTAATACTGATTCACGCATACGCGTGAATCACGCGACGTGGAATTTTTGTTTTTGAGTTTACTTGACTCACGACACTCACGTAAATTCGAGCTCCGACTTCCTGTTCTGCCTTGGAGCCGTCCCTATTCGACTATTTGTACCAATATTGTAGGACCATTTTTTTAGTCTTCTATGTCCGGTATTTTGATTTGAAAGTTTTTATTGAAGTTATACTTTGGGACTATAGTATCCTCGGGAAAGATGAATCGACTCAGCACTCAGAAGTAAAGAAACTCAGTCCACGCTATGATCGTACCCAGAGGATGTCCGCAGGGGGTCTTATCACCTCTTCTGCGGTGCATGGTTGCAGATAAGCTCTTATCTCGACTGAGATAGCAGGGAATATATGCAGACGACATCGTCATCCTAGTAAAAGGAAAATACGAGTGCTCTGCATTAGAAAAGGTGCAGAGAGCACTCGTTATGGTAGAGAAATGATGTACCCAGGAAGGTCTTTCCGTGAACCCAGGGAAGAGTACTGTGGTCGCCTTAACAAAAAAGAGGAAACTCAACTTGGAAAAATTATATCTCCGGGGAAATGACCTGCAGGTGAGCAACGAAGTCAAATATTAGGGACTGATTCTAGATACCAGATTAAACTTCAACATCTAGATAGAGTGACTACTAAAGCTAAACGGGCTTTATGGGTAGAAGAATAGTCGGCAAGAACTTTAGACTTCGACCAAAAATGGTGCACTGGCAAGGATTGTGGTACCAATAATAATCTATGCCTCCCTGATTTGGTGGCACAAAGCTGGAAATGGGAAGGCAATGAGAAAACTAAGAAAGGTACAAAGACTAGCCTGTCTAGTTAAAACGGGAGCAACGTCAAAAACGCCTACCGCAGCCATGAAAGCACTACTTTGCCTACCTCCACTACACTGGAGAATAAGTTACTTATGCAAACTATCAGCGCACAGGCTGAAAACAAACGGATGCGGGATCATTCCAAAAATATACCGAATTAATTTAACAAATAGAAGCAAATAAACTACTAGACATGCAGTGAGATAGAATTAGCACAAGCTACAACTTCACAAAAACCCTCGGGGTGTACATACCTGATAGGGAAGAGGAAGGACTAAGGCAACTGCGAAGACAACCAAATGATACCATATAGTATAATGACGGATCAAAAACGTCAAGAAGTACTGGAGCAGGAGACCAACCAGAGACAAACATTAGTCTAAACCTGGACAGTATGTTCCAAGCAGAAGTCACAGTTATAGAAATCTGTGAACAAGAAATGATACGGAGGAGATAAACTGACAGGCGAATCCGTATCATCACTGACAGACAAGCAACTCTCAAAGCTCTGGATGCAGTAGAGATACGTTCTAAAATGGTAAAAGACCTTATTCTGGCGAAATGGGCTGAACACAACAGTATACATCTGGAGTGGACGCGAGGACACCAGGGCAATGGAGGTAATGAAAAAGCCGGGACCCGAATCAACCTACGGGGTATCACACAATACCGCAAGAGAAATGGTAAAGGAACTATTGAGTCAGAAACAACTTGTCTTGGACCGGGGCGCCAGAGATGAGACCCTCGCGTCGTGACCCCAGAAGAAATAGTCAGAGCTTCCATCGACCGAACACTCGCCTTTTGAGAGAAACTCAACTAATGGGTCGGAACTATGGAGTACAATGAGCTTAAACCGTACTGAACGGCGGGGTTTCGGCACCGCAACCCATTAGAGAAAAAAATGCACGGGAAGATTACAGCAGGTACTAACAAAAAGTTTTTATTGCTTTGGTCTTTAGACCATGTAGACATTCATCGCTTCCAGATGGATTCTAAGGGCAGTGCTTTGACATACAACAACCGAACTATTTAATACGTTTTTAGTAGCAGAATCTTATAATTTTCACCATAAGTTACAGCAGTTTTATCGGCTGTTCCCCTCCAGATTTTGAATAACGAATTTTAAAAAGATTATTACTTTGATGCGTTTATTTGTAATTGACTCTATAAAGGTTTGCCAGGTAAGCTCTAAGAATAAGTTGTCATGTCCACTGTTCCTAAGGATCGAGATTTAATCACTGAACGGCTGCGGTTGACTCACAATGAATTAATTTGAAAAGAAAAACTATCGAATGCATTGTATGCTTAATGAAGACCCTTTACAAATCAAATCGCTCAAGAAAGTTGCCTTGGGATTTACATCTTACAGGATGGAACTTTTCAATCAATATTATATGCTGTATAAATTGGAGTCCATGGAACTGATACACATATGCAAACCTTGATCTTACAAATGTAATATATAATAAATGGAACATATTCAATATTCCCTGATTTTTTTTATTAATTTTTAGGTTTAATTTAGTTCATTATATATATTTTATTATTCAGGTACTTTATTAGTATAACCATATAAACAAAACACTATTTTTCTCATTTTTGCTTTGCCGAAATAGTTTTAAATTACATGTTTTGTCTGTTTGTCCATGTCAGTTACTCAGTTTCACAAAAACTTTTTGCTCAGCTATTCCTGCAGAATACCGAAGTTATGCGATGAACGACAGTTTGATTTTGAATGCGAACAAGCTACTACTGTGGTAATTTCTCTCTATTTTTCTCTAAATCAATACATATCTCTATATTTGTGCTCATCCTGTTAATGTGTGTGATTTCAAGTCAAACGTTAACCAATAGCTCGCCTTATTTTATACAATAAATAACTACACTCCGCTGCGCTGTCCAATCCCACCCAATTGAAGATAACCAGACCTCCGAGATCCAGCCAATAAAGTTAAGAAGTGCAACAGAGTTCAAATAATTTAATTTAACTTTTTCTCATCTCATTGTCAAATTATTATTTATTCAAAATATTACAGAATGTTTTTATGACTCTTTGGTCTATAGGTAAACACATCTGGTTTTCATCTCAGTCGTGGAACTGGGATTTTTCTAAAGAAGAAATAATCCCTATACTCCGGTACTAGATGTGTCTGTGTTATTCCTAAATGTCCAGTTCCCCTCCCCATATGAATTTCTTCGTATTACCAGTTGTGTTTAATTTAAATTAATTCTGAAATCCTTAGAGTTACGTATAATAAAAGTATGACTATTAATTATATTAACATCAGTCAAATCTATATTATGTCAAAAATTAAGCTCAGTGAATATTTTCAAATTCTTGGCATAATCAAGCTTCTTCAAAATTTAGTTGCCGAGTACATGAGTACATACAAGAGTAATGGGAATGGAAAGGGGAAGTCATTTTCCTGGATTATATCGTCATAAACTCTCTTGAAAGTCTCATCATATAAATCATCCTTTTGCCTATTTCAGTCATAGAAATTTTTTGGAATTATTTTTTTATTTAAAATTGAATATTCCTTTTATTTAATCCTAGTTTTTGTCAAATTTTAAAACGGAAACAAGCTTCATTACTATGTTCCCTCGGAAAATTCTGCCACCCGAAACTAGTGACTTTTAGCTCGTTGTTTAAACCATTTTGATGTGTGTTCGTTTTACAGGACATCAGAATTACTCATCCTGTACAGTCGTAAACTATTACTTACGTCGTAACTAATGAAATAGAATGAGGGAATGTAAAGACAGTAATTTAAAGTCCATTAACTACTTTTAGCAGAGCTCATCAAACAAACATTTTTCCTATTCAGCTCGGATTATTTGTTACCATTAGCCACAGAACGGCTTCCTCTAATGAGTTTCCTTCTCACTATATTTTCATTTTATCGAACTTCCGTTCGTCGGCCACCTTTTAAAAACACCCTAATCGAAGGAGCTTCATGTTTATATAGGCCCCTAAGGAAATTCGTGGTGATATTAATGCTGCTATCAGTTCATCTGTCTTTTATGGCGCCGGAATAGGCTTTATAAAAAAATCCTACTCCAAGCAATGAGGGGGAGTTTCTAAGATTGGGGGCTTTTATGTCTCAGATCAGCTGAACATAAAAACCGTACAAATATTATACTGTGCATTTTCAATTTGGGACATTTCATAGATTTAGAGTTCATAATCGAATTTGTCGACGTCCGCACTTTACACCGAAATTGTATTCCGAATAAATACAAAACACTAATCACATAACTCGGTGCAATTTTTGTAGATCCAGTTGGCATCATCAGGAAACGAATAAAATCGTTCTAGTGTTTTGATACTGTTTACAATACCTCATCAGAATGTTTCAAATAAAGGGTTTATTTTTATTTTATTTTATATAACCTGGTGAGTAATCACTTCTAGAGATAAATATGATATATCGTTATACCTTATTTAAGTTGTGATCGAATAACGAAATAATTTACAGGGTGTTCTATTTAAAAAAACACAAATTATGTATATATGTCTGCTCAAGAAAGTTCCTTAAGAATCTGTTACTCAATTTTCGATTCGACACTTGGTAATTGAGATATAGAGGTCATCAAAAAATGCCAATTTTACAAAAATGCTCTGTAGCTAGGTAGTCGAAAAAGATAGATGATCGCGATGCCATTGGTTGTTTCTCGAAAATCTAGCTCAGGATACCTATATTAGTTTTTGTTTATCTGTCATAGTTTTAGAGAAAACCCGAAATCCCATCTAATTTGGTCCACTCTGTACAGTACCTTGAGGTAAAAAATATGCAAAATTTTGGAATAATCTCATATTAGTCCGGTCAACAAATAGCTCAAAGGGTGGTGTAGAGTGCGTGAGGGACCTAAGCGATTCCTTTAGAAAGTTGTTCAAGGTACTTAAGGAGTGAACATACTAAAAGTCCTGACGCCTAGGAGGTGAGCCGGAGCGGTGGGGGGTGAGGAAGAATGTCCCACTTTTGGTTTTTTCGCTTATATCTCGAAAATGGTGCGTCGTAGGGAAAAATTTTACTTATACCAAATGAAAGCTCATGAAATTCTCTACAACTTTCATTTTATATACTTTTTTCGAATTCGCAATCGTTTTCGAACTGCACCGCTCCGGAAAAGTAAAAATTTTCGAAAAACAGATTTTTACCTCAAATTTACGCCACAGCTAGGGTAAATACACCGGTTGTGGCCACTATCGTAGTTATTTTGCTCATCCTCTCTTCCCACAAACCAGTGACATTATGTCAATTGCGAATGGGGTGGTGGGAGAAGCCACAATAAATTGCTACGATGTCAGACATGAAGTTGTCCCGCAAGGATCGTGCATTCATTCTTTCCTCTGTCAGCTCATCGATAAAAGGTTGCAGTTGACCCAACATGTGGGGGTGGAAACATGTAGGAGACACCCTGGTGCCAATTACAACAGAAGATCCACCAGCACCGGAGGTCCTACTGAAAACGATATTGTGCCGCTGCACCAAGGATTGCGGTAGTGGCAAATGTGGATTCCGGAAAGCAATGCTGAACTGTTCTGCGGCGTTCCTCCACTGCCAAAGGAAATGCCTCAACGGCGTGCCTGTTTACGACGAGGACGACGATGAAGACGACGTAGAGCCCCTTCAGCAAGAACCACCCACCACTGAGGATGAGGATGCCATGGACGAGGAACCTTTGTCAGGAGCCTCACGGGCAAAGAGGATGAAAACGTGAAGGAAAGGAATATATAACAATAGGAAAAAAACGGAATGAAATGGATATCTAGCCTATTCTAAATGTCGATTTTAATGTCTTTGAGCAATTCGAATATTACGTCATAGATATTTTTTTATTTAGAGCTAATAAATGACAGATATTATTAGGAAGGTAAATATTCAGACTACTTTATTTTTTATGGAATACATCGCTTTCTACTTAAGCAGTCAAAAAATACATGATCCAAATCTGCAGTGACATTGCAAGTATCGCACAAGTTTGTGTCCACAACTCCTATCTTCTTGAGGTGCGCCGGGTAGCATCACTGGCCAAATTATAGTCTGTTTATTGTAGTTATTACTTCTCTTCTTGAGTATTTTAAATCTTTATGCCAATAACAAGTAGGAATATCTGGCTGAATGGTTGTGTAGCGAGTAGGATTTGTTATGCTATATTCTTTCCATAAGGTTGAACACGCATTTTTACTTTTTTTTTTTCAATATACTTATACACTCTTGGACGTGTAGTCCACTGTTCAAAATTTCTCCATCGTTAATACTTTTTTGTTATGATGTCTACTTCTTCATTATGTTCTAAGCCTGTATGAGCTTTAACCCACACAAATTTGATTAACCTTCCTCTTTCTTTTAATTTATTTACTAACATTTTAATTTCAGCAATACGCGTATGAATAGTGTAGTTAATGTCTTGACTGTTAGCAATACTTTGAAGAACAGACAGTGAATCCGATAAAATAGTGCAATGTTCATGTTCATTTCTGACAACGTATTCTAAGGCTTTGAGGATAGCCATATATCGGCACTATAAATAGTTAAGTGTTAAGTTTATATGATCTGTGTATAAAACTAAATTAATAAAATTACTTATCTTATATGTGACTTTTTTTATCATCTTTAAAATACAATTTTCTATTTTTCAGGTAAAAATCTGTTTTTAGAAAATTTTTACTTTTCCGGAGCGTGTAGCTCGAAAACGGTTGCGAAATAAATACATAAAATGAAAGTTGTCCAGAATTTCATGAGCTTTCATACGGTATAAGAAAATTTTTCCCTACGACGCACCATTTTCGAGATATAAGCGAAAAAACCAAAAGTGGGATATTCTTCCCCCCCACCCCTCCGGCTCACCTCCTCGACTTCAGAACTTTTAGTATGTTTACTCCCTAAGAACCCTGAACAACTTTCTGAAGGAATCGCTTAGGTCCCTGCTCACGCACTCTACACCTCCTTTATTGTCTGAGCTATATGTAATGATAATTTTTTTTGATGAGTTATTATCGTAGTAAAAGGATTCTACATGGTCCGGACACTTGCTTTTAAACCACCCTTAAATTTAGATATTTAATATCTGCAAAAGCATTTCTGATTTATTTTTGAAACGTGGGATATGTATGTTTTTGGGGCCGCTGATTATGAATCTGGAGTCAGAATTAAAAATTTCAAAATGGCGGCTCCAATATGGCAGATGGCATTTTCTTCTAAAGCAAGTCTTTTAAATAGACAAAAAAATTGAGCATCTAAGTGATGCAATATATTAATGAAAAACAGCATTTTTGAAAAATATTTTTAGTTAATAAACAGTTCAATAACAAAATGGTCACATTTTGTTTAAAAAAATGTGACAACGCACATTGTTTCGGCCATAACTTCTTTATTTTTTATAATACAGAAACAAACAAAAATCATTTGAAGGGCTGATAAATGTATACTTAATTTTGTTCTTAGGAGCTTTTGATGGATGTGTCATAGTTTCTAAAATATTTATCATTTAAACTAAATACTTTATCGTATAAACATTCCAATGCCATCTTTAAACTTAAATATATCTCCGAAACTATTAATCCTACATAAATATCAAAATAAAACAAATTCGTTTTCAGCTTATGAGCTTTATTTTTGATGTCTACCATTTTTACAGAAAACTAATATTTATTGAGGTATTTACAAAAATTGTACGTTTGCTCGAAAATCCCTATATAGTTTAAAGTGAAATTTTTTTTCTGAAGCAAGTGTTGTGGACGGACGAAAAAATTTGAGCATTTAGAACATACCTACTATATATTAACGAAAAATGATATACGAGAATATATATTTTTTAATTACTGACTACTTACATTAAAAATGGCGACGATTTTATTTAAAAAAAATGTGAAAAAACATTGTTTTTGTCATAACTTCTTTGTTTTTTATTCAAAAAATCAGTGCAAGCCAAATTAGTAGTCTTTCATTTTGGTGTTGGCATTTATGACATAAGTGCCATAACCTCTGAGATATTTAACATTTAAACTAAATACCTCGTCCTATAAACGTTCGGACGTCATCTTTACACTTCCAGATCACCGAAAATTCCACAGAAAATAGAAATAAAAACGAAATTCATCCCTAATGTGATACTTTTCGATTTATTTGACGAACATCGTTTTTAAATACTTCCTTTCTCAAGCTAAAATCCCAATTTTCTAGTCAGTATAACTTGAAGGCTATTAATTTCTAAGAAAAGTTGCATAGAACATTTTTTCACAAAATTTGATTATCTTTCAGCTCCAATGTTTTTTAGGGGTGGTATCCACCCCCTATAAATTAGCAAGCATAATATAGAAATTTTTACTTAATGCATTTACTATTAAGTAGCCCAAAATTAACGAAATCTAATTCTTATGACATTATTCCGAAGTTAAAACTTCTAGTTACTGTACGATCATTAATTATTCTTTAATAATATTTCCATTAATTTAAAATTATTTCGACGTTTCGAATGTTCGTCATTATTAAATAAAGAATAAGAAACTGCGCCAAATATACAATTGCAGCCATCTATAATTGGAGTAACATATCGTTCCATTATGAAGAGATATTCTCCAAAAAATAAACAAAAATAGACATGAATAAAACAAAAGTGAAAATTAACTCGATGTTTTCAACTGCCACCCGCTGGCCCGAGCGCTGGCTTGAGTTTTCTCAGTCAACTGTTCTGTATTCTGCTAAACTTAATGAACGTCATTTATCTAGTTGCTCGCTAACATGCGGCGTTTGATGTAGGGGGCGCCGTAAGTACAAAACGCGCATAGTTCGAGTGCGGTTATTGATTTACTTACTTGAATTTGTTTTTACGTATGAAAATAACAATTTAAAAATACAGAAATTAGCGATGACACATCTGTGGATATGTAACTTTATTTAAAAAAAAGAATCTACAAAATCGGTCAAATGGAAGCAGCTGGCGAAGCTGGAGAAAAAGGACGAATTGTGTTTTAAATAATATTTGCCATTTATTTGCTTAATCTTAAAAAATAAGTCACTTCGAAAGTGACGATAAGTCGGATATATCCATATAATACGCGCAAAAACCAATTAAGCGTTATTTCTGCCAGTAACCATTGAAAACAAAATTTAAGTACGTAAAATTGAGATTAACTTTGTTCTGAATTGCTTCAACGTTTTTAATGAGTCTTGGATGCTTCAAATAATCAGTGGTCAGTTTGAATAGACTATACTAATACCTAATTATGTAAAAACAGTATAAGAACGTACCTTTCTTTGCTTGGTAAACTTTCAGGTCTGAAACGAAAATAAAGTAAGTTATGTCAATTTCTCCTATAGAAATGCATTTTCTTTTTGCTTATTAGATACATTTTATTAAAAATTCTGTTGATAATTATTGAAGGGTATAGACCAATAGGCGTATATACAACTTTTTTAAATAGTCGTTTTGTCAGAATTCATAGGCATCCTCAGAATCATTTATGAGTGTTTTATCTTGTGCAGATGTATTTTTAAAAACAGTTACGCATCGACATAGACAAACAAATACAACATCAACTAGATTATGTTGTATGTGTTAAGCATCAATAATGCGTAAGGTAGTACAAATAGCGTTGGTGATACATAAGTGAAAAATAAAGTGATATTACAGAAATGTGTCAGTTGTTATCATATTGAAGGAAATAATTAAATATAATTCAAATCCGAATGTGTTTTCTTGTTCTCCCAGGAGAAATTTAAAAAGAAATTAAATCAATTTTTCTATTGACTTTATTTTTTATCGCATAACAGAGAGAAATATGAATTTTAAGACACTATGTGTTATTAGTTTTACTTTGAGCTACCAGAAAAACGCCTCAATCTGAACAGCGCAAATCTTCCATTTTGTTGCATTTTTATCAGAAGATCTCAAGAAAACATCCAGAATAAAATGAAATTAGAAAAATGTATGTCACGTACCTTTCTTTAGTTGGAACACTTTCAGGTCTGAAATGAGAGAAAGTAAAAGATATTAAACAATATCAAAGCTTATAAAAAAATGAACACAAATTATAGATTAAAGAAGTTAAAAAAGAAAAAAAAAGAAATGGAGAATGATGTAAGTATTAATACGTATTAAATCAAAACAAATCAAATTTTAGTAATAGATAATTACACATGTAATGATATTCATATATTGTATTAACATTTTTAAACTTAAAATTTTATTTTGTCCTTGCACGGATGTCATTATACCTCTTTTTAGAATACACTTAGACTATATGTACATGTATATGTCTGTGTTTAGCAATAATAACATTGTTAAATATTGTTAATTTTTTTATTCAAATATACACTTAAAAATATATGTTGTTTTTTAGGTTTTCGCGGGTGCTAAATGAAGTGTTGGTGTAATTCCGGGTGTTTTCCCACGTAGTTGATAGGCTCCTGTTGGAGCCACTGTTGTCTAAACGACGTTTCGGCAGAATCCCATCTGTCATCTTCAGGTTCTCGCTGAAAGCTGCCTACTGCTGCTCCTCGTTGCTCGAACTGGACTTCCAGGGAGTCCAGTTCGAGCAACGAGGAGCAGCAGTAGGCAGCTTTCAGCGAAAACCTGAAGATGGCAGATGGGATTCTGCCGAAACGTCGTTTACACAACAGTGGCTCCAGCAGGAGCCTATCAACTACGTGGGAAAACACCCGAAAGTATAATAATAATATAATAGTAATATTTATTTCCATAAGACTTACAATCATAAGTATAGGAATTGTCAATGAGTAAATAAAATGTACCTAGGTTGGTACCTATACTACGTAAATTAAATACAATTATACAATAATAGAATTTGACAATCACAATAGTAATAAATGGACTATTATATACATAGATTATCACAATATTCATTATATTCCCGGACAGAATAGAAACAATGTTCAATTAAAAACTGTTTGACTAGACGTTTAAAATGGTTGAAGCTGCCACCATTTTTTATATTCTCAGGCAAGTGATTGTACATTTTAATCGATGAGATAAAAGGTCCTTTTTCTACTTGTGTTATTCTATGCGCTGTTACATATAGTTTTGAGGCGGACCTAGTAGTGTATTTATTTACATCTCCGCATGTTTTATAATCATTAATATTCCTCCTTACATAACACACACTTTCAAGAATATACATGCAGGGGATGGTAAGAATACCCTCCTGCTTAAAATAAGGTCGACACGGAGTGTTGTACGGTAATTTTAACATACTTCTCAGTATTCTTTTTTGATGAATAAAGATTTGGTTTATTCGCGAACAGTTTCCCCAACATATTATTCCATACAATAAGATAGAATTTATAGAACCATAGTAAAATGTTTTAAGAGTGTTTGTGCTAATACTGTCTCTTAACCGCCTGATCATAAAGTTCTTCGTTGCAAGCCTAGATGAGAGATCATTGATGTGTACCTCCCATGATAGATGCTTGTCCATTTGTAAACCCAAGAACTTGACGTGATTTTTTTGAATAAGTGTATTGCTACCTGATCTTATTAATAAACTGCTGGCAGGCTTTGTTCCAATTGGAGTATATAAAAGTAGGTCAGTTTTTTTTGAGTTTAGTACTAGGTCATTACTGTTACACCAAGTCTTGGTTTGGTCTGCTAATTTATTTAGCCTTTTGCTTACTTCGTTTACGTTATCTCCGGTAATTAATCCAGAAAGATCATCAGCAAATAATGTTAAAAAACCATCTTTGATATACGTCGTTATATCATTGATGAATATGATGAACAGCAATGGCCCCAGCACGCTACCCTGTGGGACTCCAGTGTTTACATCAACACTGTCAGAGAAGTAACTCTTACCGTTTTCAGAGATTCGCACAGTCTGGCTTCTCCCAGACAAATATGACTTTATCCAGTCCCAAGCCGGTCCGCGAATACCATATGAATGTAATTTGTTTAGTAATAATCGATGGTTTATGGTGTCGAAGGCACATGACATGTCAAAGAAAATTCCCGCTGACGTTTGTTTGTTATTAAAACCATTTAATATTTTTTCGTAGAAGGAAAGTATAGCATCTTGTGTAGAACAACCACTACGAAAACCGTACTGTCTGGGAGTTAGCAGACCATGCGTCTCCAAGAAGGACAAAAGCCTTGATTTATAAGTTTTTTCCGAATATTTTGGAAAACACAGAGAGTAGAGCTATAGGTCTACAGTGCTCAATATTACTGTGATCATTTTTTTATGTATAGGAACAATCAAAGAAGATTTTAATTGTTCGGGAAAATAACCTTTTTCGAAAGATAGATTGATTAGGTATGTTAAGGGGACGATGAGGAATTCAGCACATTTTAAGTATGTCGCATGGAACTTCATCAGGTTCTGCTGATCTTTTGTTACTAACTGATAAGACGATATCATAGACTTCACTATGACTTAAGGGTGTTAAAAATATTGATTTACTTATACCGTTTTTTAGAGTGTTGACACGCTCGATGTTACTGTTGTTTAACTCTTTAGTTAGTTGCTTGATGGAATCAGTAAAGTAGGTGTTAAACATGTTAGCTTGTTCGTCTCTATCTGTGTAACTTTTATTGTCTAAGTTTAATATTTTAGGTAGACTTGGGCATTTTTTATTAATATTCGTATTTGATTTGATGACATTCCAAGCAGTTTGTGATATATTTTCAGAATCATTAAATTTTTTGTCAAAGTAGATCTTTTTTGCCTTTTTGATTTTTGCCTCGTGGACTTTCTTTAGTATGTTGTATCTGATTTTAACTTCATTTTCGCTTGTATGCTGATATACAAGATACATATCTTTAAGTAGTCGCCCCGATAATTTCTGGGGTTATCCAGGGTGTATGCTTCTGTTTTTTATTTATATTTGTACTTTTGATTGGAAAAGCCATATTAAAAATACTTAAAAAGGTGGTAAAGAATATATTGAATTTAGCTATATAGTTAGATTCGTTAAACATCTGATGCCAGTTTTCATTTGAGAGTGAGTGTGAGAAGCATTTTTTATTTTCGTCAGAAAAGAATCGTTTGCGTAATTTCCTAGCTGAGGAGATAGAGCTGTCTAGTTTAAGTTTTATTATTTGAGTACAATGATCAGATAGAGTATTGTGGAGTGTTTCTGTCTTTAAGTCTTTCAGTGTTATGTCAGAAAAAACATTATCAATTAGGGTGCTCGAAGCACCTTGTGTGCGAGAGTAAGTACACCAAGACTTAAAAAAATATATACATACTTAAACATATTTATCTACAAGCATAACAGCAAAAGTGGATATACGCAGCGAAAAGAAATTATACATACAATGTGTCACCGGATGAGGTACCGCAAACTTTCTTTTTTATTTTTGATTTGCCGAGAAAAAATCGTTACTTATTTATAAGTAGTTTTGCTTGTTTTAGGAAGTCATAAACAATTATTGTCAAACTTAAAATTAATTTTAGAGTGTATTCTAAAAATTAGAAAATATGATATCGACTTTATGCAAACTACCTATTTTATTACATTTTTATTGAAAATTTTATTTTATTTTATTTTTGAAAATTGCTATTTCTTTAATTTGTAACTGTATTTAGGCTTTTCTCCATAATTGAAGAACAATTGTTAAACAAAATGTTCAATAAAATTGTAAAAAAAGGTGATTTGCTTAAAGCCGATTTCATATTTTCTAATTTTTAGAATACCTTGTATAACAGAACAGCTAAATTTGGCTACAACACTGAACATAAGCTTATTATTAATCGTCGTGCATCGGGAATGTCAGTAAACGCAAATTATATGTTCGCATTTGGATGCACCGATCCGTATAAGTATAAAAGAAATAAATAAAAGAAGAATAAGCTAAAAGCAAAGTTAATACTTAATTATAATTAAATAAAATATCGCAATTTTGTTCAGCATTTTTATCATTACTTTTGGGGTTATTCGTTTTTTCGATGTAGTGGAACAGGAAAAATATTTCCTCGACAGCATATATAAAAATTAAACAGAAATGAACTGTACTGAAATTTATAATAGAAAAACAAATTAGTTAAAGAACGTACCTTTCTTTGCTCGGCATAATTTCAGGTCTGAAATGAAAGAAAAATAAAATACATTAAACTAATATAGCATACAAATAAAAACAAATGCAGATCAAGTATTTAAAAAACAAAATGCAAAAGCTAGTAAACAAAAACAGGTGGAATATCCCAACGACAACGGTAGCAATGAATGCAAATGTGAGGAGTAAATTTGTCCCCTGAGTATCATTTTTTGCTCTGTTACATCCACTGAGTACCAGACGTGGTAGAGAGTGTATTCCGAAGCAGTTGGTAGGTCTTCTTGCAACTTACTAGCGAAGTGAGGCATTAAAGCTAGTGCAACAAGAGTTCACACAGTCTCTCAAATACTTGGCGCTAGTCGATCCAGACTCATTGCATTGTATTGATATACAGGGTTTAACGCAACTTACCCGAAAAATTTTAACCGTACATGCATCTTTAAATAAGACTTCTTAAAAAAATTTTTAAGAAAAGTCCAACAGAAAAAGATACACATTGTTAAAGTTACAAACTGGTGAAAATGGTAATTTATTGAACTCTACTTAATTAAAGGACTGTTGCATTAAAAAAAAGTACAAAAAAAAATAAAAAAAATAAAAAAAATTAAAAAAAAATTCAAATTAAAAATTTTAATTTTAAATAGTAGGTTACTTTAACATTTCCATTAATTGGTAACTTCAAAAATATGCATCTTTTTCTGTGTTGGACTTTTATTAATTTTTTTTTCTTATTTAAAAGTGCATGTATGGTTAAAATTTTTCGAGTAAGTTGCGTTACACCCTGTATATTCCATTTATACAGGATGCAGAAAGTAATACACAGGTCTGCGAGGGTGATTTCCGAAGTAATTATTCGCCTTGAATCCGAATCTGGCCTCAGAATTGGTCCATCACTTCAGCATTTTGAAATATTTGAGGTTGAGTACTTAAAAAATGACTTTTCTGTCAACTTTTCAGGTTATGCATAGAACTCAAAACAAATTTCAGCTTATTTTTAATAATTATATCATTTATTACCATCCTTCGTCTTTAAAATGCATTTACAAATGATCTTCTATGATGTTTCCTCGCAAAGTTATAGCCATTTTAAGGTAACATGAATTTGAAACCATGATCCTTTACAACCCAACAATCTTAACCAAACGACTCTAAACGAATCAAGATTGAACATAACAAAATGGAAAACATACCGAGCTCTTAACCAAACGACTCTAAACGAATCAAATTTAACACAACAGAAGGGAAAACGCCACAATCTTAACCAATGAGTCAAAGGACAAATTGTTGTATTATCGATTACAAAATATATATCTTTGGGGCAACAACCAACGCATCCCCCCCAATTGTATACCCTTAGGAGGGTAAAAATTATTCTTATACAATACCTTTCACCCCGAAAGGAACCGAAGAAAAATTTATTCAGAACTCTTAAACATCAAGATTCTAACATCAGAACACTTAAAAAGTCCTAAACATGAAAAAACCCAAAATCATAAACTGTACTTCCAAAATTCAAAACCTTAAAACCTGAACTCGGAATCTTATCGAATTTTTATGAAATCTCTTTTTCTTGTTTTCCTTATATTAGAACGCCTTTTATGATGAGCATTAGGATTTTCACGTTGAAGAGACCAGCAATAGTCAGCTAGCAACGAAGTAGACCGTTTTCCTTGATAATCTTCTCTCCATCTCTTTGATGGATCTTGGTTTCAAATTCATGTCACCTTAAAATGGCTATAACTCTGCGAGGGAATATCGTAGATGACCATTCGAAAGCTTATTCAAAAGAGCTCTGTCATAAGACCGGTTTTTATGATGCAGCTTTCACTGAACAACAACAGTTGTATAACTATGTTGATCTATATGTTGAAACCGAAAATTGCTCTCACGTTTCAACTTGCAATTAAAATCACAGTACAATTTAAAATAGCGACTAATGCGGTTAGAGCAACCATAAGAAATAATTAATTGAGAGATGATAGTGGAAAATAACATTTGGGATGTTCATGACATCAAGAAACCTGCTAAATAAATTTGAATAATACAATATAATTGATCTAAATACTAAACATACTTAGTTCATCTTTTAGTAAAAAAATATACAGGGTAGTCACTGGTCATCCAATAGAAAAAATAATTAATAAATAAAAGAAGGAAGTTTTGTGTAAATACTTCTACAGATTTTTTTATAATTGTTTTTATTATAGTTTAATATATTGACATATTTTCATAGTTTCAGGTAGTGGTTTTCTAGAACGATACTACACTATTGTTTTATACAACACTTCAGTCTTTTTCTGTTTTTAAATTTTTCGGATTTGGCTTATACTGGGTGGTGATTCATCTATATTAGTCCAAAATAACATGATAATGTGTCCTCACCAATAGGCGTTAAAATATGCAAACGGAAAACTAAAATTCTGTAACTATGTGCCGCCCATCAGATTGCAGGCTGTTTTGCTCGGTATGTGTCTATTGGGAAGTATATTCGTTACACATGCATGTAAATTTTCATTCACTACACACCGTACATGATTATTATGTCATAATACTCCTGCGGAGAATCATGTTCACCCTAATTGCAACTCAACAACACAGGCACACGAAATAAAAAGAAGTGGTCTGTTCGTTTGACTAGACCAAATAATCTTTATGTATTTTGACGCGATGACTTCGAATCCGGAGTCAAAATTGCTTCATCACCCACCATTTTTTTGTAGTTGGCGAAAATAACCTAAAAAAAAACACTCTTATGTAGGTTATTTTAGGGATTTACTGACAATTGGTGGGTGATGGAGCTAAACAGACCCTGATTCGTAATCAGCATGTCGAAATACATAGGGGTTGCCCAATGGAGTCCCAGAAACAGACCGTTTTTTTTTTGGGGGGGGGGGGGGGGTGTCTGTGTAATATATGAATATCACCAGATCCTTTTCTAGGTTCCTAGAAAACCGCATATGCAAATTATTCCACAGACACACAAAAAAGTGAAAAGTGGTCTGTTTCTAGGACTCCATTAGATAATCCCTATTGTTAGGGGATGACGGAACAGACATTAATATTTAAACCACAAGTAACATATAACACCTTCATTTAATAACGAGCCGCTAGCTCAATCAATGCTACACAGTAACTGACTTATCTACTAGTAATATATACATCGAGACACATCTACATAGATTACTCATCATTATATAACACCATCGGCTGTATGATGATAATACCGGGCGTCACCTAACACGGCCATCCAACGTTTCGTTCGACACTGGACGAATAGTGAAGATAATCTAAAACAATAATATTTAATAATATTTTCTTTTCGCAAACAACGCAGCGTGAAACAAGCCTTGATACTTGAATCATTGCTGTAAATATCTTAAGCAACAAGCCTTGATACCTGATGCTTTCTATTGCTCTATATTGCGTTCACCGTAGGCCTTAGTTCCTGCAGCGGTTAGCAAATAGCTTCCGTAGGCCTTGATACCTATGGTGCAATCTTACTATAGGCCTTGATACCGTATAGCGAGACTCTATAAGCCTTGATACTTAAAGAGTAATATATATCTAACTGATCTGGTTGCATGGATGTCTTCCTTCATCTGATTGTTGCTTGACGATACACTCGATACTCATGTTACCACCAAGTCTCCTATTGCGAAATGGCTTCTTTTCCTTTTTGTCAAATGACTCTTTCTGTTTTTCTTTATTCCTTTCTAATTTCTTTCTCGCTCTTTTTATCCATTTGGTAACGCCTGGGGTATCACTTTCTTCATCAATGTATCGGTCAGCCTGACTTCTCATATTTATACCAAGCATTAATTCGACTTCTGTTTACGCAGAATTCTTGGAATAGAGCTGTTCTAGCACTCGCTATAATTCTTTTGGGATTACTAAAAATTAAGAAAATATCTGTAATTTTCTTTATAACGTTAGCAGTCTTAGTATCAGGCACAGCTCAGGGAAAAATGAATTTTTTAAAGATATCGACATGACTAGGAAATAACCATTCTCTTTTACACCTCTTACAGACAGCCCTAGATAGTCGATATATAATGTATAATAAATCAATTTCATAATTTTAGTGACTTTTTTTTTTTGATGACAGTTCAATTTTTTTTTTTTCACTCTTTAGTGACCCATTATTTAACTTCCACATAATAAAAGAAAATAGACGCCGTTTTGAATATTCAAGCTATAACGTCAGTCTCGTTATCAGAGAATCATGGAATCCCCATGTAACAAATTTCATGTAATTCTGCAAAAACCCTGCATATATGGCAGCCATATTATACTTGTCATTTTAAATTTTCAACTTTTGACATCAGATTCAATATCAGCTAGTCCAAAAATACCCAACTAAGTACCAGTTTTAATGCAATTCCAACTTTGAACTTTGTCTAGTGTACTAGTCGTAGCTCGATGAAAACCTACAATAGGATCTCTGTCGAGAAATCTTACTCTATAGCTGTTAAATTCCACACATTTTCTCCCACCAAGAGTGTACATTTTAAATTTCAAATTCGAAGAAAATATGACGTACTCTAATCAAAAAACTCTTTCGAATGATGCCACACGTGCATATTCGAGAAAAAATGATCTAACTTTAACTTATACCAGAGCCACCCCTAATTATTATTTTTGCACAATGAGATCGGGTCTAGCTCTGGGTCGTTATTTCACATACTTGGTTCACATTTCATACACATAGGCGTTAATACTTTAAAAAGTAGAAGGTGGTGACCAATTAACAAAATCGCGGACAAGAGCAATATGGATCTACGGGGAATCCTAATTAAGAAAGATAGCATTTGTTACCTTAATTCGTGAGAGTGCTCGAGACGCTTAACTTTCCACAAAATAAAACATATCTAGGCTCTTAGTATGACTACGGACACCTGATCGTGTTCATCACGTCGAAATACATAGGGATTACCTAATGGGGTACCACGAACACACCACTTTTTTACATCGTGTGCTTGTGTTATCGATACACTACACACACAGATGTATTCTTATTTTTTCACCGAGTTTAAAAAAATTCTGGCACGCTGCTAAGAAATATTATATTTACATGCTTTTCTTTCACTGTCATTACTAAGCCTACTAAGCTTTCTTATTCTTCTGCAGTTTTTTGTGAAATTCCTCAATGCTTATGCAGTAATTGCTAAGTAAGTCTGCCTAATTCTGCCGCACATGCTTTTCGTACTCTTTCGTCTTGTTTGTACATTTTATCTTTCAATACTTTCCCTGCAAATAAAAGTCTAGAGGTGTCAGATTTGTAAAATCGAAAGACCACTCTCTTAATTAGAGTTTACATTTAGTTATGCTTCTTTCTATTGCTGAGTTGTGGCTGGAACACCATTCAACTGAGACAGTTATCAGCAATAAACCAAAAATAATACGTTAAAATTCATGGGCGCAGCCAGGGGGGGGGGCATGGCTCCCCCCCAAGCCGTCTTCCATGAGCCAAAAAATTAAGAAAGCAGTATCTAAATTATCCCTTGAAATAGATATTTTGTAATTAATGCCAATATTATCTAATAGAGGAATCTACATACACATCCGTTTTCATACATTTTCTGAAAAATTTTCCTCATCCTCTGGGGAGGCCGGTTCTATAGCCCCCCCAGATGAATTTTCTGGCTGCGCCACTACGTTAAATATCCGACGCTGTGTATATGCATTTGTGTTTATAATTTTCATTACTATCAAAATGAATATCTACAATTTAAATGAAATAGTTTACGAATGGACATATTTCTCATTAAACTGAGAACATTGAGTAAAGTGAGATGAAACATTTACATTTTACAATACCTTCCGTCTGAAAGTAGCTATATTATTATTATGAATATTTGCGAATACGTTTACGTAATGGCTTCCTCATAGAATTTCGTTTAATATCCTTCCTAGAACTCTGTAATCGAGAAGGAGATCTGAACTAGATAAAACGCTGCATTGTATTATGAAGAACTTGAAAACGCATATCTTGATCTTATTAGTTGAGAACATTTCTCTTGGGACGAATAATTGTTTACAGCATCTTTGTAAAATTTACATTGTATACCTTGTTCAAGATCTACGAATTTGGTTATCTCTGCAAATTAATTTTACTATTATTAAGCTCCTCATCCTCCTGGCAGTAAATAGAATTGTTCCATTAGTAAAATTAATTACACGGGTGTCCTACGAGTATTAGTGGATAAAAAAAAAATTAAATACGAAATGTGTTTACACGAGGATCCCACTTTAAAATTATCGAATAACTTCGTCATTATTTTGCTAAATATATTCAAATTTATTGAATTAAGTGACTCTGCTATTTCCTTTATTAAAAACTTAAGCCTCCCACACAGCAAAAGGAGATTCATAACAAGTATATATCACATTCCTCTAAGTATATGGGATGCACTTAGTCTATGCAAATAAGGTTCAAATTGTCTACAAAACAGATGTTATCCCTGCGGATCCTATATACGTACTTAGCAGATACCTATGAATAAAATATATTATATTTGGGTACATTACATATGTATTATGTATGTCCAAAATATATACGCACGTTTTTAAACTATTATATGTATATACGCGCATGTATATACATAAAACATCCAGATATAAATGTACTCCAAATTTACATTTGGAAGCATAAGGACATACTTGACAAGTACATATAAGGTATATTACGAGTAATCAGTCGCCATTAGTCAGCTTTAAGAAACGTCGCACTGTCGCACACAATCAAAGAAATGTTATGTTTCGATTGTATAAAATAAACACCGGGACAGTGCGCCCTGGTTATTGGCATTAGGAATAATCGCAAGAGTTAACCCAACCGTGGAGCAATGGAGGGGCCTCACCCTGGAGGAACCGCCTTGTTGATCACGGCAGGTAAGTATGCTTCCTATTTGTCAATGTTGTCTATTAGATAAAGTTAGTTCGATGTAAAGCTGCAGCTTGCAAATTAAATCGATGGTGGCATCTAGCGGATTATAGGTGTAACCAAAATATATACATGCAAGTATGTCTTAAGTATACATATATGTTTTGGGCATATACAAAATATATACTTGCTGGTATGTATTGGGTATGTACATATCAAACATATACATAATGGCAGGTCGCATGTATATACATAAAAAAATATTCATATACTAGCATATTGTAGGTATATACAACAAAATAAAAATACATATGTGTATATTATAAGTACATACAGAATAGAATATACACCCATGTATATTTTATAGATATACCATTCTAATACCATATTTTTCATATTATGGACCTAAACGGTATATACATATCATGTCGAATGCTATATGGGAGCTCCATCTCACATATAGATATACCGGTTGTAACAAGAGCATTGTATACTAACAATTTTTTCTTTATTTTTGCAGATAACTTCTTGAAATTTGGTACATCGTCTGCACTTGATAAACTTTTTGTCACTTAAATACATTTTTTTCTACTTGCGGAAGTGGTATCAACTTTTAGTTTTCAAATGGAACACATTTGTTACATTTTTTTGATTCTACATGATTTTTTGAAGAGAATGACATAAGTGAGATTTCAAATGTCAAACTTTTTTTAGCTCAATTTTTATTTTTTACTTTAAGTGTGCACCATGACTACATACATTGGCCGCCGCGATCCCCAGATCTTACGCCGCTAGATTGATTTCTATGGGGTGCAATTAAGGTTTATAAATCAAGATTACAAACAAGGGACAAACTTTGCGATAGCATTAGAGTGGTTTGCCGCAATATCACCAGACAAACCCTGAAGAAAGTAGTTAATAATAATCGACGACGAATTGAAAAGTGCATAATGAAAAGTGATGGTCTAATTGATTTGCATACAAATTAGTTTTCATTTGTAACCAATAAAATAATACTAAAAGTAACATTCTTTTACTTTAACTTTTCGTTATTTTAAACTTATTTTTAATGTTTTAGGCCACCCTGTATTACTACCACGAAAAAAATTGGTATTTAGGTGGTCCTGAACAAGAATCCGTCCCAATATTCTAAAAAAAAATCCCTAATAGTACTTTTTTTTTAATCGCCTTATTTATATTAATGTTCTGGCGGAGTTTAGCCTCAGGCTATTCTACCACTCAACCAGGACGGACACACACAGACATTGCCATCTGCCGCAGCTGAGACTCGAACTCAGGAGAGAAGAGCGACTAGACCATGTTGTCTCTCACACAACCGCAGTCTAGCCCACTGCTACCATCTCGGCAACGCGTGAAAAACGCCACTACACATCCATACCCTAGCCAGGATTCGAACCCGGGACGCAAGCCAATTACTAATTGAAATATTCTTTATTTTATTTAACTATTGGTACAATTCATTTATTATTTCATTCATATTTCAGTTGACAATCAAATGTATAATCATAGCGTCACAAGTTACGCGTGTATGCGCACGAGTGACGCCACGGCCGGATATTGTGGCAGGAATGACTTCATGATTGTAGCTTTATTTACGTTAAATGATTTCTTTAATAAAGTATAATCATATTTTTACTTTAATATCTTTCGATTTCAGATTTTAGTTTAATTATTGTAAAAAGCAACGAGAGTAATTTAACACCCTGCGCCACCGAGCCGGTTCTCATTATTTCGCCCTTAAACAATGATCGTAGTTGGCCATGGCTTTGAGTTTCAGAATGAGTAGAACATGTTTCTAATGCCTTTTTGCGAGATCTACATAATTAAAAAAAAAACATAAAAACCGGTTCATAAAATAAATTACGGGTGGTTAGACCTTAAGTGGGACACAATGTATATGTGAGAAGTTTTTAATAAAAGAAATAGCAGAGTCACTTAATTCAATAAATTTTATTATATTTAGCGAAATAGTGTCGAAAGTTTCACGGCTCGGTAACTTTAAAGTGGAATCCTCCTGTAAATACATTTCATATTTACTTTTTTACTCACTTTCGTAGTAACAATGTACCTTTTTAACAATTAATTAGATTTTTTCAATAAGTTTTAAACTAGGATTATCATTATTTGATTAATTTTTATACGGATACATTTTTGCTGTTGCACCTAAATTTTTCAAGAAATTCTTCAACGGAGACAAATTAATGCTATAATTTATTTTATACTTGTATTTTTTCCTTTGTTAAACCCTAGCACATGGGTTAGGTTAACCCCTTTCAGACACTTCTCCGTAACGTATTTAAAGATACTGAGAAAATTCAGAATAGTCACCTTTTGAAATATGGCTTGACCTTTGTCGTTCTCCCAGTAAATGTATTTTTTTAAAGATTGATATATTAGCAACAAGTAAAAGTTAATGCAGAGGTAGATGAAAATACATTCCTTTTTCAATACACCAAGGCAAGTGCTAAGCAAAATTGGACGAAGGTGCATCTAAAATAGTTTCCAAAAGTAGTTTCGAACAGACCCACCTCTCCCACCTCGAGAAATCATGCCTGCTTCCCCTGTTCCCCTCAAAGGGGCTATTTGCATCTGCCTATATACATATTTTTTTCTCAAAAAAAAATGATCTTGACACCATTCGATAGAGCATAAAATTTTGCATAAGACCTTTATTTTGTTTTGTATTGTTTTCTCTCATGTAAGGCCCCACAGCAAAAAGCGAGTAATAAAGCAAGATTGGTTATAATTTTAAAACGGCCCAATAAATTAAAATTATACGAGATATAAAAAATAAAGGTCATTATTTTTTCCATCAATTGATGTAACGGTATTTATTTAAATAAAGTCGCCAGTGGCCTATAACGAAGAAGTTGCACATGTAATTGCGTTAGAATAGTATTCAAAAAGTTACTATTCTTCTTACAAACCGCAGAAAATATTTGACTATTTAAAATGATAATAAACATCTATTAATGAAATGAAGAAACCTGATATATTTTTCTCTTCCCAGCGCCGTTTCCCTACATTAAACGATTTTTCAAAATAAGAAATTAAAACCACAGATATTTACATTTTTCCCATTTGAACTACGCAGACCTAAAAGCAAATAACTATTTTATTATTTTTATCGTCTTTCCGGTTTATTAAAATTTGCAATAAATTATGTGCTTATTTATATTGTTTATATCTGGTGCTGAATATACCGATCTACTTACAGTGTTTACAAGCTTTTATTTGCTTCGTATGTTAGTTAGTTAGTTAGTTAGTTAGTTACTTAGTAAGTTTAGTTCAAATCTTGCAAGTCAATTTTGAACCATTTAACGACGTCCAGTTGAGCTGAAATTTTGCAAACACCTGTTGTAGTTTAGGTGACAATACAATAACATGATACCAAAAATTATGTTTTTTAGTTATAACACTATAATTGGATGGTATAGTATATTCACTCACACGTTGAATTTTAAAAATGGCGAAGGATCCGGTTTAAACTATAATTCTTATATCGGATGGGGACGACGCAATGAATATAATAAAACTAATTAAAACGTAGCTAATAAAATTAAATGTAGAAAAATTTTTTTTAAAACAGGCTTATATTAATATTTAGGTGTACTAAAACGAAAAGATAAAAAAAATTTGTTGTTTTAAAATCTTGCCGCGTAAATAAAAATTAAAAAAAAATACCTACGTAGGTACAATCTCTGTGAAACAAATTTAATGCCTGTATAAACATCTCACGCGCGACAAGCTTTTAAGACAATTAATTTTTTTTGTTTTTATTTTTTTTCGTTTTAGTACAGCTATAATAGTCCAGTCAACGAAAGAGTTGTAGAGAACATGGAGGAGGGGAAAATTTTCCTCTTCAGAAATGTGTTAGCAGTAGTTAGGAGGTAAACATACTAAAAGTCCCCGCCCCTAGCCCCACCGCTTCAGAGGGGAGGGGGGTGGAAAAGGTCCTTTTTTCGATTCTTCATTTATAACTCGGAAACGATGCGTTGTACGGAAAAAGGTAGTTTACGCAAAATTAAACATAATTAAATTTCCTACAAGAATGTTAATATTAATTTTCTTCCTATGTGTTATAGTTTACGAGATATTCGCCAGCCAAAATAGATAACACTATTCTACAGCCTACATGTATTGGAAGTAAAAATAGCAAATTTTTAGTAACTTCGTCATGCTAAATAACAATATAAAAAGCAAAAGTTCAAGTTGGGTCTGGTTTTCAGACGATCCAGCTGCTGGGACCCAACATTGTCGGTACCCTTTGAAGATAACCAGTTCACTTTTGCGAATGAGTTCAAAGCATGACGACAAGGCTGGCTCCCTGCCACTGGATTAAACCCTAGTTTATGGGCGGTCCTATCACAAATAACAGGTAGAATTAGAATTCTACGAAAATTAGACATACTAACTACCTACCTCTTTATTTGTCACTAAAACCAATATTCATTATTAGGTAGTCGTATTTGTACCTTGTGCATGATAAGCGTTCATTTTGGAAAGTAAATAGTGCTATTTTGAAAATATGCCACGAGATTTGTGTAAATACACCTAACAACTTTTGTTATATTTGTGGTGAAGTGACTTTTGCGCATCAAAAATGTAATTTTAGTCCCAAAATTAAGAAGGCGTACCAGTTGTATTTTGGTTGTACAACTGGAGATGAAGACAAAAAATGGGCACCTCATATATGTTGCAGCAATTGTGCGAACAATCTTTGCAGTTGGCTAAGTGGAAGAGGACGTTCAATGGCTTTTGCTGTGCCCATGATCTGGCGGGAACCTACAGATCATGTTACCGATTGTTATTTTTGCGTGATACCTCCTATTAGACAGGGTATTAACAAGAAAAAAATGATGGTAATACAATACCCCAATTTACCATCTGCCATTCGCCCGGTTCTCCATAGTGATGAATTACCTATTCCTAATCCACCTCAAGGATACAGCCTTGATTCTGACGAAGAATCGGATGATAATGTAGATGACGACTTAGTCCAGCCATCAACATCACAAGATCCCGATTTCTCTGCCGAAGTGTCCGGTGGTGAACCACACAAAATTAATCAACACGAACTAAGTGATCTTATAAGAGACCTTGATCTGTCCAAGGCAAAAGCGATGCTTTTGGCATCTCTATTCCAACAATGGAATTTACTACAAGAAAATGTTAAAGTTTCCATGTATCGAAGTCGTGAAAAAGATCTTATACCTTTTTTCAAAATGAAAAATGACTTGGTTGCTTGCAAGGACATTGACGGTTTAATGAGTGCTTTACACATTCCCCATGATCCTAGTGACTGGAGACTTTTTCTTGACGCCTCGAAACTTAGTCTAAAAGCTGTGTTACTCCACAATGGAAATAAATTGCCATCAATTCCAATCGCCCATGCTGTCCACATGAAGGAAAATTACAGTAACATGAATGTATTGCTACAAACTATAGAACATAACAAGTGTAAGTGGCAGATCTGTGCAGACTTAAAAGTGATAGCTATCTTACTTGGTATTAAGCAAGGGTATACCAAATTTTGCTGTTTTCTTTGTGAGTGGGACAGTCGAGCGCGATTAGAACATTACAAAAGAAAAATTTGGCCGCCAAGACTGGGTTTTGAACCTGGAAAAAAAAGTGTTGCTAACATTCCATTAGTTGATTCACAAAAGGTAATACTGCCACCACTCCATATAAAACTAGGGCTTATGAAAATCTTGGTAAAGGCTATGGACAAAGAAGGACGTGCTTTCAGTTATTTAAAACAAAAATTTCTTACTTAGTAATGCGAAAATTAAAGAGGGAATTTTTGTGGGTCCTCAAATCAAGAACCTTTTCAAAGATGCTGAATTTGACAACATTCTAGAAAGTAATGAAAAAGCTGCTTGGAATTCCTTTAAAATGGTAGCAACACACTTTCTCGATAACAAAAGAGCAGAAAACTATAGAGACCTTGTTGGGAATCTTTTTTCTTGCTACCAGAAATTAGGATGCAATAATGTCATTAAAAGTCCACTTTCTACATTCGCACCTAGATTACCTCCCAGAAAAGTGTGGTGCAGTAAGTGATGGGCATGGAGAGGGATTCCACCAAGATATTCAAAATATGGCAAAAAGATATCAGGGCAAATGGACTTCTGCGATGTTGGCAGACTACTGTTGGACATGTATAAGAGATGCTCCAGAAGTAACTTATAAGAGACGGGCTAAGAAGGGCAAGAAAAATAATTAATTTTCTGATTAAAGGGCTTATATTCTAATTAAATATATAGTATATAACATGTATTTGAAATATATATCAAAATGGCAAATATTTTTTCGCATGATGTAATTAATTGCTTTTTTTATTAAAATTATACCATAATATGTGAGTTAGGTCAGTTATTACAATTTTTAGAGCCAACAATTTTTTTTATGACTATGTTAGACGTAGCTGGGACCAAAAAAATGCAAATAAGTGGTTTTGGTTAACGATACAAAATAAAAGTTAAAATTTGTAGGTGTGTGAATTAATAAATAAATTAATTTTTTACCTTGACTATTTCTATCAAGGCGGTTTACCGTGGTCTGCTAATATATCACAATCACAAAACAATCTTTTTTTTACAACACTCGACGTATTTACTAACATAATATTTTGTCGAAATCTAAACATTTCCTTAAAATCTACAGTGTGACTCACTTAAAATGAAGACACCCTTATAACTTTTTTATTTTGTTTCCGATTTGAATCAAATTTTACTCAAGCATAGAACAAATTGGGATCTACTTATGGTCAGAAAAACATTCACCTGCTACAAAGGCTAAGCTAACTGTGGGACCGAAATATGCTGAAAAAAATTAAAAATTATATTAGTGGGCCTTGACGAATTTCACGTATCCAACACAAATTGCGGAAACTGAGGATCCTCTTTGCCAGATGAGCCTACATATGAGAAATTTCCCATCAATAACCAAACCAAATTTTGGTGTATGTACTTTTGTGGCGCCGATCCGATGCATTTTTTAGATTTTTTAACATTCAAAATGTTTTTATTTTTTTTCGCATATTTTGGTACCGCAGGTGGCTTTGCCTTTCTAGTAAGCTAATGTTTTTTCTGGTTATCAGTAGATCCTAATTTGTTCTATACTTGAGTAAAATTTGATTCAAATCGGAAACAAAATAAAAAAGTTATAAGGGTGTCTTCATTTTAAGTGACTCACACTGTATATTTAAGGAAATGTATAGATTTCGACAAAATACTACGTTAGTAAATACGTCGAGTGTTGTAAAATAAAGATTGTTTTGTGACTGTGATTTATTAGCAGACCACAGTAAAGCGCTTTGATAGAAATATTCAAGGTAAAAAGTTAATTAATGTATTAATTATTTATTTTGGCTGGCGAATATCTCGTAAACTATAACACATAGGAAGAAAATCTTATAGGAAATTTAATCATGTTTAATTTTGCGTAGATTACCTTTTTCCGCACGACGCATCTTTTCTGAGTTATAAGCGAAGGAATCTCCCCACCCCCTCCAACCCCTGAATCGGCGAGGCTAGGAGCGAGAACTTTAGTATGTTTACCTCCTGAGTACCCCCAACATATTCCTGAAGAGGAAAATTCTCCCCTCCTGCATGTTCTCTACACTCCCCTTTTGGGCATTCATGATTGGACTACTAAATAATAATAAAAGCATGGTTTTAAAAAGTTTTTTTTTTACATTTAATTTTTTCTATAATCATGTTTATTCTTTTTTTTCAGAAAAGTTATCTACATCTGAAAAGGTGTTTGTTTCCGAAATATAAAAAGAGGCAATTATAGTAAAAGGTAAATAAAACAGACCGATAATTTGTGAAAAAGGAGCTATACATTAATAAGCTAATAATAATTTAAATAATTGCTTATGGCATATTTAGGCCATTTTCACTTAGTAAATTAGAAAACATGCGTAGAGGGTTCGATTGATTTGATATTTTACTCGAATCGACCCACCTGAAGTAATGAATTGGAAAATGCTCTTAAGAAAATCTAATCTTTGCTTCTTTATTCAAATAAAGCTTGAAAGGGATTTTTAAAATAGGATACTTTATTTTAAACGCCTCTTTATTGGGATGAGTAATCTATACACAACATTTTCTTAAAACAAAAAAAAACGTTGTTCAGCCTTAGTTACTTGCGAATTGAGTTAGACAATTGACTTATTTATTTTTACGTTTATTTTCGAGGAAAATATAACACTTCTTATCAAATTGTGTATATGAAATTTCTATTCCTTAGTTTCCCGAACAAAAATAAAGTTATAAAATCAGAGCGAACTTTCACTTTATTTTACACAAAAACTGTTCATCCAACGGAAAGACATTTTAAAAAAAATTACTTTTCTTTGCCCTGGTCAATAATTCCCAATATATTTAAGAAAAACAAAATTCTCAAAATTCAAACTAAATTTCTTCAATGAAGCAGGATTTAAATATTTTTATTTTTCTTTAATAATACCCTACGTTAAATAGCATTTAAATGAGTTCCAGTTTTTGCAAAGGTTTGAGCTCTTTTTCATCTTTGATAATATCAGAAATACGTGCCACATCCAACTCGAAGCTATAAACCATTTTAGGATGACGTCACGATAAGTCGGCCATATTGCCTGAGGGGCAACCAAACTTTTTTTTCCATTGTAAACAAAGAAGTAATCTCAGTTTTAAACGTGAAATAAAAGTAAAATGCCATCCTTTTGTGCGATAAGGTGCCATTGTGAGATAAGGTTCATTTTGAATGTAAAAAAAGCTTAGGTAAAGAAATCACTTTCTGGCAGAGTCTATTGAATACTACATACGCATAATCTAACATGCTTATCACTGAAATTTAGCACTTAGTTATTTAAATGTAAACTTGGCTTGCCCATAAAAAAATGTTTGTTTTAAAATGTGTTTTAACCGCCTTCCATGTCACCTCAATGACCCTGTTAAGTCTAGTAGATCTAGATTTGTCTGAGTAAAGGAGACGGGGACCTACAGTTTATAGTGGAATCCGAACCACTTCTTGGGGAAAATTTCCAATGAAAATTTTTTTCGCTATGTGGGACTTGAACCCACTTCGCTAGGTACGCTCAGAGTGCAAGCTAGACGCGTCAACCCACTGAGCTACCGACCCCCCCGACAAAAAAAATCGATTTGCACACCCTTCTGCACGCGACGACTGCCTAAAATTTGCGTTCCTGACATATTCATGGTAATTTCATTCATATATACGATTGGCATGCATTTTAAAAACGTTGCACCTGACTGGTCATGTACCGCGTCTATTATTACAAGTCATTTTTATGTTTAAAAAATAACTATAAGTCTCTTGAATAAGAAAGTATGCATCTTAAGACCAAATTCCTGTCAGAAAAATTTCTACATGTATATAAAAATGAAGAAATGGACGATTTTGCGCGAAATTAACATTACCGTCGGATCTCGGAGGTTATAAGTCATTGTTAAAAGTTTTGTCATTTTCTTGGTACCTTAATAAAAGTCTCATTAACAAAATAATATGCTCTACAGAACAAATTGACCGCCAAACAAGTTTTTACGCGCAGATGAAATGCGATTTCCAGCTTCCGTTATATATCAGTGTTTAGATATCACTGATAGATGTTCTGTCACTCACTTGTCATGTTGACAAAAGTCCCCTTAAAAAATAAATATGCTTCCCAGAACAAGGTGGCGGTCAAACAATTTTTCACGGGCATATTAAAGGGACTGTTTCCTTCCCATTTCACCCAAATGAATATGCGATCTCCAGTTTCCGTAGTATCTCAGACTTCGGATATCAGTGTTAAACGTTCTGTCTCTCTCTCTCTCTGGGGAGATTATTTTATTGTTAAAGGAGCTTATATTTACGTTTTAAAAAGGAACCAGAACTTGTAACAATGAGTTAAGAGTTCTGAGACGAAATATATGAAAAAAATCCAATTTTCTTAAAAAATTCTAAACATTTTCTTTCTGGCCAGCCTTACTGACAGGAGTTTCTTTCTGGGAATTTTTTGTTCTGTTCAAAACATTTAAATAAATATGCTCAGCCTAAAGAAAAGCTTGTAATGATCACGTGACATAACTCCGATTTTTACAACTTTGACCTTTTTCAGGCGGCGCCTCCTGGCGACCTACACTTTCTGGCGATCTTATTTTATTCATTTTAAACATAAAATGTGTACGCACAAAAAAAAATGAGCCTTGTAAAGATGACATAATTTCACTGATTTTTATATCTTGAACCATGGCCAACTCGACGGGCTGACATATGCCAGAAGTCTATTGTGTCGTCATTTAAGTTCGATAGAATTAATTAAGGCATAGAAAATACTTGCAGCGATGAGTTTCTGAAAAAGCCACGTAGCTCCTGCACCATATAGTAATAATTTGACCAATGAACTAATGTTACACGCATAACATTTATTGGATAAGACAACTTTCGTTGTGTGCACTTTTGGTTTTACCAACGATCTTTATAATTACTGGCAATGCACAGAAAATGTCATCAACTAGTTATTATTTAATTAATAGCAGATGTCACAAATCCCTCCATACATATGCATTAGAATGGGAGAAACATTTCCAGCTTGCGTCACTCAAATGTAAATACACAGTTAAATTGCATTAAAAGCATCGTCGAAACCCTAGCAGCACATGTTACCAGTCAAGGGCTGAAAAATGAATATCGGTGGCGTCATCAATGACGTGTTGAATGATTTCCCTCTAGCAGGATTTCAAATATCTGGATTTATGCAAAAGTTTCGATGAACATTTCTACAATTGCCTCAATTTTAAAATTGCAGTTCATCACCGTACTAATAAGTAAAAGTAGCTACTCCCATTAAAAATATAAGACAGTCTTACATTAAACTATCCTTCTATTTTAAGTCTTACTCATGATGAGTTTAATCTTTATATGATAGAGAAGGATCGGCGAAGAGGAAAACTGCGGTACACAAACCTGTTTATATTTTAAGGAGAAAATAAGAGTCCATAAATAAAGATAAAGATAAACAATTTTTTGTCTCTACAATATCATCTCAAAACTTGTAAGCTTCATGATTTTACGAAGAAGTTCAACACAGATAAAAACACCAAATCGCGAAAAAATTCCATATAATAATAAGAATAATAATAATAATTTGCCTTTAGTCATATATATGTCCTGAATGAGTTTAGCATAGCTATTCCACCATTCAACCTGGACATTCCAGAATAATATAAAAAATAAAACTAACTAAACAAGATTCAAAGATCTTAATACGCAATAAAATATGTTTAAGAATAAACCATACTCTATTAACACATTCACGTGTAAGTGCCCATACAAATATATGAAATTATATTATTGCATGTACATTATCGCACTTCCATGAGTCCAAACCACATATACATAATATATACATATACATACAGTTATTGGAATATATACTTTTTTTTTATTATTTATTATCACCGACGCCAGGAGACGAGCTACCCTCAACCTGGAAATTTTGCCGAACCTCTTCTCTGTCTAAGAGTGGGGATCTCTTACGTGCCTAACATTTCATAGACAAGGGACTGACTGCTTTACATCTCCTCCGAAGGAGGAATCCTCACCTCAAATTACATAGCTTCTAGGTATACACTGATATACAAGCCGCTAGAAGGTGGGACTAGATCGGCGTGTTTCCCCAGATGAGTCACCCATCCAAATACTAACCACGATGAACGTTGCTTCAATGTACGTGTAGCAAGCAACAAATATTTATTAATAATTAATAGTACAGGAGCCAGCCAGACAGCGCAGCTCCATGGTGAATGTAGGGCTACATTCAAGACGCTCGTCTCAAAACTCATTATAGTTGACTTCAGATTTATTCGGCATATAAAAAATGTCGACGGATTGATGGTGCGGTAAAGATCAATATCACATAACACATTGCGAAGCGTCTACATTTAGATATTTTAAAAACATTTATACATCCACAATCTGGCTAGAAAAGTTCATTGTCAAGGTTGCAATTCAAATATTCGTTCGCATCATAAAAAGCTTTCCTTGATAGGAACGTTCTTATTGTATTATTGAAAGCGTTCTTTTGGAGACTTCTGACGTGTACAGGTAATTTATTAAAGAATTTTGGTCCGAAAAAATTGAATACATGGGTATTAAATAAATGAATATTTTCATGTGTATATTTTAAACAGGTAAATATGTATAATGATGGGAAAGTTAATATGTTGAGTTCAATAAACTTGTGTCTGACATCATCTCTATAGCCCAAATTAGTAATTACTCTTATTATCCTCCGTTGTAACCCAAAAATCCTTTTTGCACTAGGTGCGTGACCTCAGTTTATCAAAGCATAAGACATATGAGATAATATGTAGTGAAGAATAGGTCGTTAATAGTATATTAGTAGGCACTAACGTAACTAGCTTCCTAATAAAAAATGTGTTTTTGGAATTTTTTTTGGCTATATGTTGAACATGGTGATACCAATTCAATTTTACCACATCAGAGTTTGTAAAATCTTGTATCAGTGAAAATCATGTTGACTGTTTTTGTGCGATTAAGTGATAGCCTGTTTTGTTGAGAACCAATCGGAAGCTTGGGCGCAAGAATCATTCATAGATTGTAGGATTCGCTTTATATCTTTATTAGCATTGATAAGTGTGGTATCATCTGCGAATAACACGAGTTCGGCCCTGTGTACTACCACACTAAGATCATTTACATAAATCAAGAACAAAACAGGACCCAACACAGAGCCCTGTGGTACTCCGGAGTTTATTTCGCTCAGCTGCGAACTTTTATTTTTAACGTGGATAAACTGTTGTCTGTTCAATAAATATGACTTGATTATATTGCAACTGACAGGATCGAAATTTAAGACATTAAGCTTCTCCAAAAGAACCGAATGTGACACACAGTCAAAGGCTTTCGGTAGGTCACAAAATGTAACCCCAACATAGTCACTATTTTCCTGACCTTCAATAATTTTGCGAAGTAGATGCACGATTGCATTATTCGTACTTTTTTGGTACGAAATCCATATTGGTTACAGTAAAATAAGTTGTTTTCTTCAAGATGGGTTTAGTTACTATTTGAATTTCTAGAACAGTTTCCAGCAATTTAGAAATAACTGATACTAAAGAAATCGGTCTGAAGTATAAGTCCGTCAGCAACCCACCTTTGTGGATGGGGACAACTTTGTAAATTTTTAGCACATCAGGATATGTTCCACTGGATATTGCGTGGTTTATTAATTTTATTAATTGAGCAAGAGGTATTAAGAAGATGTAAGAAGATATTATATTGTAGGTGAATTATTCAGAAGAATTTCTGAAATAGCGCGGTTGTATGTTGTGAAGTTGCTAAATGTTCTGATATTAATTTGAAGTCTGGATTTTAGCTTTTTGAATAAATAACTTGGAGTATAATTCACATTTCAAGCAATAAGCAGCAAGGTCAATGTTACACGATTTAGCAGATTTAACCAACCTACTTCCTTTTCATGAAGATACACATAACTCCTCCTTAGTTTTAAAACAAACCTGATGTAGGAGTTCTGTATCTTTTGTAGTCTGGAGAGGATTGGATATATTAATCAATAACGTGCCATAAACCACGCCACATTAATTATGCACTAATATGAGTGTATCCTTACTGTCCATAGCATTATCCTGATATTTCTATTTAAGCTATGCGTGTTGGCATATAAGCATCGGTTATTTATATGGTTGATAGCGCCTAGTTTATGATCTATAATCAAACTTAAACACTTTATTTGATCTCTGTGTTGTAGAATGTGCATTTCCACCACCGATGAGACATCCTTTATGGCTGTTTTACGATCTCTGTCATTACCAAACAAAAAATGCTATTAATTCGGAAGGATTGATGTTGAAACAATGATTTTTAGAAACCTCCATAATGTCCCCTATTTTCATATTTAGCAGCTGAGCTATTTCATCTGAATTTCTCATAAGTGACATGTAATGCAGCTATGCATCGTCACCATAGCTCTGAGATGAAATTTTTTTTTATTAAAGATTTTTGAATTCAGATGTGTAAATTGCTAACGAGAGTGGAGCCAGAATTGATCCTTGTGTGGCACCATGCAAAATATGCAGATTCCTCAATTACACGCCAACTTCTGTTGATTTAACTAATGCATGAACTGTATCAAGAAAAGCGAAAGATTTAAGTTTTAATCATAACAGTTCATTCTTCAAGGTATCGAAAACATTTCTATAATTCGCAGATAATATTACAGTTACACACTTTTAATTCCACCCTGAGAATATAATCTGCAAGTTTTATTAGCATACTTGAGTGATATTTTCTAAATTCTGACTGATTTCCAAGGATAATTGCACTAGTGAATTTCATATTTGTTCGTGGACAGCTAAAAGCCTGGAAGAATATTAATCGTTATAACTTACGTGTTTATTCACTTTTAAGGATGAGACCATTTTTTTTTTAAATAATGGTTTTATTTTAAAACCAAATAGTACTAAAAAGTAGAAAATAATTTTACTTCCACGTCCAGTGGAAGTATAGTAACGACAAAAAAATTTAAAAAAATTTGTATTGTCCAAATAAGCTTAAAATGTCATGAAACGTCGAGATTTTAAGTTTGAGCGAAAAAAAAATTTCTATCTGTCTGTCGGTCGGTCGGTCTGTCGGTCTGTCTGTCTGTCTGTCTGTATGTCTGTGCGCACGTTTACTCTGGAACCGTTTAAGATATTGACTTGAAATTTGGTACACATATGTACTTTAACGAGATCTAGAACTAGATTATATTTTCATCTTGTTCCGTCGAAGGTGGGGTGTAAATTGGGGTAAATTTGGGGTAAATGGGTAAATCAAGCAGGTAAGAGTCAACGAAATTGGTATTTAGTATATACAAGAGAAGCTAGGGTCTCAAAAAAATGTTTGGCATTAGCCACCCCCAATACCACCCCCACCACTTCATTAAAGGGGATGAAAAAAATTGTGATTTAGTGTATGTACAGGAACCAGAAACCTCAAAATATTTTTTTACTTCATCCACCCCCCACTACCACCCCCTATCACCGATGTGGGGTATCGTTTTATGGGTTTTTGGGGTAGAGGATTTCAAATATTATATTATTAAAGTTCCATAAACAATTATTTTCACCAACAAAGTTTTTTCGTTGTGGGTGACTTGGATAGAGAATCTGGATGTGGAAGTAGTGATTCCTTGGGCAGCGGTTTTTAACTTTGTAAATAGAAAACCATTGGGCGTTCATAAAATATTACTTCGTCTAATTATTTTGATTTACGTTTACATTTTATGAGCGCCCGATGGTTTTCAATGGTTTTAAAATAAAACCATTGTTTTTGAAAGTAAAAAACATATTTTAATCTATCTGTTTTTAACTTTTTAGTTTTCGTCACATAGCTTAGCCTATTCTACTCGTCAAACCCTTTCATTTGATACCCAAGGGGGTTGCGAAGAAAAAGGTAAGCCACCATCTTAAGGCATCCGCCATATTGGACTTAGAACGATATTAGATATTATGCTATATTGTGTAGTCATCAGAACAAACACTATGTGTAAAATTTCAGCTCGATCGGATAACGGGAAGTGGGTGTTTGGATCATTAAAGGACACCGCACACTTCTATAGGTGAAATTGGCTTCTGGTCAAATTGTCTGAATTTTTGATATTTGTAGCCTGAGTCATTCTGATCCAAAATCATTAAAAAGTTACTATCCTCTACAGGCTAATTTCGGTGCTAGAGAGCGCCGAAGAAAAAATTTATTTTTGAGAAAAAATGCAACTTTTTCATATTATATTAGTAAATATGTTTAGGTTTAGATTAAGGTTCAATATGTAATCTGCATGATAGTTATATATTAGGGTCAGCCAACGAAATGATGCCACTTCCCCTTATCCTGGTTAATTTGATGAACTAATATGGTTGGGGAGCGACAGTGGTTAGTGAGTTTTCTTCTTCTCTTGCCACCATTATTCAATGGACTTAGAGGTATTACCAGACCATTTAATTTAAAAGGAAGTGATTTAAAACATTTTCTAAATATAGTGCGGAACACTGCGATGAAATATAAATCTATCAATATATTTGAACGTGAAAATAATTTTTCCGATCAAGAGTTTGAAGCATTAACTCCAGTAAACAAAGTACAATTTAGGGAACTTTTTGAATTTTGCGATCGCGTTAATATTTACCAAAAAAATAGGATAATAACCAAAAAGGATTTATTATGTTTTTTGTGCAAAGGACTTTCAGATAATTTTTTGATGGGGATGTTCTCTTACTTCAGTCACCAAGCTGTAAGCTTGGCAATTTAAAAAGTACGTGTTTCATTAGTAGAACAATTTGTGCCAAATAATCTGGGTTTACAGCACATAATCAGGGACCAATACGTTGCTCAACATGTAACAGATTTCGCAAACACTCTGTACAATCCTGAACCAGGAAATCAAAAAGCAATAGCGTATATTGACGGGACATACATAAAAATTCCCAAAAGCAGAACTTTCCAAGTGTTACGTCAGTCGTATTGCACACATAAGGGATAATATCATCTTCCAAAACCAATATTAATTAATTGTTGCTCCCAATGGACATATACTCGATGTAATTTTTCAAATTCTAGAAATAATGTCGCGGCAATGTTGAGGCATGAATATGAAAGGGATCTGATTGGCTTAAGAAACTGGTTCGAAGAAGGTGATATTTTTGTGCTGGATAGGGGATACCGCGACGCCCAAGACTTTTTGGCTAATCTAGGCATAAAAGTCAAAATGCCTGTAGTTCTTGCTCGCTGGCAGCATCAGCTTACCACTGAAGAGGCGAATTCATCCCGGTTGGTCACAAAGACCAGATGGATCGTGGAAGCAAGAAACGGCCATATTAAGAGTATTTTTAAATTCTTCAGAGATGCAGTACCAATGCCACAAATCCCTCATATTAGAGATTATATCAGAATAACATGCGATAATTAATAGATATCATGAGCCAATTAATATGGAGGGAGCAAATGCTGTGCTGGCTCGTAGAATGTTAGACCGGGCAAATGGAAAGAGTTGTGCCAAGACATAGATAGAGACGTGTGGGGGGATGGGTTCAAGATTGCGACGAGACGCATGAAAGCCCCTCCTCCGACTATACCAGCCGAAAAGATGGTGGAGATCGTGAATACCCTATTCCCAGAAAGGGACGAAATAATATGGAGACCAACGGAGGTGGGAGAAGTTCCCCGTTTTACCGAGGAGGAAATGTCGGAGGCGTGTGGTAGGCTCGAGAACGGAAAGGCTTCTGGACCGGATGAAATCCCCCCGGAAATAGTAAAGCTGGTGGCGGAAGAACAACCTAGGGTAATCCTATGGGTTATGAACCGCGCCCTGGAAAGGGGAAACTTCCCCGAGAGATGGAAGAAGGCAAGACTGGTGTTGATAAAGAAAGGGGACAAGCCACCAGATGAACCGTCCTCATATAGGCCGGTATGTCTACTCGATACGATGGGTAAGTTAATGGAATATCTGCTTCGGGGGAGGTTAGAGGTAAACATTGAAGAGAAGGGAGGTTTATCGGAGACCCAGTTCGGTTTTAGGAAAGGGAGATCCACGGTAGGAGCGATAAGGCGCATAACCGAGATAGCAGGGGAGGCTATGAGGGCCAAGAAGATCTGTGCGATAGTAACGCTGGATGTTCGGAATGCTTTCAACACGGCGGATTGGGGCGAGATAGTTGAGAAGTTGCGAAAATTAAGAATAGCCCCGTACCTGCTCAGGATAGTAAAGAGCTACCTCGAGAACAGATGGACAGGGCTGGAGGTTGAGGGCACTACCCAGTGGAGAAAAATGACTTGTGGTGTTCCGCAGGGATCGGTCCTGGGCCCGACCTTGTGGAATATAATGTTCGACGATGCGTTACGCTTACCCCAACCAGAGAACGTTAAGGTGATCGGATATGCCGATGATCTGGCAGTAACAGTCACGGCCAGAACGGTGAGGGAAATCGAGGAGGCGGCGAACACGACCATTGCAAAAATAGAGAGATGGGTAAGGGGCAAGAAGCTCGAACTTGCCCCTGGAAAAACCGAGCTGGTAATCATAACCAGAAAGAGGAATCTCCCTATCATGTGAATGAGGGTAGGGGAGCTGGAAATTGGCCCGAGCCAGGCGATAAAGTACCTGGGCATATGGCTCGATTCGAAATTGACATACGGGGTGCATGTGACGAAATTGGAGGAAAAAGCTGGGCGGGTGGCAACAGCCATAGGCAGGCTAATGCATAACACCAGTAGACCGAAGGCCAGCAAGAGGAGAGTGCTGTGTAGCGTGGTGCACTCCATTCTCCTATACGCGGCCCCGGTATGGGTAAGTGCGATGGCAGTGGAAAGAACGCGAAGAAGACTGGCCAGGGTACAGCGATGTGCAGCACTGAGAGTCTGCAGTGCCTACAGAACGGTCACCTACGAGGCAGTGCTGATAGTGGCAGGGATCCCTCCCATTGACCTTCTGGCAAAATAAAGGTGGGAGATATACGAGGGAAGTGGCAGGAAGGAGGCAATGATAGACTCTATCAGAGGTGGCAGGAGAGATGGAATATCTCGAGTAAGGGAAGATGGACGAGGAGACTCCTTCCAGATATTAAAAGATGGGTGGAGACAGGACACGGGGAGGTTGGGTTCTACCTTACTCAGGCCCTAACAGGACACGGATGTTTTGCAGAGTACGTCTACGACATCGGGAAGATTGAAGACCGAGAATGCATGTACTGCGGGGAGATAGACGACGCGGAGCATACTGTGTTCTGGTGTAGCAGGTGGAGAGAAGAAAGGCTACGAGTCATAAACAGGCTAGGCGGCCTAGTTACACCCGATGACATGGTGTTGAGGATGCTGGAATCAGAGGGAAACTGGTAACTCTTGGAGGGCATGATAACATCAGTTATGAAAATCAAGGAAGTAGACGAAAGAAACTTGAACCTCTAATCGTTTCAAGGAAATAGTAATAAGAGGACATCTCTGCGGAGGCAGATTATTTCGAACATCTAACACTAAGATTGACCTGATATTCTGACGGTAAGCGAGAGCGGTTCCAGGATATGAGGAAACACTGAAGACGGGGAGGGGGCTCCGGAGGGGTTTTAGCTGGTTAGAGTCCAGCACTACCCAGCGTGATAGATCCAAGGCGCTGGGTGTCCATGATGGATTTCCCCTTCTCCCCCCCCCCCGCAAAAAAAGACCGGACAAATGAAATTAATACTCTTCAAGTTAGAGTGGAAGAAGAGAGACTACTCCAAAGACGGGATACATGGCTCCCTATAGAGGAAAATCAGGTGCTCGCTTTTCCACGTCTTGCATTGGAATATCTGGCATTTGGGATTTTCCAGATAAAACTTGCCCCATCCTATGTACAAGACAACAGGCAAGATATAGGGAACATTTTATTTCAATTTGACGATCGCATAAATGAACCAGGACTCTTAAGAATCAAAATAAAATCAAGGCATCGCAACGCTGTTAAGTATCAGCTTTGGATTCGCTACAATGTCAATGGTGAAGGCGAACCAATCATCTCTTACTACTGTACTTGCAAATCCGGAAGTCGTACATTGGATACATGTTCGCATATAGCTAGTACTTTGATACTTTGGATATGCTCGCCATGAAGAAAATGTAAACTATCCTTCGACACAACCTGCTCTTCGATATTACTGATGCTGCAAATAGACATAATCCGAACCAAGAGAACCAAGAGCCTGTTATTGTAAGATAATATTATGGTTAAGTACATTGTATATATGTACCTCTACTTATGTATTACCCATTATTTAGTGTCGTTTGTAATAATTATATTAGGTTATACTAAGTGGTATAATTGTGGCATCATTTCGTTGGCTGACCCTATGTATAACTATCATGTAGATTACATATTGAACCTTAATCTAAACCTAAACATATTTACTAATATAATATGAAATGTTGCATTTTTTCTCAAAAATAAATTTTTTCTTCGGCGCCCTCTAGCACCGAAATTAGCCTGTAGAGGATAGTAACTTTTTAATGATTTTGGATCAGAATGACTCGGGCTACATCATATCAAAAATTAAGACAATTTGACTGGAAACCAATTTCACCTATAGCGAAGTGTGCGATGTCCTTTGATACATACATACATATTACATATCTAAGTATAATGAAATCATTGAAAAAGAACAACCACGATTTTGGGTAATAAACCTCCATTATGCATTTGTTAATTGTAAAAGTTATTGTTGGAGTACCTAATGTGAAAAATGCATAATTTTAGCATTTTTATTGATAGATATGCCATCTGACTTTCTGGCGTTACTTTTAATTTTGCTAATGAGTTTCTCAATATATTCTCTCGAAATGCCTGTTAATTGCAAATTGCAGTTTTTATTTTTATAATAATTCATAGTTTATTGTAGTGGAGGAATGACTAGTTCATTGACTGAATTGATAAAATGATAATTTATTGTTTGGATCATTTAGATGAACTGGTATTATTATTCTTTTTATAAATTATAAAAATCAATTTTAGAATTTTTCCACAACTCTATTGAGTCATGTTTCAGTTATCCTTTTATATGGAAAACAATAATTGTTCACTGGAATAAATCTATCGCAATTCGCATTGTTATAAGATAGCCAATTGAAATTTATTGAACAAAATTAAATGTAAATATATTAAATCCCTCTTCTGAAACCTAACTTAGGCGTAGAAATGTCAAAATGTGATAGATGGTTCAGAAGAGTTAAATTAATAATCAATTCTCGTTGAAGTATAGCCTTAACGTTTTGATAATTTCCAACAAGAATAATAGATTAAATCAGAATAAAACGTTGTTTAATTAAAATTGATCGTGTATCATCTTGGCTAAAATTTCATGCATTCACAATAATTTTAAAAATCCTGTGTAAACAAGGACTGTCGATTTCATCACAATAAATATGCTTCCAAAATAGTAGATTGTAACACAAGTGTGGCAAGGGCTTTATTGCAAAACGATGTATGAAAGTAGGGACACGAGCGCAGCGAGTGTTCCTATCATACGAGTTTTGCAATGAAGCTTGCCACATGTGTGTTACATACTATTTTTTCTACGGTTGTGAAGTTATTTCCTTTTTTTAGTCTTTCCAAAATTTTAAATTTGCTGCCTGTCAGATTTTATTTAAAGTGACATTTTCCGCAGTCATTCTGAAGTTAGAAAATTTGACTTTGTAATCGCAATTCATGTGTAATTAATGTACATTTATACAATTTAATTGTTATTACCAGTAAGTAATATAAAATTCTTTAAGGTAAACACACTATTTTATTCCGGTGTGTGAAGATGTAATCAAGGCGTGTGGCAAATTCTTTGCCGCACGGCGTGCGGCAAAGTGATATTTTCTGCAGTCATTTTGAAGTTAGAAAATTTGACTTTCATCACAATCGTAGAAAAATACATTTTCAAGTAACTCATATTAACAGGTGGTCTTAATTTTATATACCGGGTGATTTTTTTTAACCGGAAACTTTCAAATTACTCAAATAATAAGCACTCTACGAAAGAAATAAAAAAACCGCTGCCCAAGGAATCACTACTTCCACATCCAGATTCTCTATCCAAGTTACTCACAACGAAAAAACTTTGTATGTGAAAATAATTGTTTATGGAACTTTAATAATATAATATTTGAAATCCTCTACCCCAAAAACCCATAAAACGATACCCCACATCGGTAGTGGGGTGGGGGTGGTGATACGGGGGTGGTAGTGGGGGGTGGATGAAGTAAAAAATATTTTGAGGCTTCTGGTTCCTGTACATACACTAAATCATATTTTTTTTTCATCCCCTTTAATAAGGAGGTGGGGGTGGTAATGGAGGTGGCTAATGCCAAAATTTTTTTGAGACCTTAGCTTCTCTTGTATATACTATATACTAATTTCATGGACTCTTACCTGCTTAATCGACCCATTTACCCCAAATTTACCCCAATTTACCCCCCAACCCTTCGACGGAACAAGATGAAAATAAAATCTAGTTCTAGAACTCGTTAAAGTACATATGTGTACCAAATTTCAAGTCAATATCTTAAACGGTTCCAGAGTAAACGTGCGCACAAAAAAAAGTTACAGACAGACCGACAGACAGACAGAAAATTTTTTTTCGCTCAAACTTAAAATCTCAACGTTTCATGACATTTTAAGCATATTTGGACAATAAAAATTTTTTTAAATTTTTTTGTCTTTACTATACTTCCACTGGACGTGGAAGTAATTTAATCATTCCGTGGAAGAAATACATTAGTGCTAAAATCAGTCATCCTCCCCCCTCCTCGCAGGTCGGGGGGGGGGGGGGGTAACTTTGAAATCTTAAATTTTTTATTGCAGATTCAATTTCTATGGCTAATAATACGTAAGATTTGTCTGAAACATTTTTTTCATTCATGATAGATGGCGCTGTAATCGACGAATCTCTATTTTTTTTATTTCTTCTACTGAGAACCTATGCATACGATTCTGCAATACGTTTGCAATAAAGAATACCACTTTTTCATAAATAATCAAAATTAGTCTTAAAACGAATTTTATTTCTCAAACTTTCAATTACTGAGAAATGACTTGCTTTTAAAATAATGTATTTTTTTGTAGTTTGTTTTAAAAATATGTTATGTTAAAAATTCTTTTTATAAAAATGTTTTATTATGTTTACATTTAACGTTTGTGTTATTTCTTCTCTTCGTGTTTTTTATGTGCTTGTTTTATTTATTTTTTTTTTTTTTTTTTGTAAATAAACGTAGAAAAGAAAGAAATAACTTTAAGAAACAACTCATTTTACTCAGTTCGAAAATTATTTCGCAAATAAAAAGACTTGTTTCCTTTAGGCTGTTGGTACTACTTCAGAATGGAATATTTAACTGCACGAGAGAAAATTGAAATGGTTCTGGTTTATGGAGAAGCTGGCAGGAGTCTTGATGCTGCTGTCAATCTCTACTCTCATCGTTTTCCGGATAGAACTGTGTCATGTGCTTCATTTTATCGTACTGTCAAACAGTTTACTACTGACGGAATTGTTCAACCGAAAAAAAGAATCCGTCGAGCAGCAGTCACTGGAGAAAATAATGAAATTGCAGTATTAGCTGCAGTGGCTGTTGTGGCCGTTAACCCTCATGATAGTACACGAGAAACAGCTTGCGATTTCTGATTGTCCCAGGGCAGTGTTTGGAAAATTTTAAAACGTTATAAATATCATCCTTATCATGTGTCTTTACACCAATATCTTCATGGTGTTGATTTCCAAAATAGGGTAACTTTTTGTCAGTGGGCACGTGAACAAATACATTTTTTTTTCGTTACGTATTGTTCTTCGACCAGTTGTCTTTTACAAACCACGGAGCGGTTAATCGACACAACATGCATTACTGGAGTGTTGAAAATCCGCACTGGCTCCGCCAAGTTGAATATCAGCGTCCTTGGACTGTCAATGTGTGGTGTGGAATTATTGACAACAAACTCATCGGTCCCCACATTATTGAAGGCAACTTGAATGGTCAAATGTACCGATGTATTTTGGAAAATGAACTGCCAACATTACTTGAAGACAGAACATGTGGTTTCAACATGATGGTTGTCCAGCACACTATTCGGTGGTACCACGTGAAGTACTTGATTGTGATTTCAATGATCGCTGGATCGATAGAGTTGGTCCGGTAAATTGGCCAGCTAGATCACCAGATCTTACTTCGCCAGATTTCTTTTTGTGGGGCCGTCTCAAGTTTACAAACAAGTACCAACAACACGTGGAAACATGATTGAGCGAATCAAAAATGCTTGTGCCGAAATTCAAGCAGATACACATCTCAGTTGTGTACAGTTATTTCAAATGCGGATTAATAAGTGCATTGAAGTCGAGGCCATTTTAAGCACTAACTTTAATTGAAAGCTGATGAGGTGAAGGGATTCATGTAAATCAAGCACTCTGATAAGTGAGAGACGAAGGGATTCACATAAATCATGTACTAGGATCAAAAGGCGTTTTTATATTTTCACAACACAGGTAAGGCCACGGATTAATAACATAAGTTTAAACCGAGGAATAACAACTCTAACCTACATTTTTAGGCCGCTTTTATCTAAGGATAATATAAGACAGTATAGAATATCGATTTTATTTAGGCACAACAAATATAAGATGTTGAAGAGTGTCATTGCAATTCAAGATTCATTTGAAAAATTGCATAGAATTTTTTTTTTTTTTCAAAATTTGATTCACTTTCAGTTCCAATGATTATTTTTTGGCATCCACCCTCTACAGACTAACAAGCGTAATATAGAAACGTTTCCTTCCTGCATTCACTGTTAAGTTATATTAAAAAAAAATTATATAATAATATTTCTAAATTAAAACATCTAGTTACTCTATTATAATAAGTATGTTTATTTTAATAATGCTATAACGGTATTACTATGTTTAACTCGGTGCAGTAATTTATTTTATTGTTTATTTTAATAGTTGATTTAAATGTTGAAAATAAAACTACGAATGATAAGTTTTGTAGTTACAGCAAGGTCGAAGTCATATTTTCATTCAAACAATTTTAGTTACAAAATGCGTTTCTATAGTTTTTTTTTACATCTTGAATTCTAGAAGTTCGATTAGAACAAAGCAAAATTGTAAATGTTATAAAGAAAAATCAGTACGATTGTTATTTTACTATTAAAAAAATTAAATATTGCAAAACTCGACGTTTTTAAACAAATTATTCTATTTTCGAAATTAATGGCTCAATTTCGACGAAATTTTGGGAAGATTTATCTGTTATACATAGAGTACAGTGTTATTCATTATATATTGACCCCCCCTTTATTTCTATTATTATTGGAAATAAAAAAAGTTTCGTATAAAAGTTGTAGAGTTTTATATATAGGGTGTCCCACTTAAAACTACCGGCGCCATTTTCTCGATAACCAAAAGCAATATTTGAATTCTGTAAAAGGTTATCTACTAGAATATATAAATGACTTCAGTTTTGAGTAAAAATCGTTATTTTACACATTGAGGTATAGATGGCGTTGCGATGCAAAGAAATTTTTCGATCGCAGGAACGATGAAATAAGTTGCATGCGATGGAAAATTATATTCTAAGCAACTTTTTTGATATGAACAATTTTCGTAAAACTGGTTTTGGAGATATTTGAACTTCGGTGTAATTTTTCAAGTAACAAAGATTACATTTTTTTTTTCATATGTCTACAATTTATAGTGTAAAATCTAGTAGAACATACAACATAAACATGACGCAAAAATTAGACAATACACAATAAACAAAAATGTCAAAATCTTTAATTTCCAAATGGCAATTACAGCCCCAATGTTTTACTTGAAAAAAAAAATTATTTTGTGTTTTGAAATAAATGTTTCATTACCATCTAAATGAGCCTGATTCACTATGAAAAATGTTCCAAAGGACTTATTGTCTAAAATGTCTTTAAAAAAAATTTATGACGATTTTTATATTCTAAAAAATTATATTGAAGTTCAAATATTTCGAGAACCAGTGATTTTTCGAAAATTGTTCGCATTATAAAAGTTGCTTAGAATATAATTCTCCATCTCATGCAACTCATTTCATCGTTCCTGCGATCGAAAAATTTATTTGCATCGCAACGCCATCTATACCTCAATATGTAAAATAACGATTTTTACTCAAAACTGAAGTCATTTATATATTCTAGTAGATACCTTTTACAGAATTCAAATATCGCTTTTGGTTATTGAGAAAATGGCGTCGGGAGTTTTAAGTGGGACACCCTGTATATATTTTTAAATGCAATTAAAAAAACAATTGCTTGCGTTTCTTTGTATATATTGAGAAAATCGATTATTGATCCAAAACTTATTTTTTTCAGTGTGGCTTTATTCAACTCTAGCGATTCACCCAACAATGGCGGGTTAACGACCACATTTATTTAAAATAAGAACATTTCAAATTACCGGATAATTCCACGTTTATTACTTTTTCTTAATTTATTCATAGCTTTAAGGCACATCCGCGCAAAATGAATTATGTCTAGGATTATGCATCCTGTTTACAAACTCCTGATATAACATTGTGGCTACTCGAAGTTGCCGGCTTTGAAATTAAAACACACTAAAGAGGGTAATTTATACTATCTTAAGTACCCTGTAAGCTTTTTAAGACTCACTTACAGTGATTGCAGGCTCGAGTCATCCTGTTCGTCAACGAGAAGGAGCCGTTGTTCAGCCAATTCTTTCTGCTCCCTCTCGCGCTCCCTCTCGGATTGACGCTGCTGCAGCAGGTCGTTATCCAGTTGGCGGATCTCCCACTGCTCACGTTGCGAACGGTGATGTTCCTGCAAAGCAATAGGAATTTTTGAATTATACAATATAGTAGAGTGCATTAATATGCCTTTTGCGATTTCATTGTTACAAAGATAAATTTTATAAAAAATGAATGACAAAAAACTAGTTCCTCTACAAAACATTCTATGAAAAAAAAATTGCAATGTATCTCTTCTTTACGACGCGACGATATGCTTAACTCGTTTTTTAACTTTGATGCCCTTTTGCACATGCCGATTTTTTACCGCCTCGGAATTTTTAAACATCAGTATATAATTATCCATTTTATATGAAATTCAGCTTGTAACAATGAAACTCCCACGGAAGTCACAAAAAGCATATTAATGCACTCTACTAATAGACATTAAGCCTAATGTCAATATCCGACAAAATCATTGAAATATAGATTAAAGTTGAAAGGTGTGCTTTTGATGCAGAAATGTGGAATATTAAATTTTGGAGCATTATATTTCCTGTATTATTATTTTTTTTTATTATAAATTTATATAGATAGGCAGACAGTGATTTATGAGAAAATAGTACTAAGAGGTTTGTATAAATTTTACTATAAAATTATTTTTTCATAGTAGGCGCAGAGAAATACATATTTTCACTACATACGCCTTGTTACAATTTAGTAAAATTGTATGCACAAAAATCCGAACAGACAACCTAAAGTTAAATGATATTGAAAAATACTCACATGTATTTATTTTACCTTTAAAAATAAACTTAAATTTATGATTTAAATTTTTCTTAAATATTGTTTTTATTGAGTAATTATATTGTCAACTATAATTTAAAAGCTTCTCCAATTTTTTCTATAATTCCTTAGTTCTTCAAATTGTCTATTCAGAAGAAAATATAACATTTTTGATACGGTATATAGGGTTTTCTGTGAGTAACTGTACATTGCTTAATGAGAGATTCCAAAGTACCCCCAGTACCTTCTGGAATGATCCAAGAAACATTGCAGATGCCTTTGCATATTTGCAGTTCCTATACAGAAAAACTCATTTCGATGCCATTATTAATAACTCACATTTCAAGCTAGTCACTGAAATTGACGGTCGTAATAATCTTAAAAAGTTTATACACAAAAGTACTGTTGGCCCAGGCGAAACATTTACTTTCTTATAATATAATAATAATAATAATATTTATTTATAACAAAGTCTTACATTTGAGTATACAGTAAAATTAAATTGTGTGTGAAAATAGCGTAATGTTAATAAAAGATTTTAGCTAATACATCTGTATCCTTTGAATATAAATAAAACAAAAATCACTTAAGAGTATTGATATACCCTTCTTCATGGTTTTCCATTTCTCTCTTAAATTTTCTATACAATCCCCTTTTGAGCATTTATTGATTGGACTATTATACCACGTCAATGAGAATTTATGAGAACACTCCGTGGTTAAATCACAAGTGTTTTTTTAAGAAACGAGCTGCATCAGGTTAGAACATTTTTGATTTGCAATTGAAGATTACTAGTTAAAACGTTTAAATAGGGATTTATGAGATCAGTTTCTATGAGTATTAATGTTTCTTTTCAATAATATATTAAATGCGTTTTCATTTTCTTGAATGGGTGAAAAGAAAGGTCAGTTTTCAACTGAAATTACAAAACATATTTAATCACTTCAAATAGAGTTTATATGCGATCAATTTCTAAAGGTATTTACGCTGTTTTCCCAAAATAATTGCGATGGGATTTGATCAGTAGTTAATTGTTCCCTACATTGTTACGATTTGATCCGAAATTCCAGGTACATATTTGATATTCCTTTGAAAGAATTGATGAGAGTAGTAAAAAGTAAGAACCGCTGCCCAAGGAATCACTACTTCCACATCCAGATTTTCTATCCAAGTCACACAGAACGAAAAAATTGTGTATGTGGAAATAATTGTTTATGGAGCTTTAATAATACAATATTTGAAATCCTCTACCCCAGAAACCCATAAAACGATACCCCATATCAGTAGTGGGGTGGGGGTGGTGATAGGGGGGTGGTAGTGGGGGTGGATGAAGTAAAAAAATATTTTGAGGTTTCTGGTTCTTGCACACATACTAAATCACAATTTTTTTTCATCCCCTTTAATAATGGGGTGGGGGTGGTAATGTAGAAGAACGCACTACCGGGCGTCAAAATGACGCGACACCAATTTATTTCTCAGGGGGCGCCAGTCGCGTATTACCCCGTTCTTCTACCTCCCAGGCGGGTTCGAGATAAGATGACTTCGGTAGCCGAAAAGCGGGACCAAGGCTGCACTACCACAGATCGGAAACTACGCTCTCTCTGGACCCGAATTCCCTCGTTAGGGGTTTAGGCACCTCTTAATTTCCTGAATTTTTGCATAAAAAAATCCCAACCGAAGAATTTCTCTGCGGAGGGATTAGTTTTGGTACGCGAAAATCGCGTTTTGGTCCATTAATAACGGAATATATTTCTCAAAAAACGCATAAAAAAATCCCTATCGAACCTCCGTACAACAACCAGAAGGTCGAACGTTAATGCGAATTAACTCGACACATCCGGTTTTCTATACGAAAGTTCCAGGGATTATAGACCGTCAACAGGCCTCAAGATCAATTAAGAAACATTAGTTCAAAGAATCCGTTTATTTAACAGAATTGGTTATACAAAATTCTCAAGAAAGAATCGTGCCTTCCCCAATCAAGGTAGTGACTTTCAGACCATACAAGCGAGAGCGCTCGCGCTAACGATCGATTAGGTAGAAAAGATTCATACGTACCTTCTCAGAATCAAAATGCGAGCTTTTAGAATCATTTCAGACTCTGGGTAAATGAATAATTAAGGCTGACTGAAATTAACTTAAAAAAGTTTTACTAAATGAATTTAGTTTCGCTAGAGACTACCTAGCTTTAAAGTTCTTGTATCGTGGAAATTCACGTACTCAAACACATTCTGAGGACTTATTACTGCATAAGTTGAGTGGCGTTCGATCAGTCCACGACTTACTAACCCTTATCACAGTCGATTAATAATATCGATTTGGCAGCGTCTCACCTTCGAGCGACTATTAGGCAAAATTGAATTTTTGGATTTTTATGCACAAGGCGTTTTCCTCTATAACTTTGTCATTTGAAAAGCCCCGTTATTGGCTTTTCTACCATCGCTTTGTCTGGACTACTCAACGCGCTCGATCAAATTGCGAGCCGCTGGGTCAATCCAAACTCTTTCCATGCGAGAAACCGGCCTTGTACATGTGCATTGATTTTTATCAATTTTTGCTTATCGGCACTACGCCGGCTTTGACAAAATCTTCTATTTTGCCTTTTGGATGCAGTGCATCGTTAAAATTTTATGCTCATACTTTAGAATTGGGCTTTCAATGATCGTACCTCAAAGGTCAATGTCTTTGGTTGAGGAATAAAAAAATAAAAAATAATTTAAAGTATATTTTCGTGGTACTTTTTAAACTGACTTCGTGGTACTTTTGAAAAATCCAGTTTAAGACCAATTTTAGCGTACTTTTGAAAAATCGATTTTCGAGCCAAATTTCAAGGTACTTTTGAAAAACTAATCTGCGGGTGAAATTTTGGCGTACTTTTGAAAAATCGATTTTCAAGCCAAATTTCAAGGTACTTTTGAAAAGTTAATCCGCGGGTGAAATTTTGGCGTACTTTTGAAAAATTGATTTTCAAGCCAAATTTCAAGGTACTTTTGAAAAGTTAATCTGCGGGTGAAATTTTGGCGTACTTTTGAAAAATCGATCTTCAAGCCAAATTTCAACGCAGTTTTGAAAAATTAGCCTGCAAGTGAAACTTTGGCGTACTTTCGATAAATCGATTCTTGGGCCAAATTTTGACGCCCTTCCAAAAATATTATTTTTCAAAGTCCAATTTATGGTACCTTTGAAAAAGTTTATTATTCATAAATCTTTGTCATTATATACTTCTACTCTGATATTCTGAACCAAAAACATTTTTCCTAAGTGAAAATTCGGTGTTCCTTCGAATTTTCGCCTGGTCATTTCCAACGCCTTATAGAACCCAAAACGGTCCTTGTGGACTGATCTGCGCCTCTGCAGACTCCCGAAAATGTCTTTAAATGAAATTTTTTTGCCTAAGTCGAATTTTGATTATGTCTTCAACTTAGGACGATTTTGGAGAGTTCTACAACACTCCCCTCCTTTGGTTGAATCTTTTCTACTCATCGATTGCCTTTAATTTCCATATTCACTTGTATGTCTGTATGCCTTCATTTGACGGTCTGACCTATGGTACAGATGTTTTTAAAAATAACGGCCTTAATTGGGGCAGACGGCTGATTCGCCTATCTAACTTAAAATAAATACATTTTTTAAACAATACGACAAGTTGATACAACATTTTTATCAACTTAATTACACCCGCGTCGAGGTGCGAAGCGAAGCGAAGCGTAGCACAATTTTGATTAGCGTCCACTCTCACTAACTCGTTGCACTCGCTTTTTTGCCTTGGTCTCGCTCTTGCTTAACTTCGGTCCTTTCTAGAAGAGGCTGTCTATATCTCCATGCCGCAGCTTGGACGGTCCTCGCCTTTGAGTTCCAGACTTCACCATGCCGCGCCCTTGCGACAGGCTGGGTCATCTTTCCATTTTTGCACATGGAAAATGCAGTTCTGCAACTAGATTGACTTTTTAGCAAGTCGTCGACTGGAACGCGTCGACTAACAAACACAATGTGTTGTTTTTAATGAAATATTTTTCTAACATGAATTTTGTTAACTTATAATGGTTAGAAATTGGTTCTTCGTAAGGTAGATTGAATCGGCTTACGATACTCGTGCGGTCATCACTACTTTGTGAAAAAAAGTATAAAAAAAAAATTGAAGCGTCTTCTTGAGCGAAGAACGGCTTCTGAAACTCGTCTCGTAGTTTCTCCTTCGTAAGGTAGATTAAATCGGCTTACGATACTCGTGCGGTCATCACGACTTGTGAAAAAAGTATAAAAAAAAAATTGAAGCGTCTTCTTGAGCGAAGGACGGCTTCTGAAACTCGTAGTTTCCATTTGGGGTATACGTTAATTTTGTTGACTTAAAATGATTAAAATTGAAGTTGTCTTCTTGCATAAGAAAAACAGCTTCCGAAACTCGTACTGATTCGTACTTATGCCTACGTCCATTACTCGAACTTGGCGGCTCTCGCTCTTGAGAAGCTAGGCTTACCGGATCGCGCTCTTGCGTCGGGTTCGCCGTCTTTCCATGTCTGCTCATGGAGTAGACTTTAAATTTTCGATTTGACCGCATATAGGTCAAAACCGCCACTTAGAATTTTGAGAAAAAATATAAAAAAAAGCGAAAACGGCTATTAGCCGTGGTCGACCTCAGAAATATCTAGAGGTGACTCTTCTATATCTGGCTCATCTCGAGCATCTTCGGGATCTCGACTTATTACATCCGGCTCATCTTGAGCACTTGCGGGAACATTGATTTGAACTAGTGTGGTATCGCTACGTCGCTCTGACCTGGGCGCGATCTCATTGTCTGATGAGGAAGCGTCGTCACTAAGATGAGTTTCATCCGGACTATCTTCTGATTCTTCAGACAATTCCAATTCAACATCGGGGTCTCCCTTAGGTGCCGGCCTGATGGCATCGACATGTAACCTCGTCGAAGTTACCCCCTTGTGAATGAGGTAAACTTCATTAGACAATCTCTTTAAAACCTTGTGTGGCCCACTCCACGACGGTGTGAAGGTATGATCCTTCCTGATCCTTTTAGTCATTACCATATCTCCCACTTTATATACGACCGGCGTTACCGCCACTTTGGGCGCGTAACGCCATTGGTAATTTGTTTGATTTTTACGAATTTCCTTGACTCTTTCAAGGCGGGGAACGTCCGCTTGATTACGACGTTCTTGTCTATAAGCGAACATATTCCAATCACCAATCTGCGGTAATTCATAGCCGAGCACTACGAAACTGGGCGTATGCCCCGTAGCGGCGTTTTTTCTTGTTCTCAAGATATATGCCATCTGACTAACATGTCGATCCCACTCGTCGTTGGGTGAACCATATAATAAGGTTTTTAAGATCTTCTTAGCTTCTTGCACCCTCCTTTCTATTGGATTAGCCTGTTGGTGGTAAGCTGCTGTGAAGAATCTTTCAATATTGTTACGTGTACAGAACGTATCGTAAAAGCCGGAATTGAAGTGGCCTCCCTGGTCGGAAATGATGACCCTCGGAACGCCATATCTCGCCACTAGTTCCTCTTCGATAAATTGTGCTATTGTTTTTCCACTGACTTGGGTGAACGCCTTGGCTTCGACCCACTTACTAAATACATCCTCTACCATTAATATATATCGGTTATCTGCATCTTTGGTTCGCTGAAGCGGTCCGATTACATCGACGCTTAGAACTTCGAACGGATGCGATGGAGCATGGCTTCTGAGAGGAGCCTTCGGTTGTGACTGTCTGCTTTTTACGGAATTACAAATAATGCACTCATTTAAATATTTGTTAACTAGTCTCGACAAATTATTAAAATAATAGCGGCCCGAGATGATTCTAACAGTTTCATCGCGGCCGGGGTGACCTACTTCCGGTCGGTCGTGAAAATGAGATATTACTCTCATGACCATACGTTTTGGTACGTATAATTTTTCTATAACATTTTCGCCTCTCGTCCAAAGTGTGCCGCCTATCACTTGTCTTGTATTGACGAATTTCACCTCTGCCTCGGTTTTATCTGCTTGTCGCACTAGAGTATTCCATCGTTCGATTTGGTCTTGGATATCTCTGGAGTGCGTTTGCGCTTCTCTGACCTGATCGTTTAATTCCAATGTGGTAATCACTGATATTCGTTCCTTGTACGAGAATTTTGGTGGATACATTCTCTCCTCTTCGTCGTCTGCTTCGACGTTCGGGCCTTGAGGATTTCTGCTCAAATAGTCTGCCAATATATTTTCCTTGCCGGGACAATGTTCTATTGTGAAGCTGTATTCCTGAAGTAATAATGACCAACGTGTAAATTTCGTTTTCTCGTCCTTATGCTTATTTAACCATAGTAAAGCTCGATTGTCGGTTTTGACTATAAATGGACGGTCTGCCAAATATATTTTGTATTTCCTTATATAATTAACGACGCTCAAACATTCCAATTCATTGATATGGTATTTTCTCTCCGTCGGAGATAACGTATTACTAGCATAAGAGACGATGTGCTTCTGGTCATTATCCCCCAATTGATATAATACTGCAGATAATCCTATTAAGGATGCGTCCGTCTGCAGTATGAACATTTTATTGAAATCTGGCCGGTGCAGTCCTAGAGGTTTATTCAATACTTCTTTTAGTAAAATAAAAGCTTCTTGGGCTTCCGGATTCCACTTGAAGCGCCAGTCTTTCGAGAGTAGTCGGGTCAAGAGCTTTGTAATTATTGCAACATTAGGGATATATTCACGTACCCAATTACATAGACCAAGGAAACTCTGAAGCTGGCGCCTCGTCGTAGGGGCCGGATAATTTTGTATCTGTAATATGTGTTTTTCTAATGGTTGAGTGGTGTTGGCATTTATTTGATGCCCGAGATAGGTTATGCTTGACGTGGCTACCACACATTTTTCCGGTGACACCTTTAAATTATGCAAACGCAGGCGTTCAAAGACGGCTCTCAGATGGTTTACATGCTGTTCTATATTTTCACTGTAGATGATAATATCATCGAGATATACTTTGCAGAAATGATGCAAGTAGCCGGTCAATACGTCTCTTGCCATAAATTTTTGGAATGTACATGGAGCGGTCTTCAATCCGAAAGGCATCACGTTAAATCGGTAAGATGCTCCATCTAATGTTGTAAACGTAGAATAGTTTTTTGACGACTCCTCAAGAGGGATTTGCCAATATCCGCTCTTGAGGTCCAACACCGTAAATATGTTGGCGTTTCCTAGATCCTTTATACTCTCGTATATCTTTGGTAAGACGGATGCTTCGTCTTCCGTTACTTCATTTAAGTGACGATAATCAATGCAGAAGCGAGGCTTCTTGCCGGGCCTTTCAATTATAATGGGAGGCGAACTGTACTGAGCGGTACTCGGTTCTATGACCCCGGCTTTCAGCATCTCTTCAATTTGATCGTACATAACTTTTTTCTTAGAAGGAGACATGGGGTAGGGTTTGATATTGAACGGGCGGTCGTCTTTAACTTTTATTTTATGTTTCGTTGTCACCGTGGTAGCTTGGGTAGGCACCGCGGTGAACAATTCAGCGAATTCCTCGAATATAGGTTTTAAATTATCGTTTCCGATGATCAGTTCTTCGGGAAGCCGGCATTGCTTCCTTGCTTGATGTGCCGCTTGATTCCAGAAGACGGTTATTCGCTCTTCAGTGCCGACGTAGACACATTTACGTTGATAATCGAATACGACATTGTGAGCATATAAAAACGGGGCTCCCAGAATGAGCTCTTCATTTAAATTTTGAATGACCTGAAACGTGGTCTGAAAGGGTACATCTAGTACATTAACGTTTATGGTCGTAGTCCCGAGGGATTCTACTAAACCATCGCCACAAGCCATAACAAAAGTTTGGGGAGCTGTAAGTTGATCAATGTCGTTCAAAAATTTCGGTTGGATAATATTCCTTGTCGAACCTGTATCCAATAAAGCGTTAACCGCTCGATTATTAATTATAATCTTAATGCGAGGCAGAGGGAAAGCGTCGTTGGTTTGATTGATAGATTCTAATGGAGTGAATCGGTGGGGAGATAGGTTGACTTCTTGATCCTTAAACAGGTAATTAAGGTCAGGAAGGTCATCGAAGTTTTTTAATTTAAACTTCTTGCTTCGGAGCTTCCCCGAGGGTCGCTTCGAGCCTGCTGGGGCCTGGTAGGCGGGGCTGGTACAGTTCGGCCTGGGCCATCGCCTCTGACCCCCGCTTGGTTTCCCGTATTCATATTACGATAGGGATTGTTTGGGCATTCTGCATGAAAATGCCACTGCTCCGTTGGGCAATATCTGCAAGGGCGATACGGGACTCGGGAGTTCCTTACGTCTCCAGTACCCCTTCTCGGTATATCCCCTCTGGGCAGCGAGGAAATATTATTTGCAAAATGCACCCTTGGTGCTGGCGGATTATCTCTTCTTTGAGATCCATTGAATGGTGTCCTAGATGCACCAAAGGAACTGGAGGACGGCTTCGCTAATGCGGAGGGTTCCGTTCTCCAGTTACTGCTCGATTGCTGATTCCCTTGAGCTGAAGCGGTAGAGGTGGACGCTTCTCGGTCTTTGCTTTTTTTTGCATTTTGCAGAATCTCGAATTCTTTATTCTCATCCATGATTTTGGCCATTTGTTCGGTCATCGTCACTAGTGTATTTGTATCTAGTATGACGGCACTCTTTAGGAGCATTTTCATATCAGGTCTCAACTGATTGAAGATGGTAGCCGCCTTCATCGCCTCCGGCTTAAACGGATCGATCCTGTTGAAGAGGCATACCTTCCTGGAAATAAATACTGACGTATTTTCCTCGGCATCTTGTTTCTTGCCATATAAATTAGCTACTGCTTCGGTGAGTACTTCACCTGAATCGTAACGGCTTCTGAACCGCTCGAGGAATAGAGGATACGTGGTAATTAGGGTTCGGTATTGTTCGAACCATTTCCTAGCATCGTCTTTGAGCTGTTCTGATATTTTATACAGACGGTCGTTATCCTGCGTAATTCGTACTCGGACGAAAAATTCCTCCATATGATGAATGAAGGTTTCAGGGTCTTCGTGTTCGAAGCCATGAAATTCCGCATTTGGATGCTTCGACCGATACTTATGCTCGTGTGTGGCTTCGCTTAGAGCTTTGGCAAGACCTGCTGCCATTTGGGCGAACACTTGTTCTGAGGAGGGCTGTATGACTCCTTCAGTGGTACTCGGGCCAACCCCCGAACTACCCAGTACATCCTCCGCGCACGGCCTCTCTAACCCTCTAGAGACGTTGTCCATCACAGATGTCGGCTCGTCGTAAAACTGGAAAGGCGTTGATTCATCCATATCCTTTCCAGAAAGCCCTGCTGACTAACAACGCCCCACGTTGGGCGCCATGTAGAAGAACGCACTACCGGGCGTCAAAATGACGCGACACCAATTTATTTCTCAGGGGGCGCCAGTCGCGTATTACCCCGTTCTTCTACCTCCCAGGCGGGTTCGAGATAAGATGACTTCGGTAGCCGAAAAGCGGGACCAAGGCTGCACTACCACAGATCGGAAACTACGCTCTCTCTGGACCCGAATTCCCTCGTTAGGGGTTTAGGCACCTCTTAATTTCCTGAATTTTTGCATAAAAAAATCCCAACCGAAGAATTTCTCTGCGGAGGGATTAGTTTTGGTACGCGAAAATCGCGTTTTGGTCCATTAATAACGGAATATATTTCTCAAAAAACGCATAAAAAAATCCCTATCGAACCTCCGTACAACAACCAGAAGGTCGAACGTTAATGCGAATTAACTCGACACATCCGGTTTTCTATACGAAAGTTCCAGGGATTATAGACCGTCAACAGGCCTCAAGATCAATTAAGAAACATTAGTTCAAAGAATCCGTTTATTTAACAGAATTGGTTATACAAAATTCTCAAGAAAGAATCGTGCCTTCCCCAATCAAGGTAGTGACTTTCAGACCATACAAGCGAGAGCGCTCGCGCTAACGATCGATTAGGTAGAAAAGATTCATACGTACCTTCTCAGAATCAAAATGCGAGCTTTTAGAATCATTTCAGACTCTGGGTAAATGAATAATTAAGGCTGACTGAAATTAACTTAAAAAAGTTTTACTAAATGAATTTAGTTTCGCTAGAGACTACCTAGCTTTAAAGTTCTTGTATCGTGGAAATTCACGTACTCAAACACATTCTGAGGACTTATTACTGCATAAGTTGAGTGGCGTTCGATCAGTCCACGACTTACTAACCCTTATCACAGTCGATTAATAATATCGATTTGGCAGCGTCTCACCTTCGAGCGACTATTAGGCAAAATTGAATTTTTGGATTTTTATGCACAAGGCGTTTTCCTCTATAACTTTGTCATTTGAAAAGCCCCGTTATTGGCTTTTCTACCATCGCTTTGTCTGGACTACTCAACGCGCTCGATCAAATTGCGAGCCGCTGGGTCAATCCAAACTCTTTCCATGCGAGAAACCGGCCTTGTACATGTGCATTGATTTTTATCAATTTTTGCTTATCGGCACTACGCCGGCTTTGACAAAATCTTCTATTTTGCCTTTTGGATGCAGTGCATCGTTAAAATTTTATGCTCATACTTTAGAATTGGGCTTTCAATGATCGTACCTCAAAGGTCAATGTCTTTGGTTGAGGAATAAAAAAATAAAAAATAATTTAAAGTATATTTTCGTGGTACTTTTTAAACTGACTTCGTGGTACTTTTGAAAAATCCAGTTTAAGACCAATTTTAGCGTACTTTTGAAAAATCGATTTTCGAGCCAAATTTCAAGGTACTTTTGAAAAACTAATCTGCGGGTGAAATTTTGGCGTACTTTTGAAAAATCGATTTTCAAGCCAAATTTCAAGGTACTTTTGAAAAGTTAATCCGCGGGTGAAATTTTGGCGTACTTTTGAAAAATTGATTTTCAAGCCAAATTTCAAGGTACTTTTGAAAAGTTAATCTGCGGGTGAAATTTTGGCGTACTTTTGAAAAATCGATCTTCAAGCCAAATTTCAACGCAGTTTTGAAAAATTAGCCTGCAAGTGAAACTTTGGCGTACTTTCGATAAATCGATTCTTGGGCCAAATTTTGACGCCCTTCCAAAAATATTATTTTTCAAAGTCCAATTTATGGTACCTTTGAAAAAGTTTATTATTCATAAATCTTTGTCATTATATACTTCTACTCTGATATTCTGAACCAAAAACATTTTTCCTAAGTGAAAATTCGGTGTTCCTTCGAATTTTCGCCTGGTCATTTCCAACGCCTTATAGAACCCAAAACGGTCCTTGTGGACTGATCTGCGCCTCTGCAGACTCCCGAAAATGTCTTTAAATGAAATTTTTTTGCCTAAGTCGAATTTTGATTATGTCTTCAACTTAGGACGATTTTGGAGAGTTCTACAACAGTAATGGGGGTGGCTAATGCCAAAAATTTATTTGACACCTTAGCTTCTCTTGTATATACTAAATACCAATTTTATGGACTCTTACCTGCTTGATTTACCTATTTACCCCAAATTCACCCCAATTTACCCCCCAACCCTTCGACGAAACAAGATGAAAATATAATCTAGTTCCAGATCTCGTTAAAGTACATATGTGTACCAAATTTCAAGTCAATATCTCAAACGGTTCCAGAGTAAACGTGCGCACAAAAAAGTTAGACAGACAGACAGACCGACAGACAGAAATTTTTTTTTTCGCTTAAACTTAAAATCTCGACGTTTTATGACATTCTAGGCCTATTTGAACAATAAAAGTTTTTAAAAAATTTTTTGTCGTTACTATACTTCCACTAGATGTGGAAGTAATTATATGTCTTTATCAGTATGCATTCGGATCTAATTTAAATACAAACATATTTTAAACAGTATCCACTTGTAAATCCAAATATTTAAAGATAATATTTCAATTAGAATTCATCAGAACAGTATCTAATGTAACGTGTGCGGTTTTCCGTGGCTAAATTTTAAAAGTACTTGTAATAAATAAGCTTTAACAGATTTAAATAGTTTTCATTTGCAATTCCAGATGAATAGTTTTAATTGTTAAATGGGGATATACGAGGTCAGTGTCTTTGCGTAATGTTTTTTTTTTCATTAAAATGTGACTAAACTCCTGCAGTATGTTAATCTAAATAAGACAAATACTAAAATAAATGGTAACACGAAATATCATGTTTATAAAATAAGTGAGGTGAAGTCAGCAACTGTTATTTTATTCTTTCATTTTATACTCCTACTTTGTGTTTCATACGTCCTATATTAATATTCTCTTTCATATTTTTTTAATATTTAGCTTACACATACTCTATCTCTACACTTTTATAATTCTTGTCTTTTATTTTTATGCTATCAATTTACATATAATTTTGTAATTTTAATTTATCTGTAAAGTTCTGACGTTTCCTACATAAGTTTCATGGTTTACTGGAAAAATAAATAAACAAACTAAAACTAAAAATCTAACTTCATCATTTTCAATGTCCCTACCTGGTTGTGTTTTTGTGAAAAACTGTGAATTTTTGATCATATGGACTAAAAAAAAATGTAAGAAAATACGGCAAGAATATACAAAAATGCTTATAATATTCTGATTCCCCAAAATTATAAGAACATCAATCTTCAGGTTTGACTGGTTTCTGAAATATACCCAAACAATTTTCTTTTATTTATTCAATGCCCATAACGTCATAATTCAGCTCTTTTAGACTCAGATTTTTAAGCTGGGCCTCCCTAAGTTCTGAACTTTTGAACTTTCTGTACATATTTTGTTTTTATTTTTAATCCGATTATGTAAGACCCATGTTATCACAACCAAGGGTATTGAAAAGATATAATCTAACCATAAGTGTGTTAAAATGTTGGTGTCACTGACCATTTGATTTCACCTGCTTAAAATAGGTTTAATTGCGAAGTCAGCAAGTTCAGCAAGAACTTCTTTCTAACTTTTATCTCTCACTTCTAACAAGACGAAATTTTCTCTAACTGAACAACCTTAATTACAGTAATTAGAAAAGTCACAAACTATCAATGAAATGTTTGTAAGTGATTAAAATGTTTTAGAGCTTTAATATTTTTCTATTTTCTAACATCCCAAGTTCCCGTTGGGTTAAAAATTGAGTTATGGCAAGGTATCGTTACAAGTTTTTACCTCGTTGAAAATATTTATTTAATAGTATATTATTCAACGAACGTGTAATGATGGCCATTACTCAAGAGAATGAGTGAGCAATAGCTATTGCATGCAAGTAGAATACTCTACTTTTTCTACGAATACTCAAAAAAAAGTTGTGCTTTAAGGTAAATTTGCCGAAAATAATATTTGTAACAAATGGCGAGATTTTTAAGGAAAAAAAGCGAAGACGCTCATTGTATCGGTCATAACTACTTTATTTTTTAAGCAGAAAAAAAAATAAAAAAACTCTTCCAGCTTAATAGCTAATTTTCAATTTAGATTGTTGACATTGTTGACGAAAGTGCCATAGTTTCTTTGATATTTAACTTTTAAAGGAGTTTTTTGACTTAAAAACGTTTGACGCCATTTTAAAACCTTATGAACTTTTCGTTGAAGATTTTTACTTTTCAGCTAAGAATGATACTTTTCGATTTATTCGACAAAAACCGTGTTGATTCGCCCGTTTTCGCAATTTGCAAAGAAGGCGAAACACGAAATCTTTAAACGTTCAAATCTTTTTTAATACATGAGCTGAAGGGCCATACTATTTCATTATGGAAAGGGGAAGAATTGCATTTGATGCACCAGAGAAATCGAAAATTAGAGCCAAGAGTGACGAAAAGTGACGTTATTTTACTTTCGAAGAAATCGATGACCTATTTATTATGATAGATTGAATTGAGTTATGGCACAAAAACTGTTGAATAATGAAAATGAACTCTTGTGATTGGTACAATCGCAGTTAGCTTAAACTCACTGATGTTGGAGATGCTCTCTTTCTAACACGCGCCACTATAAATAAGGTTAGAAAGGGAGCATCTCTAACGGTGCGGTGGTAAGTTTAAGGACGGCGATTGTACTAGCTCACTGAGTAATGAACTATTACCCACGGCTGTGAATAATGAGCTCCATTACTTGTTAAAAAACGTACCTGTAATAAAGGAATTATTAGAAAAATATTTGAAACACAAAAAACTATTCTCAGAATAAAAATCCTGACAATTTAACTAGTCAGAAACAAAATGTTTCCAAATTTTGAAAAAAATGTAGATTTTTATCGTATGTCTTATCTCAGAAGTCTATTATCATTACAAGTTCTTTATTTAAAGCAAAATATAAATAAAAGCTCCTTTAGCAAAAAATAACATTCCCAGAATGTTATATATTGTAAACGAAAGTTCAATGCAACCCTAAATGCACAGAGATTTAATATTTTTGGTTAGGTTGAGTTTCTACGGCAGCTCAGATGTTTTTTATCATTATTGAAAGGTAACTTTTATTTTTATTACCTTGCTGGATGTCTAAAAAATTATACATTTCAAGACCAAGTTTCCGTCAGAATAATTTCTACACGCATATATAAAAATGAGAGAATGTATGATTTTACGCGAAATTAACATTACCAACGTAATTCGGAGGTTATAAATCATCATTAAAGTTTTGTCTCGTTTTTGTTAATCTAGTAAAAGTTCCCCTAACAATGAAATATACTTTCCAGAACGCAATGACCTTCAAAAGAATTTAAATGCAGAAAAATGTATTTTATCCCTCCCATTTTAACAAAATTAATAACATTTCGAGCTTCCGTAATATCTCATTCAGATATCAACACTCAGTTTATTATACTAAAAATCCACTAAACAAGAACATGCTTCCCAGGACGAAATAACTGTTAAATAAATTTGTACGTTCAGGAAAGGTTACAGAATCTTGCAGTTATTAGCGAATTTAATGCAATTGACATTTCGGAGTATCTCAGATATCTTGTTATTAAGGCAGTTTATATTTACGTTTTTAAAAAGAGAAAGAAGCTGTAGTTGTGATTTTAGAGTTCTGAGAAAAAATATACGATAAAAATCTAACAGACCAGGAGATAGATATATTTAGTTGATTCGTTTCATTCACTTTGTAAAATTATTTTTTTTTTTTTACATAGTTGAGAGCCATTTTCACTATTTATGACACAAAAATACTAGAATACTGTTAAAAAGAATAATAATGAATTTTTTATGTTTGTTGGGTATTTTCCCACTGCAAAAATATTTAAAAATTTTGGTGACATAAACCTCTTCGCCAAAAGGATCAGACAGTGGCTGGTTTTAATACTTCTATTACAAAATGTCTCACACCTAAAAATATATAAACTGAAACAAAAATGTTACATGATAATTACAAAAATTAAATCGAGTTAACGTTTCGGGAAATATTTCTTTTTCCGTTATCAAAACTTCCACTTTTAAGCATGTCAGACATGTATGTTGTTTATGTATTTCCATAGTCACGTGAGACATTAAATTACATTTATTTTATTTTTACTTACTTCGTCTCTGAGGATCGGCAACCAGCTGGTACAGAAATCTATAGAATAATTAGAAACACATTTATCCTTATTTAACAAAATAATAGCGGATTCCTAAGAGACGAAGTAAGTAAAAATAAAATGATATAATGTAATGTCTCACGTGACTATGGAAATTCATAAACAACAAACTTTTATGTTTGACATGCTTAAAAGTGAAAGTTTTGATAATAGAAAAAGAAATATTTTCCGAAACGTTAACTACCTTCGATTTAATTTTTGTAATTATCATTTAACATCCTTGTTTCAGTTTATATATTTTTAGGTGTGAGATATTTTGTAACAGAAGTATTAAAACAAGCCTCTGTCTGATCCTTTTGGCGCAAAGGTTTATTTCATCAAAATTTTTAAATATTTTTACAGTGGCAAAATACCCAACAAACATAAGAAATCATGAATATGCCACAAATAATAAATTATAAACAATAATAATAGTGAAGTCGTGAAGTCGACCTAAAATTTCTGTCACTATAAATCCTCTCGCTTGGCAACATCCTTCCTTTTGGCTAGTCAAACTCAGTATTTTCATACTGGTAATAGTTTTCTGTAATCAAAATGTTTAAATAAACGATCTCAGGCCAAAAAAGCTTGTAACGATGACATGCCATAACTTTTTTAAATTTTGACTTATCTGGCTGCGCTTCCTACATACATTTTCTGGAGATTTTATTTTATTTATTTTAGGCCTAAAAAGTGTACGTACATACAAAATGAGCCTTGTCGCGCTGATTTTTAGACGGAAATTGTGCTCGCCAATAATCGATTTTGTGAATCGTTATCATCCATAAAGAGCACAAAGTGACAACGTACCGAAAAAGCCGCCTAGCTCTTGGACTAAAAGTAGAATCAATAGCAACTACTTTTCTAAATCTGCCTTTGCTAATTAACTATCAAAAGTTGACAGGTTGTTCGTATTCATCCTCAGCTATACTCATTTCTCTTGAATCTAGCGTTTCGTTTATCTCATTCCTTTTGTTTGAACATGTGCAATGGTCTACATCCACTTGCGTCTCATGTCGGCTATTTTATTTAATTTCTGTATCAGTCATTGCGGATATTGTGGATTGCTAGCCAATGGCCAATTATTTTTAGTCTCCTCAACGTTGTATTCTGCTCTAACTTCTTAATCTCATGTTATTTGTCTTGTATTTTTACTTTAAGCTCTATGTATCACATGTCCAATTGCACACAAAATAAAAAAAAGTCGAAACCCAGATGGTAGACCCCCTACTCCTATGTATTTTGGGACACTGAAACCGAATATGACCATAAAGAAAGGTTTTAATTATCCGATTTTGTCCTAGCACCTCCTTATAACTCTTCTGGGGGTATGAAGTTCCACTTGTTCTAAAAATAGGTTTTTAGGTGCACTGAAACCAAATAAGACGATAAAGACTGATTGGAACCATCCACTTGTTCTAAACATTTAGAAAGTATGTTTAATGTCAGTTTTTTTGGTGCGCTGAAACCGAATATGACGATTAAAATTTTAACCACCCGGTCACCCCCTTACAACCCTACCGGGAGGTGAAGCTGTCTTCTTTTCAGGTAAATCTCTCTTTAAATTTCAGCAATAGTCTGCCAACGTACTTGCGTTGATAGCGGTAACAATAGTTACGCCGCTAGGGGGTTACTGGATGAAATCAGTTTTTATCGTCATATTCGGTTTCAGCGTACCAAAAAACCTAAAATAAACATACATTTTCACCGCACCAAAATACTTGAAATACGTGAAATTTTAACCCTCCCTGGGGGGTTGTAAGGGGGTGCTAGGGGTTGATTGGGTGGTTGAAATCAGTTTTTATCGTCATATTCGTCATACTAAAAAATCTGCAACTAAACATACTTTTTAAATGTTTAGAACAAAATCCTGGGGCTTGCAGAGGGTACTAGGGGATGACTGGGTGGTTCAAATCAATTTTTATCATCATATTCGATTTCAGCGCACCAAAAATTTTGAGAACAAGTGGAATTTCAATCCCCCATGAGGGGGATCAGTGTCCCAAAATAGGTAGGTGGGAGGTGTCTACTCTCTGGGTTTCGACTTTTTTTTTTAAATTTTGTGTACCTGTGTTATTGTTGTGATACTTATTACTAGTAACGTGATGAAAATACTGGTGAGTCAGCAGAAATAAAGTGTTAATATGATTTATATATACAATCATGTTAAAACTTCTCGGGTTTTGAATTCTGGTGTTCAGTCTTAATCAGCATAAATAAGTCTAATTCTTAAACATACGATGCAATTGAGGCAATTTTTCTGATCTTAATTCATTTAGGTTTATTGATTGGAGTTACAGGGTCCCCGAGCAGCGGGGATGCAAGCTTTAAATTTTGATACCAAATAAGTGCATACAATTATATTATTTACACGACTTTTACAGACTTTTACAGACTTTTATCAAATTTGGAAAGTTTCCTCGACCCATCTCTGCTTTTTTCCCTCTCCAACATTTGTGGTCCCAGATTTTTCAACACTCAACAATGATAGTGCAAGTTCCACAACGTGGATGGAGGCTGACTGTTTTCCAATACGGAATATTCTAGAGGTTGTATACCGTATGCCGTATATGAATGTACAAGAATAACTGATTGTTAAGTCATTTCCAAGTGGACATCTAAAGGCATTGATATCATAAACCTTGTTCTCTTTAGAAAGCGTCTTATCACTCCTGAGAAACAATTTGTGGTTTGCTGGATCACACCAATAATTCAGCAATAGTAGATCAGTATCCTTACCGATTGCTGCTGTGGTTTATAATTTTGTAGATTCCACTTCAGCTTTAAGAATACCGCCATCAGTATCATATCCGCTACACGAATAACTCAACTTTTTTCATTTGTTCAGCTATTAGATTAATTATATGAATGTATGCTTGTTGCGCTTATACTTGAGAGAGAACTTTGTTTCCTTCCTGTGAATGGCATTTCAGGTGAAAGTTAACAGAGGGGAAAATTGCATTTGATCAGCACACGTGGGTCGTGTCTTTTATTGTCGATCCTGATTCATAACCATCAAATAAAATAGTTGTATGTCCATACTTGGTTGTAACAAATGTCGCATATGATCTTGTTAGTTCCTTATATGGACTGCCTTTAAACCATGGCAGGCGATGAATTAGGGAACCTCCATCTAGCACATAACTTTTAGTAAATTCTGCCTTTAATAGCTCAGAATTATTAGTAGTAACATACGCGACCAATATAGCGATTTTAAGTACAATAATGTCAAAAGTTGTTTTTCCACAACATAAAATCGATATAATTACGAATAAAACTACACATTCAACTTTCGAGTCTAAAATTGCCTGGGAACGCAGACAATCCCTGAAGCAACTGGCAAAAAACAACAAGGTTATCTTTTGACGTGAGTGCAAGGGCACGAGCTAACAACCTCGCAAGAAAAGGGACTGAAGCCCAATTTTTCGTACCCGAACCGTTCTGTGGCTTATCTAAGGGACACATAACGAAGGAGGTCCAAAATGGGAAAAGGAACAAAAGAAGTTCTACTGGCGGAATACTCCAGGCCAAAGACAAGTGAAAAGGTTTATAACCTATTCGACAAGGAATGCCACAAAGTTTCTCGAACTCGAAAAGTCCTACCTAAGGCTGATCACAGGCCTTCTAACTGGCCATTGCCCCTTGAGATATCATCTCAAGAACATGGGCATGGCAAAAGACGATAAATGCAGACACTGCGAAGCTGCAACTGAGACTGAAGAACATATACTTTGTGAATGCAAAGTACTAATCCGAATTAGGCTACCTAGTAGTACCTAGTACAAGCAGAATTAACACCTGAAGGCATAGATAAATTATCTCCCAGGAAAATCACAAGCTTTGTAAAAAGTCTTGGAATCCTTGGCAAAAACTAGTTGTAGGGTAATTCACAAAAGATCTTTTAGTCGAGGTGAAGAAAGGCCAACTCAGAACCAAGCGACTATCTACAATCTACACATTCAACCGCCATTTAGAAATTAGACTGATTTCCCAGGTCGGAACTCATGGAGATTTTGATGTGTAGATTTATGAAAGAACGGCCTACGGAAGATATGATAATATTTGTGGTAGAAAACGAAGTTAGGTAAATCTATTCAGGGTTGTGGGATACACCGTGAAGGGGAAATTCTGAATGTACCAACGAAAGCTGCGGGAATCTAACATTTGATAGAGAGACATTTTTTTGGTTATTTCCTTTTCCTTTTGCTGCCCAGAAAGTTGAGTCGTGCGAATACACGTTCTAGCAATATTGTAAGTTTTGCTCCATTTATGGGATTTAGTATTCAGCACGACAAAATTAGTCGTATTTCCATTTTGGTATTTGAGTATCGTTTTTGGGGAGATTCAACTACGGATTTCCGGATTAAATCAATTTTCTGAAGCACGTGGCGTCTTTCGAATGCAAGACTTTGTAGCGTCATTTAACCGTAAAAGACCTCTTTCAGCCCACACCACATCTCAGGTACGTCTCTGAAACCCACTTAAGGTTGGAATAGATTTGTAATTTATTTTATTGCAGAGCTGCTTGTTTGTTTGTTTGTTTGTTCGTTTGTCTGTTGTTAAGTTAGGAGTATTGAGACCTGCGTTGGTTAAGTTACGAGTATTGGGATATATTTGTTAGTTTATGGCTATTTGGATTTGTTACCTGTATTCTACTTGAACTTATTGTCACGTCTGTACTTTACGAGAGACTTCCAGCCTGACTCTGATTTCAACTCTTAATCCAGGTTTTGGTGTCTAGCTTGTGGATTATCGTCTGTCATCTTGTGCTCATATGGTACTGGGGATCTCGTCACGTTACCTTAGACTCCACGTAGATTATTTATCACCTGCGGCTGTTATCACCTAGAATTACGCTACCCTGGTAGGACGGGAAAAGGTATTCAGACGCTACCAAAGGTAAGCGGAAACATATTCTCTTAACGAGGGATCCGGTACATCAACACAACGTCCACAGGACAGTAAAATAAATTTCCAGTAATATTTGTAATATTTTGCTCGTAACGTAAATTTCAATAACATTTTAGATTTCAGTAAAATTTGGTATATTTTGTGTATCGTTACTTCAGTAACTGAATAGTTTTGCCTTATTTTACAAATAGAATTCAATAATTTTAAGCCATTTATGTTTTACCGTACCTTGGGTCACATGTAGTTAATTTTTGTCACGCTTCTTGTATATGACCTTTTCGTATATTTATTAGTTGGTAAGATATTTTGTGTATATTAGGTTAAGCATGTGGGCTTCACTTATTAGTATACTTTTGAGATTAATATTGTGATATATCGTAGTACGTACCCTGCTAGTTTTATTAAATGTTTGATTAGAACGACGTTGTCTTTTATATTTGACCACCCCAATTATCGAAACCACCCCCAAGGACCTGATTAGTCGGCCGTGTGAGGCCCTTTCATCACCAGTGTATTGCAGAGGTACTGCACGTAAAACCTTAAAATTTTGTTCAGGGCTCAGGGTGTCTACCCTACTCTGCGTTCGAGGTTTAGCAGCCTTTGGGGCTCCCTTTCATAGGTGGGCCTAGGCCCTGTAGCAATATCATAAAACGTACTTCTTAGAGTATATAAGAATCAATTTTACCAAGGTCAAAATTTATTTTGACTATACTAAGAAATTATGACTATGTGGACTATTTGCACATAGATATTTTCCCAACCATACTGTATTGCATTTTATGTATGAAAAAGGCTTATTATTAAAGTCAGCAGCGATATATTATCAGAAAGACATATAATATAAAGCAGAAACTAATTGCAACGCCTTGTTAACATAGTCAGTGAACCACACCTAGGACGGTTGTTCAAGTGCTCAATTTAATATTCGACGTACATAATTAACTAATATTGATTGGGCAAGTGCACATCTAGATTAATTCCATCCCATTCAATCTAATGCAATTACCAACTTAACATTGACTACGTTATTAAAAGCATCGTGTCGATTGCAATGTCCACGAAATCCGAAGTTTCACATGACAAACCTAAGAGTTTGGATCGAGAAGTCTTCACTTACATCGATTTATCGGCACATGTCTAAAACCGTAAATATCGCACATAGAGAAAAAAAATTCGTATCATCATGTTAGTTAACAAAATCTGATCAAGTTTGAAAAGGTCCGTCTGTATGTCCGTCTGTCTGCATGTTCGTCCATCCGTTACGTTTATTGTAGGGGCACGATAACTAAAGAAAAGAAAGTCTGATTGTATTGAAATTAGGACAGTAACTTAGTGTTAGCTTTTGTGTTAAAAAGTTGATCTAACAAAACTTGGCTTATCCGCATTTCGATACAACAGACATTGACTAGAGGTTTTAATTTTGAAATATTGTCATATCAATTAAATTTCTTTCGTTTTTATATTTTTTATTAATAAATGCAAAACAGAAACCTTTCTATATTATACAGGAGCTTGCTAATTAAATGTATAGACTTTTCAGGAGGTGGCACCACAGAAAAGTAACCATTGAAACTGAAAGATAACCAAATTTTGAGACAAGGCTCTATACAATTGTTAGTCATTAAGTCACAACGATTTGAAAATTGAGATTTTAATTTGAAAAAACAGGAAAAAACAGTTTTCAGAGACCAGAAAGAAAGTATATAAACTGAAAATTATTAATCTTGTATGTTTTAATTTCGGTAGAATTAAAGGCGTCCGAACCTTTAAAAAACGAAACGTTTGGTTTAAATGTTATTTTTTTTTTAATTTATTTCATAAATATCTGTGAAACTGTGGCACTAACAGCAAAAATATTAAAGACCAAAGCAGAAGCTTTTAAGTGTCTTTTGTCTGTTTATATAGCATAAAATGTAAAGAAATTATGACAGAAACCATGTACGTCTTCATATTTTTTTAACAACACAAAATGTCGACATTTTGTTACTGTGATTGGCTAATAATTTTAAAAAAATCTCAAATACTGTTTTTCATTAACATATATAATGACCTAAATGTTCAACTTTTATGCCCTTTTATATTCCATTTTAAACTATAAAAGTATTTTTGACAAAAAGTAAAATTTTTGTTTTTTTTTAAATACCTCAATAAATATTAGTTTTAGCGAAAAAATGAAGATCAAGAATAGAGCTTTTAAATTGAGAATAACTTTGTTTCTTTTTATATAAGTAGAATTAACAGTTTCAAAGATATGGAAGTCTAAAAACAGCACCCGAACGTTAATAAGATGAAGTATTTAGGTAGTTTAAATGTTCTCCGAAATTATGACACTTGACAAAAATGGCAAGAACCAAAATTAAAGATAATTAAGCTCTCAAGCTTTTGTATTTGTTTGTGTAACATAAAATCCAAAGAGGTTATAACCGAAATAATACGTGTTTACAATTTTTTTAATAAAAATGTCACTATTTTGTTACCATATTCCAGTAACTGAAAAAAGAACTTATATATTGTTTTTCATTAACGTATGGCATTACCTAATGCACAACTTTTTTTGTCTGTTTAAAATACTTGCTTTACAAGAAACCATCCATCATATTGAAGACGCCATTTTGATTTTTTAAATTTTGATTTTAGATCCGTAATCAACGTCTCTTAAAACATAAACATACTACTTCTGACAAATAAAAGAACCAATACTTTTTCAAATATTAAATTCTTAGATTTAGGAGTGATCTCCACCCGTTGGAGGTAGGAGCAAGTTCAGGACTATATAGAAACTGAAGATGATAACCTATAAAAATCCAAGATTTGTAGAGTATAGGTTGCCTAATAACTCACGATCCCCACTAAAAAAATGTCATTAGTCAATGAACAGCTGGTGTAAAATCACACCAGATGCTGGGCCTTATTCAAAATATTGTAAGAATTTGTGTAATGTTAATTAAGCAAAGAACTCGTAACTGGAACGGGCTCGCAACGACCCGCTTTTGAGGTCGGGGCAATTATCCTCGCATTTTGAGTCACTGTTTTGCATGCTGGTGATGAGGATAAGTTATAGAATGTAACACTACAGATCATAGTATACGTCTTACCATATTTCGGGCCATTACGGACGGTTCTTCTAGAGTGAGATAACTGCACCGCTACTGCGCGTTCGAAGAACAACGATAATATTGCAATGAAGACATCATATGATGCAGGGATATTCAACACAAGGTCTGACAAGGGCAAAGTATGATAATTTGATGGTATTTAGATTGTTAAATTCGCGAGTATTTCGTATCACAAAATGAAGAGGTCTGAAAAAATCTACTATATTGTTTATTTGGCCAGAAAAGGTAGGTTAGGGATAAAAGTTATGCCAATGCTGCGGATAATGTTACAGGTATTTCAGCAAAGACACTGCATTAATACAAATTTCACACGGTCAAAGTTTACATTTAAATGTATAAATATAGTAATAAAACAACACACAGAAAGAATAAAAACAACTGCAAGGTACAATTTAAAAATTCCTCAATACTAGTTGCATTCTTTTTTTAAAGTGATTAATGTTTCCTTCGCTCTATATAGAAGGCACAAGGTGATTAAATAATTTTAGAAGCACTGTGTAAGTATGAGCTTCTAATTGGCAACTTGGTATAATCTGTCTTGTGTTATATTAGTTAATATTTTTACATTTAGGAAGCTTTAGGAGAATATAAAACAGAATATACTGTAAGAATTTTATGTTCCTTAAATCAATAACTGTATCAAAAATTAAAAAAAAAAACAGTTTTAATGATGCCAAGTTGGATGACAAAACGCACATCGTGTAATGTTTAGTGTTTTGATGTCGGTGGAAAGTACCTCTACCATCATACAATTAATATTTGTTACAGTGGCGGTTGGTGAAATTTCAATAATTTTTTTCTCGTCTGTGGCGCATGGGACCCATACCAAATATGGTAAATAACATCTTGAGAAGCGCTTCTCTAACGACCCCTAAAAAATTTTGGAAAAGCAGTTTGCGAAAAAATTTTTCAAAATTCGGTTGCTCCCCTGGTCTAGGGGCTTCTGTTTCAAATTTTTTTTTTTGTCATATAAATGTAACTTTTCATAAAAATACAACAATAGGTTTTGCAGTTTATGAAAATATTTTCATTACTAACTGAGATACAACGAACTAAAATTTTGTAATTTACAATTTAACAAATTACAAAATTTCAATTCGTTGTATCTCAGTTAGTAATGAAAATATTTTCATAAACTGCAAAACCTATTGTTGTATTTTTATGAAAAGTCAAATGAATATGACAAAAAAAAATTAAACAGAAGTCCCTAGACAAGGGGGAGCAACCGAATTTTGAAAAAATTTTTCGCAAACTGCTTTTTCAAAATTTTTTAGGGTCGTTAGAGAAGCGCTTCTCTAGATGTTACTGATTTGTTAGTGTTTTCTATTTTTTTGTAGCAGCACCGAATTCTAAACTATTTTAAGAAATTTATTCTATCAAACTCTTGAAGCTACTGAGTAATTAGGAGTAAGACGTGCTTAGTTGAACATAGTAGCCTTTACTCTGGTGTTCATTGTAAATGAAATGATATAATTATTATTTTCATATCGACTCGGTGGAGTGTAGTAACGGTAAAAAAAATTGAATGTTTTTTTTTTCAAATAGGCTTAGGATATCATGAAACGTCGAGATTAAAAGTTTGAGCAAAAAAATATGTCTCTCGGTCTGTCTATCTGTCGGCCTGTAACTTTTCTTTTCTGCTCATAATTACGCTGAAGCGGTTCATGACATTGACTTGAAAGGGCCCCGCTCAGATCTTATGGGAAGTGGCCTCCGGTGAAATTGGCTGAATTTTTAATTTGTTGTAAATTTCGACTTTCTGATTAAAAACCCTCATGGGCCCAACTCGATCCTATAACTATTTCCGAGATACAGCTATAAAATCTTCTAAAATTCTGTATTTTGTCGAACTTTTAATTTATTGATGGTATTAGAGGTCAAAGAAGCAATTTCCGAAAATTAAAGTCTATTGATTAGGAAGACGCATATTTTATGTAAAAAATGTTTTAGCCAATTTGACAGAATATTTTTTTCACTTGTTATTTTTATATAGATTTCCCGGCGCCTTTGCCAACATGTTTCAAACTTGAATTTTTTTGTAAGCTATTTTTATTAAAACAACAAATGTTTTTAGTGCAAAATATTATAGAGGGCTATTAGAAAGTATCACAATATAAAATGTATGGAAAAAATGATGAATTCGAAATTTTTTTTATTGTCCACAAGAGGTCATTCTGGAACATTTCTTGAGCTGTATCTCGGAAACTAGTTATAGGATCGAGTTAGGCCCATGAGAGTTTTTGATCAAAAAAATCTACAACATATTAAAAATTCAGCCATAAGATCTTTCGTACACATATGTACATATCTATTATAACGAGATCTGGAAATAGATTATATTTTGATCTTATTCCGTTGAAGAGTTGGGAGGTAAATGGAAGTAAATAGGTAAAGCAAGCAAGTTAGTGTCCATAAAATTGGAATTTAGTGTATGTACGAAAAGCCAAGGTCTCAAAATTTGTTTGGCATTAGCCATACCCACCATCACTACTATAGCATTATACTATGACAGGTATCTGGTGATAAGCATGGACCAAATCTATTTTTGAAAATATAATACAATCATCTAATGGTGAATTAAAGTCGTGAAGATGCGGCAATGGGTATCTATCAGGGACAGTAACTGAATTGAGCAGACGATAGTCTCCGCAAGGTCTCCAATCGTTTTTTTCCTTTTTTGCCACCATATGTAATGGTGAGGAAACAGAAGAAGAAGAGGGTACACAAATGCCTAACTCTACCATAGCATTGAATTCGTTTTGAGCTATCTTAAATTATCTAACCTTCGCGGTGGTGAGAAAGGTAAATGACCTTCTGTTATAATATGATGCCCTACGGAATGTTTAGTGGGCAAATTGTAATTTGGCGAACTTATCAAGGTTGGAAATTCTAAAAGTAATGCAGTGAATTCATTTGATATGCTAAATAACTTAGGAGAATGTAATGAACCTTTGTTAGAAAATAAATATGTTGATAAACTAGTCATATTGTCAATTAAACATTTATGTTTCAAATCAACAATTAAACCGAAATACGTTAAAAAGTCGGCCCCAATTATCGGGATATCGATATCTGCAATATTAAAAAGAAAAGGAAATTACCTACGTAAGTTTAAATCGATTTTCATAAAAAAAATTTCCGAATGTGTTAATAATAGAACCATTAACAGCTGTCGCTTCAATATCAGGGTTCTTCTTAATATCTGTTAAAAGATTCCGAGGTACTATCGACAAATCGGCGCCTGTGTCATTGAGAAAATTTAAGTTATTTGCATTATCAAAAATAAAAAGATGACGTTTATTATTTAAAATATTATCGTCAGCTGTCAAAATATCATTAACTTTTAGTCATTTCTGATTGTCAACTTTGAAATCTTTGGCGAAAGTGCACTAATCTCCGAGACATTTAAAAGCTTTACGACCATAAAGTTGATGGAAAAGCAAACTTTGGCATTAGAAGGGTTATATCTAACGCGGAAATTGTTTCGACTACTAGAACGGGATCTTGAGCCCATGCGATTTCCTGAGTCGCAACGATATTTACAATTATCACAAAAGGTGCCAGAAACTGTAGGAGTAGCAGAAGTTATTGAAGAAACTTTTGACTCAATAGCGTGTAATTGCGATGAAAACATTTCTTGTTTGTGTAAGACTTGATTCAACGTGTCTTGTAAGGTTGTAATCAAATTTGACGTAGATAATGTGGGATTAATGTTACAAACTGAATTAGATATAGGGGAAATCATAGAATTCTGACACGACTCCCAGATACGATCGGCAATGTCGATTATTTCTTTAATCTCAGTTTTTCCGGATGCAGTGATGGCAATATAAATAGTTTTAGGTAATCGCCGTTTCCATAATTTGACTACGAGCTCCTAGCTCACCACATGGGATCCTCCGACAATTGATAGTATTGACCGGTAAAAATCGGACGGTTTGAGGTCCCCCATCTGGGAACCAGAGAGTAAGTCTTCTAACCGCTTTTCCTCGCTTGAGGTCAAACGAGAAATCAGGATAGTTTTTAAGTTATCGTACAAATCAAATTCAGGCAGATTGATGACAACGTCATAAACTGTTGTAATAACATCCGGTGGCAAACGTGCAATCACATAATCATATTTTTTTCGATCATTGACAACTCGATGGATGTTAAATTGTGATTCAATTTGTGTGAACCATATTTCGGGTTTGGACACCCAGAAAGGATTAAGTTTAATATTTGTGACATAATTATTATGCGATGTCACAACTGTTTCGTCTGGTAAAATATCATTTGAACGAGATGCTTGCTGAGATGTCTCTGAATGAGACGCTTTTTTAGATTATCATCACTAAATGACTGACTGTTTCTCTTTAATAACAGGAGACAATGATAAATGACAAAACAATTTACTTATCAAACAAATAAAGAGAAAAAAAAAAGGATAACTCTCCGGCAGTTTTTGGGATTAATCTTCCTTAAAGCTCTATTTCTTCGGAAAAAATTGAAGAAATTGTTTAGATTCCAAAATTAAATAATTCCAATATTATTCGATATTTGTCCTACCAATCGACGTGGGAATTCACCCAAAAACGAGAAAATTTGTCCTTCGTCGGGGTACCAATTTTTAGGGATCAACTCATAGGGACTTTGTTCAACTTGTTCAAGTTCAGGGTCAACTTATGGAACTGCCCTCGTGGATCCTCTCAGGAGGTGCGACAACTTACAGATACTCTTCCAAAAACTAATGGTGACAATTAATGGAACGTCGGGGTATACTTTCAAAAACGAAGGGGTCATCAATATAGCATTACACTATGTTATTAAATAAAATATAAATAGACTTTTAAGATTTTAATTTAGATTTCAAAAGTAATTTTCATAATAATAAATTATTTTTTGTTATAATATCCATAGTGATATTTCTATACCTATATGTATGTAGGCTAGTACCCACAACTACCAATTACTAACCCACCTCACTATTGAAGGGGGTAAAAGAATAAAATTGTGATTTAGTGTATGTACAAGGCCCCAAATCACTCCCACTACCGATGTGGCATATATGTTCTATGAACCACATAGTAAGGTGCAAATATAGTATCATAATTTTGTTCGTTGTAAGACATTTAGATAGGAAATCTGAATGTAGAAACAGTGATTCTTTAGACAGCGGTTTTTTAAAATATTTTCAAATGCGCTAATGCTTAACTCCTCCTGACTTAGTGACACCAGCAAACAAGTCTAATATCTGATCTGATAGCAACCCCCCCCCCCCCCCCCCCCAACTCCTTAAACCTATTAAACAGAAACAAAGCTTTAAAAATCAAGGTTACTGTATTTTCATTGATTTTAAACCTTTCTCAAACATTTTGAGGCTCTAATTCTCTTAAGGGATTCACGTTTCCTAACGTGTTTATTAAAGTTTTCGTACTTATTTTCACGTACCAACATGATCCCAGAATGATGTTACTTCTTTCAATTCCCCTGTACAATATTTTTTGATATTTCTAAGTTTGATGTAGGTTTAAGAAAACAATAATATTAATAATGCAACTCAAATGATACTTATGCTTTAGTACTATTTTATTCAAAGCTGAAAAACCATCAATGGCTCTTAGGATATACGACTAAATCGGTTTATCATAATTCGTATAAAAATTGAGAGGAAATATGTCTGTGGAAAATAAGAAGAGAAAACCGAAAAAGGTGAAATTTATTTGTTGGCTTAACATAAATATATCCAGTCATTGCTTTTACGTGCGTTGTCAGGTTAAATAAGATTATAATTTCTACGTAAGGAGTATTTCCCCACAAAGAAACTCAATCTGCATTCAATGTAATAAAAAGTGATTATATATAAAACATATTTTAGAAGAGGTTTATCTACAGTTCAATTGTAGTTTTTCAAAACAACGTGTATCAAGTACGCATATTTACGAATATAAGCGTGTCCAGAAAAGTGTAATACACTGAAGTGGAACAAAGTGATTGCTGGTAATATTTCAAGAGCAAAAGTTTCATACATTTGTCCAGAAATTATGCCTCCGAGGGCTTTAAGAGCTCCCAAAGCAGGACAATAGAAAAATGTTCACAGAGTATTTCAATAACCAACTACACAGCTCGGGCGTGATTCCAAGGGCAATTCAAGAAAAAAATATATGAAGGCATTATGCTCGAAATTTGTTTTCCAGGATGTTACAGAATTAATCTTTAAATAAATAAATAAAATTCGGCAATGTATCCAGTGAGTAAATCTATAGCAAATAAATAACATAAATTCCTCTGATAGGACAGCAGATAGAACAGGTTAATTAAAAATTTCAAAATGTTAACTTTTTGTAAATCTTGTTTAGTCATATCTGCCTACAGACATATTAGTGGGGTGCACCTAGATTTTGACTAGAAAATCGATGAGAGCCTGAATTATGTTGCAAAATACTGTTGTTTAAGCGCTCATAAACATGTAAAAAAGTCGAGCAAAATCGGCTATCGATTAAACCTTCAGGAAGGGAGTGAGGGGTTGATTTTTGCAAATATCATGGAGCCTGATATACATCTTACTACCAGCGATGACATATGGAGCGAAAACAACAAAAGTTAACACAAGAATTTTGAGAAGAGCTAAGAGAGACATCATCCAACTACTACTAAAGCAACGATATAAAACGTCAACATTAAGAAGAGGGAAAATGACTACAAAACGCAGTGAATTACTGGAAACATTAAAAATAGAAGACCATGCTACACGTAAGCAACAACAATTGAGAAGGTCATGAACAAAGTAGAAAAATACCAAGTACACCTTTAACGATCAGCAAAGAAAAAAAAATGAATACCATGAAGAAGTTACTCTACGGAAATCAAAAATCGAGAAAGCAAAAGACACAGAAGAAGAAGATATCTAGAAGCAAAAACACAAAAAGATTAACATTAACATTACATATCAGGACACAATGCGCCACCGCAGTAGAAGTACTGACGTTCACTAATCGGTATTTAATTACCTTGTTGACCTTGAACGCGCGTGTGAAATTGACCAACCGCAAACAAGTTTTTTACCGACGTCATGGGAATCCCATCGATCTCCGCGTGTACGTATATGCTACACATTCTCTGCGAGTGGTGGGGTTTCCCATGACGTCGGTAAAAAACTTATTCGCGGGTAGTCCCTTTCACTTCCGCATTCAAGGTCAACAAGTTAATTAAATAACGATTAGTAAAATCGTCAGTACTTCTACTCACCACATCTCAACACCTAACTTTTTCATCCTGCACTCCTGTACCATGCGTCATGTGGCTCTCGCTGCTGACAACAAGCATGACCTGACGTAGACATAGTAGACGTGGTAGACGTAGGTGGCCCGGTGGAGTCTTTGTAAAATATACCCTGTCACAGTGCAGACCACGCGCATGGCTAGCACGTATTAGTTAATTAAAAATATACCCGCGTACAGAGTTTTCAATAGAACGTACCTGAGTGTCTCTTGCCTATTTGCATCTCGATTTATATCGATATCATTTGTGCATTTTGCTTGTGCTAAATGACATAATAGGTAGAAGTTGACAAAGTACCTATAGTAACAAAAATAATAAATACACTTTTGCATTGGGCATATTTGCAGTAATATTTTTTGAACGGAGATGTTTTCTTTTTTTGCAATTTGTTGCAATTTGTTCACTTTATTGAAACGTTACGAAGGCAGACATACTTTATGCGGTATTGCATTTTAACGAAATTAGGCCAAGTTTTTCCAACTATTCACTACTTTATTGAGAGGTTAGAAAAATCAATAATGCAATGATCGCAAAATACACTATAGTCACTTTCAAATGGTTCAAGAGTATATTTCGTTCGTACTAACACTCTAAAATCTATATCATTAACAAAGATTGCATCAGAAAATTCGTATTGATTGTCACAGATTGCTAATAATTTCTTTTTGATGTCGTCCATTATTGTAAATTAATAAACACTCACTCACAGATAGAAGTAGGTACCTACTTCAGAAGTTAACAACACTGTAAAAAATATAAAATTATATTTAATCTAGCGGTCGGGTATAGATTACACGACGGCACTGTGGCCCGTATAATTTACTTTAAAACGGTTGTTGGCATGGTCTGCACTGTGACAAGGTATATTTTAAAAAAACGCGGCCCGGCGCTGGCGGTACGTTTCACGAGAGTGGCAGTAATGCCTACTATGCGTTGGTAAACCAAACAATCAATAAATCATTCAACTTGAAGCTAATGAAATTGCCTTGAATTTAAGACTAGTCTCTTTTTTCGAGTTCAGTCTTTTTTAAATTCTTTCTAAAAGTCAAACGTCAACACATGTTTTTGTGATTAACTCAAAAACTAAAGGTGAATAAAAAGATGTTCATATAGTTTAAAGGTAGTTTAATTCCTTACAATTTGGTTTTTAGTACAACCCTCTACGTTAAAAATTGAAAAAGTTATAACTACTAAGTTTTTATGAGAATCGAAATTACAAAAAAAATCATTTAAACCTTCATATGGTAGATTTTGAAATAATAAGTTCAATTGTATGTATTATTTTCCAAAAAAAATTATAATTTAAAAAAATCTAAATTTTTGGAAAAAACTTATATTGTAAAATAAAGTTTATTCAAATATCTTTATTGTCGTTCATTTGTCTTGATTACAGAGTCTTCTATAGCCACTTGGATCTGGTAAAAATTACGTAAAAAAAAACATTTTATAATTATTGTAAAACAATTAAGGCGAATATTGCATGATATTAGTCTTAAATTCGTCCATTTTGGATCCCACACCTTATATTTTTATTTTTAAAGCCACTTTAGTTTATAATTAATAAAACCTTATGCTATAATATTTGGACTTTGACATAATATTTTGACTTGCTATTTTCTGTGGTTGTTAACATCCATAAAGAACATGTTTTTCTAAAATTGTATCTAAATCGACATATTATTATTATTGTAGCTATATTAAATATTTAGTTTAAATATACACTGTTTTTAACAATGTTTGGAGTTGAGTTGTTTGATAGAGATTTGGTATATCTAGATCTAGATAGTTCAACATTTTATTGCGAACAATCTTCATTTTTTATATTTGCAATACGACAAATACGACCGGATGTTTACAAATAACGATTTCAATTGTTAAAATAAATGTTTTCGACCATAGTAAAAAACATACAGTCATACCAGAGAACTTGTATCATATGTGGTGTAAGTTCTCTGATCATACTTCTTCCTCTCTACTTCTCTCTCTACAGTAATTTCAATTAACCTAACTATAAAAGCTTGTATCAACACAATGTTAATTACAAATATTAATTTTGCATAATTTTTCCACGTCACGTTAAAATCTTTCAACGCATCATAAAAAGTGTAGACTGGTGGCATATTTTATGATTTCCAGTTTTAGTGCATTCGTGCAAAGGACATTAAATCATTTTATTTGCCGTACCTACCTAGCTCCAAAGTAAATTGAAATAGCGTCACAATGACATCCTAATTATTACCGTCCCAATCAATAATTTGATTAATTAGATACCATTACCTTCGACAGAGTCAATTTTTAATGAGAAATCTATTTCTGTATTTGATATTTTTGTACTTAATTATATGAAATAATAGTACCTCCAGATGAACCGTTAAAATGTTAATATTTAGATCAGAATTACTTGAAAATGGACATTACTAATTGAATGTTGCTACTGAAATAAATATTTCTCAACCATTAGATGTCACCCTGTGGTTAAAATTTTAAAGGATTTTCATTTTTTCTCTAATTTTGAAAGCATTGCTCATGTGTGTGTCTAATTTGACCTCGGTCGAGAAAGAGATATTCAGACCCTCTGAAATATAGGGGATGAATATGTCTAAAATTTTAAGGGTCTTGGATTTCCTTCATTTTGAAAGCATTATCTATGTGTGTGTCGAATTTGAAGTTTTTTACTCAACCGGAAGTTGCTTTTCATTTCTGGACAAAGATCCTTTCAGGTTTATATACAGGGTGGACCAGCGTGTCAAAATTGTAATTATTTTTTCTTTTTTTTTGCAATATTTCAACTACCTCTTGGCCGTTCTTCTACCATTTGGTAAGGAAACATATTTTAAGCTAAAAAACAATAATTTATATATCACATCACGCTAGCACAATTTTGACACCCTGAATATTTTTCCCCGGCAACAATTTACTAAAGTAGTTATATCCTCATATTTTGGTCCAAGGAATCTACCCTTGAATTATGGCCTATCATTAATGGTCCACCCTGTATGTATATATTCAATTCTGCAAATTCATAATAATTTACTGACTCGGTGACTTAATACTTGAAATTAAGAGGTTCCGGATTCCAATTTTGGCTAGGGTGTTAACGAGGCGCTAGCAGTAGCATAGATCAAGAAGAGCTACAATTTCCAAACATACAAAACAATTTTCTATTTTATAGTTGGGCTTGCAGGTGAGTACTCTAAATTTGTGCTAAGATTTCTATACATCGATGGCAAGCTCTTTCAACATTTACCATTGAAGTTCCCTCTTAATCCCATGTTCAGGAAACTTTCCATCTTGAAAAGATGAAGAAATACGATATTTAGATAATGGACTATATCTCCTGACACATTTGATTATTTTGACTGCTTTTAAAATCGAAAGCTTATAATATGCTGCAGAAGAAAGGTCCTTGCGAGTTATCTGTTATATTGACGGTTCCCATGCCAAAAATACAGGGTGTCCCAGAATTGAGTTCCCGGATGAGAACTTGTGATTCCTGAGTTCATATTGGGCCTATTTAACCCAACTTACCTTAGTCCAAAAATGCATCCCTGAGGAAGTACATCCTCTTAAAGTGAGACAGAAAAAAAACTTCCTATAACTTCCGTTGCATGGAAGATAAAATTTTCAAATTTTGATGGGAGCTGTATCTCTATAAGTTCTCTATGTAAACTTGATAACAACCAAATATCATTTATTTCTCAATTTTTTTTCATAATAATTAATATTTGACTGGCTGTAACTTTTTAATCACCCTGTAAAATTACGGAATACTTGAATATTTTTACACAGCATTGAAAGGGCTGCAAAAAAGTACTCTTAAAAATTTTTGTGATATCAATCAAAATACAAGAAATTATCGTTTTTTCTTCTATTTGTATTTAACATTTATTTACAGTTCTAGAACAAAATTTTGTAATAGCAGAAAATTACAGTTTATTTTAAAAACTACATTCATAACAAATGCTCCACATGACGTCCACCTGTTTCAGTACACAAATCAATACCTTTAAAATTCTTTGTAATATCAACCAAAAATCAAGAATTATCGTTTTTTCTCTGTAGGTCATAAGTGCTCGTGAAACAGAAAACCTGTCGCGGTCTCATGACAAAACTTAATTAATTAGTAACGTCAAAAAATAGCACGTATAAGATTAATTTCGGTAATCTACCAGCAACGAGTTGGATTGTAATTTTGTGTTAGAAGGTTAGCGGCAATGCATAAGGGTTTTCAAACAGTACTATTTCGAGAATTATAAATAAACAACAACTGTACTCATTACATTTTCAAAAAGTCCAAGCTTTATTAGAACGAGATTTTCCACCTCTAATGGAGTTTTCACAGTGGTTACGAAATAAACAAAACTAAGATCAAAATTTCTTTTCCAGAATATTATTCACCGATGAAGCAACATTCACAAGAGACGGAATATTTAATCTACATAATGCTCACCATGATCATCTCTTGATGAAAATCCTCATGTCATAAACGAAACAACAACAGAAATTCTCAATAAATGTGTGGATAGGTATAGTTAACAATCAACTCATAGGTACAGTTAAATTACCAAACCGTCTAAATGGACAAGAGTACTTACACTTTTTGCAAAATGGTTTACTACCTCTGCTCGATTATGTACCTTTGGAAATACGACGTAATTTATGATTCATGCACGACGGTTGTCCTGTTCATTTTAACATTATTGTGCGGCAGTTTGTTGACAGAATTTACGGAAACCATTGGATTGGCAGAGACGAACTCACTGCGTGGTCAGCCAGGTCGCCAGATTTGAACCTTGCGATTTTTGTATTTGGGTTATTTAAAAACCACTGTATATTCTGTTCCAACTGACACTAAGGGGCAACTTTGACAACGTGTACAGAACGCGTGCGATGAATTTAGAGAAATTTTGCATATTTTCCGACGAATTCGCTCGTCATTGACGAAGAGAATTGATTTGTGTACCTACTGAAACAGGTGCACGTCATGTGGAGCATTTTTTATGAATGTAATTTTTTTTAAGTAAACTGTGCTTTTCCATTATTACAAAATTTTATTCTAGAATTGTAAATAAATGTTAAATACAAATAGAGGAAAAAACGACATTTTTTTGTGTTTTGATTGATATTACAAAAGTTTTTAAGAGTACCTTTTTTGCAGCCCTTTCAATGCTGTGTAAAAATGTTAAAGTATTCCGTAATTTTACAGGGTGATTAAAAAATTACAACCAGTCAAATATTAATTATTATGATAAAAAATTGAGAAAAGATTTGGCTGTTATCAAGTTTACATAGAGTACTTATAGAGATACAGCTCTCATCAAAATTTGAAAATTTTATCTTTCATACAACGGAAATTATTGGAAAAAACGTTTTTATTCTGTCTCACTTTAAGAGGATGTACTTCCTGACGGATGCATTTTTGGACTAAGGTAAGTTGAACTCAGAAATAACAGGTTCCCATCCGGAACTCAATTCTGGGACACCCTGTATAAAAAACGACATTGGACATTTCATAAGTGGTCAGTTAAGAAATGCTTTACAATGTATAAAAACACAATCGGTGATTATTCCCTTAATACTAGGTAGGTATATCTATTTCAAATATTACCTACACATTGTTTTCATATTTTTGTTCTTATTTATAATTTGTCTAAAAAACGACCTCTATTAAGAGCCTGAGTACACTTCTGTAGTCGATGTGCCCTAATTTTGTTTTATGGAATGGATAGAGGTAAGTAACAAGTAATTTTCACTCGGGTGATAGAGCGCCATATGGTAGGTTTTTTGTAATACGCATGTTAATAGTGCGGCAGCCCGCTACCAAGATTTTCGAGTTACTCTAGCGAAGATAATTCCAGCGTTTCTCATCAGTTCTGAGAGAGCTGAGAAGAAAAATTCAGGGTAACGGAACGTTTTACCTGTCCTAAAGGGTTCAAATCGAGCTTTGAACATATAAAGAAAAACCGGTCATCTGTCTTCGTAGCGAGGTAGTTTCTTTTGTCTTCTTGTCGAGGGAAGTAAATATGATGAGAAAGAACTGATTCGCCGAGTTACAAAGACCGAAATAATGGTCAAAATTCTGGTCACCGTGGCGAGGCAGTTCTGCTCATTATGGAATAGTTTCGATGTCTCTTGTCCACAAGAAAGTTCGAACGGAACTTTTTGCTAGTTCAGTTATGAGTGATTACATTCGCATGTTACTTAATTTTGAGGGCTGATCAAGTCATCGCGGCGAAGCAGTTCTCCACTTCAGGCTATTGCAAATATCATTAAAAAGACGAAAAGAATATGAACTGAACTTTTCCCCAGTTCACATTTGAGAAAAATGATTTCCGCCGCGACAAATAAAAAAAATTAAGCAAATTAAGGCTGTTTGTAAGCACAAGCTCTCAGAGAATTTGTTTAAATGGAATTGGAATTGAATTTCAAGGTTCCGGACATACAGTAATGATAAAGAATGATTGAAATTGTCAGGTTTATTATTATAGTTTCAAACATGTAATTCATCGTCATCTTATGAGCTGTCACTAATATATATCTCCATGTATTGCGCGCGCCGCCGCGTCTTTCCGGAGCACGCATATACATACCAGGAGACTTTGAGCTGTCCGGACCGAGGATGCTGCATTGGCACTACACGGAGTATACCATCTATGTATAACGACAACGCAGCATCCTCGGTCCCAACAGCTGTAATCTTTTATTTACGTATACATGCGTTCTATACCTTCTGCTGGAGACGCTACATGACTTTGGATACACTCTATATCGTTGTCATAGGCAACGAAGTCACCCAGTATCTCTATGTCCTCCGCGCCAGCACGCCGAACGTATATGCGACTCCATTCGATTTTGCACAGCTACGGCCAACGGAAAAGGGCAGTTAGCATTTTTTTATCGTCTTATATACCCCACTCTATCAACAGAAAAAAGTTTTAGCCTCGTTGTTTTGATAATTTTAGCCTCCAGTTTTATTCAACTTTGACTGATATTATTGGAACTTAGGCCAATGAAAAATGGCAGTTCTAGATTAATTCATGTCTTGTTCATCATTTTTAACGGGAATTAGTCGAGAACTGCCTCGCCGGAGTATAAAAATTACGACATTTTTTTCGACAGATGGAAAGTCGTTTGCCAGCCGCCCGTATCGTTTTTCAAACGTTTGTCGTATGAAAAACTGTCTTAGAATTCCATTATCTATAGTTTCCCTTCTATAAAGCTCGCTGTTTTTGGTAACGGGCTGCCGTACTATAAATATAGCGGATTTTACTCTGTAAATGAACAAATATGTTTTAAATTTCTTAATATATTTCCACAAAGTATGTATCTAAATCGATCAATACAATTTTTCTGAATTCAGGTGTGTTATCAGATTTTAATAGAGGCGTGGATAGCTTTTGGGGGCGGAGGGGGCGGTTGTTTAAAAGGTGGTATAAAAAATTTGCAAATAAAAATAAAACACGAATTTTTATCTACAGTAGGGGCGCCACATCATTGGGGCGGACAACGCACAAGCAGCGAACATGCTGCTGAAGGCGCACATGGCTCGTGCCACGGCGTATTACGACAAGTGGAAGATTCGGATCAACGCCGAGAAGTCGGAATTAATTCTCTTCACGCGCCGCTTCACCGAAAATCGTATTCTTACACCACTTTCGATAGGGGGCCGCCAAACTCCAATAAAGCTGTGCGTGAAGTATTTGGGGGTGGACTTGGACAGGAGACTGACATTCAATACGCACGTAAACGAGACGATACGAAAGGTCTGCTCCATGTCCAGGAGTCTGTATCCGCTCCTCGCGGGGTAGCGGACTAAACAGGACCAATGAGAAATTGCTGTATCACATACGCGGCTCCGGGGTGGTGCAGCATCCCGGCTACGACAATGCGAAAACTAAAAGTACTAGAACACAAATTTATGCGCCTCATTTCAGCCTCTGATACGTACACCTCCCTCAGAGATCTCTATGCACGTTGCCACGACATAACTCCACTAGCGGACTTCGTCCAAGACACATCGCAAAAATTTTATCAATTCAAACTGGGCGACAGTCCGCTAACCCGAGACATTACACGAATCAGACAGCATAATGCCATACTTTTCAACCTGAAACACCCATTACCATACCAGGCGTTGCCTATCTTTCGGCAACCTCCCTAGCCAAATCTTTCCTATACCAAAATTTCCATTTCACCATCTTTTACATTTCACCTCCTTTTACTCTCAAACCTCTTCTCTATTCCCAATCACAACTTCCTCTCCACCCTTCTCCACCCGTCTTTCCGAAGGCAGGCAGACCATCGGAAGAATACTGTCATTGGTTCGAATGGGTTTTTTCCTTAAGTCTTTTCCCGTATCAATAATTCAATTTTTAAAACTGCGCGTGTGCTGTGCAAACTAAAACCTTAGTATAATTTTTAAGTGTTTTTAAAACTCATTTTAGTTATAGTTCGCCAAATTATTAGATTTAAGTTTTTTACAATAAATTATTTTTATTTATTTGCTTTTATCATTTAAGTTTTTTGTTCCAAAGAACAGGAGTTCTAACCTTATACTTCTCCATTTATCGTTTAAACCGGAGTTAAACCCGTTTCACCAGACCACCCATCTACCACGATGTTGCGCGCCGTGGTGGTGTGGTCGGCTATGAATCGGGACTTGACTCAGGCGCACTTTTGTATTATTAATTATAATAAAACCTTATTGAATTGAATTGAATTGAATTGGGGCGGAGGGCATACCCCCCCCCCTACCTACGCCACTGAATTTTAGATACATTGCATGTAAGTCGCCTAAAGTTGTATTATTAAATATTCTAATACACAAAATTTTTAAGTCCAATATTGATAGTAAACAACAAAAAGATTGAGTTATTAAAAAAAACACAAAAGAAAAAGAAAAACTTTGCCCCCTGTTTAATACAAATTGCGTAAATTCTAGGTTATAAAAATCTATAGACTATACTAGTAACACTGAAACAAAAAAGCAGCTTTACCTTTATACTGCTTAATCAGACTATCTAACCGCTTTGGAGTTTCTACGCTCCCAACTGTCAAATTTAGAATCATTATATTTTGTTTATGATGTTCAATATAATTTCTTTACTATAGGCATCTTATAGACAATTTCGAAAATTATCGAAAAACAGGAATTGTGATTCATTCAATCTTTACCACGCGAACGGCTCATTTCACGAAAAGTCACACGACCTTTTTTTTTGCGTTTTACTAACTTGAAATCTAATTCGTGATGATGTAAGCTTCATTTTGATACCAAATAAGTGCATACAATTATATTATTTACATGACTTTTAACAGACTTTTATCAAATATAGAAAGTTTCCTCTGCACATTTTTATCGACGTATAGAAACCCCAGTTAGTACACACTTTTAGCACTTTCCCTCATTTGCCTGGTTTAATACAAATAATATACTTTAATGTTAATATTTTGATAAAATATTCTGCTTTTAATTTTACATTGTGCAGTATATGTACTTCTATATGCACACATCTTTGGAGTATAGTTGGTTATTTCTAGTGCAGCAGAAATTACTTTTATTTCAAGTATGGTTAAATGAAATTTACTGCAATTTCACTCTAGACGTAATAATAATTCATTACAGGTAATTAAAAATTTCCCTATTTAATATCTGGTGCAGTTCATGAGCTCAGCAGTTCTAGTGTGAAATTAATTATGCACCATTTAGAGCTTACGTTACGCCACCGGGGGAATAATTATTCTACTTAATTTGAATACAGTCATAACTCGTGAAACAAATCGAAATTAGAAACAAAATTAATGGAAAAAACGATATAAAATTATTCATCATATTTTACTGTGATGGCCAGGTACATACAGGGGTGGATGGGAAAGGGGGCAAACGGGCAAATACCCGTCGGGCCGGTGGTTCTGGGGCCGGCAGGGCCGGGCCGAGGTAAATAGGCATTTGTTCCGGCGGATAAAAAACCCGACGGCCAAAAAAATTAAAACGGCAGCTCTTTTCCCTCTTTAGTCTTTACGTAGAACAAAAGAAATCTCAGATATGATTTTCATATCTGAGGCCACTGACATAAATGCCAGATGTCATTTATAAAAAGTTAACCTAATTTTTCATGTTCGTCCCAAATTCTGCAAATAAATTGACAGACGGTAGCAGTCTGCTCTGGTTGAGTCAGACTACGTGTTAGTACTTTGAAACTTTAAATAATTTTTGCAATTACATGAAAAAAAGGAAAATTCGTTTGATGAAAACTAGAATTTCTAACTTTTCATTTCAGATCGCTTGATCTTGAAAAATATAAAATTTTCACCTGCGGCGCATTTTTTCCCATTAGGCCTTGGCCCACCAAAACAAAAAATTAGATTCTGCACCGAGCCACCCAAATTTGAGGTTCAAATTCCATAACTGATTGGGCAGTTTCCCTAAAATTGCCAGGGCCGGTTAGACTGACCCCATCCACCCCTGGGTACATGAGTGTAGAAATGTAACATGTTCTTTCTACCAGCATAATTGAGAGTAGATGTTTCCGCATAAATTATCTGAACGGTCAACACCAAATTGGGGAGGGAGTATGCATTGCTATTTTGGTTATTATTAAAGATAAAGAAACGGTTAAATGGGAACATGTTTGAAGAATTTCATGACGTTTTGATGGCCTTACTAAATTTGACCTAGCTATGTCTGCTTTTCATATATTCAAAACACTGGAATGTTGTGTTTCAAAAAACTTGCCATGTCATTCTAATTTGATGAATGGTGATATTTTAATAAGTACATTGTTAGGACACTTCTTTAAAATGCTTTCGCTGACGTTCTCAGATTTTCTCTATCATCATTTGTTTTTGAGATAATGACTCTTACATTGTTTTTCACTAAATCTTCCACAATTTAATAAATTAATAACAAGACATCTAATGAAAAGAGAATTAAGAGCACTATTGAACTCTCAAAAAATTCAATACGGTGCTCATAAGAAAAACTAAAGTTTGTGGAATTAACTCAAAAACATATGACGATAGAGATTTTCTGGTAACATCAACGGAAGCATCTTAAAAAATATTCAAAAGGTACTTATTGAAATTTCACCAAATATCAAATTAGGAAGTTTTTTAAAATGCACTCCTTCAGTTTTTTGGAAATATCTCTAAATGGGAGATAGATAGCTAGGTCAAATTTTAAAGAGGCCATTAAAACGGTCAAAAAACTCTTTAAAAATGTCCCTATTTAAACGTTTCTCTATCTCTAATGTAACCGAGATAGCAATGGATGTATCCCCAATTTGGGAGACAGACAATTTGGGAGATAGTAGAAACGCATTTTCGTGTTAAATAGAAAGTTGGCCAGGAATTTTTTGCGTTTAACAATATCACACTAAAGAACATTTTTATGCCATCCAGAAATACTCGTCGATAGACCACACAACCCCCTTAATACTACGAGAGCCCACGTAAACTGTACGTACACTGTCACTATCACTGTCTCCCGATGCATCGAATATTTCTTCCAAATCTTCTTCCTCCACTGCTTCGTTTATGATATCGTTATCATCCTCACTTTCGATTTGACTTGGAATCATTTTCTGAAGAATTTCAGTAAGCGATTGAAGCAGTATTTTATCTGCTGAACACCTAAGAGATTCTCCATTTTCTTGCCATCCATAATCATTCCAAGGATTTGAAATATTGTGAATACCTTCGTCGGCTAATCGCCAAATACGCGTTTGGTAAATACTCCCTTTAATATGCTCGATAAGACAAGCTCTTGATGGTGGAATCGAAGAAAAATCAACTTTAGTGTCAATTGATAAAGACAAATCTTTATCACCACATTTCTATCTAATGGCAATTAGGCGAAGTTTTTCCACGCTAGCGCATTTATTTGATCTATATATGGCACATATAAACTCCTCTAATGATGTGACTAATTTATCATCAATATTCCAGCTGCTCCCCAAATCTTGAAATGTTCGGATATATTTGGTGAATTAGGGAGAAAGTAACATTCTTAGGGGTTTTATCTTTCCTTTCCCTTGAAAGCGCTGACTGAGTCGCATCCAGTAAATGAATGAAGGCCCAGTAATGCCGAACATTTTTGAGGTCCGTACTCTTCTGCTAATACGGATATGTTATTAAGCCTTCTTTTATTGCCAAATCCGGTATCAAAGAGTAATTTATATTTAATTTTATTGGAATGAGCCAGAGGAATCAAAAAGATGTCGCTATCAACACTTTTAACCCCAATTCAATATTTTTAACTTCAAATTGGCAATCATTGTCCACCGCTGTGCCGCGCCATACTGAAAACTTGATCCCAGATTGGATAGCGCATAATTTGCAGACATTTATCTCGAAAACGCCAACTCCCATCCGAATATTGTATAGGAACAAAATTGTGGAAAATTTTATGCACGTTGTTTTTTGTGAAAAAAGTTTTTCTCCATCTCTATTAGTTTTTGTGTTAAATGACAGAATCAACATTTGCACCAGTTTTTTTTAACACATGGCCGCCATTTTGAAAGTACAGCCAGTTTTTTTAAGATATGTCTAGAATTGTTCCTTAGGCTTTAATCTTTATGAAAAATATTGTCCCCAAGGAATGGGGGGGGGTGCACGTACAGCTAGGGAGGGCTCCCGACTATAAGGGTGTAAAATTTAGAATGGCTGTATCTCTGTGCAGTAACTAGTTATTATCATGTACACAAGGGCGAATCTGGACCTTGAGCTTGGGCCTTGGCGTACTGAAAATAACAAAAATGTTTTTCCCTTGAAAATTAAAATTGATGAGCGGGGGGAAGAAAAAAAATTATAAACAACTAAATGGATTATATGGGTATTCAAAAATATAAAATAAAATAATAAAAATTATAAAATTTTAAAACGAAATTTGATGGTTTACAGAATCTTGGGGGGGGGGGGGGGTAACGAGGTAATTACCCCCCCATAAATCCGCGCTTGCATGCACATGACAAAATCAATTTGCTTCAGTTAAAATGAAAATTATTTAAAAAACGAAGTAGATGATTATAAGTGCTCAACTTCATCAACTCAGTGAATGATTTATACATTGTGTAAATCAAATTTAATTAACTGAAGGACACTAAGCATTCTGAATGTAAAAACAAAGAGCTTGAAGCAATTAATATGGAGTCTGTAATCCTTGAATTATTTCACGTACTATTTCTCCCGATCTTTGTCAGATTTATATGTATGTCATTTATTCATGCTGTCCAAAAAATATGTATATCTCATGCCAAAACATTTCTCGAGATTTAACAGTGGAATTAAATGAATGCGAAAATGCCTACTTTAAAAGAAGTAAGTGAATTTTCAGTTATATTGTAACCAAACTAACAAGTTAAGTTTTGTCTAATTAAATAAAATATAGACTTTTATTTAAATTGGACAGAATCGAAGTGCATTTTTAGAAAACTACACTGCCCTGCTAAAGCAAAAGAGCGTATCTTCATGCTTGCATGACTGAGTTCTACAAGGTGATTCATGAGCAATGTGACAGCCTAATGGCAGATAGGGACTTCAAGGCAAGCCTAGATCAACAAGGAAAAAGAATTTCTGGCCACTTGTTAAGAAGATACAGAGTGTTTTATGCATTTGGTCTGAAAATTCAAAGAGCCCATCATGCTGGAAATGAAGACCTCTCCTGTCAACATTTTGCGCCAATATAGCTTGGCGAAATGGATCGGAAGAACTCCAAGTAGATTTCTCCAGTCAATCGGCCTTCAAAAAAATGGGGCCCTATCAATGTATCGTTCATCATCCCAACCCATACATTAAGGGAAACCTTGTTGCTGGGAGTTTTTCTGGATAACGGCGTGAGGATTATTGTGGTCTCAAATGTGTGAATTGGGTCTCGTCCGTGAAAAGAATTCTGAGCAAGGTCAGAAGATGTGTGCGGACTTCATCACCTGGTTCGAGACGCTGGAACTTTTGGATATGGTAATGAGACAACCGTTCCGCGTTTAATGCACTCCGTGCATGGGTTTAAGGAATACCTAGCGCGTGTGCTATTTTCATAGTGCTTGTCGAAGGATTCTGCTCTGCCATCTCTTCGGCCGGTCTAACTACTCCTACTCCTGCTCCTACATTTCTGTGAGTTCCAGGAAACCTTCCATGAACTGGAAAACTCTGGTGAAAGTGTGGTGCGACGGTACTCGTCGACCAGGAAATTTTCGCTGATATTCCCTAACGACAGCCCTTGTATTGCCATCGCAAAATCCATACATATAAATAATATCAATGAATTCAGCGCTAGTAAATTAATTGAGCATCTTTAAAACACGAAGAAATCGAGAAACAATTAGGAAAATGAAATAGATCGGCAATGTCTACATTTTCGGCGCGATTTCAGATTGAAAAATGCACAATTCCAGTATTTTACTCCGTTGCTAAGAAACTATCAGAAAACAGACCGGAAGAAATCCGTTGCCAAGCAACGATCAACAAAACCGTAAGGGGATGTTACTTTCCCGTACGGTTTTTATGTATATTTTAGACAGTAAATAAATACACGCAGACAAACCAACTCACATTAAAATTGCATTTATTAGTAAGCAGTTAGATTGTAATGAAGAAATGTTATGCATTAATACAAATTCCTTAATTTATAATAATACTGATTGTGATTTCAGAAAAAATAGTATGTGTATTTAGGTGTGAAAGCAATACATTCCCGGACGACGATGCAAATTGTTGGCCGAGGCGCTAGCCGATCCCTGATATTCTCGTTGCTATGGAAATGAATTTGTGTTAATTGTTGAGATAAGTGACAAATAGACAAATACACTTAACTTTTACGAGTTTTCAAAAGTCAATTCACAAGTTATGGAAAATGGATTCAGATTTTGAAGCGTTACAAGCAGAAATTGAAGTTGTGTAATAGTGTCGGTCGTAAAAATATTTTATTTAATTAGTTACTATTTATTTGTCGTATTTGTTAAAAAAATTATTAAAAAATAATACAAAATTGATTTGTATATTTGTCGGCGAAAAAAAATATTGTACATTACATAACCAAAAAACAGTGTTCTGCAGGTCTTCCCAAGCTTCCAGGACTCACCTGCGGCTCGCCCTGTAATCTACTTGGGTCGACCTGCAAAACCCCTCTTTCCGGTCTTCTAACGTAAATTACTGTTTTCTTCTTCTTATTGACTAGGTAGGACGGTTTTTGCTATGTATTATGTTAAACCTTAAAAGGGATATGGATCTGAAGCATTTGAATAGACCCTATCAAACTGTTTCATAAATAGTGCCCGGTCAAATTGTTAGTCGTCATGTGCTAAATTATTTTGTGATTTTTTGCCGAAACGGTTTAGGTGTGTCGTCAAAATTGAATCGCATCTTTTCTGAACTTTCCAAATCCGCTAATAGTTTTCCAGAAATGCGATAGAAAAATGGACTTTTTTGTCAAAAACGAATAGGGTAGATTTTTTTCGAGTCCGGCCCTGGATTTTTCAAAACCAAGTAGGTGATTCTAACAGGTCCCAGCTGAGGAACGTTACTGGTAAATTTCTTTCGATTGCATCCAACCGCTGCAGAGATATAGCTCTTTGAATTTTCAGACCAAATGCACCCTGTATCTTCTTAACAAGTTGCCAAAAAAATGTATATATTTTTTAAAGTATTTATTTAACATTGGTCTATTTCCGCTACCAGTGCCTATCACCGACGACAGGAGATAAGCTACCCCCAACCTGGAAATTTTGCCGAACCTCTTCCCTTGAGAAGAATAGGGATCTTTTACTTGCCTAACATTTAATAGACAAGGGAACGCCTGCTCTACATCCTCTCCGAAGGATGGTATATCCACTACGTAATTCTCGTCTTGAAATTACATAGCTTTCGCGTTTACGCTGATATACAAGCCGCTAGAAGGTGGGACGAGACCGCTGTGTTTCCCAAGATGGATTTCACCCATCCAAGTACTAACCGCGCTGCACGTTGCTTCACTGGAGTATTGAGAGAGAGAGAGAGAGAAAACAAATTTATTTGACATTTCTTGTTACAAGAATGCACTTCATCGGATCCCGGCCCGGAGCCAACCAGACAACCACGGCGCGTAGCATCGTGGAAAATGTGTGGTTGGACGAGGCGGGTCCGATTTGGTTTAACGATAATGCTTGTTGCAGCTAGGACACCTGTCCGCCTTAGGCAGACTTAAAACTAGGTTAAAATTAGGGAATGTGCTCGCACGAGCCTAAAACTAATGAATAAAAAACTTAAAACTAACACTTGCACTGCACTTACAAATTTTTGGTTGCTGATACGGGAAAACAGAATTAAACGAAAAAACCCGTTTGAGCAAATGACGTCCTTGTGGTCCGATCGCCGTCAAGGAAGGTAGGGTAGTTAAAAGGGTTGAATTTAAAAAGTTTAGATTTACAGGATGTTATCGGCTTAGAGGGAATTTAGAAAGACAAAAAGGGGACAAAAGGTGAATAGAACAAAATTGTACAAACATAAAGAAGGGGTTGGAAAGTTAAAGTTGAGGAAAGATAAATAATAGAGTAGGGTTAGGTTTTCGTAGAGGGAAGTGTGGCTAAGGAAGTTGCCGGAAGATAGGCAACGCCTGGTATGGTAGGGGGTGTCTTATATCGAAAAGTATTGCGTTATGCTGTCTGATTCGAGTAATGTTGCGGGTTAGCGGACTACCGTCCAGCTTAAACTGATAGAATTTTTGCGATGATTCTCGGACGTAGTCCGCTAGTGGGGTTATGTCGTGGCAACGTGCATAGAGATTTCTGAGGGAGGTGTACCTACCAGAGTCTGAAATGAGGCGCATAAATTTGTGTTCTAATACTCTCAACTTCCGCATTGTCGTGGCCGGGATGCTGCACCACACCACTGGAGTATTGAAATACAGTACAGTCGAGACGCATCTACGGTCGCCCCAAAAAAATTTTTCCTTATTGATTTAGACTTGCCTTGAACTGCTTTATATGCCGTTAGGCTATGGCTATTGCTTCTATCGTTCTTAAATGACGCAAATAATCCTCTACAAGGCAGGTATGAGACATTATCTAAAAACGAGTCATTATCTCCATACAGTTTTTAATACATATATTATAAAGGAATTAGTTTTAATTTTAAAAGTAATGGCTTTTTTTAAGGCCATCAGGGAATCATAAAAAATAACCGATTTCTGATATTTCGAAGTAAATACTAACTTGAGGGATTCCTAGATAGCTGTCACCTTTACCGTAAAAATAGAGCATTCTGTTTCAGTTTGATCTTTTTCTCAATATTTTTTGAAGGAATATAATATGCGCATCCTGTTTCATTTGACTTGGAACCATCTGTGTATATTAGCTCGGAATTTGGAAAAAGTTTATGCTCGTCCTCAAATTTTCACTGTAATGTGGTATAGATATTTTCAAGGTCGTAAATAAGGAAAAATAGTTATAGTTGCTAAGGCAGTTATCATCGTATCCAATGTTTGGGAGTAAATGAGAACATTCACGGAATGCAGAAGCGAAGGATAGCTTTCTTTAGTTCAGTATTTATTAATCAGATCGAAGAAATTGAGTGATGATATTTTGTTAAAAGTGGAGGATTGTTAATATAAATTTCCAAAAGGAGTTTTTCGGTCAGTAAATCTCTTCCGAGTTTTAATGGAGGTTCTAGAGCTTCAATAAATAGGGCATCAACAGGAGTCGACTTCAAGACAACTGCAAAGGGCATTCATTATCTTGTACCATGTCAATACGTTTAAGGAGTGATTGACAAACATACCCATAAAAAGTACAGCCATAAAAAATTTTACTATCTAGCCTCTTGATACATAATTCTGTAGACACCCAGTGTATTTATCTTTGAGGCTTATCTTGTTGCTACGAGTATCCCACCACAAACTGAAATCGATACGCATCAAATAAGAAAAAGTTTTGTTTCAACTCCAATAAATACTTTCAAATTCAATATCAAGTTTTCGTTTTTCATTCTATTCTCCCAATTCGTGTCTGAAGTTTGGAAGTCAGCAAGCAATATTCGTGTAGTTTTAAATTGGAACTGTCGACAGAATGTTTTCACCCTGTGCCTGAGTTGAGTGGTTCGCATACATGCTAGAGCTGCAACAGTAAAAACAAGATTGTGGGTAAACCTGGTCTAGGAGCATAAACCGAATAGCAAGATGTACAGGATGTCCTTAAATGAATGGGGCACGGGTTGTTTGTAGAATATACTCGTACTTAGAATCTAATAATATATTTGCTAATAGTCAATTTGGTTATAGAGCTAATAAATCTATAAACGTAGCAACCCTTGAATTTGTTAAAAAATTAGGACTACCTCGATATAGACAAAAAGTGGTTAGCCTTTTTTGGTTTTGTTTAATGGCGGCCTTCAATTCTGCTAATCTGAAATTTCTAGTAACTAAGTTACAGACAATGGGAATATGTGGCAATATTTTAAAAATTGTTAACATCATATTTAAAAAATAGAAAAAAAAATAGTTTCAATGAACTCTATGAAAATTGGTGTGGCTCAAGGTTCTATTATAAGTCCATTTTTGTTTCTTACCTTTATTAACGACTTGCCAGATTACATAACAGATGGAGATATTTTTATGTATACAGATGATACATCTGTCATAATTCGCAATGATACTAACAATAAGCTCTGTTTACGGTCTAAGTGTAAACTACAAGAAAAACCAAAATTGTGATTGTAGACCGAGCAAATGATAACCACCAGACACATCAAGGACTAAGGTAGTAAACAAGATGGTATACCATCAGTTACCAGTTGACCAAAATCTGGCGTGACAGAGTTAACACGAGGCGTACAAAGATCCGACTTACTAACGCCCTAGTTTTCTCAATTTTTTTTACGCCTCTGAGACATGGACTATTAGGAAATCACACAGACAGCGTATTGATGCTTTCGAAATGTGGATTTGGAGAGGTTTGTTACGAATTCCCTGGACAGCCCATCGCACTAATATCTCGATTCTCCAAGAAGTACATCCTCAAAACCGATGGCCAACTAGAATAATTTTTATGAATCACAAAACGTCTGGCAGGACGTTGTTAATAAGAAGCAAAGGTTATTACAACAGAAACAAGTGAAGCCAAAGTTTGTTTGATAATTGAGTGTTTACATCGTCAGGATTTTTATTTAAATCTGGATTGCTATCAACAAAGTAGTTACTAATATCGCTTAGCTACTGAAAATTATTGGGAACATTATGTCTCTTCCATTTGGAATTACCTAATAATCATATTGAAGTAAAACTTCCTAACAGTATCCTATATGAATATGAAATATTTAATTTTCTGGCAGTTTGAAACTCATTTTACCAAGGTACATCGTATATAATTTATTAGAATTATTCGAATGCAAATTCCACCTCAACTTAAACATATGGCATTGCGAGTACAGTGCACCGGCACCTTAAATTCGTATTGCAATGCCGATAAAGATCCTCCTAGTTGACATCTAAAATAATAAGGGACGTGGCCTCTTTCCATTCCGCAAGGATATCTTGTCGAAAATAGTTCTAAAACATTACACTAAAATCAATATTTTCATGCAGTATTCCGGAAGGAATTTTGCTCTCCGTTATTTCATTTCATTCTACATGAACTTAGCGAACTAATATTAAATGAGATGAAATTTCCTGATTTTATTTGCATTGTTTGCTCCAGAAGGTAATCTTTAACGAGAAAACAAGAATTTAATTAGTTTTACATTTTTATTAGAGTACTTAAACCGCATATTTAAAAACTAAAATGTTAAGTTTAACTCGCGTTTTTAAAACTCTCTCTTTAAGTGCTCGTCTCCATATACACCATATATATTTATTCTTTCTGTGATTTACACTTAATTGTTTATTTTAAATTGAACGTTGTTGTGTTATTATTATGTTCTGTGAGAGGTCCAGGTTGCAACCGAGAAGCCACCAATGAACGCCGAAAATTGCAATTAAGGTAAGCCATTTGTTCCTGGCTGTCACGTTTCGTTGGCGTTAATAAATTAAAATTAAAATTCTCAAAATTATAAAGTTTACAGTCCGTCCAATTAACGTACATATCTTTGTTGCAACCTGCAGCTGCAATAGCTTAAAAAATGTTTCCTTACCAAATTGGGAGAAGATCGGTCAAGAGGTAGTTGAGATATTGCAAAAAAAAAAAAGAAGAAAATCTTTGACACACTGTATCTCAGTAAGGAGGCACAGTTTATCTAAGTGTTTCAGGTTAAATCTTCATATTTTGGACTAGGGATTCTCCAGTTAGCGTATGTCCAATTATTAATAAAACATCCAGTATATTTGTTAACAAGACATGCGTCCAAATGATAGTGAGGCGTATATAAGAGAATGGTCGGTAATGCAGTTTTTCGTTTTTTTAACTATCTGCCACATTTTTTAAAAATATGAAAATAATTTGAGAATAGGCCATGATAAATGAGTAATTTACAATGAAAAATTCAGAGTGGCCTTCTTTCTTGAAGTGCCAAAAAATTGTATGCAAAAATTTGCAATTTTTTTTTGCATAAGAAATTTGCATTTAAAAATTATGAAGAAATTTGGGTAAATAGTCCAACATGTAAGTAACAACTGTGAATTTTTTCGTACAACGGTATCCGAGGAAATTAATCAAAAAACACCCACGACTCCTCCAATATGGCGGCTGCAGGCTTAAATTTGTGGGAAAATCATATTTCAAATAGTTGGTAACAAACAAAATTTTGATTGGGGGCAGATTGTACATGCTTATTATGGTATACCCTTTCTGGAAACTAAGTTACAGACAATGGAAATATGGGGCAATATTTTAAAAATTGTTAACATCATATCTAAAAAATAGGAAAAAATTAGTTTCAATGAACTCTATGAAAATTGGTGTGGCTCAAGGTTCTATTATAGGACCAGTTTTGTTTCTTACTTTTATTAATGACTTGCAAGATTACACAACAGATGGAGATATTTTCACGTATGCAGATGATACACCTGTCATAATTCACAATGATACTGACAATCACCTCTGATTATGGTCCAAGTGTAAACTACAAAAAAAAAACGAAAATTGTGATTATAGACAGAGCAAATGATAACCACCCAGACATATCAAGGATATGTGGCTAAGGTAGTAAGCAAGATGGTATACTTTGGAGCACTTGTGGACAATACTGGTGACTGCGTAGAATACAAATGAAGGGTCCAGGAGAATAACGATGAATGTCACAAAAATTTAAAATGGAGATATTTGTAGTTCTATTTTGAAAACGGTTTTATTTTTAATACAAAAATAATATGCTTACACATTTTGGTTTATAGAATTAACGTAGTATCGTCTACTGATTAGCAAAACAAAATCGTACTTCTTAAAAATTTACGTTAAGAAAATCTAAAAAAGTCTTTGAAACTTCAAAAAAACTAGGAAAAAATAATGAATGTCCATTAAATAACATTGTAAGGACAAGTATCATTCAGAATATTCGTCGTTATTATCGTTATTCTTAGTAAAAAGAAGTTGTTCGTAAAATTTTTGTGCTTCTGGATTTTCACAAAACCTTTTTAGCTCTTGTAAGTTTCGCAATGAAGTCTAGAACAGTTACAATCCGGTCCTGTCTTATGTGTCGATATTAATAATTTTTTATTTACATCAGAGACTCTACCCAATAATTTAGCCCTTTTTTTAGGATAGTTACCTCTGCAAACCTTATCATCTGAGTCATCCATTAGCTGAAATAAAGTTATATTTGGTAAGAATCTTTATACAAATAAAAATAACTCTTAATATGTCAACAAATCAATAACAACTGAACAAAATAGATGATCAGAATAATAGTAGACAATTTTTTTGGATATTCATCGTTCTAGCCTAAAAACAGGTGGACATTCATCGTTTTTGCCTTTTTTATCTAAATTAAATTCCTCAATATCTAGATACTCTCAGCATTTTTTGCCTGGCTAAGCTGTACAGTAGATAGTACTGTAGTGTAGCTAACAGATGGCAGTGTTAACTCAGTTTTAACTATTTTGTGACATTCATCGTTATTCCCCTGGACCGTTCAAATGGAAAGATCGGTAATTTGCCAGTTGACCAATATTTGGCGTGACAAAGTTACCACGAGGCGTACAGCCTCTTAGACATGGACTACTAGGGAAGCAGACAGACAGCGTATTGATGCTTTCGAAATGTGGGTTTGTAGAAGTTTGTTACGAATTCCCTGGACAGACCATCGTACTAATATCTCGATTCTCCAAGAAGGACGTCCCCAAAACCGATAGCCAACTAGAATAATTGAATCACAAAACGTCTGGCAAGACGTTCTAAATAAGAAGAAAAAGATAGTTACAACAGAAACGGGTGAAGCCAAAGTTTGTTTGATAATTGAATATTTACATTGTTAGGATTTTTATTTAAATCGGGATTGCTATCAACAAAGTAGTTACTAATATCGCTTAACTACTGAAAATTATTGGGAACATGTCTCTTCCATTTGGAATTACTTAATAATCATTTTGCAGTAAAATTTAAAACAGTATTCTAGATGAATATGAAATATGTAATTTTCTGACAGTTTAAAACTCAGGTACATCGTATATAATTTATTAGTCTTATTCAAATGCAAATCCCACCTCAACTTAAACATACGGTATTGCGAGTAGAGTGCACCGGCACCTTAAATTCGTATTGCAATGCCGATAAACATCGTCCTAGTTGACATCTAAAATAATAAGGGACGTGACCTCTTTCCGTTCCGCAAGGATATCTTCTCGAAAATAGTTCTAAAACATTACACTAAAATCAATATTTTCATGCAGTATTTTGGAAGGAATTTTGCTCTCCGTTATTTCATTTCCTTCTACATGAACTTAGCGAACTAATATTAAATGAGATGAAATTTCCTGATTTTATTTGCATTGTTTGCTCCAGCATGTAATCTTTAATGCGAAAACAAGAGTTTAATTAGTTTTACATTTTTATTAGAGTACTTAAACCGCATATTTAAAAACTAAAATGTTAAGTTTAACTGGCGTTTGATACGAAAAATATTTTACTTTGTGAATGACAATGTGCAATTCAGTCATTCGAGGAGGTGATTATTTTCGAGTTCCAACATCGAAACGTAGGGTAAAACTGTCTAACGGCGGTCTAAACCCAGTTCACGTTCCCTATTAGCGGTCTACAGGCTTCTACAGGTCCATAAGTCATATGGCTCTATTAATACTCTTACGGCTTGCTTTTGCTGGTAAAAGTAAGATCTACAGTATACACCAAAATTAGTAATTTTTTGTTTTCTTATTAAACTTCAGATATCAGGTGTATGAAAGTTAATAATAATAATAATAATAATAATAATAATAATAATAATAATGTTTATTTACCAAATAATTACAAAGAGATAGACAGTACATAAGTAAATAGATATGGTAAGTATAAAAATGACATATCACTGAAGTAGATATATACATCTACTTGTACATGATTAAAGGGGGTAAAGGGGGTTGAGAATAATTTGTATAATCAAAATTTGAAAAATTGTTTGAATATTAATTTGAATATGTAATAATAGTTTGAATAATAATATATAATAATACATAGTTTGAGTATATAATAATACATAATTTAAATATATAATTTGAATAATGGGAATAATTTGTATAAACAAAAGAAACTTATGAATACAGATATACTTCTAAGTGAACTATAGATCAATATAGATGGATAAAAGCATTTTGTCTATAATCAGTTAAATATGTCAACAGTAAGGTGTCAAGTCAGGTGAGTAAATCATAAAAATGCTTAAGTTCCATGAGAAGTAGAGCTTATATAAGAATTTTTTGATTCACGATATCATGAAGAACATGCCGGGGTGTGTGTGTTATCCATTGTTTTAATTTTGTCTTGAACAAATTTAAACTCTTTAGATGTTTGATATTCAATGAAAGCAGGTCGAATAGTCTAGGGCTGAGGTATAAATAAGTTTTCCGTTCTACGGTTTTTTCACTTCTTGGCTTGTGGCAGCTCGATGAGTTCGAGTTGGGTCCCGATTCTAGCAGGTATATTTATTTATGGTTCAATTGAGTCCGATCTAGGGATTAATTGGGTCCCCGTAAATATTAAAATAATTGGTTAAAACTGAATTTTATTACAACATTGTTGCCCCTGTAGGATAGACATTTTTTTCTAAATTTAATGGTACTCAGGTAATAAATTAGGGGGTTTAGTTTATTTGCTATTGTTTCAAATTTGTCAGTTGTTGGAAAATGAAAGAAAATGTTCCTTGCCCTTCTTGCAAGCAAGACACAAAACCACGTCAAACTAATGACAAACGATTTTACTACTCCCCTATTCTCTTTTTACGTCGCGTTGAACACAATAGAAAATGAAAGAAAATGTTCCTTTTGCCCTTCTTGCAAGCCAGACACAAAACCACGTACCATGTACTCCTACATACGTCCCTATATTTTGTTAGCAATTTGAAAGTGCGGCAACAAGGCCAAATTTTTTCAATTTTCAACATATCTTCTTCGAGACCCAATTCAGCCCACACCTTTTTAAAGGCAGCTAAGTGGATATGGTTTGGGACCCAAGTCGGATATGTCCGTGGCAGCTATTCTGTTTGTGTCGTGTTTCATAATTATGTGTTATTGGTATTATGTTGGTTTTATTTTTGAATGTATTTACTATAATATTTAAACAGAATAGTTGCCTCATGTCCGAGATGTTAGTTTCTGCAAACAAAGTGTCACTAGAGTAGCGAAGATTTTTACCAAATATTATTTTGGTAACCACTTTTGCAGCATATTTAGGTTCTTTAGGTAGTGATTACTTACTCCTCCCCAACCCAAGATGCCATATGAGAGCTGTGACTGAACTAGCGCATAGTAGAGTATTATCAGATGTTTTATGTCTAAGTTGTCTTTGAGGTATTTAAACCTCGGAAGAAAACCTCTAATTTTTTTAATTATATTTTTGATTTGTAGGTCCCATCTTAAATATCTGTCAAATATAATGCCTAGGTATTTAATTGAGGTAGCTTCAGGTATACTGGTGTCATGATCAATATTTAGTGGTCCCATATTTGGCAAATTATTGGCGTAGGATGTAAATGGTAAATAATATGTTTTATTACAATTTAAACTAAGTGTGTTACTCTGAAACTAAGATTTGATGAATTTAAAATCATTTTCTGCCATATGTTTAAGTTCCTGCCAAGAATTTGCTTTATATAGGATTACGGTGCCATCTGCAAAACTAAGTATTGTACCCGAAGTCTCAAGAGATAGAAGGCTGTTTATATAAATAGTAAATAGTACCGGGGAAAAAACTGTTCCCTGAGGAACTCCGTACTTTACCTTTCTAGGCTCACTGACTGTTTTTTCTATAGCTACGTATTGCACACGGTCGGCTAGATAGCTTTTTAATAATTTAAGCACATCACCTCTTAATCCATACTTTTCTAATTTTTCTAGCAATTTACCGTATCAAAAGCTTTTGCTAAATCCACGAATATACAAAGAGTAGGAATTTTCTTGTCTAGAAAATTATAAATTTGAGACGTCAGGTTACATATTGCGTCCTCTGTTGACTTTCCTTCCCTAAATCCGTACTGTCTGTCAGATAATATTTTATATTTATCTAAAAATTTTAATATCCTACATTTCAAGATTTTTTCTATAATTTTGGCAATATTGGATATAAGTGAGACCGGGCTGTAACTCAAAATTTCTAAATAGCTGCCACCTTTGTGGATGGGTTTAATAATTCCAATTTTTAATAACTTTGGAAAACACCCTGTGTCAAAGCATTTATTTATTATATATACAAGAGGGTCAGCTATTGCGCTTGAAATTTCTTTAAGAGTTTCTGAGCGTATATTGTCGTGACCTAGTGCTTTTTTTGGTTTTAATCGTTTAATTACATCTAATATTTCAAATTTATTAGTAGGATATAGATACATGGTATTGTCCAAGATTTCAGTATTATCGTTGAAGTCTTTTGGTGTTATAATTTTCTTTGCATATTTTTCTACTAGGTTGCTGTAATGCTCATTCATTTTATTAGCTATACTCCTTTTGTCTGTGATTATCTGACCACCCTCCAATTGTATTTTATTTATTGTGGGTTTAGGTTTTGCTTTCTGACAGATATTATTTACAGTTGACTACAGATTTTTTGACAAATTTTTGTTTTTATTAATGATTGATTTATAATAGTTTGTCTTAGTATTTTTTATTAATGAAGTTAATTTATTTTTGTAAATTTTGTAATTTCTTTTTAGTTCGTTGTTATTAGGTTCATTCAATAGTTGTTGGTACATTTCATTTTTTGCATTGATAGATTTAATTAGTCCTGCTGTTATCCATTCTTTTCTTTTTTATGTTTATTTTTTATTTTTATTACGTCAGTGTGTTTTTCTATATACATTTTTAATTTATTAACAAATATGTCTGTAATTAGATCTATATTATTTTGTTCATATATATCATTCCAACTTTCTTGTCAGATCTATATTATTTTGTTCATATATATCATTCCAACTTTCTTGTTGCAGAGCCTTTTTTAAGCCGCGATAATTAACGACTTTTTTAGTGTTCCTTTTAATCACTTCATTTTTTTCCGTTTTTGCAGACTCTCTTTGAAATAAAATAATAGTAGGGAAATGATTCGTGATATTTTGTCTCAAAATAATTGATTTTATATCATTTTCATCTGTGTGCAATGTACTTTTCTCAAAAAAATGATCCAGGCAGCAGAAAAACAGATATAATTGTTAAAAAAAGTACGTTCAAATCTTTACAAAAGTAAAGAATAAAAAAGTTAATGAACATTGAAGATCAGAGGTAAAATCCTCACACCGATATAATAAACCAAAGGAAAATTTAACCATAGCAATTATGTATGGCCGTTATATCAACGTTATGGTGATTTTGTCAGGTTCTTAATTTTAAACAATTATTAAAAAATGTATCAATAAACTAACTTGCCTTAACAGCTTGGTCGTATTCTAGTTGTCTCTGCTCTCTAGAAGACGATCTTTTATCCTCTTCGGCTTGAAGTTTATCCTTTTCTTTGTCCTTGGAGCTCGTGGAGCTTCCCGCCCCCGGTGGCGGGTAAGAAATCCAAAACTGATGGGCCAGTTTGAATCACTCCTATAGAACACACCTTCAACACGAGGCTCCAATCTGAAACAAAAATTGATTCGTTATAAGTTGTTAAAAATGCTTTATTCGATAGAAAATGGTACATTTGTCTTGCTGATGTAAATAAATCGTTATTAATACAAAAATACAAGATTTCGTAATATAAACTAGAAGCATTTTCTAATATGGGGCATTCTAGAAATATGAAACGAAAAAATTGGCATTTCCCCCCATTTTGGTCCTGCTGAGTAAGAAACTGATGGTTTCAGATCAAATTCACCAAAGCTCGATATTTAAAAAATTGGCGTCAATTTTCGCATATTTTTCAAAAAATATTCGATCGAAAAATATATATTTTTTTAATCTTTTTATTTAACGTCGGCCTATTTCCGCTACCAGGGCCAGGAGACGAGCTACCACCAACCTGGAAATTTTGCCGAACCTCTTTTCGTAAGAAGAGTAGGGATCTTTTACTTGCCTAACATTTAATAGACAAGGGACAGCCTACTTTACATCCCCTCCGAAGGATGGTATACCCACTACGTAATCCTCGTCTCGAAATTACATAGCTTCAGCGTATTCGCTGATATACAAGCCGCTGGAAGATGGATGAGATCGCTGTGTTTCCCAAGATGGATTTCACCCATCCAAGTACTAACCGCGCTGCACGTTGCTCGTCCCACCTCGAAAAATATAATAGATATGTAGTATCCTTTTGAGTAAACCTCTTCTGTACTTTTATGCCCTATACTGTGCTCTCTAGTATTTCTTTTCAAACCTTGATAATTTTCCGTATGCAAGTATTTCGACAAAATTGCATCAACCTGATAATATTTTACTTTTGAGGGCGCCACTTATTATATATTGCTAATTTATAATACCAACTGAAGTTTTGATGGAACTACTCCTAAAATACGCCAAAATCTGAAGGGTTAACAAAGGAAATGAGTAATTATACAGTCAGTTTAAAAAGTGTCATTTTTGCCCCCTTAGAGTATGCCTAAGTACATTTTTTTCGATGTATTTTTTAAACTCCACGAATTTTCTGTCTTGTATTTTTTATATTTTTAGAGCTACGAGCATTTACGAAAGTAAGTGCGAAAATTGGCGCCATTTTTTAAAATATTGAATTTCCGGTGAAAAATTTGATCTGGAATTCATCATTTTTGTCTTCAACAGGGTCAACATGGTAAAAAGCCAGATACCCAATTGTTACATCATTTGCATGCCATTAAAGAACTACATTTATAGAAAATGCTTCTAAAATTCTGTTAAAAAAAAAAAGAAACATAATTCGTTTTACTGGAAAATCACAGTTCCTCTAATATTTGTAGATCTAACTTACTTTATTAAATACATGTAGTGTTTTTTTTATTAATTAAGAAAGATGCATGTACAATGGACACGAGATACTATATGTCCATTTATTTCACATTAAGTTGATTTCGCCAAGAGCATTGTAGTAAATAATAAACGATAAATATATTTTTAAATGTTCCCAAAAGAAAATTGAAAGGCAAATAAAGTTTTTCCATAGTTCGGTACCCTCTGATCCTATCGCGAATAGCCAAGGTATTTAGTCAAACTTCGATTTGTTCCTTTCTTATTCGGTGTTGACTAACTATAACTTATGTAGCATGATTTTTTTAATGTAAGTTTCTATACGCAATTTACTGTGATACCCTATCCACAATTTTTTAACGCAAAGTATAACATGTCTGGACTCTTAATATGGCTAGACTTATATTTTTAATCCTTGCTTTTTGCATACATTCAACCTACGTTTACGTTTTTAAACTTTACATAAAGATTAATGAGATAAATTAATGTGCTTACTACGAAAAACAAACAAATGTAATAAAAACGTATTAAATGGATAAATATTCAAATCTTCATGTAAAACTAGAAAGGACATATTACGCGAATATAGGGGATTCTGAACAACCATTTGTAGGGCTACAGGTTACTCCAGAAAGTAGGTCCAAAGGTGCCATTATCTTGGTTCTGCTACATTTAAAAAAATTATTTTGATTTAAATCAATTTCAAGTTTTAATTGGTACAAAAATTCATTGTATTAATCGTTTAAAGTGTGTAGATAGATATGAATACGACTCAGTCAAACTGCGCCATTTTATTATTCGTAAATTCACCGTAGTAGTCCACATAAGCTGTTGCAAGATAATCTGCAGAGTTTTTTAAATTTGCCTTTTCTTTATATAAACGACCTCTTCTCATAGACGCCTAGAATCAATAAATGCCTCCGATATATGATCGAATTTTCTAATGTTATAACTGAATTTATTGCACGTTTTAGGCTGAAAACTGTCTTTGTTTCTCTGCAATAAAGCTGGCCTGTATTTAATATTACAATATTCCAAATGTGACAATATCAAATGATTAGTTAACCTTAACTTGACCACGGTATTAAAAAAAGAGTTTTCTAAGGAATCAGTACTTCTATACCCAGATTTCCTATCCAAGTTTCCATCTACCACCCTCACACTATTATTAAAGGAGGTGATAGTATGAATGGATGATGTCAAAAAAAAATTGGGGCACTTGGTTTTTGTACACACAATGAATCACAATTTTGTATTTTTACCCCCGTTAGTAATGGGGTGATGAAGGAGTGACTGATGCCAAAAAACTACTGAGACCTTAAGTTCTCGTACATCCACTAAATCCCAATTTTATGGACCCTTGCTTGCTTGTTTAACCCTCAACCCTTTATCGAAATAAGATCAAAATATAATCTAGTTCCAGATCTTCTTATAATACATGGGGGTATCAATTTCAAGTCAGTATCATAAACTGTTCCAGAGTAATCATGCTCACAAGTAAGTTACAGAGAAGCAGACTGACAGACAGAAGTTTTTTTGCTCAAACTTAAACTCTCGATGGTTCATGACATTCTAAGCCTATTTGAACAAAAAAATTGCATTTTTTTTTAACGTTACTGTACTTCCCCGATGTGGAATTGCATAGACAAAATTTTGAATTGACTAAAAAATGAGGTCTGAATTATATTGATTCATGCAAGATAAATCTAAAATCAACATCCACGTTAAGACCGAGGTTTTTAGTTATTTACTGGTTCAAGTTCTACATTGTTAAGCACAATCTTAAACAGCAATCTTAAACAGCAGATTGACAATAAAATCACTATTTCGACCAAATCCCAAAACCTGCGTCTTCCTTTCATGAAGGATTAATACATGTGTACCAGAATATCTACCAATCATGTCTAATCATGTCTAGATCTGAGTTGATATAACTGTGAAAGTTGAATTCAGCTGACAGCGTACTGATGCGATTAAAGAATTTTAGATGCATGTATAGACCTGTAGTTTAACGAGAAAACAGTAAAGGCCATAAGAAATGGGGTGAGAAATACCCCTCATCCGTCTATTATTTAAATAATTTTGAAAAAACTGAGGTGCTCTGTCGCTGACACCAAAATATTTAAGTTTATTTCTCTGCTAGGCAAAAACTCAATTTTTTTAAGAAGTCACTTAATTGGATCTGTACAATTTTTTCAAATAACTTAGACACTATTGATAAAATACTAATATGCATAAAATGAAAATGAAGCGAAGGATTCGTATTCTTAGACACGAGGATGCCATTTTGCATTTTTCTATGACAGAAAATTTACCTGTTAATAAGCATTTATTAATAATAAATAAGTAATACGATTGCTTAAATATGAAATCAAATATAAAAACATTTAAATAGACAGGCCGCCAAATACCACCACATTATATTTAATATAAATAATATTCTTAAATGTTTTCTGCAGTTACAGTTATAAAAAACCGCTACCCAAGGAATCACTACTTCCACATCCAGATATTATCCAAGTCTTTCACGACGAAAGTAATGTTGATAATATGTTTGCACTCCACTTGTGGAAATAATTATTTATGGAACTTTAATAACATGATATTTGAAATCGCCTACCTCAAGAACCTATAAGACTCAGTAGTGGGGGTGGTGGTAGAGGGGTGGATGAAATAAAAAAAATGTTGAGGCCTTTGGTTTCTGTGTACAAACTAAATCACAACTTTATTTTCTTTGATAGACAGACCGACAGAAAGACAGGCAAAATATTTGTTTGCTCAAACTTAAAATCTCGACGTTTCATAACATTCTAAGCCTATTTGAACAATACAAATTTTCCATTTTTTTTGCGTTACTATACTTCCACTGGACATGAAAGTAATTATCTTCAAACGGATCCAATGTTACTTAAATAAATACTCATAGTAGATAGCTCGTTTTCGAGTGAGGTTCTGCTTGTAGTAGGTGCTGTTTGGCAATCGTCCGCAAGGAAGGAAACACTCTCTGATAGATACACCAATGACAATATCACAAATATCGTTTCCTTTACTTTATGCTTTCGCATAAAAGAAAAAGATAATACACTAATAGAGAAATTTTTACTACAAGTTTATGATTCATGTAACAAAGTTATGCCTCACTTAATATTGATGGCATATTGGCCATTAATCTCTTTTTCGTAAAGATTAAAACTAAATTGTTTGATTAACCCAACAGCTTACTAACATTGAACAGAAACCAATTTATTGATGATCTGAAAGCTCTCGTTTATAGAACATTAAATTCATCTCACACTTTCATTTGAAGTGGAATAGTATACAAAATAAAACCTTCAAACCTATAACTCGTTTACTACGAAAATAAACTTGTAAATTACAGAATTCGATTATTTGTTCTTAAAAGTGCAAAGGTAACAAAAGCACATGCAAATGTTTGAAAAATAAACACAGCTCCAGGCAATTTCAGCAACGCTGTAAAAATTAGCATCATTCCAAATAAAATTAGTATACAGATTTCAAAATATATGACAATATCAAAACTATATTCCCTCCCCTCTAAGTTATATTGTTTGTCAATTGTGTCAAGATATAGATCGGTTAGCATCAAAATTAGAAATCATTTTCGGAATTTGACTGACAAAAGATAAACTGGTTATTAAAAAAATAATTTGAGGTTGTCGACACCATAGCTATAGTCCGGTTATATTTCTCCACATTTATATACTGGGGTGAAGAAATTGCAAATAAGACATTACTAAAATCTCGGTATAAATGAATGGCAAGTGGAGTCATACGCTCATGAAATTTGAAACATGAAAAGTGTGTTGGCACCTTCACACACTTAATTTCCCTGGGAAATATTACATAATGGCCATATAATTCTTCAAAAATAATAATTACAGTGTACGCGTAGTTGACTACAGACTTACTCTGCACACAAAAAATGTCGACGTCTTTGATCTTTACCGCATCGCCGACATTTTTTACACGCAGAATAAGTCTGTACTCAACTTTACTTCTACAGAGCGAAATAACGCGGCAAATTCGTTGTTATATTTCTACCGCATGTAAAATTTAATAATAATGCTCAAACAGCAATTCTTAATGTAGTAAACAGGAGCTAGTATAGTGCAGACTCGGCTCCGTTTCGTAATAATCATGATGCGAGGAAATGAGGTGTGCCTATGCGCAGCCTTCGGGATCAGCCAATAGCGTAATCCCATCCCAATTGCGTCCATGTTGAACTTTCGACGAACGAGAAAGGGGTATTAAATAGCGGCTAATTTGAAATTCAATGAGTAGTCTTGTCTCATGATTGTTATTTTAGTTAGTTTAGTTACATAAAGTTGGCAAATGGCAATGGCCAGAAACCGAGTTGACAGCTGATGTAATAAGTAAGATTATTTGCTTGGTTAAGAAAATAAATTATAAAAAGTAAAGTGTTATTATTGATAATTAATAAGCTTCGCGAAATCATAAGATTCATATGATCCATGTCGAATTTAAGATCTCCAATATCAATGTTTATCGGAGAAAAGTAATATTTACGTAGTTTTTTATATTTAAATCCTAACCAACCTCTATGATAAAATACATGTCAGGAAAAATTAAAAATTAAGTAATATATTTCGATCCCTTTAATAGAGAAACTGCCAAGGCTGGAAAGGAAGATATCTTTAATTGAATACTTTGGGAAGTCAGTGAACACATCAAGGCAATATAACTAACTGGCACGCAGTTGGTTTAGAATCTACACAGAAGAATTAATGGCATAATATATTTTCTGTTCGTCTTTAAGTCTCCTTTTATAACTTAGAGAAGGACAATCAATGTCATGTCATAGAATAATCGATAAAATGAACATCTTTATTTAGACATGGTGGTCCTAAATTATTAAAAACACTTTTAATGGACGATTATTTGACTTATTCTAAGACAGAAAATTCATATAAATATATGTTTTAAATGGCCTATTTTTCGTGATACAAGTATGTTGAATTAAAAAACACAGGTTCTCCCCAAAATCTCGAAAACGTCTCAAAATATATATTTTTAATTTGGTTGGTGATGAATATTTTAGAATGCCTTTTTTGGTTGGCTTTAAGGTTTTCTTGGGGTGCCAGCGGTATATGTAAAAAAAGAGCTAAATTATTTTTAGATTATTTAGTGCGATCTGAACAAAAATTGCCTCTTACAAGAAGAAAAAAATGTTTAAAGAACGTAATAAAATGTAAATCATTGTTGAAAATGGCCACCTATAGTCATTGTACATCCATCCTTTCTCCTTTTCTTTAATTTTCTCTAATATCTATTCTAGTAATAGTCGATGAAGCCATAAGAACTGCAAAACCTCGGAATTTTCGTCTAAAGAATGAATTGACCTGAAATATCTTTTGAAGCCTATGTAGAATGACATCAAAAACAAAGAATGTCCACTTCTGTACCAAATCCAAGAAAATTAATAATGATAGAATATTGAGAGTTAGTCATTTAGACTTATGTTTGTGAAATCACAGACTACGAAGTTTATGGAAATAATGGCAGACTGAAAATTGCCGCATCAAAATATGAACAATCTTTTAGCAAAGGAATAAAAGCCGCAATAGTTGGCATAAACATGTATTTTAAAGATTATATCAAATTAAAAAATGAAATATGTTGGTAGAAAATTTTTTTGAAGGCGGTTCAATTTTTTCAAGATTTTTTTTTCACACTTTTTAGTGGGGTCTTTATTTAGCTTCTACACAGTAAAATACCAGTTATGCCTTTTTAAGCTATAATAACATTAGGCTCGTTATCAGAGACTCCTGAAATCACTATGTATAAAATTTCATGTAAATCTGCAGACATTGATTGCATTTGTCGCAGCTAATTTCGTCATTTTGATTCAACTTTTGACATCAGATTCATTATCAGCTTCTGCCAATATGCCTGATAATCTATTTTAATGCAATTCCAATGGAATTTGAATTTTTTTATAGCAAAATTAAATTCTATGAAATTAAATTATCGCCAAATTCTCGCCAGAAAAAAATATTGTTACCTTTTACCCACATTGTACTAGACTTAGTTTGATGAAATTAATACAGGACCACCGCCGAGACATACCTTGCAATTTGAAAAAGATTTCATAGCAATCCCTTAAGCCAATCCTGAATAATGTTTGTACAAATATAAAAAAAAATAAAGAAAAAAATACACACACGGATCGAATTGAGAACTTCCTCCTTTTTTAAATTTTATGCGGTTAAAAAATGAAAATCTATCTGAGAAAATATTTATTCATTTATTTATTTATTTATTTACGTATAAATACATTTACGTATGGTGATACTAATCCTAAGAACTTAACAACAACTAAAATGAACATGAAGAAAAAAAGCGAAATACAAAGATAAGATTAAAAATTGAATAACAACAATAATAAAAGTTGTTCGCCAATAAGGTACTTTGAAGGCGAAACAAACATCATAATATTGGCGCCTGCTATGTAAGGAAGTAATTCCCAAATATGATTTCGCTTTCTCACAGATTAAGAATATACCCCTCGTGCTCAGTTTATAGCACATAAATCGGACAAAGGGCATAGCAGGATAAGCATGTGTTAGGTGCCCCCGCACCAATCGGGTCGAAATTTTTAGCACAAGTTGATAGTAGTGTTAGATGAAATTTCCCAAAATATTATTTTTGGAAAATCATTTTTACGGGACTTATGGGGGTAAAAGGAAAAATGAAAAAAAAATTTTTTCTCGAGAACGGGTAAACCGATTTTCATGAAAAAAATATATGTTATGGCTTTTGATGGTGCAAATATGGGAAAAAATTATTGGACCCATTCGTCAAAGAAAAAGTGGTGAAAAAATTTTTTCAAAATAAAAAAAAATTTTTTTTTAGGGGATGTTCCAGAGGCACACCCACCATTTTCTTCCAAATAAATGCTTGTATGCCCCTTTAAAACATATCCAATTTTCAAAGCGATCGGAAGGGTACAACATACTCAAAATTGATAATCATTGGCAGACTGCGGGCGGCGTGTAGTCTATGTAATGAAGCATTATAAGACGACTCTTTTGTAAATAATTCGTGCACAGACGAGATTACCTCCCCCCCTTCGTTTTCGAGGGTGCTGAACACGATGCAGGTGGTGGGAGAAGTTTTTGACCGCCGCAACCCCCTGAAACGGCCATCCCTCTTATGGATCCCTTTATGTTTTCATATATAAACGGATTTGGGGAGTGATTTATCAACGGGTTATACTTGAAATAACATGGAAGATGATTATAGAGTAAGTTGAGTCCAGACAGCAGGTCTAAGGGGTTAATTAAACCCTTCCGAGGAGTGGAAAATCATGTTTTATCAAATAATTCGGGTTCAAACGCGTTTCCCCCGTTTTTGGGCTGATCATGGGAAAAATATTTATTTTTAGCTCCAACCCCCTCAAACGAGCAGAAATCACCTCTCACTCACCGTTTGAGAGATGAAGAGGGGTTGGAGCTAAAAATGAATATTTTTCCCATGATCAGCCCAAAAATGGGAGAAACGCGTTTGAACCCGAATTATTTGATAAAAAATGATTTTCCACTCCTCGGAAGGGTTTAATTAACCCCCTAGACCTGCTGTCTGGACTCAACCTACTCTATAATCATCTTCCATGTTATTTCAAGTATAACCCGTTGATAAATGACTCTCCAGACCCGTATAGAAAACAAAGAGATCCATAAGGAGGTGTTCGGCGGTCAAAAACTTCTCCCACCACTTGCATCGTGTTCAACACCCTCGGAAACGGACGGAGGAAGGTAATTTCGTCTTTGCAAGAAATATTTACACTATTTCTGCCTTTATTACATAGACTAGCGGTTCATTACTACCTCTTACTATATCTTACTACAACGGTCACTGGCGGCCATTACAACCCTACCATTTAAATCAGTATCAAACTTCAAGAAGTGTGGTGCAAAAATTCTCTGACGTCAACTGTGGGGTCAAACAAAATCTAGTTTGAAAATCTGAAGATTTTGCAAGGATGACGTCCGCAGTCAGCCTACGAAAGAACTAGTTTTCAAAGTCCACTACGAGGAGGTTACAGTGCCTTTCACTAGTGAAGGTGCCTGTTTATTGTGAGTCCTCTTGCCTCTCATGAGTCGGGGTGTTTATTTATCGTGAGTCTCCTTGCCTCTAAATAGTCGTTTGTTTATTGTAAGTTCCCCTGCCCCTCATTAGTCGAGGTGCTTGGTTATTATGAGTCCCCTTGCCTCTCACAATTCGGGTTGACTTTTTTGCGTGAGTCCTCCTGCCTCTCACGAATCAGGTTACTCTATATTGATGAGACTTTTCTTAGTCTTCATTCTTCAAGAACATCCCATAAAAAAAATTTTATTTTGAAAAAATTTTTCAAAAAAGTTGCAGGGGGTTGCGGCGGTCAAAAGCTTCTCCCACCACTTGCATCGTGTTCAGCACCCTCGAAAATGAGGGGGAGAAGGTAATCTCGTCTTTGCACGAAATATTTACAAAAAAGTCGTGCTTCATTACATAGACTGCGCGCCGCCCGCAGTCTGCCAATGATGATCAATTTTGAGTATGTTGTACCCTTCCGACCGCTTTGAAAATTGGATATGTTTTAAAGGGGCATATAAGCATTTATTTGGAAGAAAATGGTGGGTGTGCCTCTGGAACATCCCCTAAAAAAAAATTTTTTTTTATTTTGAAAAAATTTTTTCACCACTTTTTTTCGACAAATGGATTCAATAATTTTTTTCCCATATTTGCACCATCAAAAGCCATAACATATATTTTTTTCATGAGATCGGTTCATCCGTTCTCGAGAAAAAAATTTTTTTTCATTTTTCTTTTTACCCCCATAACTCCCGTAAAAATGATTTTCCAAAAATAATATTTTGGGAAATTTCATCTAACACTACTATCAACTTGTGCTAAAAATTTCGACCCGATTGGTGCGGGGGCACCTAACACATGCTTATCCTGCTATGCCCTTTGTTTTGTACAGATTTAGGTCTGTTGATGTTGTAATATTCCATAATAGATCTAACTAGAGAAATATATAAAATTGTTAATGCTCGAGGATCTGAGAAATCCTAAGCCATTCTCTTAAGAAACATTTTATTTGCCTTCCCGATCATATGTTCGAAATGCTCAGAAAGAAAAAGTTTAGAGTCAAATATAACACCTAAACCTTTGACAGTGGTTACGTTATGCAAGCTCACAGTATTAATATTGTAGTCAAGACTTCTGGGTAACAACCTGCGACTGAATGTCATGGAATAGCATTTATCAACATTAAGATGCATGTTGTTGACTTCACACCATGAATAAACTGAACCAAGATATTTTTGAATCTGGGCACAGTCATTCAGAGAATAAATATCGCCAAATATTTTCAGGTCGTCCGCAAACAGTAAAAATTCACTATCAATATTTTTAGCAATATCACTAAGGATTAAACTAAACAATGAGGGACCAATGTGGAAGCCCTGGAGCACTCCAGATATTGCAGAGAATGTATCCGAAGTATATCGGTCAACAAAAACCTTCTGGGTTCTCTCAGAGAGGTACAACTGAATCCAAAATAAAGGAGGACCGACTCCGATTTTATGGAGGTTTTTACTTTGATTCTTCACACATTATTCTTTCTGCTTTTGCAAAAACATCTAAAACATATTCTTTATTGTAACTATAAGCAAACAAAAAATAATTTACTTTAAAACATTCAATCGTAGCTTATGAGGAACACGTATAGCAGGTGACCATTGGCTAAAGAACAAAGATGTTTCATTATCCACTCCCAACAACTAACTGTCAATTTTTTATTGCTCATCGAAATAAAAATAAATTAGTGGAAAATAAAAACTAATGAATACATTTCCAGGCAATTGCCACTTCAACACAAATAAGCAATCCGCAAAATTAAATAAATAAACACCACGTCCAAGCATACTTTGTGTTGGTATAAATTTTTCGAAATGACCCACAAGCATTGAAACATTCAACAGTTAACAGCCCAATTAAAAGGCACTTATGAGCGTTAAAATAAATTGAATATTATAAACCTCACACGATGATACGTGTTTATTATTTTTTAGCGGTGATGTAAGCTATAAAATAGAATAAATTATAAATTAATTGAAGAACACATTTCGTTAATACATAAACCTATCAATAGGGATGAGAGGTTTTATTTATTATATATTACGGTATAATTAATCATTCATCTATCCATATGCAAGCTCTGCTTCAAAATGCGCAAGAAAAGTGTTTCAACATTTTATTCGATAAAATGGTGGAGGCGCTGATGTTAGTTTAATTTCATTTGTCAAATAATTCACAAAGGGATTCTGGAACAAGTTTTACCAATCTTGTTACAGCATAATTAATATGTGGAAACTTTGTTTAATGTTAAGCCAGGGTAGGTGAGAAAAACAGATTAAAGTTACTCAGCTTACCAGTAATTAGGGCTTTTATACACCCTTGTTGGTACTAAACTTACTATCCTCTACCTTCGCTATGTTTTGAAGTCAAAGTAACGCCTATGAACAATACGCGTGTTCCCAATCAAATATAATTACACAATCAGTAATATAAATAAATAACAATTTCGTATAAGCTATAGAAATGCAAATATTTAGTTTATTAATGTCAAGTTTACTAATACAGATTTATAACTAAACCAAACTTTCACCGGGAGTTTTGTTAGAACCTAAAACATGATAAAAATCGCGCCTACATACATTGGCGGCACTCTGGAAGATTTTGTTCCACAATTAAAAGACAATTAGAAGGCTAATAATCTGATAGGAAAAGTTCAAATGAGAAAGTTACAGGTATTAAAAAATCTATAAAATGAACTCCCGGACGTTAAGATAGCTTTATTATAGACCAGTGCCAAACCGGTTTCCAAAGGCCGAAAGTCTGAAAAATTCTTAGCAGTATATGGATGGTGGGAAAATTTAGGATTAATGGTATATAATTGGGAAAAAATCGATTGGACCGCAACAGATAACCGGAAGTGGGGTGGGAGTGTGAAAAGGTGTGTGTTTAGTGGAAAAACGTGTTTTTTTTTGCAATTTCTGGCAAAAGTAGACCTCCTATCGAAAAAACTTTAACGTAAAAGATGTAGATAATTGAGAGATCTGCAACTTTTATTTGAACCATAAAGGGCGAGCGTAGAGGCGACTTCAATGTGAATATCAGTCGATATTCCGCTGAAGCAACGTCGAACGCGGTTAGTATTTGGATGGGTGACCCACCTATCTTGGGAAATACAGCGTTCTCGTCTCACCTTCTAGAGGCTTGTATATCAGTGTATACTCGGAAGTTACGTAATTTCAGACGAGGATTACGTAGTTAATATACCATCCTTCGGAGGGGATGTAAAGCAGGCGGTCCCTTGTCTATTAAATGTTAGGCAAGTAAAAGATCCCTACTCTTCATAAGGGAAGAGGTTCGGCAAAATTTCCAGGTTGGGGGTAGCTCGTCTCCTGGCGTCGGTGATAGGCCCTGGTAGCGGAAATAGGCCGACGTTAAATAGTTAAAAAAAAAATATATTTGAACCATTTTTTACATAACCTCAAAAATATTGAGAAAAACGCGAAACGAAACGAAAAACCAAATTTTTGTTTTTTTTGATTTTGATGAAATTCGGTGAAAATATACACTGTTATGCATCAAAAAAGCTGTAATTTTTTTGAGGCGTAATATTTATTTTTTGATTTTTTTGCGAATTTAATTTTAAAAAAAGGCCTAATTTTCAATCAAAAAAGTTGATTAACAAAGTTTTGATTTTTGAAAATTTCAAGACCGTATTTTTTTCGATAAAACCTCTACTTTAAGATGGTGTAAAAAAATCATACTGTACTGTGGAAAAACATTGTCAAAAATTGAAAAATCAAAAAAACACTTTTTTCAAGAACGATTTTTCCGTAAATGTCACTAATTCTCCATTGTTCGTTTAAATGAAGTGTTTTAAGTGGTGCAAAGCGGTAATTTCAATGTAATACGTAATAAGGGAACTTTAATTAACCGTTTAAGGCTCGGACTGCTGAAAACCGAAATGTTTAAACAATAATTTTACCTAAGAAATTGCTAAAAATGACCATTTATAGGCAAGAAAAAAATATTTTTATGCTTTATGGGCACACATAGATTGAAACAATTTTATTGATACAAGTACATATTTCAAAATATTCAAAGTTGGAAAATTGAATTATGGCGGGGCAGTTTTACTACTACGTGCTCTCGAGTGCGCGCGCACTTCTTTTTCGTTCTTTTCTTCCAGCTCTCTTGCAACCCACCTGTCCTTTTCGCGCGTTCACAACTGGCACGTCGTTGTTTACACCGTTATTCATCGTAATTTTCAATATTAACTTCTGTGTTTCTCCTCACATATAATTTGCTTTATATGATATGAAAAAGTATTTGGAGTATGAGCTTGCTCCATTTCCATTGTCAATATTTACAGAGAATGGCCTCAGAAAAAATGTGAAATCGCATGTTTACGATGAATTTATGAGCATTGATGCATTGCCGACCTCCAGTAATACTGTACACGTTGTTGATGGTGGATTTCTGCTACACTAAGTAGTTTGGCAAAAAAGTGATACGGGTGATGAAATCGTTAATAAGTATTTGGATTACGTACAGAACCACTACGCAGCAAACAGTTACGTTGTATTTGATGGGTATCCCGAAGCTGATGTAACAATTGTAAAATCATTACTGGCTAACCAAAATTTATCAAAGCTCACAGAAATTTTTTATCGGAGAAATGTAGACAAACAAACAATAGCCGAAAATGGATTGAAGCTAATAGCGTCTATTTATAAAGGTAAGAAAAAGGATATGTCACTGAACCAATTGAGGTATGAAATATATCAAATCGCTACGGTAAGGACTTAATTTAATTTAGAAAAACTACCACCAACTGAAGGAGCAGCTGAACAACACTGCTACAGGGCTTATTTTCAAATTCAAACTTCGCTTGGTAACAAACTTATAGCTACGGATTGGGGATGGAAACACCATCTAACCGCAATAATGCCTAAATTGACAGAAAAAGAATTAATTCCTGAAAGTTTGCTGAAATCTATCTGCTGCAGCTGTGAAACTGGTTGTGGTAGTAAAAGATGCGGCTGTCGAAAACATGGAGTAAAATGCTCTATTCTATTCTCGAATTGTCACGGGGCTGAAAATTGTTCTAACTCTGAAATACAACCATTTAAGAAGAAATCAGCGATTCGGAGGAGATGTGTAACAAAACAAATGTTCAAAATAATATTGAAAATAAAGATCTAGATGAACTTGAGGTTCCTGACGAAGTCGAAGACCTTATCGAAGTTCCCGAAGAAACCGAACAATGTGTTGAGTCTGATGATGTAGAGCAGCTTCCCAGAAAAATGAAAAATTTTGATTATGTATTTCTACTTTGTTAATTGATTTACTGTAAAATACGTAATAAAATTATTTTTAATGTGAGAGTGCCCACAAAGCATAAAAAAGTTTTTTTCTTGCCTAAAATTGATAATTTTTAGCAATTTCTTAAGTAAAATTATTGTTTAAACATTTCGGTTTTCAGCAGTCCGAACCTTAAACGGTTAATTAAAGTTCCCTTATTACGTATAACATTGAAATTACCGTTTTGCACAACTTACAATACTTCATTTAAATGAACAATGGAGAATTAGTGACATTTACGGTAAAATCGATCTTGAAAAAAGTGTTTTTTTGGTTTTTTCCATTTTTGACAATGTTTTTCCATAGTAGCAGTATAATTTTCTTTCACCATCTTAAAGTAGAGGTTTTAATGAAAAAAATAGCGTCCTGAAATTTTCAAAAATCAAAACTTTGTTAATCAACTTTTTTGATTGAAAATTAGGCTTTTTTTTCAAATTAAATTCGCAAAAATATAAAAAAATGAATATTATGCCTCAAAAAAATTACAGCTTTTTTGATGCATAACAATGTACATTTTCACCGAATTTCATAGAAATTAAATTATTTTTGTGGAAGATAAAAATAAAGAAACAAAAAATTGGTTTTTCGTTTCGAGTTTTTCTCAAAATTTTTGAGGTTATGTAAAAAAATGGTTCAAATAAAAGTTGTAGATCTCTCAATTATCTACAACTTTTGCATTAAACTTTTTTCGATAGGAGGTCTACTTTTGTCAGAAATCGCAAAGAAACACGTTTTACCCCTAAACACACACCTTTTCACACCCCCACCCCACTTACCCCGGTTATCTGTTGCGGTCCAATCGATTTTTCCCCAATTATATACCATTAATCCTAAATTTTCCCACCACCCATATACTGCTAAGAATTTTTTTTATCAAAAACTATTGGCACTGGTCTATTAGGTCAGAAGTAAATTCAAATAAACGGAAATTTTGAATTTTTTCTAAATTTTTACAAAATTTTTGAAATTTTTCTCAAGTACGTGTTATATTGGAGGAAATATCTGGTAAAAATTTCAGATCGATATCTGCATTATCTTTCGACAGATTCAACTTTTTGGAAAAAAAAAGGGTCTTCGAAAATTGGCTATAAGTACTTCACTTTCTGTCAGATTTTGCTATGAGGAAAAAATCCAATTTTTCGAGAGTTGTTCAACAATTACAAATGTTTTCTATATGGCCATTATTCAGAAAAAAGTGGTGAAAATTGAATTTGAGAAAAAAGAAGATTTTTTGCATAAAAAATTACATTTAATGTTAAATACCTTTTGAATGGGATGCAGTGTCCAAAAATCATGTGTATCATTTTGAAGTGCTATTTTAACCTCCCCACATAGTGCAGGAAAAATAAATTTTGACCTTAAAAAAAATTAGTACAAGCAAGGAATTTGGTGGAGACGTACCACTTGCCATCCTAATGAATATACTAAAAGTCTCCTAAAATCGAAGCTGTGCTTTGCCCGCCATATTGAAAAATGGCGGCTCATTTTCAGATTTTTGTATATAAATCCTTTACAGTTGCAGATAGAAAAGAAAGTTTCAAATAAAAAATGTAGGCAATAATAAAACACACAATTTTTGATATTAACATTTTTTTCTCTAAATCGAACGATTTTTGAATTATGAGGTACAGAATATTATTGAATTTTCAAAAATTCCAATTGTGTACAAAATATAGTGCAAAATGTGTATTTATAGGTTGTAAGTAAAACAAAAAATATTTTTATAGGTATATTACCATTACAGAAGAAAAATATACTGTAATTATGAAGCCTATAACAAATAGAATAAAATACGAAAATACGTTACAACATTAGTTCGTCATTATCAATGTCCGTATCTTCTGAGTTGCTGCAAGATAATCCCTGGCAATAACCACACATGGCAGAACACTTTAACCCTGCTGGTGAGCATTCAACGTTTTGTGCATCCCGATTTGCAACCACAGGATATGAGCTTCAGTAAATTGCTAGGGGCTGGATCTAAACATGTCAAAACTGGTTTCATAGCCCCATGGCTTAACTGCCAACCTCAGGCACTCGGCTCTAAATTATTACCCATCCACTACTGGACTTGGAGGTATTTACGATATGAGTGATTGGCAGCTGCTGCACTTGTAGGAGGCAACACTGCCAAGTTAAACTTGGAATGTAATTGCTGCTTACTGATCAGACGATTGAATGAAAAATATCTATACTCATTAAGCGTCTGGGACTTTGTTGCCCCATAAAAGGCAAGCAAACATTTTTCCCCTGCAGCTGCAATGTCATCTTGGGATACAGCATCCTCCGTAAATAATGCAACAGTCTGTAGCAGATTCGGGTTTTGTTCTAAAAGGCGTTAAGACTTTCAACTTACTCTTTCTAATGGACGCGGAGATTGAGCTTGAACCTACAACAGCATGTATGAACATCAGACAGTGTAATGTATGCCTGTGCAAATTTCGTTGCTTTGGAATGTAAAACAATGACCTTTTTTATTCCCTGAGCCTGGTCCAAGGAACCAAATATGCATCTCATCTGTTGACAAAGTAATTAGGAGGACTAATAAGTCGGTGTCTTGACCAACAACAACTACTCGAAAACTATGTCTTGCTACGATCGACACATCAGCATCAGCTTCGGCCGCTTCTATCTGGACACCCCGACTTCTTAACTGGACGGCTAGATATTTTATAAGAAGTTTTTTATTTGCACTCTGAAAGAAATTCCGCTTGCGTTGTTGTGGTGACAGTATTCAAAGTATTCTCACTTATACAATGCAAAGTGTTTAGAGAACAGCTCATAATTCAAAAACCGTTCCATTTAGAAAAAAAATGTTAATAGCAATAATTGTTTGTTTTATTATTTCCTACATTTTTTATTTGAAACTTTTTTCCTATCTGCAACGGTAAAAGATTTATATACAAAAATCTGAAAATGGGCCGCCATTTTTCAATATGGCAGGCGTAGCACAGCTTAGATTTTATAGGCAAGTCGATGAAGGTATTTACCTACAAAATTTTGCAAACTAAGTAAACTTTTTTTAATGAGTTCGTGAAAGTGTACATCCTGAAAAGTTTACATCTCGCTCGGTTGCAGAACATAAAAAAAAGTGAAAAAACATTTTTTTCATCCATTTTTTCAAAATTTTGAAATTAAATCAAGCTAGAAAAAAATAAAAAATACAAATGGATAGATCACTTATTTATGAACAAAAAATGTCCTAACAAAATTTATCAGTTTTCCCGGAAAAAATAGTCAAGTGTAACGTTATAACTCGGAGCGAGATCCATGCGTGCACGCGCTTGAATACGCATGACTGTGACACCAACGCACTGAATTACATGTCACTGAATCGGAATTTGTTCAATCTATATGAGTGTTGGTTCATTTAAAAGATGGAAATTGTAACTTTCTGATGCTTTTTTTGTTTCAAACAATACAAGGAAAGGATGGATGGGAAAAATATACTTATATATATTATCACGCCCGAACTCAATCGTCGCAATAAACAATATAGAAAAAAATAAAAGCCCTACAAAAATCTTTCTTCATTGAGAACTGTTGAAAAGTATGTACACTTCATGATTATTACGATTTATTAAGTTGTAGTAATGAGGATTAAAAAAAAGTACATCTCAAATCATTTTAATTTCCTTGCTTGATGGTTTTTTTGATAAATATATATATTGGAGGCTGAAACTTGTCGAGAAATTGACCCCATTGGAAAAAATAAAATATCACTATTTCGGAAAAAATGTATATTTTTCGAATGTTCAAAGAAAAAATCGTTTACTTGTATGCATTTTTTCGAAAATATGATCAATCAGATCATGATAAGAAATTGTGATTTTCATGATCTTATCCTTATAACTGTGAAAATATCTTTGATTGTTTTGAATATAAATTCTGGAACTTTTCCAATACATTAACAAATGTATGAGGAATCCATTGGATATAGCTGAAATTTGGATAGTACTGTATTGTAATAAAGGCACGTAAAAATTCATGCGAGCGATTCAGCGGCTATGTGTGGTGTCTGTATATGCATTGATAATTGTATATTTTCCCTCCACACTCACTATGTATCCTCCTATTCACTAAGAAAAATGTTTAAAACGTGTAATCAGAAAGAGAAAAAAAGCTTTATTTTACTCGATGGAACAGCTAAGACTTTTTAGATGTTCCATAGTAGGTATGCATTTAACCATGCGCTGGCCGCGCAGAATAGCAAAGTGACTTCACTATTTTTTTCCAGGAGTACTGTGGCTTTAGCGATAAATTTTATTAGGATATTTTTTGTTCAGAAACACGTGGTCTATCCATCTGCATTTTTTATTTTTTCCTACCCTGACTTAATTTCAAATTTTGAAAAAATAGATACAAAAAAATTTTTTCTTCACTTTTTTCTTATCTGCATCCGAGCGAAATGTAAACTTTTCAAGATGTTATTATATACACTTTCACGAAAAAATTAATCGGTTTGCAAATTTTTGTGGGTTTCACTATAAAATGTTCTCTGTCGTCTGGGCTATTAGGGGACTTTTAGTATATTAAATAAGATGATAACTGCAACTTCCCCACCAAATTTCTTGCTTGTACTAATTTTTTCAAGGTTCGCATACTTTTAGGCTTATTTTTCTTGCACTAACAATAAAATTGTGGGAGGTTACTACAATTAGTCCAAAATCGAAAATTGAGATAACACCAAAAGTGGTTTTTGAAAAATGTCTGTGTGTATGTATGTGTGTGTGTATGTATGTTAGCACGATAGCGGCGAAACTACTAAACGGATTTGGATGAAACTTTGCATGAGGGTTTCTTTAGTGCTCCAGAAGATCTGAAAAGGTTTTGGCTGAGATCGGATTACGTTTAGTGCCATTTTGGCACAACAAGTTGCTCATTTTTTGACTACTTACAATCTGTAATCGAACCATGATATTGGTTTTCGAAAAATATAAAAAAGCAGTGTGCGCGAGCGTAACGGTGCGTGGACTGTGTTTTCAAAAAAAAAAAAAAAAAAGTTTGTACGTTTTGTATATCTTAAATTTTTTATATCTATAATCATTTTAATACACCTTTAAATTTACTTTATTGTTTAACAATTAATGTTGAATATTTTATTGTTATACAATTTGTTAATTTTTATACACGGCATTACTATTGTATTATTATTATTATTATTACATTGCTGCTGTTTTATCTCGTATTATTATTGCATTGCTGCTGTTTTATCTCGTATTTGGGGGCGAGCGTAGAGGCGACTTCAATGTGAATATCAGTCGATATTCCGTTGAAGCAACGTCGAGCGCGGTTAGTACTTGGATGGGCTCCCATCTTGGGAAATACACCGTTCTCGTTCCACCTTCTAGAGGCTTGTATATCAGTGTATACTCGGAAGTTACGTAATTTCAGACGAGGATTACGTAGTGGATATACCATCCTTCGTAGGGGATGTAAAGCAGGCGGTCCCTTGTCTATTAAATGTTAGGCAAGTAAAAGATCCCTACTCTTCTTAAGGGAAGAGGTTCGGCAAAATTTCCAGGTTGGGGGTAGCTCGTCTCCTGGCGTCGGTGATAGGCCCTGGTAGCGGAAATAGACCGACGTTAAATAGTTAAAAAAAAAAAAATCTCGTATTTGTGCGCGAACTCGTATAGAAATTGTGGCCACAAATATGTCCGCCACAATTGTGGTATGTATACTTGGTGTACTTCTGGACTAACATGTTAGTTTATTTAGTGTGTCAGCCTATATGATACACATAGACAGTGGCGTAGACAGAGGGGCTAGGGGGAATATGCCCCCTCAACTTTATTAAATAGATAAAAATCAATATTTTATTTTTTCTTGCAACTTTTTTATACCGCGTGCCCCTTCCGCCCCAAATATCTGACTACGCCACTGCACGTAGGCCACATTTTCAAAGCATATTTGCGTCACTTCGTTCTACTACCTAAAATATTTCCTCCTTGCCTTATACGATCTAACAAGCCAAATATTTTTTACTCATCTTAAGCGTATATAAAAGCTTCCACTGTCAAAAATAATCTATTATGCAGTCACAAAGAAGCAATTGACTGGCGTTCTTTATGTGAATATTTTTATTTGTAGGCAGTCCTGAGCGCAAGACTATTTATCAGGATAAGGCCCTAGTAAATTGGAGTAATATTTTGTGTTATCTCCATAAAGAGATGGTCCTGTTATATTAATTGAAGTAGAACGAGGACAACAAGGAACACTTTTCAGACGATCAAGTTTCAGGTGGATTACTTAGGTACCTATGTCAGTAATTAAAAAAAAATTAATGCATCTTTTTTATGTTGCTGCTCTAAAAGTAATTGATCCCAGTGGCAAAGACGCGACAAGTTTAAAGCGTCAATGTCCGTGACGTATTCACTTGATTTCCCTGAAGGAGAATATTTCATAAATAGTGTGCAGAACGCAGAATTTACGGGATAAAAGTTAATTTGGAAAATATTAGATTCAAAATTGGAATAGATAAATTTCAAGAGAATGTATAGGCAGCATTAGTATGCGATATGAATCAGTTGGTTTGTAATATAAAAAATCGTGTTTATTAAAAAATCAAAAATATACCGGACGATGTTTAGCTAATAAGCTATTCTGGCACATAACCCCAAAGTTATGAGGTTCTGGCCTGAACCAGAAGGAAAATGAAGGAGGTGGTCATGAGATTTCAGGGGCGGCTAATGATTTTTTTTAAATCACAAACTCAAATAAGTCTGTAATTAGAAACATTAAACATTACATTGTGGTTGGTATTTCATTCTATGACGTTTGGAGAATCGGAAAATATCGTTTGTGGTTAATGATCTATAAATACATGTACCTACTAATAGTAACAGCCCTTTTATAGCAAAATATGAGTTTGGAAATTGTTTATAAAATTTCTAACATTGCTACAGCCTTTGCTTTTAATGAATTGTTTAAAATCATTATTTGCTTAAAACCTGCTCATTTTAGTGCGAGGAATTAAAATTTACCTAAGTTGGTAAAAGTCAAAAATGAAAAATAGTGATAAATGTCATATATATATTTGGAAAGCTATAGTTCAGTCTTTTACCTACATTATATTCCTTTAAGAAAAAGACAAGGGAAGCACGCCGCTCTTCGTCACACCATTCGAAACTTGTACGTCGTTAACTGACTACTCGTTGCAGAGTGTGCTTCAGTTATTATACTCTTCGAAAAACGAAGAGTATATTGCATTTGATCGGCACATTTCTAAAACCGTAAATATCGTTCATAGAGAAAAAATTTCATATAATGGGCTAGTAGATAATAACGAAAACGACAATATTAATAATATAGTATTATAGTATGACTCTCCAAAATGTTATAAATATAATTTCAAGGTAATTTTACAGACTATTATTGTTTTATTGTAAAATAAATATGCTTAAAATCAGAGTGGATTTAAAATAAGGTAGTTTTCCGGATATCTCGTGACGTAATAGCGTAATAACCTCTAAAACAGGGGCATTTTACATTTGACAGTAACTAGCTACGTTGCCACATTTCTAAAAAAGAATGTGCACTACTGCACTGTCTGAAATAAATTTTAGTATTAATTTTTTTCAAATTTCAAATACCCAGCAAGTAAATATTTTATACATTTTTAAGGCTTATCAAAGAGTGTTATATAGAAATAAGCCACTATTTAGCAACAATTATTAATACATCTGTAATAAAGGAAAACTTTCCGAAGCAATTAAAAATCTCGAAGACCTTGCCCATATTAAAAAAGGGAGACCCAACCTCAATTGAAAATTATCGAGCAATTGTCATCCTAAGCCTTATATCTAAAATAATAGAAAAGGCTGTTTATAATAGACTAATTTCTTTTTTAAATCAAAATAACTCAATAACGAACGGTCAACAGTCAACACGGTTTCCGGGAAGGGTACTCTACAGAAACAGCAACAACAGAAATTACCCAGTATATTACTGACAAATTAGACAAGGGCGATTATGTTGTTCAAGTATTTTTTGATTTATCAAGGGCGTTTGATACTCTTGATCCGAGCTTCCTATCTAAAAAGTTAGAGAAACTAGGCATTAGGGGAAATGTAAACCAGTGGATCACTTCATTCATTACTAACCGCCAACTAGTCGTAAATATTGAAAATATGTTTTCGGAAGAAATTGAAGAGGAGCTAGGTACTCCACAAGGCAGTGTTCTAGGGCCTCTACTCTTTTTGTTGTATATAAATGATTTGCCAAATTACATACAAGATGCAAAAGTTCTTATGTATGCGGATGATACAACAATAATCATAGTCCAGTCAACGAAAGAGTTGTAGAGGACATTTTGGAGGGGAGAATTTTAATCTTCAGGAATGTGTTGGGGGTAGTTATAAGGTAAACTTACTAAAAGTCCCCGCCCCTAACCCCGCCGCTACAGGGGGGAGGGGGGTTGAAAGGTTCCTTTTTTCGATTCTTCGCTTATAACTCGGAAACGATGCGTCGTACGAAAAAAGGTAATCTATACAAAAGTAAACATAAATAAATTTCCTACAAAAATGTTTATATTATTTTTTTTCCTATGTGTTGTAGTTTACGAGATATTCACCAGCGAAAATCGATAATTAATAAAAAAAAATCAATTATGTATCTTAAATTATTCTGTCAAAACGGCTTACCGTGGTCTGCTAATAAATCACAGTCACAAAATAATCTTTATTTTACAATACTCGATGTATTTACTAACCTAATGTTTTGTCAAAATCTATACATTTCCTTAAATATACAGTGTGATTCACTTAAAATGAAGACACCCTTATAACTTTTTTATTATGTTTCCGATTTGAATCAAATTTTACTCAAGTATAGAACAAATTAGGGTCTACTTATGACCAGAAGAACATCCACCTCCTACAAATGCAAAGCCACCTGCGCTACCAATATATGTTGAAAAAAATGAAAAATCATATTATGCATTTTTTATCGCCAAATTTTGTTAACGAAAATTGTTCAGAATTGTCCAAAAACCTTAAGTCCAAAATTTAACCAAAATAAAAAAAATTCAAAAATTAAAATTTTAAAAATCTTTAAAATATTTATTTTAAAAAAATTGCAAATTGCTTTATAACTATCTGGCAGCTTGGGTTTTAATCCAATAAATAAATGCCCAAAAGGAGATATTAGAGGACATGGGGGGGAGGGAATTTCTTTCTTCAGGAATGTGTTCGCGGTATTTAATATGTAATAATGAAAAATAAAATTACATCTTATAATCGCTGGTGAATATCTCGTAAACTACAACACATAGGAAAAAAAATAGTATAGACATTCTTGTAGGAAATTTAATTATGTTTATTTTTGTATAGATTACCTTTTTCCGTACGACGCATCGTTTCCGAGTTATAAGCGAAGAATCGAAAAAAGGAACCTTAGGGGTGGGGACTTTTAGTATGTTTACCTCCTAACTACCCCCAACACATTCCTGAAGATTAAAATTCTCCCCTCCAAAATGTCCTCTACAATCCCTTTTTGAGCATTCATTGATTGGATTATCATTTCAGATAAATGTAAAGAGATTTTAAATTCCACTGTGAACAGAGTGATGGAACAGTTTCTTGACTGGTGTGTTTCAAATCATTTAATTATTAACATTAGCAAAATGGTATGTGTGGAATTTACAGGAAAATATAAATATCCTAATAAAGGGCGGAGATTTAACCTAAACAGCACAGCTCTTGAAATATCACTCAATACCAAATTTCTTGGTACTTATTTAGACTACAGGATTAGTTGGAACAATCACATACATAATGTTTGCACTAAGTTAAGTAAGTCGTATTTTTCCATTGCCACATTAAAACAAACATTAAACGAAGAGGCACTTTTAAGTGTCTATTATGCTAATGTGCACTCTGCTATCGCCTACAATATAATATCATGGGGACAAGCAACTGAGATCGATCGCGTCTTCATAATTCAAAAAAGAATAATTAGACTTATGTTTAATTTGACATATAAAGAATCGTGCAGTCATAGTTTCAAAAACAAAAAGATATTAACAGTAACGGGAATTTACTTGTTAAAGCTATTGTATTACATGCACCAACATAAAAATCAATTTGTAACCAATAATAACATACATATACACCTCACTAGGACTAGAAATCACATACATATCAATCGCTTTAACCACAGCTACTTAAAAAAATCACCCATATATACTGGGTGCACATACTACAACTTATTACCAGCAAACTACAAACATTTAACGATCATAAGATTTAAAATTAAAATAAAGAAGTTCCTCATAGAAAACTGTTTCTATAATTTAAGAGAGTTTGAAAACTTCCTCAATAATAGCTAAACGCTCAATATATACAAAAAATTAATTTTTGCTTAATCCATTTTTATGAATAGAACGTCGATAAGTAAATCAACAAATTAAAAAAAAAATAAAATAAATAAATAAATTAAGATTCTAAAGTCTAAAAATGTATCTCGAGAGGATTTTTTTGTTTAAATTCTGTAGTATTATATATCATATGTATTGTCTCTTTTTATCTATTTGTATTTTACAAATTTTATGTGAATTTTTGACTTGCCTTATCCACTTTATTGTGGCAACCAGAGGTAAATAAAATTATTATTATTATTATTATTAAGGCTGATTGATAACATGCTAATACAGAATTGTAATATTACAGAGGATTTCGTATAGCAGTACAGAATATCTTACATTATTTATCGAAATATGGCAACGTAGCACTCGTTTCTCTGTTCATTAGAATCTGGTTTTTACGCTATTACGTCATAGCCAATAGAATAGCCCGAAAATTGGCGACAATATCTAACCCTTTAAACACAGTTTAAACTTCATGATTTTTTTTTACTGTAAGGCATTATTTAAAAAATAAAATAAAAAATACAGGTCAGTTGTTTTTATGTGTAGATGTTATTAAAATTATTAAAAGAAAATTGTACACTTGCCCATTGTATTAGTGAACGAACTCTGAACAACTTTCAAAATGTCCGTCTGTTTGTCTGTCTGTCCGTCCGTCCGTCTGTCCGTCCGTCACGTTTCTTGTAAGCACGATAACTTAAGAAAGAAATGTCCGATTGTATTGAAATTTGGAAAGTAAGTTAGTGTTAGCTAGAGGAAGAACTATTGTTGCATTGTATGCATTGAAATATGACTCTCGAAAGATGTATATTACAGACATCCAATTTTTCTAGTCCAGTGGATAAAGTTTTGCCTTGCAATCCAAAGATCGTGTGTTCGAATCCCAGACAGGTTGGATGTTTTTTATTTCAATTTTTTTTCATTTTTTTTTTTTTCACAACAAAGTTGATATCACAAAATTTAGGATGTCCAAAAGCTAATATTATTTACAAGAAAACTGCGAAGAGAATCCTATAGAATGTGTAATAATTATATAAATATAATAACAATTATATAAAAAGCTCAGTAAATTGGCGAAGAGTACGTTTTTAGCTTGTTATAATTTATACCCTGGTCCATCTGTAAATTATTTTTGACATGGCAGCGTTAAGTACATGTTAGTCCATTACTTTTCAACAGATTTATATTATTGGAAACTGTCAAAACCCAAACAAGTTCACCAAGTGATAACATTTCAACTTAAAATTATTTTCAATTATACAAGGTGTCACAAAAAAGAATTACACAAGAAGGTATAATTTTTTTAAACGGAACACCCCATATTTGTTTGGCGCCAGTTAAGCCTCCAAGGGTCCTGTATTACACCCTAAAATATTTTGCCAATCGGACGCAGCGTCGCCAAGTTATGATTTTTGTTCTTGATTTTCTTGGCCATTTACAAACATTTTCTTGACTGCCATATCTCCGCGATTTATTAATTGTTTTTTCTAAAAATGTGGGATGTTACTTGATAATGATGTATTTATTAAAAAAACATTTTTGAAATAAATTATTATTATAACGGGTGTCAAAAATATTTGTTTACATTTCTTGATATTTAATCATTATTTCTCTCAATTTTTTAAAATGGAATGTGTTTTTTTACATAGATGAATAAAGCGTACATTTCTCCACATTATAATATTACTCACTTTTATTTTATTTCAAATGGTTTCGAGATGATTATTTAAAATAATTTTTGTGTAAATTGAGGTGCACTTTATTTTAGCATTCAAATCTACTATGGCTTTGGTCTTTTGTTTTGCGTTTGTTTTTCACTTTATCGCATTTCTGTAAGCTGTTTAAGATTATCGTGATTAAGTTGAATTAATATTGTAAAGTAATATTTAAAAATATGAATTATAATTATTGTCAATAAGACTTTATATTTATAAATGGTTTATTGGCATCAAGAGTGTATAATCAAAAATATCCCGACAGAAGGTGTGTCCTGATGTGAGGTCTCTAGAAAATTTGAAAGAACGTTTTGAACGAACAAAATCTCGACACTCAAAATATCTGAGTTAGAGCTGTATATTAGAGATTGTGCCTCCACTATATTCTATTAAGCTCTATCGATTTCTAATTACTAATTTTCGGTATTGATAGCAGCTACCATATTTAACTGGCGAGACCATTATTTATCTGAAACAAAGTTTCTCTCTTAAAACTACCAATATTTTAGGGTGTGATTAATAATATAAATAACCTTTATTAAGTTTGATGAATAATTAATATCATGTCATGGTTGAAAGTTTCCTCAAATGATCGTTTCCACGGTATTACTGCTGCTAACTAATCTAAATCCCAAAGCCATTTAACGAGTTTTTGATAACATTGCATATTCTGCAATAACCAATTCCCATGTAAATTGCTATCAAACGCTGTAAATTTAACAACTGACTAAAATGAAATTTAAAATTCCGTTTAATACAAACGTTTTTACGTGATTAGTGTTGAGGAGGACATGTTTATTAAAAAGCCGATGTTGAGTTTGAAAATGGACTGCCGAAATTTTACAACAAAGTTACTGATATTTTTAATACTGGTATGTGTGCTAGATAAAAGAGGGGAGGTAAAAATAACTAAAGTGTTCGATTCGGTTGTTGCACTATGTCAGTACTTAAACAGAATCTTTTTTTCTTTTTAAAAAGGAACTCGCAAGGTGGCAATGGAAATTGGTTCTCGGTTAATTTCGCTCAAATTTTAGTATGATGTTCTTTTGACATCCCTGAATAAAAGTCTCCATGGGCATAACCTTCTAACTCCTTTCCTTTAAGTTACAGAAGTAGGGTTGCCATAAATGTCCAGAAACTATATCGGGACACTATGTATTTCCCTAATAAAAAGGCATATATATTAAAGAAAAATATATCATTGTCTTTTTAACAAAATTAAAACTGCTCCTTATTTTAAGAAATTTCATTGTTTTTATCGTGACGTCAAGACACAGAGGTCAATAACGGTGACTGTCCCGACGACTGTCCCGACGACTGACCCGACGACCGTCCCGATATATCGGGACGGTTGGCAACCCTATACAGAAGCCTCAGAAGATTAGTCCATACGAAAGTAAAAAAGTGCATGAGTAGCGATCAAACATGGCTACCCCCGTTTTCAGGGACGGCCAACACGATGATAATAGTCACGCGGTCCCTATCCCCTCGAACTACCCTAAACGCAAAACACCATCTGTTTTTTTCCATTTTTCGTTGTCAGGCATGCGAGGACTTGTTGAATCGGTTTTTTTTTTTGAGGAAACTCAATGTGTCATGTAAAATTTTCGCAATCAGACATCTTAACAACCTCGCTCAATACCGAAACATGCAAAAAACATCCAAACATGCTGAAAATTATTTTCTACATATTTTCAAGGGCGCAAAACGCGATACTGATATTATTTAGCCTCCCACCCCTAATCCACTACCCCAAATGTATAAATCTCCCATTTTTCATTATCAGGCATGCGAGGATTTAGTGGATCGGGTTTTCTTTGAGGAAACTCGATATGTCCTGTAAACTTTAGCCACCAGACACCCCAGAGGTTGAAACCACCCCCTCCCTAAATCCTGAAGTGTGCCTCAAAGAGAAGGTTTTTAAGGTATCCTCCGTTTTCAAGAGTGGAGAACACGATCGTGGCATCACTTTCTCTCTTAGTCCTCAAAAACTACCCTTGCATGCCCAAAACCATCGGTTTTTCTTATAGTGAGATCACAAGCGCTCACTGGATCAATTTTTCTAGGGTAAGATTTTTTTATGCGTATGTATATACAGGATGCGCCACTTAAAACTCCCCAGACTTGTAACTTTTTTATTTTTGAAGCGATGACAATGTTGGGCACATCAAATTGTAGACAGTTTTGAAGCCTCTGAACATGCATACAGAGTGATTTAAAAAATGTTTTTGAAAAATTGTTAAGAAAGGACAATTTCTTTGAATGATTTTTTTACCTCACACTGTACATGAACTATGTTAATGTTTTCTTATAAAGGTTTTAATTGGCTTCAATTTATGTTATTTAAATAAAAAATTTAAAAAAATGAAAATTTTGCAATTTCCTATTTAGTACATTTTAATATAAAGTTTGTTTTTAAAAATATATATTTCTTTTGTTTCTTGTTGCCGTTTTGTTACGTTGAATATTGTTTGTGATATGTCTTTTACAAATAAAGCATAAAATTATCATTTACATTATTTTCAAAGTTATTTAAAAAAAAAAAAACCAAAAAGAATTTCGAGTATAACGTAATAACATAAACTGAAGCTAACTGAAATCTTTATAAGAAAACATTAACGCAGTTCATGTACAGGGTGAGGTAAAAAAATATTCAAGGAGTTTTCTCTCTTCAACAATTTTTCAAAAATTTTTTTTAAATCACTCTGTGCACATGCGTTTAGGGGTAGTTTGAGGGAAGTAGGGATCGCGTGACTATCATCATCGTGTTGGCCGCCCTCGAAAAGGGGAGATAGTCATGTTTGGTCGCTACTCTTTGCAACGTTTCGTATGGACGAATCTTCTGAGTCTTCTGTAGCTCAAAGTAAAGGAGTTAGAAGGTTATGCCTATGGAGACTTTTATTCAGGAAGAAACATTATACTAAAATTTGAGCGAAATTAACCGAGAACCAATTTCCATTGCCACCTTGCGGGGTCCTTTTTTAGAAATATGTAAAAAAATTGAAAACTATATCTTATAATATTACAATACAGATTAATAAAACATATGCATTTAAAACCTAGATGACATCACAACGGCAGCCCTCAAAGAAGTTAATCATAAATTAATGAATAATGGAGTTTACATAGTTTTCAGAATTTTCAAACTTGACAGAGGTATTATATACCGAAAAAGGTCACTGTTTAATTATTTGACACTTTTTCATCCCTTCCGGTTTCTCCGAAAATTACTCCAACCTTGACATTTTCAATGGAACACCCTGTATATTTTTACATTTTTTGTTTTGGAAGTGCGGTTGTATAGTAAAAAAAAAAATTTTGGGACTACTTGATTATTTAAGGCTATTTTTATTTTTGCATCTAGAGTACAGCGAATGCAGTCAAATCAATCAGACCAAAAAATAAGGGAAAAATGTAATGGTAAGTTTTTTAATTTGTTTAGTACCTACAACAAATAAAAATTTTCGAAAATTTGTAATTAGGTCAACTTTTTCAAACGGCAACATCTTTTAGACACCCAGTAGTTAAATACTAATTTTTACGGCAAATCCATTAATAACTTCAAACCGAAAATCGCTTTGATATTAACCCAAACGAACAAGTTCTTTAGGGAATGATAATTAAAATGTCGAAAAAATACTCTTATCAAGTATGCCGTGGAAATTGAATAATACTAGATAGAAAATATTCATTTTGTCAACAAAACAATACTGCAAATAACAAAAACACATCCAAATTAAAAAGTAGTAAACGTTCAAAGTGCACCTCACCTTTTTCTTGACATTTTCCGGCTCAGTCAATGGTGTTTCTTTACCACATAGCAAGATTTACACTCACAAAAACTTCGCGATACAATTTTGTAAAATTTCAAGTGTTCTGAGACGTATAAAAAATTCGTCTTTTCACATAACCCCACACAAAAAAATCTAAATGCTTGGATTTGATAAATCAATAACATTTCCACTTCCTCACCCCTCGTATACATTTTATACAATAACAATTTAAAAATTAAAAAACAACAGACAATTTAACGATAAAATGCAAACTGCAAGCACTTATTAAATTAACAACACACGAGTCTTATTATTTGTCAAACTTCGTTTTGTTTCCACAGCACACTTTTCATTTGCGGTGTCATTTTGTTGATAAAATGAATGTTTTGGATTCTAGTTTTGTTCGTTTTCCACAGCATACTTGATAAGGGTATTTCCTCGATGTTTTAAATTATTATACTTGTGTATTTGGGTTAATACCAAACCAATTATTGATTTGAAGTTATCAATGGATCTGTCGTGAAAATTAGTATTTAAGTACTAGGTGTTTGAAAGATGTTGCCATTTGAAAAAGTGGACTTAATTACGAATTATTGTGTTCGGAAATTTTGTTTGAGCGCAGGTGCTAAAGCAATTCGAAAAATCTCACATTTTACATTTTTATCTTATCGTTTTGGTCAGCTAGATTACCCAAATAGAAACGTCCCTAAAAAAGCCAAGTAGTTTCACTATTTTCACTTTCACGTAGAGAGGAAGTATAACGACAAGAAAATTTTTGAAAATTTTTATTGTTCAAATAAGCTTAGAATGTCATGAAACGTCGAGATTTTAAGTTTGAGCGAAAAAAAAATTGTCTGTTAGTCGGTCTGTCTGTAACTGTTTTGTGCACACGATTACTCTGGAACCGTTTAAGATAATGACTTGAAATTTAGTACACGTATGTATTTTAACGAGATCTATATTTTCATCTTATTCCGTTGAAGGGTTGGGGGTAAATTGAGGTAAATGGAGGTAAATAGGTAAATCAAGCAGGTAAGAGTCCATAAAATTAGTACCATTGATGCGCACTAGATTACCTCAAGTAGTATGATTGCTCATTAGGTTTCCTCGAGTAAACTGGATACGCAGTGGCTTTCCTCGAGTACCATTGATGCGCAGTAGGTTAACTCGAGTATTTTGGATGCGCAGTGACTTTTCTCGAGTACTATAGATGCGCAGTAGGTTACGTTAAGTAGTATGGATGCGCAGTGGATTTCTTCGAGTCAAAGGGATGCGCAGTAGGTTTCCCTGAATATTATGGATGTGCTGTGGAATTCCTTGAGTACCACTGATGCGCAGTAGGTTACCACGGGGAGTATGGATGCGCAGTAGGTTTCCTCGAGTATCTTGGATACGCAGTGGCTTTTTTCGAGTACTATAGATGCGCAGCAGGTTACCTCAAGTAGTATGGATGCACAGTAGGTCACTTCAAGTAGTATGAATGCGCAGTGGGTTTCCTCGAGTAAGTTGGATGCACAGTGGGTTACCTTGAGTATTGTGGATGCGTAGGTTTTCTCGAAGAAAATGCTTGAAGTAGAAGCTTTACTTCTACTGTGTAGTTCACAGCACACAATGATTTTTTATATCTTTGTCATGCCATTTTCTGTGCATTACTTCCATATTCAGTAGAGTGCAAATATAGTATTTTCGTTGTAAGAGACATGGATAGGAAGTCTTGATGTGGAAGTAGTGATTCCTTAGGCAGCGGTTTTTAAGCTATGCAATTGTACTTTAAGTCGTCTCCGGAATCCATAAATGTAAAAATATACGGGCTTTTCTATTTAAAATTTCAAAGTTAGGGCCATTTCTGGGGAAACCAGAAGTGATCGAAAAGTATCAAATAACGAAAAATTTGCAATTTTGGTTATATATTATCCCTACCAAGTTTGAATCTAATACCTTGAAGATTCTGAAACTATGGCTTGTCCAATTCTGACCTGCTAAGACAAGAAGTCGTAACTGCAAAAAATTAATTTTTGAGATTTTAATTGCATTTGCACTGTATTAGTGATCCTCACCACTGTACAAAATGTAGAAGTCGTATCTAAAGCAAAACTAGTGAATATACATAACGAATATGTGTCGTATCTACAAAATAGATCTATTCCCTAAGCTCAAAAATCATATCCGATCATTACCAGATTTATTTGTCGTAACTTAACATATTATACAATGTTTTGTTATATGGTTACACTGATAAAAGGGACACATATTTATTTGCCAAAAATGAAAATCATGAATTATGAAATGTAGATGGCATAACATAATTCAGAAAACAGTTGATTTCTCTAAAATTACATTTTGTCAGATACGACTTCTTGTCATAGCAGGGCAGAATTGTTCTGGTATAAAAAGTTCGTTTGTAGGAAGTTCTGTCAACTCATTTGAAGAATTAATAGAAAAATGTCCACCGCAGAAGAAAGCTCGAAAACCAGTCTATAAATCATCACCAGCTCTGCGAAAGTCTTAGGACTAAACGATTTTCAATTTGTAACTGGTATTGACTCAATTAAATATCTAGGCATTTTGTTCTAACAAATTAGCTTTTTCTAGACGTAACTCCAGCTAACAATTTCATCTTGATGAGAATTTTAGTGTTTATTCTAAGACTAGGTAAAGTTTTCTGAAACAATGAAGTACTCATCAAGTTGTTCTTCATCAATGTTCACTGTGAACTCAAATATTTTTGACCTACATGAAATCCTTATTTATGACAACTTCATTCTGTCAAGCTGTAAGGCGAAATTAGTGGCTTCTGTGAGTCGGAAAAAACCTCGAAAAGTGTCAAGTGTCAATTCAGAGCCTAAGGAGACTATGTCTCCCCGTTTTCGAGGATGCTGAAGACTATGGCGGTGGTTTAAACTCTTTCCGAGTTAACCCCCCCACCTCTCAAACGGCCAAAAACCACCTCCGAAAGGGGTTAATGCGGATACGCCGTCTCATACCGACAAAACCTGCGTCACCCCCCGTTTTCGAGGATGCTGAACACGATGGCGGTGGTTTAAACTTTTTTGGCGTAGTTCTTGGCCGTTTGAGGGTTAGTTTGCTTCGGGAAGAAGATCCAGCATCACCATCGTGTTCAGGATCCTCGAAAAGGGGGAAGTGACGCATTTTTAGCCGGTATGAGACGGCGTATCCGCGTTTCACCCCTTTCGGGGGTGTTTTTTGGCCGTTTGGAAGGGTGGGGTTAATTCGAAAAGAGTTTAAACCACCGCCATCATTTCAGCATCATCGAAAATGGGCGGGGGGGGATATAGTCTCGTTAGGCTCTGAATTGGTGACATGTCTGTCCGACTTACAGAAGCCACTAAATATATTAAGTTCGAAATTGGCCAAATTGAGTTTTATGTGTTAAATCACAAAAGTTGCATTTCTAAATGCTTTCGTCTGAGATTTCCTTTTTATAATCGTCTTAATAATGGTCGATTTAACTACGTTACGTCTGTGGTTAGCGGTGGCGGCTGATGAAATTTCAATATTTTTTTCTCGCCTGTGGCGCGTGGGACCCATACGAAATGTGGGAAATAACATCTAGAGGAGCACTTCTCTAATGACCTCTAACAAATTTTGAAAAAACAGTTTGCGAAAAATTTTTTCACAATTCGGTAGCCTCCCCTGGGTTTAGGGACTCCTGTTTAGAATTATTTTTTTTTGTCATATACATTTTAGTTTTCATAAAAATACAACAATACGTTTTGGAGTTCATGAAAATATTTTCAGTGCTAACTGAGATACAACGAATTGAAATTTTGGAATTTGTTAAATTATTGTAAATTACAAAATTTCAGTTGATTGTTTTTCAGTTAATAATGAAAATATTTTCATAAACTCCAAAACATATTGTTGTTTCTTTATGAAAAGTAAAATGTGTATGACAAAAAAAAAATAATTTTAAACAGGAGTCCCTAAACCCAGGGGAGGCTACCGAATTTTGAAAAAAATTTTCGCAAACTGCTTTTTCAAAATTTTTTAGGGGTCATTAGAGAAGTGCTTCTCTAGATGTTATTTCCGACATTTCGTATGGGAAATAACATCCGCCCACGCGCCACAGGCGAGAAAAAAAAATTGAAATTTCACCAGCCGCCCCTGGTGGTTAGATTAGTGTGTAATAACATTAAGTCCCAACAGATCAGCTATTCTCGTACCACACACACAAGAACTTAGTCTTCTGCTTTGAAATGATTGCTTTTCTCATGGGCTTAATTCAATGTTAAGTCCGTTAATTGATTTTTTCTCTTAATAAATACTAGAAAATGAATGAATCAATTTTATCAATTTCTTCGCTCAATAAAATATGGCCACTAAAATATATATAAAATGCGCAGGAATCATAAATCTATTGTTTTATCTTAGAGCTAAGACAACACGTGGAAAAAAACTTTATAGTGAACATTTCATATTTTGGACTTAATATTAATTTGCCTCTGAACTACAAATACACGTACGTACAAGTAACTGGCAAAAATACCTATTTACTAAATTGGTTCAGTTTTAAATCATTGAAGATTAGAAGGCATATTTATCTTTAAAATATGTGTATATTGTCGCATTATTTTGAAACTGTTAATGTTTTTAATTTCTAGAGCTTCTTGTGCCCATATACAAAATATTACACGTTAGTAAATATTCTACCCTCTAAAAGCATACCTACTATGACCATGTCAGAGCTATTGCTAGTTCGATTGCGGTGGACATCAGCCACTAGATGAAGCCTACCATTTTTATTGCATGTCGTGGTTTTATAAATCTCGTCAAGTATCAAGAGTGATCAAGGATCTCGGTACAGCCATTTTGGATCTACCTTCCACTGGCGAGAGCCAACAGTTCGAATCTGCAGTCTGCAAGTGGTGTAGAGTGATTGGCACGAGAGCTCCCTTAAGTAGGAATAAGTCCTTCGGCTGGTGCTTTTTACAATCGAAGCTTTAGCATTTTGTGACAATACATAGTTATTGCACTTAACGCGGCCAGACTTATAATTTGTAATTCAGCGCTCGGAGGGGCATTAGTCCGGAGAACAGCTATTGGTTACAGTCTGGTTTTTTATTCCTTATCTATTTAAGGAAATATATAGAGGAGTTCGACAAAATATTACGTTAGTAAATATCTTGCCTCTAAAAGCATATCTACTTTCATAATTCAGAAACACACCAACCCAATTTATGTTATTCTTATCATTTTCTTTAATGTTTAACTGCTTCTCTCATATATATTTTCGATCATTAAAAACATTGAACTCAAGATTCAAGACATTAATCTTTACCAGATTTGCATCAACATTTATTTAATTTATTTATTAAATATCGATCCTGGTGGTTATCATTTTAGCTTTTATCATTACTAATTACGTACATCAGTGGCGGCTGGTGAAATTTCAATATTTTTTTCTCGTCTGTGGCGCATGGGACCCATACGAAATATGGGGAGAAGCACTTCCCTAAAAATATTGAAAAAGCAGTTTGAGAAAATTTTTTAAAAATTCAGTAGCCTCCCCTGGTCTAGGGACTCCTGTTTATTTTATTTCGTTTTATCATATACATAAAAATACAACAATACGTTTTGGAGTTTATGAAAGAATTTTCATTATTAAATGAAATACAATGAACTGAAATTTTGTAATTCACAGTTTAACAAATTACAATATTTCAATTCGGTGTATCTTAGTTAGTAATGAAAATATTTTTATAAACTCCAAAACATATTGTTGTATTTTTATGAAAAGTCAAATGTATATGACAAAAAACAAATTGAACAGGAGCTATCGAATTTTAAAATTTTTTTTCGCAAACTGCTTTTTCAATATTTTTAGAGGTCGTTACAGAAGTGCTTCTCTAGATTTTATTTCCCATATTTCGTATGGGTCCCATGGGCCACAGACGAGAAAAGAAATATTGAAATTTCACCAGCCGCCACTGACGTACATTATTGGTATTTTAGTGCTCCTCACCTGCTTACTATTCTTAATACATAAATAGTAATGCCAGTGAACCGTATTATTCATCAGGAAAAACCAACCAAATATATCTTTGCATCTAGAATGTTTTCTTTAAATTTGCAAACTATTTTCTATATTATTAAGCAAGTCAAGCTATTGCTTTTGTAGCAGTAGATCCATTTACTTTAGTTTTAATAATATAAATTAAAGATAGAGTAGTGGATCCAGAGGTATGTTTACTGAAATCTAGAATATGTTGCGGAACAAAATATTATTTTATTATTACTCTAGCGAATAGTCTACATAGCCCCTCTGGCGTCTTGGATAGAATATATGTTTACTAATCATGTTATTGTTTAGGTAAGTAACTATTTTACAGTGCACATCGAATATTTTGAATATACGTAAAAAACGTAACGCATAAAGTTGGTAATTGTGTTAGGCATCCTTCACTTGTTTTACACTCAACATTTCAACCAGGGACGTCTTAAAAATGGCCAAACTGGGCCATGGCCGGGCGCCTCGGCTTCCTAGGGGCCTCGTCGTACATGCCCATTTGAAGGTTATTTCTATTTTAATTTAATTACGACACACAATCCAAAAAAATAAAAACATCTTATTAAAATAATTGAAAATAAAAATGCGGGGCGACATTTTTATAGAGATCATCGAAAGATTGACCTACGCCAAGGCTTACCTACGGCTAATAACATATACAGTTAATAACATATTAGTGAGACGATATAAGCTAACTTTTTGATTGCAAACAAAATTATAAAAGGGGGGCCTACATTTGCATATGGGGCCAGGGCCTCAAGAATGCTTAAGACGTCCCTGATTTCAACATCCTGCTCCAAATTCAAGACAGTGGCTTGGTCTCCAGTAATCGAGAAAAATTAAGTTACATATTCGGCAAAATTTACAAAGCTTTGAAATATTATTAGGAAATGTACCAAAATTATACTGAGAAAAAGTGTCGTGGTTGCATTATTACATAAAATTACAAGAACCACCCCCATTTATCTGTGAAGCCGTTCACTTTCTGGCAAAAATGCCTTTTTTTTAAACTATTTATTTAACGTCGGCCTATTTCCGCTACCAGGGCCTATCGCCGACGCAAGGAGACGAGCTACCCCCAACCTGGAAATTTTGCCGAACCTCTTCTCTTAAGAAGAGGTGGGATCTTTTACTTGCCTAACATTTAATAGACAGGGACCGCCTGCTTTACATCCCCTCCGAAGGAAATTACATAGCTTCCGCGTATACAGTGATATACAAGCCGCTAGAAGGTGCGACGAGATCGCTGTGTTTCCCAAGATGAGTGGGTCACCCATCCAAGTACTAACCGCGCTGCACGGGGCAGGTTCGGTTTGGCTAAAGCTGAATGTAAAAGAATAAAGCTTAAAATTAACAATTTGGATCAATAATAGTACACAAAAATACTTAAAAAATAATTAAAATTAGCACTTAAAAAAACTAGCGGTTTCGCGCACAGACGAACACTTTGGAATTTTGACTGCTGACACGGGAAAACAGAACTCAACGAAAAAACCCGTTCGACGCAATTCCCAGGAGCGGCCCTAGGGCGGTGCGAGCGGTGCGACCGCACCGGGCGTCTTCAGGGGGGGGCGCCGAAAATGCAATGATAGTTCGTCTGCGCAAAAAATAAAACTCAAGCGCCTTAACTAATATCACTTAACCCCACAACTTCCATTTCCGTGAAAAGATCTATATTAATTTGTTTCAGTTTTTAATTAATTTACGATGTAAATTTGACGTATGCATGATGTGAGTGTTGTCTGCGTCATAGTAGTTTAAATAAACCTTTTCAAACAAATCTTGTTCCTTTTTACTGTTATGTTATTGTTTCTCATCTATACTGACCATACTATTACTATACTAATCTTTCGGAGGTCTGAGTTATTAATAATAAAAAGATGTAAAAAATGTATGTTATCTTCAGTCTCTATGAACAGCCTAATCACGAATAAGCGATTGCATATTGGGGGGGGGGGGGGGGGCACAATGAAATCTCGCACCGCCTGAAACATTTGCTAGGGCCGCCCCTGGCAATTCCACCCTGGTCTTCCTGCCAGGAAAGTGTGTTGGATAAAAGGTGTGGTTTAAAATATTTGGATTTTTAGGAAATTTTTCGGCCTAGACGGAATTTAGAAACAAAATGGACAAAAGAACAAAAAGGACAAGAACAAAATTGAACGGAGATAAGAAGAGGGGGTTGTAAAGTTATACAGTTGAGGAAAGGTAAAGAGTAGGACAGATATAAGTTATGGTAGAGGAAAGTTTGGCTAAGGGAGGTGCCGGAAAATAGGCAACGCCTGGTATGGTAGAGGGTTGTCTGATATCGAAAAGTATTGCATTATGCTGTCTGATTCGAATTATGTTGCAGGTTAGCGGACTATCGCCCAGTTTGAATTGATAGAATTTTTGTGAAATTTCTTGGACGTAGTCCGCTAGTGGGGTTATGTCGTGGCAATATGCGTATAGATCTCTGAGGGAGGTGTACCTGTCCAAACTAGAGATGAGGCGCATAAATTTATGTTAAAGAACTCGAAGTTTTCTCATTGTCGTGGCTGGGATGCTGCACCATACCGGCGCCGTGTATGTGATTGCCGGCCTAATTGTAGAAGAACGCACTACCGGGCGTCAAAATGACGCGACACCAATTTATTTCTCAGGGGGCGCCAGTCGCGTATTACCCCGTTCTTCTACCTCCCAGGCGGGTTCGAGATAAGATGACTTCGGTAGCCGAAAAGCGGGACCAAGGCTGCACTACCACAGATCGGAAACTACGCTCTCTCTGGACCCGAATTCCCTCGTTAGGGGTTTAGGCACCTCTTAATTTCCTGAATTTTTGCATAAAAAAATCCCAACCGAAGAATTTCTCTGCGGAGGGATTAGTTTTGGTACGCGAAAATCGCGTTTTGGTCCATTAATAACGGAATATATTTCTCAAAAAACGCATAAAAAAATCCCTATCGAACCTCCGTAAAACAACCAGAAGGTCGAACGTTAATGCGAATTAACTCGACACATCCGGTTTTCTATACGAAAGTTCCAGGGATTATAGACCGTCAACAGGCCTCAAGATCAATTAAGAAATATTAGTTCAAAGAATCCGTTTATTTAACAGAATTGGTTATACAAAATTCTCAAGAAAGAATCGTGCCTTCCCCAATCAAGGTAGTGACTTTCAGACCATACAAGCGAGAGCGCTCGCGCTAACGATCGATTAGGTAGAAAAGATTCATACGTACCTTCTCAGAATCAAAATGCGAGCTTTTAGAATCATTTCAGACTCTGGGTAAATGAATAATTAAGGCTGACTGAAATTAACTTAAAAAAGTTTTACTAAATGAATTTAGTTTCGCTAGAGACTACCTAGCTTTAAAGTTCTTGTATCGTGGAGATTCACGTACTCAAACACATTCAGAGGACTTATTACTGCATAAGTTGAGTGGCGTTCGATCAGTCCACGACTTACTAACCCTTATCACAGTCGATTAATAATATCGATTTGGCAGCGTCTCACCTTCGAGCGACTATTAGGCAAAATTGAATTTTTGGATTTTTATGCACAAGGCGTTTTCCTCTATAACTTTGTCATTTGAAAAGCCCCGTTATTGGCTTTTCTACCATCGCTTTGTCTGGACTACTCAACGCGCTCGATCAAATTGCGAGCCGCTGGGTCAATCCAAACTCTTTCCATGCGAGAAACCGGCCTTGTACATGTGCATTGATTTTTATCAATTTTTGCTTATCGGCACTACGCCGGCTTTGACAAAATCTTCTATTTTGCCTTTTGGATGCAGTGCATCGTTAAAATTTTATGCTCATACTTTAGAATTGGGCTTTCAATGATCGTACCTCAAAGGTCAATGTCTTTGGTTGAGGAATAAAAAATAAAAAATAATTTAAAGTATATTTTCGTGGTACTTTTTAAACTGACTTCGTGGTACTTTTGAAAAATCCAGTTTAAGACCAATTTTAGCGTACTTTTGAAAAATCGATTTTCGAGCCAAATTTCAAGGTACTTTTGAAAAACTAATCTGCGGGTGAAATTTTGGCGTACTTTTGAAAAATCGATTTTCAAGCCAAATTTCAAGGTACTTTTGAAAAGTTAATCCGCGGGTGAAATTTTGGCGTACTTTTGAAAAATTGATTTTCAAGCCAAATTTCAAGGTACTTTTGAAAAGTTAATCTGCGGGTGAAATTTTGGCGTACTTTTGAAAAATCGATCTTCAAGCCAAATTTCAACGCAGTTTTGAAAAATTAGCCTGCAAGTGAAACTTTGGCGTACTTTCGATAAATCGATTCTTGGGCCAAATTTTGACGCCCTTCCAAAAATATTATTTTTCAAAGTCCAATTTATGGTACCTTTGAAAAAGTTTATTATTCATAAATCTTTGTCATTATATACTTCTACTCTGATATTCTGAACCAAAAACATTTTTCCTAAGTGAAAATTCGGTGTTCCTTCGAATTTTCGCCTGGTCATTTCCAACGCCTTATAGAACCCAAAACGGTCCTTGTGGACTGATCTGCGCCTCTGCAGACTCCCGAAAATGTCTTTAAATGAAATTTTTTGCCTAAGTCGAATTTTGATTATGTCTTCAACTTAGGACGATTTTGGAGAGTTCTACAACACTCCCCTCCTTTGGTTGAATCTTTTCTACTCATCGATTGCCTTTAATTTCCATATTCACTTGTATGTCTGTATGCCTTCATTTGACGGTCTGACCTATGGTACAGATGTTTTTAAAAATAACGGCCTTAATTGGGGCAGACGGCTGATTCGCCTATCTAACTTAAAATAAATACATTTTTTAAACAATACGACAAGTTGATACAACATTTTTATCAACTTAATTACACCCGCGTCGAGGTGCGAAGCGAAGCGAAGCGTAGCACAATTTTGATTAGCGTCCACTCTCACTAACTCGTTGCACTCGCTTTTTTGCCTTGGTCTCGCTCTTGCTTAACTTCGGTCCTTTCTAGAAGAGGCTGTCTATATCTCCATGCCGCAGCTTGGACGGTCCTCGCCTTTGAGTTCCAGACTTCACCATGCCGCGCCCTTGCGACAGGCTGGGTCATCTTTCCATTTTTGCACATGGAAAATGCAGTTCTGCAACTAGATTGACTTTTTAGCAAGTCGTCGACTGGAACGCGTCGACTAACAAACACAATGTGTTGTTTTTAATGAAATATTTTTCTAACATGAATTTTGTTAACTTATAATGGTTAGAAATTGGTTCTTCGTAAGGTAGATTGAATCGGCTTACGATACTCGTGCGGTCATCACTACTTTGTGAAAAAAGTATAAAAAAAAAAATTGAAGCGTCTTCTTGAGCGAAGAACGGCTTCTGAAACTCGTCTCGTAGTTTCTCCTTCGTAAGGTAGATTAAATCGGCTTACGATACTCGTGCGGTCATCACGACTTGTGAAAAAAGTATAAAAAAAAATTGAAGCGTCTTCTTGAGCGAAGGACGGCTTCTGAAACTCGTCTCGTAGTTTCTACTTCGTAAGGTAGATTGAATCGGCTTACGATACTCGTGCGGTCATCACGACTTGTGAAAAAAGTATAAAAAAAAAATTGAAGCGTCTTCTTGAGCGAAGGACGGCTTCTGAAACTCGTAGTTTCCATTTGGGGTATACGTTAATTTTGTTGACTTAAAATGATTAAAATTGAAGTTGTCTTCTTGCATAAGAAAAACAGCTTCCGAAACTCGTACTGATTCGTACTTATGCCTACGTCCATTACTCGAACTTGGCGGCTCTCGCTCTTGAGAAGCTAGGCTTACCGGATCGCGCTCTTGCGTCGGGTTCGCCGTCTTTCCATGTCTGCTCATGGAGTAGACTTTAAATTTTCGATTTGACCGCATATAGGTCAAAACCGCCACTTAGAATTTTGAGAAAAAATATAAAAAAAAGCGAAAACGGCTATTAGCCGTGGTCGACCTCAGAAATATCTAGAGGTGACTCTTCTATATCTGGCTCATCTCGAGCATCTTCGGGATCTCGACTTATTACATCCGGCTCATCTTGAGCACTTGCGGGAACATTGATTTGAACTAGTGTGGTATCGCTACGTCGCTCTGACCTGGGCGCGATCTCATTGTCTGATGAGGAAGCGTCGTCACTAAGATGAATTTCATCCGGACTATCTTCTGATTCTTCAGACAATTCCAATTCAACATCGGGGTCTCCCTTAGGTGCCGGCCTGATGGCATCGACATGTAATCTCGTCGAAGTTACCCCCTTGTGAATGAGGTAAACTTCATTGGACAATCTCTTTAAAACCTTGTGTGGCCCACTCCACGACGGTGTGAAGGTATGATCCTTCCTGATCCTTTTAGTCATTACCATATCTCCCACTTTATATACGACCGGCGTTACCGCCACTTTGGGCGCGTAACGCCATTGGTAATTTGTTTGATTTTTACGAATCTCTTTGACTCTTTCAAGGCGGGGAACGTCCGCTTGATTACGACGTTCTTGTCTATAAGCGAACATATTCCAATCACCAATCTGCGGTAATTCATAGCCGAGCACTACGAAACTGGGCGTATGCCCCGTAGCGGCGTTTTTTCTTGTTCTCAAGATATATGCCATCTGACTAACATGTCGATCCCACTCGTCGTTGGGTGAACCATATAATAAGGTTTTTAAGATCTTCTTGGCTTCTTGCACCCTCCTTTCTATTGGATTGGCCTGTTGGTGGTAAGCTGCTGTGAAGAATCTTTCAATATTGTTACGTGTACAGAACGTATCGTAAAAGCCGGAATTGAAGTGGCCTCCCTGGTCGGAAATGATGACCCTCGGAACGCCATATCTCGCCACTAGTTCCTCTTCGATAAATTGTGCTATTGTTTTTCCACTGACTTGGGTGAACGCCTTGGCTTCGACCCACTTACTAAATACATCCTCTACCATTAATATATATCGGTTATCTGCATCTTTGGTTCGCTGAAGCGGTCCGATTACATCGACGCTTAGAACTTCGAACGGATGCGATGGAGCATGGCTTCTGAGAGGAGCCTTCGGTTGTGATTGTCTGCTTTTTACGGAATTACAAATAATGCACTCATTTAAATATTTGTTAACTAGTCTCGACAAATTATTAAAATAATAGCGGCCCGAGATGATTCTAACAGTTTCATCGCGGCCGGGGTGACCTACTTCCGGTCGGTCGTGAAAATGAGATATTACTCTCATGACCATACGTTTTGGTACGTATAATTTTTCTATAACATTTTCGCCTCTCGTCCAAAGTGTGCCGCCTATCACTTGTCTTGTATTGACGAATTTCACCTCTGCCTCGGTTTTATCTGCTTGTCGCACTAGAGTATTCCATCGTTCGATTTGGTCTTGGATATCTCTGGAGTGCGTTTGCGCTTCTCTGACCTGATCGTTTAATTCCAATGTGGTAATCACTGATATTCGTTCCTTGTACGAGAATTTTGGTGGGTACATTCTCTCCTCTTCGTCGTCTGCTTCGACGTTTGGGCCTTGAGGATTTCTGCTCAAATAGTCTGCCAATATATTTTCCTTGCCGGGACAATGTTCTATTGTGAAGCTGTATTCCTGAAGTAATAATGACCAACGTGTAAATTTCGTTTTCTCGTCCTTATGCTTATTTAACCATAGTAAAGCTCGATTGTCGGTTTTGACTATAAATGGACGGTCTGCCAAATATATTTTGTATTTCCTTATATAATTAACGACGCTCAAACATTCCAATTCATTGATATGGTATTTTCTCTCCGTCGGAGATAACGTATTACTAGCATAAGAGACGATGTGCTTCTGGTCATTATCCCCCAATTGATATAATACTGCAGATAATCCTATTAAGGATGCGTCCGTCTGCAGTATGAACATTTTATTGAAATCTGGCCGGTGCAGTCCTAGAGGTTTATTCAATACTTCTTTTAGTAAAATAAAAGCTTCTTGGGCTTCCGGATTCCACTTGAAGCGCCAGTCTTTCGAGAGTAGTCGGGTCAAGGGCTTTGTAATTATTGCAACATTAGGGATATATTCACGTACCCAATTACATAAACCAAGGAAACTCTGAAGCTGGCGCCTCGTCGTAGGGGCCGGATAATTTTGTATCTGTAATATGTGTTTTTCTAATGGTTGAGTGGTGTTGGCATTTATTTGATGCCCGAGATAGGTTATGCTTGACGTGGCTACTACACATTTTTCCGGTGACACCTTTAAATTATGCAAACGCAGGCGTTCAAAGACGGCTCTCAGATGGTTTACATGCTGTTCTATATTTTCACTGTAGATGATAATATCATCGAGATATACTTTGCAGAAATGATGCAAGTAGCCGGTCAATACGTCTCTTGCCATAAATTTTTGGAATGTACATGGAGCGGTCTTCAATCCGAAAGGCATCACGTTAAATCGGTAAGATGCTCCATCTAATGTTGTAAACGTAGAATAGTTTTTTGACGACTCCTCAAGAGGGATTTGCCAATATCCGCTCTTGAGGTCCAACACCGTAAATATGTTGGCGTTTCCTAGATCCTTTATACTCTCGTATATCTTTGGTAAGACGGATGCTTCGTCTTCCGTTACTTCATTTAAGTGACGATAATCAATGCAGAAGCGAGGCTTCTTGCCGGGCCTTTCAATTATAATGGGAGGCGAACTGTACTGAGCGGTACTCGGTTCTATGACCCCGGCTTTCAGCATCTCTTCAATTTGATCGTACATAACTTTTTTCTTAGAAGGAGACATGGGGTAGGGTTTGATATTGAACGGGCGGTCGTCTTTAACTTTTATTTTATGTTTCGTTGTCACCGTGGTAGCTTGGGTAGGCACCGCGGTGAACAATTCAGCGAATTCCTCGAATAGAGGTTTTAAATTATCGTTTCCGATGATCAGTTCTTCGGGAAGCCGGCATTGCTTCCTTGCTTGATGTGCCGCTTGATTCCAGAAGACGGTTATTCGCTCTTCGGTGCCGACGTAGACACATTTACGTTGATAATCGAATACGACATTGTGAGCATATAAAAACGGGGCTCCCAGAATGAGCTCTTCATTTAAATTTTGAATGACCTGAAACGTGGTCTGAAAGGGTACATCTAGTACATTAACGTTTATGGTCGTAGTCCCGAGGGATTCTACTAAACCATCGCCACAAGCCATAACAAAAGTTTGGGGAGCTGTAAGTTGATCAATGTCGTTCAAAAATTTCGGTTGGATAATATTCCTTGTCGAACCTGTATCCAATAAAGCGTTAACCGCTCGATTATTAATTATAATCTTAATGCGAGGCAGAGGGAAAGCGTCGTTGGTTTGATTGATAGATTCTAATGTAGTGAATCGGTGGGGAGATAGGTTGACTTCTTGATCCTTAAACAGGTAATTAAGGTCAGGAAGGTCATCGAAGTTTTTTAATTTAAACTTCTTGCTTCGGAGCTTCCTCGAGGGTCGCTTCGAGCCTGCTGGGGCCTGGTAGGCGGGGCTGGTACAGTTCGGCCTGGGCCATCGCCTCTGACCCCCGCTTGGTTTCCCGTATTCATATTACGATAGGGATTGTTTGGGCATTCCGCATGAAAATGCCACTGCTCTGTTGGGCAATATCTGCAAGGGCGATACGGGACTCGGGAGTTCCTTACGTCTCCAGTACCCCTTCTCGGTATATCCCCTCTAGGCAGCGAGGAAATATTATTTGCAAAATGCACCCTTGGTGCTGGCGGATTATCTCTTCTTTGAGATCCATTGAATGGTGTCCTAGATGCACCAAAGGAACTGGAGGACGGCTTCGCTAATGCGGAGGGTTCCGTTCTCCAGTTACTGCTCGATTGCTGATTCCCTTGAGCTGAAGCGGTAGAGGTGGACGCTTCTCGGTCTTTGCTTTTCTTTGCATTTTGCAGAATCTCGAATTCTTTATTCTCATCCATGATTTTGGCCATTTGTTCGGTCATCGTCACTAGTGTATTTGTATCTAGTATGACGGCACTCTTTAGGAGCATTTTCATATCAGGTCTCAACTGATTGAAGATGGTAGCCGCCTTCATCGCCTCCGGCTTAAACGGATCGATCCTGTTGAAGAGGCATACCTTCCTGGAAATAAATACTGACGTATTTTCCTCGGCATCTTGTTTCTTGCCATATAAATTAGCTACTGCTTCGGTGAGTACTTCACCTGAATCGTATCGGCTTCTGAACCGCTCGAGGAATAGAGGATACGTGGTAATTAGGGTTCGGTATTGTTCGAACCATTTCCTAGCATCGTCTTTGAGCTGTTCTGATATTTTATACAGACGGTCGTTATCCTGCGTAATTCGTACTCGGACGAAAAATTCCTCCATATGATGAATGAAGGTTTCAGGGTCTTCGTGTTCGAAGCCATGAAATTCCGCATTTGGATGCTTCGACCGATACTTATGCTCGTGTGTGGCTTCGCTTAGAGCTTTGGCAAGACCTGCTGCCATTTGGGCGAACACTTGTTCTGAGGAGGGCTGTATGACTCCTTCAGTGGTACTCGGGCCAACCCCCGAACTACCCAGTACATCCTCCGCGCACGGCCTCTCTAACCCTCTAGAGACGTTGTCCATCACAGATGTCGGCTCGTCGTAAAACTGGAAAGGCGTTGATTCATCCATATCCTTTCCAGAAAGCCCTGCTGACTAACAACGCCCCACGTTGGGCGCCATGTAGAAGAACGCACTACCGGGCGTCAAAATGACGCGACACCAATTTATTTCTCAGGGGGCGCCAGTCGCGTATTACCCCGTTCTTCTACCTCCCAGGCGGGTTCGAGATAAGATGACTTCGGTAGCCGAAAAGCGGGACCAAGGCTGCACTACCACAGATCGGAAACTACGCTCTCTCTGGACCCGAATTCCCTCGTTAGGGGTTTAGGCACCTCTTAATTTCCTGAATTTTTGCATAAAAAAATCCCAACCGAAGAATTTCTCTGCGGAGGGATTAGTTTTGGTACGCGAAAATCGCGTTTTGGTCCATTAATAACGGAATATATTTCTCAAAAAACGCATAAAAAAATCCCTATCGAACCTCCGTAAAACAACCAGAAGGTCGAACGTTAATGCGAATTAACTCGACACATCCGGTTTTCTATACGAAAGTTCCAGGGATTATAGACCGTCAACAGGCCTCAAGATCAATTAAGAAATATTAGTTCAAAGAATCCGTTTATTTAACAGAATTGGTTATACAAAATTCTCAAGAAAGAATCGTGCCTTCCCCAATCAAGGTAGTGACTTTCAGACCATACAAGCGAGAGCGCTCGCGCTAACGATCGATTAGGTAGAAAAGATTCATACGTACCTTCTCAGAATCAAAATGCGAGCTTTTAGAATCATTTCAGACTCTGGGTAAATGAATAATTAAGGCTGACTGAAATTAACTTAAAAAAGTTTTACTAAATGAATTTAGTTTCGCTAGAGACTACCTAGCTTTAAAGTTCTTGTATCGTGGAGATTCACGTACTCAAACACATTCAGAGGACTTATTACTGCATAAGTTGAGTGGCGTTCGATCAGTCCACGACTTACTAACCCTTATCACAGTCGATTAATAATATCGATTTGGCAGCGTCTCACCTTCGAGCGACTATTAGGCAAAATTGAATTTTTGGATTTTTATGCACAAGGCGTTTTCCTCTATAACTTTGTCATTTGAAAAGCCCCGTTATTGGCTTTTCTACCATCGCTTTGTCTGGACTACTCAACGCGCTCGATCAAATTGCGAGCCGCTGGGTCAATCCAAACTCTTTCCATGCGAGAAACCGGCCTTGTACATGTGCATTGATTTTTATCAATTTTTGCTTATCGGCACTACGCCGGCTTTGACAAAATCTTCTATTTTGCCTTTTGGATGCAGTGCATCGTTAAAATTTTATGCTCATACTTTAGAATTGGGCTTTCAATGATCGTACCTCAAAGGTCAATGTCTTTGGTTGAGGAATAAAAAATAAAAAATAATTTAAAGTATATTTTCGTGGTACTTTTTAAACTGACTTCGTGGTACTTTTGAAAAATCCAGTTTAAGACCAATTTTAGCGTACTTTTGAAAAATCGATTTTCGAGCCAAATTTCAAGGTACTTTTGAAAAACTAATCTGCGGGTGAAATTTTGGCGTACTTTTGAAAAATCGATTTTCAAGCCAAATTTCAAGGTACTTTTGAAAAGTTAATCCGCGGGTGAAATTTTGGCGTACTTTTGAAAAATTGATTTTCAAGCCAAATTTCAAGGTACTTTTGAAAAGTTAATCTGCGGGTGAAATTTTGGCGTACTTTTGAAAAATCGATCTTCAAGCCAAATTTCAACGCAGTTTTGAAAAATTAGCCTGCAAGTGAAACTTTGGCGTACTTTCGATAAATCGATTCTTGGGCCAAATTTTGACGCCCTTCCAAAAATATTATTTTTCAAAGTCCAATTTATGGTACCTTTGAAAAAGTTTATTATTCATAAATCTTTGTCATTATATACTTCTACTCTGATATTCTGAACCAAAAACATTTTTCCTAAGTGAAAATTCGGTGTTCCTTCGAATTTTCGCCTGGTCATTTCCAACGCCTTATAGAACCCAAAACGGTCCTTGTGGACTGATCTGCGCCTCTGCAGACTCCCGAAAATGTCTTTAAATGAAATTTTTTGCCTAAGTCGAATTTTGATTATGTCTTCAACTTAGGACGATTTTGGAGAGTTCTACAACATAATCACCATTGTGTACAACATTTTTTTTTATTTTGTCTGTTTAGTCCGCTACCCCTGGCCAGGAGCGGGTACAGACTTCTGGACATGGAGTAGACCTTACGTACTGTCTCATTAATATGGGTGTTAAACGTCAGTCGTTTGTCTAAGTTAACCCCCAAATATTTCACGCACCGTTTGATAGGAATTTGTCTACCTCCGATCGAAAATGGCGTTAAAATCCGATTTTCGGTAAATCGGCGCGTGAAGAGAATCGACTCGGACTTCTCGGAGTTGATCCAAATTTTCCACTTGTCGTAATACGCCGTGGCACAAGCCATGTGTGTCTTCAGCAGCATATTGGCCGCTTGAGCATTATGTGAGTGCACATACATGGCCGTGTCGTCGGCGTACTTGGCAAGATTAGAATTCGGGAACTCCGGGAAGTCGGAGACGTACAGTTTCGGTGAAAGGGGGGACGCCCGCGCGAATGTCCCACCGAGTTGATAGTTTATTATTCACCCTAACCTGCAGCGATCTATCTGTCAGAAAAGAGTGAATAAGTTTGGTTATGTACATGGGAAAGTCCAGTACGTTTAGTTTGTGAAGCAGCCCCGAAATTCATACGGTATCGAAGGCTTTCTCAGCATCGAGGAGCAGCCCCTGCTCCGCCTGAAGCCGAACTGGTACTCATCGTCGATGTGGAGTTCATCCTGAGCAGAGTCTAGTCTTATCAGGATGACCTTCTCAATCAACTTGGAGATCGCCGACAGTAACGAGATCGGTCGGTAACTACCGGCGAGCTTCGCGTTCTTGTTCGGCTTCAGGATTGGCACGACCACGGCGCATTTCCACTGGCTAGGCCAGTGTTGCAGTCACAGGATCGCGTTGACAATGTACGACAATTGTACAATACCTTTCCATCAAGGATGTATACACAGTTAAGACACATCTACGCTCGCCCCTGGGAAAAATACCTTGCTAAGCTTAATACATACCTATCGCGGGGTTTTGATTGCAAATTACTCGGAAGCTACTAATTCTATATAAAAAGTCCAAAGAAGTCAATTTGTAGAACGGAAAACTGAGTATGAAATTTGCAATGGCGTAAGTAGGGGGGCTAGGGGGGCACTCTGCCTCCCGCCCCCATCGTGTAACGCCTCTACTGTAGATAAAAGTCTATATATTATTTTTTACTTTCAACTGTTTTATAATGCCCTGCAATAAACTGCCCCCTCCGCCCCAAACAGCGGGCTACGCCACTGAGAATATGCCTGTCATGGTTTCCTTCATTAAAAGTTGAGAGCGAAAGAATCGGAGTCACTGTTGCTACGGATGATGCCGGTTTGTTAATTGTATTTTCTGAAATGTTATCAGTGCGAAACAGCTATCATTGTGGGATGTGACATCGACCTGTTAGCTGTTATCATCGTTCTTTCTCCTTATGGCAAACAATAAATTTTCAAAACAACAGGAGAACAACAAAAAAAAATTACAGTTCTCGTGACTTACAGTCGTTAACACTTTTAAGAAACTCCAAATACTCCAGTCATTTTAGACAAAAATATGGCTTCTGATCTAACAAAATACATATTCATATTTTTTTTTGTTGAAATCGATTTATTTTGGTGTTTTAAAGAAAATATTAAAAATCGGCAACGAGATCACTACGGCATAAAAAAAATTTTAAGGTCAAATTTCACAAAAAACTGTTTTTTGCGAATATTGCGCTTTCTATGGCTTGGAGGCCAATTGAGGTTATTATAAAAATGAAAGATAATGAAATTCCGCCCAAAAATGATCTCTTCCATGTTTTATGTACAACGAACGGTTTAGACAAAAATGTGCTTCGAGGTTTCCGCGCAAGGCATAATATATATATTTTTATTTTGATTAAATTTTGGACAATTCTGAACAAGTTTCATTAACAAAATTTTCCAATAAAAAAACACCTAATATGATTTCTTGATTTTCTCCGCATATTTTGGTACCGCAGGTGGCTTTGCATTTGTAGAAGGCGAATATTTTTCTGGCCATAAGTAGATCCTAAGTTATTCTTTACTTAAGTAAAATTTGATTCAAATTGAAAAAAAAAAAAATAGTTGGTGTTACCATTTCAAGTGAAACATACATTAAATATATAACCAATAAATTTTAATGTGAAGATTTGGCAAATATTACTGTATATGACGGTAAATATATATCGATCAACTAATAATATACATAGAACAAGCACGAATTCTATGCATGGACTATATGAAATGTAGCATAATATTATGCCTTGCGCGGAAATTTCGAAGCACATTTTTGTCTAAACCGTTCGTTGTACGTAAAAAATGGAAGAGATCATTTTTGTGCGGAATTTCATTATCATTTTTCATAATAAACTCAATTGACCAGCGAGCCCTAGAAAGTGCGATATTCGCAAAATAATTTTTTATGCCGTAGTGATCTCGTTGCCGATTTTTAATATTTTCTTTAAAACACCAAAATAAATCGATTTAAAAAAAAATGAAGGATATATTTTGTTAGTCTAATTTCACTGGATTAAAAGAAGCAATACCATTTGCCGACGCCATTAGTGTTTTCTTCAAAGAAAAGGCGCAAAACACTTAATTTGCTTATAAAAAGAGAGGATTTACAAGATATCGTACTAATCTTTAGTAATCAAAGCGAGCCATGAGGATATCGCAGGCTGGTTAGAGCTGTGGCGGGAGTTCTGTCATTCCAATCCTACTAGATATACGCATATTCATCCTGATCTCCCATCTAAGTTTTGGCACGAAAATTATGAATATCCAAGAAAATATATCACAACAATAATACGCCTCAAATTTGGACACGCCTGTTATCCAGAACATTTACATAAAATAAATGTTCTGCCTTCAGAGAATTGTGATATTTGTAATATTAAAGGTGACCTGGATCATATTTTCTTCCAGTGTTCTAAATATAAAGCAGCAAGTGACAGACTACATAACAATCTTGGGGGTGGTGATAGGTGGTGGTAGTGGGGGTGGATGAAGTAAAAAAACATTTTGAGGTTTCTAGTTCTTGTACACACACTAAGTCACAATTTTTTTTCATCCCCTTTAATAATGGGGTGGGGGTGGTAATAGGGGTGGCTAATTCCAATTTTTTTTAAACCTTAGCCTCTCTTGTATATACTAAATACCAATTTTATGGACTCTTACCTGCTTGATTTACCTATTTTTCCCAAATTTACCCTAATTTACCCCCCAACCCTTCGACGGAACAAGATGAAAATCTAGTTCTAGATAAAGTACATATGTGTACCAAATTTCAAGTCAATATCTCAAACGTATCCAGAGTAAACGTGCGCACAAAAAAGTTACAGACAGATCGACAGACAGAAATTTTTTTTCGCTCAAGCTTAAAATCTCGACGTTTCGTGACATTCTAAGCCTATTTGAACAATACAAATTTTTTAAAATTTTTTTGTCGTTATTATACTTCCACTGGATGTGGAAGTAAAATTCAAGTGCGACTACCTAGACCACCGAATTCTTACTCATTTAGATGTTAATAATCGAAAAAATATACTACTACTTTTAGCTTGGCCCTCATTTTTTTTTTTTTTGTTTAACAAGTATTGATTTTATTAGACAATTTCCTAAGGAAGGAACACTAGCGAAAAATATTTCAAACAATATTTGTTCCATTCAATAGGACACATCTTTTGGGCAGAACAGTTTTTTCATCCCCCACCTCCGATGAGCGGGGGGTGGTGCTAACTTTTGAAGAGTGAGGGGGAGAAAAAAATGTTTGGTACAAAAGTTATGTAATTTTTTCCGTAGAATCAGAATACGCGATAAAAAATAGAGAGTGCCATTCAAAATTCAAAAGGGGTGAGAGGTGGAAAAATGTTCTGCCGAAAAGATGCCCCTCCGATGCCTCCGAACGGAACACCTTTAATCTGAAATACTTTTCGCTAGTGTCCCTTTCTGAGGAGATATTGTCTAATAAAACCAATACTTAACTTCAGCAAAAAAAAATTGAGAGCAAGGCTAAAAGTAGTAGTATATTTTTTCGATTATTAGCATCCAAATGAGTAGTAATTCAGTGGTCTAGGTCTTCGCACTTGAATTTTTGTGTGTGTGAGAGTGTGTGTGTGTGTGTGTGTGTGTGTGTGTGTGTGTGTGTGTGTGTGTGTGTGTGTGTATGTATGTTAGCACGATAGCGGCGAAGCTACTAAACGGATTTGGATGAAACTTTGCATGAGGGTTTCTTTAGTGCTCCAGAAGATCTGAAAAGGTTTTGGGTGAGATCGGATTACGTTTAGTGCCGTTTTGGCACAATAAGTTGTTTATTTTATGATTACTTACAATTTGTAATTGAACCATTGAAAAGCAGTAAAAATTCCGATTTCAACGATATATCACACTTGCACTTTTTCGATTTGGTTTCCGTGAAAAAAAATAAAAAACACGCTTCTTGTGTAAGATAAATTTTATAGTCTAACCTAACGTTCGATAGACGTGTCAGAGAACGTATACCACAAAATAATACAGGGCTGTACCTCTTACTCTTTGCAAATTTGCAGCCGTAAAGGCTTTTTTTAGAGACTATTGACGGAATCGGGACTGTACTGATCTGACGAGAGTGAAATTCTACATCTCAGCGCGACATTCCGAACGACTAATTATTTACGGTTAATTAGTTATTAACGTGCAAAGATTGTCTATCTCTTTTTTGCGGGGGAACGAGATGGAAGATGGACACTCTTCTAACACAAATTCGGGATCGAGAAACGTCAAACGAAAAATTGCAAAAATGTCACTTTTGATTCGTTTGTGCCGAGCTGAATTTTCGAATTTCGACATGCAATTTACGATGCGGATCAACTACAAGTCTTTCTCTTTCCACCGCTACATAGTACGGCCGTCGCGGTATCGTATTTTTTAAAATACGAGTAAATTTAGATGTCTTGTTTTCGACCAAAATTTACCCTCGGATGCCGCAACTCTGAAAACGGTTTTTCATCTGTAACTCGGAAACTGTGAGAGATAGCTCAAAAATAAAAACTAGCTAAGGAAAACTACATGTCAGGAACGTTTTGCCGTACTCGAAATTTTAATGGGACTTTTCGTTTGGGTCCGGCGGGCCTTTCAAGATGACGGTGTCATGCACTTTTTTCATTAAATCGTTCGTAACTTCTAAACGGGGACTCCTACGGCAAAAAACTTTGACCTAACTAAATTGTAGAGAATTAAATTACCTAAAAGCCTTTTTTTGGATTTTCATGCTGCTGCAAAAATTACCGAGATACGATCGGCCAAAGTGGAGACTTTTTTGAAATTCGTCTAAAATCTCGAATTTTTTCTCTTTAAACCTCCATAACTCTTAAACGGCGTCCCTAGGCCAACATACTTCGGCCTAACGAATGTGTAGAGAATTTAATGCTACAAAAAATTATTTTTTATTTTTTGACATAAGACAAAAAATAAGGACGTTAGGAACGAAACAAGTGGAAATTTACATTTTCCAAGGAAACGTGTTTTCTTCTCTTCTCTTGCGAATATCTAGATAAATATTGATTTTGGCAAAAAAATAGTAGGGATCTATTAGAAAGACAATAAAATGATGATGAGTTTGCTTTGTCAAAAAATGTCTGTAGGATTAATGGTTTCGCTGCTATATATGTTTCAACACAAAATTTCGATTTTCCCATATGCCCAAATTATATTTGATACTGATTTTTAAAATTTCCGAAGTGAAATTTATAGTTTTTTGTCCTCAAAGCAGTGCAATGTACAGGGTGATATTCTAATAATGACAGAGGTGTTTAGTGATTTCGGCTGATAATTCGGGAAGGGTTGAAGATATCGAACTGAAATTTGAAACGTAGGTATAAATATTGTAGACGGACGGATTACGAGTGAATTAATAATACATCTACGTCACATGACGTCACAAAAATGAAAAATTATTACAACAGACGAACTGGTACAGATATCGACTTAACGGTTGGAGTTATTGAATTGAAATTTGAAATGGAAATATTGTAAATGGGCGGAATAAAAGTGAATTAATAATACACCTACATCTACATGACGTCACAAATAAGACAAATTCTTACAACAGGCGAACTGGTACAGATATTGACTTAACGATTGGAAACATCCAATTAAAATTTGAAATGTGGGTGGAAATATTGTGGACGGACGGAATACAAGTGAATTAATAATTCACCTACGTCCACATGACATCACAAATAAGAAAAATTCTTAGAAACTGGTGCAGATATCGACTTAACTATTGGAAACAACCAATAAAAGTTTGAAACGTAGGTGGAAATATTGTAGATGGATGGAATACGAGTGAATTAAAAATACACCTACGTTCTGATGACGTCATAAAAACATAAAATTCTTATACCAGGCGAACTGATGATGATATCAAAAAAATATTTCTACAAGACGAGTCACCAAATTTTTTTTTTAATTTCCAAGAAATATCAAATTTTCGGAGAAATGTCACTTTTCAGAAAAATGTCAAATTTTTAAAAAATGTCAAATTTTCAGGAAAACGTCAAATTTTCGGAGAAATGTCACTTTCCAGAAAAATGTCAAATTTTCGAAAAAATGTTAAATTTTCAGGGAAATGTCACTTCAGAAATATGTCAAATTTTCGGAAAAATGTCACTTTTCAGAAAAATGTAAAATTTTCGAAAAAACGTCAAATTTTCGAAGAAATGTCACCTTTCAGAAAAATGTCAAATGTTTGAAAATTGTCAAATTTTCGGAGTAATGTCAATTCAGAAAAATGTCAAATTGTCGGAGAAATGTCTCTTTTCAGAAAAATGTCAAAAATTCAGGAAAATGTCAATTCAGAAAAATGTCAAATTTTCGAACAAATGTCAAACTTTCGGAGAAATGTCACTTTTCAGAAAAATGTCAAAAATTCAGGAAAATGTCAAATTTTCGGAAAAATGTCATATGTTCGAAAAACGTCACATTTTCGAAGAAATGTCACCTTTTTGAAAAATGTCAAATGTTTGAAAATTGTCAAATTTTCGGAGTAATGTCAATTCAGAAAAATGTCAAATTGCCGGAGAAATGTCTCTTTTCAGAAAAATGTCAAAAATTCAGGAAAATGTCAATTCAGAAAAATGTCAAATTTTCGAACAAATGTCAAACTTTCGGAGAAATGTCACTTTTCAGAAAAATGTCAAAAATTCAGGAAAATGTCAAATTTTCGGAAAAATGTCAAATTTTCGAAAAACGTCACATTTTCGAAGAAATGTCACCTTTCAGAAAAATGTCAAATGTTTGAAAATTAGCAAATTTTCGGAGTAATGTCACTTCAGAAAAATGTCAAATTTTCGAGAAAATTCAAATTTTCGGAAAAATGTCACTTCAGAAAAATGTCAAATTTTCAGAAAAATGCCAGATTTTATTAAATGGACTCAAAGGAAAATTCCTAAAAAATACTACGGGTCCATCTGTGGTATAAGTTCTCTGCTAGTGTGTTAAAGCGTGCAGACTGTATGCTGAGTATTTTTGACGTGTCAAGTGCATCGTGAGATTACAAGTTTTTTTGACGTTTATAAAGCCCGCGGATGGTGTGAGAGGCCATCCTGAACCGCTTACAAGCCCTAGAAGTGTAAGCAACCCCACCGGAATGCTTTCGGTGAGTTTTTTCCAATAAAACTTTAAAAGTGTTAGTAACATTATATTTTAAAAACTATTTCCGCTACTTCCGGCATCCCGCCGGAAATTCTTCCGGCAACATAACCTAAAAATAGTACTACATAACCTAAAAACAATTTAAGACATTGGTACCAACCTAAACATTTTTCAAAAACCAAATTCCCCAGAGAAACATTGGAACCAAAAATTTGACAGCTATCACTTCCCCGATCGATTTAGCGAAAAATCGGTCGAGGCCAAAAGATAAAACTAAATATACCAACTCAAACTTAAACGATCCACCATGAACACTACCCTGGCTACATCTGGCAGGGAAGCTGTCCACCAAGAGTTATATGGTTTTTTCCAAAGATGGCCATCCCTGCCATCCATCCCATTACCAACGAACAGGTTTCTTCGTTCAGTTATTTCCCGTATCAATAATTAAAATTATTAAGTGCTCTTGCCTTCGAACGTTTTTATAGTATTGTTTATTTTTATATTAATTTTAGGTCCATGTGGACACATTATAATTTTAACCTAGTTTTTAAGCCTGCCTACAGAAGACAAACAGACTTTTCTATGTTTCTCCAAGCCAAACCAGACCTATCCCGTCCAGCCTCACACTCGCCACGACGGTGTTCACCATGGTTGTCTGGCTGGCCCCGGGCTAGGATCCGATGAAGCATAATATTTGTATTAAAACATTGAATAAAACATTAATGTTGTGCAGACTATAAATTTGACACTCAAGTTCTTAGGTCCAAATCCCACCGAACGCAAGACTTTTTTTCTGATTTAATATGAAAAAAATATTTCAACTTAATAAATATAATTAAATGAGATCGTTCATATTGTTTAGTGGTCTTTTCGGCTTCAAAGATTCACTGGGTGGGGAGGTTCCAGCCGCTTCCAGTAGCTGCCGATTTTTTAAAGACACAATAAAACACCGGTAAACCAACAAATATTTGACAAGCTAAATATTTCATTGTTTTCAAAGCCACCTCAGTTAGTTACTTCTTAATATTTAATTAGAACAAAATTGTATTTTATTTTCTTTTAGTTGTAATTTTGTTTGTATTTATAGTACATTTTAATACGACATATGAATAAATTCCTTATTAATAGTACTAATAAATGGTATCACGGTACCAATATGATTCCATTTGAATAAATTGATTTTTGCCCCAAAAACCATTTTGATGCATTTTATTCGCTCATAAATAACGTAATTTAGTATTTTTGACGGGATTTCGATCTTTCTAGCATTACACGGGTCATTTAGAATAAAGCGGAACCGTCCTGGCACACTTTAATGGAAAAGTAAAAATTATATTATAAAAAATATTGACGTTTGAAATGTCATTTACTTGGTATCGTTGAATTCAGAAAATTATGCAGATTTAAAAAATGCAAATCTGAAGCCAAAATAAAAATATTCAAAATGGCGGCTCCAATATGGCGGATGGAATTTTTTCCAAGCAAGGGTTTTAAACTTAAAATGAGCATCTAGGTGATGCTATTTATTATCGGAAATAGTATTTTTCAGATTTTTCTATTAATTGCTGGACAATTACAGTAACAAAATGGCGACATTTTGTTAATAAAATTGTGAAAACGCACGTTGTTTAGGCCATCTTTGTTTTTCGATTCAGAAACAAATGAAGAATCAACTTCGTTTGTTTAATTATCTTTGATTCTGTTCGTTAGAATTTCTGATGCAACTGCCGTAGTTTCCAAGATATTCGATTTTTAAACTAAATACTTCATATTATAAACGTTCCCACGCCATCTTTAAACTTAAATTTTTTCGAGACTATTTAACTCTATATAAATAAATAAGAAAAATATATTGATTCTCAATTTATAAACTTTTTTGATCTCCGTCATTTTTTCTCTAAAACTAATTTTATTGAGACTTTTGCAAAGAAACAAAAATTTCACGTTTTCTCGAAAATTCCTTTATAGTTTAAAATGCATTTTTTTTCTGAAGTAAGTGCTGTAAACGGACGAAAAAATTTGAACGCCTAGGTTACGCTATTAATATAGCGTAACCTAGAAAATTATATTTTTTCAATTACTGACTACTTGCAATAACAATATGACTAAGTTTTTATTGAAAAAATGCGAAAAAGCACATATTTTCTATAATTCCTTCTTTGTTCTCTACACTATAGAAACAATAAAAAAATCATTTGCAAGCTTAATTAATATTCTTTTATTTCCATCGTTAGCATTTTTAACGTGAGTATCATAGTTTCTGAGATATTTAATATTTTAACTAAATACTTCGTCTTATAAACGTTCAGACGCCATTTCTATACTTCTATATATTCAGGATCATTAATTCTACAAAAATTCTTAAATGTCTAGCATTCTTTCTCCAAATGTAACACTTTTCAAGCCATTTGGCGAAAAGCGTTTTGAAATACCTTTTTTGAAGCTAAAATCGCCATTTTCAAGTTGTTATAACTTACAGAATATCAATTTATATGAAAAGTTTCGTAGAACATTTTGTTCTCAAAATTTGATCCTCCTTCAGCTTCAGTATACATATTTTTTTGTGCCCTGCCCTGAAGAGTGGAGGTATCCACCCTCTATAAATCAGCAAGCCCCCGAACTATATAGAAACTATTCTGTTGTTACATGTTTACACTCCTTTTGTAAACACCCTGTATCGTGGATCCGGAAATTATAACACCAGGGTAACACTAAGCACTAGTTTATTAACTTACGAACTAATTACAACAAATAATTACTTCACTAATATTACACCAAGTAATACAATTCACTGCTTCAGTCACTTGATCACTTTGCTTACTTCTGAACTTGCTGAACTTGCTATCTGAACTAAATTGTCTTCTGGACTGAACTGTAATCTCCTCACTCGCCTTCTCCATGCCTTTATATACCTAAAGATGAGGGCTCCAAAATATTCTCAAATAATCTGTAACTTTCTAGTTTATGACACCGCGCGCCATCTCTGGGATGATGTCCAAACTAACCAACCAACTTATTTCTCTGTTACTTACACATGGAACTTAGGGGAAATTCCCATAGATGGGGAATAAAGCTGCAGCTCTGTGATAAATTTACTATTAAATTGCCAAAAATAAACTAAATCTAATTCATCTGACAGTGACATTATTCCGAAGTTAAAACCTCTAGCTACTTTACTAATACTCTGTGCAGCCATTATAGAAAATACATTTTTGTACTGAAATCTGTATCATCACCCACTCAACTTAAATATATAAAGTAACGAGTACTGTATAATTAGTTTCCAAAGCATTATTTACTTTTCCCGTCGTTCTATTCCAAAATCAACATTTGATGATAACCCGTGCAGAACGTAAATAACAAAATTTTATGTGTTTACTAAATGGTAGCCATGAAATGACCAATAAAAACAAAACTATTATTTCATATTATACTGACTACTTTTCATTCCGCTTCAGTTACTTATCCAGCAAGTGCCACCTTAGTGAAAGAGACTCATTAATTTTTAGCAAATACAAATCTTTCATACTATTTATATCTAACATGAAATCGAAAATATCCTGGATTTTATCTATATAGTAAACCGCGTTGATTATAGTTTATTTTTAGCCAAATTGAGTTCTTTTTGCTAGTATTTTTTTTTCTTGCTCAAACAATTGACGATTTGCACGAAAGAAAGTTTGGTAAAAAGTGTCTAGATTGGTATCACTGTAATTCACTGCACATGTTGACCAACTCGTCATTTCCAAACTTTGCAACAATTAAATACCTATAGTATAATCATCATAACATTGTTTTCATTATCTTTAATGTTAAACCTACTTCCATTGAATATAAATGATATTTGTTAGGTTGTTTCGTAGTCTACAATATTTGAAAAATGTCGAATTATGCAATTTGTCAAACACTGTTTCCAACTCTCAGTTTAGAAGAAGTGTTGGCAGCAGTGATTGAAAAAATGCATAATTCGACATTTTTTAAATATTGTAGACTACGAAACAACCTAATAAAGATGATTTATATTCAATGGAAGTAGGTTTAACATTAAAGGTAATGAAAACAATGTTATGATTATTATATTATAGGTATTTAATTGTTGCAAAGTTTGGAAATTATATGAGTTGGTCAACATGTGCAGTGAATTACAGTGATACCAATCTAGACACTTTTTACCAAACTTTCTTTCATGCAAATCGTCAATTGACCAAAGGTAAATAAGGAAAAGTGTGTGAACTCAACTCATGCAATAGTCAAAATATCTGTTCCCTTAATATAATAAGAACGATCCGATAATAAACGACAATGAACGAGGATGAGTCCTTAGAGTTAACCTGATATGAGAAATACACACAATTATTTTAATACTAGGAAAATTGTGCAGAAGGCGCTTTTATCAGCTATGTTTAAAAACCTCATAGCTAATGCATATCCAACAACGTGAAATTTACATAAATTGTGAGGTCGGTCATAATTTGGTTCACATTGAGAATACCAGTAATGTGATGTTGAAAATAGTCTGCAGTATTATGAAATATTTAATGGTGAACATTTCTAGATAAGAATTATTGACAGCAACGTTCGCGCTGCCCAGAAAATAGGAAAAATAAGTGTGGGGACGCGTGTAGGTTCCCACAATTGGGAAAGTCCCCAAAGCCCTGTTTTTTTGCAGGTGGAAATCCCCACAGTTAATGGAAGACACACACACACACACACACACACACACATACACACACACAGACATTTTTCAAAAACAACTTTTTTGGGTTCCTGGTTATCTCAATTTTCGATTTTGAACTAATTGTAGTAACCTCCCACAATTTTATTGTGGGGAGGTTAAAATTGTTTAATTGTGTTCAAAATGCCGCAAATTTATACAAGAGATGAAAAAGTGGACATGTTAATTATTTATTGGGAATCAGGCCTGTAGCTAGGGGGGGGGGGGCAGGACGGGCGACGCCCGTCCTGGAATAAGTTTCGCCCGACCTACGGTGATCGTAATGGGGGCAATTTTAATATTTTGAAAGAGATTGGGTAAACATTTTTAAATTTTTTCGAACTAAAAAGTTTTTTAAATTTATGCCGAACGATATCCTGATAGACAATGTTCATCGTGAAATTATTTTAAACATCTTGAAAATCAATTCCGAAGAGAGCCCAACAATGATCCCGACGAAAATTTCATTCTTAACGAAGGAACGGAAATTAATGTTTTGGCTCGAATAGAAGTTGATAAGACTGTTTCTTTAAGGAAAATTGGGTTTGAACTGGAAATCAGTTACCAAACGGTAAGCCGAATTTTGCACAAATACCACTACAAATCTTTTAAATACCAATTGTACCAGCACTTGTACGAAAAAGATTAGGAACGTAGGATGGAATATTGCAATTTGATTTTGCAGAACAAAGTGCAGCCAAACAATGATTTTTTGGGAATGACTTTATTTTCGAACGAGTCTAGGTTTACAAAGGGATTATTTAACCGACAAAATACAAAATATTGGTCACAAGAAAATCAACATTTATTACGGGAGGGTAACTTTCAAGTGCGGTTCGGTTTCAATGTTTGACTTGGAATAATCGGTAGCAGCACTGACCCAATTTGAAAGACCCCTGACTGGTGTCGGGGGTCAGATACTTGAGATTCCTGCAAGATTAGATTTAGGACATTTTAGATGAGTTACCTTTGGATTTAGGACAGGGAATATATTTCCAACAAGATGGCGCTCCTCCCCATAGTTCAAGGATAGTAATTGATTATCTTCAACGGAGATTCGGAGAAAACGTAATTTCGACGAATGGTTGTGTGAGGTGGCCTCCAAGGTCACCTGATTTAACACCTCTTGATTTCTTTGTTTGGGGTCATTTAAAAAATATTGTCTACGCAACCGCCGTTACAACCCGTGAAGACCTGGCGCTAAATCATTTTGATAAATTTTATTTGCTCATAAATCACGTAATTCAGTATTTCTGACGGGATTTCGATTTTTCTAGCATTACTAGCATTACACTGGTCATTTAGAATAAATCGGAACCGTCATGGCACACTTAAATGGAAAATTAAAAATTATATTATAAAAAAAATATTGACGTTTGAAATGTCACTTACTTGGTATCGTTGGATTCAGGGACAAAAGGACAAGAGTCTCTGTTACACCCGGTACTTTTAAAAAATAAATCAGCAGTAATTTTTCAAACGTTAAATGTCTAAATTTAGAGGTGGTTTTCACTCCTTGAGGGTGAAAAGTAAGTACCGGGACCATATGGGAAATTAATGATGGTACCCTTTATTACAACAGTCGTCTATAAGAAAAATTATCATTACATATGAGATATTTTTTCCCCTAGGCACTGTACCATATAACAAAAAGCCAATTAAAAAAGCGCGTGCAGTCCACAGCAGGCGGCAGATAATTCAATCTCCGTAAATACTAGATTGTGATATTTATGTCTAGTCGATTTTCATCACCGCAATATAAATAAATACATTATTCAAGGCCTTCTATATTTAACCATTTGTTATTTACCTATTGGTTTTTCTATTTTGATTAGTTATTTTAAAATTATTGTATTTCGCTCATTTCTAGGTAACAAAACTACATGATTTACGTTTAAATTGATACTGGCAAGCCGCCACAATAAATTGGCATTCACGGTGCAGTCCAAGTATTCCACATGGAATTCACAGTAATTATGTAAAAGCGTCGGAGAGTTTGTATCGTCCAAGAGGAAATAACGTATCTTCACGTTACTAGGTCAATTTTTAAACATACCAGTCATACAGATTAATCGATAAATTGGCGAGTTTCAAATTTTCCTTTGGAAAATTATGAAGGTTGCACCAAAATATATTTAGAATAGAATGCATTAACACATCCTGATACGAGGTGCTAACAAAGAACACGTCTTTGTTCTGATATTAGACTAATGAGCTAATGACAAAACTTTATAAAAAAGTTTCAATTTTGTCTGTCGCTGATTCTGTTATAATCGAAGCTGTGTATATGAGATGTACAATCATGTCAACAAAGGGCTTATTTTAAGTCAGAATCCATCCTAAACTCTCATAAAAATCTGCAAAATATTATGTCACCTCTTATATCACCTCTTATCATGGAAAACTTGTCAACAAGCTATAAACTTAAATATATTACTTCCACATCCAATGGAAGTATAATAGTAACGACAAAAAAATTTTTAAAAATATTTATTGTTCAAATAGGCTTAGAATGTCATGAAACGTCGAGATTTTAAGTTTGAGCCAAAAAAAAATGTCTGTCTGTCGGTCTGTCTGTCGGTCTGTCTGTAACTTTTTTGCGCGCACGTTTACTCTGGAACCGTTTAAGATATTGATTTGAAATTTGGTACACATATGTACTTTAACGAGATCTGGAACTAGATTATATTTTCATCTTGTTCCGTCAAAGGGTTGGGGGGTGAATTGGGGTAAATTTGGGATAAATTTGGGGTAAATAGCTAAATCAAGCAGGTGAGAGTCCAGAAAATTGGTATTTAGTATATACAAGAGAAGCTAAGGTCTCAAAAAAATGTTTGGCATTATCCACCTCCATTACCACCCCCACCCCCTCATTAAAGGGGATGAAAAAAAAAATGTGATTTAGTGTGTGTACAAGAACCATACACCTCAAAATATGTTTTTGCTTCATACACTTCCACTACCACCCCCTTATCACCACCCCCACCCCACTGCCGATGTGGGGTATCGTTTTATAGGTTTTTGGGGCAGAGGATTTCAAATTTTATATTATTAAAGTTCCATAAGCAATTATTTCCAGAAAATTTTTTCGTTGTCAGTGAGTTGGATCGAAAATCTGGATGTGGAAGTAGTGATTCCTTGGGCAGCGGTTAATATTGTAAATATTAATAAAATTGTGGTTTCCCCAAAATGAATACGTTGATTATTGAGCTAGGGAATCAATTTCAGATGATTTGTTGGAATCTGACATGGTGAGCAGGACCTACATCAATATGGCACTGGTTTAGTAGATCTTTTTGGAGAAATGGCAACCGAGTTATCTTTAAAACTATAAAATAACTTGACATATTTTGACGTTTGGTTGAAAACGCGACAATTGTTATAAAATAGAACTTCAAAATGACGAATTTGATTGCCCGTTTACAAAAAAAATTGTACGTAACATGTCCCAAAAGTGCTTTTACTGGACTAGCACGCTCCCAGGACTCGCCTACGGCTCGCCCACTCGTCCAGTAAAATACAGCTTTCCAGACTTGTGACGTATATAACTATTTTAATAATTATTTTCAAAGTTGCGAAATGAGAAAAACTGGAAACTCAATTGCAAGTTGAAGTTTTCCCCCTTAAACTTTTTTCTTTTTTTTTGTGCGACAACTTCCATATAATATATCATTCATGGATGTAAATTTTAAGGACTGGCAAACACATCCAATCTTTGGAAAACTCGTTTTTCATTTTGGCATAACCCTTTTGGTGAAGCAGAAAAAGCAGGTGCCCCGCACAAGCAAACTTTTTTTATTTCATTTGTGTACTAACTACCCGTATGTGAAATTTTTCGCCTTGATTCTAATGATGGATGAAAACCTCTGAATCCTGTGCTATAAGGCATTTACGCATCTAGGCAAAACGAGACAAATTAAGATTTCTATACAATAAATTGATAATATAATAATTAATATGTCACAACACCAGCTGTCGATTTGGTTCCCCTATGGCGTTATTTTGTTAATACACATCATTAATCAATACTAAATACCCTGAAAAACAACAAAAACAAAAGATTTATTTGCTAAGTTGCTGGCAAAGATTAATTGTTCAGTAAACGGTTCGCGTTGTAAAACGATACAAAAACGTGCACAGACTCATATTTAACACTTTTTCCGTATAATATATTCATCATTTATGTAACAAAAAATCTACACAGCTATAAAGTAACTATCACATTAATTTTTTATTGTACTGGGTAATAATAAAATAAAATCGTGTCTCTTTCAGAGCCTACTTTGAGTTTTCTACTGACTGCGTTATAACACTGTGCTAATCCAGTTATAGTAGAGTCAAATTAAGCATCAAGAGAGGTGAATTAGGAATTCTCTGGCGGTAGGTATAATAACAAGTGCTAGAGAAGTTTTGGATTAAATCGGTCTCATTGCTTTTTGTAAAATTGAAAGAATTCTTGTTGTCTTGTTTCAACATTGACATTTTCCGTTATTATCCTTATTATCTCCGATCCTAGTAATGGCATCGCAAAAATAAAAATACCAAATTGTATGCCATAAAATGTTTGATAAAACTGGATCTATGAAAAACTATTTGATAATTTGTCAAACTTGTAAAAATATAAAAACCACTAAAAATTGCCGTTTTGAATAATTTCAGAAATATAATGTAAAAATGCATGTTTCAACGAAAGTTGGTGACACCATGCTCCTGCCAAATTTTAGCGCGAAATATTTATTTAAACGGCTAATTATAAAAATAGATTGTTTAAGTGCATCGACTCGTAGAAGGACATTTTATTTTTAAATATAGGTTTTTACAAAACAATTTTTTATCGAGTTTTTTTATATTCATTTAAACATTTTTTTTTTGAAATTCGTTTATAATTTTCAAAATTATAGTTATAAATAAATTCAAATAGCAAAATTTTTTGTCAAACCAAAATCGATAAGAGTTATGAAAATAGATGAAATATCTACCATTTTCCAAAAATGATCTACTTGCATTTGGGGCCGAGATATGTCAGTTTTTGCGTCTCAGCCGCTTATAAATAAGCACATTAATATATCGTCTTAAAATATGATTTTATTCTTCAATGTCTATATTTTTGTCTCAGATAGTAGAAAACAATCCAGGAGCACAATTGTTAAAATAGTGTATAGAGGTCGAAAGTAGGAAATTTAGCGATTATGTTAGAATATCCGAAAATCATAAAATAGATCTAAACGAGGATGCGAATGTCTCCGGTTCAGTCCTGATCGAGATACATTTTTTTTGTATCAGTAATATTAAAAGTTTTATAAATCTGTATTCGTAAGCATAAGCAGAGTTGTTCAGGTTAGGTTGATTTTCCCTTTTCTCTCAAAAATTAAGAAAGTTATAAAAAATAGAAAATGTGCGTTATGTTCTCAAAGCCACTTTACTCGATGTAATTTTAAAAGTTTAGTTCTGGATTATTTTAAAATAACAGGTACAGAAATATATGCGTTACAGAAGAACTAGTCCAAAGGACAAGGGTAGAAATCATTAAACGTTATTTGATTATAGTTGAACATATGATCTTTATGTTTCTATACGTTTTACATTTGAAAAATAACAGTAAGTCGTAATAATACCTTTTCAAAGTAAGCATGTTTGCAGTTTATTTGTAATTTTTGACGTTTTTTCGAACTTTCAATGTATATTTCAGTTAGATGCGCTCGATGAACCAAGAAAATCTCTACCTCATTTCATTGTTCAGTATTTAAGCTTTTAAATAATAGCCAATTTATAGAGGTTCAGCAAGCACTTCAATGTATAAAAAACAAAATCTTTTCCACGGGAGTCGTAGTGGTGTCGACATTGCGTGCGAATTTAAACGTGTCAGTGCTCAAAACCACACATTGTCTGTGTAATGAAGCGTATTTTCAACCCGAATAAACCATTTATATTTTCCAAAAATAAATATGTTTCTGTTGAATTATCTAATAAAAAATTACCAGGCTGTGAAAAACAATTATATCACCACATAAACACACCGCAGCGCAAACCCTAATACAGCGTTACCACATTTGGTAGATTTTTTATTCTTTTTAGTAGAATTTTACAATTATACACTCGCTGAATAATCTAGTGTTCCAAAGAACTGTTTTTTATTATTTGTCAAGACATATCCTACTCGGAAAATATAATGACATATGACATGGTCGATGGGCGAAAAAAGGCCCCTATCTACCCTTGTCCTTTCAAAAGGAAATACCGATTTATTTATTTATAAATGACCTAAACGCAAAAACTGGCCCCAAATGCAAATAGGTAATTTAGAAGAAAACCGCTGCCCAAGGAATCATTACTTCCACGTCCAGATTCGCTAGTCTCTCACAACGAGAAAATGTTGTATGTGGAAATAATTGTTTATGGAACTTTAATAATATAATATTTAAAATCGTCTACCCCAAAAACCCATAAAACGACATACGGTAGTGAGGTGGGGGTAGTGATAGGGGGTTGGTAATGGGGATGAATGAAGTAAAAACATATTTTGAGGCCTCTGGTTCTTGTGCACACACTAAATCACATTTTTTTTTCACCCCCTTTTATAATAGGGTGGGGTAGTAATTCCAAAAATTTTTTGAGACATTAGCTTCTCTTGTATTCAGGTTGTAATCAGTTTCATGTCATTAAAAAAAACTGGTGGTGGGGAACGACTAAACGAACAAAAAAACCTTATATAACATGGGATCTAAAACCCATAGTTTTAGAAAAAAAAAATAAACAAAAATTTCGAAAATTTTCAATAACATTGTTTGAGAACTGCTGGAATGTTGGGATAGGCTTTTATCTTAGCGTATGTCGGCGCCTCTAACCAGGCCCCCCCCGCATCAAATCATGGACCCCGGTACCAAATTCACTGGCTGGCCCCCGCGCCTAATAATTGATGAGCGGGAAAAAAATTTTTTTGTCAAAATTTCTGGCGGGCCCTCACTACGGGCCCCCGCGCTTAATAATTGATGAGCGGGGGTGGAGAAATTTGAAAAAAAAAATTTGCTAAAATCTCTGGGGGGGCCTCGAGAGCCAACGGGCCCCCGCGCTTAATAATTGATGAGCAGGGGGGAGAAATTTGAAAGAAAATTGCCAAAATCTCTGGCGGGCCCCCACTATGGGTCCCTCGGAATCCCGGGCCCCTAAACTTAGTACCCGATAGACCCCCCCATACGGAGGGCCTGCCTCTAACCATCAAATACGCTAATACGGCTCATTCAAAGCATCGTGCTCCTTTGTTAGAGACCGCGCGTCGGCGAGGACACAAGTTGACAATCATCACGCTTTTTTATGATCTTTTAAAAGTAGGTAAGGTAAGGTCTTTAGCGGTGCGGTAAAGGTGAAAGACGTCGGCGTTTTCTGAGTGCTTAGTAGATCTGAAGAAAACTATACTCTCCCTTGTGCAATATTTTAGTTTCTGTGGGCACTTCGTTAAGTACACACGTCGAACCCGTTCGTTGTTTTTGTGTGTTGCTTTTGTTGTCTTTGAATTTTGGGCCACGTATTTACGTTAAGATTTATTTTATTGACTTACCGTTCAAGTCGTTAGTTCTTGATTACGTACAGACACTACCTGTTCGTTCTTCTTGTGTTGCTTTTTGGATTTTGGACCAAGTTTTTATTTTTATGTTCTTTATTGACAATGGTAGTTGATAGTTTAGTGTGGTATTTTAATGTGCATAGAAACCAAAAAAAAATGATTCTAATTTACCAAATGTGTTGAACGGAGTGCGTATGTCCTTAGTTCGACGTGCCGAAAAGTGTATTGATGCAGACGGAAGCCATTTTGAAAAATTTACGTAAATCAACAATAATTTATTTTTAAGTTCTAGATTTACCGAATATTTTAGTTTTCGATACCTGATCGGCAATTTGTTAAATAAATCAGATTTTTTCCTAACTTAAAATACACATAATTGTTATCGTATCTCAGACGTCTAACTCTTTATTTCCCAATGTCATGCAATAATTTCTCATTTTTTAAGCTTTTAACCCAGAACACTCATTTAGGTTACAAATGTTAATAAATCACATTTAAATCTGATAAATTATAAACAACAATAAAAGCTCCAATATTTTGTTCTAAATTAAAAACACACATGTAAATAAATGCTGTGTTTAAGCCTCTACGCCCATCATTTGCTTGCAGTTCTTCAAAAAGAAATATTTACATTTTTATAATTGGTTCCGTTGGGGCGGTCATCAAAGGTGCCGCCCTTCTTTGCTTTGAAAACGCGGGCCGCCGCGTGCCGGCGACAACGAGTCAGTCGATAATCTTTGCACTTTTTTATTACAATTTACAAGTTGTATAATTGGAAAGTACACGTCCATTGGCCCAGAAAGGCAGTGGTTCTCAAATGTTTCCTACCCTAATATTCAAATTGTTGACCTAGGTCAGTTTTTTTCAAAGTGCCCCTAGAGGAAAGTCAAATAGGTTTTTTGTTTGTCTAGTCGGTCCCCATTACCAGTTTTTTTTAATGACATGAAACTAATTACACCCTGTATAAATACCAAGTTTATGGAGTTTTACCTGCTTGATTAACCTATTTACCCCCATTTACCGCAATTTACCCCCCAACTCTTCAACGGAATAAAATGAAAATATAATCTAGTTCCAGATCTCGTTAAAATATATACGTGTACTAAATTTAAAATCAATATCTTAAACGGTTCCAGAGTAATCGTGCACACAACAAAGTTACAGATAGGCCGACAGATGGACAGACCAACAGACAGAAATTTTTTTTTTTCAAACTTAAAATCTCGACGTTTCATGATAATTTTTTTTGTCGTTATACTTTCACTGGACGTGGAAGTAATATGGAATGTTATAGGAAAAAATCGTTAGGATAAATTGTCGTCGTTAAAGGAAGGGTACATTATTATAATCATTTTTATAAGAAAAATAATCATTATGTAGTAAGTTAGTAATGTAAAAGAGACACGAAAATATTTTATATTTTTAGAATATTGGAATAAAAAAAATGAAAATGATATTAATAATAATAATATGAAGGGAAAGTTTTGCATCTATGAATTAATATAAGATTCACCATTGGAACATTCATCACAAATCACATGTCGTCTCCTACAGTTTTTCAGTTCTGTGTCACTTTCTTTTTTTTCATTAACAATAATATCTTCGACACGTAGTGGTCTCAGATGTACCAAAGAGGCTCAAGTTTATTATTATTGTTTAAATGCCACAAAGAGTTTCAGAACGGTGAATACTGCAATGTGGTTCAATTGCACTTTGCAATTTGAACTGATCAAAATTGTTCTAAGAATTTTCTATTGCAAAGAACGCCATCATGGAGGAATAAGATTTGGAGTTAAAGCTTTTGATATTGTGCATAAATTATTTATTGTCACTCGCACTAGCAAAGTGATGTTGAGTGTAAGAATAGTTGAACATACTAGCTAAACCTCGCCCTTTACATGGATTGCTGGGTATGATTGTACCTGCATACTGTAATAAAGACGTTTATTATTATTATATTCGATGAAGGTAGTGAAATACTGAAAATCCTACCCCTTGAAGCGGTCTGCACATTACTTCCGTTAGTCAGACTGAATTAGGTATTAGAAAAGCATATATATTTTTTTATAACTGACATACATACATTTCATTGAGAGGTTTTGTGACAATAGTGAAATACCCAATTTATTCCGATAATTAGTCTAATTAGACATATTTTTTAAGTGATTCTATTTCACACAACATTTCTCATTGTGAGGGTTTATGTGGGTACAATTTTGTCACGAGCTGTGGGACTAAATGCCTTTTAATCTTTGTAATAAATATCTGTGATTTAATTTTTTATACATGAAATGACAAGAATAACGTCGTGCAGAACTTCTCGTGCTTATTAGTTAAAGTTTAACATATCTTAAACATCAAGAGAATTTTAGTTCGATAAAAATATTTCTTGTATCATAATTATGTCGAACACGTTGGATATTAATCATGTGTTTAAATTAATGAACAATTAGTTTTTGATAAAATAACTGTCCTGTATGAAATATATGTGTTTCTTGGAAGAGCATATCAGTGGGATAGGAAATATTTAATATCGTATAGACTTTTTCCTATAGAGAAACGAGAAACCAACTTCTTTTAACAAATTTATTATAAGGTTCCAGCTGACGCAATCTAGTGAAAGGAGAAAACTTGGTATTAGACCCTCAAAATAAAACGAGCGAATCCTTTTTGAAGGGTCAAGAGACTTTATTGGGCATTGAAAAAAGGGATAGCTCCTATAATTGAATATATGCGGATAAAAAGTAATGCGTACACAGTTAACTATAGTAATGTTATATCTGCACCTATAATTGACGATTTGCACGAAAGAAAGTTTGGTAAAAAGTGTCTGTAATTCACTGTACATGTTGACCAACTCGTCTAATTTCCAAACTTTGTAACAATTAAATACCTATAAGTAATATAATAATCATAACATTGTCTTCATTATCTTTAATGTTAAACCTACTTCCATTGAATATAAATCATCTTTATTAGGTTGTTTCGTAGTCTACAATATTTAAAAAATGTCGAATTATGCAATTTGTCAAACACTGTTTCCAACTCACAGTTTAGAAGATGAGTTGGCAAATATTCACGTTTCTGGACGAGTATAAATCGTAAGTCCCAGAAAAATACAATTTTTTTCTTGTGTGTGCCTGTGTAGTATATGAATATCATCGGATCCTCTGCCATTTTATAGAAAACCGCGTAGGTATGCAAATATATTACACATACACACACAAAAAAAAGTGAAAAGTGGCTGTTTCTGAGACTCCATTGGGTAAGCCTTGTATTTCGACATGCTTAATACGAATCAGGTGTCCGTTTATCTCCATCACCCACAATCTTTAGTAAATTACGAAAATAACCTTTTTGAGTTTATTTAGGTTATTTTCGCGATTTACAAAAAAATGATGAGTGGTGAAACTAAACATAGAGGGACAGGAACAGACCACTTTTTTATTTTGTGGAGTTGTAATATCAGTTAGGACTATTTTCGTTGTTTTTTATCCCGGCTATCGCCTATATTAAAATGCTACATATAGTTTACTGAATCCAAGCAGAATATGTAATTTTTAGAAAATATACTTTTGTTTCAGATGGAACATAAAAAACACTACAGCTAAAAAGTATACCGAAAAAGAAAACGTAGCTATGAAGAACTTTCTTAGATGTGCTCCTGTACATCTAAAATGGGAAGAAAATAGGTGATATTTTTAATCCAATGGGTGTTAGGATAGTAGAAAAGTATATTCTTAAATAGTTTGTTTCATATTATAGTAAATATAAGCAGTTATTTTTACAAGTAAAATTTTGATTATTTATTTTGTATATTTTTTTTGCAATTGCCTTTTGAACGCTTGATATTTAAGGAAGATTTAAACAAAAATGTTGCCTATAACGATTCATTTAACATTTACATTGTCTTATGTGATATGAGATAGACACTTAAGTATTAGTTATCTGACCTCGAGCACGGTTCAGTAACATAGTTGGTATCATCAGGAAATTATAAACCTACTTTTAAGCATCTGCAAATGACGCCAATTTGGCTGGCGCATTGAGTGTAGCATAATAATATGCTTTTTGGTATTTGTGTAAACCACTCCAGCGTCAATATTGTAATCCAGTTGGATGTAGTTTTTATATCTGGTATGCTATTAGAGCATGCCTCTGTTAGGTCCTAATATTGCCCCAAACATGACCTAAATGGGCACTGTTTAGACGTTACAGGGATATCCTGGACAGTTGGAGTGTCTCTGGAATATATCAAATATCTCAACTTGATGTTTTTGGAACGTCCAGAAGCAGCCTCGTGTTAGATAGCTGGGTAGTGTGTAAATTCGATCAGTAACTCAGAAAAATTTGTACGAAAAGTATTGTGGTTTAAAAGATTGAGCCACATACTTATAGTTTTAATCATTTATACACAATAGTATAGGATAAATAATAGATAAAACCTTTCTTCCGTTTTGAGGCACTATGAAATTTATATGTTGCAAATATCAAGAAATCATGTTTGTGTCACTGTCAAGTGTCAAAATGTCAAATAGAAAAATGGCCGACGTGACAGATTTTGAGACCTTAGGAAAAACAAACAGCTGTCATTGAATCAGAATGTTTTTCTTTAAAGTGAATTTTGCTGTGTTTGTGCCATTTAAAAGCTTAATGTTGGATTATTTAACATCTGCAACTATTCTTAATACCTTTATATCCTCAATTTTGTTCGTCAGGATGACGGTTAGTTCATATTTTGCAGAATTGTTACCATTATTTCACATACACTTGCCTAATTAAATTGTTGCTTTATAAATAATTGCTAACGTACACATTTATTTTTCAGGTCAAGTCGTGGCGTCATGAACAAAAGCCATTGACTCCGTGGATTACTGCAGATTCAGATGGTTTCTTAGTACTTACTGTGAATGTGTTGCTAGTTTAAACAAAACATGTTCACTATTTAGTTACAGGAAATATTTCCTTTTCGTTTTGTGAAAAAGACACCATATAAATTAAGCAATTAAGACTGATGTGCCATAAACTATTTGAAGTATGTAGTAAGACGTGCACAATTTCTTCCAGTGGTTAACCCTTCATCTATAATGTATCTCTAGATTGGACTATACAATCCATTGTAATTTCTGTAAAAAATTTATTTTTCATATATTGTTATGTAATATCCTTTCATAATTTTATGTAGGTTGTTTGTTCATTATCATTTTATTAAATATCCCCTTTTTTATTATGTTTTATTTATCACTTCTACTACTGTATATTATTAGAAGTAAATTGAAATAGTCAGCTATGTCGAACTTGTACATAGGTACTTGTACGTAACTGAAAGTAAAATAAAATATTTTTACTAAATGAGTCATTTATTTATTGTCCAAGAAAGTTATAAGAGAGGTTAATATTGCAACAAAAAATAAATGATTGTAATATAACATAACATGTATACTTTATAGTAATATTTAACTCGAAGGGCTTTTATAGCTACAATTCAACACTAACAAAGCCAATTCAGACTTTGTTTATGTGTTCACTGACCGTAGACCACTATAGAGTTTTAATTTTCTACTTTTTCAGTGTTCAATAGTCCAACACTGAGTTTTCAAACACCACACGATATACTTTAAAAGGGCACATTGCATCAGCTGTTGATGGCCGTAGGTACTTTGAATTTCCTTTCTTAATTTATGTACATACTTTATCAAATATCTTTATGAAGCCAGCAAATTTTCCTCTTGGAGTGTACTTTATTTAAAACAATTTCTACCATTGCATTTTTCTCTCCTTTGGCACAGCTCCACACCTTCGCTCAACTAAAATTTAAACAAGAAATAATTATTAAAAATACTGACAAACCAATATAAAATGTTAATTTTCTTTACCATGAATTGTTTATTGCTTGTTTGAGCAGCAGTTATTATTATCATAAGCACTTCCAGTTTCACATATGGGTTTTAAATTGTATCAAATTGTATCCCCTTTTTAAGAGAGGATGTCCAATTGGATGTATCATAATGGTCTTGTAATACACCTGTTTTTCCTACAACATAAACCCACGTTAAAAATCAAATTCCTACATTAATATGCAACAACGTACCACTAATAAAATCCTTGGAAGACTCTCGTTAAATCATTCATTTTAATTGTTTGAAATCAGTTGCAGTCTTTTAACCTCTAACTTCTTCTGGTTGTAAATTGAGGTTATTTATAAAAACTAGCTTTTTTTCGGATTGTCATACTTCCACAATTAATAATAACCCAAAAACTTGTCATTTTGTATGTATAATATACATATAAACAATAATATTAAGAAAAGTTCAATTAGTTGTCATTTGACAGTTAAGAACACTACAATCCATTCACTCTCAAGAACCCCAAAGAACCAGTAAGTGAAATTAGCACTTCGAATAAAGCATAAGAGCTGACAAAAAGGGTACAAAAAATAGGGACTCGTGAATTTATAAGTGTATTGAACGTAAAAAGGAATGAAAGAGGATAAAGTTCTGCGGTAAAAATTGTTTAAAAAAATAATATTTTAGTCCTAAGGTACACAAATCTTTTTATATCTTTAGCCAGAAAATCGTACTTTTCAGATTTTTCGTCCCTATAAAATTACAACACGTACAAACATTTTTTGTACGTTAAAAAAGATGGACTAGAAACGTCAAAAATTTTTAACACCATAAAGAAATTGTCATATGTCGACTAGACTTATATTAGTATATTTGTACACCTAAATAGGACAACTTACTGTACACCCAGTTAATATAACCATACATTTTTATCAATACGATTAGCAGATTTTTATATTCCCTGGCATATACCCGATAGTGCAATTTCAGTTGCGCGCAGCGTTGCGAGTATATTATTGCTCTCGGTTTTCCAGATCTATGGAGTTGGGAAAACAGAAATTACATTTTTGTCAGAATTATATCTTCGTCTCCCATTACGAGCTGCATTAAAGTTTGAAAGCGTGTGTGAAAATATTTACATTTGTTCCAGTAATATCTTTTAAACCCAAACAATGATGTGCCAACTAAACACCAAATTTCATTTCCACCAATGGAATTTATGTCGAAATTTAGCAATTTGAAACAAATGTTCTACAAGTTACTGCCGCATTTTCGGTCTTTTCATTTTCTCTTTTTATCCGTGTTCGTAAAAATTTAATACTTACAAAAATTCTCAATCAGATTTCTGCTCTGTAATAATGGTTTTTAGTCTATTTGTGAAGTGAAGTATGCAGTTTTTGGCTATATATAACTTCTTTTGCGATTTTTTGTGAAAACTTAAAATTCTTTATTTTATTTTAGACACATTGCGCAAATTGTCCGGATAGGGAGTTTTTAACATTTGGCGTACGTACAATAATATATTGGTAATGACAAGGCTCAGGAGATTTATCGCTGCGCCAGAGACGGTTTTCATATAGACATAATATTATACTAATTATTTCACTCATTAACGCTATAGCCAATGAGAGCCCATTTTTTCACAACATTGCACCAATCAAACGTCATTATTAGTGGTAATTCAAGCTATATCTGCTTTTGACAGGACCAACATGCAAAATTTATCGCTCTAATCTTTTAGCAGTGGCGGCTGGTGAAATTTCAATAATTTTTTTCTCGTCTATGGCGCATGGGACCCATACGAAATTTGGAAAATAACATCTAGAGAAAGACTTCTCTAATGACCCCTAAAAAATTTTGAAAAAACAGTTTGCGAAAAAAATTTTGAAAATTCGTTAGGCTCCCCTGGGTCTAGGGACTCCTGTTTATTTTTATTTTTTTTTTTGTCATATGCATTTGACTTCATAAAAATACAACAATAGATTTTGAAGTTTATGAAAATATTTTCATTACTAACTAAAATACAATGAACTGAAATTTTGTAATTTACAATTTAACAAATTACAATATTTCAATTCGTTGTATCTCAGTTAGTAATGAAAATATTTTCATAAACTCCAAAATCTGTTGTTGTATTTTTATGAAAAGTCAAATGCATATGACAAAAAAAAATAAAAATAAACAGGAGCTCCTAGGTCCAGGGGAGGCTAACGAATTTTCAAAAAATTTTTCGCAAACTGCTTTTTCAAAATTTTTCAGCGGTCATTAGAGAAGTGCTTCTCTAGATGTTATTTCCCAAATTTCGTATGGGTCCCATGCGCCACAGACGAGAAAAAAATATTGAAATTTCACCAGCCGCCGCTGTCTTTTAGGTCGCTGCAGCGGCAAATATTGCGAAAATTTTTTGACGTTTTCTGTCGTGACATGTTTTCGGCAAATAGGACAAATCGTGCTTTTAAATGTTATCTATAAATATCTTCTCTAGCTTATTACTAATTGTTAACGCAAATTGTAAATTGTAGTATTGTATTAATAACCTAAAAAGCCAATGCTGTGTGGAACTTATATAGGTTCGGGACAAGTTATACCTACACAGCTTTCAATGGCTTAATACCTTGCATAATTACAAAATAATTTTCACAACTAAAATTAAATATAAATATCTACGAAGCAGACAAATCAGTTATTTCATGATAAATACACAAATGTAGGTACTTACCTGTGGTAATTCATCAATCATTACAAAGCAGCTAACACTTATTTGGAAAATCAAAACTCTGTAGTATCACTATATACATTATAATTCGTTATACTTAAAGTCTCTCTACTTAAACAAGTAAACCTTAACTTAACTATCAAACTTCTCAAATTAGAAACAAGGATTAAATACATAAATATATATTAATAAACACTTTAATATAATAATTCAATTCACTGTTTAGGCTAGTAACTAAGTTAAGCTAGCGTTACTAGTTGGCGGTACCATACCATCTGAGCCGGCAGCCTTAGAACGTAAAAGGGATAGATTGGTAATATGCAATTTGTGTGATTTCACCGGTAATGTGATTGGTCGAAGCGTGCTTTGTTGTGATGACTAGTCTTATAAATTACAGTACCTATGGTTTAACGTATATTGTTTTTCTTGATTGTCACAATTTAAACCTACTTTGTTTTTCATTAGATGAGTCGCTTTGGAAATGCATTTTTATGTGACGTAAATAATGAAATTGAAGATAAAGGTGAGTAATCTCTAAAAAGCAACAAGGAAACGTCTGAAGGCAATTAATTACTGAACATAATATTGAAGATATACTTAATGAATTATTTATTCGTGAAATATTCTCCACAAATACCACTCGTGCTTTAAATTTTAACTAAAAATTTTTTCTCAAGCTAAGTTACCCCTAGTTAATATAACTCGTGCAAATTGGCAGTTTATTATCAAAGATTAAATCCCTCCTGCTAAAGCGGTCGGGATTTAATCAGATAATAAACTGCCAATTTGCACTCTTTATATTACCAGGCAACACGCTTTCGAAAAAATTTTCGATAAAATTTTAAGCACTAGTGATATTACATACGAAAACACCTACTGAAAATGGTAAAATATTCACCACTACCAGCTACAATGTATTTTTGGTGATAAATTTAACCTAAAAATGGTAATGATTCTTACAAAAACATGTAATGAATATCTAGCAAATAAAAAACAATTTTGAATCAAGCACACACCTTCCTATTCTGTTTAATATGTGTGGCGTGTTTATCATGTTTATTTTCATAATAATTAAATATAAAAACCCAATAAGCTACTCGCAACATAAAACATTTTTTCTCAGTAAAATAAACCATTCTTATATAATATTAAATCATCCATAACAAACAAAGTTAAGGGTTAATGGCATAAACTGCCATGTACCGTGTGCATCACAAATGTCCACCATAAATGTCCACAACGTGATAAAGCGAATCTTGTTTCATTTTGAAATGTTAAAATCGCTGCCCAAGAAATCACTATTTCCACATCCTGATGTTCTATGCAAGTCTCTCACAACGAAAAAAATGTTAATATTATTTGCACTCTACTAATAATAATTACTTATAGAACTTTAATAATGCAATATTTGAAATCGCCTACCCCAAAAAATCATAAAACGATTTGCCACATCGGTAGTGGGGGGGGATGTAAATCACAATTTTATTTTTTTTCACCCCCTTTTAATAAGGGAGTGGGATTGGTAATGGGTGTAGCTAATGTCAAAACATTTTTTGAGACCTTAGCTTCTCTTATATATACTAAATACCAATTTTACGGACTCTTACTTGCTTGATTTACCTATTTATCCCCCATTTACCCCAATTTACCGCCTTCAACGGAATAAGATCAAAATATAACATAGTTCCAGATCTCGTTGAAATACATACGTGTACCAAATTTCTAAGTCTATTTGAAGAATAAATATTTTAAAAATATTTTTGGAGTTACTGCACTTCCACTGGATGTGGAAGTAATATGTAACCTACTTTTATCGGAAATCTACTATATTGGTGAAACGTACTGATTCTTTTACAATTGCAGTGTTGAATGCATTCGACCCTGACCGAATGTCAACATTAAGACATGATACAACTTGCTGGAGCCAACATTGTCAGCATCCTTTGAACTCATTCGTAAAAGTGAGCTGGTCTGCGGGAATTTCAGCAATCTCCAAAGCGTACCGACAAGGTTGGCTTCACCAAGATGGATCGACTGTAGAGTGTATGGTGGTACTTTTATAAGTTTTTTACTAATGCGGTTTTATTGTCTCCTTTAATTAGGCGACCCCACCGAAATTGTGAAACATTGCTTTGATAAAATCCCTTTTACTGTCTCTACACTGTGGCAATTCTGGATTTTTAAGTCAACATTTAATAAAGAGAAAGGGTAGACTATGCGAGATCGCAGTTACGCATTTTCTCAATTACCCAGTACAAACCTAGCTATAAGCATGTGTCTAAGAACCTAGCGTGAAATTATACAGAGTGAACGGTATACAACGGTGTGTTACTTTATAGTAGTGAAAAATACATCTGTGTGTGTGTTAGTTCAATGGTACAGTTGATTGCATATATCTATAGGACAAAATTTTTAATATTGTGTAAATTGGCTTTTAAAATAGACGTCAATTAAATATCAAAATAGTTTTGATTTGTGCCACTGTCATTATTAAAATATTGAAATGCCTGTTGCGTTAAGTTTGTTATTAAGAGCTCGCATTATTGGGTTACTGGAAGATGGATGGACAATACGAGTTACAGTTATTCATCTAAATATAAATAAAAATACAATTTTAAAAATTAAAAAAAGGTGGGAACAAGATGGAACTATTGAAAAAAAATTAGAGACTGGCAGGCGTAAGATAACAAATGAGCAAGAATATGCTGCTTTAATAAGGTTTTTAAAGGAAAACCCCTTTGAAATATCAAGAACTGCAATAATAGAGTCAAACTTTCCAGGATCGCGTTCCACAGTGTCTCGACGAATTAAAGAGACGGATTTGAGAAATAGCGTAGCTGCGAAAAGAGTATTAATTAGCGTTGAAAAAGAAACACGCGCGAGTGATATTTGCACTAAATAATATATACAGAGGTATGGATTATTGGAATAAAGTCATGTTCACAGACGAGAAGATATTTCAATCTATACATGATGGCCATATTAGAGTCTATAGATCGAGTAACACCAGATTTGATGAGAGATATGTGTCCAATGCTGATAGATCAGGGCGTTTCTCCGTTAATGTCTAGCCATGGATTAGTGTGCATGGGCTAGGGGTATGTTGGAATGTCGAAGAGAGGTTCACTTGGTTAATATACAGAGACATTTTAGAAACTATTATGTTCGTCAATTATTCCCAAATGATAACTTTGTATTCCAGCAAGAAGCTGTTCAATCCATACTGCAATAATTGTTTGAAACTGATTCTAAACAAATAACATTGAAACTATGAACTGGCCTTCCAAGAGCCCTGACTCAAACCCCGTCGAAAATAATTGGGGAATAATGGTAAAAAAATGTATGACTGGAATTTTAGACCACAAACTAGAAATTAATTATTGGACGCAATTCTTGAAACGTGGGAGAACCTTAATGATGATGCTAACTTGCTAGTAGATTTATACAATTCTATACCCAGTCGCACAGTGGGGCAAATAGCTCATTTTTTGGACAAGCGATAATTCCCAAGCCTGGAATTAATGAAATTTAAAAATTTTTTTTTAAACTCTTCGTTATAAAATTGCTTTTAATTCTATCGAGCCCGAATTTTGAAATTTCAAAATTAAACGACTTAAATTTTGAAAGTAAATTAAAATTTTATCAAAAGATTGTTTAAAATTATAAAAAATTGTTACTTGGGGGGTTTTTTTGGTTTCTAATCTCTTTTCTGATCCCCAAATTTTGCTATTCAAAAAACCAAGATAACGGATCCAATATGGCGGCCATAATATTTTTTTAAATGAGATGTACATGCGCAAATTGATAAAAATTGTTACTTGGGGTTTTTAAGGATTTCTGACCATGAATATGAAGTCTAAATTATGTAATATCGTAATCCAAGATAGCGGATTCAATATGGCGGATCCAATATGGCGGCCACAATATTTTTTTAAATGAAATGTACATACGCAAATTATTAAAAATTGTTAATTAAGAGTTTTAGGGTCTGCTGAACATGAATCTGAAGTCTAAATTACGTAATATCGAAATTCAAGATGGCGGATCCAATATAGTGTCCGTAAGTTAAAATAGAATGATAAATCAAGAAAGAAATTGCTAAAATTTGTTACTCAGGGGCTTAATTCGTTAATCTTGTTTCGGATATTTTAATTTCGTCACTTTGGAAACCATAATATCGGATTCAATATAGCTGTTATAAATTTAAAAAAAAATAAGACGTACATGCAAAAATCATTAAAAATTAGTTCCTAGAGGTTTCTGATTCTGCACTTAAAATTTCGTAATTTTGAATTAAAATAAAATGAAATAATTAATCAAAAATTAACCTTAAATGTCCAATCATAGAGTAGTCAAAAGACAAATACTATTAGCTAATACTATTAGGCAAGAACTATTAACTTTAATTCTAATATTTGGTCAAGTCATAAAATGGCAGAAAGTAAAATATTGTAAGCCATGAACTTAAAATAACCTAATGCTTCTAGTCCTAAACAAACAGCTAGAAAAGAACGATAAGATATAAATCTAACATAACCTAATACGTAAAATGATGAACGAGTAGAATCTTAAACTTACGGACACCATATTGGATCTGCCATCTTGGATTTCGCTATTACGTAATTTGGACTTTAGATTCATGATCAGCAATCTCTAAAACCTCTAAGTGACAATTTTTAACAATTTGCGCATTTATGTGTCAATTAAAAAAATATTATGGCCGCCATATTGGATTCGCCATTTTGGATTACGATATTACGTAATTTAGATTTCAGATTCTCGATCAGAAACCCTTAAAAGTCCTAAGTAACAATTTTTAACAGTTTGTGCATGTACATTTCATTTAAAAAAATATTATGGCCGCCATATTGGATCCGCTATCTTGCTTTTTTGAATCGCAAAATTCGGGGATCAGAAATGAGATTAGAAACCAAAAAAACCCCCCAAGTAACAATTTTTTATAATTTTAAACAATCTTTTGATAAAATTTTAATTCAATTTCAAAATTTAAGTCCTTTAATTTTGAAATTTCAAAATTCGGGCTCGATAGAATTAAAGGCAATTTTATAACGAAGAGTTTAAAATAAAAATTTTTAAATTTCATTAATTCCAGGCTCAAAAAATGAGCTATTTGCCCCACTGTGCGTCGGCTTAATGAAGTCATCCAAAGTGATGGCTCTATAATAAAATATTAAGGTGGAAATATTTCAATTTAATTGTTAATTAAAATGTTAATTATATTTGGAAATAAAAATATGTAAACACTGCTATTTATTCAATGCATATTTTAACTAATTTTAACCTCCCATAACTTTGATCCTTTCAGACAAAAGTACATTGGTTATAATTTTAGTATTGAGTTGATATATTTTAGTTATTACTTTGATAGAATTTTGTCCCATACCATATGAAATATATGAAATGGTAGGCAGATTTACACAACTAAAAATGTGTCCTTTACAATTTTGCAATACATCCCCAATACCACCTCTTCGAATGAGTGTTTACAATAAACTGACCATATTATCTTTGGATATTACGAAATTCCCTAAAAAAAGTACAAGGTAAGGTATGTTGTGTCATACTTGCATAAAAATCTTTCCGCGCTGACCTAAAGCCAACCCTGAATTTGACGTCACATTATACAGAGCGAAATCTCCCTAGCCTTGTGACCAACATATTTTATACAAATAATTATACATACCGCAAATATGAAGTCTTTGCTAATTGCTAATTTAGCGTATATGACGTACCTAGAGATATAAAGGGTGATTCTTTTAAGGCGGCCATTAGAATATTTCCCACTTGCAGATGAGATAGCCATTTGAGATTTGGTACCCTACCCTAGTCGACAATTGCGAGTCCGAAAATAATAATTTCAAAATGGCGGCACTTCCGGAAATACCGGAAGTCGATACCAATTTGCTTATTTTATATGGAACACCCTATGTGTTTTCGACTTTTCGAAATGACCATAAAATTCTGAGTCAAAATATGTAGCACACCCTATACCTAAAGCGAGGAGTTTCGGAAATATTTGACATTTTATAAAAAATTTGACAGGTGCAGCGGTTTGCAAGAACCGTTATAACTTTCTTCGTGTAGGAGATCCTTATTTGCTATTTGGTAAGTAGAAATAACACAAGATGAGTTACTCTCTAAAAAAAAATGGATTCCAAAATAGTATACCAAGTGTTTTATTTTTCATGTTACATTTTGTCAAATTCAAACCTCAAAAACTTTTTTATTTCAAACGGAACACCCTGTATTTTGTTACATCAAATTATGTTAAATTAAGTAGTATAAGCATTGTAGGAGTTAAAGTTACAACTTTTCGAATTATTGGCGATTTTCTTAAATGTCCAAGAATTTTTAGTAAAAATTTCCATCAACTTACCCATGATTAGAAATAATCATTAATGTCAGTCATTCTTTTTTGTTAAAAAAAGTCAGCACGTTTAAATTACATCCACGAAGACTTTTAGATCTGTTTATTATTTATGGAGAATGTGATGAAGTAATAATACCAAAAACATGTAACACATTTGCTAATCGACACCCACTTTAATGTTTCAATTGTGTCATAGGCTTCTACGTTTTTTTGGATAAACTATAATTTTCAACAAAATAGTAGTTCAAAAAGTACATGTGTTAGATATAGGACATGCTGATATAAGTCCACCTCAAATTTAATTCTACATCGATTGCCATAATAAAATTTGGCACGTGCCATTTGACAGAGTCAAATATTCTAAAATTATCCAATATGCGTTTTACAGTGTATGGTGGATGGTTTCTGTTCTTGTGGGTATCGAGTAGCAAATGTGTTACATGTTTTTGGTATTACTTTATCACATTCTCCATAAATAATAAACAAACCTAAAAGTCTTCGTGGGTGTAATTAAACGTGCTGGCGTTTTTTAACATAACAGAATGACTGACATTAATGATTGTTTCTAATCATAGGTATAAGTTCATGGCAATTTTTATTAACATTTTTTGGACATTTAAGAAAATCGCCAATATTTCGAAAAGTTGTAACTTTAACCCCTACAATGCTTATACTAGAAAAAAGGGAATTTAATTTAACATAATTTGATGTAAAAAAATACAGAGTGTTCCATTTGAAATAAAAAAGTTTTTGAGGTTTGAATTTGACAAAATATAACGTGAAAAATAAAACACTTGGTATACTATTTTGGAATCTATTTTTTCGTAGAGAGTAGCTCATCTTGTGCTCTTTCTACGTACCAAAGGGCAAATAAGGATCTCCTACACGAAGAAAGTTATAACGGTTCTTGCAAACCGCTGCACCTGTTAAATTTTTTATAAAATGTCAAATATCTCCGGAACTGCTTGGTTTAGGTATAGGGTGTGCGACATGTTTTGACTTAGAATTTTATGGTCATTTCGAAAAGTCGAAAATATATAGGGTGTTCCATTTAAAATAAGCAAGTTGGTATCGACTTCCGGTATTTCTGGAAGTGCCGCCATTTTGAAATTATTATTTTCGGACTCACAATGGTCGATTATGGTAGGGTACCAAATCTGAAATGTCTATCTCATCTTCAAGTGGGAAATATTCTAATGGCCGCCTTAAAAGAATCACCCCGTATATATATATATATATATATATATATATATATATATATATATATATATATATATATATATATATATATATATATAAATGTCTTTTAAATCAAGATTTTCTGCCTTTAGTCGAAATTTAGTAGATCATAAATATAATAAAAATGCAAAATCATAACGTAGTACATCATAAACGTATAATTATTATACCAAAATCATTTTTATACCATTCGAACGTATATTTCACGTATTTTATACGAGTTTAGTGTTTACTGGGTACCGTGTATAACTTAATGCATTTCCGCACTTACCTATATTTTTAGTATTATACGAAAAACAGAGCAGACGCAATCTATTTTAAATTCACGCTTACACAATATACATAAAATTTAACACTAGTTGGCGGACCATTGTGACAGCAAGATACGCAAATCTAATAAATTACCGTTTACGAACAATCCGCATAAATCTTTAAATATCGGTGATTTTAGAATAATGCCTCGCTAACCGGATAAAATGAGATCTTTCAGAGTTTATGCGTCTGTAGATTCTGTGTATTTATTTATGACAATATTACAACCTACTTTAATCTTATTAACGGAAATGTGGCTTCCCAAACAATAAAATTATGGAAGCTGTAAGTTGTTTTAATAAGTATTTAGTCAAGCTGAATAGACTCGTAATATTACAGTACCTTGACAGGTTTTAATACGAAAAAAATATCACATGAATTGAATTTCTTTTTTTGTTAATTTGATAGTAAATGCATCATCGATACGTTTATATATTACATGGGGCACCAAAAAAGAGAACCGCTGCCTAAGGAATCACTACTTATAGACTGGCGGTACATGACCAGTCAGGTGCAACGTTTTTAAAATGCATGCCAATCATATATATGAATGAAATTACCATGAATATGCCAGAAATGCAAATTTTAGGCAGTCGTCGCGTGCACAAGGGGGTGCAAATCGGTTTTTTTTGTGTCTTTTTTTTGGGCTTTATTTTTTTATTTTTTTTAATGGATGCCAATAGTGCCAAACGAAAAGCCGTGAAAAAAAATCTAGCGGAAATTCATTGGCATGCAGTTTCCGCGCTCAAAACAACTGTTAATGTGCACATTAAATCGTAAAATTTTTTGGTGTTCTTGATTTTGGATGATTTTGATTTTGGATTTTTTTTGAAGGCTTTTCGTTTGGCACTATTGGAATCCATTAAAAAAAATAAAAAAATAAAACCCAAAAAAAAGACACAAAAAAAACCGATTTGCACCCCCTTGTGCACGCGACGACTGCCTAAAATTTGCATTTCTGGCATATTCATGGTAATTTCATTCATATATATGATTGGCATGCATTTTAAAAACGTTGCACCTGACTGGTCATGTACCGCCAGTCTATTATTCGTCCAAATTTCTGGTGGAAGTGGTAGGGAGGTGGCTGATGTCAAAAAAAATTAGGCATTTGGTTCTTGTACACACAATAAATTAGAATTCGATTTCTTACTCCCCTTGATAATGGGGTATGATTGGTATTGGGGGTGACAGAGGGGGTGGCTACTATCAAAAAAAATTTATTCCATGATTTTTGTACCTACACAATTTTACTTGTTTTTTTACCTGTTTACCTCATTTTACCACACAACATTTGAACGGAATAAGATCAAAATATAATAACAAGCAAAATATAAGCAAGAAATAATAACTCTTCAGAAAACGCAAAAATAATGTATCCACTACAGAACGTAGGAACGAAGACACATCATCTCCTGGTACAAAAAATTGACGGCAACGGGAACTGTCTATATGGAGCACGTAATAATCAAACGCATTACTCTTAAAGAATGGTCATTATATTTTCTTAGGTAAATTATCAAGTGAAATTTTTGTTAAGTGAAAAATTCTACATTAAATTCTACACTAAAAATATGGAGATCAGGTTACACATGGAAAACAACAACCGAGAAGATCATGAACAAACTGGGGAAGGACCAAACATACTGGGAAAGAAAAGCGAGTGGAAACAATGAATTCCACAAAGAAATCGCAGCGATATATACTCTACCAGAACCAGAAACCGAGGAATCAGAAGACTTACAATAGGAAGAAGATTTGTAGTGGCAGAAATACAAAAAGAAGAGCACAAACACTCCACATCATGACACGATGCGGCCACACATTTCACAAATACCTACAGATATCTACCAGAACCAGAAACGGAGGAATCAGAAGGAGAAGAAGAAAATCTGTAGAAGCAGAAACACAAAACAGAGGAGCATAAACATTAAATATCACGTACACCATGCGGCAACGCATTTCACACCTACACTGCCCATCCCGCACTCCTGTACCATCATGTGGTTCTCGCTGCTGACAACAGACATGACCCTGGTCCAGCCCAGCATCGTAAACCGAGGAATCAGAAGACTCAGAAAACGAAAACTCGAAGAAGCAGAAACACAAAAAGAGGAGCATAAACACTCCATATCACAACGCGGCAACATATGTCACAAAAAAGCTCAGAAAAGGCAGAAATCCAAAAACACAAAAAAGGGAGATCACTCACTCACGACACAATGCAGTAACGCATCTCACAAATCCTACACCTCCCATCCTACATTGCTTTACCATACGCCATGTGGCTCTCGCTGCTGGCAACAAGTATGACAGCGTGGACGTAGCAGGCCCAGCTGTATACCTGGGAGTGGAAGCAATGGCTACCGCACGTTGGTAAATCAATCAATCAGATCTCGTTATAGTACATAAATGTGGGAATGTAGCAAATTTTCAATATCATAAACAGTTCCATAGTAATCGTGCGCAATGAAAAAAAGTTAGACAGACTGACAGACATTTTTTTCTTTTAAACTTAAGATCTCGACGTTTCATGACGTTTTAAGCAAAAATTTTTTTTTTTACCGACTATACTTCCGCTTCGTGGATGTGGAAGTAATAACCATTGGAACTGAAAGGCAATCAAGTGTTAAGGAAAAAGTTTCTGTGCAGTTTTTCATAAAAGTTCATAATTTTTAAGTTACGAATTTAGCTTGAGTAAAGAAGTCAAAACAGTTTTCGTATATAACTCTAGAAGTACCAGATTTAAAATGCGAGAGAGCTTACAAAAGATTAATTTGATTGTTTTCTTTATGTAGAATTAACAGTTTAGTAGATACGGAAGTTTAAAGATGGTGTTCAAATGTTTAGCAGACAAAGTATTTATCTGGCTGCTGGTTTCCGGGTCTTCTTCCGCGTAGACTTGGTTGAGTGCTTGACGTTTCGACCATCTTGTCGTGGTCTTCTTCTGAAGCGAAGAAGAAGACCACGACAAGATGGTCGAAACGTCAAGCACTCAACCAAGTCTACGCGAAAGAAAACCCGGAAACCAGCAGCCAGATCACCAGCTCCGCGAAAGCCTTAGCACCAAGATGACAAAGTATTTAGTTTAAATGTTAACGACGGAAGTAAAAAATTATTAATTAAGCTTTCAAATTTTTTTATCTGTAGTATAAAAATAAAAATAGTATATTATTATATGAGCGATTATGACAGCCATTATTCACGAAGATGATGTTTGAGCCCACGAGCCGTAGGCGAGTGGCGGAAATCATCTGAGTGAATAATGGTCATAATCGTGAATGTAATACTATGCTTTTTCTACACCTATTAAATAAGTAAATTAGACTGAAATTTGATAACATTAATCCGTACCTATTCCTAAGAAGTCGAAAATGTAAACAAACAACATGGCGGTACACTTGTCACTGTCACGCGAGTTGATTGTCAGCCGCAGCAGCAAGAGTTGATCGCGGTCGATTTAAAATATGAAACAATGATTTTTGAATTTGTGTTTGTGATTGGTCGGATGCAGTGAATTATGAATCGATAATACACTACAGTATAGGTACGATTTTTCATCAAAAAAATGCTAATAATTGTTATATAATTAAATAGGTGTAGAAAAAATAAGTTATAATCAAAATTATTAGCATCTTCACAATTTTACTTCCACATCCAGTAGAAGTATTATAGTAACAACAAAAATTTTGAAAATTTTTGTTGTTCAAATAGGCTTAAAATGTCATGAAACGTCGAGATTTTAAATTTGAGCAAAAAAATTTCTGCCTGTCTGTCTGTCGGTCTGTAACTTTTTTGTGCGCACGTTTACTCTGGAACAGTTTAAGATATTGACTTGAAATTTGGTACTTTAACGGAATCTGGAACTAGATTATATTTTCATCTCATTCCATCGAAGGGTTGGAGGGTAAAATGAGGTAAAGAAGAGGTAAATAGGTAAATTAAGCAGGTAAGGGTCCATAAAATTGGTATTTAGTGTATATCAGAGAAGCTAAGGTTTCAAAAAAATTTTTGGCATTAGCCACCCCCATTATCACCCCTACCCCATTATTAAAGGGGATGAAAAAAAATTGTGATTTAGTGTGTGTACAAGAACCAAAAGCCTCAAAATATTTTTTTACTTCATCCACCCCCACTACCACCCCCCTATCACCGTCTTTGCTGACTTCTTCTTCTTCATCTCCGTCTATCTCCTCTATTTCCACTTCTTCAATATTTTCATCTTCATCAACAATCATCTCAGCAACATGAGGTCGGCTTCATTCATCATCGTTGAACTCAAATTCAATGGTTGTATCCGCGGATATCGTATTGAGACACGACTGGCTCCGACAAGAGCCACACACTACGGAACATAGCAATCCTATTATTTTTCTGCATCCACAATTGATACCACAACCTTTTGTGCAATTGCAGAAAAAAAAATTGAGAAGTTCATCTGGTGCACAAGGAATCTGAGTAGTTGTTGGCTCTAATAAATTATTGTTTAAAGTCCAACACCATTGCTGGGGGTCTAAATATTTTTCCAACCAAGCTTGAACCTTGAATAGATGTTGTTGAGTCGCTGCTGCTGCTACTGTGGGTGGAAGAGATGACAATTGCACAGACTTATTTAGTCTAGTGCATTTTGCAAAACTAAAATATCTGTAATTATCAATTGAAGTCTGTTTTTTTGGAGCTCCGTACATAACTAATGTGCCTCTATTTATTAGCAAATTTTTCGAACAGTGCCGCCAATGCTTCCTGTAAATCTGGTCTTTTTTGTAATGTTTTTAATGCGTTTATTTTTCTTTTTCGAAATAAAGCACTAGTGGTATCGCAACCACTAACGGCATGTAAAGATATAATATGTTTTCCACAATCTGCACACTTCTGGATTACCCAGGGATTGTAGATCTTTGATTGGACGCTTCCTTCTCCGGATTTAAGAAAATAGATATTGTGGCTAGTCGGGTGCGTCCTATTAAAAGTATGAAGAGATCAATATCTTCTCTAACAACAACTGTAGTGCGCTTAATTGATCATTTTAAAGCTGTTTCTATGATTAAAACATCAGCATCATCCAGGGCTTGTATGCTATTAATTTTAACCATTTCTAATTTGGTCATAAAGAAATAAATCTATTTTTATTCAATTTATTGAACAGGAATTGTTCTTGATTATAATCCGTTGACGTTGTCTCTTCGAAAAGCATATCAGCGGATTTTTGAGTTATTTCCATACGTCGAAGCTGCTCCATTGCTTTAATATTTTTGCTATTGTCAGTAGAGTCATCGAACATGACAACTATATTAATCCCATAATGATTTAGGAGATAATTAATGTACTGATCAATAACAGAATCGAAAGTTGAGTCTCTTTGCCAATTAACTCATAAGTCTGCAATGGAATGTTAAACAGCTGCTACTCAAAGCCCTTACTATTATTATTATGAAGAAAGGTCCATTTCAAGGACATCTCAGACAGAAATTATGCGGGTATATGTGCATAAACGATGTTCCTATGTATACATTATATATAGGTCTTGTTATCTATACACACCACCATACGTATAGAATAGTGGTCTAAGATTCTCAGCCCAATATCTCGAAAACTATTGGTTCTATGTAAATTTTGTATAGAACGTTTTTTATGCAGATTTATCTCACGAAAAAATGCTGTAACAAGCAAAGTTAACGTAAAACCGATAATTTACGAGATATTTGAGAAAAACTGACTTTCGTGACCTTCTGTAACTTTTGTAGCTGTCCGTTTGAGAAATTATTTCTGTTGTCAAAATAAAGAGAATCCCTCTGGAAAATCTTCGGTTGAATTTTTGTTTGAGGTTTGGCCTTTTTTTTGTATAAAGTGACTGGGTTATAAAGGTGTTTTAGAAAAAAAATTAAATTTTTATTGCAAATATCTCAATAAACATTTGTTTCGCCGAAAAAATGGTGGAGACCAAAAATTAAGCTAAATTAACTCTGGATCAATTTGTTTTTTTTTATGTCTGTAGAATAGTTTCGAAGATATGGAAGTTTGAAGATGACGTCAAAAATTGTTTTAAACATGACTGAAAAGGTTATTTCATGGATAATCAATAGAAACAAAAGGATCATGGGAAGCGCTTATTTGTGTACTTGAATTTAAAAAAATTCAGATCGATAGCTCAATTAGATTTGAAGATATGGCAGTGTAAATGTTAAGAAACACGATTTTTACGATCAATCAATCTCTCAGGTTTTTTTGAAATAAAAAAGCCATTTCTTATGTAGAATTATTCACTGTATGAAAGCTATAAAGTCTGGTCTGGTTCTATGCTGATTTTTTTTCTCGAGAACGGAAAGATTTCTATGGTCTATTTCGCTTCACTATCAAGCTATTACAAGGGCAACGTCCGTGAATGGAATTAATTTAAAATATACGCTAACTCTGCGGCGTCTCCTCATGCATGACGTCACGCGTTGTTTGCGTGTCTAACGGACTTATTCAAACTTTAATGTTGAATACCGTCTGTAAAAGAAAAAATAAGAAAAAATCCTTTACACACTGTGTTTTATATCAAGTAAAGATTCTAAAAATGCTAAAATTATATTTTGTACCAGAAGCCTATTAGCGTCTCGTTCATATTAGGGCATATGACTATTAAGCTAACCCCACTTGTCTTTTGACCTGCTAGAAATGATAGAACGATTTTTTAAACACCCTGTATAATGTACACACGCGATAAATTGTCATTTATGTTATGTACCTCCACGGAAAGCAGTAATTATGAGATGTTTGGTCCTAATGTTAAAAAAACAATTATTCTCCAGATTCTATAAAAAAATATATAACCGTATCCTGTATGCCTTATTTATAGTATTTTAAAATGATTTCTCTCTTACCTAGAGTAATACCATAAATCTATCTTGCCGTAATCCCAGTCTCGTATAAGATCTACTGTCAGAGATAATGGACAAGATATGTTCAGCTAACCTAGACCCATATGAGGAATTGATTAATAGGGCTTTGTCAAAGCGAATAGAAGCCAAGAATAGAACAGTATTACCTACGTAGTTTGCACTTGAACAATGATTCTGGCATACGAGATAGCGTGTTGTTGAAGCGCTTTGCTTTGTGCGCAAATATAAACAGGCGTGTTTCATTGTCTTTAAAAGATAAAATTGCAGCAGACACAGTGGATATTTCTCAACTCTTTTCAGTAAGAGTTGTATTACAAATTAATGCTAGAAAGCCGTTAGTAACTTACCAATATCTTTGTTAAGATTAAACTATTGTGAAGTAGTTGAATCTTCCCAGAAGTCCATATGAAAAGAGTTGCGTTAGTAGTGAATACTTTTGGATATATTTCCGAAAAATAATCAAGTCCGACAAGATAGATGCCAACATCTATCGTTGTTTACATACAAAAGGCAATGTATGTGTATGTGTTATGTGTTCAAACATTCTAAACCTGTCGAGCTAGAATACTGACAAATGATATCATAGGTGTGCAAAATGGAGGTAAAAAATCTGTACTAGTTCCAGCATAATGCACATCCCTTCCATCTGTATTGGTATAGTCTTGTCGACATTCACAGGAATGCATCCAGTCTCTCTATCCAGCTTGATTACTGATTACCATGAGCATAACACCCGTGCCGCTTCTTAGAATACCTTCTTATAATACCTCGCTGTAGGTTAACTCCAAACTCTAAAAATTCCCCCAATCTGAATTTATATAATCATTTACCATCCCGTATAAAGCAACTAAACTTATTATCCTTCAAAAAGAATGCAAATATTCAGTAACCTTATCAAAAACGAATATCTATGCCTGTTTAATATGTTGTGTAGGAATAAAAATTAATGTTAAATCCAAGTTTACGACCTGGGCCGACCACCGGATCTTGGTCAAAAACCCAAAAAAACTGCGAGATGTTTTTTTCAATTTTTGTTGATTTTGGCACCTAAGGTCTACTTTTTTTAGTAAAAACAGTTTAGTACTTTTTAAAACTAGACTAAATTTCCTACAATTTGGTACCAGAGCGGACTCTGTAGATCAAGTAATATCAGAGATATAGCTGTTCAAAGTTTTGCAAAGTTTTCATATTTTGACATTTTTGTCGATTTTTATAGAGAAATACTAAATTTGTTGTAGTAGATGGTGGTCATCTACTTCACAAAGTTGTGTGGCCTAAAAGCTCCTCATTTGGGTTGACAGCTGCCAGGGTACATCAAATACCTCGTTTCGCATTATGGTCCATAAGTAGCTGTCGTTTTCGACGGCTACCCAACAGACGCTTCACAAAAGAGCACGAAGAGCTCGGAGCATGTTCGCCGAGTGCCGAGTTAAGGCACAAGAAAAGTTTTTATCTAATGAAAACTACAAAAGTCGTTTTTTTATCGACTTATTAAAAACCACACAAGAGAAAATTTTTGTAATCCAGGCAGAAGAAGATGCGGACAGGCTGATTGTCACCACAGTCATTTCTATGTGGTTTCTACAAACGATATTGTGGTGATCGCTGGTGAAGACATAGATCTTCTCGCCATTCTCAGTGGCATTACAAAGAAACACGGTGGGAGTGGAAAAAACTGGACGCGACTTATTTAAACGCCTCCTCGAAATACAAGTAAGTCTCCTGAACTCTTTCTATTTCTGCATGCCTTCAGTAGATGTGCCTCTACATCGGCACTGTTAGGGCAAGGAAAAATTAAATTACTTGCTATAGTCAAAAAAACATCCAGACCTCGAAGAGAAGATTGCTCTATTTTATAAATCAACTGTCACACCTGAGCAAATTTCCGAAACAGGCGAAGGTATCATGCTTGCGCTCTATGGAGGCAAACATTCAAGCCAAAATCTAAATGATATACGCTTCCAGCTGTTTGCGAGAGCTGCAGCAAAAATTAGTTTCAATCTCGCTAGATTGCCTCCAACCCAAGATGCTGCATGATTTCACTCCCTGCGGTCATACCACTAGGCAACGCTTATACAGGGTGCGCCACTTAAAAGTCTCCAGGATTGTAACTTTCTTATTTTTCGAGCGACGACCATGTTGGGTACATCAAATTGTAGACATTTTTAAAGCCTTTAAACATACATACAGAGTGATTTAGAAAAAAATTTGAAAATTTGAACTGCGTTAATGTTTTCTTATAAAGGTTTTAATTAGCTTCAATTTATGTTATTACGCCATATTCGGAATTCTTTTTGGTTTTAGAGAAAGAAATTAAAAACACTTTTTACGATTCCAAACTGATTTTTCTTAAAATAACTTTGAAAAGAATATAAATAATAATTTTATGCTTTATTTATAAAAGACATATCACAAACCATATTCAACGTAACAAAACAGAAACAGTAAACAAAAGAAATAAATATTTTTAAAAACAAACTTATATTAAAATTTTTTTTAAATCAGTCTGTATGCATGTTTAAAGGTTTTAAAAATATCTACAATTTGATGTGCTCAGCTTGGTCATCGCTTCAAAAATAAAAAAGTTACAAGTCTGGGGAGTTTTAAGTGGCGCGTACTTCTTTAATATTACAATTTTTACTATACTCTTCAGATGCAGAAGTGGCTGAGTGTGGAAAAGAATCCTGTTGATTGGGGCTGGGTGCGTACGTTCTAGGGCCTACTCCCACAGTAATGTCCAGGGATGCAGCACCGCAACAACTCTTGCAGTTGATATCATGCAGTTGCAAGAGGGGCTGTAGCAATGCGTGTCGTTGCAAAAAATCTGGATTTAAGTATTTGACGGTTTGCCCGCATTGCAGTTAACAGTCATGTGACAATACTTCTGATTTAAGTATAAATATACACTCCCTAGACCTCGAAGAAGAATCAGACAACGAGGCGTTGGATAATCTCTTGTGGGCTCAAGAAGAAGAAGAAAAGGAGATAGGAGAGAACAGCGACACAGATGACACGGACGTCCCTCCCGAACCGTCCAACAGACCTAAAGTTGTTTAAAAAGTATAAGATCTGTTTATAACTGATTTTTTTAATATATTTCTTCCTCTTTTCCGATCCATTCACTATAATATTACTATATTTTGGGAGAAGAAGTAATTTTTTGGCCCACTCGGGGTTTGGGTTCGGGTTAAAATGAATTTTCTGAACCTAGTTATAGTAGTAGTACTTATTTCACAGATGTTTAAGTTAAAAATTGTTAAAAATGTCGAAAAATGAAAATTTTGCGAAACTTTGAACACCTATATCTTGGATACTATTTGATCTACAGAGTCCACTGTGGTACCAATTTGTCGCAAATTTAGTCTACTTTTGAAAAATACTGAATTATTTTTACCAAAAAAGTAGGCCTTGGGTGTCAAAATCGACAAAAACTGAAAAAAAAACAAAAATCGCAGTTTTTTGGATTTTTGCCCATGACCTGGAGGTCTGCCAAGGTCATAAACTTGGATTTAACATTAATTTTTAATCCTATACAACATATTAAAAAAGCATAGATACCTGATTTGACGTCACGTAGGATGTATAAAGTTACTGTATTAATATGGGAAACTCTGTTATTGACTTCCTGGAAAATGTTATTTTTGATAAAAGTTAGTGCATGTTCTCAAACGAAAAGGGGGCTGTACAAGTATGTGTTAGTCCTGGCGCATAGGTCGGAAAATTATTTTTTTTTGAAATTGTCTCAACCTACCTTTATTTTTGAAGATATCGAAAAATTTTATTTAAAGAAGTAGCTTATAATGCGAAGTTATATCCAGTGAACAAAGGACCCCGCAGAAACCTTAGGTAAATTGACTCTCAGTCAAATTGTCTGAAATTGAGATATGTTATAGTTTATGAGGTCCTGATCAAAAGTTCTCATGGGCCCAACCCAAAGTAATGACTGGATTTTGACTTAGAGACGGGATAAGGTTCATTGATTGGAGATTTTCATATAACTCATAAATATTCTTTAAATACATATATGAATATTTTATGAGTTATATACTATCATACATTTTCTAAAGCATGTTTGGTAAGCCTCTGAGCATGTCAGAAACATGCCATGGCATATCTGTGTAAAGTTTGTTAACCATTTGTAAAATAAATAAAACATCAAACTTAATTATTAAGAGTATAATTTATTAATATCACTCCACAAAGTCATGTAACCGATTCTGCGAGCAAATTATATAATCGAGAACCAAATATGAGGAAGGCTATAGCATATGTTGATGGTACTTATCTAAAAATTGAAAGAGCAGAAACTTTAGAGTGTTAAGACAATCATTTTGTACATTTAAAGGGTATCATTTAGTGAAACCGATCATGATAGTGGCACCTGATGGCAACGTTCTTGACATTCAAGGACCTTACTTTTCCGATAATCGCAATAATGATGCAGCACTGTTGCGAGTTGAGTTTGACCGAGACATTAATGGGATGAGGGAACGGTTCCAGGCTGGAGATATTCTTATTGTAGACCGTGGATATCGCGATGCTACACAATAGGAGGAATGCATAGGTTTAGTAAAATATTTCGCCGTTAGGCGGTTACCGATCGGCTTTGGGTACACTATTCATTGTGTTCTGTGGTTTGTAGTTTTTATATGTTCAAATAAGTTTGTTTATTTGAAACCTACGGAAAATGGATAGTTTAGGTGAACTAAAAGAAAAGCTTGGCATTTTTAAAGAAGTAGTAAACAAAGATGCACAGAAAATGAGGTTATGTTGCAGTACCCAAACGCGACTCTGACGCCGCCTATATGCATTCGGTCTGTGAAATGGTTTGAACACACTAGATGGACCTTTTTGTAATTTGAGTGCAACTATGCACTTTCTTCTAAAACTGCTGCATACTGGAAACTGGTGAAACTTTAAATTTTTATTTTTTCTATAATAGGAAGTGCATTGAGGCACACAAAAATTGCTTGGCATTTTTAAAGAAGTAGTAAACAAAGATGCACAGAAAATGAGGTTATGTTGCAGTACCCAAACGCGACTCTGACACCGCCTACATGCATTCGGTCTATTACTCGATCACTTAGATATAAGGTACCACATGCCACACTACTGCAAAGAGGACAGCGTCAACCAGAGAAGCCAATAACTCCAGGTTAGTAACAAAAACTAGATGGATTGTAGGAAGTCGAAATGGTCATATTAAAAGTATTTTCAATTTTTTTGCACAACCAATAAGAATGGCACACAGAGCTCATATTGGCGACTTTTACCGTATATCTGGTGCATTAATTAATCGATTTCATGGTCCTGTACTGATGAAAGGGGCAAATGCAGAACTAGCATTAACCTTATTACAGAGATCTCAAGAGGTAAATATTGTCCAGGCACGCGTGGAGGCAGAATATTTATTACGTCGAAGGGGAGCTGAGTGGATTCGTCTTGAGCATAATCAACTTCCAGGCTTTCCTGAACTCTTTCTTGAATACTTGGAAGATCTAACGGTTGGTACATATCAATTATATTTGGCACCATCATATATTCAAAATAATTTAAAAGGGAGGATGACATTTTTCAGGTGGATGTACACGCACTGGTGTCGGGTTTTGTAAGATTTAGACTGCATTCATGTTTTAGAAATGCGACCGTTTATCATCAATGGATTGCTTATAATACAGAACGAGAACACAATTACGATGAAGAGAATCCGATTGACGGGTTTTACTGTACTTGCATATCAGGAGCAAGGACATTAGCTACATGTTGTCATATTGCCAGTATTTTATGGTATCTTGATATTTCTCGGCACCAACAAAATATCAGATATCCACCAACTTCTCTTCTATACCAAATATTAGACGCTGCTGAAAGAGCTTTACTACTAAACAATGATGGTTTAAATGATGTAGATATTCGATAGACACAAATATTAATTGTAAGTGGAAAAGGGACACATTAATCAAGCACCCCATGCATGACATTTTATTTCATTTACGTTCTATATTCTAAACATGATCAGACACATTACAAACACGCTCAAACACGTTTGATAGCCCAACAAAATCTGTAATGCCTGTCTTGAGGATTACATAAGACATAGGTATTTTTTAATATTTGTAGTTTTTCTTTATGTTGTGATTTAAATTTTTATCAGGATTTTATTCTTAAGATATAATTGTAGCGCATGTTGAACCTGCACTTCACCGATTAGTATTATGCTAGCAATGAATATACGTAGAGTGATATTAATAAATTATTGTACTCTTAATAATTAAGTTTGATGTTTTATTTACTTTACAAATGGTTAACAAACTTTACAGAGATATGCCATGGCATGTTTCTGACATGTACAGAGGCTTACCAAACATGCTCTAGAAAATATATGATAGTATATAACTCATAAAATATTCAAATATGTATTTAAAGATAAGTTATATGAAAATCGCGAATCAGTGAACCTTATCTCGTCTCCAAGTCAAAATCTAGTCATTACTTTGGGTTGGGTCCATGCGAACTTTTGATCAGGACCTCATAAACTATAACATATCTCGATTTCAGGACAATTTGACTGAGAGCCAATTTACCTAAGGTATCTGCGGGGTCCTTTGGTTGTTCTATTTTAAGAATAAAAATGTTCCGATTTTTTACGCATAATTCCTGAACTAGGTATATTTTTAAATTTTCTTCTTTTATTAATAATTCTCTCTATTTAATAGTTTCAGCCTGAGTAATGGATTAAAATCCAGTTTGAAGAACTTTTAGCAGTACTTTTTTGACCAAATAATATTTTGGGAAAAATTGCTGTACTTGGTGCATAGTCTTTTTTTTAATGTTAACTTTTTCGAAATTTTTTAATACAAATCGCTAAATGAAACTCTTTTTAAGCGAGTTGTATTAAAAAAATTCGAAAAAGTTAACACTAGAAAAAGAGAATAACTATGAACGAAGAAATTCAGCATTTTTTCCCAAAATATTTATTTGGTCAAAAAAGTACTGCTAAAAGTTCTTCAAAGTGGACTTTAATCCATTACTACTATTAAATAGAGAGAATTAAAAACAAAAAAATATTTAAAAATATAATTCAGGAATAGAGAATATTATTTAGGTATTATGCAAATCACAACTTACACACTTTTTTATTTATTATGAAAATACCTACTTTCTGTATATTGTTGCCCTAATCTGGGCACGCTAATATACTAGTTAGGTAAATACTTTAAAACATATTTTCAATATATTTTTTTCTTTAAAATGCTAAGAATCCTATCATGTAATTCAATACTTCATCAGTATTAGCTAGAAGAGTAGTTGTTTTGATTGGTTCTCCAATAATTAATGTTTTAAAGTATTTACCTAACTAGTATATTAGCGTGCCCAGATTAGGGCAACAATATACAGAAAGTAGGTATTTTCATAATAAATAAAAAAGTGTGTAAGTTGTGATTTGCATAATACCTAAATAATATTCTCTAAACATAATTCAGGAAGAAGTGGAAAATTTTTATTTTTAAAATAGAACAGCCAAATTTGATATCTGGATAGAGCTTCTCATTATAAGCAACTTCTTTGAATAACATTTATCGATATCTTCAAAAATAAGGGTAGTTTACTCTTGAGGCAATTTAAAAAAAAATAATTTTCTGACTTAATCGCCAGGACTAACACACACACTTGTGCAGTCCCCTTTTCGTTTGAGAACATGCACTAATTTTTATCAAAAATATATTTTTTCAGAAAATCAATAACAACGGGGTTTCCCATATGGTGAAAATTTTTTGGCGGACACTGTAGATGAACCAACTCGTGCTTAGTTCACGGAAATAATAATTACCTTCACAATAATTCATAAAATTTATTTGCAAATTTGTACACAGATAACAAGACAGTCCTTCGTATATATATTATCTAGAATGAAAAGATTAAATCGATCCATATCATACACAATTTTTGACTTGTTAAGACCAGACTTACATCAACGGCACTCGTTCTATCGCTCTTATCCTTTGCTCTCTTTCCACGTGCTACGTTAACGTTATACCCCGAACTTGAGAGAGAATTTCACCACATACCACTGTTCGTTAATGTTTACTGTACTGTGACTGTAAGTACGTGATACAGTGAACGCACCGGCAACCCCAAGTTATGTTTCAACTTGTCTGAGCGTGGAATAAGCTGAATGTTCTTGGAAGCACGTTCTGAAATATTATCCGACTACTACATGCTAATTGCCTATTCCTTTTTTAATTATGTATTATTCGAAAAAACTTTCTAAACGACAACTTTATGCGCTATTTAATATGCGATGCAACCAATGAGAGGCAGGCATCAACTCATTCTTTACACAAAAAGAAAGAATCGGTAAGCCATGATGAAAGATACAAAATGTGCAGCAGAACATAACGTCATTCTTGTTATAATTCGAGGTAAAAATACTGTCGATTTTTTTATTCATAAATACTTACTGAAATAATTGGGCGTTTATTCCTCTCTAATACTATTTGTAAATTTGTATTCGTTACAAATGATGTAGGCATTATTTATCATACGTAATATCACTATACCTTGGCCGGGGAAGGGGGATAGTCATAAATCCACGTAATCAGTGCGTGCAATAGTATCTATTGGCGTTTAAATTTGGATAATAATAGTGTGAGATCCCAGAGCTGCCAGACCTACGTCATTTTAGCAAAGCTAATATTTTGACAACGGATAGTGTAATATCTAGTTAAGAAGCGGGGCGCTTTTGCAGAAAACAGGTACAAAAGGTACATACAAATTTTCACACCTACGTTAAAGTATGATAGCTGATTTATTTTTCAAGTGACACGCTAACGACATCGTGTAAGCGTCAATCTTCGAATCTTAAAGTCCGAGGTTCGATCCCTGAGCGTTCTCAGTTTTTTTTTTTCAAATATACGTACTAAGAAAAAAGTTATGGCCAAAAATAATAAATATTTCCCTATCGGTTGTCTCTTTCTTGGTAATCGCCACCTTAAGTTAATATTTGTTGAAAAAAAAAAAGCTGAGAACGCTCAGGGATTGAACCTCGGACCTTAAGATTCAATTCAATTTCAATTTCAAAACAATTTTATTAAACATTATTGTTTACAAAGATGCGCCTAGACCGAGCCCCGATTCAGAGCCGACCACACCACCACGTCGCGCAGCGCCGTGGTAGATGGGTGGTCGAATGGAAAGGGGTTGGTTTTCGGCTTTAACGATAGGTCACATGGTGAGGGTTAGGCCTCCTGTTTAAAAAATAGTGAAAACTTAAGCCTGACAATTGCGGTTGACTATAACTAAAAACTAAGTTTAAAAACACTTAAAGCTACTTAAGGCTAGATTTAAAAACCACTGCCTAAAGAATCACTACTTCCACATCCAGATTCTCTATCCGAGTCACTCACAACGAAAAAACTTTGTATGTGAAAATAATTGTTTATGGAACTTTAATAATATAATATTTGAAATCCTCTACCCCAAAAACCCATAAAACGATACCCCACATCGGTAGTGGTGGTGATAGGGGGGTGGTAGTGGGGGGTGGATGAAGTAAAAAAATATTTTGAGGTTTCTGATTCCTGTACATGCACTAAATCACATTTTTTTTTCATCCCCTTTAATAAGGAGGTGGGGGTGGTAATGGGGGTGGCTAATGCAAAAAATTTTTTTGAGACCTCAGCTTCTCTTGTATATACTAAATACCAATTTCATGGACTCCTACCTGCTTAATTTACCCATTTACCCCAAATTTACCCCAATTTACCCCCCAACCCTTCGACGGAACAAGATGAAAATATAATCTAGTTCTAGATCTCGTTAAAGTACATATGTGTACCAAATTTCAAGTCAATATCTTAAACGGTTTCAGAGTAAACGTGCGCACAAAAAAAAGTTACAGACAGACAGACAGACCGACAGACAGACAGACCGACAGACAGACAGAAATTTTTTTTTCGCTCAAACTTAAAATCTCGACGTTTCATGACATATTAAGCCTATTTGGACAATAAAAATTTTTTAAAATTTTTTTGTCGTTACTATACTTCCACTGGACGTGGAAGTAAAACTTGGGTTAGAGGACGCGCGCACAACACACGCGCACTAGTTTTTATAGTTTTGGTTAGTGATACAGGGAAAAACTCAATGAAAAAATCCGTTCGAACAAGTCACAGTCTTCATCCGGTGGTCTGCCCGCCTCCGGAAAGGTAGGGTGAAGGGGAGAGTGTGATTTTAAAAGTTGGGATTTGCTAGAGGTTATTGGTCAAAAGGGGATTTGGAAGGACAAAAAGGGACAAAAAGAACAAAATTTAACAAAACAACAAAAAATGGATAAAGGGAATAGAGAGGGGTTTGAGGTAAAAGGTGGTTAAATTGAAGTAAAGGGTGGTGAAAGGGAAATTGTGGTATAGGAAAGGTTTGGCTAGGGAAGTTGCCGAAAGATAGGCAACGCCTGGTATGGTAATGGGTGTTTTAGATCGAAAAGTATGGCATTATGCTGTCTGATTCGTGTGATGTCTCGGGTTAGCGGACTGTCGCTCAATTTGAATTGATAGAATTTTTGGGAGGTTTCCCGGACGAAGTCCGCTAGTGGGGTTATGTCGTGGCAACGTGCATAGAGATCTCTGAGGGAGGTGTACCTATCTGAGTCTGAAATGAGGCGCATAAATTTGTGTTCCAAGACTTTAAATTTATTCATTGTCGTGGCCGGGATGCTGCACCACACCGGCGCCGCGTATGTGATGGCCGGCCTGATCACCATCGTGTACAACAGCTTTTTATTCGTCCTGTTTAGTCCGCTACCCCGCGCCAGGAGCGGGTACAGACTCCTGGACATGGCGTAGACCTTACGTACTGTCTCATTAATATGGGTGTTAAACGTCAGTCGTTTGTCTAAGTTCGCAGGTTGACGCTTACACCATGTCGTTAGCCTCTCACTTGAAAAATAAATCAGCTATCATACTTTAACGTAGGGGCAAAAAATTTGTATGTACCTTTTGTACCTGTTTCCTGCAAAAGCGCCCCGCTTTGAAGCTAGCAAATACGCATACGTTCTTAACTAGATATTACACTATTCGTTGTCAAAATATTAGCTTTGCTAAAATGACGTAGGTCTGGCGGCTCTGGGATCTTGGACTATAATGTTTATAAAGGCTTATCAAATCCACGTCACTCAATAACATATGCCGATTGACATATTGGCAGTTCAATTCATTACTATCCTCGTTTTCCGTCTAACGCATAGTGCTTAGAATTCTGTCAGTATTTTTTTTTTCGAGAGCATGGCTGTCTAGAAACATAAAGAGTGTAAATTGACAGTTTATTATCTGATTAATTCCCGAGCTTTAATCTTTGATAACATACTGCCAATTTACATGAAGGAATTATATATTACTTTTGGCAATTTAAATCGAATAAATTTGTAGATAAAATTAAAAGCACGGTTGTTCATTGAGGAGAATATTTCACGAATGAATTAATAAAAAACGATTATGTAACATGTTTTTCCGTTAATTGTCTCTAGATACTTTCTTGGTATTTTTCTGGTGTTTATTGACCTTTTTCTCAATTTCATCATTTATGCCACATAAAAGATGTTTTTTGAAAACTACCATTTAATAAAAACAATAATGTAGGTGTATAAACTTTTAACAACCGTAATCGCAAAAATGTATTCCGTAGAATTCACCATATCTTGTTTGTAATGGCAATCAAGAAACAAACTAGCATATTGAAACCAGGGACCGTAACCAAACAGAAACCGTAACCGAAAACCGCACCGTAATTACGATTTTTTTCGAACCGAAACCGAAAACCGAACTGAGAGATTCTGGAAAACCGAAACCGTAACCGAAAACCGAATTGGCGCTACTTTGAAAGCCGAAACCGTAACCGAAAACCGAAAATGGTGTACGTTAGATAACCGTAAGGGGAACCGACAGGGCCGGATTAAGGATTGGCGCGCCCCTAGGCTACTCATGTATTTGCGCCCTTTTATTCATAATGGAAAAAAAAATTGATAAGCGGGAGGGTTGTCCCGGTTTCAAAATTGATGAGGGGGGAATCTGAAAAAACATTTTTTATCCAGATTCAAAATTGACGAGGGGGGGGGGGTTAGAAATATGAAAAAAATGATGAGCGGAGGGGAGAAATCTGGAAAAAGCATTTTTCTGTCCAAATTCAAAATTTACGAGCGGGGGAGGGGAGAAATATGAAAAAAATATTTTTTCGTCCCAGTTTCAAAATTGATGAGCGGGAGGGGAGAGGAGGCTTGTGGCTAAAAAAAAATTTAAACTAAACTAGCGCGCGCGCCCCTTCATGCATTGTCGTTCCTAGGAGCCTAGTTAGCCTTATGGAAAATCCAGCCCTGCGTGCCAACGGCTACAATAAAGGGCACCGGCATTACTATAGGAGCGGAAAGAAATAATATCTATTTCTTTTCGTTCCTATTTTCCTATAAATAATCCTGTAAAATGTTGATATAGTTGGAAAGGAACATACACTATTGGAAAATGTTCGCTTTGGTACGAGCAATAAGAGCAAGCGAGACCTAAGCAATTATTCTATTCTTTTTTATCGTATAACACATCCTACAATCGCGCCACCTGCTTTCCCCACCATATGTGCGTGGGCAGCTCTGTTTGCGGAATTTCAATTTGTTTCCGCCTTGATGCTTGATGATTCGTGTCACTATTTGCCCCTCTGCTGGAGCTCTGGTAGACGCCTTTATTGTGGGCGGTCGGTTAAGTCGTTGAAACTATGCAACGCCTAAGCCAGGACTTTCCGATACTGTATAAGAAATGTATACATTTCCTTAATTGGCACAAAAAGTTGAGCTGGCGCATGCCGGTCAAATTGCAGCTTTTCTTGCTTTCGCGCTTTCGGATGAACAACAACGCCGGCGCGGAAGGTATAAAAAGGTGTACAGACACGATCCAACCACCCAGCCAACCAACTTTCTCGGTACACTTTGAAAATTGCCATGATAACTCGTAAAAGTGAGCTGGTCTGCTGGAATTCCAGCGTCTTCAAAGCTTACCGACAATGTTGGCTCCAGCAGACCAGCTCACTTTTAAAAGTTCTCATGACAATATTCAGTGTATACCGAGAAGGTCGGTTGGTCGGCTGGATCGTCTGTAGACTCCTATATAAAGTGCAGTGCACGTCGGGTGTTTCTTTGTATCCACGGGTTTAGGTAAACATCCTCTTCGCTGAACTATACAATAATACAGAGGTAATAAATTCGACAATTTTATCAAGATAAAATAATCAAACAACAAATAAATAATTTTCTTGTATAAAAAAAAGTACCGATATAAGGAAGGCCTCAGTCTATACCCGGAAGGAATACGGCAACAAAAACTTATCGAGATATCGATAATTACTTTGAACGTATGAACAGGACTATACTTAAAATTATATCGCATTTTCTATTTCATATTATTTACTTCTCTCTCAAATCCTGACCTGATACCTGCGAAAATTAAATATAACTAAATGAATAGTTAGGTATTTTGGAATTTATAATTCTTAATATGGATATAATTATTAATTTCGGCCAAGACAAGGCGGCAGGTACGGCTTTTTATACTTGTCTTTCCTTAAACAAACAATTTTTTACGCTCATTATCCCAACTCGATTTTGTGGCTGTTCTTTTCGCCAGCCTGTATGCATTATATGACGCTACAATACATTTTATTTTCCAAAGGTCAATGGTAAATAGTACATGTCATCCGTCGCCGGCGGGAGATAAAATTAGTTAGTTTTGACTTGCCGAAGCGCCCCCTAACGCTTCGGCGCCGCTAGGCTATAGCCTGTTTAGCCTTATGGATAATCCGGCCCTGGGAACCGAGCCGAAAAAAATTTCGTTCTCGGTCCCTGCAAACATTAATTTAATTTCAACCGAAACCCTAACCGAAAACCGCACCGTAATTACGAATTTTTCATAACCGTAACCGAAACCGAAAACCGGAATGTGAGATTCTGGAAAACCGAATTGCTGCTTTGAAAATCGAAACTGAAACCGAAAACCAAGTTAACGCTGCTCTGAAAACCGAAACAGAACCCAAATAAATTTCGGTTTCGGTCCCTGATTGAAACCAAATAGATATTGTAATACACAGAAGTGTAGAGAGAGCGAGCTCTACTACATTAATTAATGTCCCGTTCATATACATTATGTATCCTTGGTCCCGTTATCAGGAATAAAAATATGTTCCTAGTAGTGACATCTAGTAGCGCTACTAGAACCAGAATGATCCAGTGAATGATTCAAGAATTATTAAAATGATTAAAGCGATTTTAAAGTGTTTATTGATGAATATTTACGTATTTAATCCTTATTTTTAATTAAAGAAAATTAAAAATTAAGTTATGGTTGTTTAGTCATTTAAGCTGAAAGTACTCTCTCCCCGTCAAAAAATCCTATTTCAAACTTATAGATAATTATACATTTTGTATGGGTAATCATGAGAGCCTATCTGGTTTATAAGGTTTTATACAGTACTTTAATTTTGCCATACAGAAATTATATTGGGATGAATAAGTATCTAAAGGAGTCTTAATTGAATTGAAATACCCATGTTGTTATTGGTATGTTTCCATAAGTGTTAATAATAAAAACAGTTTTTATATGGCATTACAACTTTTAATTTGATAAGTTCTCGTGAGATCTGAATAGTGTTGAAACTGAAAAGGTTTCATCAGTAAAATCAAATACAAGTTCTGTAATCTTTTATAAGAAACAATTAGTATATGGTTTTTATAAGATCTGAGAGGTTGTTTTCAGTTTTAGTTTATATAATAATTTAATGAGGATTTATAAGGATACGCATTAAAAAGTATTAATAAGGAATTACATCGAATAACTTTGTGACTTTCTAGGACCTGAAGAGTAATAAAATTGAAAAGATATACCAAGGAGTTTCTAGTAGACATTTTATACATTTTTATGAGGATATATTTGTACTTATTTTTATAAGACTTCATGGATCCATATCAGTTTAGTTTATATAAGAATTTAATAGGGATTTATAGAGACATCTATTATAAAGTAGGTATTAATGATTTACAACTATTAATTTGATGAGTGTTCATGGGGTTAAAATACTGGTAAAACTAATAATGTTTCATAGGAAACCAGGGATGAATTTTATAACATTTAATAAGAAATAATTAGTATATGGTTTTTATAAGATTTGAAGGGTTATTATTAGTTTAGTTTTATATAAGAATTCTATAAGGATTTCTCAGTACACTCATTGAAAAGTATCATATACAACTATTAATTTGAGTTTTCATGGGATTTCAATAGTAGTCAACCTAAAAAAGTTACAATATACTTACTAAACTAAACTTACTAATACAATAGATTTCGTATAATTTACATTAAAATCCATTGTAAGATTAAAATCCATTGTAAGATTAAAATCCATTGTAAGATTAAAATCCATTGTAAGTATATACACATTGTATTTTAGAGAACCCTTTTATTCCCATAAAAGCATAAAAGTCTTATAATAGACCTCAAGCGAGAAATATACAATAAAAACTCACAGAATCTATACAATTTTCGTGTTTCAAAGGCCATAAAAATTTATAAATACTTATGGGCGTCGTACTGAGAATTTAAAATTTTTCTCGAATAAAAACCCATAAAACTTCACAATTTAATTACCATAAATACTTATAAAATATACTAATAGACTTCATTCAGAGAATTTACTTTAAAACCCCATTGCATATCCTCATAAAATTTTATAAAAACTTCGTGTTTATTATTAAAACGTGCAAGTGTTGATAGACTTCAGGCAAGGAATGTACATTCAAAACACATTTCAAAAACTTAGACACATCTGAGCCTATAAAATCTTCGTATTTCAAACACCATATAAGAACTTACAAATACTGATAGGCCTCGTATGGAAAATTATTTTCATTAAAAATGCTTTTCAAATACATATAAAATATCTATAACATATCTTCATAATTCAAATTATCGTGAAAACGTATAACTACTATGATAGACTACATATAGGGGATTTACATTAAAAACCCATTGTACGCAGCAAATATTATAAAAACTTCGTATTTCCTATTAATATATGCAAATGCTCAGGCCTGAGGCAAGGAATTTACATTAAAAACATATCTCAATTAGCCACATCAAACCACATTCAGAACTTATAAAAACTTTGTATTTCAAATACTATAAAAACTTAAATATACTAATACATATAACTACTGATAGACTCCATATAGGTAATTTACATTAAAAACCCATTGTATGCAGCAAATATTATAAAAACTTCGCATTTGCTATTAATATATGGAAATGCAGGCAAGGAATTTACATAAAAAACACATCTCAAACAGCCACATCAAACCACATTTAGAACTTATAAAAAAACTTTGTATTTCAAATACTATAAAAACTTACGTATACTAATAGGTTTCATACGAGGAATGTACATTTAAAACACACACACACACATAATTAAAACTTATGAAAGTTTAGTGTTACATACTCTAGCGTCCAGTAGAGGGAGCTGTTATACATGTCGCTAATTCATATCTAATCTAATGTGACCTAAGAAACTAGTGTGGCTTGTTAAATTCAAAGTAAAGCAGTCTCTTTTACTGCTAACTTATTAACTGCGTTTAGGCTAGAACGCTAAAGGAAACAAGGACTTCTCCAGTATTTAGTGTTTACCACTATATTACTATTGATGTTTGAAATATTAATAGTAAGTAAATAATATTTACTTACCTATGTAAGTTTATGGGATTTGGCATTAAAATACACAACCAAAATCTGTAAAAAAACCTATCAATACTAATAGAATTTCTATAGGTTTATATTCAGAACACTATACAAACCTATAAAAACCTTTTAATTACATGTACTATAAAAACTCATCAATACTAATAGATTTCATATGGGAATTTACATTCAAAACACTAGAAAAACCTATAAAAACTTTTAATTACATATACTATAAAAACTCATCAATACTGGTAGATACCATATGAAAATTTACAATTAAAACACATTTCAAATACACACATCAAAAATTATAACTTATACATTTTTTTTATAAGTTTTTATAAGGATTTTTTGACAGGGCTGAGATGCTGAATTAGTTCTAAGAATTGTGATGTACAGTGCGAATTATTGATGACCTGTTATTACTTTGTGAAGTATATTACCGTACCAAAACAAAGTGTGTTTAACTTGATTTTATATGCAGTTCTGTGTCATCTGTGCCCATTGAACTAGACCAACAACTGGAAGGGACGCGAAATAAGTGAGACCAATTTCATAATCATGCAACTCACCGTATGGTGGAGTCTCTGCCTCTTTTTATCCCATTGGAACAAATGGGTAAAACTCTCTCAACCAAATAAAGTTTATTTATTTTAATTTTAATTTTATGCAACGTACTCATCCATTAACTGAAATGCGTTGAATAGTGTTAGAGATACATCCATTTCAGTTCCTCTTGCTTACTCGCGCCTGTTTCAACAAAAAGCACGTTTACAAATAAGGCGGGTCATTCTAGTTGTTTGTCTAGTTCATTGTTTGTGCCTAAATATTGTCTAAATGTCGGTGTTGGTGTCTTTTAACTTTTCTCTTTTTCATGTGTGTGTGTATCCTCTACCATATGTATTTTCTTCTAAAATTTGTGCCTACATGCGTAATAACTTATGTACATGTTTCGCGGACATTTATATTTAATTTTAATTGCCACAGTGATAATTATTTGTGTAAGTATAAGTTGTCCATATACCTATTTAATTAATACTGTAGCCGGCTATAAGCCGCCGCATACAGGGTTGAGGCTAGAGAAGGGGATAGTACTCTCTACAGGGTATTCGGAAACCAACGCGCAAGCTTTGACCACGATGTGAACTAGTGGGGGAGCCCTCGCTTGTAACAACACAGCTTTTCTGATTATGGTGTGAAAATTTGCCTTCTATATTTAGTGAAAGCGTCACATTCTCACATCGTACTTCTTCTAGAATGGAGCGAGACAGGATTTCCTTGGCATCAAGATGCGAACGGAACTCATCGTATATAGTTAGTAATAGAGACGGTAACGGTGATTCAGCAATCACTGTTCCCTTTAGCAGTGATTAAATCACTCTTTAGATCATCTATGTCAAATTTCACGATTCACGTCGTGTTTATTACTTGATATCTGGGCGCGCTCCAGTTCGGTGATTGATCACCATGGCATTCGGTTCACGGGGTTTCACAGCTATCCTGGCAATTCGCAGTCCATTCAATCAATCGCAGTCGCCTTGTCGGTCAATGTTGCCGTGAGTTGGTCGGGACTTGCAAACATGTTTAGCTTTATTATCGCTCGTTATTGATCCCGAGTGTGATTGAAAATACGGCTGGCCAATAAGTCATTGTGCTATTAAAACAAAATTAACAAAACTATCAAAGCATCGAGGGAGTGATTAAATCACCGGTTCTTTCCTTGCCAATCACTGTTAGCGATTGCTCAGTTTAAAGAATAGGTGAGAAGTAGCAGTGACGGTGATCACAGTCACATCTCTAGTTAGTAAGCGTATGGAGGGCTATATTACAACCTTTGCATGTAATTTTTGCCTGAAAGATCTTCTGTCTGGTTATATTGTAACAGCCTAGCTAATAATTTATGAATTCGAAATGTAAAAGTAGGGAAATTCAAATAGTTACAGAGATGCAAAAGGGTCAGCCTATATATTACTATACAGGGTGCGCCACTTAAAACTCCCCAGGCTTGTAACTTTCTTATTTTTTAAGCGACGACCATGTTGGGCGCATCAAATTGTAGATATTTTTAAGGCATTTCAACATGTGTACAGTGATTTAAAAAAAATTCTTTGAAAAAATTGTTAAGAAAGAAAACTTAATTTCCTTGAATATTTTTGACCTCACCCTGTACATGAACTGCGTTAATGTTTTCTTATAAAGGTTTTAATTAGCTTCAATTTATGTTATTGCGTCATATTCGAAATTCTTTTTGGTTTTAGAGAAAGAAATTAAAAACACTCTTTCCGATTCCAAACTGATTTTTTTTTAAATAACTTCGAAAAGAATGTAAATGATAATTTTATGCTTTATTTGTAAAAGACATATCACAAACAATATTCAACGTAACAAAACAGTAACAAGAAACAAAAGAAATAAATATTTTCAAAAACAAACTTATATTAAAATGTACTAAATATAGGAAATTGCAAAATTTCTAATTTTAATAACATAAATTGAAGCTAATTAAAACCTTTATAAGAAAACATTAACACAGTTCATGTACAGGGTGAGGTAAAAAAATATTCAAAGAAATTAAGTTCCCTTTCTTAACAATTTTCGCAAAAAAAATTTGTGTGCATGTTTAAAGGCTTTAAAAATGTCTACAATTTGATGTGCCCAACATGGTCATCGCTTCAAAAATAAAAAAAGTTATAGGTCTGGGGAGTTTTAAGTGGCGCACCCTGTATACACTATATACACTATAGACTATATATTACAATTTACATCAGTTTTATTAATTTTGATCTGCCAATTAGTAACAGTGTTTATTAATCTATGCAACCGCTAACATTATGGGGTGCCAGGCATTAAAAGTGTCTAAATAATGTCGATTTTATTTACTTTACCTCGAAAAGCACCCCACCCTAACCAAAGCTATTTAAATTGTAGCATAACGTTTGATAAAGGTCTCACTTCGACACTTGACACTTTAACACAGACACAGAACTAACTGTTTCATTTATTGCAACAAAACGGTTGGTTCTATTTTTCAATTTTTAATTTAATTGCTTAATTATGCATAGATCGATAAAAAAATTACTGTTGTCTAACCCATATTTAACTGCGAAGGCTCGGCTCCATTTTATAATGGAAAACTCGTTTTAAAGCAGGTGTGATCCGAAGGGCTTGCCCATCACATAAATGACTGAACTCTCTTAATTGATAGTGACCAAATTCAAAATTAACATTTAAGTCTACCCTTAATTTTGGGAGCTTTAATCAGGCCGATTGCAGAGACTGACAAACCACAGTTAGCAAAATGTCAAAACTTTTGTTAACGTGGAAATTTATAAATGCGTTAATTATCAGATTTAACATTTTAAGTGTAGTTGATTAGAGTCTGAAAGGTTCTTAAAATTGGGGTGTTTCATATTTATTTAAGGATATATCCTCATGACGGCGAATATAAAGAGTAAGGGATTTATAACAAACTGCCAAAAGTAATCAAAAAGACTAATTCATTAATAGTACAGTCAATCTGTCATTTGACCCACGAATAATTCCTACAAGAGATTTTCTATTTTTATACTATAGAGGGGCTTGTTCCAATCATTAATTAATGATTTCCACAAAAATATCGTGTCCGCTTTTCTGTTAGCATTAGGTAACATTAGGTATTACCAACATTATAGAAAATCTAAAAGCTACTGCTTTTATTTAAACTATTTTTCTCTATTATTAATTTTACGATTAGCCTCCGATAGCCTTCAGAATAGGGATTGCAATTTACCGGAAGTTTTAATAACCGGTAAATCGGTAAATAAAAATGTAAATAACCGGTTAACCGGTATTTACCGGTAATTTTTAGAATGAATGATTAGGGTGGCGAAAATAGCAATTGTCTTTTTCCATGTACAAAATTACCTAAATTTAATAAAAAAACATTTTTATACACGTATAATTAATATAATTAGGCTTTGAGAAACATATTTTTTCCAAATTGAAATTCGCTTACAGTCGATTGAAAAAATTATACAGTTTTGCGAAAGACATATCTAGAGAGTGTAAATCAAAATTTTGTGATTCACTCGTATTATCTTTAGTTGATTATGGTGATGTTGTATATGGAAAGTTATTATCGGCGACAGCAAAAAAGAAAATTCAAAAACTTCAAAATTCATATATGCGTTATATTTACAGTATCCCATATAAACAACATATATCACCACATCTAAATAAACCTGGCATATTAAACATGGAAAACCGCAGACGTTTACACATGCTCACACTTATTTGGTGAATAATTCATAATGACGAACCTCAGTAATTAAGAAATAAGTTAATTTCACGAGATCACTTGCATAATACAAGATACACACAAAATTTGTTGGTGCCTCAGCATGAAACTGCGATTTTTCAAAGATCATTTACGTATTTTGCATCTTATCTTTGGAATGAACTTCCAAATGAATATAAATAATATAAATCAAACATTTTTTTTTATTAAAGTTGTCAAAAATTACATTTTGACTGATCAGAAGCAGCAGACTTGATGCTGCGTTGTGGATGCGCGTATATTTCTTTTTCTTTTTCCGAACCTTTTTGCTTCGCTTCGCGAGGTCTGCCCATTCCCCTTGTCTGCTCGCATGTCTGAGTGCTGCTGTTGTTATTATTGTTATTATTATTATAAAATATAACATTTGTTAGATTATTACAATTCATTACTGAATATTAACAAATAAAATAATAATTATTTTTTTCTTGAAATTTTAGATTTATATGTATTAATGTTTTTTTATAATCTTTTTATAATCTTAGATTTAGGCTATTTGTATTTGGGCAAATGGAAGGAGAGCTCTACAGTTCAATTTGTACCATTTTTACTTTGAGTAAAATAAATGTATTATTATTATTATTATAATGAACAAACAAAAGGTTTCTTTATCAAAAGGAAAAAATATAAATGAAATAAATTTAAATAAATAATTATTCTGTAAATAACACAAATTACAAACATAAACTCAAATAGGGCATTTACTGAATACCTAATCTAAAAATACAATATTTTTTTAAAAATAGCCCGTTAAAAGGGCTAGTTTTTCAAAGCTGTATCGATATTGGTAGGTCGACAAGTTAATAAGAATTGGTAATAACATTCTTCTAAATGTTTTCCACGGATATTCTAGGCAGTGAAATATTCACTTTCCTGTCCAAGATATTGTCAATGTCTCTCTTACTTGTATTTCTTAGGGCTTGGTGTTTGGGTTTTACTTTTTATAATATTATTTATTTATTGCTAAAAGTGCTCAGTGTTGGGACAGTCACTCTATATTTAGTGAATATTAGTCACTGACATAAATAGAAACGTTGAATACGTGACATATCGTAAGTTCAGAATTTACCGAAATAACCGGTAAAAAATTAAAATAACCGGTAATTATCGTCATGTGTTTTTATTCTGTTTACCGGTTAACCGGTTAACCGGTAATGCAATCCCTACTTCAGAATGGTGAAAATGTATGCTTTACTGCACATTTTTGCAATTATCTCTGTCCTCGTTGCTCCTATGTAGTAATTGTAGATCATAAAATTTCCCAAATTTTTTATTTAAATAATTTTCTTCCATGGTCAATTTTTTAAAAATTACAGCAGCTCGAAATTTGAAAAAGGTTCTTGAATTTCGGAAAAATGTCTGCCCCGTGGTTTCGATGTTATTAATACTTATTATTAATTTTCTGTAATCAATAAAACTGGCTAAGATAGTGTTATCTCTTTAAGAGAATTAATTTTATTCGAATTTTTTGAATTTTCACTAATCTGTCAATACAACAGTTTCATTTATTGCTAATACTTTTCGATTTACACTTGCTCAAAAATATGAAAATTTATGCTTCACTGTAGAGGAGTAGAAATAAAAAATATTCATTTAAAACTTGAAGAGCTAAGTGGATAAAGGTGTTATGTCACAAAAACACGTTATTGAGTAATTTAACTCGAAAGTTTTTAGGCGAGAACTTTTTTGTTATAAGGACTATATAGCTTGCATTTTGCGATGATATTGACATTTGATGTACTTTTCAGAGACAAATAACTAAAGTTGTCAGTTGTCATTATTTTCGAAAATTTAAAAAAATTAATGTACATAACACCTTTATCCGTTCATAAGTTTCTCTGAAATGAATAAGGAATTAGTGAATAAAAGTGTTAAGAAATTAAACATATTTTATTATTATTAAAGCATTGTACAATTTTTAGGTAGTCGGGCAGTTCTACGGTTTTGAGCCACAGTTTGGTCATTTTCAAGTATGTTGTGATAATACGGCCTGTATTCTTCATTTATGAATGGTAATTGTTCTTTAAGATTGGCCAGTTTTTCTACACTTAGGCTGCCCTTGTTTTCATTAAACACCGTTAGAGCAATACCGTCGGAATTTATCTTATGCATATTCCTTTTCTTTAAAATATCGACTTTGTAAAATGGAGTCATTTCATCTAGTGATGTAATAGTAACACCCACAGGTGCCATTTTATACCGTCGCAAAAATAAACCTTTTCATTGTTTTCAGTTTTTCTTCCTGTTGTACAAATTAAGTTTTGAGGCAATTCCATCAATATCCTTGAAATGATTCTTCATATCTATGACAACGGCGTCTTTGGGAGTTCTTAAAATTTTTTGATACTGGTCCGGAACGTAGATGTTTTGATGTTTCCATAAAATTTTCTCGACTCTGCCAAAGTCTCTGTCTGAATCTAAATATGAATGTCCCACCTCCGAAAATTCTCTCTTTAAAATCAACAACTGGTAAAGTGTAATGATATTGAAGTTTTTATTTTGTCCACCACAAGAGTCGGGCCATATTATAATGTGAACGATCTTTTCTTGGAAATATTCATTGCAAATTTGTGAAAAGGTGTGTAAGCAACTAGCAATTTCTAGGCTTTCACGGCTGGCCATACCTTCAGTCCATGTGAAAAAGAACGTTTGTTTTTTTTTTCAGTATTCCTCAATATATGTATGCCAAGGTTGTAAAACCACATTTGACGAAGGTAAAATGCTTTCGATGTACTTAATTTTGGCAGAGGCATGGTTTGCTGAAGATCTAAAGTAAGAAAGCAAATTGTTCTATCTTCTGTAACTTTTGCTCCGTCACGCTTTTGTTGTTCGAAAGCTAGTTTGTAATTTTCTCCGTATTCTTTAGTCTTATTTCACATTTGGGAAAAAATGTGAGTCATTTCATGATCTCAATTAAACAATTTTGAATACCATGAACGTAATTTCAGCATTTTTATTGGGTAGGCAGGGATTTTTCACAGATAACCCAATAGATGTAAGCATAGCGAACCCTGTAATTCTTAAACGATAACCCTATAAACCCAAATGACCTTTGACTTGATTGCCGTAATTATCATAATTATTATTTTTTCCGCAAGAATTTCGGAATTCGCCAGATTTGCCTTAAACAATTTAATGATCTTTCAAAATATTGGGTGGGCAGAAGCAATATCAGATTATCAGTTTTGCTCTTGTCATAAAAATTTCTATGGTCCAGCCCTCTTCTACTTGTCAGCATAAAAATGTTTGTACAAAAATCAACACCTCAAAGCGTCACTTTCCAGTATTTCTGATTTACAGACTAATTTGCTAGAATACTTTGGTAAATTTGTATTTTATTATTGCATTTTATATTGATAATGTTTTGTTTTTAAAACATTATTAAAACTTGCCTGGGAAAAAATTGCCACTATGTGACTGATTTCTGCTGAATTGCCAAAAGGTATAAATGTGTTTAGAGCAATTAGATACTCAAGTACTATCTCATACCATTTCGAAATTGAACGAAATGAATATATGGATTAAAACATTATAGGCACTATTTCCAAATATCAGCCAATTTATAAACATCTTACATGATTCATGAAATCGTTTATTCATTGCCATTTGTAATATCAGTTTACTACGACTGGCCATTATCACTATAATAGTAAGAAACACTTAACACAACTTGTCACATTAATGTCAATATAACATAACTTTAAAAGCAAAGTGTTTTGGATTAAAACAATTTAATATCGCACAGTAATGGATAAAGGTGGTATGTGATCATGACACCTTTATCCATTAAATTATATAAAAACCATATGTACATAACACCTTTTTCAAACATTAAAACGCATTTAGGAAAGGTTTATTATCCCAAAAACTTATTGAAATGATAGATTATAAGTTAAAATAGTTGTCTGTGTAGAAATCTCAAGATTTTCAATAATGTCACATAACACCTTTATCCTCAATTACTTGTGCAAAAAATTGCATCAGCACAAATTATCAAGAATACGTCATATCTGTAAATGGAAATGCAATATTTTGGACTGATGATCGCTTTCTTTCCCAACCACATTGAAATGGATTTTTTGTCTGTTACCAAAATGAATCCTGTCACTCACAAAGATAGCGGTAGGTACTGTAAAAAATGTCAATGTAAATTATTGCAGATGTTATCATATTATACAGTTATACATCGCAAAACAACATCCAGCATTTGATTACTGAGAGTTTGAATGTGAAATTACTTCCCTGTCAAGTTTACACTCACTAGTGATGCTCCAATATTGGAATATCATGTTTCCGAAGAGTGTTTTGCTAAAGCTTTTGAATCACACAGATAAGCTCTTAAGTTATTTTTTCTTATTGAATGAAAAGCAGTCACAAAAGGTGTGACAGTAAACAGATTACGAAGTTCGTGATTTATTCCTACGAAAAAAACTTTGGTATTACACGTGAGTTATGATCCTTATGTTACTTTTCAACTTTGTTTGCGTGACTTCTGCAAAAAGTAAATTAATTTTCAAGTTTTGTTATAATGATTAACAGCGATGAGTAGTCAAATCTGATTTTAGCAAAATATAAAGTTACAGATTAAAAATTAGTACTTGCTATATATCAAATACTACAAAAAGCAAACAATGAAAGCTATTAGGCGAGTCATTTTAGGTGAACAAAAGGTTAAACATCAAACTAATTGTAAAAGAAATAAACTAAGGTTTTTTAGACTTGGAATAATATCCCTAACAACATATCAAAAGTCTAGAAATATCTACGTCTGGGAAAGTCGCCATATTGGACATCTTGGATTTACTTTCGAAATCTACAAAACGCATATAGTGCTCCGATTGACTTCAAAGATGTACCAAATAGAAAGTTTTTTTAACCAGGAATCATATAAAGACTTTATCTAATTTTATTTGTATCATGTGCCATTTATTATAAAATGTTAATAATAAAAGAAGGTAATTTATGAACATTATAATGACACGGTGGATAAGTTTTAAAATAAACTTTGTAAAATTTGTACAAAACCGTTTAAATTACTGTACACTCTTTGAAAAAACTACTAAAACAATTGAATTAAAACGCTACTGTCATTTCCGACATGTATCACTCTCCATCAGAAGGAAATTCTTTCCATTCCATTGTCATGTACTGTACCCAAAATCTACCAGTTCTGCTTTCCACTTTATACTTGTCCTTGATACATTCTATTCTACTATTTATATCTAGTAATATGAGACATGACTCATCATCCAAACATTGATCATCCACACCTTCATCAGACATTACCTTATTGTATATTTCTGTAGCACTGGCAATAAGACTATTCATGTCATCCCCGACAGATTCAGTATCATCTTCTAGTGGCAACTCCCGATTTGTCTCATCCTGTTCCTGACTGGTAGGAGTTATCCATTGACATGGCAAAGGTATTCTTAAAGCATCTACTGTTGCTAATATGTTCAAAGCAGCATCTACCAACATGTGTTCTCTTCTTGTTCTGGATAAAGCCTTCCCATTAGGTATATGAATTACTGCGTTACTGCCATATATCTGCTCTAAAATTTCTTTCAAACCTGAGTTTATCATCTCGGTATGTAGACTACCAAGTAGACTTCTTTAAAATTACTTCCTTCGGCTTCATTTTCAATAATGCTTAAAGCCTTCCACCACAACGATTGATCGAATGTTACGATTGGTGTGCAACTGTTCTTACTTGCTTGGTCATTTAGAAAGAGAAGAGTACATATTTGATGGTTCTAGATCAATAATAGGCAAGAATAGATGACCAGACCATCCTGGCCTTGGATATGATACAAATGGTGCTATTTTCAAAGGGTGTCAGTCTTAAGTTTCAGAGGCTCTTCTAAAGACCTCATGCATTCTAACTCTTTGAACTTGAATTCTTTGAATGATTTGGGTGTCTGATACTGTATAATTTTTATTCTTCCTGCAGTAATAAGATCGTGTGTTGTGATTACCTTCTTGGGAACAGCTCTAGATATGATCTTGTCAGGAGTTACTGCTGCTATGGAACCTATACCATGGAAGGTGCCATGTCCATCAAGTGTCTTAATGTTGTGGTCTATGTTGTCTGCAACATACTGAACGAACTGATGCGAATCTATCAATATATCAAGATTTGATGTTGTTGATGAACTCCTTTCATACTTCTGTACGTCGCTATAGGAGGAGCAGAAACCATGCTGGTGTAAAGAATCTATCAAAAACCTTGAACAAAAATGGTGGTGCATTTGCACTGCCAGTTCCAATTGAAGAGGTGCTACAAAGAATCGTGGTTTTACAGCTTGCATAATCGCTTGACCTATAGAAACTGATTTCTTATTATTTTGTTCTCCAGTTACTGTCTTCATAAACACTTGAAGACTGTCCGTCAACAGGTTTATTGCTTTGTCTACAGAAGCCATATCTTCAGTCAGTGGATAATATTCATTAGAGGTTTGAAACGATTTCACATCGTTCCTAATAAATTTTGCAGCTGTTTCAATTATTCTTTGTTTTTCTGCCTCTTCATTATTTCCTTTTGGAGTATTGTAGTACTGATGAAGAATTGAAGAAGCACCTGCTCGAAATGTTACAACATTTATTCGTCCTTTCCTGTTTGTAAATATTACATTATCACCTAATAATTCTGTAACCAGTTTCATATAGTGTTCAAAATATGCATGATATTCTGAACCAGAAGACTTCAGATTTGCTTTCATTCTTTTCACTAAGTCACATATGGTTATTTGGTCTTCATCGTTATTTTTGCGGGAGGCAAATTTCTAATATAAGTTATAAAATTTTCCAAGTAAAACCGCATTTACGCAACTAAAATGACTGAACTATATATACAAAACCGATTATGGTAATATTAACTGGACTTTTACATATGAATTTCGGGAAAAGGGTATAAAGCTTCGAATTTTTTTTTTTTTTAATCGCCTTGTTTATTTTAATGTCCTGGCGGAGTTTAGCCAATGGCTATTTTACCACTCAACCAGGACGGACACACACATAGACAATATCATAACATCCATTCCCTGCGACATTGCCATCTGCCGCAGCTGAGACTCGAACTCAGGAGAGGAGAGTGACTAGACCGTGTTGTCTCTGACACAACCGCAGTCTAGCCCACTGCTACCATCTCGGCAACACATGAAAAACGCCACTACACATCCATACTCTAGCCAGGATTCGAACCCGGGACCCCGTGGTCGCAAGCTTAACACCTTAAGCACTACACCACCGAGCCGGTTTAATTTGTTTATTATATGCCTTATTCATGATGTCAGTTTTTAGGAGAAGTACCTAAAGCGTTAAAACAATTGAAGTTTGCCTTATAATCAGAACTCGGAAATTTTATCTCTGTGACGCTAGGTCAGCGCGGAAAGATTTTTATGCAAGTATAACACTAGGATAAGGTCTCGTAAAACATATGATAGCACGATATCCTAATACACGCAAACAAATATTTTTGCGTGTATTAGGAAGATGTGAGTATTCAGACATCTGAATAATAATAATAATAATAAACTTTATTTTCCTTTTATGACAATATGATACATTATTGTATAGGAATAGTCAGTCTTAATATCTAAAAGAGAGAAGAGGAAGAAAGAAAAAAAGAAGTAAATCACAGAGCACTTTACATATTAAAATATTCTTCTAGTTTGTAGAAGGTTTTGCTAATTAAAAATAGTTTAAGTTTCTTTCTAAATAATTCAAGTTTATTGCAATGTTTTATTTCCACAGGGAGGTGATTAAAAACCCTAGGTCCTAGACAAGTGGGTGAATTTAGAGATACATTTAATTTACTGAAGGGCACATAAAGATCGTGTTTTTTCCTGGTATTTACATTATGTAGATGATTGTTAGAAACAAATTTACTCTTGTTTTTAAAGACGAATAAACATAGTTCAAAAATGAAAATTGACGGAAGTGTCAAGATATGATAGTCCTTAAATATATTTTTACAGGTCTCTCTTGTGGATAAGCCTACCATACATCTTATCACACGCTTTTGGGCTAAAAATACATTATTTGATAGGGTGGAAATCCCCCAAAAACAAACACCATATCTTAACCGAGAATCAACCTCAGCAAAATATAAATTCCTTAGTTGAGCCATGTTTAGAACATTTTTTACATTTTTGAACTGATAAACTACAGAATGTAATTTGGCTATCAGTAATTCACAATGGCTTTTCCAGTTCAAGTAACTGTCAATATTTATACCTAAAAATTTTACATTGGACGTCCTTGTTGATATTGACGTATTATCAAGTTGAATATTTGGATAATCACATTTCTTTTGTCTATTGTGAAACACTAATGCCTGTGTTTTCTCAACATTAAAATAAAGAGAATTTTCACTAAACCAATTACTAAGGTTTTCCAATAAAACATCACATTTCATCTCTAAAATATCAACATTTTTATCTGATAGTATAATGGATGTGTCATCTGCATAAAAAGTAAAATCTGCTAAAGCACTCAAACCATCCAGATCATTAATATATAATAAAAATAATATGGGACCTAATACCGACCCTTGTGGCACGCCCATATTAATTTCTACAGATGCCGAGTTAACAGAATCAATTGTATTGTGCGTAATATATGCATGCACGCACCATTAAAGCACCCTGTATATACACAAAAATATTTTGGAAAAAAATTTAAATATTTGAAAAAATCAGCTTCGCAATCAGTAATGAAACTTCAAATCAAAAATACCGTTTAAATGTCTTACTTCATTGGAATATTGACTATCTCTCAAGCTTACATGAGTATGCAGACACGAAAATGCTGCTGCTTATTGTTGTTGCTACAGCTTGCGAAGATACTCAAATACACATATATTCTCCGGATACGGTTACTAATATATTGATCATAAGATTTCCACACCTTTGTCACGATACCTCAGTTATATGGATTCCTGGAAAAGCTATTAGGTACCTGTCAATTAATGTCAACGATCTCATGAATAAATTAGGAAAACGGAAATCCTCTGCTCTTAGTTTTCATACTATAACAGAAATTTTTTCAAAGAAAGAAGTGTCTTGTTAGAAGATATTTTGTAAACTTCAGGATGACGTAGTGTTAGTACTTAAAAAGCCTGAGAACATTATTTTAGGAGTTGAAAAGTTTGTTTTCCAATTATATACACCACAGACCAAGCTTGATATGTAGGTGTAGGTTATTTAAAAAGAAGCAGGAGAAAATCTACTGTAATTTTTTGAACACAATATTAAGTCATGGAATAGCATGGAGACAAACACCCTCACTCTATGCTTCCTGAGCCAATCAACTAGGGTTGAAAATGAACAAAAATGGCCGTCATTCTTCAATTATATGTTGGGTTACTTTGTGTTCCAGCTAACGTTCTAAAACTGAGGAGTTCGTCAAGTGAGCGATATATTCCATAAGACCATATAATCAATGTATTCATCAAAATTTCTTAGCATTAAACAATTTTCAGTCACAATTTGATTTCCTTACATTTTTGGTTTAAGTATTAGCTGTGTACTTCAGTTTGTGTTAGTGTGAGTAGTGAGTAGTAAGTAAATGAGTCGTTCTATGGTACTGTGCCAATTTGCTGATTTATTTGTATAGAAACTCAATTGCGCGGTTCAAGTAAATTTGACACCACCCCAAGCATGATCCACAGATGGCATTTTACAACCGGGTTCCGCGGCCGAAGGATGCCACATTATCTACCTTATAATATTATCTACCCTGACATCAGCGCAAATTTTAACTATGTTTGTTTATCGTTAACAATTTATATGAACCCATTTCTTTTTTCGCAATTATAGCTTTGTAACAGTGGCCTGATCAGCACGGTATATAACAATTACTGCAACGCGTTTACAGCAACAAAACTACGTGCCCGTGCTGTCAAAAGTTGACTTAGCTGTTTTATTACTAATAAGACATTTGATTAGTGCAATTATATCAAAAAATAGCATTTCGTTACTATGCTGATGCGTGAAATAATCGGTATTAAATTCTCTTTTAGACAATTGTTTAGGTCAATTTAAATTCTCAGATTTTAGAAGGAAAAAGAGTTTGTTCTGACAAGATACGATAAGTGTCATATTTCTCAGTCATAAGTACTGTGTATACCTTCCAAATTTTATTACAATAGATGCAGTAGTTGGAGAGTATTAGCAAAAACCTTCACCATATAACGTTTAAGTGCGAATCACTACAAAATGAGGCGCCCTAGTTTTATTTTGACTCAACTGTGCGCTCCCGAAAATCAACACAAACATACCGAAGAAAATGCGCATTGGAACTAACAATGAGGATAGTCTGTTTCTTGGCGAACATTAAATTGAACATGTGAGCGAACTTATTTACAATGAGAGAATAATAAAGGCCAGAGAAGCCTTCGGAATGCTCAAAAACATATGGTTGCGAAACATGGAAGATCGTCAATCAATTGGATCTGGATTGTTTGACGAGGGGTGGGGTCACGTGCACTCAGGCCTCATAGGCGGGCCCATTGAACTGCACACTAAGTGGTGGCATATCCACCGAGCCTCTCATTCTTCAAACCAACCAACCAACACTTGTGATGTATTTAAGGAGAAGGCCAGGTAAGACGCCACCAATGCTGGCCATACTGGGCCAGAAGTCTCCCAGTATGTATCCTCTTTTCGTTGAGAGAGCAGGGCAGTGACAGAGCACATGCTCGGCAGTCTCGTCATCCAGATTACACCCTTTACACTTGGGGTTGTCTATGACTCCCAGTGTATGGAGGTATTTGTTTAGTTTACAGTGTCCTGTTAGTAATCCTACATAATGCACAGATTATTCCTGAACATCTGGAAACAGTGTTTGCCTAGCTTATGGTTGGGTGTGGCCAAAGCCATTCTGCTATGTCTGCAGCTGCTCACACCACCCCAACAGTCCGCGTGGCGTTTGAGTGTATAGTTCTTTAGCAGGGAACTGTGGGCTGAATCTAAGAGCGCTATTGCAGGTTCCGGATCATGCAGGGCATTCACAGATCCCTTGCGGTCTAAAGCATCCGCTTCTTCGTTACCCTGAATTCCACCATGTCCTTTCACTCAACGAGTGAAAGGACACTCACTCCATGTCACTACATGGCGTTTGAGTGTATAGTTCTTTAGCAGGGAATGTGGAATGAATCTAAGAGCGCTATTGCAGGTTCCGGACATGCAGGGCGCTCACAGATCCATTGCGGGCTAAAGCATCCGCTTCTTCGTTACCCTGAATTCCACCATGTCCTTTCACTCAACGAGTGAAAGGACACTCACTCCATGTCACTCCATGCCAAATCAATTGACAGCGGGTGCAAATCTTCATCAACTGATGTTTAACGATATCAAACGAAGGCTTATGGCACAGAACTAATCAGAAGTCAATTGAACTGCAGATTCGGCAGAGGAAGTGGGGATGTTTGGGCCAGTGGCGCAGCCAGAAAATTCATCTGGGGGGGCCAATAGAACCGGCCTCCCCAGAGGATGAGGAAAATTTTTCAGAAAATGGTTGAAAACGGATGTGTATGTAGATTCCTCTATAAGATAATATTGGCATTAATTACAAAATATTTATTTCAAGGGATAATTTAGATACTGCTTTGTACTGCTTCTTTATTTTTTGGCTCATGGAAGACGGCTTGGGGGGGCCCATGGCTCCCCCCTGGCTGCGCCCATGATTTGGGCCAAACGTTTTCGTCGACCAATCGTTGATGTAGCCAGTATGGGAACCCCCAAGGAAATCGGGGAAAGAACAGATCGAAGACAATCATGGAAGAGGCCAAAACCATACAGAAGTCGTAAGAAAAGATCAGGGAACTCGCCAGAAATCGAGTTAAATGGCGCAACTCTGTGTGGAATGACGGGAAGCTATAAGCCGTAAATATTACAACATACTCCTGAAATAGTTTGCATAAATAATTTTGTCTCGTTTTATGGAAGTTTGATTTTCAAAGATTATAATTAAAAAATGCACAAGAAACGAGTTTAGTAGAAGACATATTAAACAACGAAACCAGTAATACGTTGCATTAAAAAGTTTCCATGTTACTAAAACCTGCAACTCTGTATTTTAAATACAAACAAAACAACTAAGTCATCAATGTGGATCAATAGTAAACTTGGGGAAACAGTTGTTTTTTTTTTGTTTTTTCGTATGATTAATTGAAACGTCTAGTTGAATAAATGATAAACGGAGATCGAATAGAAGACGATAGCCCGAATCCAATTGCCATTCACTCTATGTCACCAAATACAACAAACATTTTCCATTCGTTCCAATCAAAAAGTGGAGAAGCAATTTCATGCAGGGTTACACTGTAATTAGCTTAAACAAATTATATCGACGAAAAGAGAAACGGGTACAATTTTATCGAAAACAGAATGGAATAAATAAATGATTATTGATTATTTTAAAAATGTATGTGTTTGTATAAAGTAAAGGAAAATTAGCATTGTTACTTTATCATGTAACTATTAAAGCTCTAATTTATTAAAATCATTTGTTGGTTTTACTTCCATGTCGTGGAAGTTTAGTAATCACAAACTAAAAATTTAATTTGTTTTTTTTTTCAAATAGGCAAATGTCATGAAACGTCGAGATTTTAAGTTTGAGCAAAAAGTCTGTCTGTCAGTTGGTCAGTCTGTCTGTCTATAAGTTTCTTGCGCGCATGGAACCGTTTATGATATTGACGTGGGCACACTTATGTATTATAGCGAAATTTGGAACTAGATTATATTTTGGTCTTATTCCGTAGAAGGGTTGGGAGGGTAAATGGGGTAAATAGATATGAGATATATATGCGCAAGAAGCCAAAGTCTTAAATATTTTTTGCATCATTATCACATCTTCTACCCCCCCCCCCCCCCCCGAGTAAAAAATAAAATAAGATTTAATTAATGTACCTTTTACCACCCCAATCCCATTATTAAAGGAACTAAAGAAATAAATTTGGATGTGGAAGTAGTGATTCCTTAGACAGCGGTTTTTATGTTTGGTAATCACTGGTAGAAAAAGTTGATAAGTACGTCTATAAGTGCCACAGCAAAAAATGGGCTCATTTAGCATTTTTTTAATTCATATTTAGAAAGTACACCTTGTAGTTAGTAAATATGCAAAATATTAGATTTTCTTTTTCAACTCCTTCTCCCTCAAAATAAATAATCAAAATAAAGGGCGCGAAAACGCAGTGTGGCGTAAAAACAACTGCAGCGGTCGACCGCTCGCCTGGCCACAACCCACAAAAAGTTGCAAACTGAAAAATTTCTTTTTAATGAGTTCGTGAAAGTGTATAGAATAATATCATGAAAAGTTTACATTCCGCTCTGGTTAAGTGGAAGAACAGTTACCACATATTTTTTATGTGGAAAACTGAACTTCGCCATTTATTTTCGTAGAATTTTGAAAAGAAAATATTATGTAATTATTGTATATTCCCTTACGAAAATAATAAAGACGTTTATTATTGGTCGTTATTAATATAACAAAAGCTCATTAGAGCTAAGCAGACTGTATTTTTCCTTTATGTAGTTGATTTGGGATTAATAGGTAAATAAAGTAACTATAAAATGAACGTTAGTTAGGTCAGTTAAGCGAGCTTACCACGTGTACTGTTTCTGTATCCTCCTGCTCCGGGGTTGTGATGAATGTCTTGTTCAGAGGCCTCTGTGCTGTTCCAGTGGAGCAATCTTCCTGGGGTTTTCTAACTTCTAAATGTTACATATGATCACGCACACACAACAGTTTAAAATATTGACTTCCACAACGAGTCTTCTATTTCTAATTGACTGCTAGAACGCGAGTCGTCTATTTTGATTGACTGCTAGAACGCGCGTCGATTGATTTCTAGAACGCGCGTCGTCTGTTCTCGATGACTGCTAGCACGCGAGTGTTTCTATATTCTTCTATCTAAGTATCTAGTGGTGGGGGCAATCTTAACTGACACAAAATGATAGGCAACTAATAATACGCAATAAAATTTCGTCGAACCTACGATTGATAATTACTAGGCGCAAATTCTTCGATAATTACATTTAATTCTCAACATTCCCCTCACCAAAATACGAGTTATTTTACCAAATCTAAACTAACAAAAAAAAACTAAAAATAAACGAGAAAAACTAAATTACTAACTAAAACGCTGTCAATCGACAGGCAGCGGACACAGTTTGACAACTGGTCGCTTGAATATGCCAGTGCTCGTTCGTACGCTTACCACCCGGACTATACCATCAGCTCCTGGATGAGTTTCTGTTACGCGGCCTAACTGCCATTGTAAAGGGGGTAAATTTTCTACCTTTATCAACACTAAAACACCAGGTAAAATAGCTTTCCCCGGGTCTAACCACTTTCCCCTTTGTTGCAAAGTATGCAAATATTCGGAATGCCACCTCACCCAAAAACTCTGGTGCATTCTTTGTAATAATTGCCAGCGACTAAGTCGTGACAACGAAATACCGGTAACGTCTGCATCCGGGACAGCCGTCAATGGCTCTAAAGTAAGGAAATGACCTGGTGTCAGGGCAGACAAGTCATTTGGATCCGAACTAAGCGCAGTCAAGGGTCGCGAATTGAGGATGGCCTCTATTTGTACAAGAACCGTATAGAGTTCTTCATATGTTAAGATTTGTTCCCCTATGACCCTCTTTAGATGCGTTTTTACTGAACGAACACCACTCTCCCATAAACCGCCCATATGGGGCGACGAGGGCGCGTTAAAATGCCAATCTATCGCTACTTGGCCCGCGGCCAGTTTCATGTAACTACTAAGTTCTTTGTGAGCCTTCACAAAGTTTGATCCGCAATCACTATAAATTTTACTACATCTACCTCGTCTTGCGACGAATCTCCGTAATCCAGCTAAAAAAGCCTCGGCGGTCATGTCCGAGACTAATTCTAAGTGCACAGCCTTGGTGGCCATACAAACAAATAAGCACAAATACGCCTTCCTAACCACAGCTCCCCGAACCCTACCCACAGTAATCATTAGTGGACCAGCGTAGTCCACGCCTACGTGAAGAAATGGTTTCAATTGTGACACTCGAACTGCAGGTAAATTTCCCATAAGGGGTTGGAGAGGTGTAGGGTTCGTACGCCAACACCTTACACACTTCGTCAAGACGCTACGAATGGCCCGTTTTGGTGACAATATCCAAAATTGTTGAGCTAGAATCGACTGTACTGTCCGTGGCCCTGCATGTAGGTACTTGATATGAACATTCTCTATAAGAAGCTGCGTTAACCGACAGGAACGCGGCAAGAGTATAGGGTGCTTTTTATCAAACCCCAACTGAGAATGATAAAGCCGACCGCCTACACGTAAAATGTTCTGTTCATCTAAAAATACGTTCAATCTTCTCAAAGGCTTTGACGGCGATAGTCGCTCAACCTTACTATATCTTGACTAAAATGTGAGCGTTGTACGTGACTAACTAAAACGAAAATGGAATTTCGCATTTCTAAAAGAGATAAAAAATTGTCTAAGTGGCGTTGACTAGGATTTCTAAGATTACGAATAAAACGCACCATGTATGCTACTACTCGTTTTATCGTTTCTAAGCTACTATGTTTTTCTAAAAGTTCATCTAAAATGTTTGAATCGACTAAAGTAGTTAGAGTAATTTTTCGTTCTTCCTCCAAGGCTTCGCAAGGAACAGACACATTACTCTCTTTTTCTAACCATAATTCGTCGCGACGGTACAAAAAATCGGGTCCCCCCCACCATAGGGAATGGTGGACTAATTCCGAGGGGAATAACCCTCGGGATGCGCAATCGGCGGGATTTTCTAAAGAAGAAACGTGATACCACGCTGTCGGAGACAGTTTTTCTTGGATATGTGCTACACGATTACTAACGAATGTCTGCCACCTATGTGGAGACGATTTTATCCAAGAAATCGCTACCATGGAATCCGACCAAGCACAAACTCTATGAAATTGAATTTTACTACTATATACAGAGAGACAGAACGATAATAAATCGGCTAATAATACAGCGGCGCACAACTCCAGCTTAGGAATAGAAATGCGTTTGAGTGGAGCGACCCGAGACTTGGCACATAAGAACGACAAGGATACGTTACCATCCGAATCTAGGGCCCTAATGTAACTTACTGCGGCATAGCCTTTCTCGCTAGCATCGCAGAACCCGTGAAGTTCGCAGCGTAAATTACCCACTACTATACGTCTAGCTAAATGTATGTCCGAAAGCCGTGACAGCTCTGCACGATACTGTTGCCAAGTTCGCAAAATATCCGGAGGTGGAGTGTCGTCCCATCCCAAACCTAAACACCATAGGCGCTGTATTAAATGTTTTGTAAAAAATGTGACAGGCGTTGAGATTCCTAAAGGGTCAAAAACTCTAGCTAATTCTGAAAGGATGCTACGTTTGGTACAAGATTTGTCAAGTGTTTGCACATTAAATGAGAACACATCGTTGGCAGGATACCATTTTAACCCTAATATCTTTAAACTTTCTTCCTTGTCAAATGATAACGAACTATGCATTAAATGAGAAGAAGGTAAAGTGGAAAGCAAGGACGCATCGTTGCTCGCCCACTTGCGCAGTTCGAAACCACCCTCTTTTAATAAACCGATCAGCTGGTTTTGCAAGAGAGTAGCTCCCTCGAGAGTATCACTGCCCGTAACTATGTCATCCATGTATGTGTCTACCTTTAATGCGGCGGCAGCTAACGGAAATCTACTAGCACCGTCCTCCGCCAATTGTTGCAACACTCGAATTGCTAAATAGGGTGCACAATTTACCCCATACGTAACCGTTAATAATCTAAAATTTTGTATTTCCTCCCTAGGTGAAAATCGCCAAACTATACGCTGATAATCTACTTGATTAGGATTAACTAATATTTGCCTGTACATTTGTTTAATGTCAGCGGTGAAAACAAAGTTATGTAATCTGAAATTCAATAAAATTGTGACTATATCTCTCTGCAATTTCGGACCAGCTAGCAAACTATCGTTTAATGAAATGCCATTGGAGGCTTTCATCGACGCATCGAATACTACTCGCAACTTTGTCGTGGGGCTCTCTGGTCTGAGTACACAATGGTGTGGAATATAAAATGCGTTGTCTGAGACGGTTTCGTCAGAAACTCGTTCCATGTGACCTAATTCTAAATATTCCCTAAGAAAATTCGAATACTCTAAATGCAACGACGGATTTTTTACTAATCGTCGTTCTAAAGAAAGAAATCTATTAATAGCTAGCTGCTTTGTGTTCGGAAAAAACACACTATTATCCCTGAAAGGGAGAGAAACTACGAACCTTCCATGATCGGTTCTGCAATGACTATCTAAAAAATGCTTTTCACAGATGACGTCATCTGGAGAAAGCCTGGAATGTTCTGGGACATTTTCCAGTTGCCAGAATTTTGTAACTAAATTTTCTAGCGAACTACTATCTACTGAACAAAAGAAAGAATTTACTATTGGAGTAGGTTGCTGTGTATTCCCCATTAAAATATATCCAAACACCGTATTGATAGCTATAGGGGTATTTTCTGCGCCTAGAATCCTCCCACTAGTTAAAAGTAATGGGAAAATATCCGCGCCTAAAAGGAGGTCAATAGGGCCTGGACAATTAAATTTGGGGTCCGCCAAAGTGACGTTGCACAGATGCGGCCACGCTTCTATATCTAAATGCGCTGAAGGCAAATCTGAACAAATTTTTGGCAAAACTATAGCACTAAGGTCGAATGTCGGAGTAGGTTTACCAACCGGTCGCAAAGTAATGTCTACCCCGGAGGCTTGAGACACTAGTGGTGTCTGACATAACCCTTGAACTGACATTGACGTGTCAAACTGACGAATTCCTAATCTATGAGCACATTTTTGCGAAATAAAACTAAGTTGCGCTCCACTATCTAATAATGCCCGACATTTTTCAAAAATCCCCCTACTATTTCTAACTTCTATAAGAGCTGTGGATAATAAAATTCCATTTTTATCACGCACGAACCCGGACAAGGAACTAAAAGAGGTGCTAGGACCTGCGCTACCGGCGGGGTTCAACTCCTCCGCGCGGGAATGACTAACCGACTCTAGTACCGGTGTACTAGGAGCCTGTGGCTCAGTCTTTCTACTAAAATGCAACATGCTATGATGTTTACTATGACAAGTTCGACATCTAAAATTTGAGCTACATTGTTTGATGCTATGTGCAGCGCTCAAACAATTCAAACATAATCGGAACTGTCTTACTAATTGATAACGTTCTTGAGGATTTTTTTCTATAAACTGTGGACATTTGCTAACTACGTGGGATGATTTACATAAACAACAATCTAGGCTGTGAGCAGGCTTCGAGGCCGTAGCACAGAAGGCAGACCTATGCTGTGGCTTACTAGAGTGTGGTGATCTACTAATATCTATCTTTTTATTTTTTAATCTAGAGGAAGATTGATCCATTTGTTCTAATGTGACACAATGGTTTTCTAAGAACTTTACTAATTTCGCATAAGTGGGTATAGTGGTCGTACTACCATGGTGCAATTCAAACCGCGTAAGTATCGCACCATCAAGACGTTTCATGAGCATGTGGCTAAGAATAAAATCCCAGTGGTCAACTGGAAATTCTAAATTACGAAGAGCTGCTAAGTTTTCTTGATAACTATCTAAAAGTTTACGAAGTTCGACTACACTATCTGACGAAATTTTTGGAGCATTTTCTAACTCAGAAAAATAAGCATTAGCTAATAAACGCTTATTTGAATATCTTTTCACCAGGTTATCATATACAACCTTATAATTGCCCGCTAACATCGGCAAATATTGAGCCATACTAAGAGGCGGCCCTTTTAACGAAGACAGTAAATAGTTAAACTTTTCAATGTCTGACAAACTCTCATTTGTGTGAATTAAGGCATCATAAAGCTGAATAAAAGAGGGAAAGGCTTTAATGTCTCCAGAAAATTTCGCCAACTCTATTTTCGGAAGGTTAATGTGACTAGGCACAACCGAAGTAGTATTATGCAACAGCGACATCCTCCTATTATCATCCTTTTCAAAAAGATCTGTATGTGCCGTCTGTATAGCATAATATTGTTTTTCAAAACTACGTAATATTGCATATTCAGCATCTAAATCTGCATCTTTATCAAGCGCTAATAGGTTTAAAATACCCGAATAATTTCTATCAAATTCCCCTTTAATAGCTTCCAATTGTGCAAATCTCGACTTAAAGGCAGTATGATATTTTTTATCCGCTAAAGCCCTTTCGCAAATCTCATGAATTTCTTGCAATCTATTTATTTCAGATGTCTGAAACGCCCTGTATTTTTTCAATTTGTCTGCGGCTGACATTTTCTACAATGAAATTGAACTATAATTTCGTAACTATTTTCTATGATTGACTAAACTGTGTTTTACTACCACTATAACACAACCCTCTAAGCGATTCCCAAAGTATCTACACTAATCTCTAAACTTGAGTTACGAAAAGAACTAAAAAAGGTAATCTAAAAGTCTAAAAGTGCTCCCATATGAGAGAACACCTCAAAGGCAACCCTTGACGCTACAAACTACACTATGTATGAACAAAAGGAAAATGATCTCTATCCACGGTTACGAGGTTATAAATCACTGAAATATTTCAGAATAAATTTATACTACAAAAACCGTACCTCTGACTAGCTATAATTGACTAATTTAACCCCTCAACAGTGGGATATTAACATTGCATTCCACGACTATTAGCTGAAATAACAATCTCTAAAACAGTTCAGTTTACCACTGGATTCACCATATAAACAAGTAAATGACGGGGAAATTTTAACTTCGCGGAATCTACTAACTGCTAATGTAAACAAACAAACAGAATGGATTAAAAATCGCACTATAACACTATAACTATATTTGCTTGAATGTTAACCAGCAGTATTATAAGTTAAAATTATCTACTTCTGAATTATTTAACCCAATGCTAAAAAATCAGTTTTCAAACTATATTTTAAATTGTGGTAAACAGAACGAAATTAATGCAATGTCTTCTCCTTGCGTGTAAATCTAAATCAGCTGTTACTTCGAACGGCGTGGCAAGCGTACGTTGCGACTGCGCCGTACAACGAAAAGTAGTTCCTATTTAGAGAGCTCTGGCAGCTACTCTGTCATTGGCTAACAGTTTGAATGCTAACCGACCATCTAACAAAAAACGTGAAATGGAGAATGCTAATCTAAAATTCCACACTAATATATTCACCTATTAATTATCAATCCGGGTCGAAGGCACCAAAAAATGGTCGTTATTAATATAACAAAAGCTCATTAGAGCTAAGCAGACTGTATTTTTCCTTTATGTAGTTGATTTGGGATTAATAGGTAAATAAAGTAACTATAAAATGAACGTTAGTTAGGTCAGTTAAGCGAGCTTACCACGTGTACTGTTTCTGTATCCTCCTGCTCCGGGGTTGTGATGAATGTCTTGTTCAGAGGCCTCTGTGCTGTTCCAGTGGAGCAATCTTCCTGGGGTTTTCTAACTTCTAAATGTTACATATGATCACGCACACACAACAGTTTAAAATATTGACTTCCACAACGAGTCTTCTATTTCTAATTGACTGCTAGAACGCGAGTCGTCTATTTTGATTGACTGCTAGAACGCGCGTCGATTGATTTCTAGAACGCGCGTCGTCTGTTCTCGATGACTGCTAGCACGCGAGTGTTTCTATATTCTTCTATCTAAGTATCTAGTGGTGGGGGCAATCTTAACTGACACAAAATGATAGGCAACTAATAATACGCAATAAAATTTCGTCGAACCTACGATTGATAATTACTAGGCGCAAATTCTTCGATAATTACATTTAATTCTCAACAATTATTATTATTATTATTATTAAAAAAAAAGTGAAAAAAAAATTTTTTTATCAATTTTTTCAAAATTTTTAAATTAAGTCAAGCTAGAAAAAACAAAAAATACAGGTGGATAGACCACGTGTTTCTGAACAAAAAATGTTCTAATAAAATTTATCGCTATAGCCACGGTTTTCCCGGAAAAAAATAGTGAAGTAACTTTGTCACTCTGCTGGGCCAAGCGCAGGGTTAAATGCATACTACGGAATCTCTAAAAATTCTTAGCAGTTCTAACAAGTAAAATAAAGCTTTTTTCCTCTTTATGACTACACATTTTTAAAATTTTTCTTAATGACTAAGAAGATAAATAGTGAGTCTGGAGGGAAAATATATAATTATGAACGCATACACAGACACCACACATAGCCGCTGAATCGCTCGCATGAATTTTTACGTGCCTTTACTGTACTGTATTTATTACAGATACACCTATCCACATTTCAGCTATATCCATTGAATTCCTTATACATTTGTTAATGTATTGAAAAAGTTCCAGAATTTATATTCAAAACAATCAAAGATATTTTCATAGTTATAAGGATAAGATCGTGACAATCGCAATTTCTTATCATATGATTAATCGTATTTCCGAAAAAGTGCATAAAAGTAAACGAATTTGTGTTTGAACATTCGAAAAGTATACATTTTATCCGAAACAGTGATATTTTATTTTTTCCAATGGGTCAATTTCTCGGCAAGTTAGAGCCTCCAATATATATATATATATATATATATATATATATATATATATATATATATATATATATATATATATATATATATATTTATCAAGAAAATCATCAAGCAATTAAATTAAAATGATTTAAGATGTACTTTTTTTTGAATCCACGTTATTACAACTTAATAAACCATAATAATCATGAAGTGTATGTGTAGGTATATTGTATGGTTTTTGCAGTAGTGGTGCCTCGAAAAAAAAGACTCACATGTGATATTTTGTCGTATTTGTCGGCCATTTTGAATTTTAGTGCTGAACATGAAATTTTTTAGAAATCCAGAGGGTTCCTTGGCTAACATTTATTAGTATACTACAAGGTAAGATTTGGTGCTTTTATCCGCCAGGTAATGGTAATTTCAATAAGCCATCTCACTAGAAGCTAATATTTGTCAAATAGAAAATGCATTATTCACATGGTAGTATCGACAGTAAACAGCAGACCTACTCCATTGAATTGTAGTTGCTTTGCACCTTTCTGGCAGGTAGACTCAAACGCGTGACTTCTAGAACACTTGAATATATAAGCCCTAATGTGCTTTCTCTTCTGTAGTATTATACATATTACACATTGGCGTATTATAATTTATAATGGTCGTTTGTGCATTTTATTAATTTTATTTAGTTTTTTTTTAATAAATGCATGGTGAGTTTGTTGAATGTAAGGTAATTCTGCATTTTAGCGGGGCATTAGAATTTTCGCGAAATGTTTGCAGGATACACTAATTTGGGATCGTAGAACACGAATCTGAAATTAGTTTTCAATGTAAATACATATTTCTTAAAAAACAAAAAACATTCTTCGCCACTGTAAACACTAAAAACATCTTGAGTTTCTGCCGAATTGGATGACGTGTTTACAATATAAGTACTCTTTAGAACAAAAAAAAAATCAACCATAAAATATAAAACAAAATATTGTTGAAAACAATTGAACCCATATGTTCCAGTTGGTGCTCTTAGCTATTTTATTAATTCTTGTTTACGCAGGCTTGAGGTATATTTATTAATTTTATGTTTTAAGACATACTTTTTAACAGTTCTCAATGAAGAAAGAATTTTTTTGAAGGGCTTTTATTTTTTTCTATATTTTTTTTATTGCGACGATTGAGTTCGGGCGTGATAATATATATAAGTATATTTTTCCCATCCATCCTTTGCTTGTTTTGTTTAAAACAAAAAAGCATCAGAAAGCTACAATTTCCATCTTTTAAATGAACCAACACTCATATAGATTCAACAAATTCTGATTTAGTGACATGTAATTCAATGCGTTGGTGTCACAGTCATGCGTATTCAAGCGCGCGTACGCATGTATCTCGCTTCGAGTTATAACGTTACACTTGACTATTTTTTTCCGGGGAAATCGTGGCTTTAGCGATAAATTTTGTTAGCACATTTTTTTCTTCATAAATACGTGATCTATCCATCTGTATTTTTTTTTCCTAACTTGACTTAATTTCAAAATTTTGAAAAAATGGATGGAAAAAAATTTTTTTCACTTTTTTTTTATGTTCTGCATCCGAGCGAAATGTAAACCTTTCAGGATATTATTCTGTACACTTTCACGAACTCAAAAAAAAGTTTACACAGTTTGCAACTTTTTGTGGGTAAATACCTTTATCGACTGGGCCAATAACCGCATGTGCATAAAGCCAGTCGTGCGAGTGCCGTGACGTCATCCGCGCCGCACCGTTTCAAATATGTTATGGATTGGAAATCAAATATTACAGTCAATATTAACGCTAGCGGCCCACTTTTTTCACTATATACCTACTTAAAGAGTTAAATACTTATGGAAAATGCAAAAATAAATTGTAAATTAAATATATCACTAAATGAGCCCATTACATTGTTTTTTCTATGGGTTTTACCCCAAATAAAATTCGATAACTAAGTAAGTTTGTGCAGACAAGTAGTATTTTATATAAAGATGAGGACAAAAAATTTTGCCGGAGAAAATGTAATAATTTCTTAATAAATCGTCGGATTGAAATAAAATAAGAAGCATTATCAGTTTTTCAATTTATTTATTGCTTAGCAGTTACTTTTGATTTATATTATTGAAAATATAATGTGAGAAACTCGTTTTGGATTCCTAGACTTCTCTTTCTACATATGCAGGTATGCAGTAATTTAATTTTTAGAGGTGATTCTATACCAAAAAATATTTAAAAAACATCTTAAATGACTCCAGAGTAATCGTGCGCACAAAGAAGTTATATAACGACAGACCGACAGAACACCACAGTTTTTGACAAATGTTCTGTGAGTGAAACTTGACAGGAATGAAATTGTCATGATTGTATAAAATAAAATTATTAATATTCTTATCTCAATATTTATAATCACTTTATTCTAAGTTATAAATAAAATGGCAACTGATGAAACTTGTTGTACGTAATATGGACCTCTGTTGTTGAAGAAATAATTATTGTTATACACGAGGAATCACTAAGTTAAGGAGTATAAGTTTGAAAATGAACGATGGAAAATACAAAATGTCGACAAAATTAAATTCTGTACAAATCCATATTGAATGCGGACAAAGATATATCCACTTGGAAAATAACGGACTATGTTATAAGTACAATGATGTTGATACAATGCAATCTACACTTGCTCAACAGTATTCTCCAATTAAAAGTAAATTGAGAAAAACATCTATAGCATTGGAGTTTGGAAAGCGGTATTTCATTTGTGAGTTTGGTTTATATTAAAAAGCACAAAAAGAGGGAAAATAAACGAGATAACATTTGTTTAGTTACCAATACTTCATTTCAGAATAATTTATTAGAAATATTAAAAGTTAAATATCTAGAGGTACTCTAAGAAATATATTAACTATAGATTTTAGAGCAGTCGAAGAAAAACATTGCAACTTTTGTTATCACAGTCATTAGTCTAGGAAATAGCGTGGAAATTCGACGACGAATGCTTACCGTCTGCCACTCGGTAATCGAAGAGACCATATAAGTACAAAATTTTATTCTCTGGGGAATTTTTTTGTATGGGGGGATAGGGAGGGGGGGGGGGGGGCATTTATTTTTTAATCGAATGATTATCGATATCCAGTGTTGCCAATCGGCGGAGAATTCTCCGCTTTTCGGAGAATTTTCAGGGGTGCGGAGAATTTAGCGGAGAATAGCAATTGACGGAGAATTTGCGGAGAATATGATACCCAAAATTTTAATTACGATGATTTTGATTTACCGCGAGTTTACCATATCCCATCGACGATGCAGTCCAAACAGCGTTCATTGTATTTGATGAACTCAGATAGTGCAAATGAGAAATCCCCGCTCGGTTACGTTTTACTACCATTATATGTGGTTGGTTGTAGTACCACAGAAGACCTATACCAGAAACGACTCTCTGGCCTTCCAGCCAATATTGAATTTTTATGCGCATATGTCATATGTCGGTGGTATTATTGTCAACCTATAGTTCCGCAAGTTTCTAAATTAAGCGATCCAACGACCTGTCAGAGTTTTTTTCTCAATATGGCGTGGAGGGCAAACACGGGTTTATTTTTATTAAATTCCGGAAATGTAGCCAAGACAACAGAAAAACACAAACGTTTAACGAATGAAAACGAATGTTTGCCCTCCGCGCCATATTGGAAGTCACGTGGTTTGGATTGCCTAATTCACCGGTGGAGCGCACCGGTAAGCAATAACATTATATGATTGGCTATTTTGAAAACCAAAGCCAATCAGCTTCGAATTTTCTCTACCAATGCGTCCAGCGGTGAATTTAGAAAAGTGCGGATTTATAGGTTGACAATAATACCACCGACAAGATGGCCGAAGGTCACCCCACTTTACCAATTTACCAATGAAAGGGTGCGTTTGCACGCATCCAGTAATTTAGTCGAGTGGCTTAGTAATTTAGTACTCGACCAATGCGGACAGCGTGTTTTAGTCAACTAATGTAGTGGAAAGCAATTACTAAATTACTCGACCGTCTCTCTACTCGACTAAATTACTGGATGCGTGCAAACGCACCCAAACATAAAACGTTCCGCCTACAGTGACGCTTCTGGTATAGGTCTTCTGTGGTAGTACGTTGTACTTTGTACTATGGACGCACGGTCATTTAACTATAACGGTTACCTCATACAGTAGCTTCTAGACGAAGGAGCGCGCGGGGGGGGAACTTGGGTCTAGTGCCTACGTCATGTAGCCACCGATATCTGTGTCTCTATCTTTTGCATGGGAATAGGATATCTGTATCTCTTGCACGCTTTATTTGTTTAATTATTCAAATCAAGGTCAAAGTCTAGGTAGATCCAGAGCCGGCACTAGTTGCCGCGTGTCGTGTTTTCAATTTGTCTAGCATACTACAACGACAGTGTGATTATTTTTATATTGTTTGTCGCACGTCGCACTGTCACTGTCCGGTGTAATAAACTAGTTTGCTGTCGTCCCAGTGTATACTATTCGTTCATATCAGTGTTTATTAATTGAGTGAGTAGCAAAATGTCTGGTGCCGGCCCTGTCTGGGTCTAGAGGCTACGTCATTTTCGTTATTATTATTATTATTTTGCTGCGCGGAGAATTTCACCCATTTTCGGAGAATTTGTCACTTCATGGCGGAGAATATAGGATTACCTTGTTGGCAACAATGTCGATATCTGTCCGCATAGATAGTTAGTAAATGTACTTGACATACCCCAATTACGCTGGCAGACGAAACTTCCGATCGGCGCGCGCGTTAACCTCAAATAGAAAAAAAAAATTTTAGTTTCTATTTCCGGTTAACGCGCGCGCAGACCGGAAGTTTCGTCTGCCAACGTAATTAGGGTATGTGAAGTACATATACTAACTACCTATGCGGACAGATATCGATAATCATTCGATTAAAAAATAAATGCCCCCACCCTCCCTATCCCCCCACCATACCAAAAAGTTCCAGAGAGAAAATAATTTTGTACTTATATGGTCTCTTCGATTACCGACTGGCAGACGGTAACCATTCGTCGTCGAATTTGCACGCTATTTCCTAGACAACATTGTTTACATACCTGTGCCAAAAGGAACAAAACACCAGGTCCTATACGTCCTTTTGATGATATTTATGTCGCAATAGACAGAATATAGACACTTGAATTCTGTACAAGCCAGTTGCTAAAATGTACAAATGGTTTCAGTATTGGATATAAATCAGTTTTTAATGTGTAACATAATATGTAAGTTGGTAACAATTGTAAGGTTGGCAACATTGCCATATAAAAGGAATGTGCGCCGCTGTGGCCGCTCTCTCTCTCTTGTCTGACTTGCTCTGATGTACACTGACATAATAAGTATAAATAAACAAGTTATAATAAAGCTACATTACGTGTTTAAATAATAAGAAGGTCCAAACGTTACATGGTGTCAGATGTGAAAAACTAAGTTAATAATAATATAAGCGCTACAAAGGAATATTTTTATGGCAGGAACTCTTATATTCAGTGTTTTTCAATAAAATTTCGATATATGAAGAATTTTCAAAAATCCAACAATTTTCGAGATATTTGAGTTTAAACGTTAGAATTTTTGGTAAAACTTTTTAAATTGAATTTTAGAATAGAAGATATACACTGCATTTCAAAAAACGATTTATGTTCAAAACTTAAGCTACCTACTTGTACTCTGTAGCGATTGGTTTCTACAGAATTCAAATATATATTATTAAAAAAAAAACCTAGGCGCTTTTATTGGTAGACCCTGTATATAAATGTAAAAAATTATAATTTTTATTATTATTTTTAAAGTTATTTACGAAAAATGCCGTTTAATCTACATCACCCCAGTATTTTTAAATCGAAGCCGGTACTTCACCCCGGCAAACTTTTTTTTATTTCATTACATATCATAAGTATTAGTTAAAAATGAAAAAATAATTTAGTTACCTAATTAATTTAGTTTTGAAGAGTTTTATTCCTTGAAAAATTTACTATTATCCATATACAAATCGTAGAAATTGAATTTAAAATATTACAAACATAAATATAGAGAATTTATTAAGACAATCTCAGTTTAAGAAATGTTTATGAACTTGGTAATTCATTGTTATATGTTACTTTACTACTAAGAACATATATTTTCGTTCAAATATTAAAAATAAATAAAAAGTTTAAAACTGAATTCTCGGTTAAATTTACCAAAATAAAAACCTGCGTGTGTACAGTAAGCATTTTATATCATTACTTACCTCTAAAATCTGCGCCAGAATATCAAAAAATTCATACAAACTCACATGATTCAAAAGTTTTTTAAGGTTATTAGGGAAAAAGCACGTTAAAAGTTGCAAGATCTAACGCAATAGAATCACAATCAAACAAACATGGCGGGAGAAACAAAACGCGATCTGCTATATTTGATTGTTGCCTACTCTTGGCTAATAGATCTTTGCTAAGTAAAATCTTACAGAACATTGTTGCAACGTATTAGATTTCAAAGAAATATTTTTATATTATATTTTTTATGATTTTACGGGATACGTTTGTATATTGATATTTATTACATGATTTATCAACAGAACTCGGGAATGTTATCTATGGAACGTCAAAATCAGAGTTGACTCTAGGTCAGCGCGGAAAGATTTTTAAGCAAGTATGACACAATATATCTTACCTTGTACTTTTTTAGGGAATTCTGTAATATCCAAAGTTAATATGGTCAGTTTATTATAAACACTCACTGTCACTATCAGTAGAGCCACTAGCACTCATGTCCAAGAAATTATTTTGTTGCAACTACTACAATAAAGATCTGTTCCATCAAATTGCAGTTCTGGAAAATCACGAATCCACAAGTAAGCTGCAGCCTGAAAAGCACGAGTTATTTTTGTATACCGTTCATACAAACATACATATGGGTATATTTTGTACTACGCATTGCGAAACTGCAATCTCGGATGGTCTGCCCTGTCCCTTTATTAAATGTTGACATAAACGCGCAGAATTGCACAGTGTAGATATAGTAAAATGGATTTTGTCAATGCAATGTTTCACAATTTCGGTGGCGTCGCCTAATTAAAGGAAGTAATAAAACTGCATTAGTAAAAATCATATAAAAGTACCCCCGTACACTCGGTCAGGATCGAATGCCTTCAACACTGCAATCGTGAAAGTAAACGTTTTTAGGTAATTGTCAGTACATTTCACAAATGTAGTAGATTTCCGATAAAGGTTGGTTACGTATTAACATTTTTAAATAAAATAAAATTGATTTTATCACCTTGCGTACATTTGTGATGCACATTTGCATCCACAAATAAGGCAGAGGTACCTACTCTTCGCACGGGATATCATTTAGGTATATTTATATAAACAAACACAGATATTTTTAAAATTACAAAGTACTTGCTTAAGTAATTAAGCAAGTACTTATATTATATAATTAAATTATTGTTATAAAAATATTTACCTATGGTGTATGAAGGTATAATTATATTGAAGCAGGTATAGATTTAAATAAAATCAAATTACATAATTTATACAAGAAAAGGATATCATTGTAACGTTTTGAATTTGGAATTGGAAAGAAAACAGAAGAGGACAAAAGGAATTTTTTAACACTAATGTAATTTGAAGTTTAGAAATTTGGAAAGAAGACTGAAGAAAACAAATAGGTACCTTTGTTTGAAACAAATTAAGTCTCGAGCATAATAAAATTTTCTTTGTCATATTAATTAGATGTAAGTATTGTCATTATTATTGTTATTTAATAAAATCTATTACTGAAATATATGTAATCATTGATACAACTAAATAGCTACATTGCAAAGATAGTTTGGGAACTTACTGCTGATTTTTTGAGTCATCTCATAGAGGGAGCTATATTAAATTTGACAATAAGAGGTAAGATATAACTTTTCAATTTAAATAAATAAATTTTGAAGCTTATTGCAAATAAATATTCAATTTTAATTCTCTACAAATTGTTATCAGACATAAAACATAACAATTTTGGCGCCCAACGTGGGGCATAATACACCTCAAAGCATTATCACAAAAGGAAAACTTAAAATTGTAGCTATCGATTATGTAAGTAATTTGATTAAAACAAGCGATGGTTTTAAAAATATTTTAGTAATTGTAGATTTATTTTCAAAATTTGTTAAGACATATCCTACAAAAAAATGTGACACGAGGACAACTATTGCTTTATTAAATAAATACATAGAGCATGTAGTTCTGAGTATGAAAATTCTTGCAGATAGTGCAACATATTTCAACAATGAAAAATTTATAAAAAATTTCAGAAATAAACAGGTGACAGTTATATTTACAACAATTAGATGACCGCAAGCGAATTTATGCGAAAGAAATATCCAAGAAGTCATTAGATTTTTACGTATTGCAACAAGAGATAGTCATATAACCTGGGTTAAACATGTACCAACAATAGAAAATTATTTAAACAATGTACCAAGTACTGTTACGCAAATATCACCTGTAACTATCATGTTGGGACAACATCCTGACAGGCCATGGATACAAGAAACAGATATCAACTTAGAACAAATTAATCAAATTGTTTAGAAAATAATTAAAAACAATGCAGAAGGTTATTTAAAAAGAGAGAGAGGAAAAATAAAGAAACATGTCAAATTTAAATTGGGTGATTTGGTCATAGTTAAAAGTTTGAGATATACAAGCAAAAAATTGGGAAAATGTGCCAAACTCATGTATCCGTACGAAGGGCCATTTGAAATTAGCAAGGTTATTAATGAAAATACATACGAATTACACCACATAATGAAAAATTTAACAAGGGGAAAATTTCATATTAGTTTACTGTATCCGTATCCAAACTTTAATGAACAGTTAAGTCTGTGAATTTTATTTTGAATTTGTCGATGTTCTTAAAGTTTCAAAGAACTTTTCCAAATGGGGGGGAGAAGTGTTATGAAAATCCACATACTATGAATTATTCTTGCTAAAAAAATTAATATGAATAGAATGATGATTGGATCTGAGATAAATTTGATCAGTATTTCACAAGCGATGAGGAATAGCATATATTTCATTAATATTTAGTTCTTTGTTGTTAGATACCGTGTGTAGTCGCGGGCTAGGCATGGCGTGTGCCAGCTGGCTGAAATGAAATAACAGAGCTGGGATGCTCCACCGACGGACGAATTTACGGCTGCCGGTGTTGTCAGATCTCTCGCGCTACGTGAATGTACATGCCTAATGGGAAATTACACGCACGGTATAAGTTTTGTTATTAAGTTGTTACCTTTCAGTAGTTTAAATCAAAGCTTCATCGTGTGCAATAATTTTTGTTTTACCTTCTGCTGGAGTTAAAATAAAAATATTGCTTTTGTTACTCACTCTAGGGAAAGCTACAAAAAATTGACCTCGAGAGAAACGTGGTTCTCTTAATTCAATTCCCGCTACACTCACTCACTGTATTAATATTGAAGTCGTAATTACAGATTTTTGCGTTTTAAATCAGGCAAAAATTTTTGTTTCTTTGGTATTTTTTTGTAAAAATAAAAATTAAAACGTCTTACCTCTTGTAAACTCAGTCCAGGATATATAATAAAGAAGACGGGAGTTTTACCAGAAATATGTTTTGTAAAGTTATTTAAGACAGACTTTTAAATACTTCCATATTGTTCTGCATATTTTTTTGTCTTAAGCAAATAACTGTTCATCTATCTTTCCTTACAATACGTTCAGAATTTTAATAATTATCTAATATTTCTAAATAAAAACTTAAACTTGAACTTATTAAATGCATTTCAACCATTAAAGATAGGATTTTGTAGAGTGATGAAAATATGCGTTTATTTTCGGTTTATTATAAATATTTAAAAAATCATAAATGGTATAATCTTTAAAATGGTTTCAGATACTTCCCATTGCTCCAAGGAATACAACCATATATAGTTTTTATCATAGATTTTGTATATAGTTAAATGCCATATTATAATAATGAAATTAGGAACTATTTTCATTGACAAACCACGATATTCAAGTACAACAGAAATTTACAATAAAAAAACCGCTGCCCAAGGAATCATTACTTCCACATCCAGATTTTTTTATCCAAGTCACTCACAACGAAAAAATTTTGTATGTGAAAATAATTGTTTATGGAAGTTTAATAATATAATATTTGAAATCCTCTACCCCAAAAACCCATAAAACGATACCCCACATCGGTAGCGGGGTGGGGGGTGGTGATAGGGGGTGGTAGTGGAGGTGGATGAAGTAAAAAACATTTTGAGGTTTCTGGTTCTTGTACACACACTAAAACACATTTTTTTCATCCCCTTTAATAATGGGGTGGGGGTGGTAATGGGGGTGGCTAATGCCAAAATTTTTTTTGGGACCTTAGCTCCTCTTGTATATACTAAATACCAATTTTATGGACTCTTATCTGCTTCATTTACCTGTTTTCCCCAAATTTACCCCAATTTACCCCCCAACCCTTCGATGGAACAAGATGAAAATATAATCTAGTTCTAGATCTCGTTAAAGTACATATGTGTACCAAATTTCAAGTCAACGGTTCCAGAGTAAACGTGCGCACAAAAAAAAGTTACAGGCAGACCGACAGACAGACCGACAGACAGAAATTTTTTTTTCGCTCAAACTTAAAATTTCGACATTTCGTGACATTCTAAGCCTATTTGAACAATAAAAATTTTTAAAAATGTTTTTGTCGTTACTATACTTCCACTGGATGTGGAAGTAATATCTAAAAGAGTTTTAAAGATTATACTGTATTTGGTTTTTTAAATATTTATAATAAATCGAAAATAAACGCATATTTCCCTCTCATTCTGCAAAATCCTACCATTTTAAAATCAATTTCCGGTTCCACTTTCCCGATGAATAATAAACTCAGATGTTCACTGATGTACAATCTGTCGGTAGAATTGTTTCGCGTAGTTTTAATTTTTCAGATGTACAATCTGAAACCATGTGTATGAAGATAATAAAACTTTACTCCATAGTGCTACAAATGAACTGCAATAGTATTAGCAGTATGTGCAAAGTGTGGGTATAATTACATAATGACAAATAAATTTTTCTCTGTGGGTGTTTTGTTAAATGGCACTGGTCATAAACCAAATATATTTGATGTCTATTGAATGGATTGTTAAAAATAGTCAAGAGAAAGTGGAATAAAAATTACACCTTTTAAAATATACAACAAATGAAATTAATATACAGTAGGTATGCTTTTAGAGGGCAGAATGTTTACTAGTGAAATATTTTTGTCGTTTGCCACGTTTCCTTAAATATATAAGGAATAAAAACCAGACTGCAACCAACAGCTATTCTCCAGACTAAAGCCCCGCCGAGCGCTGAATTACGAATTATAAGCCTGGCCGCGTTAAAGGCAATAACTATGTATTGCCACAAAACGCTAAAGTTTCGATTTTAACAGACACCCGCCGAAATACTTATTCCTACTTAAAGGAGCTCTCGTGTCAGCCACCCCGTACCACTTGCAGACTGCAGTTTCGAGCTATTGGCTCTCGTCAGTGCAAGGTAGGTCTGAGACGGCTGGAACGAGGCATTTGTTTACTCTTGGTACATGACGAGATTTATAAAACCACGACATGCAACAAAAATGGCAGGCTCCAACTAGCGGGTAATGTCCATTACAATCGAAACAGCAGTAGCCCTGACATGGGCATAGTTAGTAGGTATGCTTTTAGAGGGCAGAATATTTACTAGTGAAATATACGTTTCCTTAAATATATAAGGAATAAAAACCAGACTGCAACCAACAGCTATTCTCCGGACTAAAGCCCCGCCGACCGCTGAATTACGAATTACGAATTACAAGCCTGGCAGGCTGTTTCGATTGTAATGGACATTAGCCGCTAGATGAAGCCTGCCATTTTTGTTGCATGTCGTGGTTTTATAAATCTCGTCAAGTACCAAGAGTGAACAAATGCCTCGTTCCAGCCATCTCAGACCTACCTTGCACTGACGAGAGCCAATAGCTCGAAACTGCAGTCTGCAAGTGTTACGGGATGGCTGGCACGAGAGCTCCTTTAAGTAGGAATAAGTCTTTCGGCTGGTGTCTGTTAAAATCGAAACTTTAGCGTTTTGTGGCAATACACAGTTATTGCACTTAACGCGGCCAGGCTTGTAATTCATAATTCAGCGCTCGGCGGGGCTTTAGTCCGGAGAATAGCTGTTGGTTGCAGTCTGGTTTTTATTGTTTATATATTTAAGGAAACGTATAGAGGTGTTCGACAAAAATATTTCACTAGTAAAAAAATAATAATAATAATAATATACATTTTGAATTAAAAATTACAATCAAATAACACAGGTTTGCGAATAAAGAGGTCATGAATGTTGTTGGGTAGCTCAAGGTCATTTCCGAAGTAATTTTTCGCGCTGAACCCGAAACTTTTATTGAAGATTGTTGAGTTATCCCTTCTGTTGTGTTAAATCTTGATTCATTTATAGTCGTTTGGTTAAGATTGTTGGACTGTAGGGAATTTCAAATTCACCTCACCTTAAAATGGCTATAACTTTGCGAGGAAACATCGTAGATGAGCAATCGAAAGCTTATTTTAAAGAGGAAGGATGGTACTAAAGGATGTATTTATTGAAAATAAGCTGAACAAATTTTTTTAGTTGTTCTATACATAACTTCAAAAGTTGCTAAAAAAGCGATTTTTTTAACTAGTTAACTTCAAATATTTCAAAATCCTGAAGCGGTGGGCCAATTCTGAAGCCAGATTCGGATTCAGCGCGAAAAATTACTTCGGAAATGCCCAACAACAAAAGCTCGCAGACCTGTGTAATTATTATTAGGTATAAACTAGATTGTTACAAAATATGGGTTCAGGAGAGGTATATTTTTTTATTAACCTTTATTTTATTTTATTTTTTTTTGTTAAAAACCAGTCACCCTTCTCTGTGGCTCCGACCCTCACAGAGGGGAGCTGGTAGTACCGGCAGCCACTCTCCACACCCGTGGGGTAAGTGACTACTGGGTCCGGGAATCGTGTGCCCTAAGCAGACGTAATGAACCGAGGATGACGGCCTTCTGCATTCTGCCGGCTAAGACCTCTGCCGAATTTCGGCATGCCGAAAGCAGTGTCTCGTTCCACCGAGGGCTCCTATAATCAGTACCACTATCTTAACAGTATGGTCTTTTATTATTATTATTATTATTTTTTTTTAATTTTTTTTTTATTTTTAGCCTTTACTTAATTTACTAATATATTTTCCCATTTCATCAGTTTTTTTTTTCCAAAACACCTACGACAATACTATCCTAAAATATAATATATACACTATACACATACATACGTATATATTCAAACAGATACATATACTCGTACATATATTTACATTAGATGTATACTTTTACCTAACTAGTTTACAGCTCTATTTTGTTTTTTATTATAAATTCATAGAAATTAATTTTGATATTTGTAAAAATCATTGTAATTGGGAAGGTCATGGAATGGTTGCTATGGTGTTGATTGTTATTTATTGTTTACTAGTTTATACACATAAACAACAAATAAAGGTAAAACATAATCAATAGTTGTGAAAAATGGATGAAAATTTGTATGTCTCGGACGAAGTTAGAAAAGAAGCAAATGAAGTTTGTTTAAACTTATTGCCTAAGAAATTCAAAGCTTTTTATGACAAAGAATTCAGCGGATACAATGATTGGGCAAAACGCAGAGGTGTTACTGGTATAAATGAAGCTGAAATGCTGGCTTTTTTCTTAGCGTACAGAAAAAGTGTGCAGCTTCTTCAAGGGGCCTCGGCTTGCAAACTTTATTCTCACCAAGAAAAGTGCACTTACTACCCTTGGTATATAAATAACTATAACATAACCTCGATGACAGATAGCAAATGTTTCGTCAGCCTCCTAACCTATAAAATTTATTCAAATAATATAATGGAATAATTAGTTTTAAATTATTAAATTCCATATCTTTCGGTAGTAGAAAAAATATAATACATTACACGATACGAAAGCCCTTTTTTTGAAAGGTCTCGGCTTCGCCTCTCCATTCAAAAATCGCCCCACACCTAAAAGTAAACTTTTGCATCTAGTAATGTAAATAACTATAATTTTCTTCATAATACACTCAAAGAAAATGATAGGTAAATTCAACCAAAAAGAGCATATGAAATTGCGTCTATCTAGTTTCATAGTTAAATCAATCAGAAAAGAATAGTCATACAACTTTATTTATTTTCGTAAATAAATAGTAGTTTAATAATCATATCTTCTTGTAACAAATTAAATAGTACAATGACATTTTTTTATGTTCACTAACCATTTCCAATTTGGTCTACAATTAAATAGTACAATGACTTTGTTTTTTGTTCACCAACTAATTTTTAGGTTGATCTACACTTTATTGTATGATGACGTTTTTTTTTGGTTAGCCAAAATCTCCGTATTGAGACATCAGACCACCCAAACCAAAGATTAGAGATCGATGATCCTGAGATAATTTGAACATTGCAATCATGTTATTACTTTTCTATAAATTCATAAGAGTATAAGATAATGCATGATTGATTATTGTCAGTGATTTGTATGTGGCGTCATCTGGAAATAATTTCTGTAATAGACTACGTGGTAAGCAAGCAAATTTTATGGTAATTCTTTTAGAACTTCTAGAAGACGACAATAATATTGGTTTGTCTACCAAGTACAATAATACAGCGAACTAATACTGGGTTAGAATTACAATTCGATAATAGTTAAAAATAAAATATACTATTATCTAGTTTAATTTGACAGAATTCAACAAAATAATAGTCAGACGAACAAAATAATAGTCTTATTCATCTATTTTTTTAGTTATTGTTTGTTTTGTTGTACGACAACTTTTTATTAATTAAAATAACAATCACTTCTTGTTTAAAAATACCATCAATATAGTTTGGTTTAACAAAATTAACGATATTGTTAGTTAACCATTTTTTTTTGTTGAATTTACCCATACTATTTCTTTGAGTGTACTCTCTACAATAACATTTTTGGTTCATCACTCTATCTCTGTTAGATTCAGAGATAAAAATTTTTTAAAATACATCTTAAAATACATACTTTTCAACGTTATTCAGGAATGTTAAGAGATAGGTGAGTAAAAATTACGTAAATAATAGTATAAATGGATAACCTATTATACAAAATAATAGTAGTTGTCATATTCGGTTCTGGGGGTACATTTCATATGGTTATCATGCTAGACCGATTGGCTCAAAATAATCACAGTAGATACTCTTTTTCAGCAAATTGTTGACCAAAATTTCGTCTTGATTAGAATATTGCTCGAAAGGTCAAACATATTTTTAACTTCGTCTATCTTGAAAAGCAAGCATTTTGTACGAAATTGTATACTTATATGGATTCGATCATGCATGTTTTTTTTTAATTTTCATTTATCGATGGTTTTAATTGACACATAATATAAATCGACTTTGTCCTTTAAAAGTTATTACATTATTTTGAGGGCTATCTAAGTATCTATAAAGTGCAACATGTATGAAGACGTTTGAAGTGAACTTGCCCAAGTGTCATTCTTTACCTACGCTTTCGTGTTAAGTCTCTCGATACCCAAGTGTTATTCTTTACCTTTGCTTTCGTGCTATTCTTTCTACCTCCCAAACAATAATCAGTTCTGCTCTATAACAGAAGCCATTTAGTCGTGAGCGTGTGAAATGCGCAAATATACCAATTTCTAAAAATTCGTCGTCGAAGTTTTTAAGACGGCACTCAGAGTCAGAAACCTGTTGTACCTATTTATTAAAACTTTTATAAGGATTCGACATTTTTTAGTCATCGGTGAAAAAATTAAACAGTAGAATGCTGATATATAATTATTGATTGATAAAGTATTTCCTCACTGGATATTACCTTAAGAGGGAGCAAGGCCATCAAATCAGAAGGGAGAAGGCGGCAATGAGCCAATGTGAAACTTTTAGCTAAAAACTTTTTTTAATAGAAGTGTAGTATTCATTTACCTACAACACAGAAGACAGGAACTATAGTTCCTGTCTTCTGTGCTTACAAGAATATCTTTTGTTTCAGTTTAATAACGCCAGCCGTTTGGCTAAAAACTGCTTTTTCCCAGTCAAGATTTTTAGTACAGTGCTTTTTAAAAGATGGTGCCACCTACAGCTGATCATTTCCGGTTGACGTCACGCTGGAGGGCACACAACTCATTTTGTTTTCTAGAGCTGTTATTTTTTAATAAAATGAAAGGTTGTTAAATAGCAACTCCTCTCCAATTAATTGTTTTCATTTTCTTTGCCTGTTATAGGCGTCTGAATTTAAGATGCCAGCGCCAAAGTGGAGAACTCGTGAACTAATTATAGGCTTTTTGTTTGTTTATATGGCGAATACTTATATTGGTTTTATTCTGTTTATTGTTGTTTTTGGCGTTAAAAATAATAACATTAATAATATATGACCTAAAGGTTTGCAAGATTTTGTTGTAAGTGATTTGCAAGATGTTAATGGCATTATTCAGCAAAAATCATATTTTTTAGGTTATCTAATTTTTCCCTTGAAAAGTACAGTTTCTTCGACATAAACGGTGTCTGGCTAGTTAAATATTAATAAACGTAAATATTTCTCTAAATTTATATACAGTTGTAGTTTAAATCACTTTTTTTTTCAGGAAACATGAGCGACATTTAGGTTAAGCATATTGCAATGTATGGAACATTTGTGAAGCACTAAAAATGTAAAAATTCTAAGTGTGTGTATGAAGGGGAATATATTTTAAATGCAGGACATATTATTTTGTGTGGTACAACCCATATTCAACACAAAACTTAACAAACAAGTTTACAAACAAGTGTCTCAGATTCAAATACCCATGAAATTAGTGGTACATTGAATATAAGTGAAAAGATATTTATTAATTCTTTAAGTAAAATAAATGAAACAGTATTTTGTAAAATATGAAACAGAAATATTCAGGGGTCTTGTGCAATAGTATATATTACTTTTAAATATACTGGAATTACATATATTTACTTATTTCAAAAATTTCACTTACAATGTGCGATTGTCTAGGACATTATTATTGCTACTCGGGCCACGATTATTTGCACCAGCTTTTCCCCTCTTAATGTCTGGTTAAAGGTGTCTACATTAAAGAGGGTATGCTTTGAACATTGCAATGCAACTCAACTTTCACGAGTTGTCCCTGCAATCTACAAAGGATATCGACTGGGTTGGCTCCAGCCAATTGTAGCCCCTTTAAATGCTGTCACATTTTTAATAACTTAGCATCTCAGTTTATCATTTATCTATTGTTGATATCATCGTACACTAAAGAGACAATGACAGAAAAGCCCATAATTAGTTTGACTATAGACCACCAGGTGGCGTACTCCTTATTTTCAGACGCCTATTGGATGAGGTTTTGTGTGCCCTTCAGACAGCTGCGTCAAAATCAGCTGACCGAAAATGATCTATAGAGCATCTGCATCATTTAACCAACATAACCTTAAATTTTAGGTTTAAGTTTTTCAAGCTTATTCTCATTTTTAATATTTGTATACCGGCTCCAAGCAAATATTTAAAAATTCACGTAAATAATTTTTCAATATTGTTGATTAATAAAAATAAACTGATAATTACAGGTTATATTTCCATCCTACAAAATGAGTCCTATTTTATTAGAACAAAATATTTAGAACTTCATAAACATTACACTGAACTAGATTTTAGTTGAAAATACGGGAACCAGGCAAAAATTTTAATAATAGCTGCGTAATATTCTTAAATCTTAAGAAACACATATTTTTGAGGTTAGCTGTGACGTCACGTGCAGTTGTCCTATAATAGCCATATTGTGATTGACCTTGTCACCTCTTAATGCACCATTTCAGTAAATATTTTAATACTCCAGTCAGTGGGAGTATTTCCAATTAAAATGAATTTGACATCAGGCCTGTAGAGAGGTCTATCCCGAATGTGTACTCAAATTTCTGACCTCTGTTGTCCCGATGGAACCACCGCCATCTTAAAAAAAAATGGTTAGATTTCGTTTATTAAAATATCTCGCTTCCTGTCAATGTTATGAAAAAATACAGACACATTTTATTGGGCTTGAAATTCTCTATAACTTTGGTCCTTTTACTTTTCTTTCGTAAGATAAATATTTAACGATTTAGAGCTCCAGAAAGGTAAAAATTAATAGGTTGAATAAATGTTTTCTCCTTTTTCGCGCCTTTGGTAAGTCTTACGTTAAAAATGGGTATTATTATTTTGTAGAGCATGAAAAAACTAGAAATATCATGCACAATTTTTTCAGCATCTATATTCAATATCAGTATTTATAATTTTACACCGCTACAAAGATTGTCAAATAAGCGCAAAATCTTCTCGTGGTGTTACCTCGTGCTGAAAATTATTCCAATATAATTTTTTTCCACACCATCATAGAAGTAGATGTCAAGGGACATTTTTTATGTGGCGTCTACGGTCTGTCCTCATTGCAAGATTAGCTCTTTTTTTAATAACTATTGTGTTATGTGTTTTTTGGATGGTCCTCTTTGAATATCCTCGATTTCTTCCTCGACATAATCCTTAATTACAATTTGTTCATCTTCAATACGCCCAGTGTCCGATTTACATGTTTCTTCCATCCTCGCTGTGGCTTCGTCGTCGATTTTGTTTACCTCAAGCACGTTGGAGAACATCTGGTAGATTCTCGGAAGTTTCTTCACAGCTTTGGCCATAAGATGGAACACTTTATGCTTGCTTTGCGACAACCACAAGTTGTTACACATTTCGCCTTACAAGATATTAATTTGAGAAATGCTGGTACGGGATCGGCTATGTTGGTAATTGATTTGAGTCTACAATCGGTTCTGCGCCAACCCCATTTCTCAGTATCTTTGTCAAATCTGAGAAACGTCTGCATCTGATGATATGTTCTATGAATGTGTTGTCGTGCTGCTTTTTCTGTTAATGGTAATGTCGAAAGGTTGAATTTGCTTTATTAATTGAATTCGTGAGAGCTTCAAGCTTACAGGATTTATTGATTTTTCAAATTTATCGTCCCCGTACAAAGCGATGTAAAAACGTTCCCCTGCCCTAGCATTTGAACATTTGGGTCTATATTTTCAAGTTGATGCAATTTCAGCGCCTCTTGCAGTTCTTCATTTATAATAACTATTTTTAACGTAAAACTTACCGAGGATGCGAATAAGGAGAAGAACTATTTGCAAAGATGGCCAACCACCGCCAACCCCGATCAACTTGGAAAAATACTCAGAGGACACTCCCGAACACTTTAGAAAAGACAAATTGACTTACGTTGTTTTTACATTACAAATACACTTTTTTTGATCAACTGATTATCGTATGGTTATTAATATCTGTTTAGATACATTTGACTTCATTTAAACATCGAGTTGACTAGTTTTAGGTATAATCTACAAGATTATGTACAAATGGCAAATGGCTCCAAGTGGAAAAAAAGAATAATTTTATACTAATTTGGTATTTTTCTCTATATATAGTAGAAATATTGTTGACAGTCACCTACAAAACAAAACTGAACTGAATTCACAGTTAAGACAGAAAATGAATGAATATCATAAATAAATCTAATTTAATTGCAGGTTCCCGTCTGTTGCAATTAATGAGTTGAAAATTCTTTCATGAAAAGTAACAATGCGCCTCCAAAATATTCAATAATAAAGACACTCCTATTACCATGTAGAAAATATATAATAATAGCTTTAACCAAAAATATGTTGTACTTGTTGAACATAACTTTACAAGTATAAGTATGTTTTTTTTACAGTTTTATTAGTTTATTTCCATGAAAATTTATTTTGAGAATTTAAAAAAAACTAAAAGTTAACACAGATCAAAAAAAAAAGAAGGTCTTGTCCTAAGGTTCTCATCTAACTTTTTAGAAGTATCTTGATGCACTAAAACCAATTTTGAGAAAAAAAATTTTTACCGTCTCATTTTTTTCTCTACCTTTTATCCCTAAAAAGGGCAAAAAAGTCTTGTCCTAAGGTTCTGATCTAACTTTTCTGAAGTATTTTGATGCACTGAAGCCTATTTTAGACAAAAAAAATTTTTATACCGTGTCGGTTTCCCTCTACCACCACCTTTTATCCCCTAAAAAAGGCAAAAATGAGGTCTTGTTTGTCCCAAGGCTCTGATCTAACTTTTTCAAAATCCCTTCATCCCCTATTTTTTTTTTTCGTCCAAAATTAGTTTCAGCGCGTCAAATTACTTCAGAAAGGTTAGATGAGAACCTTAGAGAACCCTTTTTAGAGGATGAAGGGGGTGGTAGAGAGAAACTGAGCCGATGGAAATTTTTTTTGTGTGCAAAATTGGCTTCAGCACGTCAAAAAAAAAAAGGTTAGAACCTTAGGACAAGACCTTTTTTTTGTAGACCTGTGTAATTACATTATTACTTATATGGAACTTTAGAAGAGTTTCGAAGGAAGGAAAAATAACCCAAAAGAGAACTTAAAAAATCCTCTATTATTTTGTTAAACGCAAATTGTGTATCTAATAACTTTGTGCTAGCTAATTGCCAATCAATCCTCTGAGATGACGCAAATGAAAATAATATAAATAAAATGACTCACCAAACTATGGACATACATAAACAGAAAGCAGTCATATTTTAAGATATTATAAGCATTTTGAAGTTAAAAAACGGAAATAGATATATCTTTTCAAAATGTCAACATAAATTTTGTTCTATTTTTTTTTTATCTAAAATACTTATATATTTTATGTGGGTAACAACTTAATTTCAGGTTAATATATTTTTAGAAAACCAGCTTCTATCGGTTACCTTTAGAGCAGAAGCTTATTCGATAAACTCGTTCTGATGATAAATATATCATTTGTGTTTTATAATTAATATAACTTACTATATATTTCGAAATAATAAACGCTGTATGTTAATTACCTGTTAATTTTAGTACATTCGTGTTGGCATCAAACATAATAAAAATAAAAAATAGACAAACATTTATCAGACGAAGGTATTTTTATTGTAGAAAATTCCACAGACAGACACACGCACACTGCACAGCCGCCATGCGGAAAACCATTTTTTTTTCTTACGTTTTGAGTATAGTACAATCAGAACATTATCTCGGACACGATTCTCGACCCTACCACAATTCTTCCATTTCCATCGGAATATGGAATTAAAAATAACGACATAACTTCAAGAAATGTCACAAAGTAGTTATTTTTGTTAGACGACTAAAAATGAGGCTTTTCGAGCAAGCATGAACATTGGACCCAGGCTTTAGGTGAGGTCGCCAATCATGCGAGTGAAAGAGGCAATTTTTAGACGTGTAATACGCATGATTTTTTTTCTCCAATCGCATCAAAATAGTGCAAATTCACCATTACACTCGCATATTCATTATTATGATCGAAATTGATCTGATATTCTATGCCAACATTTTAATATTGTGCAATAACGGTTGAGACAGTACTAGAATGTATACAGCACTTTTTGAACATGGATTGCCACTTTGTGGTTGGAACCTAAGAGGACGTTTTAGGAAGGAGCGGTATTCGGAATTTTCTTTATTATTCAAGATGGCGGCCATTCTCGAATAATACGTATTTAAGGTGAAAATCAACATAAGAAGCAAGTTCGTACGTTCTTTGTAATATTAACAAAATGCTGAGTAACGTTTACAACTAACATGAAATACCCACATCCAAAAAGTCAAATAGAAAGTAACAATTGCCCTGAGAAGGTGAAGGCAGATCTGTGGGAAAAAAAAGCGGGTTAAACCAAGATGTCCCTATAGTTATACCTTCATAAGAGCCCTGATAACCTACGGATCGGTGATGTGGTGGACCTTTTGGATGAGGTTCTTGTCACCACTAGACATATTTATCCAAAGGGAAGCTCGTTTAGTGGTGCACAAGCTAATGCAAGATACAAGGCTCATAGGACAAAAACATGGAGCAGAGTAGCAAAAGTTATACCTTTTTTGGAATGCCCACAAATACTATAGTCGCAAAGTGTAACTTTAACAAACATTTCCAATTCAAAATACCAGACAGAGAGGATTATAATGGTTCTCCAATATCAGCACAAATAGTCTGGTATATGGATGGCTCCTAGACAGAACAGGGAGTCGGATCTGGGATTTACGGAATAAGATCGAAAACAAAAATCCCGATAAGTACAGGAACACTTACGTATTTCAGGCCGAAAACAGCTTTACATTGGTACACATAATGATAATGACGCAGGAAACTCTTAACTAGTCGATTTCCATTTTTTCCGATGGCCATGCAGCGCTAAAGACAATCGATTCCATGTAGATCGATTCAAGACTAGTATGGAATTGCCTAAGTGCCCTTATAGAAGCCCCTTAAGTCAGAACAAAATGACCAATGTATGGGTACCATGACACAAGGGACACAAGAGAAATGGAAAGCTGATGAACTGGCCAGGGAAGACGCGGTGTGGCTAAGCCATGCATACGAGAATCCATTAATGAATGGATACAAAATAAATCTTTGGAATGGTGGAAGAATTTTCTACAACAGACACAGGTTAAAGAGTTCATTAAAGAACGATCGGCCAAGTTTATGGAAGACCGATTACACCAAAATAGAAAAGCCATTGGTATAATGATGGGCCTGGAAGAGAATGGAACATGCAGATTCTGTCAATCTCAGTATACCTCCAAGCGAACATTTAAATATTCAAGTAAATGATGTCTTAATATTGTTGCGTAATAAAAATGGGCTGCTAATTATATATTGTATCTCCAACCTACAAAAAGCATCTTATTTTATTGGAACAAAGTATTTAAAACTTCATAAACATTACATCGAACAAGATTTTGGTTGAAAGTAGGGGAACCAAGCGGGACCTAGTACTCGGAAATTTAAAAAATATGTGTATTTTTGAGGTTAGTTGTTTAACATGACCGACCGATGACATTATCAGCACCCATTGATGTGACGTAATGGTTTTGGTGGTAAAATTTTAATTCGTATTTAAAAAGGCTTTTTTTTATATTACTCGATATTTTGAGGACATTACCTCAAGCAATGAAGAAGGCGCTACCAATATAATAGAAGCGCCTCGTCGTGTACAAAAATTCAGAGGAAGACCTAATCATCTACAGATGTGGAATAATAAAGAATTTATAGATCGATTTAGAATATCTAAAAAATCTATGCAAGTAGTGTTAGAACATTAGTCCACATTTAACTCGACCAACTAATCAGTAAATTATTTTCATGAAAGGTCAAAATAACAGTAATGAAGATGACATCAATCGTCAATTTCTGACTATGCTACCAACCTATAATTACCATTACTAACCAACAATGACAAGCACTAGCCTCTCAAGGAACGTTCAATAAGGGGGTCTAGAGGGAAATACCGAGATCACAATTTGACTTGAGGGCTGTGTTTGGACTATTTAGGAGGTAAACATACCAAAACTCCCCGAAAGTAGGAGGTGGGGGGATGCAGTGGGGCACGAAGAAAGTCCCGGTTTTTGGTTTTTCGCTCATATCTCGAAAACGGTTAGCCCTTATCAAAAAGTGACTATATGCAAAATTAAAGCTCAGCTGCTAAATTTTCTACAATAATGTTTCTATTAATTTTTTTTCGTATCTGTTATGGTTCAGTAATGAATTGTAAATCTTTTGACTGCAGGGGCGGCTCAAGGTAAATTTTCCACCCGGGCGAGATTGCTTTTTTCGGCGCCCCCGTGAGATAACCACGAGAATTTCAAGGACGTACTACATACTAAAGTCTACAAAGTGCAAGGATATTCCTTTGGACACTGCGTGCGATCACTACTTTTTGACTTAACACATAGAGTAAGAGAAATGTGTATCCAATAAACTCTTTTTCTAGATAGCCTGAATTTTTACTGTTGGTAAATAGTCAAAACATTCTCATTAAAAGCGGTTTATTCTTCTCATGAACGTGTATAAAATATAGCGAAGCAGCTGTGGATGTTAATTCGAAAAATAGCACGATTAAATAATTAGTTAACCGTGCATTATTTGGTCTATGTCTACCTACTACAAAATTTATATTCGAAGAACATCAGTTATAGTTTATGAAAAGTGCACTTTGCGGGCCATCTTTTCTGCCTAGTCTTAATGATCAACTCAGTATCAATCTCGTCATATTCGATGGCCATCATTGCTCAAGGGCGGATCTAGAAATTTCAATAATTTTTTTCTCATCTGGGGCGCATAGGATCCATACAAAATATGGGAAATAACGTCTCGAGAAGCACTTCTCTAACGACCCCTAAAAAATTTTGAAAAAGCAGTTTGCGAAAAAATTTTTCAAAATTCGGTCTAGGGACTCCTGTTTAAAATTATGTTTTTTTGTCACATGCATTTTACTTTTCATAAAAATACAACATGTTTTGAAGTTTATGAAAATATTTTCATTACTAACTGAGATACAACGAATTGAAATTTTGTGATTTACAATTTAACAAATCACAAAATTTCAATTCGTTGTATCTTAGTTAGTAATGAAAATATTTTCATAAACTTCAAAACGTATTGTTGTATTTTTATGAAAAGTAAAATGCATATGACAAAAAAAAAATTTAAACAGGAGTCCCTAGACCTGGGGGGAGGGGTAACCGAATTTTGAAAAAAATTTTTGCAAACTGCTTTTTCAAAAGTTTTTAAGAGTCGTTAGAGAAGTGCTTCTCGAGATGTTATTTCCCATATTTCGAATGGGTCCCATGCGCCACAGACGAGAAAAAAATTATTGAAATTTCTAGATCCGCCCTTGTCATTGCTAGTCTCTGTGACATTGTCGATTTCAACTAGCCTTATACTATGTTTTAGCTTCTTTCTCCCACACAGGAAGGTAGGGTAGTATTCGGAGCTCCACTGTTACGTTTGAAATGTTTTCACTGAGGCTGTTGAGTGATGTACTTTAATACATCCAATGGGTCATTTACACCTTTGTCCGGAAATAAAGAAAGTAATACTAAAAGTTCTTGATGCAGTTGCACACCATCAATGTCACAATGACTTCCGTCATTTAGTGCTGACAGACAGTCCGAAATTTTGTAAAAGTTCATCCTTTTCCCGATTTTCAATATGGTACATAAAACCAAACATATTATTATGTATGTGGTTGAACAAATCGTTCATCCAGTGACATGAAGGCACAGTCTGATACGTGGAACAAAAAGTTGTTCTGAATGCCTTTTTAAGATCCACAGCAGGTTCGCCATGTGAGTCATAGTCAAATTGAAGCTTTATTTTTCGATGATTAACTCGTATTAAATTAAAAAGGGTACAATAAAGAAAATTAAAACAGTCAGTTTGGCGCCCCCAGAGCCGGCGCCCCGGGCAGCCGCCCAAGTTGCCCGGCCCTTAAGCCGCCCCTGTTTGACTATATTCTAACTTTATTATAAATTTATTATAAATTGAATATAAATTTTAATAATCATCGTAGAAAAAAATTTCTGGTACAGATATCCGCTTTACAGCAGACTGAACTCAAATATCGAATAAAATGTGTCCTTGCGTCTGTAAATGTGTGAGTGCGTGTATATGAATGTGTGCGTGTATACCGTTTCTTGTAAATACGATAACTTCTGTTAAACTTAAAATATTTAATTACAATTTGGAGCATATGTAAACAGCATATTACAATAATCCCTATTGAAATTGAGCCATATCTGTAATACATGGTGATAACCAAAAACCTACAAACTCTCATACGTAAAATAGGTTTTATTTTAATTTCAGAGTAAAATACTACCAAGCATACAAAAATAAGAAGATGTATAAGATTTATAAACTGCAATATACCGGTGTATGTTAGGCAAACCAACTTTATTTAAATTAGATGATATATCATTGTTATCCTAAAATATGTAACATGGTATTTTTAATAAGATTATTATTATGTGAGAGTTTGTAGGCCTCTGATTATCACCATGTATTACAGATGTGGCTCACTTTCAATAGGGATTATTGTAATACGCTGTTTTACATATGCTCCAAATTGTAATTAAATATTTTAAGTTTAACAGAAGTTATCGTATTTACAAGAAACGGTATACACGACACATACATATACACGCACACACACGCACACTTACAGACGCAAAGACATTTTTTATTCGATATTTGAGTTCAGTCTGCTGTGAAGCGGATATCTGTACAAGAAAATTTTTTCTACGATGATTATTAAAATTTATATTCAATTTATAATAAATTTATAATAAAGTTAGAATACAGTCAAAAGATTTACAATTCGTTACTGAACCATAACAGATACGAAAAAAATTAATAGAAACATTATTGTAGAAAATTTAGTCAGCTCTAATTTTGCATATAGCCACTTTTTGATTAGGGCTAACCGTTTTCGAAATATGAGCGAAAAACCAGAAACCGGGACCTTCTTCGTGCCCCCCTGCATCCCTCCCACCTCCTGTCTTCGGGGACTTTTGGTATGTTTACCTACTAAATAGTCCAAACACAGCCCTCAAGTCAAAAATTGTGATCTCGGCATTTCCCTCTAGAAACCATTCATTGACTGGACTACACCTATAAAACGGTATTTTACAAAACTCTAGAATCTACAGAATAAACCTTCAGGGTAAAACTCAAGTTGAAACTTCTAATTGAACTCCGGTTTAATCTTTACCTATAAAACCGGTCCTTAGTTTCATAAAACATGACTTTTGAAAATATCTTCTGGTGTGTGCCAGCGATTTTGCAAGCATTTTGTTACTGGTCTTTATTTACTTTTAAAAACAATCGATTCCCAACCACACTCTAAATATCAAACGTGCGTATTTTGATCATGAGTGTACATAATATACTGTCAGCTGTTACAGTTCCCGAAATAATTAACTATTTAAAACACAAAAAACACAATGTTTCTATTTTTAATTTAGTTTCTTTTATATTTATGATTATTATGTTCTAATCTAACAGGTGACTATGTGGATATATACTAACTATATATCTAAATACTTTCTTAATATGTTCTTATCTTAAACGTTATTGGAGGAATATACATTGTATTTGGAAAATAACATGACTATTACTTTCAAAATACTAATTTTATAAAAAAAAACACTTTTATTCATTTTTATTTTTAATTGAGAAAACTATTGCGAAATTTATAATTTTTAGTTTTACAGACTCCCTTCCTTGGCTTATATAAGATTACCGTGCGTGTAATTTCCCATTAGGCATGTACATTCACGTAGCGCGAGAGATCTGACAACACCGGCAGCCGTAAATTCGTCCGTCGGTAGAGCATCCCAGCTCTGTTATTTCAGCCAGCTGGCACACGCGATGTTGTAATTCTTACTCCCCATGCCTAGCCCGCGACTACACACACGGTATAATTAGATAATTATAATTATAATTATATAAGGCAATACATCACTTTGCTTCCTTGGCTGGATGGGCGCATCTCAAAGCCAACTAATCGGAGAAAAAAAAGAAGGTAACGATTAGTAGAAAGTTTATTTTTGAAGTAGAATAACAAATTATCTAGGGAGTCAAAATCTTGCACAATCTTCCGAGGGAACACTAACAGGACACCCTGTATACTCTTTTTTTGTTTGTTTGTATTGTTACAGAAACACGAGATCACAATACTGGAATTAAAGGAGAAGAATTGCCGAGGGGTTCGTCAACGTCAATAATTTTTTTCACGTTTACATACATTTCAACCGGGAGTCAGATTACGGAGGAAAGGATTACATTTGAGAGGGCATGTTAATTATGGTTAAATTTTCCTTAAAATCTTGTATTTATGGTTGTGATAAAAGGATTGTAAAATTAGACAGATACAGGATGTCGTGTTTACTTACTGGACATATTACTCCATTATCAGCTAGCTGCTCAAAAAAATTCTCTTCTATATAGTTCATACTCGCTACACGTAAAATTGTAATGACTGACATCACCAACTGATATATTATCGCAATCACATAGTGCATTATTATATATCTAACTTGAATCTTATGTAAATGACTGGGGAAGGCATTATGGTTAAATCTTAGCCGGCATATGGTGGAGACGGTTCTTTCTTGAGGTTACTCTTAAAAAACCAAGGCTTTTTGCTAACTGTTGATTGTTTCAGTGAATATGAATAACCCCTCGATGTTCTTGTTTCGTTTCAGAGTTTTTGCTAATCATCTATAATTACTTCCACGTCCAGTGGAAGTATAGTAACGACAAAAAAATTTTTATTGTCCAAAAAGGCTTAAAATATCATGAAACGTCGAGATTTTAAGTTTGAGCGAAAAAAAAATTTCTGTCTGTCCGTAACTTTTTTTTGTGCGCACGTTTACTCTGGAACCGTTTAAGATATTGACTTGAAATTTGGTACACATATGTACTTTAACGAGATCCAGAACTATATATTTTCATCTTGTTCCGTCGAAGGGTTGGGGGGTAAATTGGGGTAAGTTTGGGGTAAATGGGTAAATCAAGCAGGTAAGAGTCCATGAAATTGGTATTTAGTATATACAAGAGAAGCTAAGGTCTAAAAAAAATTTTTGGCATTAGCCACCCCCATTACCACCCCCACCTCCTTATTAAAGGGGATGAAAAAAAATTGTGATTTAGTGTATGTACAGGAACCAAAAACCTCAAAATATTTTTTTTACTTCATCCATCCGACCGGTTTAACTAAATATCTCGTATATCTGATTGTCGTTCAGCATGAGGTCAATGTCTTCGATTTATTTTGATTTATTTCGCAATTTTTGTAGTGTGATTTGATTAAAACCAAAAAGGCAACCTACTGTTAAATTTTCCGCATGTCATGGTAGATCACGTTATATAGCAAATGCCTCTGCCGTAAAATTACTAGTATTTCGAGGTAATTTGAACATAGTTTTTTTTTCGACGCTGGGGACAGCAATAAGAGCTTCCAATCATATTTGAATCCGTTTCGGAGCCATCCTATATTGGGGTGGGGGCATTTTTTTGGCTCCCTCTGACCCCGTTTGGGGCTTGGGTTCGGAGTAAAATGAATTTTCTGAACATAGTAGTTAGTAGTAGTACGTCTTTGACTAGGGTGACCAGATTTTTGTGCTGGACACTTCTACTGGGAAAAAAATTGATGAGCGGGGGGAGCAGAAATCCGAAAAATCATTTCTTGATATCAACATTGTTTGATGACCGAGAGGAAAAATTTTTTTGATCACAGATAGTACTCCGAAATGCTGGACTGTCCAGCGAAATTCCGGACGTATGGTCACCCTATCTTTGACAGATTTTTAAGTTAAAAATTGTTAAAAATGTCGAAAAATTAAAATATAAAACTTTGAAGAGCTGTATCTCGGATACTATTTGATCTGCAGAGTCCGCTGTGGTACCAATTTGTAGCTTTAGTCTACTTTTAAAAAATACTAAATTATTGTTACCATTAGGTGTCAAAATCGACAAAAACGGAAAAAAACAAAAATCTTGCAGTTTTTTGGATTTTTGACCAAGACCCGGAGGTCTGCCGAGGTCATAAACCTGGATTTAACAATATTTTTTAATCCTATACAACATATTAAAAGAGCATAGATACCTGATTTAACTTCAGGTAACCCCCTTTTTTTGATGACAAGGTGAGCATTATCAGTGAAATATTCTATGAAAATTGTTCTTTTTTTATGAATCCAATATGTGTAAGTGAGTGATTGTGTGGTCAATTTAAAAATGTTATTCATTAAATCATTTTGCGTCACCAATCTAATTGGCAGAAATTTGACAAATAGCATTTTTTTATTAACTGTACCTAACGGTATATTTGCAGCTTCCACAAGAAGGGCATAAATTGCTTCACGTGTATATATACCTACCTTATCACCATCTTAGACATTAAGAATCTTCGTTAGAATGATCACTTCTCGCCTTAATCGTTCATTTTTACACATGACGTAAAGGGAAGCTTAATTTCTTTGAAATTTATCCAAGCACAATGTCATACATATATCAGTTTTCATATTTTATAGATCTCCATGATATTAATATCAGTGTTTCTACGCTTAAACGATAGAAGCTGCTAAAATATTTATTAATTAGATCATAAAAATATCAATTTGGAGATATTTAACATATTTTATGATGTAAAAATTTCAAATCTATATCTAATATTTTAAATTTATTTTGGGATAATGTTTTATATATTAGGTACATTCCTTTATATTCATTATTTTATTTCATTTAATTCAAGTCAAAACCTTCTGTGCAAATCAAGCATTTAAAAACTTGGAATCCTCAAATATGGACATGGGAAAATTCCATTTTAGAGGTAATTTTACAATAGTATCTAAATACCTCAACCAATTTCGCAATACCTAAACACATATTACAGAGATTCATGAGCGAGTCAAGGATAATGGAAATTGTATACGCATTCATATTCATGATGATAGTACCCGTGTGTAGGACCCGTGTGTAAGACACGTATATGGACATTTAACGAATACCTACCTGAAAAATTAAGGATTTTTTACTTTTTATTTATACAGTAATTTACTTAACTCAAATTAATTTGATTAATAGTAATAATGTTTACTCTCTAATTATTTGTTTTCTAAATAGACAGATTAAATATTTACAAAAATGTGGAAATAGGTAAGTGCCCAACTAGCAATTTGGTATTTTATAAAAGCTGCAGAAATGATTCCGACACAAATTTTATAAAACAACATTACTCTTACTTTCAAAACGTTATTACGGCAGCTATAAATGTAAAATTGGCGCCATCTTATAAAATACTTCAGTCACTGTTGATACTGTGTAATGCCTATGGTAACCATTATAAAATAATTGTATAAACAATTCCGCAGACTCTAAAAAAATCGCTACCACAACTATAAAACAGTTTCATTGAAGCTTCATTTAATTGCATTATAAAGCGTTTGTTATTATTGCTAATTGCTATAAAACAATTGCTGTGTAGAGACACACCAATAAAATAAAACGATTTCTTAAATGTATTCAAAAAGTCGCTTACATATACTTACATACAAATTTATAATATGCTGATCAATAGTATGGGTAAATTCAACAAACAAAAATGGTTAACTAACAATATCGTTAATTTTGTTAAACTAAATTATATTGATGGTATTTTTAAACAAGAGGTGATTGTTATTTTAATTAATAAAAAGTTGTCGTACAACAAAACAAACATTAACTTAAAAAATAGATGAATAAGACTATTATTTTTTTCGTCTGACTATTATTTTGTTGAATTCTGTCAAATTAAATTAGATAATAGTATATTTTATTTTTAACTATTGTCGAATTGTAATTGTAAACCCAGTAGCAGTTTGCTCTACTATTATAGTTGACAGATAAACCAATATTATTGTAGAGTTAACCCGCAGTTCTGTTTACATAAACATAACATCGTTCTGCCATCCACTTTGATGCATTAAGACGTCGCATCAGCGCTTTTGTTTCCAAATAGTATGGGTTAAATCAATCGAAAAAATAGTATATATATATATATATATATATATATATATATATATATATATATATATATATTGTTCATTTTGTTAAATTGAAGTATATTTAATAGTATTTTTAAAAAATAAAAAATAGGTGTATAAGACTATAATTTATTCATCTTACTAATAATTTGTTGAATTTTGTCAAATGAAACTAGATAAATACTAGACTTTATTTTTAAGTATTATCGAAGTGTAATTCTAACCCAGTATTAGTTCGCTGTATTATTGTACTTGGTAGACAAACCAATATTATTGTCGTCTTCTAGAAGTTCTAAAAGAATTACCATAAAATTTGCTTGCTTACCACGTAGTCTATTACATAAATTATTCCCAGATGACGCCACATACAAATCACTAACAATAATCAATCATGCATTATCTTATACTCTTATGAATTTATAGAAAATTAATAACATGATTGCAATGTTCAAATTCTCTCAGGGATCATCGATATATTTGGATGGATCTTATAAACGATCTCTAATCTTTGGTTTAGGTGGTCTGATGTCTCAATACTGAGATTTTGGCTAACCAAAAAAAAAACTTCATCATACAATAAGGTGTAGATCAACCTATAAATTAGTTGGTGAACAAAAAACAAAGTCGTTGTACTATTTAATTGTAGACCAAATTGAAAATGGTTAGTGAACATAAAAAAATGTCATTGTACTATTTAATTTGTTACAAGAAGATATGATTATTAAACTACTATTTGTTTACGAAAACAAATAAAGTTGTATGACTATTCTTTTCTGATTGATTTAACTATGAAACTAGATAGGCGCGATTTCATATGCTCTTTTTGGTTGAATTTACCTATCATTTTCTTTGAGTGTATATATAACAAGCTTTCAGTTATTTTGCTGAATAATGGATAAGAACCTACTTTGAATAATTATTTTAGAGACGTGTTAACCCATACAGGCTGCAATTTTTGATGCGAAGAAAATTTTACTGTGAATTATGCCATGTGTTTTTGATGAATTTTAAGCACCCTCAGGTTTACTGAAGGTTTCTAATAATTTTTGGAATTTTATAAAAATCGATTTCATATTCTAAAATTTTTTGCAATGAAATTTGACGCCACTTTGTTATAATCATCATAACTTTATAATTGGTACGTATTAACTGCCATAAATATTAATAAAAATGTGGTTCTCAATCTTTTTATGCCTTATCATATTTACCTCGAACGCTGGCCTCGTGAAATGGCTTCCTTCTATAAAATACTTTTGTCTTAATAACAAGCATTTTAAGATAATTAAGCTATAGGCGATTCTTACAAAATATCTATAAAATAAGAGGTGACGATCTTATGACAGGGCCACATCTTAAATGAAAAATATAACAATTTTTTTTTCAGAAATGTTTTATTTTGCGTTTTTGTTATAACTTATAAGCGAACAAAAATAACTGTAGCCGGAATCACAAACATTTTGATTGATTGACTGTAATTTATTGTAACTATTAGCGTTAAATTGTGTATTAAGTTTTCATCCTTGCTCATTCTATGAAAATTTTCACTAGTAATCTCCCTAGTGCTTGAAAATTTTCTGGTAATTAATTAAAGCACGTGGGGGATTCAGTAAGTAAATTTCACTCCTTTCACGGAGCTGGTGATCTGGCTGCTGGTTTCCGAGCCTTCCTCCGATACATATTTTTATGAATCACTTACAAGATACTTGTTGATGCGATAAAAAGTTACATTTAAATGTGAGAATTAAGAATGTCGAGTACAGTTTTTCAAATATAAACATAAACATAACAACCTCCAAATCCAAAACAAAGATTGTCAAGAAGTGGGTTACATATTTAAAATAACACAGACAACATCCATTACCCACCGACATTGCCAATCTCAGGGCTGGGGATCGCACCCAGTACACGATAGATACTGTGACCAAGAGTGCCCTCCATTAACACGCTTTAACCCGCTGCGCTACCGATATACTGTTAATGTTATTATCAGTCGGCATTCCTTTAAATTTCTTTCATAAACAATTCATTAAAACTTTTTATTTGCCTATAAGTCCGGTGATATTAGGAAAATGTTTCAGAAAGTTTTGGGACTAGCCAAAAATTAGTCCGCCCCCTACAGAATTTCCTCAGGAATCCGAAAAAAATAGTGTTGACCACTCAAAGCGGCGCGGCGGCTTTAATTGTTATTTAACTTTTTTTTAAACAAAATGAATTTTGCAACTTAGTTTTTTCGTTTTTTGCTTATATCTTCGCTTCTAAAGGTCGTAGAAAAACAATCAATTTCTTAGTCATGAGCTCCCCTATAAGGTAGGTATACGCAAAGAACGAATCTTTGATTGTTTTTATGGCAAAAAACTGAAAAAATTGAATTTTCGATCCTCGAATTTTGAAGTATTGTAGAAACAAATATAAAATGTTTATGTTAACGATATTATGAGAACTAGTACATATTTTTACTCTTAATAAAATGGACTTTGTCCCGTTGCAAAATATTAATTATTTTTTTGCAATTAATTTATATTTAAAAAATCAAACTGCTATATTAATGATCAAATTAATATTTTAAAGTTCTGTTTCAGTAAATAAGTTGTATATTAGACCGGGGTCAATAATTTTGAAAATGGTAAAAAGTGAAAAAAAATTATAGTAGGATGAAACCCATTGGAAAAGGTAGAGAATATAACAAAAATGAAAGGAAAAATAATTTACGGTCGATCTGAGGTCGGGAAGGGGAAGGGGGTGAGTTTTTAAGGGTAAAAAACGGTTTATCTCGATTTCCGGCAAAACTACAAGTCCTATGAAAAAAAGTTAAATGGCAAAGTTGTAGGTAATAAAAAGATCTACAACTTTTGTTTTTACACTTTTTTCACATAACCTCAAAATTTATGTGAAAAATTCAAATAACCAAGTTTTTGGTTTTTTATTTTTATCTTTTGCAAAAAAAATTATTTTTTCACGAAATTTGGTGAAAACTTACCTTTTTATGTGCCAAACACACAGTAATTTTTTTGATTTAAAATATTCATTTTTTCACCCTCTTTTGACTTAATATCGGAAAAGCACCCTAATTTTCAATCGAAAATTCTCACGTCAAAATATCTGCTTTTTAAAAAAAGTCGGTGGGCTTTTTGTTCGTTGAAATCTCTACTTTCTGATGGTATAAAAAAAATATACATTACTATGGTAAATGTTCTCAGAAAATGCAAATAAACGAAAAAAACTCGAATCCGAAAATTTTTTTTTGAATCATTATGTACAATTTTGAGCTATTTATAGTAGTATATTTCGATTAGCAATTTTTTTGTTTATCAATGTAACATGAAATCTTACTTTTTCGAGTAATTAAAGTGTAAATTTTAATAAATAGCTCACTTGACTATCTAAGTGTTTTTTTTTATTTTGAATGCAAATATCTCGAAAAGCACGCGATTTTAGGGCTAAATGAACATAAATAAACTTATTCAGAATGAGATTTCCTACAAAAAAACTCCTATACATTTTTCGGTTATCCCATTGGTTTTTCCGGAAAAGCTTCTTGAAAAATATTTTTTCGTAATTTTTTTAATTTTTTTTATTTGGACGTATATATCTTGGAAAGTACGCATTTTTAAGGCTAATGAACATTACTAAACTTGTTCAGAATGTGATTTCCTACCAAAAAGGTTCTGTATATTTGAGAGACATATACGTAAAAATGAAAAAAAAAACACGAAAAAGCAAATATATATATTTTTCAAGAAGCTTTTCCGGAAAAACCACTGGGATAATCGGAAAATGTATACGAGCTTTTTTGCAGAAAATCTCATTCTGAACAAGTTTACTTATGTTCATTTGGCCCTAAAAACGCGCATTTTTCGAGATATTTGCATTCAAAATAAAAAATACACGAAAAAAACACATACATTTTTCAAGTCGCTTTTCCGGAAAAGCCAGTGTGATAATCGGAAAAATGTATAGAAACTTTTTTGTAGGAAGTCGTATTCTGAACATGTTTACCTATGTTCGTTTAGCCTCAAAACGGCGTACTTTTCGAGATATATACGTCTAAATGAAAAAAAAAACACGATAAAACGATATATATGTATATATCTCTATAATCATTTCTTTTTTTCTGCGCATAGGCAAAACCTTGTTCTAAAAGTTGAATACTTACTTCCTATGCAGAGAAACTGCTGTTCAGAATTTTTCTCCGCTATTTTCCTAATTTGAGTGAACTATTTGAACGACAAATCGATAATAAAGTGATATCTTCATTATTGGCTTCGTAAACCGTTATTAATGAAATCAAAAGAAAAATAATATTTTTTTCTTTGGAGTTTACCTCGTGCGTCGTAGAACGAATTTTGGGATTCCAAAGCACTCTAGACCAATATCTTAAAATGCTTAAAAAAAGTGAACATCGGCCACTAAAATTCGCAAAACTACCATGACATACTCAGAATGTGAATCCAAATGAGTAAAAAATATACAGGGTGTTGTATTTAAAAATCGAAAGTTGAGGTACTTTTCGGGTAACCGGGTACATAGGAAGTGTATATATATATATTGTTCGTTGTGTCCATAAATTCATTATTAACTGTAGTTTATGCTCCCCAAATTTCAAATGGATAATTTACAAAATAAACGAAATATGTGTTTGTGCCAGTATTCTGTGGCACCCTGTATAGGAGTAAATCCATCTTTAAAGGTTTTTTACAATTGACAATGTAGTAGCAGTCAACTTTACAAAGTAATATTAGGAAAAATGTTTTCTCTTAAATAAAACCCGTAAGACACATATTTGTATTGAAATCAATTCTTATTTTCCCTAAGACGGCTAAACTTTTTTATATTGACAGCTTGACAGAATATCTTGTTATTATTTTACGGATTTATTCCATTTCATTTAACTTAATTTTACAAGGTTTATTTTCTCTGTTTTTGCACATTAACTCAGTATCTCAGAAAAATATATGAATATGGATAGACCTTGCTTCTTATAGACGGTGGTTCAAAATTGTCTGCAAATATTTCTGTGGCTCATAGTGTATCCAAAACTAAAGGTACTCGTTTATATAAAATTATTTCGAAAAATGGATAATAAGTTATACCCCTCCCTTTAAAGGTGGATAATAAATAACAGTTTTTCTGGAATATCTTTAGACCACCTTGAAATAATTAATATATTTTTAAATAAAAAAATAAATAAAAAATAAAAGCCCATCTGGACACCAGTTCACATGGTATTAGTAAAATCCTCTCCTCGGCTAAGGGGTAGTTTTAGGGGGGGGGGGGGGGGGGCTGTTAGTATTTTACAGTTAGGGATGCAACGGATAGTGTTTTGGCCGAATACCGGCGTACTTCTTGTACCGGATACCGGATATCCGGCCAAATATCCGGCTTACATTGAAAGTTAGAATGAAAATACGTTTTGGCAACCACAACGATAAAAAATACTTACTTACTGGCAACAAGTTTTTTCGATAAAATCAGGCTGAAAAGTTCCGTCAAATTATTCTGCTGGAGGCCTAAAAAAATAGTTGTAATGATTCATATTCAAGCATGATAATGAAAGTAGTTCTCCTTCCAATAAACAAAGTAAGAGAAACCCACTAGATAATGTTACTGCTGATATTCACAACACTTTTTGGGACTGTTTTGAGGAAGGGGCGAAAAAAACAGTAGTGATAATGAAAACATTTCGGAGAAAAGTTCAATGGCCGAGGAGATTGATTATTATTTTAAAGGAGCACTGATTCAAAGAAATAGTGACCCTTACGCATGGTGGTATACTAACTCCAATCAGTGTACACTTTTGTCAAAGTTTGTAAACATATATCTTTCAGCCCCTTGCAGTAGTGTATACATTGAGAGGCCCGTTTCAGAAGCTGGCAACGTATACGAAAAGAAACGCAATGGTCTACTACCTCTAAACGATGAAAAACTCATCTTTATTCACCATAATTTACCATTGGTAAACTTTAAGTATTAATTTAATAACTAATCTATAGATATTGCCAGTTTGTAGTAATAATTGTAATGCAGGATAAGTGAAAAATAATAAAACCGTTTCAATTTTTATACCACTTTTTATTTTTTAACTATCCGGTTTTGGCCGGATATTAGATCACTATCCGGTGCCCAGCCGAATAGTAAAAAAGTGGCCGGATAAGCCGAATACCGGATAGCAACCGGATATCCGTTGCATCTCTATTTTACAGGTAACTTTTATTTTTTACATGATTCTAAAAAATTCTTATAAAAACATAATTTTCAGACCATTAGAAATAAAAAAAGGTATTCTTATTGCATTTCGATAAACCGAGCAGTTATCAAGTAATCTATGTTTACAAATGAACCTGCATTTATTTTGTTTTATTTATAAACCCTTTTACACCAAGAATACTTTGAATTATAATCAAGTGAGATATACCTATATATATACCATATATATCTAAATTCATGGTAACTTATTAGACTTTGCTGCTATTATTTTTGCAATATTTCATTTTAATTGACGCGGTTGATTACAGGTTCTCTGAATAAAGAAACCAAATTTGGACAACGTTTCGGTAATGCTGCTGCAGCTGTGAGAGTGCGTTGCACGCCACAGTAAATTGTTAAATAGAAATAGCGAACTAATGGAATTACGAATTAGTGTTTGTTGACATTTTTAGCTTTTTACTATTTTGGCAAACGATATAATATCGTTGTGACAAATTCTAACACAGAGTAAAATTCAATTAAATAATATGGCCGATGGAAATTTTGGAAAAAAATAGAGAACACGCTGTAGTATATCAGAACCGAAGGGCACTAGGAATATAATAACGGCCACTTTGAAACCGTCTCAGTACTCCTCACTTGCGGATAGCCCGTCATTCACGAAACACCCTCTATATTATAATAATAATAATAATAATCTTTATTCACATATCAAATTAGTGTACATATGAAGGATAATATTTTAATTATTGAAAAGGCGGAGTTCAGCTGAAAAAACAGTAATGTCAGACCAGCTGGTCTTATACTCAACCTGCTAATAGATAGATGGAAACATCAGACATATTTGCATTTTTTGTACAATGATTAATATGAGTAAAAAAAATACCTTTGTCCATATAAATTGAATTATTTAGAAGAAAACGAAAAAGAATTAAAATAATGAGTTACTACTTTTTTATGTGTACGGCTGAATTAGATGGTTTTTAAAATGTTTGGCAAAAGTGCACGATTTCAGTAGAGGGGAAAGTGAGTTATATAATTTGTATATACTAAATGAAAAAGATCTTTCAAAAAGTGCCGTTTTATGAATTGGAGGTGTCAATATACCCTCATGTCTTAAATTTAAATTGTGCACGGCAGTACGAAATGTAATCTTTCTAAACAAATAAGAGGGACTGTTGGAAATTATGATTTTATGATGCAATATACAACAGTGTAAAATTCGTCGCTGTTTCATGTTCAGCCAGTTACCAAAAGCTTGTGACTAACAGAATGGTGTCTTCTGATCCCATAAATGAATCTGAGACAATAATTTTGAATTTTTTTTATCCCCTGTGTAGTAACAGCAGATAAGCATGGTCCATACACAGAATCACAACAATTTAAAATCGACAAAATAAGAGTATCGCATAGCATAGTTTTTACTTCGATATTTAAAACATGGCGGAAGCTGTACAACATTTTTAACCTAGAAATAGCTCTTTTGATAGAAAGTGAAATGTGTTTCTCAAATCTAAGTGCTGTATCAATTATTAAACCTAAATCTCTCGCTTCTTCTTTGAGCGGGAAGTGAGTTCCATTAATTTTTTAAATGGACATGTTGAGATAATTTCTCTCTATCAACAGCTCTACCATAAAACATAGCAATACACTTATTTGACTGACCATTCAGCACCATTTTTTGCTTTCTAGCATTTAAATGATTCTTGAAAAAGGATACTGATTTTTCATCTAATCCAATGTGTTTTAATATAATTAATAATACACTGGGTTCCAGAGTATCAAGTGCCTTAGAATAATCCAGCAAAACCAACACTGTACATTTACCCGCATCGGTCGCAGTTAAAATATTATCAGTAACATTTAAAAGAGCATACAACTATGACCTTTTCTAAACCCAGACTAGGTATTGCAATTTACCCGAAGTTTTAATAACCGGTAAATCGGAAAATAAAATGTAAATAACCAGTTAACCGGTATTTACCGGTAATTTTTAGAATGAATGATTAGGGAGGCGAAAATGGCAATTGTCTTTTTCCATGTACAAAATCATCTAAATTTAACAAAAAAAAAAAAATTATATACGTATAATTAATATAATGAACAAACAAAAGGTTTTTTATCAAAAGGAAAAAATATAAATGAAATAAATTTAGATAAATAATTATTCGGTAAATAACAAAAACATCAACTTAAATAACAAAAATTATAAACATAAACTCAAATAGGGCATTTACTGAATACCTAATCTTAAAATACAATATATTTTAAAGAATATCCCGTTAAAAGGGTTAGTTCTTCAAAGCTGTATCTGTTAATAGTCTGATATTTGTGCATAGAATACCACCAGCTGAAGATGCCCTTCCTCAATCGATATTGGTAGGTCGATAAGTTAATAAGAATTCGTAATAATATACTTCTAACGGCACGCATATTTGTGGCAGTAAAATATTCAATTTCCTATCGCTCGATATTGTCAATTTCTCTCTTACTTGTATTTCTTAGGGCTTGGCGTTTGGGTTTTACTTTTTATAATATTATTTATTTATTGTTAAAAGTGCTCAGTGTTGGGACAGTCACTCTGTATTTAGTGAATACTAGTCACTGACATAAATAGAAACGTTGAATACGTGACATATTGTAAGTTCAGAATTTACCGAAATAATCGGTAAAAAATTAAAATAACCGGTAATTATCGTCATATGTGTTTTGTCCTGTTAACCGGTTAACCGGCTAACCGGTATTGCAATCCCTAACCCAGACTGGGTATCTGGTAAAATGTTATTTGTTTCTAGATGATCAACAAGCTGCGATTTAATAATACATTCTAAGATTTTTGACAATACTGGTAAAATACTAATAGGTCTTAAATCATTAAAATTTAAAGGCAAATCAATTTTAGGAAGTGGTACTACTTGTGCTATTTTCCAATAGGCAAGATATACAGAATTTATAATGCAAAAATTTATAATATGACAAATGAATTCCAGAATAAAAGGACAACAGGCTATGATAAAATTTATATGAATTCCATCCTCACCAGCTGCACTACTTTCTATAAAAATAGCAACTTACCAATTTCAACTTCACTAACTGTTTTAAAAGAAATATTAGTATGTAGGGAATCTTTCACAATATTATAATAATTTGCAATGTTACCACTAGGGGGAGTAGGATGCACCGAATTTAAGAAATTTTGATTTATATCATTTACATCCTAAAAATTTTCGGAAATTTCTCTTTTTTTTTTGTTTTGGTATTAATATCTAAATTGTTAAGTGCTTTCCACATAGAATTTTTATCTTTATTTAGAAATTTTTTAAAATAGGCTTTTTTCTCTCTTCTAATCGAGCTAGTCGTAGAATTTTTTATATTTTTGTACTCTTCCCAATGAACAGGGTTTTTAGTTTTTTTATATTTTGCTAGGGATTTATCTTTAAGTTTTATTAATAGTTTAATATTGTCTGTTATCCATGGTTTGTGTTGTTTTTTAAAAATATAGGTTCTTGGTGCATGCATATCTATTAAAACTCTTATATTTTCGTTAAAGAAAGTAATTTTGCCGTCTATATTGTCTATGTCAAAAATATTTCTCCATAGAATAGATTCTAAGTGGGCATATAGAAATTCCAAATTCATGTTTTTAAAGTCCCTGTATATTGCTGGTGCAGTCGGATTACTAAATCTGTTAAAACTCAATGATGGATAAACTAATTCATGATCATAAATGTTGTTTAAAGACATAGTACCACTCTCAGAAATATTGCAATTGTCAGATATTATGATATGGTCTAGTAATGACACACAATTTAATGTAATTCTGGTAGGGTCATTAATAATTTGTTTTAAACTAACACTCTCCAAAAGGTTAAGGAATTTATTTGTAGTATTATTTGTATTTAACAAGTCCAAGTTAAAATCACCCAGACAAATTATTTATAGTACCTTTTTTTGTGTACTAGTCACAGAAATATTGGGAGTCAATCTTGTGTTTATTTATATCTTTGCTGTTAGTAAAAAATTAAAAATGAGATTTGTTTCTGTCAAAATTTGATAATAACACTTGTCGTTTTTTTACGTAAAAGTCATAATACAGCAGCCAGCTGCAAAGCGTAAAAAATAATAAATGTTTTATAGCACTTACACATTATTTCTAATAATATATTCGTATGATATATGTATGCAGTTAATAGTGTTATATTAATATTGTAATAATAATTATTATAATAAATTATATATAAATTATTATTATAATAAAAGCATGACTCGTATCTTACTACAAAAAGCATAAACATTCATTGAAGTGCAAGTGCACTCCTATCCTTGTACCATTGACGGTGGGCTTAGAATAATGTTTTCCAAAAAGTTAACATAATTACAGAAATATGATCCATGATGAATGAATATATTACAAGGGTTGTTAAGCTGAGCATGGTGTAGATACATATGTATATTGGGTGATGTATATTTATTTATTGTGTATACACAGACATCAATTTGCTATTCTACTATCCAATCAATGCCTAAAACATGAACAGGTTATAATGCACAGAAAAATAAAACACAAACTATATAAAACTGCATTCAACATATATTTCATGCTTTAACAGTTCCCATAATGCATTAGTTGATGTTAACAAGAAAACAAAGTTACACATTCAAGGGGTGGCAAGAAACGAGAAAAGAAAACACTGAACACCCAACTACCTTAGTCTTATCCATTTTTTTGACTATTTAGGTTAGAAATAGCGGGTCACTAGGGTCAAGGTTGATATGTGTGACAAAAATAAACACAGAAATTACACAGGGAAAGGTCCAACGCGGTTTCTAATGTCAATAAATCTACACGATAGGATTTTCGGCATCGTGGTTAGGTGATATGCGGTAAACGTCTATACCGATGTGGGGTTCAAAAATAACTGGTTTTCATTTTCAGGTTTTCCTGCAGAACGAGTATGCAGTGCAGGAGAGCGAAGCGTGCGCTCGCTACGGTGGATCACTGAAGCAAGTGCTTGGCATGGTATAGGACACTGCTTTCAGTGCTTTCGGGGTTTCAAGCTGGTATTATCTGTCCTCATGCCGAATTCAAATCACGCGTGCTGAGAGAATAATTCGACTTTATGCCGTATATTTACACGTTTAATTTCAATGCGTTGGCTTAACAACTGGAACATATGTGGATTTAATTTCCAGTCGCTGTGGTCTTTAAATGCTCATTTAAATTAGAATTATATACTGAAAGAAATATATAAACAGCATACAAAACAGCAAAAAAGTACCCTCCGTGGTTTACCCTCAACATAATAAAGTATACTAATAGTACAGTGGAATTAGTCAAATAAAGATTGAAATTTATTGTAATTCGATTCAGGATGCCACGTGGATTAAACGATAGTTTTATTGATTACGAACATGACCCTGAATTGGTCCACTTTTGGGCCGCCGCACAGTGGGCCAGAATTAAAAAAAGCTGGCCAAAAGTCGAAAAATGGAGTAATGGTTTTGAAAATTTTCACTTGGGGGTTTTTGAGGTCGCTGATTACGAATTTGGTAATAGTTTTTTCAAGAACAAAATGGCGGCTCCAATATGGTGACAAACGTTTAAGAAAAGTAAGGCATTTTAATGGTATTCGGGGGGTTTTCGAGGCCGCTGAATACGAATTTGGTAATAGTTTTTTCAAAAGCAAATATAGCGACAAATATTTGAGAAAAGTCAATCATTTTAATAGAAAATTGGTATTTGGGGGTTTTCGAGGTCGCTGATTACGAATTTCAATTCAAATTTAAAAAATTAAATTAGCTAATTAATTTAAATTCAACTTTACATACTTTTAGGCATTTTATAAATTCCAACCAAAAAATAAACAATTTTTCAATAATTATTTTTGACATAATAAAATGCTTTAATTTTTAAAAAAATTGTTTATAACACATAAATATTATAAATTGTTGCGTTTAAATGGAATTTTTATGCAAAAACAACACTATAAACCAAAGTTAACGCGTAGCTGTATTTTGCACCGTATCAGAAAAACGGTCACAAAAACAATAGTGGCTCCTAGGGGCAGCCAGTTTTTACATTTTTTTACATTTTAAAATTAAAATAGTAATTCGAAGCAGTTACCGAGCGAGGGCCCGTCGTCGTGTCGTACGTATATTTTCAATTTAAGACCTCGTACTTGACCAAATTATTACTCATTACTTCCAGACCGGGATGAATCGGGTTCTAAATTTTGTACTATAATTTGAAAAAACTAAGAAATCGACCAGTAAAAGAATCATGCTTTGAACATGTTGCGCTTTTTTTGTAGCTCAAACAAAAGGTACGCGTTAATTTTTATTTCTTTATCTTTGTAGAACCCCGTTTAACACAATTTTATGACCGAATGTATCACATTTCACAAACAATAAATGTATGCAAAGTAAAATACTTACTTTATAGATTATCTTCCTAAAATTTTACTATGTTTTTGTTGAAATTACACAAATTACAGGAATATCGAATAGTACATTCGAATGTGTCAAGCAACTATTCACAACTGTACGCTAACAGAACCTTGTGTTTCTTAGGGTGTACCAGCTAAAAATGGGCAACAATACGGTTGGAATTTGTGGTACGTAATCAACTGAACATTACTGACTACAAAAATATTACTTTGAATACAATTAAACCTCTTTCGAATTTTGGAATTTTGGCCAGCTTTTTCGGATTCTGGCCCACTGTGCGCCGGAACATGTTTATTTAACGATTTATTGGTGAAAAATTGACTTTTTTAAAGATATCTCAAAGACCTATAACGATAGGTTTTTCAATTTGTAGATACTGTTAGAACTTTGAAAAACGGTTAATTTTTTTTAAAACGCTTGAAAATTTGTTTAAATAACTGCAAAAAACAGCGATTTATTAATGTAATTTTTTTTCAACTTTATAATTATTATTTTTGAGTCCTAATAGTATACTAGGCGATGAAATCTATAATATTATGTCTGGAGAAGAGCGATAGATACCTTTCTTGCCCTCAGAGTCAGATTCAAAAATGCCTGTTAGTGTATGTGTGTAGCAAAATTTCCGTTACAAGCTTCGTAGAGAAACCTCTATGCAAAAAAAGAAAAATATAATGTGTAGTAAATAAATAAAAATTTTTACATTTTTCCTTAATTTTTATAAAGTTATCTAGTTGAAAAAAAATACATTAATTCATATTTACAATATAATATATATTATGTTTGCCAATGTATGAATAAAAATGCATACATTTCGAATGATCATTTAATATTCTTTAATTTAGTTCAGATGTTGAAAAACGATATTGTCGAGAAAACTGTTTAATACAAAACTGTTTGTTTTTTTTCTGAAAAATTGCTCGCAAAAAAAATATTTTTCGAGATAATAAAGAAAAAAAATTTTTTTAAGAAAAATTATTGTTTAATTAGAAAAAAATCGACTTGACAGATGATGTAATAATTTACATCATCACGCTACTCTAAAAAAATGTCAAAATGGGTCAATAATTTACGGAGAAACGGTAAATTTTTTGTTGATGCACGGATTTGAACTAGTCTATATCATTTTATGAATGTGTTACAAATATGACTCATGCTTCTCTCTCCTATTCTGACGACAATTTAAAATATTAATCGTTATCGTTGCAAACTGCATTTTTTCTCCAAACACAGCTCTCTTCTAGTAAGGCTACAGAGTCACTTTTTGTTTGAAAATGTGTGAAAAAGTCCCCGCAATAAAGATATGAGAACGATATTGCAATTTCTTCATTTGTTTAAAAATTATTAGCAAAAAACGTACTCTCAAAATGTTACACTTTTTCATACGCCATTTTGAAGTTGAAAATAATGCAAATTTGATTTACCATTAATGAAAACAAAATTTAAATCTCAACAAAAAAAATGATGTCCGGATCAACTCTCCAGGACAACGAGAACTGAATTAGTATTTTACATTATTTATGTTTTTAATGAACAAATTAAATATCTCTTGAACTAATTAAAATTTTTTTATGAAATTTTAGGGGTAACTTTGGGGTAATAAAAGACATATTTTGACAAATTTTCAAGCACTAAAGTGCCTCTGTTAAAGAATGAAAAATATTTGCAAATTGCGAAAATTTTCGCGGTTTTTTGCAATTATTTAAACAAATTTTCAAGCGTTTTAAATGAAACACCTGTCAAATTAACCATTTTTCAAAGTTCTAACAGTATCTACAAATTGAAAAGCTTATCGTTAAAGGTCATTGAGTTATCTTTAAAAAAGTCGATTTTTTGGAATTTTTCAACAATAAATCGTTAAATAAACAATGTTCCGGCGATCAAAAAGTGGACCAAATTCTGGGTCATGTTCGTAATTAATAAAATTATCGTTTAATCCACGTGGCATCCTGAATCGAATTACAATATGCATTTTTGCTAATTTCGCTGGACTATAAATTGAAAGCACAAAAACTAAGAGAGTAGGTATAAAAACACCGCCGACATGATATAACTATTTTTAGGCATCTGAGGAAAAAAATCAGATCCGATATAAAAATGAAATTTTGGGCTTTTTAAAAAATAAAAACGGATCAACTAACATACCTATCAAATGTCATACAATACAATGGTACTGAAATAACTGCACCCTTCCAAATATTAAATGCGTTTGCGGTCACCTTTCGTAATTCTTTTACACCCGCTAGTGATTGCTTGGGAAATGTAGATAACGAACAAAGCTTCAATAATAACTCGCTAATACATGCATTTGAATTTAAGTGGATGATGTGATAAAAGCACTAAAAAAGCTAAAAAATAGAATGACCGCTGCAGACGGCATACCTGCATTTTTATTAAAATATTGTGTGTGTATTGTTGCCAAACCTTTAGTAATAATTTCACAGGCACACAAAATAAAAAAATGGTATTTTTCTGGTACTCCATTGAGTAACTCATATGTATTTCGACGTGCTGAACCAGAACCAGGTGTCCATTTTGCTCCATTGACCACCATTTTTTTGTAAATCACGAAAATAACCTAAAACTAGCCCGGAGCCAGTCAGACAACCGCGGTGAACACCGCCGAGGCGGGTGTGAGGCAGGACGGGGTAGGTCCGGTTTGGCTTGGAGAAAAATAGAAATGTGGGATAGTAGCTCCCGTCTTCTGTAGGCAGGCTTAAAAACTAGGTTAAAATTATAATGCGTCCACATGGACCTAAAATTAATATAAAAATAAACACAACACTATAAAAACTTAGTTCGTAGGCAAGAGCACTTAATAATTTTGATTATTGATACGGGAAACAACTGACCGAAAAAATACGTTCCTTGGTAATGGGTGGTAGGGATGGCCATCTTTTGGAAGCACCATATAACTCTTAGTGGACAGCTTCCCTGCCAGATGTGGCCGGGGTAGTGTTCATGGTGGATCGTTTAAGTTTGAGTTGATATATTTTGTTTTATATTCTGGCCTCGACCGATTTTTCACTAAATCGGTCGAGGAAGTGAGCTGTCAAATTTTTGGTTCCAATGTTTTTCTGGGGGAATTTGGTTTTTGACAGGTTTCGAAAAAATATTTTAGGTTGGTACCAATGCCTTAAATTGTTTTTAATGTAGCACTATTTTTAGGTTATGTTGCCGGAAGAATTTCCGGTGAGATGCCGGAAGTAGCGGAAATGTTTTTTAAAATATAATGTCACTGTCACTTTTAAAGTTTTATTGGAAAAAAACTCACCGAAAGCGTTCCGGTGAGATTGCTTATACTTGTAGGGCTTGTGAGCGGTTCACGAAGGCCTCTCACACCTTCCGTGGGCTTTATGAACGTCGAAAAACTTATAATCTCTCGATGCACTTGACACTCAAATAATTTTTCTATATTTGTTGATTAATAAAAATAGACTGCTAATTACAGGTTAAATTTCCAACATACAAAAGGAATCCTATTTTATTAGGATAAAGTATTTAGAACTTCATAAACATTACACTGTACTATATTTCATTTTAATTTTTTTCACAGAAACCAAATCGAAAGGATGAAATTGGAATTTTTACTGCTTTTCAATGGTTCGATTATAAATTGTAAGTAATCATAAAATAAGCAACTTGTGCCAAAACTACACTAAACATAATCCGATCTCAACCAAAACCTTTCCAGATCTTCTTGAGCACTAAAGAAACCCTCATGCAAAGTTTCATCTAAATCCCTTTAGCAGTTTCGCCACTATCGTGTTCACACATACATATACACACAGACATTTTTCAAAAACCACTTTTTTGGGTTTTTGGGACCTCAAAACCTAAAGATTTGATGTTATCTCAATTTTCAATTTTGGACTAAATGTAGTAACCTCCCACAATTTTATTGTGGGGAGGTTAAAAAAAATCATAATTTAGGTTATTTTCGCGATTTACTAACTATTGGTGGGTAACGGAGCTAAACGGATACCTGATTCGTATTCAGGATGCGGAGAAATAGTGGTTACCCAGTGAAGTCCCAGAAACAGATCACTTTTCACTTTTTTTGTGTCGGTGTAATATATTTGCATACGCGATTTTCTAGAAAATGGCGGAGGATCCGGTGATATTCATATTACACAGACACACACAAAAAAAAGATCTGTTTCTGGGACTCCATTGGGTAACCTTCATGTATTCGACATGCTGAGTACGAATCAGGTGTCTGTTTAGTTCCGTTACCCACGAATTTTTAGTAAATCGCGAAAATAACCTAAATTATCATTTTAGGTTATTTTCGCGATTTACAAAAAAATGGTGGCCAATGGACACCTGATTCGTGTTCAGCACATCGAAATACATATGGGTTACACAATGAAGTACCAGAAAAAGATCACTTTTTTATTTTGTGAGCCTGTGTTTTTAATTTGATTTTAAAAAATGGTTATTTTCCGAATACGTGGAGACGTTCTAAAGTTCGTGCAATTTTTAAAAATGGTGACAAATATAACATTTCAAACTTTGTGCCATTTCAATAATATGCAATTTTGCAAAAATATTTGAATTTCTGCTACACGACGTTATTTATTATAAAATCAGTACCAAAATCAGTATCCATCAACACGGTTTGATGAAAGGACTCTCTACAACCACCAATCTGCTTTGTGTTACACAATTAATTTGGCAATCCATTGACGATCAATCATAAACTAACATAATCTATACTGATTTCTCCAAGGCATTCGAGAGACTTGACCATAATATGTTACTTAAAAAAAGTAAATCATGTTGGACTTTCTGAAATCTTGATAACACCATTCAGGTCTTATCTGTCAAACAGAGTCCAATATGTTACATTCAATGGATTCAAGCCTGTCGAATACGTTGCTACTTCTGGAGTACCACAAGGGTCGGTTCTTGGACCACTGTTTTTCATAATATTTATAAATGATGTAGCGGATGACTTAACAGACAAGATTACCTACTTATATGTATGCTGATGTTTTGAAGCTTTTTTCTAGAATTTACACCGTTGATGATTGTCTTCACTTGCAGGAAAATCTAAACAAAATTAGTAACTGATATACAAATACAACCTTCTATTAAGTCCTCAGAAATGCAATATTATGTCTTTTATACCCAAGTCCAATTCTATTTCCTACGATTATAAAATAGATAATAAGTAATATACTCCACCGTCCCAAAATACTACGTGACAGGCGTTTTTTTTTACAAAACCCTCTCTTTCAACATACACATTAGTACCATAGTATCATCAGAAGCCAACAACACTTATGGGTTCATAGTCAGAAATTATCGTGACTTTTCAAATCCAGATACACTTAAGATGCTCTATTGTTGTCATGTCAGATCCAAGCATGAGTATGCGTCACTTATTTGGACCCCACATTATAATGTACATGTGTCAACGATTTAGAATCAGTTCAACGCAAATTTATTAAATTTATGTATTTCAAATCTATCCAATGATCGGTTTCCCACAAAAAGACCTGCTAGATAGGCACCCTTTAGTTAGTTTAAGCCGTAGACGAGAAATGCTGATCTCAAATATTTCTTTTTAAAATTATTAACAATACTATTGATGCACCACTATTACATCAAAACTATAATTTAGCATTCCAAGAACAATGTCAACCATGAGCTATTATTGAAGAAGTTAAGGTGGGCGGTACCGGGAAACGTAATTCGAAAATTTCTCCTACATCCCTGAACCGATTGAAAACATTTTTTGATAGGCTTTTAGAGACAACTTTTTAGAATGGTACTAGGCTATTGAAAACTAAAGAAAGAAAATTTTTTTTTACTTGTGCGAAAATCAAAAAAAATGTTATTTTCACTTTTCAATAGCCTAGTATACTGGGCGATTACATTTATTGGAATCTGTTGTCAATAAAATTTTGTATAAAAAATATGTAAATTTCAATAGCTTAAGAAATGATTTAAAGAAAGAAAGCTGGTATGATATATATAATAACCAAAATATTGATGTAATAACTGATATTTTTCTGTCCAAACTTAATCAGGCAATAGCAAAGAACACAAAATAAATTAAAATTAAAAAGAAGGATAGTAAAAGAAAACCATGGATAACAGCAGGCCTATTAAAATCGATTAAAGTAAAGGAAGAATTGTACATAAAATCACTAAACTCACCAAAAAAACGCAGAATTACTCTCGGAATATAAAAAATATAAAAATAAATTAAACAACCTTATAACTAAAGCAAAAAATATGTATTTTAGAAATCAAATAAATAAAAATAATAAAACAACAAAACAGCTATGGGAAACGGTAAATGATATTTGTAACAAAAAAATATCAAACAAAAATATTAATAGTATAAAAAGTGAAGATGGTGTAGTACTGGAAAATAAAAAAGATATTGCAAATTCGTTTGTAAAATACTACACACTATTAGGTGAAAAATATGCAAATAAAATAAATAGTCCAGAGAATTATGAGGAAATTACATCAACGCTACAAAATTCAATGCAATTATATCCCACCGATGTAGAAGAAATTAAGCAAATAATTGTATCATTAAAACCAAATAAGGCACCGGGAATTGACAATATACGGGCTAGAGTATTAAAACAAATACAAAATGAAATTACCGATCCCTTTGTATACATTATAAACAAATCTTTTGAATTAGCCTACTTTACAAAATCACTGAAAATTGGATTGATAAAGCCAATGTATAAAGGAAACAGCAACATTGATCTTGTTAATTATAGACCAATCTCGGTGATTACAAATATAGCTAAAATATTTGAAAAAATCATAAAATATCGTCTAGTGCAGTTCTTAAAAAAATTTAAAATCATCTCTGATAGCCAATTTGGATTTCAAGAACACAAAAGCACAGAAGACGCAATAGCTGCTTTAACCAAATCTATATATTCCGCCTTAGATGAGAAAACAACGTGTCTGTGCATATTTGTAGACATCTCTAAAGCATTTGACACCATATGTCACAGACGATTACTAGACAAGCTACATAACTATGGTCTAAGAGGAAATATATTTACTTTACTTAACTGACACAACTTGTTAAAATAGACGATGTGACTAGTGACCCCCAAACGGTGACATATGGTGTCCCACAAAGAACTGTTTTGGGACCCTGTATATAAACAGTCTGCTTACCAATACTGTTAGTTCTGGAAAAATCATCAGTTTTGCTGATGATACAGCAGTTCTATATAAAGCTAATAGTTGGGCTGAAGTAAAAGACATCACGGAATAGGAATTTTAAAAAATAAAAGATTGGTTTGACTATAATAAATTAACGGTAAATTTAAAAAATACGACCTATATGGGGTTATATAATATACACCTACCTGATTTAGGACCTTTAATAATTAATGGGGATTTAAAAATTTTGGAATCAGAATATGTTAAATATCTAGGCGTAATTATAGACAGACATTTTCGGTGGAATCTACAAATACAAAACGTAATAAAAAAAATAAGAAGCTTGTTGTCAAAATTTAAACATTTAAAATCATAAATAATCTACGTATATTATACTATGCCTTAAGACAACCACACCTATCTTATGGTATAATTGGTTGGGGTGGAGTCTGTGACCATTACCTCAAAAGTTTAGAGACTTTACAAAAGTGGTTTCTCAAGATTATTTATGCCAAAAAAATTACTTACCCTTCTGAAAATCTCTATAAAGACAGCAAAATGTTTGACCTAAGGCAGCTGTTTGGTCTAGCTATACTTATTTTTAATTTTAATAATAAAAATGATATCAAGCCAATAGATCATCAATACGAAACGAGATATAAAAGGAGGAAAGTGTCAGCAACCAAAAAGTAAGAAAATAATAGTTATGTTTATTTATATCCAAAACTATATAATATACTACCAGTAGATATAAAAAGTATTAAAAACGTCAAATTGTTCAAGAAAAAAATTAAAATATGGATAACCACCATTCCTAGAAATAGATTAAAAGATATCATTTGTAATAATATTTTGTTATAAATAATATTTAGAAACTGTGTAATATGATAAAAGCTATAAATCCTTTCTATATAAAATACAAAAGAAAAAATAATACTGTAAAAGACACCTATTAATTACTGTGATTTAACCTTTAATTTGACTATATTCAAATTATTGTGAATAATACCTATAATGACTTCATTACCCGAACGCGAACTAACCCCGATTATAACATCATCTCCCAACTATGTCAATAAATATTATATTTTACTATAGGTTATATATAGTGTTAAGAAATCGCGTACAAGTATAACTAATTATACTTCAGCGATATTGCATGTTTGTTTACATTTATAAACGAAGCTAATATGATTGTATAATTGTATTTAAATTTGTTTTTCGTAAATAAACATTACTATTATTATTATTATTTGCGGTTAAATAATGGTATTTTATCTAGGGATTATTACATCCCTTGTAGCACAATATATTGGTGGATATATGTATAATATATTACCTAGGTTGCATACTGGGCCAATATATGTCAGATTTAGCCAATATTGCAGCAAAATGCGTATCAGTTTCAATATATTAATCCAATGTACATATACAATATTTTACAAACATTGGCAAACCAAATTCAATATTAACATTATTTAACCAATATTGCCGCAATGTGTAGAAACTAATATTAATTTCCAAATATTGGGCAAATATGATTCCTTTATTATTTTTGTTTAACTACGTATTTAATGACAAATGTACATCAATATAATGAGGCTTAACCTTCAAATGTAAACTGTAAACTTTCTCAACGTTGAGTTGAGTTAATGCCAAGTCGTAACAGTTTTTAAGCCAATTTTTTAGTTTTTACATAATTATGTATAAATATTTTTTTATTGATTGATTGATTGTATTACCAGAGTGCGGCAGGCATTGCTGCCACTTCCACAGTTATACAGCTGGGTCTGCTACGTCCACGCTGGGTTGGACTAAGGTCATGCCTGTTGTTAGAAGCGAAAGCCACATGACGCATGGTAAAGGAAGTAGTAAGATGGGAGGTTTAGGTATTTGTGAGATGTGTTACCGCATTGTGTCGTGAGTATTAAGTATAAATATTTTTTTTATTATTTATTAAGACAATACAATAAAAAAATCAAAAAAATCATGACTTTTTAAAATAAATCAGCGAATTTTTTTTATTCATGATTTTTATCAACACTGATCTTTGGTGTGCTACTTGCAATCTTCGGTTGATTGGAGGAGAACATATTAAACAGATAAAAAAACTCAAGATTCAATTACAAAATTAAATCTTAATAACAACAACAAACTGCATACACATATTTATTTGTTCATTTTTAAAGGATACTCCAGTCTAAGTTTCAACAACCCAAGTCTCTCCAGAACTTGCTTTACAAGACACAAATCGTTCAATGAAAATATATGAAACCCTCCAAATAAATTCTCGGTATCGTTTAAAATATACTTTATCAATACCGTGGCATAATAAATACCAAATTCCCTAATGGCTATATTATTACCTTTATTTTTCGTAACAATAGCTGAAACAGTAGGTGTGAGTGGTACGTGACATAATGTTGACATAGCCATTAGTGAAGTGTACGAACTTATTATAAATAGACCTGGAAGTATCGGTACGTTAATGTTGACCGTTTTGCAAAGTTTGGAGAATTTCTTAAAAGCCTCGTAGTCGTAAGATGCCTGGGTTATTATGAAGTCTGCACCAGCGGTGACCTATAATGATAATTTTTTATTTAAAACAACAATATTGTTACGTTTCAAGCAAACACAGACTTGTATCAGTAATATAAGGATTTATATCGGACAAAATTCAGAAAGTTTGGAAAATTGGTGGAAATGTTAAGGATAGCATAAGAATTAGTAAACCGAAAAGTTCCCAAATAGTGTGCTTCGTCCCCTAGGAGGTCGTTTCCACCCCCATTTTGAGATTTTCTAGATTATCTCGGGAATGGTGCACTTTTTGATAAAAATACCTATATACAAAATTATTCCTTATAAAATTCTCTCAAAAACGTATCTACACTTTTTTTCCTAAAATGAACAGTACCGTGGGAAATAAGGCGCACACATTAAGGGTTGGCTCCAGTTAACACAATAAATTGTAATCTTTCCTATAATCTACTTTAAAGTTCAATGCTTAACGCAAAAGCAGTAGCTACTAAACTCCACTTAAGAAATGTAGCGCCTCCACCCTCTCACCCCTAAAAAATATCGCAATTTTTAAAGAAGCGAGAATATTGTATATTGTACTTGTTGCCACGCCACTACAGAGGTAAAGTAATTGGCGCGGTTTTTTACGTGGTGTCCCCTTCAATCCACTAATTCACAGCCCTACAAAAAAAAAAGTTTTCTGTTCACCAGACTAGACCAACATATTTATACGTTTTTGGGGTCGCTGAATCCGAATCGGGGGTCTGCTTGACCCTATCAGGTCAGGGTCAAGGTCAATTCAAGGTTAAATTGGAAGAAAAAAACGATTAACCGAAGGAAACCACGATTTCTGTACGTTTTTGGGGTCACTGAATCCGAATTCGGGATCTGCTTGATCCCACCAGGTCAGGGTGATGGTCAATCCAAGGTCAAATTGGGAAAAACCTTTTAAACGCAGAAAATCACCATTTTTATACGTTTTTGGGGTAACTAAATCCCAACTCCTGATCTGTTTGACCCCTCTGGTCAGGGTCAAGGTCATTCCAAGGTCAAATTGGGAAAAACATTTAAGCTAGAAAACCACGATTCTTATACGTTTTTGGGGTTGCTGAATCCGAATCCGAGGTCTGTTCAACCCCATCAGGTCAAGGTCAAGGTCATTCCAAGGGCCACTTATGTTTATCAAATGGAAACGCGTTTTTGACCACGGATTCTGAAAGAGCGGGATATTTTACGTTCGCATATGGTTTGACCTATGATCAAAATGACCTTTGATCAGGTCGAATTGCTCTCTCAAATTAATTTATTTAAAATCAAAGATGATTCGTATTGAGAAATCTCAGTTACAAATCTTTATCGAGCATGGTTTAGCCTCGTGATATTTCTCCGAGGGGGATTGGAGAACCAAGACAGCAGACACCTATATCCACACGCAACCAACGAGTGGCGTCTTCCAATCCTCTGGGAAAAACGAAACGTCTGTCATATACTGACTGCCCAAACATCTCGGTGATAGGGACTGATGGAGTTACTGGAGCATCACTGATGAGGCAGTACGCCTTTACTTGCTTCATTACCTCGAAGGATCGAAAAATGGATCGGAAAATGGATCATTCTACACATCCTAGGTTAAGGCAGTTGTCACCATTTCCAGTATCCTCTGAGAAGCAGGATTTTTAATTTTAATAACAGGATCAGATGATTCCCTCGGAAACTAAACGTATCGCTCGGATACTGATGTTGGCCTCATCAGTGATGCTCCAGTATCTTCATCAGTCCCTATCACCGAGGACAATCAGTATATAACATAGACGTTTCGTTTTTCCCAAAGGATTGGAAGACGCCACTCGTTGGTTGCGTGTGGATATAGGTGTCTGCTGTCTCCATTCCCCCTCGGAGAAATATCACGAGGCTAAACTATGTTCGATAAAGATTTGTAACTGAGATTTCTCAATACGAATCATCTTTGATCTTAGGTAAATTAATTTGAGAGAGTGATTCAACCTTCTGATGACCAAATGTCACTTTGATCATAAGTCAAACCATATGCGAACGTAAAACATTCCGCTCTTTCAGAATCCGTGGTCAAAAACGCGTTTCTATTTGATAAACAAAAGTTGACCTTGGAATGACCTTGACCTGATGGGGTTAAACAGACCTCGGATTCGGATTCAGCAACCCCAAAAACGTATAAGAATCGTGGTTTTCCAGTTTAAATGTTTTTCCCAATTTGACCTTGGAATGACCTTGACCCTGACCTGATGGGTCAAACAGACCAGGAGTTGGGATTTAGTTACCCCAAAAACATAAAAATTGTGGTTTTCTGCGCTTAAATGGTTTTTTCCCAATTTGACCTTGGATTGACCATCACCTTGACCTGATGGGGTTAAGAAGATCCCGAATTCGTATTCAGTGACCCAAAAAACGTACAGAAATCGTAGTTTCCTTCGCTTAATCGATTTTTTCCCAATTTAACCTTGGATTGACCTTGACCCTGACCTGATGGGTTCAAACAGACCCCGGATTCGGATTCAGCGACCCCAAAAACGTATAGATATGTTGGTCTAGTCTGGTGAACAGAACACTTTTTTTTTTGTGGGGCTGTGATCAGAAGGTTACCTGCGTTAATTAATCTTCGTCGTCTTCCATAGATTCGACATTCATACATGCTTGTCCGTGACAATGGTAACAAATTGTGGAGCAACGTAAGCCTGCTCTTCTGCAACTGCACCTGTTTTCACAGCCTAATTTGCATGAACAAGAAATTAGTGTTAAAAAAAATTCGGGAGCTGGTTCTTTTGTTGTCATAGTTGGGGGTTAATATACCGCTGACTTTTTTCCATCCCCAATCAGTAGCTTCTAGCATAACGTTTTTCATGTTTGAATTTGGTAAAAAACGCGATATGAGTGTTGCCGAGCAGCAGCAGAAGTTGGTGGTAGTTTTGATTAACATTACAGTATTGTTCACTTTACCAACAAGTTTGTTAAAAGTCTTGAATCTGTATACATCTAGACTTTTTTCTGCGGAGATAGAGTTGTATAAAGCTAGAACAAATCGCTTTCCTACGTCTACAATTTCTTCATGACTAGCTTTTTCATTATTAAAAGTTTGCACGATGTCTTGTGTAAGTTTTATTAAGCACATTGATTGCATTAACCTTTCCTTTGGAAAAAAACGATGAGGTTGTGTCGCAACCGCTAACAGCGTGTACAAATAATACTGTTTCTTTACAATTTTTTAAAGAAGTTGAGGATTGTAAATCTCTTGAACTATAAATTCTTTTGCTGGTATTGCCTTGTTTTTCTTTTAAAAGTGTAATGTCTTTGTCAGAGGGAGAAAGAGCAATAAAAAGGGCCGGGGTCGAGTTGTCTCCCATTAAGGATAGAGTACCTGTAATATAAAAAGGTCACAGCCGAATTGTCTCCCGGGTTACAGCAGTTCTATAGACAGGTATAGGTAGGTATACAAACCAGTAGATATGAATACACCAGCCGATTAACAGGTTAAAATAAAATAATATTCTCAATTATATACTTCATTTTACTAAAATTTAATAAGCAGAATATAATAGTTAAAGTTTGATAGTAAGTGACTCAAAATGTATATTACTTAAAACTACACACATTAAAATTATATGAGACTGCTTTAATGAAATCAATTATTGAAAAATTAGGATTACTTTGTAGTTCATTTATTTTTGATTCAACAAAATTTCTTCTTTTTAAAACTTTACTATCAAACACTATCAAAACACTGTCTACACTTCTCATTTTTATATAAGAGTCTATTATATGTCCATTTTTGAAACTGTGGACTGTGAACAGTTGCAAAAAAAAATTTCGGACAATATTCAAATGTACCCACCACATACAGCTGTGATAAACTCGTCAAAAATTTCAAATTAGTATCACATGAAAAAAATTACTATATTGTTCTCACTGTCATTTCTCTTTACAAATATTTCACCTTCATTGGTCTTCAACGATAGTTGTCCCAACACATTATGGAACTCTTCCCGATTTTTTGGTAACTTCGGGAGATGTGATGATCTGGCGTGATACGAGGTCTTTCGAACTCGTTGAATATCCTTGGTTGTTATTGCTTCTGGGTGGTTTTTCTTCAATTCTTTTCTAATAATTTTCATTGGTTTCCCACAAATGTCATCAATAGCCACACGTTTTACACTATTGCTCAGTAGTTGCCTGTTTAACAAATTTGTAGGATTTTTCTCGTGGTTATGCAGCAGTACGGACTCCGTAATTATGTTATCGGCGCCCTCAGTTTTGATGTAAGCCTTGCACAATGTCTTCCGCGATGAACACGACCACCGTTTAATATTACCCGTTAACATTTTCTGAAAACTGAATTTGTAACCGTCCACAAGAAGTAAAGCTTTTCCCTTTTCACTCAGAATTTCACTCATCTTGCAATAATGAAACAGCTCTTCGGGTAGATAATCGAGAAATTGATATCTCACATTCAGCCACTTCTTTTATACCGCGTAACAGGTATATTAATGTCAATAATTAGTTAAACCATTCCTTCTCCAGCGCCTATATATTATCTACCTGGATTCACCGGAGACAATTTGGCCTGTAGCGGGAGACAATCTGATTGCGCTACAATATTACCTGGGGTCAACGGGAAACAACTTGACCCTGGCGATAAAAAGGACTAGCAGGTCAATATCTTGCCCTACGACATCAGCTGTGTTGCACTTATAACATTTTCGATAGCAGTTTGTACTATTAATAAATCGGTGTCATCCGCAGCAACGAACACCTCGACTCCTTCATTACTAAATTTTTTCACTAGTTCTGCAGTTAAACGTTCTTTTTTAAACAAATTACTAAGGAACTTCTGCTGAGTTTCAGAAACAACAGTGCTTTGTTGGTTTAGGCTCTTCGTGCTGTTTGCATTATCCAAATAACTACAGAACACGACAGTTGCTCTATTACCATAACGTTTTCTTATGTAACTAACATAAGCGTTGTAAACGTTATTAAATTCTCCTTTATTTGTCCATATTAGGTGGCGAAGCAAGTATCCTCCATCAGTCACATACGTACTCACTAATTTCGAAAATATGGTCTCGTTCTGGAACTGTATTAATAATCTGGTATAAAGTTGCCTTGTTAGTTTTTCTCATTAGACCTTTGTCATCGAAAAGGGAAAGAGGTACCGAAGCCAGTTCAAAACTAAAGCACGTTTTTAACCCCAGACTCGAATGAATTGTGCAAATAATTCCTTAAAAATTGCGATATTTTTGGGGGGTGAGAGGGTGGAAGCGCTACATTTATAATTTTAAGTGGAGTTTAGTAGCTACTGTTTTTGCGTTAGGCATTGAACTTTAAAGTAGATTATAGTAAAGATTACAATTTATTGTGTTAACTGGAACCAATCTTTAATGTGTGCGCCTTTTTTCCCAAGGTACTATTAATTTTAGAAAAAAAAGTGTAGATACATTTTTGATAGAGTATTTTATAAGGAATAATTTTGTACATAGGTATTTTTATCAGAAAGTGCACCGTTCCCGAGATAATATAAAAAACCTCAATATGAGGGTGGAAACGACCTCTTAGGGGACGAAGCACTCTATTTAGGGGTGGGAACTTTTCGGTTTACTAATTCTTATGCTATCCTTAACATTTCCACCAATTTTCAAAACTTTCTTAATTTTGTCCGATATATTACTATTATTAACTGTTACTTTACTAACAAAATAGTTCATTTTGTTTGTTTCTCTTCCCGAAATTTATTTCGAGGTGATGAAGCATAAAATTCACCACCAGCAAATTATAACGAAAAAAATCAATAAAACATTCTTATAATCAAACAAGTTGAATTTGCATTCGGGCGTGGCCAACCGCAAATACCTATTTGATTAACATTTTTCTCAATACCTACCTTTTCTTTTAAATATTTGATTTCTTTTACATTTCCTTCTATGTGCTTTTCTGGATAGCCAGTCACTCCGACAGAAAAATAATTTCCAAAATTGGATCGAATGAACCGCACCAAATCAACTGCATAAGGAAAGTCGCATTTTTTATCATCAGTTTCAATAACATGGGATGATTCTAAAAATATGCACTTACACTAATGACAAACTAAAGTATACAAAATCTTATATAACAAACGTTTATAACAATCCAGCAGTGAATGTTTTTAACAGACTTAAAAAAAATTGTATGTTCGTAGTCGTTTGATAAAATACGTCATCTCGTGAAAAGCCTAGGCAGTATAGTTCACAGCAGACTTACTAGGCACTCAAACCATCAAACACGCCGCATCTCACCGCCAAAGGCGCCGACTTTTTTTAAGCGCCTAAGAATTGTGCTGTCAACTATACATGAACTGCCGACATATCATGCAAATTCTTGAGGTTGCACAATCCGGCTAGGCATTTCGTGAAACGCCGTGGTCGCCTCGGCGCTTGACGTTTAAAGTCATTCTAGACGATCTGCCCCAAATTAGACCGGCATAATGTGTTCTATTACTTGCTGCCTATTTGTTTTGTTTCTTATGGAAAGTAAGAGTGAAAAAGACGTTCAATGATCAATACAAAGAGTACTATGAAGCAAAGCCAAATAAATGACCGCGTATACCATAAGAAAATTAAACGAGATGCGAAAAATATTTAATTAATTTTGAGGTTAGGTTAAGTTAAGATGTTATATTCGTAATTCATTATTTCGTTAGCAATCTAAAATCTGAACCTAACCTCAAAATTAATTAATCCTCCTCTTTGTAATGATCACTGGACAAGTCTTTTTCACTCTTAATTTCCATAATAGACAAAACAAACAACTCAACATGTCTTCCGGGCAAATAAATAGACCGAAACGTAAAGTAACCTAACATCATAAATACACAACACAACACAATCTGCCGGGTATCAGTCACTTCATGAATAGTCAACATCTAAATTGGGGCAGATCGTGTAGAACGACTTTAAACACCATGTGCTGAGACGACCACGGCATTTCACGAAATCTAGGCAGATTATGCAACCTTAAGAAGTTACATGATATGCCGGCAGTTCATTTACTAGGATTTTCACGAAATTACATATTTCATCGAGAGACTACGACATATGTATGTGTCGTAGTCGTTTGATGAAATACGTCATTTCGTGAAAAGCCTAGGCAGTACATGAACTGCCGGCATATCATGCAAATTCTTGAGGTTACACAATCTGCCTAGGCATTTTGTGAAACGCCGTGGTCGTCTCGGCACTTGACGTTTAAAGTCATTCTACATGATCTGCCGCAAATTGCTGTCTATTTGTTTTGTTTATTAGGGAAAGTAAGAGAGAAAAAGACTTGTTCAATGATCATTACAAAGAGTACTATGAAGCAGAGCAGAATAGATGACCGTATACCATCAGAAGATTAAACGAGGTGAGATAAATATTTAATTACTTTTGAGGTTAAGTTAAGTTAGGTTAAGAAGGTTAAGATGTTATATTCGTAATTTCGTTAGCAATCTAAAACACGAAACATTTGAACTAATTTGAACCTAACCTCAAGATTAATTAAATTTTCCCCTTTTTCTCTCTCTGTACAAGTCTTTTCCACACTTAATTTCCATAATAAACAAAACAAACAGCTCAACATGGTTTCCGGGCAAATAAATAGACCGAAACGTAAACTAACCTAACATCATAAATACACAACACAACACAATCTGCCGCGTATCAGTCACTTCATGAATAGTCAACATCTAAATTGGGGCAGATCGTGTAGAACGACTTTAAACACCATGTGCTGAGACAACCACGGCGTTTCACGAAATCTAGGCAGATTATGCAACCTTAAGAAGTTACATGATATGCCGGCAGTTCATTTACTAGGATTTTCACGAAATTACATATTTCATCGAGAGACTACGACATATGTATGTGTCGTAGTCGTTTGATGAAATACGTCATTTCGTGAAAAGCCTAGGCAGTACATGAACTGCCGGCATATCATGCAAATTCTTGAGGTTACACAATCTGCCTAGGCATTTCGTGAAACGCCGTAGTCGTCTCGGCACTTGACGTTTAAAGTCATTCTACACGATGAAAGTAAGAGAGAAAAAGACTTGTTCAATGATCATTACAAAGAGTACTATGAAGCAGAGCAGAATAGATGACCGTATACCGTCAGAAGATTAAACGAGGTGAGATAAATATTTAATTACTTTTGAGGTTAAGTTAAGTTAGGTTAAGGAGGTTAAGATGTTATATTCGTAATTTCGTTAGCAATCTAAAACACGAAACGTTTGAACTAATTTGAACCTAACCTCAAGATTAATTAAATTTCCCCCTTTCTCTCTCTCTGTACAAGTCTATTCCACACTTAATTTCCATAATAAACAATAAAACAAACAGCTCAACATGGTTTCCGGGCAAATAAATAGATCGAAACGTCAACGAACCTAACACAACACAATCTGCCAGATATCAGTCACTTCATGAACAGTCAACATCTATTTGCGGCAGATCATGCGGAACGGCTTTAAACAGCATGCGTCGAGACGACCACGGCGTTTCACGAAATACCTAGGCAGATTGTGCAACATCAAGAATTTACATGAAATGCCGGCAGTTCATGCACTGCCTAGGCTTTTCACGAAATGACGAATTTCATCAAAAGACTACGACATATGTATGTTTCACTATGTGTAATCAATCATTACTCTGGATTAGCTTTTTCTGCGTTTCTAGTTGGGAAACCGAATCTGTTTCCTTTCTCGAAGCTTTATTACGAAAATATTATGTGCTGTATACAAAGTGTCCCAAAAGTATGGATAACCCCGGATTCTAAAAGAGCAAAAGTTTTTTCATTAGAGTTGTAAGGGGTTAAATTAACTCTAGGGACTGGTGACTGAAGGCAGGCAATGGTTTAAGGTCAAATCGGGGTCATTTCATGATCGACTTCGGCGACTATTTAAAAGGACCTTCAAATGACCTTGAAAATGTCCTTCAAGGTCAAATCCACAGTCACCAAGTGGGGCCCTCGATGACCTCAGCAACTCTTATAGAAGTCAGTTTCCTCATATTTCGCTATCGTGACGAGTTATTCGGGCGTATCCATATTTTTGGGACACTGTATATTAAATACACAGCTTCACGAATACATTTGTTATATTCAATATCCATAGATACTTACTGCTTGCACAGAACTTCTTTTGACATTGGTAACCAGGTTGTGTATTTGTGCAAACATCTACGGAACAATTCGACAGGCATTTATCCTCAATCAATAATATTATTGCTGCAGCTGTAGAGAAAACTGCTCAAAACATGCCAACAGATGATGGAAATGAATATCGCGTACGGACAAAAATTGCTTTAGAAAATCAATATAAAATTAGAAATAATTTAAGTACAGAAGAGAAACAATCTACTTATATCCTCCTTAAAAAGAGATGAACATATTAAAATTTTGCCAGCGGACAAAGGTAATGCCACAGTTTATGGATAAAAATATATGTATATATGGTACAAAAGTCATGAGGGACCTTACTCAAAATTAAGCAAGGTTCCAACAAAGTCAATTGACAACAAAAAGTATTTTGATAATCTAGGCAGCGATAAAAAAGATTTAAAAAAATTGAACCGGGATGCTATGATAATAGTTAGGTCAAAGTTGACATTTTTGAAAATGCGCTCAGGTCAGATGCTGCGCGCAGAATCTCAGAAAACAAAAATTTTAGTAATAAAATAACAAAATCTATACACATTTTCAATGACAGACGGGATGTGATAATACCGTCAACCAATTTTTTTTACAAAGCAGAAAAGGCCTCTCACGAAGCTGCTGGGCATGAATAATAAAGACAAGGATTAAGGACGTTTATGGGAATTCCGATGAAAACCGATCCGCAAAATGTGAAGAAACCAGATGGCGCTAGTAACACTAGCAAAAATGTCATTGGCCAATGAGCAGCTCGCGTTCCAGTGTACTAGTGAGAACTGCGCCATCTATAACCACCTATAACGTGCGCTTCTTCTAGTTTCACGGACATGTTGAAAGCACGGCGTGCGTCACCCTCGTCTTTAGTCAGTGTTGCCAATTGCCGGAGAATTCTCCGCTTTTCGAAGAATTGACGATTTGCATGAAAGAAAGTTTGGTAAAAAGTGTCTAGGTTGGTATCACTGTAATTCACTGCACATGTTGACCAACTTGTCTAATTTCCAAACTTTGCAACAATTAAATACCTATAATATAATAATCATAACATTGTCTTCATTACCTTTAATGTTAAACCTACTTCCATTGAATATAAATCATCTTTATTTGGTTGTTTCGTAGTCTACAATATTTAAAAAATGTCGAATTATGCATTTTTGTCAAACACTGTTTCCAACTCTCAGTTTAGAAGAGTTGGCAGCAGTGATTGACAAATTGCATAATTCGACATTTTTTAAATATTGTAGACTACGAAACAACCTAATAAAGATGATTTATATTCAATGGAAATAGGTTTAACATTAAAGATAATGAAAACAATGTTATGATTATTATATTATAGGTATTTAATTGTTGCAAAGTTTTTAAATTAGACGAGTTGGTCAACATGTTTATACTGTGCGCCATGACACTTTTTACCAAACTTTCTTTCGTGCAAATCGTCAATTTGACTGCCTGCGGAGAATCTGGCGGAGAATACCTTTTTGACGGAGAATTGGCGGAGAATATAGAGGTGACCGAATTTATCATTATTTCTTTCTTTTTTTTTTAACTATTTAACGTCGGCCTATTTTCGCTACCAGGGCCTCTCACCGACGCCAGGAGACGAGCTACCCCCAACCTGGAAATTTTGCCGAACCTCTTCCCTTAAGAAGAGTAGGGATCTTTTACTTGCCTAACATTTAATAGACAAGGGACCGCCTGCTTTACATCACCTCCGAAGGATGGTATATCCACTACGTAATCCTCGTCTGAAATTACGTAACTTCCGCGTATACACTGATATACAAGCCGCTAGAAGGTGGGACGAGAACGCTGTATTTCCCAAGATGGTCACCCATCCAAGTACTAACCGCGCTCGACGTTGCTTCAACGGAATATCGACTGATATTCACAATGAAGTCGCCTTTACGCTCGCCCCCATTATTTCTTTATTAAAACAAATAAAATAATGTAGCTCTGTTTTCTTGCAGCATAGTAGTTTATGTAAATGATAACAGATGGCAATATATGCGTATTCAGTTTCATTAAGGGTCAACAGTGGCCGGTTGTCTACCAATGATCTCAAGTAGTGAGCTCGATACTATATTGGAGAAAGGACCGATAGGCTGGAGCTGGAAGAAAGTTTAGAGAGAGAAAGCCATATTTGAAGGTTACCTGTCTCAGTTTCCTGAATAATTAGTTAACAAATAATGAGAGGGAGTCAGAGTGCCTCCAAAATTAGGCTATCTCTAAAGTTTCTTTGAAAGGGAACAATAGGTTCACCTATTGTTTATACTCATTCCAGTATGTATATAGAGTTCACTAATCTCAAGCGTGTTCCAAACCTGGTTGTGGTGGTTCATCACAACCAGGTTTTATTAATTAATTACTGATAAATTAAAATATCAATTTGTGCAAATTAGTAATGGACTAATGGATTACATATTGAGAAGCAAATAAAGATCAATATATTTTTTGTTGTATAGAAGATTTTGATATTTTATTTTTGGCGGAGAATTTCTTCGATTTGCGGAGAATTTTAGAAAGCATTGTTGGCAACACTGTCTTTAGTATTCATGCTGCTGGGATTCCGATTGTTACTGCCCACCTAGTCGGGTCTAGAGTCATCATCTAATCTATCGATTTCATACAGTTTTAGAAAAGATGCTATAAGACATGGTTTTGGTCGTGGTCTCTCGTACTATTAGAGACATTAGGAATTATATTTCATGTAAAAAAATAAAGCTCATAAAATTCATATAAAAAATGTTATGGACATTTTTCCGCATCAACTACTCCTAAAATCCTAACGAATCCTAACATTCCGATGAAATTTTATAAGGCACGTTTGTCAAATTCTCGACTAATCTTGTTTCCAATTTTTTGTCACCTTACACTAGGGCGTAGCTTGATGAAATTATGTGACCAACGCCGAGCCATACCTTGCTGTTTGAAAAAGATTTCATAAAAATCAATCAGTCAAACCTCAGTCATGATTAAACACATGCAAAAAAAATACATACGGCTCGAATTGAGAACCTCCTCTTTATTTAAATATTTTGAAGTCTGTTAAAAACACTTAAAAGTACCACAGGATTCGACTGCGCCACTTTATGTCTATCTATTTCTAAAGTTTTTGCGATCTCCACACAAGATTTTGATTTTGCGCTGATGCGCTTATAAAGTTCATCAGTTAACACATATCGCATCCTTTAACAAACTACTAAATGAATAAAAATATACTAACCTCCTTTTAGAGCCAATATATTCCTAACACCAGCATTTTTAACCACACTTAACACTTCGAACAATTGATCTTTTTTCAGATTTCTTCCCGCCAGGTGTAGTAGTACGTTGTAACCTTGACTGCAAAGTTGTTCAGCAAACAAAATAGCAGGTATTTTCTCCACACGACTTAAGTCAGGATTGAGCCAAGTAACCGAACAGAAGTTCGCATTTAGTTTAGCCAACAACTTTGTATCTAAACTTCTGTTGGGGCAAACCTCTATCGAAAAACGTTTACCACTTGATGCCAATAAATTACTTATTTTGCTGTTTAATATCGTTTGTTTAGCTTCATTGTAAAAGTTTGCTTGGCCGTGATCGTTTATCAATGTTTCTCTCATTTTTACCAGTGCGATTAGATGACCTATCAGAACTAAATGAACTTCAACTGACTCTTACAGGGTTGCCACATAATCGAAAAGAAAGCACATCGGGGTAATAAAACAAAATATTTCTTTGTTAAGTCGTTTTGATTATTCTATTTGATAGAACTTACCTACATATATCGACCCTCTATGCAGATGTAGGTATATATGTGTATTGTGTATTATCTGTATTTGTAATTGTAATACTTTGCTTTATTGTGAACGACATATTTATCTGGATTAAGTGTTTTTTGCGTATACTCTAAGAAACTTTTACTTTAATTATGTACTATACTATAGAGTGATTACACAGGTTTACGGTTTACAAAAAAAAATGTCCGACCAATGGGATTTCATTACCGTACCGAAGGTTTTTGACGTGCTGAATACGATGCCGTAGTCCGTTTTGCGCCATCACGTCAGGATTTCGAGAAAACTTAACCTAAAATTGCTAAAAATACCCTTTTCGTTCGTGCACAAATTAATTCACTCAATATTTTGGCCTGAATTTTGTTACTTGGAGGTTTTGGGGTCGCTGATCACGAATCTGAAGTCAGAATTTGATAATTTCTAAATCCAAGATGGCTCCAAGATGGCCGATCCAATATGGCATTTGCTAAAATTCAGAGATTTATCAAAATTTGAAGATTGTGGCCCAAAACTTATTACTTGGAGGTTTTTGGGGTCGTTTGAGTGAACTAATTTGTGCACGAACGAAGGCGAAAAAGGTATTTTTAGCACTTTTAGGTTAAGTTTTCTCAAAATCCTGACGTGATGGCGCAAAACGGACTACGGCATCGTGTTCAGCGCGTTAAAAACCTTCGGGGTACGGTAATGGAATCCCATCCAACAAACACCGAAGATCGGCCTATCAGTGGGCCATCACTGGGCCAGAAGTTTCATTTCTGGCCCAGTGATGGTCCGCTGAAGGACCAACCTTTTGTGTTTGTAGGGTTGGTCGGATTTTTTTTTTTTTGTAAACCTGTGTTATTACACCTTGGATGGTGAAAGTGGTACCACTAGATACAACGAAAAATCGCCATAATTAGTATAGACCCCTCTGCTTAATAGATATCAAAGCAGCAGTAATATAGAACATTTTCCTAAGACAATATATTATTCAGATATTGTTAATTATATTATTATAAGGAACTAAAGTGAGGTTATGATGTTTATCCTCCAGGCAGGGACCTTGAATTATGTGACGTCACGTGCAGACACCCCTATATATGTCCTAATTCTAATCAAACCAAAGAATTTTAAAATCACCAGATCTGGTGTCAAAATCACTAGATTGGCAGCACTGGAACCAAAATTCTCTGGTAATACAAATTTCTGTTTAAATATTAAGGCGAGTTCAGATAGTTGCGGAATTGCGGATTTCCGGATTGCGGAATTAATGTGATTGGTGGAAATTGAATAATCCACCAATCACATTAATTCCGCAATCCGCAAGTTCGCAACTATCTGAACGGGGCTTTACTCATTGGTATCTACCCCAAGGTATATATGTAGTTACAAGTCTGCTCATTCTAGCAGCAGAATGCAACTTGTTCTCTATATAGTCCAGGGAAATTAGCAGTTGACCTGGACAAAATTAGTAAAATCTGAATTTTTGCACAGACGTTCTTTGAGGTGTCCCAAACCCAAATCCACAAAAATTCCAACATGGCTACCCAAGATAGGTCAAAGTTTTTTGCAAATATCTCGCGTCCTATGCACCGGATGCCCATGAGGTCAATCTGGTCAATGTGAATATTGTAGAGAATTAAATTATTTACAAGTTGTCTTTTTTATTTTTTTCGAACTCCCCCAACCCCCCCCCCCCCCCCCCTTCTAGATATCCAAGGTGTCAGAAAATTTTGCATAAGAATCTGTTTTTCATTTTTGTATAACCCTTTAGACTACCCCCCTACACCTTTAAGATGCACACTAGCGAACATTATGTAAGGTCTTGGTCCGCCAAAGACTACAACAGTTATACGTAATTTTAATACCTTTGGAAGTGGGAAAGATACCTCCCAAGAAGATACTAGGAACTTTTGAAAATCTCAGTTTGGATGGGCACATATACATCCAAGGGTTTTCACGTCTTAGGTCGAGGTGAAGACGGAGCTACCTCTACCTCATACTCTAAGGACCCACCTGTAATCTAATCTAATCTAATCTACAGGACCATATATGGGTGAATATTTACAAACTATTTTATTTCCAATATGAAAATTGTGAAAATTAAAAATTGTCATATGGGATAATTTTTGAGTAGTTATAGTCAATTAATGTTAAATTACAGAAATCATGTAAGGATAAAACTTAATTTTTGATTATTTAGGTTTTAGGCTAGTTTTTGAAAAAAAATGATCGAGAGGAATGATATTAAAGGAATAAACAAGAAGCAAAGAAGAAATAAAAAGAAATTGATATAAATTGCTAATATTGAATACATTTTCAAATTTAAAAAAAAAAATGTTTTTTTATGAATAGACAGCTGGAACAAACATTTTAAGTATTCAAAGCAAGATCACAACCAAAAGGAAAATGTATAATATACATCTGGCATTGTTAATGCCTAGTGATCATGTTGTAGAACTCTCCAGAATCGTCCTAAGTTAAAGACAGAATCAAAATTCGACTTAGGCAAAAATTTCATTCAAAGACATTTTTTAAGGGTCTGAGGGACTCAAGAGGCACAAACCAACCTATAAGGACTGTTTTGGGTTCTATAAGGCGTTAGAAATGACCAGGTGAAAATTCGAAGAAACACCGAATTTTCACTTAGCAAAATATGTTTTGGTTCAGGATATGAGAGCGAAAATATATAATGACAAAGATTTATGAATAATATACTTTTTCAAAGGTAACACAAAAATAATATTTTTGAAAGGGCGTCGAAATTTGGCTCAAAAATCGATTTATCAAAAGTACGCCAAAATTTCACTTGCAGACTAATTTTTCAAAACTGCGTCGAAATTTGGCTTTAAGATCGATTTATCAAAAGTACGCCAAAATTTCACTTGCAGATTAATTTTTCAAAACTGCGTTGAAATTTGGCTTGAAAATTGATTTTTCAAAAGTACTCCAAAGCTAGTTTAAAAGGTACTCCGAAAATGTACTTTAAAAAATATTGAAATATTTTCCATTTTTATTCCTCAACCAAAGACATTGGTCATTGAATGCCCTGTTCTAAAGTATAAGCATAAAATTTTAACGATGCAATGCACCAAAAGGCGAAACCCACAATTTTGTCAAAGGCGACGTAGCGCCGATATGACAAAAATTGATAAAAATCAATGCACATGCACAAGGCCAGTTTCTCGCATAGAAAGAGTTTGGATTAACTCAACGGCTTGCAATTTGGTAGAGCACGTTGAGTAGTCCATACAAAGAGATGGTAGGAAAGCCAATAGCAGGGCTTTCCAAATGACAAAGTTATAGAGGAAAACGCCTTGTGCATAAGAAACCAAAACTTCAATTTTGCCTAAAAGCCGCTCGAAGGTGGGTTGCTGTCATATCGATAATATTGAACAGCTGCATAGGGGCAAGTAAGTTGTGGACTAATTGAATGCCAAACAAACTTATGAAGTCATAAGTCCTCATGAATGTGTTTGAGTACGTGAACCGCCACGATACGAGAACTTCAAAGCTATAATCAGTCAGCCGTAATTATAAAATTACATAGCCTAAGACTTCTCTAAAAAGCTCGCATTTTGATTCTGAGAAGGTATGCATGAATCTTTTCTGCCTAATCGATCATTAGCGTAAGCGCTCTCGCTTGTATGGTCTGAAAGCCGTTTGTCTTAATTGGGGACGGTGCGATTTTTACAATAAGAATTTTGCTATAACCCCTTTTTTGTATAACCATGTCTGTTGAATAAACGGATTCTTTGAACTATTGCATCTTAACTGATCTTGAGACTTGTTGCTAGTCTATAATCCCTGGAATTTTAAAAAACCGGATGTGTCGAGTTATTGCACCACACTCGAGTTGCTGTACGAGGGTTCGAAAGGGATTTTTTTGTGCGTTTTTCTCAGAATTCCTAGGGTGCAGAGTCCGTTATTAGCAGACCAAAACGTGATCAGCACGACCAAAATTAATCCCATCGGAGAGAAATTCTCCGATCAGGATTTTTTTATGCAAAAATTTAGCTTTTCAAAAGGTACAAAAACCTAAATTGGGGAATTCACGGCCAGAGAGAGAGCCGTTAAAGATCTGAGGTAGTGCAGCCTTGGTTCATTATTCGGCTATCTTCAGTACATCTTATCTCGAACCCGCCTGGGAGGTAGAAGAACGGGGGAGCACGCGACTGGCGCCCCCTGAGAAATAAATTCTAGTCGCGTCATTTTGACGCCCGGTAGTGTGTTCTTTTACAATCACATTCCACAAGAAATTTATGGAGTATTGGTTGAAGTGTTTGCGTTTTCGTTCTTTGTCTACCGTGTGGCAGTGAGGAGCCTGGGAAGGCGAAACGCGTCTACCGCTGTTGAGAAATGAATTGCTATGCAATGGGCTTTAATCAGTCCATTCACTAACAACGTTCAACTCTATGGTTTGCTGCACTGAAAAGTGTAGATTATAACTAGACTGAAAAGTCAGAACAGTGTCTAGTGCGCCATCTATGGTACGCAAGATTTACTATAATATACATTGTAATTAAAGGTATATTATATTTTCAATTAACAGCCACACAAGAAAAATGCTCTCTATTAGAAATTAGACCATAATTTTCCCATGTGTTTTGACATGCTTAAAACAAATGTGACGTTCAAATTGTAATATTTGTTTAGTTTTTTTAGTATTTTCATTATATTTCTTTCTTAGCACTCTTCTTTCGCTTTTTTCATTAAATATGATTGCCTTTCTTATTGTTTTAATCTATTTCTGCCTTCAGGATGTTGCTTTAACCGCTCATTCCTTTGTTTTTCGGTTTCTCGCTTTTTTTTAACATATCTTCGTTATTACATGCTACTCTTTTCTTGCCATGAAAAATTGTGCTCTTACATAATATCACAGAATTTAAAAAGTTTTGACGAGTGAAAAAGCTATTGCCAAACTTAGATCATATGCTGCCAAACTAGGCGTTTGAATATCTACTATAAAATTATCAAGCCATTCAATTAAACAAATATGGAAATAATTCGCAAAATAAGTTAAAAATATAGAATTAAATGAGTCCTTAACTGACAGTGATAGAGTGAACACCTGTTGATATTTACTCCTAGTACTGCACAGATAAAAGTGATAATTTAATCCAAAATGACTTCAGAAAGTGATGGTAGCTACAGTGAAATGGAAATAGATGACAGGACAATGGAAAAAAGTGAAACACAAAAGGAAATCAGGGGAAACTGCATCAGGGAATACAAATAAAAAGAATAAACTAACACAAAAAGACATCAATGAAATAATAGGAACAACTTCTTATAACACAAAAAACTCACAGATAAATACATCCACAAAAAACCCATCAAACAAAAACACAACAATACCGGTACACAAAAACCATTCAGCAAAAATGTATGAACTAACAAATAAGAAATATAAATACTTATTTTACATCACTCCATTACAGGATATGACTAGAAGGGATATGTCTGAGTTATGGGAAAAAATGCATCCTCAATCAGACGAAACCATAATACAAACAAAAAAAGGATTCCTCATAAAAACAAATAGGGAAAAGAAAATCGTAACCGAAACCTTAAATAAACTAGTATCTGATAAAAAAATTAAAAATTATCAAGAAACCTCAGAATCACACACCCCTAGTCAGAACAGGACAACAACGTCAAGCTCATACTCGGTTATAATAGGATCAGTTGAACATGAAATTTCGGATCTAGAAATAAGCGAACACCTTAATGGAATTAGTATACGACATAGATACACATATATAACAAAACTAAACAAAGAAAAGAACAGAGATAGGGAAGAACTATTAAGGAAACTTAGAAAGAGATTTACAACACTATACAACATTGACACAGTGGCAACGTTCTCTGGTAACAGAGTATATATCTTAATATTCGACCTAGACGAACCTCTAACTGTATCACCAACGGAACCTATACCTGGAAAGACCAATGTCCAAGTTCACGTCGATGCTTAGGATACTATACGCCAATGTAAACAGCTATACACCTAAAAAACAGTTAATTAACAACACAATGGAAAAAAATAATATCAATTGCTCACTTTTCGTGGAGACCAAAACCAAAGAAAACAGCAACACTCGGTACCAAAACTGGGACGTGCTACAATACAATGGAAACATCGTAAATAATAACACAAGAGGAGGAAACCTAATACAAGTAAATCCCCTTTTGAAAATGAGAAAAGAAAATCCGCCAAGGGTAAATAATCCACTCAACGAAGCCACACACATTTCAATACCATTCCAAGGAGACAGATTGCATATAATTCTGATATATATACACCCAACATCTAACATTGAAGAAACCATCTTCAGCAAAGCAGCACAATACAAATTTTGCTTAATAATAGGGGACTTTAATGTAAATAGAACAAAAAACAAGCAAATACAAACATTCATAAATAACACAACATTTAGGAAGGCAGACACCCCTCCGACATTCTTAATGGAAAACAACCCGGACTCGACACCAGATATAATACTCTACACCGAAAATATTCATAACAATATATGTAAAATAGAAACTCTCCCAGACATAGGGTCCGACCACCTGGCGATAGAGATTAACATAGAGCTAGACAAAACAACAGAAGAGGAAGTGGAAGAAAAAAGAATTAACCTACATAAGTGCAACACGGATGAAGTCAACACTACAATAGAAAATTATGTAGAAGAACAACAACACCTTCCAATTGACGAACAGGCAATAACCAGATTCAACGAAAAACTAACGGCGACGATAATACATAACTCACCCACTCGAAGGATTAGATATTACTCATATGAACTACCACCATTCATCATCAGATTAATAAAACATAAAAGGAAAATGTATAGAGAATACCTAACAAATAAAGATGCACAATATAAAAGACATATTAACGATTACAACAAAAATATCCAAAGGCTAATTAAAGATTATAAGGAACATAAATGGTTAACAGTATGTAATGAAATCAATCAACAACAAGGCAGAAATTACTGGCAACAAATAAAAAAATTATCCAGATATAAACAGTCGACATCCATAGCCACACTAGAAGAAAGAAGAAAAAAATACACTTTATAATAGCAACCCCGAAAAAGCAGATCTGTTTGCCGAACATTATGAAAATGTATACACAATTAAAAATAATAACCAATTCGACGAAGCGCATCACGAAGACGAAAAAAATTGGCATGACGATTTCATTTCTGAAGAATTACCAAACCAAAACATTTCAATAAGCGAGGAAACCTATTATGACATACTGAATAAAGGTAAAAGCACAGCCCCCGGAAAAGACAGCATATCTAAAAATATCATCCGTAAACTTGGCCACAAAGTGCACCTATACATAATAAAATTATACGAATACTGTTTGAACAACCAGTACTTCCCTAAGGAATGGAAACACGGTGTTGTCACCACCATCCCCAAACCCAACACCAACCCACACAGAACAAATAACTATCGTCCTATCACACTACTTCCGGTACTAGCAAAAAACTTGGAACAGATTATTAAAAGACTCATTTCAGATGCAATCGGGCACAACATACCCAACTACCAATTTGGATTCCGGGAAAAATCATCCACCACCCACCCGCTGATGATAATCACTTCAAATATCCAAATGACAAAGCTCGAAGGTCAACATAGTGCGGCAATATTTTTGGACATAAATAAAGCATTCGACAGTGTTTGGCACATGGGCCTACTGTACAAGCTAGCATACCTGAACTGTCCGAGATACTTAGTACACATGATAAGCACATATTTAAAAGAGAGAACATTACAAATCAAAATAGACACAAGCTACTCTAAAACATTTAAAATGCAACAAGGACTACCACAAGGCTCGCCGCTATCGCCACTACTATACAACACCTACTGTTTTGATATTTACAACTTCGAAAATGACCCAGCGCACTTCAACTCTAATCCATATATACTACAATATGCTGATGATACTGTATTAATTAGTCATAACTGCACTATGAAAAAGACTGTGGATGAACTACAAAGATTAATGAACACGACGATATGGTTCAACAAATGGAGATTGAAACCAAACCCGACAAAATCCCAATACATAATCTTCAACCATGCCCCCAACATCAACTCCCCATAAATAACCATCAACAATCACTCTCTCCCACCCAGTACAACAGTCAAATATCTAGGTGTAAGCCTTGACCACAAGTTGAATTTTAATAATCACACCAAAATCATAAAAAAAAGGTGCATCTCCAGAGGCAAACACTTCCGTAGTTTGACCTTTAAAAACAAAGGTATCAGTATGAAGACAGCAGTACATATCTACAAATCCATATGTAGGCCGCTACTAGAATACAGCCATCCCCTCTACCTTAATGCAAAAAATCCGGCACTGAAAAATATCAATGTAGCGGAGACATCAACACTCAGAACGATCACCAAATGCCGACACCCTGACAATCCACTCCATAACCCGCCTAATGACCTGCTGTACCAAATCACCAATATTGAACCAATTTCACAAAGACTTTCAAAATTGTCAACCAAGTTTGCCAAAAATGAAGACAATATAGATAAAATTCAACTCTTATGCAAAACAAGAAACCATCAGACACCAAGACGCAGGAAATATCCAGAACGAACCTTGTGGGAACACATTAAGGACTTAAGAGAACCATAAACAACGTTTTTCAATACATATACATCTTTTTTTTTTTTTTTTTATATAAATACCACACATGAAATACACAATGTACAAGTACTTATTTTAACTGTAATATTTTTGTAAACAGGCTGAAGGACTTCGGTCGATGGCCTTTTGGGTTTATGCTCAATAAAGAACTTTTATTATTATTATTATTAGAATTAAATTATCCCACTTAACCATTTTTCACTGCTCATGGATACAAGAACAACAAATTTCTATAACGAAATTTCATTCCTCTGAATACTAGGCATTCCTATGGCCTACAAGAAGCCAGAGGAATGTCAGTTTTTAACGACTTTCGCGAAATATAGTATCGTACTCCAATTTCATAACCTCACAACTTGCAAGGAGATACCTGTTGCTAAAATAAATCTGTCGATAATATTTTAATGTTAACTTTATACAAAATATGTCTAAAATGCACACCAGAGGAATATTCTTAAGTGTGACTTACCGGGATTTTCTGTAACGTTGACTATTACCAATTAACTATGGCACTAATTTTACAAATGAAACTATCCCTGAAGTCACAAAATGTGGACCGTAATACCATCTTATGTAAAGTTAGTGAATTTTAAAAATTTGACAGAGGAATGGAAGCTAGGGACATGAACGAGAAACAATTTAATAAAAATTTGAAATGAAAATAGTACAATAATTGTTAAAGTTCCTTTGCTGTCTATTTAAGTGTCGTTATTAATATTTCACTTCTATGAAATTTCTTAAGATATACCCTATAGGGTATACCTATTAGACGGAGAGCCGGCCGTCGAATATCCTATGAATAAGATACATGAAAAACTTTTTGTGAGTGATTAGTACTACCACAGTCCTAAAGGGAGCCACCTTTTATACGAGCTAATTTTGCCCGCGTCATGGCTTTTTGACCTCACTTCCGGTTACGACTTTTAATGTTTTTTAAGTCATCAATAGTCACTTGGGGTAAAACTTTTACCCCACCGGACCGCAAGACATGTAATCCCCCGTTTTCGAGGGCGGGGAACATGATGGTGCCAATATTTTCCTACCTAGCGTCCAACCGCTACCCCTAAATCGAAAAAACCACCCCTTTTTTTGATTTTCCGGTGCTACGCTTGTGAGGGCTTGTCAGATCTGGTTTTTCTTGGTCAGATTGAATAAAATAAGTAAATATTGACCACAGGTGACCTATCCCACTCCCGGGGGTTGAAACTACCCTCACCCCCAATAACTAAATGCTACGAAAACAACGAAAATTAGCTGGAAAACGGTAAACCCCCGTTTTCGAGGGCGAGGAATACGATGGTGATAATATTTTCCGACTTACCCTTCACCCACTACCCCTAAACCTGAATACCACCTCCTTTCCGATTTTCCGATGCTAGGCTTGCGAGGGCCTCTCGTATCGTTTTTTCTTTTGGTCAGTTAGAATAAAATAGTTAAATATTTATCACAGGTGACCTAACCAACCCACGGGGGTTGAAACTACCCTCACCCCCAATAACTAAATGCCACGAAAACAACGAAAATCAGGTGGAAAGCAGTATACCCCCATTTTCGAAGGCGGGGAATACAATGGTGACAATATTTCTCGACCTACCCTTCACCCGCTACCCCCAAATCGAAAAAAACCCATCCCCTTTTGCGATTTTGGTTCTTGTACACACACTAAATCACATATCAATTTTTTTTGTTACCCCTGTGGTCAATATTTATTTATTTTATTCAAATTGACCAAAAAAAACCCGATCCGACAAGCCCTCGCAAGCGTAGCACCGAAAAATCGGAAAAAGGGGTGGTTTTTTCGATTTGGGGGTAGCAGTTGGATTCTAGGTCGAAAGATATTGCCACCATCGTATTCCCCGCCTTCGTAAACGGGGGTATACTGCTTTCCAGCCGATTTTCATTGTTTTCGTGGCATTTAGTTGTTGGGGATGAGGGTAGATTCAACCCCCGGGGGTGGGTTAGATCACTTGTCGTAAATATTTAACTATTTTATTCTAACTGACCAAAAAAAAACGATACGATAGGCTCTCGCAAGCCTAGCACCGAAAAATTTGAAAAGGAGGTGGTATTCAGGTTTAGGGGTAGTGGGTAAAGGGTAGGTTAGGAAATATTATCACCATCGTATTTCTCGCCCTCAAAAACGGGAATACACCATTTTCCAGCTGATTTTCGCTGTTTTCGTGGCATTTAGTTATTGGTGGTGGGGGTAGTTTCAACCCCCGGCGGTGGGTTAGGTCACCTGTGGTCAATATTTACTTATTTCATTCAATCTGACCAAGAAAAACCAGATCTGGCAAGCCCTCGCAAGCGTAGCACCGGAAAATTGGAAATGAGGGTGGTTTTTTCGATTTTGGGGTAGCGGTTGGACATTGGGTCGGAAAATATTGTCACCATCGTGTTCCGCGCCCTCGAAAACGTGGGAGTACATGTCTTGCGGTCCGGTAAGGTAAAAGCTTTACCCCAAGGGACTATTGATGACTTAAGAAAACATTAAAAATCGTAACCGGAAGTGAGGTCAAAAATCCATGATGCGGGCAAAATTAGCTCGTATAAAAGGTGGCTCCCTTTAGGTCTGTGGTAGTACTAATCACTCACAAAAAGTTTTTCATGTATCTTATACATAGGATATTCGACGGCCGGCTCTCCGGCTATATATTATATTCTACATAATATAAGTGACAATCCAGAGGAATGATTTTAGAGCACTTTGCTTCCCAGAAAAAATACATATTTTCAAAATTAGTCCATAATTGTGAGCAGGTATATCACAAATTTATGATTAAATATACCGTAGCCATTATTTTCTGAAAGTTGACATTTTTTTTTTAGCGGCATAAGACATCAAATATGATAATTTTAAAATGTTCACCCGTATGCAATATTCATTGCTTTATTTATAGTGTATCAGCATCTTGGAAAAGTTCATGCTCGATGAAATAATCGTAGACCTCTAGGCCCTAAACCCCAATACCATCCCCCAAGTGAAGGAAAGGAACTTAATGGGGGTGTGTACGTCAAAGATTATCAGTACTTATATACAATTTATTAACTTAATACTGTTAACTTTATACATGATCCACCTAAAATTAACAAATAAAATTAACTTAAATATAACATTAGGTACAACAAGATTAAAATCTATTCAATATAAAACTATACCCAACCCTATCTTCTTGAATATATTTTTATTTTCCTTAATAATTTTTTCCTAGGTTCTGAATTAGTATACAAATTTTAAAAATCTTTGAAATAAATCTGCTGGAAAATAGTACTTCTTATAACAGTGATAGTGATGAGCAATGTTTATAATCACAGCCAGCAAAAACAATATTTGATCAAGTACGACGGATCACTGTTAGATGACCTAGTTTATTTTCTATGACCTCGTAATCAAATGATAACCATTCTTGAACATAATCCTGGAATCCCAGGTTTGTGCTCTAATCTTACAACTGGGATTTTACAAAGAGTAATTAATCTTGGTTTATTCGGATATTAGGCTTGTATTCATTGCCTCTGTATGTGTAATACCATTCTATACAAAGCCAGTTCAACAATAAATAGGGTAGTACTATCTGTGGTATTTAACACAGGAATATCACCGATGATGCCCAAAGATATTTATACCGTACGTGAGCACTTCCAGTGAGAGTCATTGCCTCACTTACTTCAATTTACGAAGAAATTACTTAAAAGCATATGGTGCATTACCGTTACATTTTACTGGCTGTACCAAGCTTCTTTTGACAAATTAATCTAGATTTTCCTTTCGAAACGTCCGACCCATCTGAATTATGGTATGCACTTTTATTCGACATTTCAGTAAATGTGAAACTTCCCCCATGATTTCCACATTACAGTATTTTTTACAGCACAGTAATAACACAATAACACACCACAGATAATACAATCCCCACTTAATCATTGAAGTATCTTTGTGTGAGAGGGAGCTACACATTTAAAGACAAAGGACACACATCTAGTATCCCAATATAGGAATAATTTTCTTTCAAAAAAATTCCAGTGCCACGACTGGGAGTCGAACCCGGGACTCCAGGGCGAGAGTTAAGATTTCAGATTCAACTAATTTATTGATTATTTTTCATTTTTTGACAATACATTTACTTAGTTATCTCAATATTTCATAAGCATTTTTCATAAGAATATTGTAGCTACGTGCATAATATTTTGTATTCACGAATAACACATGTTGTCGCCGATGGTAGACAAGTGACAACTAAGTTTTAATGCTTTGAACAATTTGGTGACATTCTTCGCTCATGTTTAAGTGATTTATTTAATTACATTTATTAAATGGCTTTAAATAATAATTTTTACTATTTCGAGCAGTTCAGGGTTTTATCCAATGGAAGAAACAGAGGAGAATATTTTAAAAACAAGTTTTACTTAATTCTGAGTCATTTGTATAAAAAATGTTTTATAATATTAATTAACAGATGGTGTAAATTTGTTTTCTGAATAGTCTTCAGCAGGGAGTTTTGCAGGATGGTGGGAAGGTTAGTAAGACGTAGGATTGTCCATTCATCAGTTGTGTCATGGTTTGTTTTTATCGTAGATTGGTAATATCTGGTGAAGTAATTTGTGTGCTCTATTGTCGTGTCTTCTTATGTACGTAATGTCACGTGTCAGTTCAGATAATTGTGGTTTAGTGGAGAAAAATATCTAGGAAGTCTCCTTGACAAAATGCTGGATCATTTGCACACCAATTTGTCTATGCAGCTCTGCCATTGTATAAATCTGTTGAAGTTTGTTAACAGATGCAGTATTTTATTTTGTGTTGCCAGGCTGAAATGTTATTCCATGTCATGCGGACATAGGTTAGAATTGGCCTGAGAATGGATTTGTATAAGCACACTTTGTCGATCGACAGTTTACTGCGCCTGTTGGTCAGAGGATAAAGTTTAGTCAGAGCTGCATAGGTCTTGTTTAAGGCCTGCGTTATGTGGGGTGCAAAAAAAGAGCCTTTTGTCGAGATGGACCCCCAAATATTAGATGACTTCATATTCCTGGATTTCCTTGTTGTCGATTTTCGATTTCATTATTGTATTTTATGTTATGGTGACAGCCTAGTGTGCTTACCTCTTGACCATGTAGTCATACATTACAATAGATACCAGTAATGCATTATTCGTAATTGCTGGTCATACAATTACGAGTATTTAAAAACTAAAACCCGACTGCCCCAAAAATTTCCAACCAAAAAGTCTGAAATATTTTAATTTTAGATTTGGATAATATGGCATCTAGTATCCGCTATATTGTTTTTCCCAGTAGCCATTATGTAGTGTTAGTCACAGGCTTAGACAAATCGATTAACGCCAGAATCATAAATTCGGTGCACTATTATAGTGGTATACAAACAAATGAACATCGCACCCAACTGTATAAGTCTCCTCCTTGCGTAGTCGAGTAAAAGTAATTAGCAAAAATGAAGATCAGACAAAGGTTCAGTACGTTTTTCTCATATGAGCAATTGTTTTCAAGCATTACTGCATAGAGACTTTAGGATAGTATATGCTCAGCATGGTGGCGTTAAGGACTTTAAAACAGGACACTTAGTCAAAGACTGCAGACTATACCTTAGCCGGGAAATGAGGATATCGATGAATTTAACTGTCAATAGTGTCAAGCAGCACGTCATTGAGCAACGTTGATTTGATAAGCCTTCGTAAAAATTATTTTGAATTACACCCCTTCCAAAATTAAACGCCATTGGATTTAATGCATATACTGATCACAAGCATTTATTTCTATCGTCCTTTCCCAGCTAAGATTTAGTGAGGGCCAATATCATTATTTTTCACACTAAAGCGTTATATAGACCAGTAAAATGAATACTGGGCTTATAGGTGAGTGCTCAAAGTTTGTGCTAACTAAGGTTTCTATACATCGATGGAAAGCTCTTTTCATCCTCTATCACATACTGAAGTTCCCACTTAATCCCGTGTACGCGTAACTCACCATCTTGAAAAAATGGTGGAAATCAGGCACTTAGATAAAGGCCTATATCTCACGACCCGCTTGACTATTTTAATTTTTTTTTTAAATCGAAAGCTCATGAAGTGCTGGAAAAAAAATCCTTATGGCTTTTTCCGTTAAATTTACTGATTACACGCCAAAAATATAAAAAACGACATTTGAAAAAAATTCAGTATTTCAAGATCAGTTGCGGTCCTATTGATTCGCATCAACTCTTCAACAGAATAATTTGCTTAAAAAAACATGAAGACGACCTCAAGAATTATTTCACTTACGAACTGGCACCTTTACGACCTTCTTTATGTGTAAATGATCTTATGAGAAAAGGTAATAAGGCCTCACTCCTCAAAGTTCTGAACCCAAAAAACGTTATAAAGCCACCAAGAAGAATAAGATATGTCATAGATGGTGGCTGGCTATTGCATGTTGTGGTTTGGCCAAAATTAGTGACCTTCGATGAACTAATTCAGATGTATATTAATTACATTTTGAATCCCTATGGGCCTAATTCCGTTGTAATCTTTGATGGTTACGAACAACAGGCTTCCACTAAAGATGAAGAACATAGGAGAAGAGGCGGAAAGAAAAAAACTGTTTTGAAATAATGCTTCAACGACAAAGCATCATCCCTGTTGGTCAGTCCGATTTTTTGGCTAATAGTAAAAACAAAACCCAGCTCATTAAGGTATTGATTAGGTGTTTTTTGGATCACAACAATGAAGCGCATGAAGCCCTCACCGACGCGGATGCCTCAATAGTCAACCTTGCTATAAAAGGGGCCCAAAGCGACATAACACAGCCTATAGCGATAGTAGGGGAGGATACCGATTTACTGGTGATTGCAATTGCTCTTAATTCAACATTGGAAAATTTGTATTTAGAAAAGCCAGCTCGCGGTAAAACTGGAGAACAATTTTTCAATATTTTTAACCTCTGCCAAATATATGGTGATGAAATCTGCACTAATTTACCGTTCTTACACGCTATGACCGGCTGCGATACAACCTCGTATATTTTCCGGAAAGGAAAAGCGAACGGTATGGCAGTTCTCAAAAAACAACCATCTTTGAGAAAGAAATTGGCAATTTTCAATCAGCCCAATGCAAACAATGAAGAGTTGCTAGAAGCAGGTCGATATTTTTGTCATTGTCTGTATTGGTTGAAAATGGGAACACAAATCTATTACCAAAGATATTTGCTCTATAACAAAGCTGTAGCGAAACAAACACTCGAGAGAGACTTCAATTTAGCCAGTTTATCACCAACCGAGGACGCCCTTAACCAACACATTTTGAGGTAAACACTTCCTAACGTGTGCAGTGCATATGTACCCATTATTTTATTTCAATTTCTAGGACTTATCATCAGGTTCAAGTTTGGCTGGGAAACAATCTACCTGCTACAGATTATGGGTAGAAAATGGTTGGCACTAAATTATTTCCGGTCATTATGGCCCAAGATGCCGCTCCCCAAGAATTGCTACAATTAATATATTGCAAGTGTCAGGATGGGTGTCAAAAAAAATGTAAATGTGCCGCTACTGGGAAGTGCTCTGCACTTTGTCTGAATTGTCACTGCCTTGACTGCAAATTTTCCAGTTTTGCAGATGATTCAAATTTAGAATTATAATACTTTACATTTATGGTGTTCTACCTTATTTTTGTATCCTTGTTGCCTACTATGGCACTTACACACAATTTTAAAAGTTTTCACCGATAAGTTATAAGGGCCTTTTTTCAACACTTTATGAGCTTTCTATTAAAAAAAAATATATTAAAATGGTTAAGTGGGTCACGAGATATAGGCCGTTATTTAAGTGCCCGATTTCAGCCATTTTTTCAAGATGGCGAGTTACGCGTACACGGGATTAAGTGGGAACTTCAGTATGTGATAGAGGATGAAAAGAGCTTTCTATCGATGTATAGAAACCTTAGTTAGCATCAACTTTGAGCACTTTTCCTCATTTGCCTGGTCTAATAGTGATTTTAAAGCATGACGTGTTCATGACTTCCATACATACCTATAACAAAAACAGGCGCAGTACAAAGGAATAACACTTCCTAATTACCTTACACATTGTGGTATCCGTCATTGCGGAAATTTTAAACGCAACATATAGAAGTTTTAGGTAAATTTTTATTTTTAGTGACCAAACTTCTTAGACTTATGTGAATTTCTTATGTTATTAATCTCTATACTATTTTAAAGGAAACTACTAATAAAAATAATTATAATATTGCACGACCTAGTTTAAGTTTTACGGGGTTAAATGCGCCCAATAAACTTAAAATTCAAGGTTAGCTTATTGGTACAACGCCTCTTTTAACACAGAGTTAGGACTAATTGCTTGTTCGTATAACTCGCCCTTGGAGTTACAAAAAGGTAAATATGACGTTTTATTAAAGATTAGTGGCTTTTAACTCGGTTCGAAGCGAAGTTGGAACTTATTTTATACTTTTTGCTACAAATTTGTAAGTAATAATCAAAAATATCGTGTTCGCCAAAATCGTTAAAAAAGCTCTGTCCTTTTATAAGGGCCAGTTTACTAGTCACCTTTGAAATCGTAAACAAAATTTTGAATTTGACAGTAATAGAAGCTTAAGGCTTTGTAGTTTTTTCTGTCATTATTTGTTGTTTAAATAATTGTTCAATCTTTTATATTTTTTTAATTACTTTTTTTTTACAAAATTTGGTACAATGGGGTGTTAAAGGATGCCCTTTGTGGTAATATTTTTGTTATAAAAAAAATGCCTAATGCAATTTACCAGAAAATTGATCCCATTTTCACCCATATGGAATAAATTAAATAAGTTAGCACTTTTAGTTAGGAAAGCGTTATTGGGAAAAATGGAATACACTGTGTATATAGAAAAGTTCGTAATAAAATATTTCCATTATACATTACTTATAATGTATTTTCCGGACCTGGCAAGAAATCTGTTCTGATTTACTGATTTTTTCCTGTGCGAACCTGGCTTATAAATTTGCCAATCAGAAACAAGTACACAGGTGCCCTACCTCTACATGCTCTGCATTCTTAGATGGACTATAACTTATGTTGACTCTTTATTTTAACACGCCAAAGTTTTTGGTTATTGTTCTTTGTTATCTATCAATTGCTGGTTTTGAGAAGAAACATCCCCTTGTAATTTTTTCCCCAATTTTTCCCGTATTATATAAGTTATTCTAAATTCATTAAACGCAAAATCTGATTTTTGGTCGTTTTCAAAAATTTCCTGGCCCACTGTGCAGCGGCCAAATTTCTAGAAACTGCCCTACAATTATACATCGAACATAAAGTATTAACAGTGAAGTAGTGCAAGTTGGGAATCTTAAAAGTGGAGCAGCATGTACTTTAGAACGCATATGGTAGTGTGCACAGCTGTCAGGCACAGGCACTGCATAGGGCAGAGAAAAACTCATTAATGCATCTAAATCAGTGGCGGTCTGGCCAGGTCGGCGAGTCGGCAAATGCCGATTGGGCCTTTTGCCTTTTGAGTACGTAGGTAATGCGCTAATATACATCCCAGATAGCACAAGACGTCTTTTAGACGTTCATGTTAAGTCTTATTTAGGTCTGAACGTCTTAATTCCTTATAAAGATGTCTTGAAGACGTCTTTCCTTAGACGCCTTTAAGATGTCTTAAAGACGTTTTATAGACGTCATAATTACGATGTCAATGTTAGAATTGCCCAATAGAAACAAAAAAAATGTTAACAAAACTGTTTTTTCAATTTTACAATGTTTTTGTTTATATTTGACCATTATTTCTGTAAAATGTATAGTGTATTTTTTATAGTAATTTGTCATTAATAATTTAATTTTAACCTTTTTTTATAAATTATTAATGATATTATTAGATATAAATGAAAGATTAATGATAACAATAAATTACAGTCGGGTTGCCCAGCAAAATCTAGCCGTTTACTTTTCTAGCTATAAAATATTGAAGTGAATAAAATGTAACCGCTCAATTGCCGCGTGAGTTAAGGAGTTGACTTGACATCCCGGCCACGACAATGCGGAAGTTGAGAGTTTTAGAACACAAATTTATGCGCCTCATTTCAGACTCTGGTAGGTACACCTCTCTCAGAGATCTCTATGCACGTTGCCACGACATAACCCCACTAGCGGACTACGTCCAAGAAACATCGCAAAAATTCTATCAGTTCAAACTGGACGGTAGTCCACTAACCCGCAACAGACAGCATAACACAATACTTGTCGATATAAGACACACCCTACCATACCAGGCGTTGCCTATCTCATGGCAACCTCCCTAGCCACACCTTCCTTCTACCATAACCTATCTCTACCCTACCCTTTATCTTCACCAACTTTAACATTTCCCCTCTTTTTATGTTTGTACAATTTTGTTCCTTTATCCTTTTTGTTCTTTTTGTTCTCTTTTTGTCTTTCTAAATCCCCTCTAGGCCAATAACATCCTATAAATCATATAACTTTTTAAATCATATTACTTTTAACCTACTCTACCTTCCTCGACGGCGGTCAGACCACGAGGTCGTCATTTGTTCAAACGGGTTTTTTTGTTTAACTCTGTTTTCCCGTATCAACAATTAAAATTTTCCAAAAGTGCGTTTGCCTAGTGAGTTTTTAGTTGTTGATAGTGCATTTTAATTAGTTTTAGGCCCATGTGGGCACATGTTTTTAATTTTTAATTAGATCTTAAGTTTGCCTGCGGCAGACAGGAATTTCTAGCAACAATTTAATTACCGTTACGCGGAACCGGACCCATCTCGCCCAGACCCACATTTACCACGACGCTGCACGCCGTGATTGTCGGGCTGGCTCAGGGCCGGGATCCGGCGAGGCGCATTCTTGTACCGTTGAATACCAAATAAATTTGTTTTGTTGTTGTTGAGTTAACTTACAAATCAAGAGGTCTGTGGTTCGATCCCTACTGACTCCGTTTTTTTTTTTTTTTTTTTCATTAAAATAATTGCGAAAAAAGTTTTAGTTGGTTTTTATAAAAGTAACAGTTGCTTGAAAAACAGATATACAAATGAACTTTTTTTCAATTTTAGGTCAGTTTTAGACCAACAATGAACGTTGAAAAGACGTCTGGATTTTTAACATAAGATCTAAATAAGACGTTTGTAAGACGTCTGTAAGGCGTAAATGGAAGTCTTTAAGACGTAGTGAAAGTCTAAGGAAGGCGTCTTTAAGGCATCTTAAAGACATCTCTGTGCTATCTGGGATATGCCAAACAAAAACATTTAAATCGCTGACGAACTGAATGTTTATTGTAAAATGCCGACTAAGCCCTAGATACCCAGACCGCCACTGATCTAAATGGTTGAATCAATTAACGTCAAAAGCATCATCCAGTATGTCTACTGGAAAAAATTTTAAACAATATAAATTGTTGATTTTATTTATTCTTCATATCATAACAAATATCAGTCTTATGCTCGTTATTATCAGAATATAAATTCTTGAAATAGTCAACATATTACTTAAAAAATATGTTTCGAGCTCAATACAGTAAACTTGATAATACAACTAACGATTCAATCAGAATTTAAGAACAGTAAAAACCTGAACTTAAGTTTAATATAGGTTGACTACTATATCCTCGATTAATGTCAGAGTTATTTGCTGAGCATATTAAACATGTGTGAGTTGCCGAAATTAAAGATATTCGAAGTTGATATCGGATTCGTAACTAGGAAAAACTATTAAGTGATACTTAATTGGAACACAAAAATATATTTTAATATTACTAAGGTAGCAAGGGAAGGGTAAAGGTTTACACGAAACATCTTGTATATGAGATAATATTACAAATGGGATGTGATGAAAATTATGAAAGTGTCGAAGCCTTATAAAGTATACATATAAAGTAATTTTTGAAATATTAATTTGTTATAGCTTCCATATTTAGTAAAAATAAAATAAGATGCAGTAAAAAAAGTTATAATAGTTCCTATCCATGTTTATTGAAAATAGTAATACAGACACCTTTGTTTGCAAAAAGTCGTTAAAAATACACTGACACAGTCGTATGGAAGGAAGATGTCACAAGCTGCTTTTCTCAATATGAGAGACAGTCTTCACAATAGTGTTATCAAGTTCTTTTATATATTACAATTTTTTTATCAACAAAAGTGATGAAAGACTAATTCTAACTAAAATAAGTATGATGTCATTTCTTTTTTAATCTACTCACTATCCACTCAAGTCCCTGATATAATCTGAAACAATAAAAATATTAATTAAAGTAATAAAATATAAATTAGATAGTGTAGATACTCTCAAACAGCAAAGATAGGCTCAGATATGTGTAAGTTATCATGCAATAAGTATGAGAGCTCTTAAAACATATTAATGCTGAACACATGATATTAACGCTGTACTATTCCTTTTTTTAAACATGTCTCGACATTAATGTCCTGACAGAGCTTAAGCTATTCTGAAATAATTTCTACAAACATCAAAACACTTAAATACTACACTCGAAGCGCGTTTCGCCAAGCATGTTGTCATCATCTGGAAATAATTAAAACTCACAGGTGATTAAAACTGAGGTTTAAGATGACCAAGGTGACAGTGAGTGTAGTGTTCATTGTTCAATGTCTTGAGTGATGTACTTCAGAGACACCACCAGGACATAACTATTCCACCACTCAACTTAATAATTAATTTTCCCGAATGTTGATATGCCTAATCCATAGATAAAGTTTGCCACTCTACACCACACTGGCAAAGCTGACACATAAAAAATACCACCATGTCTAAATATTCAATTTCCATTCTACCAGTTGTTTTTCAAATTAATTCATATATTCAGATTATGAGGACACATTTTCCAGAAATATGTATTTATCAAAACGTCCAAAAATAACAAAGATAATAAATTTTCAAAATTGCAAACAATTACTGAGTAAGACCATGATTGGTGATCTTTTTGGCACATCGTTCTGCGCCCATTCCAAATGCAACAGGTAAACAGTCGAGATTTGTAGAGTATAAGGTTCTCTCATATTCAGCTTTTAGACGAAACGTTAGTGCGATGATGAAAAGTCAGACTATCCTTGTTCTTCGAACGCGCAGTAGCGGTGCAGTTATCTCTTTCTAGAAGGGCAGTGCGTACTGGCCCGAAATATGACCAAAAGTATATTATGATGTGTAGTGTTATATTTTACCAGTTATCCTGATTACCATCATGCAAAACGGTGACTCAAAATACGAGGTAATTACCCCCTACCTCAGGCGGGTCATTGCTAGCTGGTTCCAGTTACGAGTTCTTTGCTTAATTGTTAACATTACACAAATTCTTACAATATTTTGAATCAGGCTCTGCATCTGGTGTGATTTCACACCAGCTGCTCATAGGCTAATGACATTTTTTGGTGGGGATCGTGAGTTACGAGGCAACCCTATACTCCAAAAATTTGGTAAACAGTAACGGCAATAAGCGTCAATAGTTTTTACTACTGTCAAAATATGTACTGGTTGTTACACATACATGGTAATAGAGAAATAATGGTTTTCTCAATTATCTCCTTTCCTTGTAATTCTATCCTAAAATATTCATTTAAACATCATTTTGATTATACAAAAAAGAAAATTTAAAAAAAAAAATCGTTTTATTTCTCAAGAATAGCTATTAACTTAAATATGAAAACTAGAATCACCATATACAAAGCAATCATTTTGCCACACTTTGACTACTGTGCTACCAGAGCCGGATTATCCATAAGGCTAAATAGACTATAGCCTAGGGGTGCCGAAGCGCGAGGGGGCACTAAGGCAATTCAAAACTAACTAAATTTATCTCCCGACGGCCGACGTGACATGTACTGTTTACCATTGACTTTTGGAAAATAAATGCATTGTAACGTCATATAATGCATAAGGGGCTGGCGAAAAAAATAGCCATAAAATCGAGTTGAGATAATGAGCGTAAAAAAATGTTTAAGGAAAGACAAGCATAAAAAGTTTTTGTACCCGCCGTCTTATCTGGACCGAAATTAATAAATTTGTGTAAGCCTATGTAAACCCATTCTAAGTAACTATTTTGGTTACATTTTATAAGTATATTCGTATTAAGAATTATAAATACCAAAATACGTAAATATTCGTTTACTTATATTTATTTTTAAGAGATATCAGGATCTGAGAGAGAAGCAAATAATATGAAATAGAAAATGCGATATAATTTAAGTAGAGTCCTGTTCATACGTTTAAAGTAATTATCCATATCTGAAGTTTTTATTGCCGTAATCCTTCCCAGGCCCCCCGTATGGGGTACCGAGGAGCCCGCTAGAGATTTTGGAAATTTTTGTTTTCAAATTCCCCCCCCCGCTCATCAATTATCAAACGCGAGGGGCCCGCCAGAGATTTTTGGCAAAAATTTTTTTTTGCAAATTTCTCCCCTCTGCTCATCAATTATTAAGCACTGGGCGCCCGTTGTGTTTGGAAGGGCCCGTAGCGGGGACCCGCCAGAGATTTTGGCAATTTTTTTTTTCAAATTTCTTCCCTTCGCTCATCAATTATTAAGCGCGAGGGCCCGTAGGCTTTGCGGGGCCCGTAGTGGGGACCCGCCAGAGGTTTTGGCAAAATTTTATTTTCAAATTTCTCGCCCCCGCTCATCAATTATTATTAAGCGCGGGGGCCCGTAGCGAGGGCCTGCCAGAGATTTTGACAAAAAAAATTTTCCCGTTCATCAATTATTAGGCGTAGGGGACCTGATCCTTCCGGGTATAGCCGAAGGACTTCCTTATATCTACGTCGGTACTTTTTTTTTTATACAAGAAAATTATTTGTTATTTGATTATTTTATTTTGATAAAATTGTATTGTATAGTTCAGCGAAGAGATGTTTACCTAAACCCGCGGATAGTACAAAAACACATCCGACCTGCTCTGCACTTTATATAGAGGGCTACAGACGATCCAACCAACCAACCGACCTTCTCGGTACACTTTGGATATTGCCATGAGAACTCGTAAAAGTGAGCTGGTCTGCTGTCGGTATGCTTTGAAGACGCTGGAATTCCAGCTGACAGCTTTTACGAGTTGTCATGGAAATTTATTTTCAAAGTGTACCGAGAAGGTTGGTTGGATGGGTGGTTGGATCGTCTGTACACCTCTGTATACCTTCCGTGCCGGTCTCATTGTTCGTTCTAAAGCGCTAAAGCAAAAAACGCAGCAATTTGACCGGCATGCGCCAGTTCAACTTTTTGTGCCAATTAAGGAAATGTATACGTCTCCTATATGTCTTTTCGATATATCAACATTTTACAGGATTATTTATAGGAAAATAGGAACGGAAATAGATATTATATTTTTCCGCTCCTATAGTAATGCTGTGCTGTTGCCTTTATTATAGCCGCTGGCCACTTTTCCTGGTCATCAATGTTGATCAAAAATTTTTTTGTTTAGATTTCTTCCTCCCGCTCATCAATCAATTTTGTAAGTGGGACAAACATTTTTTTTCATATATCTCCGCCCTCCCCCCCCCCGCTCGTCAGTTTTGAATCTGGACAAAAAATGTTTTTTTCTTATGAATAAGAGGGCACAAATACATGATTAGCCTAGAGGCGCGCCAATCCTTAATCCGGTCCTGTGTGCTACTGTTTTGTATTTACTTGACCGAAGTAGTATTAATGAATTACAAATATTGCAGGATAAGGCGATGAGAATACAACTGTTAGTAACAAAATTTGAAAAATCACCCAATCAACATATATACCCCAAGCAAAGTTTATATTGCTACCGCTACCAAGAATTTTCGCAGAGAGAAAAGTTGGGCGTTTCGTCAAAACGAAGCTACTCACGAAAATGCAGCCTGTTAGTATTCATTAAAAAAAAAAGGGCGCTGTACTGTGGACTACGATTTTTATTAAACCATGTTTTCCTACTGTTAATACTTTTATCATTTACAGTGACCAGAAAGGTGAAATTGTGTTCTTCACTGCAGTTTTCTGCAATTATCTCTGTTGTTCCTATGTGTAATTAGTTGTCAACATCGCACAAACAAAATTTCCTAACTTTTGATTTTTATTATACAGGGTGCTCCTCTTAAAACTCCCCAGGCTTGTAACTTTCTTACTTTTTAAGCGAAAACCATGTTGGGCACATCAAATTGTAGATATTTTTAAGGCAACTAAACGCGTGTACAGAGAGATTGAAAAAAAATTTTTGAAAAAATTGTTAAGAAAGAAAACATAATTTCCTTGAATATTTTTTACCTCACTCTGTACGTGAACTGCGTTTTGTTTTCTTATAAAGGTTTTAATTCACTTCAATTTACGTTATTACGTCATATTCGAAATTCTTTTTGGTTTTAGAGAAAAAAATTAAAAACAGTCTTTCCAATTCAAAACTGATTTATTTTTAAATAACTTTGAAAAGAATGTAAATAATAATTTTATGCTTTATTTGTAACAGAACAACATAACAAAACAGCAACAAGAAACAAAAGAAGTTAATATTTTAAAAACAAACTTATATTAAAATGTACTAAAAAAAATTTTATTTTTTAAAATTTTGAAAATTTTTTATATTAATAACATAAATTGAAGCTAATTAAAACCTTTATAAGAAAACATTTGCACAGTTCATGTACAAAGAAATTAAGTTTCCTTTCTTAACAATTTATTCAAAAAAAATTTTTTAAATCACTCTATGCATGTTTAAAGGCTTTAAAAATGTCTACAATTTGATATGCCCAACATGATCATCGCTTCAAAAATAAAAAGTTACAAGTCTGGGGAGTTTTAAGTGGCGCACCCTGTATACATATATTATTCATGAATATCCCCCCTTTTTGCTCTACAGACTGTATTATCAATTAATAAATTACAAGGGAATAATTTAATAAATCAATTTGTAAGTAATAAAATTAAAACTTACAATTTTAAAAACTTTTGCATCATGTATATTTTAATACTTAACACACAGAAGATAATGAGGTGGACAAATAAAATTTATATTTATAGAATAAGTACACTTTTAACTCAAAATATTTTATGCATAAGCTACTCTGTCGTTTTCAATAAAGTAGAAAGCATAAACAGGCAATAAAAAATGGATATGGTTCATTTGTCAAGAATCATAAATTTCTTATAAACAATGTACATTATTCTGAAATAAAATTTACGTACTTTACAGGAATGTTTTCCGAATTCTTCGCTTAAATTTCACATGACGCAAACGAGATAATTATGAACTTTTATCTCTATTTATGCAAAAAATTACTATGTTCTATTCACAAGAGGTGAATTACCGAATGTTTAAAATACCAATAATAATAGTAATTCCAATAATTCGATTTTACTGGATCATCTAAATAACGCAAAAGGTCAACAAGATAAGTTCGACAACCTATGAGTTTTGACAACAAAATATGTTACATTATTTATTTTCTAATTTCATACACTCTGTGAAAAAAATAAAATAAGGATTGGCATTAAGTACTTATTGATAAATAGTGACATAAGTATAAATAATAAAATATAACGTTCAACAACAACAATAATAATATAAATATTAAATATACATTATATGATTATAAAAAGGAAACTCATTATTCTATCTTATCACAAATAGCTTCAACTTTAATTTGTGTCAATTAATGTTAAATATATCTGCATCATAGTTTATATCGTTAACTGCCAATGAACATATTTCAGGTGAGTTTGTACTAGCAGAAGTATTAAACGTACAGTCTTTCCATCTTAGTCTGGGGATTTTGATACATGAAAGCTCAAGGCACCTAAAGTTTGGTTATGTGATATGTCAAATATAAATATTAGAATTTTTTTATGGCGTGTAGTAAGAGAAGTTGTATTAAATTCTACTAGCTAACTTTGATAGGATATTAAGAAACACCATACTCTTAAGTTTCTTAAAAATATTTTTTGGACTTTTTCCAGCATATCAGTTTATAGGAATCTTCATTCAATCTAATAGAGCAGGAGCTAGGTGGCTTTTTCGGCACATCATCGTTTTATGAACTTGTGGTTTAATGGATGATAACGATTCATAAAATCGACTTCTGGCGGGGCGCACCTCCTGTCTAAAAATCAGTGAAATGATGTCATCGTTACAAATACACAGAGTGTTTACACATGTCAAAATACAAATGATAGAATAATTTATAGAATAGAATATTGATTAAAAATATACAGGGCTCATTTTTTCTCATATGTACACATTTTATGTTTAGAATGAATAAGATCGCCAGAAAGTGTGGGCCATTAGGAGGTGCAGCCAGAAAGGTAATAAAGATAATAATAATAATAATAATAATAATAATAATAATAATAATAATGATACAATACATCTGAGGCACGGTAGGAAGTCAAGTTAGCCGAAAGTGTTAAATTCCTGTATATTTAAGAGCCTATAGTACTTTTGTTGACACTAAGAACTTTCTGGGAAGGCTATTCTATTGCTGAAGGAGCTTATATTTACGTTTTAAAAAGGAGCCAGAACTTGTAACGATGAGTTTAGAGTTCTGAGATGAAATATGCGAAAAAAAAGACATTTTCTTCAAAAATCCTAAACATTTTCTTTCTGACTAGGCTTACTGACGGGAGTTTTTTTCTGGAATTTTTTTTCTGTGTTGAAAACATTTAAATAAACATGTTCAGCCTAAAAAAAGCTTATAACGATCATGTTATATAACTCCGTATCTTACATCTTTGACCTTTCTGGCTGCGCTCCTGACAGCCCACACTTTCTGGCGACAAAAAAAATGAGCCTTGTAACAATGATATAATTTCACTGATTTTAATATCTAGAACCCTGGCCAACTCGATGGGCTGACATATGCCAGAAGTCTATTTTGTCGTTATTTAAATTCGATAGAATTAATCAACACAGAAAATGCTTGTAACGATAAGTTTCCAAAAAAGCAACATAGCCCCCGCATCATAAGAATAAATCCTAATTTCCTATAGCATTCAGAGGTAAGAGCAGAGCTGTTATGTGATTGTTAAATAAAATATTATTATTATCTTTAATTTCCTTCAGTCTTTCAATCTGAATCTCGTTGATACTATATGCCATTACGATAGGATCTTTCTTTTTCTTATAGAACATACTGCATTGTGATTGATTTTAGGCTAGGTCATTGTATTTGCAAAAAGTAGAAGTGGCCTCGAGGTCATGCTATAACCTTTCAGAGTCATTGGATTGTTAACTTGGAGCGAGGAGTCAACCGCGCCCAAAATTTTGTACACCAAATTTCCTCCTTGACGAAGATTACACAGATTTCCGAAGATTTTCTGGGATTTCCTTAACATTTCCTCGGATTTCTTTAAAATTTCCTCGAATTTTTTTCAAAAAAATTTTTGAAGAGCAAGGGGAGAAATCCAAAAAGCAAAAGATTTCCTGAGATTTCCTGGGATTTCCTAAGATTTCTTCGTATTTCCCTAAATTTCTTCGGATTTTCTAAGATTTCCTCGGATTTCCTTCTGAATGTACACAGATTTCCTTCGCGGTTTACCCCTCGACTTGGAGAAACAATTTTACCTCAATAAAATTTCAAAAATAAGTTAACGTCAAAGCACAAATTTATAATTTGACATTTCTAAAGCGAAGCTACTGAGACAAGTTCAATTGTTTTCAATGCACTCATATATCCGGCTATACACAAGTGTTACTTTTTTCACACTTTTTATTTTTTCACTATTACCATAAATATATGTTTTACGCACAAAAAATAATGAAAAAAAGTACAGTTTTTTAAACATTCGTAGAAAAATATGATTTTAACTCCATTAGGTCTTTAAAAGAATTTATTTTTAATAAGGAGGCGTTTTTGTAATGTAAGAATGAAAAATCGATTTTTCCAGAAAAATAGTAAAACACCCAAAATCACAACTTCGTATCTCTGATCGTATTATCTTTCAATATCCAAAATACCTATATTGCATTTTTTATTATTTTGATTTATATTTCAAATTTTAACAGTTTAAATTAAAAAATATATTTTTAGAATTTTCCGGAAATATCTGATTTGTATTAGATTCTTTGTTATTTATAATAAACATAATATTTTCGAGCCTAGACTGTTGTGTATTCTTATGCATACATTGATTAGTCTAATAGTGATGAATTTGTTTAGATATTATATTTAAGCCCCCCCCATATCTTCAGACCAGCATATCAAGAGCAAACAATATGAAAATCTGATTTCTTTTGTTTGCATACCAATTACTCATAACTCAAGGACGAGAAACAACTGCCCCACTAACAGGTAAAGATTACAATGCAAATGAGAATTGCATGTTAGTTACAAAAATTTCCATTGGAAAATAAACAGTACATTGATAAACTTACACAAAAAACGTGAAACTTTCACTTTTAGTTTTCACAAATACAAATAAATTAGAATATAATTAATTAATGTTAATTTAAACTCCATCAACAAATTACTATGTAATTAGGATTTGATTTATGACCCAGATAAACATTTCAATACACTTTAATCTTTAAGGAAATGCAGTAAAAAAAAATTCACATAGTTTGTTAATATAAAAAGAACGTAAATTATAACCCTGAGGAGGCTGTGTTTATGTAATAAGTATAATAAAAACACAGTTAAGCCAACAAGTCATCTAAAAATTGCTTTTTTCATACCACAGCTGAAATATTAATCGTAAATGAAATAAAAACATACATGTTATGGATCACATGGAACATCTATAGACTCGTATGTAAAAACTAGCAGTCAGGCAACGATTCTATTTAATTTAAAAAAGGGATTATTATTTGCTGATAGTGGCTTCCGAATAAATGTTTTTCCTATTCATACCAAATGTTTATAGACATAGATATGTACAATTATACTGCCAGTTTCTATTACTTAGCCGGGACAATTTAGTTCCGCGTAGAATATATCTCCACACCATAGCACACCATTAAGAGACGATACTAGTGCTTTCTGTGGAGTACAGTCAGTCAATCCGAAGCAGTTGCAGCGAACAGAGGTGCCTACCAATAATCAGCTGTCAAACGTAAGTGAATATGTCCGTAAAATTAAGTCCAACTTTTCGGACTTTGCAAATATTTCTTAAAAAGTAAATCTTTTTACGAAACTGTTCTGTCAGCAAAACCGAATGTGACGAAAATTTCACAAGTGCCGTCTACGTTACTCATTACCTAACTGCATCATCTCTCCCGCTATTCAGCAAGAGAACGGAACTGGCAAGTCAGTTCCACACGAACTCCGCCAGCAGCCAGACGTGGCCAGGCAGCATTCCCAAACCCAAGCCCCTCCAAACCGCTAGTCCAGAAGTTAGTCTGTGAGCAGCATCGAAGCCAACCGTACGTGCCAGGAGCAACCAAAGAGTTTAAGTAAAGATAATAGTAATAATAATAGGTAGTGGCTTAGCTAATATTAAGAACTTGTATTTTTCTTTGTGTTTATTTAACGATTTTACTGTTTGTGTTCTCAAGGTATCCGTAGTATGTGTTAATGCGGGTAAGCTGTGAATATAAAGATAAAGTAAAGGTTCCTGGGATCTCCGTAGTATGTGTTAATGCGGAGAAATCAGCGCTACCTTTTTAATATCTATCCCGTGATTGTGGGCTTAGAGTATGTGTAGTATGTGTTAATGCGCGCACGCTGTGTCCACAGAGAAAGCGTTTTTGGGATCTCCGTAATATGTGTTAATGCGGAGAAATCAGGACGCTCACCAAATTTCAGGTCCAGGGTACGAGCTCACACCAAGGTGCCAACAATCTTGTTCCTGTGGCTAGCTCTGGTGTGCTCAGGGTATGCGTAGTATGTGTTAATGCACTTACGCTGTGGACAAAGAGAAAGCGTCCCTGGGGTCTCCGTAGTATGTGTTAATGACTGTACATAACTTAACCGTTTCTGCCACCCGCCTTGTAACCTGTCACCTTGTCACTTCGCACCATTAACCAACCATCCATCGCCACCCTTACACCAAATTCACGTTACGCCTCTGCTTCGCTTCTGTCTGCTATAAGTAACATCACCATAGCATCGCCGTAACCATATCATAGCCTGGGTTTTGAGTTGGTACTGTAGCATATAGGAAATAAATAGATGTTGTTTACAGAATCGTACGTTTTACTGCTATGTGTGTGAAAGTCTGATTTTCCCTATTTCGACCCACTGGAATTTACCGTTTCTCCACTGTAATTACTCCAGCCCTACTGTACAGGCTGTTTGAGGAACGTGGCATTTCCCCACATAATATAAGAAACTGGCGCCCGAGCAACCACTCTGTAAATACCGTTGTTGCTAAGGTGCCAAAAGTGACCCTTTTCAGCCTCACCGAAAAATACGTCACACTACTATACCTCGAACCAGAACTGATTTTCCATAAAATTAGGTGGGATCAAGGTCTTAAGTACGTATGCCACTGCATGTCAAATCAGCAAATATTTGTTAGTCGGTTTATGAATTATTAGCCCTTTTTAAAAAAATATTTCAAAAATACGAACATTTCTAAATGTATGTTATGCCACTCAACTTTCAGACACAAAATACAGACCAAATAATTTGAAGAAAATTAAAACAGTGCTTGAAATAAATTTCTACCTGAAACATTATTGTGAACCGATGCAGGGTTGCCACAGAAATTTCAGTTTCAATTTTCCTGACTTTCCCTGACCAATTTTCAAAAATTTCCCTGTCTCTCGACTTTAAAAGGTACCAGGAAGAAAATGAATGTTTTTTAATACAGCCTCTACCATCCCCATAGCCATTTTTACGCCTTCTTTTTATTTTATTTTTTTTTTAATTTCAAAATTAGAAATACGTACAAATCAAAACTACTAATCTAAAGAACAAGTCCTATACAGGGTGTTCAAGTAATTCTCCTGAAAATGTTTTTTTATGAATATTTTCGAAACGTCTAAAGATAAACAAATGATAATTTACACAGGAATTTAACTTTTTATGCTTTTTAAGACAAAATGACAACTATGTACGAAAATCATTCAGGAGCGGGTGAAACTGGGGGGGCTAGGTATAATTTAGCCACAACTTTATTGTATGACACTTTTACATTAATTTATGAGCAGAATTTAAAAATTTCAAGTTTTCTACACAAAAAAAGTCTCTTGTGTTTTTTCTCTAAAATTATCAGTTTTTGAGTAAATCTTATCTGAACTTTATTAATTAGTAACCATTATTACCAGCATTCCTGGTATGCAGGAGTGTGCCATGATTGTAATGTTTGTAACAAATGAAAAATAATCTAGCATGCAATGCCAGAATGACAATAATGACGTTGTTTTTTGTGTTTTCTGTAGTTCATTGTTCTGTAGTTTTATTATTTCCTTTTGGAAAAAGTGTTCTATTTAAAAGTAAAAAATGGTCATGTTTAGTAATGTGGAGTACGTGGATATTCATTTTATAATGGAAAAACGAATGCCGTGCTACGCGAATATCGCAGAAGATTTCCCAATAGAAGGAAACCATCTAAAGATGTTATTCGAACCCACCTAGAATTTAGAAATGTTGGACTTAAAAGAGGTCCAAGAAATGAAGAACAGCGAAATGGGCGATTTAAAAACATAATTTTGGCCAAATTTAACAATAATAAATTAAGTATCAGAAGAGCGGTCCAACAGCTGCGTGCGCAAGATGTGCATGTTTCCAAAAACAAAGTTTTTCGGATTCTGAAAAAAGACCACAGAAAAGCTTTTCGAATGCAGCCAGTCTAAAGCCTTCAACCAGGTGATCCCGAAAGGCGTATCAATTTTTGTAATTGGTTTATAAATGCCATGGAACAAGATCCCGATTTCGGAAGTAAAATTATTTGGACTGATGAAGCTACCTTTAACCGTAATGGATCGATTAATTTTAATAATTTAAGAATCCGGGCTCATCGGAATCCTCATATAATTCACCCTAGGACATTTCAACAGGAGTTTAGCGTTAATGTATGGTGTGGTGTTATAAACGGGACTTTTTGTGGGCCCCACATCCTTCCTCCAAGTTTAAATGGACTATTATTTAATGATTTTTTAAATAACCATTTTTTTCAATATCTCGAGGATATTCCTCTTAATTTAAGAAATGAATGCTGGTTTCAAATGGACGAAGCTCCTGCACATTTTGCTGTTGAGAACCGTTTGTGGGTAAACAATAATTATCCTGAACGGTGGATCGGTCGATTAGGAGCAAGAGCCTGGCCACCCCGTGCACCGGATTTAACTCCAGTTGATTTTTTTGTCTGGGGCTATTTAAAGGACAAAGTCTACGCAAACCCTGTAAACACAAGAGAAGAGTTAATAGAAAGAATTCTCGAAGAATGTGAAAATTTGCGGGCTAATCCTGATTTCATTCGTAAAGCTACACACTCTGTACGGCGCAGATGTGAGAAATGTGTTGATGCTGGCGGAATGAACTTTGAACAACTCTAGTAATTTGTAATTTACCTTACTTTAATCTAATTCATTGTTGTCTAATAAAATATAATGTAATCAAATTTTGTTTTACTGTCATTGTTTTTTCTGTTCTGCTAAAATATTCATAAAAAACTATTCCCGAATAAAGTTCAGATAAGATTTACTCAAAAACTGATAATTTTAGAGAAAAAACACGAGACTTTATTTGTGTAAAAAACTTCAAATTTTTAAGTTCTGCTCATAAATTAATATAAAAGTGTCACACAATAAAGTTGGGGCTAAATTATACCTAGGCCCCCCCAGTTTCACCCGCTCCTGAATGATTTTCGTACAGAGTTGTCATTTTGTCTTAAAAAGCATAAAAAGGTAAATTCCTGTGTAAATTATCATTTGTTTATCTTTAGACGTTTCGAAAATATTCATAAAAAAACATTTTCAGGAGAATTACTTGAACACCCTGTATCTCGGAAACTAAGTACTTCCTGACCCATGTTTATAGGAACTTTTTTCTTATTTTAAAAAGTTGTACTGCTTAGTGAAGTTTGGCCTATGCAATTCGGGACACCCTGTGTATATAGCACTATATAGCACCAAATGCCAAGACTAAAAAATGCAAGTTATTAATTTACCTTTTAATAAAGGAACAAAATACAAAATTTTTAAACTAAAAAAATTCATCACAGTTGCATGTTTTAATAATTTTTTCCTCTCTTTCTTAGATTTTTTGTTGTTTTTCCTGACTTTCGGCCTAAATCTCAAGGCTTCCCCGACTTTCCCTGACCAAAATTAAATTCCCCGACTTTCCAGGTCGTACTATGTATTACTATGTACTATGTACTAAATACAGGGTGTTCCATTTGAAAATCTAAAGTTTTAGTTGCATTGAAACACCCTACTGAAATAAATCTAAAATGTAAAATTAGTGTAGAAAATTTTAATAGTAATAATAATAATCGTAAATAATACACATCCAACTAATATTATAAAAGCACATTAAAAAATCTGTTTTCTGAAAACATTGTAGTTCTTTGATGATTGTTAATAAGGTTCATTTAAAATGGAAAATTCCAAGATACACATCAAGTTAATAAGAAAATTACTAAAGTATATATTTTTACTCAGCCTTGTTAAAAAAAGTGTTGATACAAGAAAATGGACGAATGAGATCATTCCCATTATTGAATAATCGTTTCTACGCAAGTCTTTTAACAATATTTCTACGTTTTTAACAGTACCTATTGATAAAAATCGTGATTTAAAAAAAAAATCAAAAACCGCTGATTTATCCACTGATTCAATAAATAAATGCAAAAATGAGAATAACTGCAAAGTTACTTGTTTGGTCACAGATAATGCGACAAACATGAACGATGAGCAAAAAAATTGCCGAGGCCCTGGATTACCTCATTATAACATGCGGGTGTTCTGCCCATATACTGAATTTGCTTTCCAAAGAATTGGAAGTTACAAAAGTAATATTTTAAAATATTTTCGCACACTTGCCAAATGCTTGGTACAAAGAAAAAAAGTGGCAAGAAACTTACATTACCACAAGATGTTAGATGCCTTGAGGTTTATGTTCTTGCAAACCTGTGAAGAACACAAAGATGGCATTGATCCATTAATTTTTGAAAAATTGTCGAATATTCGAATTAAAAGAATGGCCGAAGACTTTTTAAAATTGCTGAAACCAATTTCCATGACACTTGACAGATTTCAGCAAAAAAGTACCAGTTTGTCCCTTGCAGTTGAGGAATGGAAAAGAAGTGCCGTTTTTTACAGTGTTTAAGATTAGGACAGAAATTTAAAGCAATGTCAGATATTTGAAAGGAGATATGAACAAGCTTTAACGCCATTTCACTTTTTGGCATATCTGCTAGATCCTATCAGAAATAAAAACAAATACCCACTGTTGAAAGCTTTAGATATAGTTTTCCAACATTTTTCTGTCATTATCACCATTAATAATTAAATTGGAAGCGATAGATTAGGCAATGAGAAAGCATCTAAATTAGTATTTCTCTTTAAACATTATAATACTTAATATGTCTTGTTTTGTACTGTTTTGAAAAATATATATTTTTATTTTTATATGCTCATAATATGTTTGTTAAGTTAATATTTTAAGCCTTTGAATTAAAGGTTTTCAAAGTTTTATTTTGGAAATAAAAATTTTTACTAATAAAGTTTGTATTTTTTTTTATACTTAACATTTAAGTCTGAAAAAAAATCAGGATTTTTCAAAATAAAAATTGCGCTAAATTTTAATCGTGATTTAAATCAGCTCAACCCTGGTTTTAACCAGTGCCTGTATTGGAATTATATAAAAAATATCTTACCCCTCTCCAGTTAGTGCACAACAAGACTGTATATGCCACTGTTGTTGCTTAATTGAGGTTAGATCTAGTTCTTTTGAAATTTCTGAAGCACTCATCGAACCCTTGACATCTTGTTTATTTGCATACACTAATACACCAGCCTTTGATAACTCTTCATTCGCTAACATTTTGTACAATTCTTCCCTTATTACTGACAACCGCTCTCTATCGGTTGAATCTACCACTACTATAACAAACTGAAAAAAAAAAAAAAATAGTTTTTAAGGTACTTATATTCATGCTACATCTGAATGGAAGTAATGTAATCACTCTAGTTCTATAGAATGGGAGCCCATAACCCATATCACAAAAAAAAAGTATAAAAGTATTCATCTTGAAATAAAGACGATATTTTATCTGACTGAATAATTGCTATAGGTAAAGAAAATTTCTTACCGCAATTTTCTACTGAACGCTAAACAAATAAAATCATGTAGGTATCACTATTATTATATGGCCAGTTAAATTACACAAAACAATGGTGATCGGGTGTTTTGAAATTTGGCATGCTTGTTCGTTGGTACCTACAGTATATCATACTAAAAATCCTGATGGGTGGGGGGGGTGAGGAAGCTGTTTACGGAAGGTTTCTCTGTGGAAGTTTTATGCATATATCTCCATAATTATCAATCCCAGTGAAAATTATTCTATATACAAAATTGAAGTAGATCAAATTTACTACAAGAAAGGTCCTATTCATTTTTGTTGTAGGATTAATACTGTCAAAGTTATAGGGTAGACAAAATATAGGTATTTCAAGAAATCATTTACTAGAGATTCATCATTATATTTAAAGTATTACATGTACATTTGTGTACACGTGGACATTTTTTATTAAGCACACAAAAATATGAAGATGCACAAGATATCTAAAGCGCAATATACATGTTCGCACCGACTTTATGTAGGTTGATATAATAATTTTACCTTAAAATATCATTAAAGCATTTTTAATAAGACTATTATGAAATAATTAATAGTTGCCGTCACGTGTTGCCGATTGGCAGTATCTATGAAATACGGTATATAACATACAATGCGTTTTCAGGTTCGAGTGAACTTTCCGTAGGTTAGACGAAACACAACAATTTTACCTTAAACTGATATTAAGGTATTTTTAATAAGGCTATTACCAATACAAATATAATCTGCAGTCGGGCGTTGCCGAATACGTAATAAACTATGACTTTTGGCATAAAAATTTTATATACAGAATAGCATAGGAGACTATTACGAAACAAATTAAAGTTGCACTCAGGCGTGATCGACTTCGAATATCTATTTATCTATTTTTATTTAATGGCACCCTTGAAAGGTGAATCGTACCGTGTCCATGTAAAATATGAGGTATTCGCAGTCGAACTGCAACTTCTACTTGTTTCTATTATTCCCAGTTTTATATAAATTATATTTTAATCTCGAAGAAGATGAGGAGTATGAGCCACCACCTCAGCTGACAACAAGAGAGCAAAAATGATGTGATTTTTGTTATGATTTGTCGTCATTACATGCACTGAATCTACATTACTTAACATGCCTTAACATCATTTTATTTTTTTAAATTTTTTTAAATTAAATTTAATTTCAATGAATGAATGAATGAATGAACGACTTTATTGATTGATTTGTTAGGATATTTTTTTACAATTAATATTAAGATTAAGCAATAATAATTATTCAAATCTTACTTCTAACTATAAACTAAAAAAAAGAACAGTAAGAAAATGTGAATAGAAATAATAAAAAATAAAATATGAACAAAGTAACATGCACACATGACAGAATATAAGATTTTACATCTAAATCAAGATATCTAGTAATAAATTTAATTATTTACAATATTTTCTCATTAATGAAAATTCCTAATCTGTGTTTAAATTCTCGAACTGTTACTGGGTTTTTTAAAGAGTCAGGTAAATTATTATCCTGGACAAAGCCCTTAAATAACAAGGTTTTCATATTTAATGACGTATTTTGTCTATATATATGTAACTGTTGGTTGTTTCTTGTATTATGCTCATGCATCTGGTTATTAAATACTATATATTTATTAAAATAGCTGGGTAAATGATTATGCAACATTTTGTAAACAAAGACCAACAACAACAAGCATTTATTAATGTTACATGATACAATATGCGCCATTCCGGAGTCCGTCCCGGAGCCAGCCAGACAACCACGGCGAACATCGCCGAGGTGGGTGTGAAGCTGGGCGGGGAGGGTCCGGTTTGGCGGTGACGAAAATTACTTGGTGAGTTAAAACTCCTGCCTAATGGAAAAAGGCTTAAATTTAACAATATCGTGCAACGTAGTACATGAGGGTAAGTACTTAAAAATAATTAAAATTAAAACTGAAAAACTATCGATTTCGCGCACACGCGAACACTTAAAAATTTTGATTGCTGGCACGGGAAAACAAAACTCAAAGAAAAAACCCGTTTGAGACAATTCCACCCTGGTAGTCTTCCTGATGCCAGGAAAGTGTCGTGGATAGTTAAAAGTGTGTAATGTTATCTGAAATTTTGGTTTATTAAGAGTTTATTGGTCGAGACTGAATTTAGAGACAAAAATGGATAAGGAACAAGAAAGGTAAAAACAAACAGGGGGAATAGAAGGGGGTTGGTTGTAGGTTTTGGTGAAGATTAAAGGTGGGGACGTGGGGAGATGGGGAGAGAAGAAGTTGTCGTAGAGGAAAGTGTGGCTAGAGAAGTTGCCGAAAGATAGGCAACGCCTGGTATGGTAGGCGTTGTCGGATATCGAAAAGGATCGCATTATGCTATCTGATTCGTGTTATGTTGCGGGTTAGCGGACTATCGCCCAGTTTGAATTGATAGAATTTTTGGGAGATTTCTTGGACGTAGTCCGCTAGTGGCGTTATGTCGTGGCAACGATTATATAGATCTCTAAGGGAGGTGTATCTGCCCGAATCAGAGATGAGGCGCATAAATTTGTGTTCGAGAACTCGGAGTTTTCTCATTGTCGTGGTTGGTATGCTGCACCACACCGGCGCCGCGTATGTGATGGCCGGCCTGATCACCATCGTAAACAAAGACCATTGCTAAATATTCTAATCTATTTTTTATTGAAAACCACTGTAATGATGAAAGCATTAATTGTATCGGTGTATGTCTGCTGTATTTCAAAACAATCCTCATAGCCCTATTTTGAAGTTTTTGTAATGCTGATATTTTATTTAGAACAAAAGTATACATAATAGTAGCGCAATATTCAAAATGAGGTTGAATTATTGTTTTGAACACAGTAATTTTAGAGTTTATAGATAAATGCTGGGATACCCGAGAAAAAAAATACAGTTACTTAGTAATCTTCTTTTGTATATAAATAAAATGTGAATTAAATTGTAAAGAATTATGTACCATAACTCATAAATATTTAACTTCTGTTACTATATCAATATTCATGTTGTCAACCGTTAGAATAATCTGATCAGTATGTATGTTTTTGTATTTGTATGGTGTTGTAATTATCATACTTGTTTTACTAACATTTAGATTTAGTTTGTTGATTTTTAAGTATGTTTTTTAGTGAATTATTCATTTTTGCTATGGCAATGCCTAGATTTTTATCACTTACTGATAAAAGGGTGTCATCTGCAAATAAATGTATGTAATCACAATCATGATAGTCTTGGATGTCATTAATATAAATGAATGGTTGTGTTTATTATATGAATGCTTCCACGTATTACGGATGCCAAAAAACGTAAGGCAAAAAAAATTTTTCAAAAATTTGCGAATTTGACGAGCTTGTACCTCGAAAACTACAACAGATACGAAAAAAATTGTTGTAGGAAATTCTGTCAGCTTTAATTTTGCATATAGCCACTTTTTGGTTAGGGCTAACCGTTTTTGAGATATGAGCGAAAAACCAAAAACCAAAGACCTTCTTCTTGTCCCCCTGCAGCCCCCACACCTCCTATGTTCAGGGACTTTTGGTATGTTTACCTCCAAACACAGCCCTGAAGTAAAACATTGGGATCTCGGCATTTCCCTTCATTGACAACACTAGTGTTCAAACAATTTTATTTTAACCATTACCTGTCAACACGCATTTTCATATTCAGGCATCCCTGTGAAATAATTGGATCAGAAAATTTTTCCATACCCATATGCTAACACGTGTTGGTCTAAGTTGCGTGTTGGGAATTATTTAATATCTTTCTCTACTGATAAGTATGTAGGTGCCTTATCAAATATGAATAGTAACATATAGTACTTAATCATCATTTACATATTTTAAAAAACATTTAGATTAATGAAATAAAAAAAACATATTAAAAACAATTTGGCAAATTCGTGCTTAATCATTTTATTGGGGGAGATTATTTTTGTTTAGTTTTATCAATATATTATTAGATTAAGCCTATGCTTATTAAAAATTAATGCTAATGCTTTTAGCTTTATTGTTCATACACAAAGAATACATCCATTCAGTTAGAAGCAACACAACAAACATTTTCGATAATTAAATGCATTAATAGAAAACAAAATACAGGGTGGCCCACCGAAAACATTAAGGAAAATTATTCAGATTAAAAAGTATAGTCCTATGCAAAATTTCAAGAACATACGCCTACTTTGATGATTTTGATTTTTTCAATATAATTGCATTTTACGAAAAAAAAAAATAGTATGCCAGTTTACTAAAGTGTTTGATCTAATATATAATGGAGTAAACACTTTAGTAAACCGGCAACAATTTTTTTGTTTCGCAAAATGCAATTATATTAAAAAAATCAAAATCATCAAAGTAGGCCTATGTTCTTGAAATTTTGCATAGGACTATAACTTTTTAATCTGAATAACTTTCTTTAATGACATTTTGTTGTATCTTATACAGAAAAGGTACTTTACCTAACATGAAATTAGTTTTTGCTTAACTATCATGGTCTACATGATTTTAAAAAACAAAAGTACACCCAAAATTGCTTTTTAGATAAGCAGGGGTGAACCTCCAAATATGAAAAAAAAAAATCGAAGATTTTTTGTCCATTTCACCTATACCGCACTCAATCGGAGGACACGCTGTATGTTCCTTTCCAACTATATCAACATTTTACAGTAAGAATTGAAAAAATGAGTGAATGCTTGTGATTAAATTGCTAATAATTTTGATTTTGTTTTATAATTTGAAAAATTTGAATGATGCGGACTTACGCAAGCATTCAGAAAAACTTCAATCTATATACTGCGAAGATTTGGACAAATCGTTTCCTGAGGAATGCGTACAATTGAAATACTTGAGAATACAGAGAAAGTCAGCAATATCAGACAACTTTTAGTATTTATTAGAGAGAAAAACATCATCACAATGTTTCCCAACATAGAAATTGCATTAAGAATATTTTTAACTTTGCTGATAACAAATGAAGTGGGGAGAGGTCATTTTCTACTTTAAAGCGGACGAAAATGTACTTGAATTCAATTAGACAAGAATTTGGCAGTATTGTCTATAAATGGTGAAATGACAAACATTCTTGATTTTAACAATATTATAGAAGAGTTCGCAGGCAAGAAATCAAGAAAAAGGATATAATGTCTTTATTTCATTCTCTTATTATTACATTTACTGTTTACGTTTAGTTTAGAAACCTACTTTTTGAAGACAATACAAATTTCTAACTTTTAGTTTGAAGCCGTTTGACTTTGAAAAATTCAAAATTTTCGCAATTTGAAACCCCATAACCCCACCTACGAATAAGGGGGCGCAAATATTTCATTAGCCTAGGGATGCACCAATCCTTAAACCGGCCCTGTTAATAAGACTAAACACATTTGGATAGAGGTTGGTATAGAAAAATCTTGCGTTGAAATAAACGACAAATTGAAGGTCTTCACATGTTCCACGCATTTACTGGGTGCAATGTGACAGAGGCTATTTTCTTATCTTATCTTATCTTATCTTATACCTTGAAAGCGTTGACACCTCACCTGAAACTATCTAGCGAAGAACAGCTGCATATGTTGAAAAAAGAACCCCGCACCAAATACATGGGAAAACAGATCTCATAGGAAAGTTTGTAATTTTGGGAAAAAGGAGTTCTCGTTGTCCCGATCAAACTTTCAAATGTAACCTGAGTCTGATAATCAGTTGAGTTACAGGCAGTCGAAAAATGTTTAAAGTAGTTATTTTCTCTTCTCACGGATCGCTATGTCTATGACTATATACAGATGTATATATGTTGTTTCTTAGGTTTTCGCGGGTGTTAAATGAAGTATTGGTGTACTTCCGAGTGTCTTCCCACGTAGTTGATAGACAGAGACAAACGTGGCTGCAGCAGGAGCCACGTTTGTCTAAACGACGTTTCGGCAGAATCCCATCTGCCATCTTCAGGTTCTCACTGAAAGCTGTCTACTGCTGCTCCTTGTTGCTCGAACTTTCGACTGCCTGTAACTCGGAAACGGCGGGTTTTTAGACCCAGGTTACATTTGAAAGTTTGATCAGGACGAGAACTCCCTTTTCTCAAAGTTACAAAACTTTTCACGGAGATCCATTTTCCCATGTATTTGGTGTGGTGTAACTAGGTACTTTGTTATATGTTTGGATTCAGAGGCTCAAAGACTGGAGGATTGCTGGATGAGCTTATTTACAAAAAAAAAAAGAAAATAAAATTAAAAAAAAATAGATGTATTTGATAATCTTCCCCCACATTAAATATATTTTTATTGAATGTTAGAACCCTTGTTTGGGACCAATTAACCATTGCAAATGTTGGAATAGTTGCCATTTTGGACAACTATATTAAAAACGAAAATTAAAAGCGTAAGTATTGATCAATTGCAACTAAAAAATAGAAAAAGCAACCGGAAACTTTGATGATGTTTTATAAAAAATAAATAAATAAAATGTACATACATTTATCTACATGTATACTGCAATTAGAACTGTAATGGTACTCGTGTATTTGTTTATTTATTTAGTTAAAATAATTTTTTCTTTATAAATGTACAAATTTATTAGTTGTTTTTACGTGTGTGGGTTGCTTAAATTGGTAAATCATTTGTTAGAAGTCTCTGTAACAAATTGAAATTTTTATGTATATTAACTCAAAAAAAAATCGTTCCAAAAGTGCACCAGATAAACTAATGGCAAGTACAACCTTATATAGAATAATTTTCACGTCTCAGAAGTCCTAACTGCATGATCATAGTGTATTTATATAAATCAGTGAATACATCTTATCACCCAATTTCACTATCAAGAAGTTTTTTGTTGATTGGAATTAAAATAAAGGCGGCCATACACTAACAAGCATCTAATTCAATCCTCTGACTGCCTAAATTTAAAAGTATATAAATAAATAAAGTATATAAATAGATATTATTTAATACGAAATGAATAATGAAAACACTGATAACCAACTATTGAAAAAACTTATAGAATCTATACAGGACGCAAACGATAAACAAACAAAGGAAATTAAGGCGCATATTGATACAGAAATTGCAACAATAAAGAAAATTATACAAGAGGAAACAGATAAGAGAGTGACCTTAGAAACGCAATACAGGGAACTAAAACTAAAATACCAGAACTTGGAAAAGGCTCTGAGAAAAAATAATATAATAATATTCGATCTTCATAATGATACAGAAAAAAGCCTGTTAGAGTTTACAGTTGAGACATTAAATAAGCATCTAAATATTACGTTAACTAAAAACGATATAAATAACATATTCACGATTGGAAAACAAACTCAAAATAAACCTATAATAGTGAAGTTTGTCTCATTTCTCACGAAAATTGAAATATTGAAAGTCGCCTCCAGATTAAAAGGAACCAACATATCAATCGCAAAAGAACTCACGTTAGAAGAAAGAAAAAGAAATAAAATTTTAAAACAACACCTAAAAGAGGCTCGCTCCAAAGGTCTAAGTGCCCATATAAAAAATAATATATTATATGTAAATGAGGAGCAATTTACAGCAGAGCAGCTAGCGGACAATGAAAGGGACTCTCTATCTGAAACAGAGGATATAGACGAAGCAACTAAGGAAGACAACACCGAGACATTAAGACAAACAACTAAACCAAACAGCGCACCACCCACCCCTACACAAAAAAATAATGGTAATCTCGACACTGTGAACGAAAACATACCTGAAGCAGCCACAGACGTTTTCTCCTTAAAAAGAAAAGGAATACAACCATTCCAGCAAAGATCCTCTCCAAGATTACATGAGATAGAAAATAAAAAGAAGTAATTGAACTCTAGTGAGTGCTAAATGTTACTAGTAGTCCCTATTCAATAATAAAAAATAAAACCATTTATTATTCTAAATGTTTTAGTTTAATTTTCGATAGATTTTATAAATAATTTTAGGTAAATTAATATTATTCATATATGATTACTAAACTGAATCATGGATCGATATATCAGAGACTTTGATGAAAGTGGCGTCGAAACTTACCCTTTATCAGATACTAGTGAATGTAATGATGTATACGAAATTAACAATAAAACAAGTAACTTCAAAATTATACATAACAATATTCGCAGTATAGCAAAAAATTTAGATCAATTTAAAATTTTTTTGGAACAATTTAATTTTAGTTTTGATTGTATAATTTTTACTGAAACTTTTTGTATCTGTGAGGCAGAATTAAATATGTTTAACATTAACGGGTACCATTTAATCTACAACGAAGGGGAAATAAATAAAAATGATGGAGTTATTGTCTACATTAAAGAAAACATAAATTATGAATACAAAGTAATCAAAATCAACAATCTCAATGTTTTAAAAATAGACATTTTTAATTTTTACAAAAATGATATTAGCCTATTAGCTATATATAGACCTCCATCACTGTGTCCACGAGAATTTAATAATTCTTTAGATGAATACCTGTCTGAAAACAGAAATTACTTCAATTATAATATAATTATAGGGGATATCAATATAGACATTTATGAACCAAATGATGAGGTCTCATCGGAGTATTTAAATATTCTATATTCCCATGGTTTTATATCGTATATAAATGGTATCACAAGAGAGCAAAATGGAAGTCGTAGCTGCTTGGATCATATCTTTATTAGAACAACAAAAAACCCCAAAGAACAAATAATGTCGATACCCTGTATTATTAAAACGAGGATAACTGATCACTACGTAACATCTATACAAATTATATTGAATACTGAGGATTTAAAGCCTCTAAAAAACAATAGGATTATCAAATACATTGATTATAAAAAATTGAAAAACAAACTTAATGAATTGTCATGGGAGGAATTGCATGCTAAAAATGTTGAAACTGGTACTAACTATTTTATTCATATTTTGCAAAACATGATAAATACTTGTACAAATATTGTAAAAATTAAGCATAAAAATGTGAAAAGAAAAGACTGGATTACAAAAAAACTTATAAATGACATTAATAAAAGGGATAAGATGTATAGTCAACTAAAAGCAAATCCAAACAACGAAATAATGAGAATACAATATAAAAAATTCAGTAATGACTTAAATAACTCAATAAAAAATGAAAAGTCTAACTATTATAAACAAAAAATTGAAAAAAACAAATTATCTTCTAAACATTTGTGGGAGATTACAAACGAATACTGTGGAATACATAAAAATAAAAAAACGGTAATACCTAATGTAAAAAATGATAAAGGTGACAAAGTAACACATGATTGTGAGAAAGCCAATGTATTCAATGCTTTCTTTAGTACCATAGGAAAGTCTCTGGCTGATAAAATCCACCCAAATCTAAATACACCATTTGAAAGAAAAATACAAACCAATTCAATATTTTTGTATCCAACAACGATCTCAGAAATAAAAAAAATAATAAATCAAATGAAAACTAAAACAACTCCTGGAATAGATGGAATTACAGTTGCCACCTTAAAAGAAATCGCTGAGTATATTGTTACACCTTTATCTCTCCTAATTAATAAATCAATAGCTGTAGGAGAATTTCCATCAGCCTTTAAGGTGTCAATTGTAAAACCAATATATAAAAGTGGACAAAAAGAAGAAGTGACAAACTATAGGCCTATCTCGCTAATTACTAACCTTGCTAAAATTTTTGAAAAAGTGATCAAAATTAGAATTGTGGGTTATTTGGAGAAATATAATTTACTAAATGACTCACAATTTGGTTTTAGAAAAGGTAAAAGTACCCAAGATGCAATTGCTTGCTTAGTTAGTAAAATATATCAGGCGCTGGATAGTCGACAAAAATGTTTAACGGTATTTATCGACCTAAAAAAAGCTTTTGATACGGTATGCCATACTCAACTAATATGCAGCTTAGAAAGTTTAGGTTTCAGAGGTAATAGTAGAAACCTTTTAAAATCATATTTGAACAACCGAACTCAATATACCGAGATAAATTCAGAACGAAGTCGCCCTAATATTGTCGAATATGGCGTACCGCAAGGCACTGTATTAGGCCCAGTACTTTTTATAATTTATATTAATTCATTATTTGACATGCAAACCTCTGGCTTTACCATAAGTTATGCTGACGATACAGCCCTTTTCTTCACAGCACCAAACTGGGATGAATTAAAAAATAAAGTAGAAAGTGACCTAGACAAAATAAAAAAATATTTTGATAGTAAGTATCTAACACTAAACTTGGATAAAACAAATTATCTACCTTTTTACTTACACGATAGATCTGCTCCGACATTTGAGCAACTAACAATAAGTGACCACTTTAAAATATCACCGGTAACAGATATAAAATACTTAGGTATAAAAATAGATGCTAGACTAAAATGGGACACTCACGTAAATTATGTAATAAAGAAAATAAGGAAAGTAGTTTATAGATTCAAGTGTTTAAGAGATGTTCTAGATAATAAACACCTAAAAATACTTTATCATTCACTTGTCGAAACACACCTAAACTATGGTATATTAGGATGGGGAGGAGTACTGGACCATCACTTGAAAAATTTGGAAATACTACAAAAAAGACTCTTAAAAATTATGTTTAAAAAGGATATCAGCTACCCATCCAATATTCTATTTAAAGAAGTAAAGGTTATGGACATACGAATGTTATTCTTTTACCAATGTGTTCTATACCAGTGGTCTCCTGGTACTCATACCAAGACAATAAAAACTAGGTTTAACTTAGGAAATAATTTAATAGTTCCTAAAACAAGGACAACGTGCGGACAAAGATGTCTCACTTACTTGGGTCCTAGAGCATTTAACTCGTTACCTGTCGAAGTAAAGAATGTATCTAATTTTGGGAAATTTAAACATACACTGAAACAATATATTTTAGAAACACTCAGCCGAGATGAAATCCACACCATCATAAATCCAAAATCTTTTTTTAACAGTCTGTTTTAAAGTTTCAATGCTGCTTTCATAAAATAGGATACATAAGTTTAATTCTAAAAGTGTATATACATACTCAAATATTTTAATCTTAATCAAACCTGTCTGTGTATATTTTTGTATACGTGTAAGTATGTCTATATGTGTGTATTTGTTTATAAATGTATGAAAATATGCTTCCATATATGGATATATGTGTGTGTATGTATATGCTTAATACTTTTATATTGTTTTATTTAAAGTGTTTGTAATTATTTTAAAAATTTAAGTTCTATTGTATACTTTTTTCCTTCATGCACAGTGCGATTTGCACTTATATGAAGTTTGTTAGTTTATTTTACTGTATATTTTTATTATCTTGTATTTTTAGTATATTTTGTAAAATAAACTCTTTCTATTCTATTCTATTCTACAATTAATTATTTTTTATTTATTTGCTTTTATCATGATTAGAGAATATTATTTAGGTATTATGCAAATCACAACTTACACACTTTTTATTTATTATGAAAATACCTACTTTCTGTATATTGTTGCCCTAATCTGATGGGCACACTAATATACTAGTCAGGTAAATACTTTAAAACACTCATTGGAGAATCAATCAAAACAACTACTCATAATAAATAAAAAGTGTGTAAGTTGTGATTTGCATAATACCTAAATAATATTCTCTAATCATGATAAAAACAAATAAATAAAAAATAATTAATTGTAAAAATAAATCAAGAATAGGCTTGTAAATAATGAATGAATGTTTCTATACTCTACTGATGAGAACTAACGAGTTCGAAAAAACTTGTACAACTTTTCTAGAGTTGAAATAGAATGTATGTTTAAGTAATTGTTGTGAATGACTGAATTTCAATAAATAATTTAAGTATTTTCAATACATTTTTTTGCCTTAAAATGCCAGGAATCCCATCATGTAATTCAATACTTCGTCAGTATTAGCTAGAAGAGTAGTTGTTTTGATTGGTTTTCCAATAATGAGTGTTTTAAAGTGTTTTCCTAAGTAGTATATTAGCGTGACCCGATTAAGGCACCAATATACAGAAAGTAGATAATTTCATATTAAATAAAAAAGTGTGAATGATTAAATTTGAATAAATGATTTAAGTATTTTCAGTATATTTTTTTTTCTTTAGAATCCTATCATGTAATTCAATACTTCGTCAGTATTAGCTAGAAGAGTAGTTGTTTTGATTGATTCTCCAATAATGAGTGTTTTAAAGTATTTACCTGACTAGTATATTAGCGTGCCCAGATTAGGGCAACAATATACAGAAAGTAGGTATTTTCATAATAAATAAAAAGTGTGTAAGTTGTGATTTGCATAATACCTAAATAATATTCTTTATTTATTAGTTGTTCTTATATAATTTTCATTTTTATTGAAAAATGTTTAACCAGTTAACCCAGTGTACCGCTTTATTTTTAAATCTCCCTCCCCTACACGCCCGGGCCCCATCAAAATCCGAATATCCAAAAAAATATAATTAAAAATACACATGGTCCTAAAAAAATAGCTTTTGTACAACATTTCCATTGCTGCCCCACTTTGAAATTTTTTTTTTTTTTTATTTTAATCGCCTTATTTATTTTAATGTCCTGGCGGAGTTTAGCCGCTGGCTATTCTACCACTCAACCAGGACACACACACACACACACACATAGATAACATCACAACACCCATTTCCTGCGACATTGCCATCTGCCGCAGCTGAGACTCGAACTCAGGAGAGGAGAGCGACTAGACCGTGTTGTCTCTCACACAACCGCAGTCTAGTCCACTGCTACCATCTCGGTAACACATGAAAAATGCCACTACACATCCATACCCTAGCCAGGATTCGAACCCGGGACCCCGTGGTCGCAAGCCTAACACCTTAAGCACTGCGCCACCGAGTCGGTGATCATAAGAGCGAGTTGTACGAACTAATTTCAAGCCAACTTCACATGATCCAGGATCAAAAGCCAAGGTTACGATTGTTATGACAATGGTAACCATGAATTTTGATCTTGGATCAAGTGAACTTGGCTTGAACTTAGTTCGTGAACTTGGCTTGAACTTAGTTCGTACAACTCGCCCTAAGGAACAAACAATTTTTTTCGTAATTTTCTAATATACTTATGCTTTTTGAGAATAATTACTTTTTACATTTGCGATGTTGATCTCAAAATTATTGAAACTCAAATAGAAAACTTTGCTTAACCTTTGCATCGCTAACGGCCTTTTATGGAGACATACGCTCAATGCTAACAAAAACTGTTGAGGCAGGTATGTACATCTTGAGCTGTTTAATGATCTTTTCATGTTTACCAAAATAATAATTTTTGATATCCAAGCTCTGCATATTTTTTGCAAAATATACACAAAAAAATTACTTTGTTATTTAAGGTAGTACTGTCAGTCTTAGAATTAATGTTCAGAATTTAATAAAATTCGGCATATTAGTAGATTATGGTAAGATAATGATCCAATTAAATTTTTGAAAAGCTACAGAGAACCAGTAAGAAAATATTGAATTTTGAAATTTTATGTTTTTAACATTGAGAAATCACAAGTTTTATCATATTTTACAAAAAGTACCGTTGCGATTTCAATTAAAAAGGAGAAAACAAGAGAAAATAATATATAAAGCATTTTAGACACTTAAAAGTACAGCTTTAAAGCATGTGATAGTAGTAATTATTAGCGAATAAACATTGATTCTTATGAGAAATTACAGGTTTCATCATATTTTACAAAAAGTACCGTTCATATTTCAATTAAAAAGGAGAAAACGAGAGAAAATAATATACAAAACATTTTAGACTCTTAAAAGTTCAGCTTCAGAGCATGTGATAGTAGTAATAAGAGAATAAATGTTAAAAGTATACTTTTTACATCGTAGTTAATTGACGTGGCAACGTCGCGTCGTAAAAGAAATTACAATGCTCGCGAAATTTAAAAATGTATGGAATATGAGAATGTAGGTTTCATAAAAGTTCTTTATTAAAAATAACATTAATGATGTTTGATTAGCATAGCCATATTTATTAAATCTAATAAAATATAAATGACTAATAATGTTACAGATAATAATATTTCATTTTGTTAGTAATTAATCTCATAATAACGATTTCTTGGTTATTTTTTTTCTTTATTTTCTAAAAAAACAAAAATTCTCTAATATTTTTTGTGTTTGGTAACTTTAACAACACCGTTCTCAACTTTCCCTAAAATGTTTAATAAACCACTATATTTATTTTTTTTATAGGTATGCATCTTCAACCATTTCATCTTAAAAAAATCATCTCTCCCAGAAACCTTTGTTTTGAAGAGTGGAGATTAATGGAGCATCTAGTTGATACATGATTTTAAGTGGACATCGTATATGAGATCAATTTCAATTAATTACCGATTAATTACTGCGACAAAATGGCGTAATTTTACCGGAAAACGAAAAGTTCCCAATTCCGCCCAAATGCTGATGGTAGCAAAAGATTTGTAGTGGAAAATACTCTCGTTTAACTTTATTTTTAATTTCGAGCTAGCTCTCATGGTTCCGGAGATATCTGCGAAAAATAGCAAAGAACATTCACAAAAAAAAAATAGCAAAGAACAATAGCTCGCATTTCGGAACCGGAAAAAAACCGCTGCCCAAGGAATCACTACTTCCACATCCAGATTCTCTATCCAAGTCACTCACAACGAAAAAAAGCTTTGTATGTGAAAATAATTGTTTTTCTTCAAGTGTATTAAAATGTTTAAATTATGTCACCAAAAACAGAAGTAGAAGTAGGACATTGTTTTACTAGTAACAAAATGTTAGTACCGAACGCCACCGTAGTGGACATTGTTATACTAGTAACATAATGTTAGTTCCGAAAGCGCCATCGCAGTGGGTATTGTTTTACTAGTAACATAATGTTAATACCGAAAGCCACCGGTGGCGCGCTATCCACTAGCCACTTGTCATATTGTGTCAACATGTAAGACTGTAGTTTGAATATTTGTACATTTATGATAAATAAATGAATTTTTGCATTTTAATACGCTTGAAGAAAAAATAGTATATATTACACGGAGTAGAACGCCTTTTTTTGTGTTTCGCCCAGTTTGCGGCTTCGGCTTCGCCTCAGCCGCAAATCCTGGGCTCAACGCAAAAAAAGAGTGCGTTCTACTCCTAGTAATATAATATACTATTATGGAACTTTAATAATATAATATTTGAAATCCTCTACCCCAAAAACCCATAAAACGATACCCCACATCGGTAGTGGGGGGGTGGATGAAGTAAGAAAATATTTTGAGGTTTCTGGTTCCTGTACATAGGTACACTAAATCATAATTTTTTTTCATCCCCTTTAATAATGGGGTGGGGGTGGTAATGGGGGTGGCTAATGCCAATATTTTTTTTGAGACCTTAACTTCTCTTGTCTATACTAAATATCAATTTTATGAACTCTTACCTGCTTGATTTACGTATTTACTCCAAATTTACCCCAATTTACCCCCTAACCCTTCGACGGAACAAGATGAAAATATAATCTAGTTCTAGATCTCGTTAAAGTACATATGTGTACCAAATTTCAAGTCAATATCTCAAACGGTTCCAGAGTAAACGTGCGCACGAAAAAGTTACAGACCGACAGACAGACCGACCGACAGACAGAAATTTTTTTTTCGCTCAAACTTGAAATCTCGACGTTTCATGACATTCTAAGCCTATTTGAACAATAAAAATTTTTAAAAATTTTTTTGTCGTTACTATACTTCCACTGGATGTGGAAGTAATTGCAAAAACATGCGATCTTGACACGTTTATATTTTTAGAAAAACACCAGCGGGACAGCCGTACGATGTCGCGACGTAAAGAGGAAGACTTCCAGTTAAACCTGATCGTAAATCGCACATCTTAATTGGAAAATTCGGCTCTGCACGAACGAATCGAAAACGGCATTTTTGACGTTTAGTGATTTCGAAGGCAGTTGAAGCGACGATTTTGATAAATCATTGTCAATTCTCTCTCACTCCATCGCGACGTTGCCTAGTTTAAATACTGCGTAAGTCAAACGAGACAGTGTATACTTTTGACTCCTGCAGTATTGACAGTACTACCTTAACACGTTAATCGCCCAAATATAATTAAAAAAAAGTTGCGCGGCAGGCCCCAACTCTCTTTTATACTATTTCTTTCATTATATGCTGAAGATATCGTATAAATGTTATAAAAATTGGTGTTGGTCACATTTGGGCAAGGAAAAATATTTTCAAAATGAGAACCGGCATTTGGGTCAGAGCACCTGCATGGTTTTCGCTGTGTGAGTCACATGTTGGTCCTCGTACTGCTGCTCATTTTAACTTGTTTTCATGTATGTTATATACTAGTGAATTTACCGGCAGTGAGTTGGTGTGTGTTAGGAACTTTCTTGGTAAATGTGCACTCTCTACAGAAAGATAACTAAAGATAATATATCCATACCTGCATTCAAAGAGCAGATAATTGAGAATGTATTATTGACGACTGTAGAACCAGCTAGATATGAAAATGAACAGCACATTTTAGTGGAGGTGTGTAGGGTACTAGCCTATATATATATTAGGGTGGCCCATCTCTATAGGGGGTGAATTTTTTTTGCGTATTTTTTAAGTCTCACCCCACGAAATTATACTATTATACTAGGAATAATTTATGTCAAAGTTTCAGATAATTCGGTGAACGGTAACCCGTGCCGCATTCAGGTAGAAATTTGTAGATAAGATTTTATTACGGTAATACATTTAAATTTTACTTAAAATACAAATATCTACCTCTTTTCTCATAATGTTTTATTGGTGTAATTAGTTCCTAGAAATTATTTGTTTTGGAAGTTTGGAAATATAATGCACCTACGGTAGGTTTTTATGTCAGTTTGCAATTGTATTTTACAGTGGTGACATTATAAGTTCTAGCATACGTTCCTTTTTGAAAAAACATTTAAGAGTATGATTTGCGGTAGGATACATAATATTTTCATTGATATATATGAAAAAGGTATATACGGGTGGGCGTGCACCTTTGACCAATGAAATATGCCCAAAGGCGGAGATAAACATATTGTGTAATATAAGACAAATAGTTCAAATATATTTCTGTCGTACAGAGTCGAATTCGCGTTGGGTGCACAAGAATTTTTATTTAAAGTAATTTGAGTAGGAAAACTGAATGCGGTTGTAGTGATTCCTTAGGCAGTGGTTTTTAATTAAAAGAAAAAACTATCTGTAGGTACATAATGTATATTTACAGTGTACAGGGTGTCCTAGTTAACGCGTTATGTCCGATTTTCTCGGTAGTTTTTGAGATAAGTATTTTTTTTCCGGGGAATCGATGCCGCTAAGAAACATAATTGAACATCAAAGAAGAATTGATCGTATTATTTATGTTCTTAATTGACTATTAAAGGAAAGTAAAAAAAGGCATGTAAATTTTAAATATCACTTCCGGTTTACATGGCAATGGCGTTCTTTTTCTTGAAAATAGAATAACAATTACTTCCACATCCAGTGGAAGTATAGTAACAAAAAAATTTTTGAAAATTTTTATTGTTCAGATAGGCTTAGACTGTCATGAAAGGTCGACATTTTAAGTTTCAGCGAAAAAAAATTTCTGTCTGTCTGTCGGTCTAACTTTTTTGTGCGCACGATTACTCTGGAACCGTTTAAGATATTGACTTGAAATTTGGTACACGTATGTACTTTAACGGGATCTGGAACTAGATTATATTTTCATCTTATTCCATCGAAGGGTTGGAGAGTAAATTGGGGTAAATGGGGAGGTAAACAGGTAAATCAAGCAGGTAAGAGTCCGTAAAATTGGTATTTAGTATATATAAGAGAAGCTAAGGTCTCGAAAAATTTTTTGACATTAGCTACCCCCATTACCCCATTTTTTAAGGGGACAAAAAAAAGTGTGATTTAGTGTATGTACAAGAACCAAAAACTTCAAAATATTTTTTTACTTTATAGTCCAAAAATTTTTATTGAAAAATTACCAAAAATCCTCGCTATGTTGGGGTGATTTCTATTACGAATAACTGGCAAAATAAGGATACGTATATTACTTCCACATCCATTGGAAGTATAGTAACGACAAAAAATTTTTTTAAAATTTTTATTGTTCAAATAGGCTTAGAATGTCATGAAACGACGAAATTTTAAGTTTGAGTGAAAAAAAATTTCTGTCGGTCTGTGACTTTTTTTTTGTGCGCACGTTTACTTTGGAACCGTTTGAGATATTGACTTGAAATTTGGTACACATATGTACTTTAACGAGATCTAGAACTAGATTATATTTTCATCTTGTTCCGTCGAAGGGTTGGGGAGTAAATTGGGGTAAATTTGGGGTAAATAGGTAAATAAAGCAGGTAAGAGTTCATAAAATTGGTATTTACTATATACAAGAGAAGCTAAGGTCTCAAAAAAAATTTTGGCATTAGCCACCCCCATTACCACCCCCACCCCATTATTAAAGAGGATGGAAAACAAAATTTGATTTATTGTGTGTACAAGAATCAGAAACCTCAAAATATTTTTTTACCTTATCCACCCCCACTGCCACCCTCTATCACCACCCCCACCCCACTACCGATGTGGGTTATCGTTTTATGGGTTTTTGAGGTAGACGAATTCAAATATTATATTACTAAACAATTATTTCCACATACAACATTTTTTCGTTGTAAGTGACTTGGATAGAAAATCTGGATGTGGAAGTAGTGATTCCTTGGGCAGCGGTTTTTTTTTTATTGTTAAATTAGTGTACAATATCGATAATTCTATTATTTCCAATTGAAGTTAAAATTTTGTGGACATGCCTATTGAAAGTCGCATTTCGGAGATATGAACTTTACTTTGCTTTTTTTTAAATTAACACTCCATATATGTACCTTTTGAAACGCCATAAAAAAAGCTTTGTTTTTATAATATGGTACTTATCTTAAACAAATTTTGTCTAATTTACTATAAATTTACAATTTATCAAATTAGCCATGGAAAACAAAAGTATGTAAATTAAAATAAACAATATGTTAGTTCTATCTAATTTCACTTTATTTTAAATAAAATGGAGAATTTCAATAATTGATACAGTGTGTTTCACTTGAAATGGTAACACCCCAATAACTTTTTTATTTTTTTTCCGATTTGAATCACATTTTACTTACAAATTAGTATCTACTTATGACCAGAAAAATATTTGCCTCCTACGGTACCAAAGCCACCTGCGGTACCAAAATATGTGGAGAAAATCGGAAAATCATATTAGGCATTTTTTTGTCGGCAAATTTTGTTAATAAAACTTGTTCAGAATTATCCAAAATGGCCAAAATTTAATCAAAATTAAAAAATTAAAAACTTGAAATTTTAAAAATTTTGAAAATAATTATTTAAAAAAAAAACTGTAAATTGCTTTACAACTACCTGGCAGCTTGGGTTTAATTTCAAACAAAATTGTCATAGTACAGTTTTCTAAACGAAAAAACCCATTAAAATGATATTTTCGGACTTTGACATTATTTTAATAAAAATTTATATATTTTTCATTTTGATTAAATTTTGAACTTAAGGTTTCTGAACAATTCTGAACAAGTTTCATTGACAAAATTTTCCAATAAAAATATGCTTAATATGATTTTTTGATTTTATCCGCATATTTTGGTACCGCAGATGGCTTTGCATTTGTAGGAGGTGCATATTTTTCTGGTCATAATTAGATCCTAATTTGTTCCATACTTAAGTAAAATTTGATTCAAATCAGAAAAAAAAATTAAAAAGTGAAACACACTGTATATTTTTCGGACTACCATGACTTAATGTAAGAAAACATAAAACTTAATATCTACTATAGTTTTTAAGAAAAATACTGTGTCAGATATCATTGGAAAGATTTTTCTATGGCCTTTCAAATGGTGTAAAGATATATTTAAAAAAAACCAAGGTAAAGCTCATATCTCCGAAATTCGACTTGTTTGAATTGTTTTGCTGAAATGATGTTTGGAAAATACATGTGATATCCCATAACTTTTATTTTTGAACTTATTTACGTAACTCCCAAAATAAAGAAGTTAAATGAGGTTCTAACGTTTGCACAACCACCCTGTACTGTTAACTATAATAAGGAACTTTAGTCTAGTTAATATAAAAAACACGTTCTCAAATAAATTAAATATGTTCTGATAGAACATATTAATAATAATAATTTTTTGTTTTTGTCTTTGGTGTTTTTCAAAAAAATTGCCGCCCTTGAATTTTGCCGCTAGAGCCCCTATATGCCCCCCCTCCCCTAAATACGCCACTGACTGCGCTCCGTCAGAAACCCTAAAATACCTATATGCATGTTTGGAGCATATTTAATGTCCGATATATCAAAAAATATTACAGCTAGATCTATCAATCCTTATATGTTTGAAATCAGGGATAAAAGATCTAAAAGAATATGTAAAAATATACAGGGTTTTCATTTAAAAAGCAACCCTCATTGTTATATCACGTGACATATGCAAGCAATTGTTTTTTAATTATATTTAAAAAAATATGCATACAACCCTACAACTCTTATACGAAACTTTCTTTTATCTCCAATAATAACATAAATAAAGGGGGGTCAAAATATAGTTATAATTCGTCCGCTGTCCTGGATTCCTAAATTTTTAAAAAAATTCGTAACCCGCATCCCCGAAAATCTCCAGATATCGATTTTCATTCGAATACGACCAGAGATAACGAAATTCATCCGCCATCTTGGATTCCTAAATTTTGACCAAAAATTCGTAACCCGCATCCCCGAAAACCCCCAGATATCGATTTTCAGTCGAATAGGACCATAGATGACGAAATTCGTCCGCCATCTTGGAGTCCTAAATTTTGATCAAAAATTCATAACCCGCATCCCCGAAACCCCCAGATATCCATTTTCAGTCGAATAGGTCCATAGATGACGAAATTCGTCCGCCATCTTGGATTCCTAAATATCTTAGCAGTATGAGATTCCTCGGAAAACCTACGTCAGACTGGATTTTGAACCATAAACTTATCTCAGAAACTACCGAGAAAACCGAGCATAGCGCGTTGATTGGGACACCCTGTACATTTGGCTTGGTAATAATTTCGAATAAATTGATTTCTGACCTAACTAAAAACCGCATTCAAATTTTCATAATAAAATTTGTAGGAGTGTTTATACAAAACGGTCCTCTCTATTTGGCACCTTTTATTTATGTATTAACATTTTCAAGAATTTCATCTATTAAGTCATTCCAATAAGATAAAATAATTTATAAATAAATTTAAGATTACAATTACCAGAACTCCTAAATGCTTCCCTGGCAAGCATTCATTCGCGTCTGGTCTCCATGACAACAAGTTCCTCCCTAAAGTCTGAGAGCGTGTAAAGCTATGCGAATGCCGAGGCGAGTGCCATCTATTGACGGCAAAATTGGAAACTATTTATTGAATCTATGTTTGAAAATTAAGAGGTTATATTTTATCCACGTAATTAATTAAGGACTATCTAGGTCGTCACGATTTCGTTTTTTGTAAATTCCAATTTTTCGACGTCAATTTTTTCGTTGATCACGTGTTTTTGATTAAAACAAAAAATTAAAAACGTGACGAACTAGAATATATATTTTAATACATACGTACAAAATTTGAAGTTTCTATCTTCAAAAATAAGCCGAATAATTCGTTTCTTCATTTCACTGATCGCAGATTATACTCTTAACGATGGCTGATGTTAGATCCTTACGAAAGGATACTTTCATTTACTTAGTTGGACACTATTCGTCACAAATCATTGGCAATAAATTGCCGTCTAATAGACAAGTATTACAAATGCTCTTTTATAACATTCGTGAAGTGAAGCTAAGTGTACATGAAAGTGCCAAATTAACAATAAAAGAGGTGTCAGTTTTTTGGGATAAAGCTCGCATTACGACACGTCAGGATTTTCATTGTGTTAAACAACTAGATAGACTTTATGCAGAGTGGAGGAACTTACAAAAATCGGCTAAAAGGGCCAGTGCGGGAGCTAAAGAAAAAAATTTCGTTGAAAAATTGGACGATCTTTTTGACATTTCTCATGCAAATGCATTGGAGTTGATGAAAATAGATGAAGATAAGCAGTTTTTAATTAACCAAAGAAAAAAAGGTTGTCCTGGATTTATGCATGGTATTGATTACCAACTTGCTTCTCAAGAAAAATCAGCTGAGGAGAAATTACAGAAATTATCCGAACGAAGTCAACAAGAAAAAGCTAGATTAGAGGAAACAGTCACCTGTCCATCATCAAGTAGTAATTCAGCTGACTCCAACGAAAATGAAGATGAAATAATCGAAGCCCAAGAAGAGTTGTTACAAGACCAGCCTGGCCCGTCACAGCCAAAAAAGAGGAGATTGTATGGAACATGTAACATCATCACACCAAAAATAGCCGCTGCATTTGATGCTTGCAAAATAAGCGACAGGTATGGAGTCCATATTTTGACGGCAGTAGCAGAAGCACTAGGACATGACACCACATCTTTGTCCATCAGCAGAACCCCACTTCAGCGCTCTAGACAACGCATCCGCGAAGAAAGAGCTGAAATATTAAAAACTGCCTTCGGTAATTCTGAATCGCCGGCCCCAGTCATCCATTGGGATGGAAAACTTTTACCTTCTCTCACTGGAATGGGAAATATCGATAGACTTGCTATCTTAGTTACTAGTGGAGATATTGAACAACTACTTGGAGTACCAGCTTTGCCCAATTCAACTGGAAGAGAACAGACTGAAGCAGTTTATGATGTGCTTTGTGAATGGAATTTGGACGAAAAGGTAATAGCTTTGTGTTGTGATACAACAGCATCAAATATGGGTTATATAAATGGGGCAGCCACACTATTGCAACAAAAATTAGAAAGAGATATTCTATATTTTCCTTGTAGACATCATATTTTTGAAGTGGTTTTGAGAAGTGTGTTTGACACAAAAATGCTTTCCTCATCTGGTCCAAATGTGCCACTATTTAAACGTTTTAGGGAATTTTGGCCTAAAATAGATCAAAATAAACTAAAAACTGGATTTCAGGTATCAAAAATTAAACACATTTTACAACCAGTTAAAGCCGAAATTGTAAAGTTTCTAAATGCAGCTTTAACTTTGCAACAGCCTCATGATGATTATAAAGAATTTTTAATGCTTTCTAAACTTTTTGTTGAAGAAGAGCCCACTCACACGACATTCTATCAACCAGGGGCATTTCATCATGCACGTTGGATGGCCAAAGCCATTTACTGTCTAAAAATATTTTTTTTTCCAAGATCAGTTCCAACTAACTAAAAAAGAAAAAATAGGTATTGAAGATATATGTCTCTTTATTGTAGAGGTTTATGTAAAGGCCTGGTTTACAGCGTCATTTGCTAGTAAAGCACCGCTTCATGACTTAGACTTTTGTAAAGAACTCATTAATTATCAAAATATTGACAAAGAAATATCTCAAGCCGCAAGTAGGAAAATAGTGAACCATTTGTGGTACCTTAATTCAGTAAATGTTGGCTTATCTTTCTTTGATGACGATATTTCAGTTACCACTAAAAGAGAAATGGTTAAAGCTTTGAATAGGAAAGCACCAAATCAAGAGGGTATTAAACGACTTATGGTTAGTAACATTACTGACGTTGAAAACAAGGAAATTCAGGACTTCATATGCGAGAACACTAAACAGTTTTTTCAAAAATTAGGTTTGTCTATGGAATTTTTGGAAAATGATCCAACAACATAGAGGGAAAATGAAAGTTATACCCGATGTTTCAATATTGTAAACAAAATTAAAGTTGTAAATGATGCCGCTGAGAGAGGAATCAAACTTGTTACTGACTATAATGACATTTTAACAAAAAATGAAGACCAAAAACAGTTTTTACTCCAAGTTGTAAATGATTATAAATCACAGTTTCCAAATGTAAAAAAAGAAACCCTGTCGCATGCTTTGGCCTAGTGCAAAAAATATTGTTTTTATTACTATATGTCTTGTAGATTTAGGATAATATTTGGTACTATGTATGAAAAAAACGTTTCATAATAAAATACACAAAGATAAAACGAGAGTTTTATTTCAAAAACTTCTAGTCTAGTTTTCTTAGACTACGAATTTACAGTAGTATGACACATGTCATAGTCACAACAGATAATGTCTTTGATATTTGTATGACTTGATTAGTCATTCTAAAGATAAATGTTGCTGATTAAAAAAAAAAAAACAATGCATCAACCAAAGAATGTAAATAATTCCATTTACTTTTATTATTGCATAATAATGCATTCTGCGGCACCCTTTGCCTTCAATTTGCCTCAATAATATTTTGAGGGGACTGTTTTTTCTTCAAATGGAACCATTTGCAGGGGTGAGAAATAAAAAATTTCGATTTCGAAAAAGATGGGCCACCCTAATATATATATACCATCACCATGGATAATAATTGTAATAACAAAAATATTATTATAAAATTTACATTTTTAAATTTGAATTCAAATCTTTCTAAAACAAGTTTATTTTCATTAATATAGCATCTATAGTGCTATAAGGTGCTATTTAAAGATGGTCATATATGTATTGTTTGTTATGAAAAAATAAGCAACAGTGAAGGTCGGAAAAAGTCACAGCTGTTTCGTTGACAACAATGCACAAAATTTTACTGTTTATCATGTTTCTTTATGTTTATTTATATCATTTGCAAGATACTTTTGTGACAACTAGGTATATACTCGATGAAATAATAAAGTTATTTAATTAACATACATTATTCTTTGAACAAAGCAAAAATCTTCTAGGCTCAAATGTTGTCTAGGCCCCATATATCAATATTCCATAAGTGTCAATGTAATGTAAGGTTCACAGAGCATAAAGTGGACGTTAATACTGAGGCCCGTATGTCAAGACTCAGGGCATGTGTGGCACTTTGAGCTGAGAACCAAATGTTGGTTCATGTGGCAATTAACGTGTTAAAGAATGTAGTCAATGAAGGTATATTCTATTTTATTCTGTTCTGTTCGGTTCAAGTAAACTATGCACAATCAAAACATTGCACATCAAAATGTCATATACCTAGCTCCTTCTTGGAATAATACTTATTTGTCATTATTTTGTAAATTGTACATCCACTTTGGTTGCAACCTCATATTTACTAAATAAAAGTGGAAAATAACAAAGAAATAAGAAATAACCTTGTGCTAAACGCGCATTTCTTCTGACTGTAGTTTTCTAAATTTTGAAATTTCAAATCTTTGGCACATGTATAAATAAAATTAGTTTTCAATATAATTATGCCTATCCGGTTCCCAATTATTGCCAAGACCGATGAAAGTTTTCAATTTTAACATACAATATATTCTTAAATATTTCACAGAAATGATAAGCCGGTGTGAAGGAGTTTCACTAGAATTAGGCTAGACACTGGAGTCAGCAAAAGATAAACCGATGCTCCAACGGCTTGGGAATTTTGAGGTGCAGGACAAAAATCAAGTAGTCCCTCCATAGCTTTGAATTTAAATGATTGAGCTCTGACGAGATGTGATCCATTGCAATAGATAAATAAAGTTTTTGAGTGTTGTATATTGTTTTCCAAATTAAACTTCATAGTTATTAAATGAAATTGTCTAAATTTATTGTAGAAACATGTAAAAAGTAAAAATATTACCATAAAATCTTGTGAAAGTGAAATCACAGCCTAGTGCAGTGCTTACTGCCCAGAATTTTGACCGACAGGGTCACAGTTTTGTATAGAGTTTCTTATTATTATAGTCAGGGTAAATTGTGGTTGTGATGTTATCTGTACAACTGTGTTATTACCAAATTTCATTCTCATTAAAACACCCGTCAGAGGGTAAAGTAAAACTGAAGGTTTTTGTTTTATTTATTGGCCACACTTTATTACCTTCCCCGATAAATCCTTAACAGGAATTGAGCCGGCATACTATTCAAATCATGGGGCTAAGAACGACTCGACTCATAACCTCCACATTACCCTAACAACCCCTTTCCGAGGGGGTGGTTTGCAACAAAATGTGTGAGTAAAAGGGAGGGGGGACACATAATTGATTGGGGGCTGTTTTGCAATAGATCATGTAATTTGTGGTCATTGTGAACTATCCTATACAACGGATGCCTCTGACTTAAGCATAACTTGTCCCATATAAATATCCCTCGAAATATCCATTTTGAGTGCAGAGGTATGATATATTTTTACGTATATTATCAGGCTTGAGTGGTCGGAAATTACCCTTGTGTGTATAGTTCAGTTTTTCAATGGAAGCTTTTCGGTACCCTTTTCAGTCATCCAATCATAATAAAAATTTACAGTAAAAAAAATCAATCTAGAGGGAATGCCAAACTAGATTTTTTTCCCCCCCTCTGTAAATAAGGACCACACTAATTAAATATAAATAAACAGATACCTAGTAATATCTGAACTTCGTCCAAAGTAGAATCAGGAATTTATTTATTAATTAGGTAATTGTTAAGAACACCGACTTCTGGAATTTCTCCAATTTTTTTGCGTGTTCACAGACGTTATAGTAATCGTTTCTGACAGTTGAAATGTTGTGCTTATTTTGGAAACTACCCCCTAAAATACGGGTATTTTTTGAAAAAAATTGTGAAATGCCGGAAGTAGTATATTGTCCTCGCCCTAAATAATTTTATTTAGGGCAAGGACAATATACTTTTTCAAAACTACCTATTTTAGGGGCAGTTTTCCAAAATAAGCACAACATTTCAACTATCAGAATCGATTACTATAACGTCTATGAACACATCTATTAAAAAAAATGGAGAAATTCCAGAAGTCGGTGTTCTTAACAATGACCATTAATTATCTCTTTCCATTCTTAACGTTCTAATGTGTCTACTTATAGGTACGTGTTTATTGTTGATCTTTATTTAAATGAGTAATACTTTTGTGTTTTTTGATCATTTTTGTGAAAAATTGTGGATGATGCCTTTTAATAACTTTGATGCAGAACTGTGAACCATAAAGCGTTGTGATTTTTTTAAATATTTTTTTTATTTGGACGTTTTATTAGTGTAGAGGTTAGGTGCAAACATAAACATGCCCGAAAAATGGTGTCTTGTTTGCGAATTTGGTGTACATACATTGGAGGGCTCAATTTTCCAGTGAATGACCCAAAAGTAAGTTTGTGTTGTACCGTTTTTATAAAGATATTTATTTAAATGAAACGTAATCTTTTTATAGGTTAGAATTATTTCACGGGCAATCGTTATTCTCGACAGACAATTATATCATTACATGGATTTTGTTACACAAAAGTTGTATGTTGGTGCTGTTCCCACATTATTAAGTTCAACTGAATCCAGCGTAAGAAGTTGTAATTCAAGGAAACCCAGATCTTAATAGTGACCAAAAGCTTTTGCGAAGTACTATGCATAGGTATGGTCATTGTTTATCAACATCTTATAGCACCTACTTTGTGTTCGTTATTGTATTGTACATATATTTCAAGGTTTTGTATGTGTAAAGTAGGCTAATATTTTCCTGCAATTTTTCTTTTGTCCAAAATTGGCTTCAGCACGTCAAAATACTTCAGAAAAATTAGATCAGAGCCTTAGGACAAAACCATTGCCCCTTTTTAGGGGATACAAGGTAACCAAACATTTTTTTTTAATATCAGAATCGGTTTCAACGTGTTAAAAAACAGGATTAGATGGTTCTGATCAAAAGCGCAGCCCCTTTTTTTGTTGTCTTGTGATTAATGATATTGCTTGTATCGTCATTAAAAAAATTAAGTTGATCATTATAAAACCATGAAGAAAACTAGAATTGTCTGAACCTTTTTGGTTAATTTTGTTGCAATAAATTAAGACAATTAAGATTTGCCATTATAAAAAAATATGCTTCTGGTAGAGTTAAATCATCTTGGCAAAGGACCCCGCACATTTTCTTATTTAAAATGGTTCTTGGTGAATGTAATACCTAATATAATACAATTTAATATTTATACAAAAAAAGCTTAAGAAACAGTAACAAGTTCGAAAATTGAATCGTAGATTGTTTACTTTTCAGTGGCGTTAACAATTTGTTTATATGACTATTTAAGAAACTGTACTTTTATCATGGGATTCTCACAAGATTGATGCACTCGTCTACAGCTTATGCATGAAAAAAAGTACTCTTTTTACACTTGTTGCATAAATAAGTATTTTAAAATTATCTGAAACAATTTTTTGGCAATTATTTAACAAATGCATTTTTTCACGCTTCACGGCTCCCAATTGGCGTAGAAAAACCCGTTTTTTTTAAATTGTTTCTTTTTTTGTGATCTTTTGAAGCATTCTAATAATTTTTAATTATGTTTAATTTTGAGAAAAAAAAATTCTTTATAAAAAATTTAAAATGATTTTAAATAGTTTTAAAACTTTATGTGTTAACACCACCGAAGAGTAGGAGAAAAGTCTACGTTAAAAAAAAATTGTTCTATGACTTGATGCACTTAAACAGCCAACGGTTCAATTTTCGAATTTGTTAACGTCTTTTTGGCGTTGTTATTAAACATTTCCACTTGAAATTTGGTGTGATGATTTAATGGGCTTATTTAGCATATTTTTTTATTACATTTTGCAAAAAAATCTCTTAATTTTAGAGCGAAATTCAAAAAACCAGGATATTCTAAGATCTCTAGAGGCTAGGATAGGAGTGAATGACTTCACACAGTGCCTATATTCTTGATTAATTTTAAAAAATTAATCAAGAATATAGGCACTGTGTGAAGTCATTCACTCCTAGTTGCATTTTAATTCCCCCTTTTTCAGCAGTTATATGCTGCATACTCTTATGTTGAAATACTCCAATAATCCCCAAATCACCATCTCTGGCAAATTAGACAAATCTGATTTTAAATAGCTGGGTTTTAACAGTGTAAACTCAATCTTGAGACAGACTTTCGGATTGAATGACAGCACTTTGAGTACATCACGTTTAAAGCAGTATACTTCTGAAACTCATCGGATCGACTTCAAATTTTCAGTATTATAATTATTCAATTATTACTTTGCATAAGCGTAATAAAAAGTGAATAATGAAATTTGACTAAATGACCCCATTCCATTGGAAGCGTGTTTTCGTAAAGTTTTGTTAAAATATATACATTATTAATTATGTACCTGAAGTTTCGAACGTTCACTTGAACGAATTTCATATGAAAAGGAATAATCAATAAAAACTACATATTGACTTAGACGTACAATTTTTCTGGTAACATTTGCTGGCAACGATGTATCGTTGCCAGCAAATATTACCAGAAAAATTGTACGCCTAAGTCGATTAACTGGAAATTTTCATATGAAATTCGTTCAAGTGAACGTTCAAAACTTCAGGTACATTATTAATTAAGCTATCATAAATTGTTTAATAACTTAACAAATTGATCAAAATAGTTTGTATCTAGTTTTCTTCACAATTTAGTAAAGAATAATCTATTTTTCTTTATTGCGATACAAGCTATATAACCAGATTTACTACACTATACAGGGTGCGCCACTTAAAGCTCCCCGAACTTGTAACTTTTTTATTTTCTAAGCAATGACCATGTTGGGCACATCAAATTGTAGACATTTTTAAAGCCTTTAAACATCCATACAGAGTAGGGATGGGACGGATATCCGGTCCGGCTACTGCATCCGGCCAATCCGGCTTGCAAACCGGATATTCGGCTCCGGCCGGATATGAAAAAATATCCGGTCAACATCCGGCCAAATAAAAACTGTCCAAAATGCATGGAACTTAAATGTTATTTATTAATAGTCAGTTACGTATCAAAATATTTATAAAATTAATAATGAACTAGAAACTACAATCAAAATAAATAACAAATATAAAAAAATAAGTCTTAAATTGTTCAATAGGCCTACATATCGATAATATGGATATATAATATATTAAACATTGAAAACAAAAAATAAAAACACAACATAAATTCTTAATATACAGTATGTTTCACTTGAAATAGTAACACACCAATATCTTTTTTATTTTTTTTCAGTTTGAATCAAATACTTAAGTATAGAACAAATTAGGATCTACTTATGATCAGAAAAACATTCGCCTCCTATAAATGCAAAGCCACCTGCGGTACCAAAATATGTGGAGAAAATAAAAAAATCATATTAGACATTTTTTATCGGAAAATTTTGTTAACGAAACTTGTTCAGAATTATCCAAAAACCTTATGCCCAAAATTTAATCAAAATAAAAAAATTGAAAAATTAAAATTTAAAAAATTTTAAAAGTAATAATTTAAAAAAAAACTGTAAATTGCTTGACAACTACCTGGCAGCTTGGGTTGAATTTCAAACAAAATAATCCAGTTTTCTAAATAAAAAAAAAACTATTAAAATAATATTTTCGGACTGACATTATTTTAATCAAAATTTATATATTTTTTTTATTTTGATTAAATTTTGAACTTAAGATTTTTGTAGAATTCTGAACAAGTTTCATTAACAAAATTTTCCGATAAAAATATGCCTAATACAATTTTTTTATTTTCTCCGCATTTATTGGTACCGCAGGTGGCTTTGCATTTGTAGGAGGCGTTATAAGTAGAACCTAATTTGTTCCTACTTCAGTAAAATTTGATTGAAATCGGAAAAAAAAATAAAAAGTTTATTGGAGTGTTACCATTTCAAGTGAATCACACTGTATAATAAATAATATTAAAATTTAAAATCAAATTCTTTGGTCCTAATAGACTACTAGGTAAGTATGGTATAAATACTAAATAGTAATAAAATAATGAAAACTAAAACATAACTTTCATGATGGCGGTTGCTGCTGGTTCTTCTGAGAATGAAGTACACACATGTAAATATTTATTATTAATTATTATTAGTTCTGTTCTGGTGTACCATGCGCATTTCGTGTAATTACAATTACTTGCAGCAATGTGCGAGATTGGCAGGACAGGACAATAAGGGTGCGACTTGAATTTAATCGTAAATATCGCGGCCTGCTCGTAGATAAAGCGACTGCAAGGTAAGATATCCGGTCGGATTATCCGGCCGGACCGGATTTTGAACTGGCCGGATATACTGTATGTGGTTATCCGGCCAAAAGCACATCCGTCCCATCCCTAATACAGAGTGATTATTTTTTTAAATTGTTGAGGAAGGAAACTTAATTTCTTTGAATATTTTTTTACCTCATCCTGTACATAGACTGTGTTAATGTTTTCTTATAAAGGTTTTAATTAGCTTCAATTTATGTTATTAAAATTAAAAAATTTGCAATTTCCTACTTAGTACATTTTAATATGTTAGTTTTTAAAAATGATTTTTTTTGGTTTTTTATTACTGTTTTGTTACGCTGAATATTGTTTATGATATGTCTTTTAGAGATAAGGCATAAAATTATTATTTACATTCCTTTCAAAGTAATTTAAAAAAAAAATCAGTTTGGAATTGGATAGTGTTTTTAATTCCTTTCTCTAAAACCAAAAAGAATTTCGAATATGATGTAATAATATAAATTGAAGCTAATTAAAACCTTTATAAGAAAACATTAACGCAGTTCATGTACAGGGTGACGTGAAAAAATATTCAAGGAAATTAAGATTTATTTCTTAACAATTTTTTCAAAGAAAATTTTTTTAAATGCTTTAAAAATATCTACAATTTGATGTGCCCAACATGGTCGTCCCTTAAAAAATAAGAAAATTACAAGCCTGGGGAGTTTCAAATGGTGCACCCCGTATATGACACCTAACCTTTTTAACCTAACCTTTTAACGGACTAATATTTCAATTTTTTCACAGATTGTGTAACTGATGTTCAAGTAGCAAATGTCAGAGTGACGAAGGCTGACCAAAGAACGGGTAAAAACAGAAACGACCCGAGAAATGCTTAACACTTATTGTAGATACTTAGCTAACTTGAATATAGATTAGTTACACAAAAGACACTAGTATTAATCTCTCCTAAATCAACAGTTAATAAAATAAATTAAATGAAATTTGAGCTTAACTAGGAATGCAAGGTGAGGTAGGTAGGTGGGTATAAATCATTGGAGAAGAAAAAAATATCGTATAGCTGCTTTCTAAAGAGGACAACGCCTAATGTCTGGTTTACCTACTGGGATATGAAGATGGAATTGAAGCTCTTTACTTTGTTGATACTAATTAACTTAGTTTAAACTATCATTCAATTCATGAATCTTTACTAAGCTAATATATGTTGACAAATCAGACAACATATCTTGCATTATATACTTTTTATCTCTTTTTGATGTAGCATGTATTTGTTTTATATACCTACTACCATAATGTTCAAAATAGCACCCTATAGTACTTTTTAAATATTGAACTGGATTCTTGGAGTTAAATGTATGAATATAAATTCCTCATAAATTGTCCAGAAAAATTGATATTCTTTCGGAAATAACTGGAGGAGACATCAACTATTATTTTTAAGTAAAATACCTCTGAACATTTTTAGACAGTTAGATAGTTTTATATTTTAAATATAACCATTTTTTACACAAATATTTTCATTCAAAATATAAAACTACTCGGCTCTCTAAAAGTAAAACTTGGCGTCAACTTTGGTAATTTTCTAAAGAAATATATATTTCTGCATAACTTATAACTTCAAAAATTCAATTGTGTAGTATCAATATTTAAAAAGTGCTGGGATATGCTATTTTGATCATACGGTAGGTAGATAAAATAAATACATGCTACATCAAAAAGAAATAAAAAGTACATACATTAGTTACGTAGCGTAAGGTCACTATCAAGTGGTTGAATATACATATACGCTACGTCATAAAGAGACAAAATTAGTTACGTATGCTTTACATAGCAAGAGGTTGAATATACATATACTCTACGTCATATGTTCCGTACCGTGAGGTCACAGTGCTACCTCTTCACTATGTAAAAATCATATGCACATGTTGCTGACATTTCGCAGAGTATGCACATATGATTATGCGTCACATTTTACATATACGCTACGTCATATGTTCCGTACCGTGAGGTCACAGTGCTACCTCTTCACTATGTAAAAATCATATGCACATGTTGCTGACATTTCGCAGAGTATGCACATATGATTATGCGTCACATTTTACATAGCACGTTACTTCTGCGAAACTTAGTTTACGTAGCATTTACGTAAATGCTATATATTTATGTTTGCTGGGATTTAAAGTTTCTTATTAAATTAGTTTCTTAATATTACTTGCCTTATGTGATTTACTGTAACACATGATTACTCCACTGGATAAATCACAATGTACACTCAAAAATAGCCAAATCTGCTCAAAGAGTCGTTTACTTTTCAATTTCCCCCACTGTATGTTAAAAATGTATCAGCAGTGACTGACGAGCCTTAAGCGACATCCCACTGGAATTTGTCCGAATAAGACTCCTTTATTGTTATTTTAATTCATACTGACTACGCTAGCAATCAAATTCTCTGAGACAGTATACAATTTCGCTAACTATAAAGATTATTTTACACGTAAGTACTACTAATGACAGCCATACAATCATTCCAGCCCTTTGCTTTTATCTTTAACAACTAAGTAGTTGATACCTAAGTAGTAAATAAAAAAAATGTGTTTCTCACTTCTGTGTTAGTATAATAAGTACTCCAAGCTGCTCTTAATGATTGTTGTCCTCCTAAGTCCCACATAATAAAATGTATATTTCGCCAGACAACTTCTTCAACGTTAGAACCTATCGTAGGGCTAGTGTGTACCACTTCATTCATTAGAAACTGATATAAAATAGTGGTTTTTCCTGCGTTATCCAAGCCCACAATAACAATTTTGTGTTCTAAAATGAATATTTATGTCATATAACCTACAAAAAAAAATCAGATCGACTTACCATCATTGCCAAATAGGCTCCATAGTTTGGCCAATAATAATCCCATGTTATCAATAATTTAATAAAAATAAATATGTTATATTAATTCCTTTAAAAATATGTCCTCGTTAATAAAAATATATCACAAAACTGTTTTGTTCTCTCTCTTCTATTAAACCCAAGTTCTTTGTAACATATTCAACAAAAAATATCACAATATCACTACCGTACTTTATAATTAATTAATTAGATCATTTTTAAACACTCTCTATTCGTCATAACTGAACGTTTCCTTTCTTGTCCCTCTCGTGAAAGCTCATAATTTAATCAGATCAAGAAAATCATATGGAATGACGCGATTGACGCACCTCTCGATGACGTCAGAATAATTTCTGTCAAAACTCTGCACTTTTCGATTGTCTTATTAAGTTATACCGGGTAGTCCATCGTCTATTTGGAGCTGCTGTTGGCGTATAACAATTAAATGGGCCCAGGGTTATCATTTCAAAAGCCAACGCTCGTTGGAGAAATCCGAAACAAAATTTTTCCTCGCATTTCAAAATTGATGAGCTAGGGGGAGAAATCTGGGAAAAAATAGCAAGCGGGGGCTCAAAATCGGGTGAAAAACATTTGGATACGCGCCACATCGTGTCAGGGGGGGGGGGGGGCAGTGGCCCTCATTCACATTCACCCTAGGCCCATCGCTGTTGACAAGATCTGATTGGTTGAACTGTCTATAGACAGGTCGAAAAAAAAGGATGAAATAGTGCACGCACATTTCTGTCTTCGAGTGCACCGTGGAGTGCACCATCTATAGTCTAGAGTAATAGTTATAGTACTACGATGGTAACAAATTTCTGTAGGACCTGAAATCTATTTTTGCTATGTTTCAGCAGATGGCACTAAGAAAACCAGGAAAGCTATTAGTATTTAAAGTTATGTATAGATGTCATTACGAATATTGGACAAACGATTTCATCTCAGATAAATAAAGAAATATGGATAATAAACAATACTTTCCCTCTCCGCGTCACATACACAACTTGTTTATTGTTTACATTTATTGGTTCTCTTCCGAAGGGCGTTGACCGTTGTTTGCATAGACTAATAAGCCCTCAGATACTGTTTTTCGGCGAAACGTGAGTACGGCGATGAAAAGTCAGACTATCCTTGTTCTTCTAACGTGCAGTAGTGGTGCAGTTATCTCACTCTAGAAGGCCGGCCCGTACTGACCCGAAATGTGGTCTGAACCAAGGTTGGTAGAGTCTGAGGTGGCCTAATAACTCACGATCCCCACCAAAAAATGCCATTAGCCAATGAGCAGCTGGTGTAAGATCACACCAGATGCAGGCCTTATTCAAAACGGGCTCACAATTACTCGCTTTTGAGCTCGCAGTACATTTCAGACCACATTTCGGGCCAGTACGGAGAGTTCTTGTAGAGTGAGATAACTGCGCCGCTACTGCACGTTCGAAGAAAAAGGATAGTCTAACGTTTCATCTCCGCACTACTCGTCTCGCCTAAAAGCTGTATATTAAGGAACCTCATACTCTACCAATCTTGGGTCTGAACTTTCGAGAATAAAGGGGAAAATATCGTTTGTTCGGGCTACAACTGTAAACAAGCAAATTATTAATCCCCGATTCCTTGGCTGGTGCAAAATCAAGATTGGTAGAGTATGAGGTGGCCTAATAACTCACGATCCCCACCAAAAAATGCCATTAGCCAATGAGCAGCTGGTGTGAAATCTCACCAGATGCAGGGCCTTATTCAAAATATTGTAAGAATTTGTGTACTGTTAATGAAGCAAAGAACTCGTAATTGGAACGGGCTCACAAATTACCCGCTTTTAAGGTCGGGGGTAATTATTCCGCATTTTGAGTCACTGTTCTGCGTGGTGGTAATCAGGATAAGTTGTAGAATGTAACACTACAGTCAGGGCCGGTTTTAGGTAACCGGAGGCCCTAAGCTCTAGGTATGTTTTTCGTTGAAGCTTTCTCTTCTAATAAAATAAACGTGCATATCTGCGTATGAAATCTGAGTTCTGAGGCTCCCTAAATGTGAGGCCCTAAGCTGGCGCTTACTCAGCTTATAGGCAAAACCAGCACTGACTACAGTTCATAGTACACTTCAGACTATATTTCGGGCCAGTACGGACAGTTCTTCTAGAGTGAGATAACTGCGCCGCTACTGCACCACAGTAGAGGAATATACTGCACGTTCGAAGAAAACTGAAAAAGGATAATCTGACGTTTCATCTCCGCACTCATCGTCTCGCCTAAAAGTTGTATATTAAGGAACCTCTCATACTTTACAAATCTTGGTGCAAAATAACGATCTCATCCCCGTAGGGGATCCTTTCTAATATGGCGTTTAGTATCATTTGCGTATTGTTTACTTTCATTTTCTATTGTGTTTTGTGGGTATTTACTACAGTGTTTACTACGCCTCTCGCGTCCCTCGCCCATATGTGTTGAAATTGTTGAGAACAAACCATACGCATTGTTGTGAAATAAGGTTTGTTTTGGTTCGCAAAACGGAAACAGTTTGGAAACTGCGCAGGACAGTATGCGTACATGCAAAAAATCCCTAACAGTCCGAAACTATCTAGAACTCTTGATTGAACCAGAACGAATACTGGCGCGATTATCCCGCCATCTTTTGATATGTGTTCTTATTACAAACATTCAAGAAGTTTGAGTTGCCTTCCTTGAAAACGATTCATGTTTGTGTTCTATAATTTTTAAAACCTTTTAGAACTAGGTATGTCTAGGGGGATATATGTAATGAATATATGGTTTCAATGAAATGTATTCAAAAATAATTTTCAGAAGAGTGTTATTTGTCAGATTTTTTTATTGATAATCGGTTAAATGGAAGAGCGCGAACTTCACCGAAACACATGAATTGTATAAATAATTGTACCTATAGTTCAATGTAAATAAAGGCATTTATTATTATTGTTATAGTAGAAATGAAATGAAGATGGAAATCAAATAAGCGATGAATTTTTTGTGTTTCATTATATTCATATTTTTTGGGCATTTTTTCAAAAACTCCCGTAGATACCATTGACAATTTTTAATATTGGTCCATCATCATCAGAAGACGAAATACCTATCAGTTATATTTAACAAATAACGTAAAGAAAAACATAATGCGATACCATTAGTCGCGAGAGGTTACGTTCAGTTAGGCAGAAGACGACTCCACGTCCACATCCACACTTCGCCAAACTAGCGGTAGCAGTGAATAAAACGCAAAAGCGCATGCTCAACAAAAACAGTCCAGATCTGTCCACACTCGAGGGTAGGTACAATTTCTGACGGTCCCTGACAATCTCAGATTATTGCTAACACAAAACCAGAACAAATGACTGAGAAATCTGAAATAGTCCAAGAGAAACCAGAACACGTTTTACTAACTGCGCATGTGCCTGACATCCGAGGACTGCTATTTCTCAAAACCAAAACAAACCTATAGAGAAGGTACCATGCTCGAAGGTCTGAACAAAAGAGTACATATCTATGATCTGTAGTGTTACATTCAGCGTTGCCAGTGGATCAAAAGATTAACGTACAGGTATCGAAACAAAAAAGGTACTGATTTTAAGAAAAAAGTATTGATATAACTAAAATTGATGAGCGGGGGGAGAAATCCGAAAAAAAAAATTATTTCGTTTCCCGAATTAATTGTTTAGTCTACAGCTCGGTCTACAGTTACAAAGTAAACCAGTAAAACTTCATACAAAAAATGTACTGACACAATGAAAGTAGCACTGACGTACTGATGATTGTGGTCAAAATGTACTGACACTGGCAACGCTGGTTACATTCTATAACTTATCCTGATTACCACCATGCAAAACGTTGACTCAAAATGCTAGGATAGTTACCCCTTCCTCAAACGGGTAATTGCGATCTCGTTCGAGTTACGAGTTCTTTGCTAATTATTAGCATTACCTCGAGCATTACACAAATTCTCACAATATTTTGAATCAGGCGTGATTTCACACCAGCTGCTCGTTGGCTAATGACATTTTTTGGTGATTGTGAGTTATGAGGCAACCAATCTTGGATTTATTGCTTATTGTAACGTAACATCTTCATGAAACATCGATGTTTGGCTCAGTGCTGAGTGCTGGCACTGTGGAACTAGGGGTAGGCAAGTTGGCGGCCGTCAAGGCCGAAAGCCTTTGAGGAGGGTAAATTTTGGCTCACTCATACGCTCCTATTCTTCATTTCTAGGTCAGCATCCAGTGAGGAGCACTAAAACCAAGCATGCCAAATAAGGCACAATAGGTATGCCCTAGTTCCAGCTCTGGTTTTGCTTTCGAAAAATGTTTTAATGTAAATATACTGAAAAATATTGCCCACCATGTGTTAGTTGCTCAAAGTTACTAGTAGCACGGGAGCTTGGTGACTTTTTTGGTAACTCATGGTTACAAGTATTTTCTATGCGTTGATTAATTCTATCGACAGCGAATCAGATGTTTCAGGCGGCATTTTTTAAGGGCGCCATTTTAAGGTTTGATTATTACCTTTTCATAAATTTCAGAAATTCAAAATTGCACAAAAATCTCAAAAAAACATTTTTTGTTGTTTAAATTAATTACTCAGTGATAATGTTTTCAATGTATATTGATTAAATTAACAACTTAGCATTGCAAGTGGTTCACATGGAATGAATAAGAATAATATACAGTATCGGCAAGCGTTTGATTAGGTACGGCAATAAGAGCAAGCGAGAGCGAAGCAACGAGGCTATTCTTTTTTATCGTATAACATATCCTACTCGTGCCACCTGCTTTCTCCACCACATGTGCGGGGGCAGCTCTGCCTGCGTAATTTCAACTTGTTTCCGGCTTGCACCCTTCATTTCTCGTTTAGCCTAATAAGCAAAAGTTTGATTTGTTTTTATTTAGTAGCTACTCAAAATGTCAGTTTATACGCCTGCTGAAAAGGTTCAGATACTTAAATGGTCAATGATGTACATATGATTTTCTTGATGCGCATGTCACTATTTGCCCCTCTTCTAGAGCACTGGTAGACGCCTTTATTGTGGACGGTCGGTTAAATCGTTGAAACTATGCAATACCTAATCCAGGACTTTCCGATACTGTATTTATAGAAAAGTAAATCGTCACATTAAGCCTAACTTGTGTAGACAAAATAAGTGATTAAATAAATCAACATCGGCATTGAACTTGAATATATTGCAAAACATATATTATTTAATGTAAAACGACATATTATTGCTTAGGTTAATAGTTTCATTGAGGAGCGTTACATATTCTAATCCGCACTCCGTAATTATATTCACGTCTTGCTCTCATGATCACAATTGTAGTTCTACTATCGTCCACTGTGTGGCGCCACGAATAACAAAGATAAAATGTATTTGTGCCTCCTTGTATTACCTTTCTCACTCATCTTCAGCCGTCAGTTTTTTATTTTCGTGTACTGTAAATGGTCGGCTACGAAATACGCTCGCCGGAAAATGGTTGAAAATAAACGAAAATACATTTCATCACCGAAGATTCATAATCTTTTAAAGACGTATTCGTCAATGAAAAAGAAAAGGTGACGCAACGATGTAAATGCATTCCTAAATATGAGTTATCACTAAACGTCCCAACAAATAGGGAATAGTGGTAGCCTCGACAAATTTGTCAGGGGAGTTACTGCAGAACACACCCTTGAATGGTTGGTTATTTGGGGGCAATTTATCAGAAAGATTTGAATTTAAAAACGCCTCGTATGAATTTACAGGAATTCCTTGGTCTCTGTAATACTCCCTTAGACTTTAACAAACTCTTAATAAGGGTAATAATAAAACATCTTTATTAAAAAAAAATTTAAAAAAAAAAAATGATAAATATACAGAGTGAAGTTTAGACCCCAAAGGATTACTCTTACACTTAAATGGTAAGGATTACAGGATTTGGAGAAGTAGGTAAAGAATTATGTTTTTATTGCATTTTAAGAGAACGATTTTAAATAAGGATGTTCTAAATCTGGTATATTGAACATTATCTCATGGAATAAGCAAAGGATAAGAGGTGTAATTTTGTCCTATTATTTACATTTAATCAATGTAATATTTATTCTGGCAGATCTTGGCTTGTCATGTTTACGGAGCCCATATACAAGTCTACAACATGAATTTCTGTAATCTGCTTCAGTTTGTTGTGTTCAAACAGAGTTCATAGGTATATAAAACTACAATAATTTAAGTGTGTTACTTAACACCAACACTTCACAGAGATTTTTAGACGTATTGAAATTTAATATATGTCTGTGGAATGTAAAGGTTTTAAATTCATGTAGAATTTTTGAATTACCTTGTTTACTTGTGAATTGAATTTTAAGGGTTGTCAAATATTACACCCAAAACTTTCTGCTGATTTAATATGGAAAGAATTTCTCCATTTATTTTATTTGCATCAAACTATTACATCTCTACTTCATTTATGCCACGGAATATCAGTAGCGTATCTGTATGTTTTTTCTGTTGGTCAGTAACCCATGGGGAACGGCTTAATAACGTAAAACAATATTACATGTTATGCTTAAGTTTATCGCAAATTTAAGAAAAGTAACAATATAAGTTTCTAGAAATTTATACAATACTGATTTTATGATGGAAGTTTCCCAGAGAAGCACCTTGAGATACATAATTGACTACGTGTCATTCAAAGATATAAGAACTGGCAAATATTTACTATAGATTGTAGAGAGAATAACTAAAATATGCCCCATCACTGAGTCTAGGTGGCTTTATGTAAAACAATTTTAACAGGCTAAATACTTGACTTAAAAGCCTATGAGTCATACAAAAATAATATCATAATTGCACGGTATAGGTGCACGTGTGGAATAATTTTTTGACCTGAGATGTAAATATGGTAAATCATTGAAAATTTATAAAAGATGTAAGTATATAAACATAAAAGTACTTAACAACAACATAAGCAAACTTTTGTTGTTTTTAAGTTAAACTAAAATTTAAAATGATTTTATCATAAACATTCTCAATTAAACGATTATTTATGTCTGACTTGTACCTAATTAGCATTAGCACATTTTGTAAACAAGTTAAAAGATTGCGATGTTTTGTTCAGACTTCAATGGAATAGTGAGTAAGCTTTCCCTGGTCGCAGGACTCTTATGGGACAAATCTTGAGTAGTAACAGCAATAATATTTATTGGTATATATAATATACATTTTTTATATTTTACTTTGAAAATAGGATGTTAGAAAATTTAATGCCATGTCATATAAATAATTAAAATATTTACAATCATTGCAAAAGAAATTGTTTAGCAATGCTTATGCTTATTTTTGTAAACGTAGGCGTGTCAAATATATATAAATATATAAATTAATTACAGTTAAAATTCTAAATGTACCATGGCAATTCATCTCACAAACACCTAAGTCCTGCAAAAATTCCAAGGCATATTTTGCAAATGAATATACGGTTAATGTGTGCACTGTTTCCCCAATTTATGATGTCATATCTCAAATGGCAGTGAAAATTTACAATGCCTAGACATAAACCTTAACCCATAGGAGCTAAACTTTAATCTAAAGGGCCTTCCATAGGAGACAATACACATAGTGACGGCATCCAGAAGTGACATCAATGAAAAATAACACAGTGGTTGTTTAAAATTATGGTGGAGATATTGCATATAATAATAATAAATGTCTTATTGCTTCAGGCTGAAATATACAAACAATAAGATAACAATATACGAAATAATTATGCCTGAATGCAAAGGGCAGAGTTCGCACTTATTCGATGTGAACATCGAAAAAGAAGCGCTCTTACACTCAACCTTAGCCTCGTTGTATATAATATCAACTTATCCCACATACAATTACTTCGTTTATTGAATTCTGCCATTCTTAACAGATTTTCTGAAAAGGTTTCCTTCCGTAAATTGCTCTCGCTCTGCCTTAGTATTGATGCCTTTTTGATAATCTGAGTATAACAATAAAATTAAGAGATTTTCAAGGTGTACAAACCTTAAGCCTACTGCTTCAAGATATGGTAGTATATTATGGTACCCCACCATAATTGTAAACTACTTAAATACATTTTTGTATACTTGAATATTATATGAATTAATCACCCTCATCCTTGTTCTTATAACGATTCGTAAGGCACAAACAATTTCTATGATTGAGCTTAATAACAGTCATCAAATGAAAACAAGTTCTGAGATTTTATCAGCCAGTTTCACAATCGTTATTTAACTAATGGTTATGATTTGACCAATAGTTTTATTATAAAAATCTGTTACATTAACAGCCAGTTTTACAATTGTTGGTTGATTAATAGTTAGGATTTGACCAATGATTTATTACTATAAAGGCAAGGATGTCTGGTAAAGTTGTGTTTACTAATAATTATAACTTTCATAGTACAGGATCCGTACCTATCTTAGACTATCAGGTTCGGGTTTTAGTCAACCAAAAAGATAGCCAGTGATTGTGAGGCTGGCTGTATGACTGATAGGATTTAAAATTTAAGGGCATTATAATGAAATATTTAAACGCTCAACAGGGCAGTACAAATGTTCGGAATAATTTGCAAGGGTTACAACAGGCATATTGTAAAAAAAACAGAAAATTCAAATATGCTCACATTAAACGAAATACAGAACATGTTTAGCGGAACCTTTAAATTAATATTCTTGTTTATGGAAAAGATTTTAATGCAATCTCTCGAAGATCTCAAATCGCTCTGAACATCTACAATTGTGATCATGAGAGCAAGGCGTGAATATAATTGTAAGATTAAACGAACGTACCTTAAGTGAAGTTCGATCTTAATTATATGAACGCCTTGCTCGAAATGATCAAACCCTCCCCGCCCACTCAGAGTTACCTTTTGCGGTACTGAACTTAGAGTTGTTAAGATTGCTATTCAAAATAAAACGATTTTATTTTCAAGATCGAATTGTCAACTCCGTTATTTAAATTACCTATTCGTCTTACATGGAAATATCTACAATTTGTTATGCAATCCCAAATATTCCGTAGGTAGTATGTATTTGGCAGATCAAATAATAATACAAAAAATTATTTATTTTGGTAAAGATTAGATTGAATCGAATCTGAATTTTCAAAGACCAAACTTAACGGCTCTAGCTACTCTAAATAAACCCTTGATCATTTGATTTGAGATCATATTAGGTCCGTTCCTTTGCACGGGAAGTGTGACACTAATTTTGAGTGACAGAGATGGCATCAATGCGGATATCATAAGTTAAAGAGAGAAAATCTTACACCAGTGCAGCTAAGCGCTACACTTGTAGTGCAAAGGAATGAACCTATCTTGCTCTAAAGAAACTGACGGCTGAAGATGAGTGAGAAAGGTAATACAAGGAGGCACAAATACATTTTAGCTTTGTTATTCGTGGCGCCACACAGTGGACGATAGTAGAACTACAATTGTGATCATTTCGAGCAAGGCGTTCATATAATTAAGATCGAACTTCACTTAAGGTAAGTTCGTTTAATCTTATAATTATTCGTTTACTCGTACTAAACATGTCAACGCCGCGCTGGCCGTCGGCCGCTTTTGTCTCAAGGACAAGGAACAATTGAATTTTTTTTGCTAAAATATTTATTTTTGTCTATTGGAATGTTTCTTTTATTTTTTATAAGTTATTATTAATTTATTTTTTTCTTAGGGCGGCAAGCAAATTTTGCTTCAGGTGCCAAATACGCTAGCGCCGGCACTGTACTATCGAACTTAAATTACAACAAAAAATACTTCTGGCATTTGTCAACTTTTCGATTTGGCCATGATTCAAGGTATAAAAAACATAAAAAATTATGTGTCATTATTACAAGGCTAATTTTTTTGTGTACGTACACCTTCTATGCCTAAAATTAATAAAATAGGATTGCCAGAAAGTGTGCGGCGTCATGGGACGCAGCCAGAAAGGCCAAAGTTGTAAAAAAACGGAGGTATAGCACCTCATCATTGTTATAACCTTTTTTTTGGATTGAGAACAGGGGCGCCGACATCAGCTTTACCGGGCCCCGGAGCTGCTTATTATTGTGGGTCCTTTCCCTCTTTCAAGATTTTGTCGTTTTATTTTTCGCTTTAAGTTTTAAATTTATTAAAAAACTACCACAGTATTTAATCGTTATAGATTTTTATTGAATTGAAATATTTATATAATTTTGTTTTTATGGTGTGCACAACTGAATGCCCTGGTCCTGGTTGATAATTAAATGTTTTAAACACAGGTAACAAAAGAGTAGGCTGACCCTACGTACTGAATTTCGCTGTATTGTCCGGAATTTTAATGGCATGTACAGCATGCTTGGATGTACAGCAAAAGGTACAGTATTACGTTTTGGTATCAAAAATTTTTTTTCTGATTTCTCCTCCCCGCTCATCAAAAAATGTTGGGATCAAAAAAAATTTTTTTTCGGATTTTTCCCTCCGAGCCCGTATTTTTTCTCCCTGTCTGTCCAAGTGTACAGCATTCAAACTGCAAACATCTGGTCACCCTACGAAAGAGAGGCAGAATATTTAACAAGGGTATCTAAAGTCTGAGGTACTCTAGGTGTTTTCTGTCTACCAACAAGCTTAGCCAAGCTAAGTAGTTTTTCAGTCACGCCTGATGATGAGTGAAATATTCGTGTACCACAGTTTGCGTGTGACATTAAAACTACTTAGCTTAGCTGAAATTGTTGGTAGAAAGAGAACAGTGAAAATTGGAAATCTTATTAATTTTTGTGAAATGGGAAGGATAGAGTAGGTACCTTTTATATTCACGTGAAAATTTGCTTAACTATTATACATACTTCGTTCTGGAGAGTACTTATGGCTTTTCACATTTTTGCATGATTTTATATCTCCCTTTTTGTTGAATTATTTATTTAAGAAAATACCACTCCAAAAATAATAATATTTAGGAATAAAAATAGTTTTCAATATTTTCGTCAACTTGTCACTGGGTTTTCTGTTATTTTAATTTAAATTTTTTAAATTTTTATAAAAGCGCCTGTAGTAACATCCGATACCTTAAGCCCTTGGGACATCCCAAGAGGCCGTTCTTAATAAAACTGTACAGAGATACGTCTCTTACCGAAAGTGTCAGAGACGTTTTTGCGGGATACTGCAGTCTCTGAGACGTCCAGAAGTCATTTCACTATGACCATCCCACTTGGAATGGTCCATGGTCCATTTTATATGGACAATGGACATCCCACGAATGTTTTGTGCCAGTTGGGACACGTGTACCGCGTGTGAGCGGCCACTATAACACTACTGAAATGGTCTACTATTTTCTTACCAATAAAACAACTGCCTTCTCAAAACACTTAAAGCTATATTCACAACAAAAAATGGATAACAGGAACGAAACACTAGAAATAAAAATGAACATGAATCCAATAACAAATAATATTCAGTATTAAATAGAGGCTGTCAGCGGCAAAGTTCGAATATATTAACTTAACGAGGTAGGAATATTCTTTGAGCAGATTAAATAAACTGAGACAAAACACCGTTAAGTTGAATATATTCGTAGGAGTCCCAGAAATTAGACGGGTGTCCTGGAATCCTCCATCAGAAAGAAACACATTCGTTTCCTAATAACGGTATGAAAATATTGACTAAATCCAATCATTTCTTACCAATCTGTAAGTAAGGAGGCTCGTTAAACGAAAAAGTGATTTTCTTTATTAAAAATTTTTTATAGAAATCTCTTAAGTCAATCCAGAATAATGATTGTACAAATCTATATAAAAAAACATAAATATTGGTCGAATTGACAACCTCCTCCTTTTTAAAAATGTTAATCTAATCGGTCTTCTGCAAGAGGAGTCGCTTTAAGGGTACGGACATGCGAAAGATACATCGCGGTGGATTGAATGCCGTGGTCGTGGTGGAGGTCGCAGTTGCAGTCGATGTATCGCACCATAGATGTCACGATTCTGGGATTTATCCTTTCATAGCTTGGGAAGCATGCAGCCGAGAGGAAGGATGTGACCTTAGTGCACCAGGCAGGTGCAAGCTACCACGATGTAAAAAAAAACTATTTTGTATCGATGTAGACATCGTGATAGACCTCGATGTAAACAGCTGCCGGACATACCAGAATAGACGGCAACGAAAAACTGTTGAACTTGCAAGACAAGAAACAGCTAATATATTCTATGGCCTAGAACCCGCGCTGGGCATCACAAAAGGTTCAACCAGAAGGGTGATCAAAGACTGGGTCAAGAGTAAACACAACAACTACCGCAGATATATTCTAGGAAATCGACATGGGAAAACACTTATCAATGGACCATGCCCAAAACAAACTAAAGAACTGCTCACAAAGAGCAGGATGCAGTTGAGAACTATAACAGGTCTTCTGACAGGACACTTTCCCGTTAAGAAGAACCTGCGTATAATCGGAAAGTTTGTTGGCGACCTTAACTGCAGATTGTGCGGGAAGGTACCAGAAAGTGTAGAGCATATTATATACGACTGTTGGGCGTTGGATCGCAGAAGATATAATATTTATGGGCAAACACAAACAGACCCGGACATTATCAAAACTCGTCCATTTTCAGACCTGTCTCACCTTGTCAGTGGCACAGGAATATTAAAACGGGCGGTGTAAATTAAGGAAGGGGAGCAGCACAATAAGCCCACGGGGCTGCAGTGCCCTCGGAGTATTTTCCAGGATTGGGGGGGGTTAGCGATGGGCAGCCGTGGTAGTTTCCCCTCTTAAAAAAACGGCTAGGGTGAACTGCTGCTAGTATCCCCGGTATGTGCGGCCACATTTAAATACAAAGGCAGCGAGGCATCTTCGGCATGTCCGTACTCTTAGGACGGTATGGCCTTTGGCCAATGAAATGTTGTCCCTGATGTTTCGCTTGCTCTCACTTAGTAATCTGTTCCTTTACCACTATCACTTAGAGTACTTTTTTGTATAGCAAATGTCTGGCGCCATCTTGGTGGATTAAAAAACATTTCCTGGGCGGTTACAAATTGTCATGCATCGTCTACTAGATCCCTGCTCATCTCTCCCTGGCTTCTCGACTTTTATCCCTGGTCTGGTTCTACGTTCTGGAATCATGTCTATATCACCTGGCTAGCTCCGCCTATTTTATTATCGTCCTCGAACCAGTCTTTTGGCTGCTATCACAACACAACAGAATACGGATGGGTTCCTCCGTGACTCTGTCCCGCTAAGTTGTCCTTCCCTGTGACCACCGTGGATGCTGCTGATGATCATTTCCTCGAACGTCGCATCTTAACTATTTCCGGTGGAACCTGGGTCTCCCTAGTACAGTCGCCTTCATCGTAAGTGGAATCTGAAACTAATATTATCAAGTATTATATACTTGGCGTATCTTATATATATATAACCTAAATATCCAGTGGGCATCAAAGTGGGGGTTAAATAACGAAATGAGTGATGAGTCAATTTAATACGGAGTTCCGCAAGGCACAGTCATAAGACCCATCCCAAGCAGCAATTTTAGTAGTTTCTACGTAGCAGTTACCATTAGTGGAACTTTAAAGGTTTCCGGAACTAAGGATTGTTACGTAATGGGAACCATCCTTCTACTAAGCATTCACCAAAATGGGGAATAATAATTACGTAGCAAGTTACTATTCCGGTACTTCTACCGTTACCGTGGATGAAACCAAGTAGTAGAAATGACTAACTTTTGGAACAGCTCAGCTGACCGAAATGAGAGCGCAAACTATATATTTGGCTCTCTGTTATTCGAATAGCAAATTAATGACTTACTTGAGTTTAAGCACATGATATGTCCAAGGTCCAAGTTAAGGTGATTATATACAACATGCATAAGCATATATTATAAATCATGATGTTTTGCATTTACCCTGGGTGTGGATATTAAAACCACCACTTGTTTTCTGTAAAATGTTATCATGATGCTTCGATAAAAAAGACGCCCCCTCGAGAAAATGGTTTTTTCGGAAAAAAAATTTTTTGCAAAAATTATGTGTACAAGCAAAACTGCAAAATTTTTTATGGAAAATGATTTTTTTTAAATTTTATATATTATAAAGTAATAATCTATTTAGAAAACATATTTGTAAATGACTATAATAAAAAGAAATTTTTTATTGAATTATATTTTTATCTATGTCAATATGGCGTCTTCATTCAACTACAGAAAAATGACGATTTCAATTGCAGTAACTTAGAGGTTGCAAAAACCAAAATTATTTCCCTACAAGTTACATTTACTATAAAGCAGCAGATGCCACCAATGTTATAGATGTTGTTACTTTAAAAGTGGTGACGGGAACTACAACAATTTCACTGTGTAGTTATATTTACCTAGATGTAGCAAATGGGACCAATGACGCTATAAGATATTAGTAACTGTTGCTACCAACTTATTTTCATGTTGATAGAATTGGCAGAATCGATATAGGTAATTTTTTTTTTAATTGGCAACGCGGTAATAACTGTTAAAGTGTCAATGTCACTGTGTGTGATAGGAATATGTGGATTAAAAATTATACTTTTACAAGTACTTTTTATTATCTGATATTATTAGAAAGATATTATTTGGAAAGAGCACATATCGAACAATATTTGATGGATGCCCCAGACGGTGAGCATCTTATGTCAGAAGTAGGTGTTTATTATGATCTTGCTTTTGTGTACCTATTTAATTGTTTGGGTTTTTTAGGTTGCATTGATATTGGGAGTTTACGGTGCCTGCCGTTGCGGTTAACTGACCTTCTTAAGCGTCGAAGATATAAGAGATAAAGAATAATATCTGTATATATCCATACCAGATACCAAGACAAATAAATTAAGAAGTTTCACAGTTTTAAATGAAGGATTTTCGATAAACTCACTTGATTCGATTAGGAAATATGTGTCTTTAAGACCGCAAAATGTGTCTCACAAAAGATTTTTCGTAAATTTTCAAAAGGGAAAGTGCACTGTCCAATGCGTTGGATTTAATAAGCTCTAAAAAATTCCAAGAATTAGCTGATTATTTGCAACTGCCAGATGCAGATTTGTATACTGGCCATATAGCATGCGCCGTTTCTCATCAACTCTTTTGGCCAATGCTGGGGGTGACATTACCACCCTTAAAAGTCACGGTGTGTGGAAATCATCCACCGTGGCGGAGGGTTATTTGGAAGATTCAGTCTCAACAAGATTGTTATTGCTAAAAATTCAGGGAGAGCAGCACAACGAGTCAGGCAATACAGACGTCGTTACTAGTATAGAGAAAAATTGTGTACAGAAGAGCAGTTTTCTTTGTGAAAAATCGAATATGATGACAATAAAGGTTAACATAAATATAAATATGTGTTAGTGCATGGATTCTTTGTTTTGTTAATTTTCCATGTAATGGAGACAATAAATAAATTCCTTGGACTTTATTTTATATTAAAGTTACTCTTTAGTGACTAAATCACTTTACCTCACTTTAGCTTACTACTTTATCTCACTAGTAACTTATGGGTCACTTTTATACCTTCAAAATCTCATCAATAAAGATCACTTTATATGAAAGTGTTGGATAAATATATTTATTAACGTAAGGTGTGTAATAATGGAAAAAATACATAAGAGTTTTCATATTTATTTAATGATCAGTTTACATTTAATTTCATTCAATTCAATTTATTGTACATAAATAATGTCTTATGCCGTTATACCGACATTGTCCGTTCCCCATCGACACAATATTTATTAAATTTGAGTTTTTAATAGGCAAATTCATTTAATATGCTCAGTTGATCACTAACTGAACTATGAGTCAATCTGTGTGTAATTTTCGAGCAGTACACGGTATCATTAATCACCACAACTGCTATAGTTTTCGATTACTCTTCTTGTGTTGATGGGAGCACTTTTGCACTTGTTGCCAAAGATGATGGTTTTGCTGTGGCGAAATAATCTTTCATGTTTGCATCATATTCTGAAGAATCACTATTTCTCTACTACTGTTTAACTGTTTCTTCAGTTTTTTATAAAATGTGGATGAGTGCCGATAAACTTTATTTCGCTTTCACTGAGCATTTCAGATGCCGCCATTTTATTCAATGCCAATAATTATATAAATTGTCTTAAAAGTTAATATTACTCTATAGTAGATTTTCAAGGTATATGTAACTTTTAAGTAATTTTCAATTAGTGGGGAGTAGTAAAGATAACTTCAAAGCCCCTATGTTCGTAGAAATAACCTCATTTTTACTCGAGATGTCACTAATAAGTTAGACTACTTTCAAGTGGTCCTTTGGTAAAGCCACGGCCGACGTTACTAGAGTCGGCCGTGAGTCGGCCGTGGTAAAGCTGTGCAGTCGGCATTACTACCAATTTTCATTTTGCAGTTGAGGATGCTTCAAAGTAATGCAGAGTAGTATCCGCGACGTTGCAGATTCTCCAGCAGTTACTTGAAAGTGTTATAACTATACAATGCCTAAATTCAGTAGAATCTACTTAATTGTCACTACAAATGCATACCACAAAGTGAATATTACCCTAAAGTCGCAAAATTAGTAACAGTCATGTCATTCCTACTATATTAAAGTTCCGATGCCTCAGATGCCAGTTCCCATCACTTTGAATGCTGCTTGGGATTTCATTTTATAAACGAATTATCTTCATTAAAGTGTACAAGAGATATCGTAAGTTTTGATGACGATACTGCAATCTGTTACAAAGCAAATTTTTGAGAAGAACCAACGATGGTGGCAAAGCATGATCGTACTCTAATCAAGAACTGATTTGACTATAAGCTATTAACAATTAACTTCAAGAATACGCACTACTTACCATTCAGTTGCAATCAGTCCAATAAACCATTATTCGGTCACTTTGAGATAAATGTCCTAGGAACAATATTCACTATTTGCCCTGAAAAAAGCTATAAAATATTTAGGAGCTTTCATAGACTCCCATTTAAGATGGAATAAACATATACACTATTTAATAAGAAGAAAACTACAAACCATCATTTATAAACTCAGATACTTTAAGAATATATTAAATATTAATCATTCATATGTAGAAAGTCATCTGATTACTAAATAACTGAATGAGGTGGTGCTGTTAAAATTCACATAGAAACATTGCAAAAAATTTTTAAAAAATAATAATCTCTACGGACTCAACTTATCAGATCTATTGCATGGTGTGAAACGGAGGTAATGGATATTAGATACTTATGTTATTATAATTTAAATATAAAACATAAATAAAAATATGAAAACCTTACCTATACACCGACAGAATACTAGACAAAAAATCAAACACATTGTACCATTCATGACTAAGACAGTTGGAAAAAAATCTTAATCTTTCCTGGCACCAAGACGAGTTATACCTAATGATCTACAAAACTTATAACCAATATACGCTATGAAGCTTCTAAAAAAATATATAAGAAATGCTCAAGAAAATTTGTTAATGACATCATAGATCTAAAAAATAAATAAAAACACAATAACATAATGGTATCAAATACTATTTATAAAAGTATATCTATAATTAATATTAAAGGTTGTACTATGCTATATATAATGTAAATAAAGTATAAAGGAGCAAAGGAGAAGAAGTAATTTGCGGCATTATGACAATTTCGCACCCCCCCCCCTAAAAACTGCTTAAAACCGGCCCTGGTTACTGGATCCTTTCGGCGACGTTAGTGATGCCTGCTCAAACTGCTTTAGTTATTAGCTCCCCGTGGTTATCTGCAAAATGATATACTTACGGCTGTTTCTTACCCATGTCAACCCTGTAGTCAACCAAAATAATTTGAGATGTACAGGGAGATCGAGAAAGACTGAACGTGCCGCTCCCTAAAGATTGTTTTTGTGCCGCCTACATACTGCATACATATGTACTATTTTTGGTACTTTCAACATTAACCTTAACCTTAAATATAGTCAATTACAGTATTTACACAAAATGCGAGTTTCTTTATTAACTTAACACACAAGTGACAGTGAACTGATTGCGTTGAAAAACACTGATTAATTAGTCAAAAAGGGAGATAAATGATAAATCAAACACAAGCCAATAATAATAACATTCACGAAAATGACAGACAGATCAGATTGGTAACAGTGACTAGAGAACCAGTCGTTACTCCTAGCAACATAGGAAATTAGTTTTAATAATGAATGTAGAATAGAAATCAATTTTGATAATTTTAGTGACTTTTCCGTGTGACGTCACGTTCAGTTTTTCTCGATCTCTCGGTATATCTTCATGTGTTTCCCTCAAATCTGACAGAACATTCAGATACGATTATACATGTAGGGGAAAGGGAAAGAGCGAGTCGAAACAAGAGATAAGAAACACTTTACCTTTTTCCCGAGTCTGAAAAGAAAGCAAACTCTCTGCATTAATTTATACTAACTGTTACTTATCCCCTTTATATCAGTCCCTATTGACTTCAGGTTTATCTTTTCTATCTCCCCTCGTTCGTGTTGCCACATGAATTGTTGGACAAGAAAATCGCTGCCTCACGACCTATGTCTCCTCCATGTGTTTAGTATTACTAGACCTTAAAGAAACAGAATATAAATGAACCCCTAATGCGTTATTAGTTATGAAGCCGGGGGTAGCTGGATGTGGTAGTCATGTAATAATCAGTATTTAAAGCACCAGTGGCGGATCCAGGCGGGGGGCACAGCGGGGGCACGTGCCGCCCATGTCGTTTATTTTGGCAAAAAGAAATGGTTTAGAAAAGTTCATTTGTAGATAGTGCTGCCATATGGCCGGTAGTGTTTGAGCATTTAACTTTAGAAAAGAAATGTTTTCTATTAAATTAAAAAGTACTTTCAACATTTTTGTGCTTCAACGTTATTTTGCAATTCTTGAAATATGAAAATTACATACCCTGTATACAAAATAAAGGGCACAATAACCATAGTATTTACTTTTTGCATTCGTTTTATATTAATAAACAACAATATTAACTGTTACTGTACTGTTCATTAATGTAAATAGCGAGACTGATCGGAAATTTGCATTCAATGCCACCAGCTTGTTACTCTATTATTGTCCTCTGGCCAATGTGTAGCATACTAAGCATTTCACGCCAAAATAATATTTTCGCTACTTTTAAATTTAAACGTTCTGGTAGTTTCAAGCAAATAATGCAACATAATTCTCTCAAGTAGTAAAAATATTATTTTGGCGTGAAATGCTAACAGCTTGCCATGCAATAATGGAGGGACATAGCGCAGCAAGTTGCTGACATTGTTTGAAAGCAACTTGCAGTCTGGCTATTTAGGTAAACACTACGGCCCTAAAAACCACCAGTGATACCCTCAGGATAGCATAAAACAAATCCTGTAAGAGTCCCAGGAATATCCTAAGGATATACAAAAGTACGTCAGTGGGATATCCTACGGAAAGTAGTGCCACTTCTGGATCTCGAGATATCCCTCGGATATCTTGGGATATTCACAAGATATTGCTATATCCTAGCTTTTATATCCCTAGGATGTCCGTAGGATAACCTTGTGCTGTCTGGGTATACTATAGCGTAGTGTAGTGTACTGTAGTGTAGTGTGAAGAAAAAGAACATTGCTGTTTCAAATGATTTTTGTAAGGAGGACAGAAGGCAACATAAGTTATAGACGAAATATTTGAATGAAGTTCATGAGAAAATTTAAACACGAAAATTAAATTTGAAATAAATAATATACCTTACACGACAGTTAGAAAAATGGGGCAATACAGAAGATAGTCTCAGTGAAAACAAAATATACAGCACAGGTGAAGAAGAAGAACAAGACAACAAGGGGTTAGAAAAAATCAAACTGGAAAAATTATAACAAGCGCTAAAATTAAAAAGAATGACAGAGAAGAAAAGGGTCAAAGAAAAAAAGAGAAAACATAAAACTTAAAGTCTAACATTTACAAAACATCGGTTAATGAGTAAGGAAAACTTAATAAAAAATTTTGTAATACAGTTAATGCATATTTTAGTAAGTTTGGTATTTCGAATATAATACATAAAATAATAAACAAATAGAAATAAATAATTAAAGTTTAAAAAAGAACCGAATGAATATAGGTATCCGACTACTAGAACTAATTACTAATAAAGTGGATTGTATTGTCTTAGAAACTAAAATAATATCTACAAAATAGACGGTTATGATCTAATTTATAACTGGAGTAAGTAGAATGACTAACTTTAAATAGGTTTAATATTTTTAGTAAAAGTAGACCTTCTCTATAATAGGCGGTGCTCACAAATAATTCCCGGTAAGCTGATTTTTTCAGGGTCGATGGAAAAAGAAAATTTCAAAAAAAAAACAAAAAATAAGAAACCACCCCTATTGCAACACCCTGCAAGGTGTGGACTGTGACTTTTTGGTCGGATACTCGGGAGACACCCCTCCATCGACCCTGAAAAAATCAGCTTGCCGGGAGAAATTTTTTTGAAAAATGATATCTTTATTGGACTATTTATCAGAGAAGCAATTTGGCTTCATGGAACAGAAGTCAAAACAAGATTATCTTTCTATAAAAATGGATTGGACGGAATAATAATATTTATTTTTTATTCACCAAAAAAATATAATCTATATGGTAAATAGGCACCATTTCACCTAGACGGTGTCTTCCAATGGCCCTAAATACAATACAATACCATAAAAGACAATAAAAGTGTTTGTTTGAAAGTTGAAGTTTGTTTGAAAAATTTTCGTTAAGGCACCTACGTACAGCAACTGAACAATGTATAGAAGCAAAATTTATTTAAAGAATAACTTTCCTTTTTTCTTCCTCATTTAGTGCCTGATGTTCCTTAAGTCGAATGACTACTTTATCTCTTTAGTAAACCTAACCGACTTTTATACAGGGCCAGTCGAAAAGTGAGAAATTTTAAATTTGGCTATTGAATAATAAACACCCTATATGAGGTATCGAGCTAAAATTTTTTATAGAGATATTTGACACAACTGTGAATCGAATACGCTATCCAATTTGCAGATACAAAATTGCCTAATAGTCGATCTCGAAATTTTAACCCCTTTAGAGGAGCATAGAAGGCCTTGAAAATATGAAAATTACAAAATCTTCAAAATAGTCAAATAAAGCTCATCGAGCACTATATCTAAAAAAATTAAAATAGGCCAACGCGTTTCAAAATAACGGGGTGTTTTAGTCTTAAATCACACTGTATATACCATTTTTTTTTTCATTTAAGTAAAACTATCGAAGCTAGAAATTTTGCAACTAAGGACCTGCCGCCAAAGATGCCTCGCAGCTGCAAACAATCCCGTACATTTAAATGTGACCGCACATACCGAGGATGTTAACAAGGTGACTTGTATTCGTAAATTAATTTATCCTGAATATATGCTTACTTCTGTAATATAAATGCTATACTTACTTGCTGGTACATCGATATTAGTATTAGTATATATATTAAGTTGATGTATGCAACATGTACATGCATAGAATAAAATAATATATATGTAGTATTATCTGTTTAATAGTATTATGATTGGTAGTAGAATATGTCCTTTTGTGTTGTTACAACATTGTTGTTTTTTTATGTAAGCTCTGGCTGGATGAACTCTGTATATCTGCAATCAAGTTTTCTTTCGCAGATGGCAGTTTATTCTACTATAGCCTCACTAATATGTAGGTAGAAGCCCATAATATGTAACATATTTTTGTTTTATATGGTTATATATAAGTCTTTGCACAACAATTTATTTTTCATAGCTATCTATATCAAGTCTTTACTTTGTAGATTGTTCATATTTATTTATGGCATAACTTAAGTAAATTTTATATTGAAAATGTAGATAGCATTTGTTACTATTGTTACTGCACTATTCTTGTAATTGAATATCATTTAAACCTTGTTCTTCTCCTTCTTCGCCTTCTAACAGATTTCTATTGCATCTTTTCTTTATACAGTATATTACTACTGCTACTACTACTACTACTGCTAGTACTACTACTGCTACTACTACTACTACTATCAGACCACTACTCCCTTCGTTCCTAGACGCGTTCAATTGTGTTTCATTTGTAGTTTTACTAACGTAACGTGTCACTTCCTCAGAAGTGTTGTGCTGCAATTCCATATGTTCATCTACTTTATCTGTATTATTTTTACTCTTAAGATTATCTTCTTTTTCGGGTACAATTGATTGCAGTGATACATTTTCAAACATTATAAGCCATGTTTCGTTGTTACTTTTCGCAACCACCAATTCTGTACAGTTCGCAATAATGTCCAGTTGCAAAGGTATGCCTGAAGTTTCTATTAAAGTTTTTATTCCAGAATTTGTTTTCTGTCTTAGAATGTTTACAGATCCATTGTAATAATTGAAGTCATCAGAAATATTCGAGACAGATTTCTCTAAACAAACATCTATTTTTTGTGATGGATCATGACAATCATAGTGAATGCTATCACTACCTTCTTTTATTTGTTCTTTACTAGTGTAATTTTTCAATGTAATCGATATCATGATATCGGACTCGTTGATATTGTTAAGTCCATTAACATTAACACGAAAGTGTTTATTTATCAGTTTGACATATATTTCGCCAGTCGTACAAACTTTTTTACACTCAGAGCGTGATAATAATTCATCTTTTCGAATTGGTCCACTGGAATTAGTCAGATTATATCCAGTTATCGTTAAAGGGCCACAACCATATATCCAAATGTGATTCGTTGGAACAATAATTTTCACCTTCTCATCAATGATCATCCTGTCCTCATTGTTAACCACTACAACTAATGGCATAATAATCAAAGTGAGCATAATTCTGAAATGAAAACATAAATTAAGTACACAATGGGGTATTTTCCTATTTTTTTTTATGGCATAATATCATAGAATATGTATAAGCAAGCATCCCAATACAAATTTCCGCGAAAATAATTATCAATTTTTTGAGAAAACAAAAGTTAAAATAAGTGGCGCGGAAAAGCGATTTAAATTCGTGACGTAAGTAATCTGCCGATGACGTAGGTAGTCTGTGTCAATTTGTTGATAGAATGGTTTTATACAAAACAGTGTGGCGTTGCCAAATTGAAATCTCTTCTCCAGTTCTAGTAAAGATAATTGAAGAAAACAGGAATATAAAGCTTATTTATTAAATCAATTTTAATATATTCATCCACAAAATTGAATTTTGTGACGTAAAAAATAATAATAACAGGCGTGAATTATTAAATATTTTAAATAATATTTAATGCCGATTGGATTTTTAAAAACATATTTAGCAATATCTGGGCAACAAAGTCAACGGCTAGTCAAATGACAGATGTATTCTAACGTCGTGTTGATTTGAAGCATTTCAATTTCTTTTATCGAGATAGGTATTTGCTGTAATTTACAAATAACAGATAATGCCATTTAAAATGTGTTTTATAAAAAGTTGTGGAAACACAAATATAAGTGCTCCGGAATTTTTCTTTAACTATTGAAAAATATGGATATTCGTAGAACTTGGTGGCAAGCTTCCAATATTTCTGATCCCATCCCATCAAAAATACAAATTTGGTTTATAGAAAGAACCTATCATGTCACAATCAACTTTGGGCAAATTAGACAGAGCTGCCTAGTAGTTAACTACAATTGTAGTTTAACTACAATTTAATTACTAACTACAAGTACTTATAGGTAGTTGTGAATACATTGGTATTGTATTGAGTATTCACTACTCAAATTACTTTTTAAAAATAGTTAAAACTACTAATGTAATTTTAACTACTAAAGTAGTTGCAACTACTGTTTATGTATTTTCATAGAATCTATTTTTATGTTTTTCTCAGAAATGTGCTTAATAAATATCCAGCCGAGTTGCTAAGTGACAAAAACAATTTCAGATATATACCTATCCCCAATAATAAACTTTAATAATATTAAATATTTATTAAATAAATTAAAAAGGTTGTAAATGGCAACAATGAATCAACATGTAAGTAAACTGTAGGGTAGGTTGTCGGGGCGTTATGTAGGTATGTGATAGGTACACTTTGCTTGCACACCGACGTAGAAAATCATTTTGTGACTTTGTTGCATATTGGCACAATCAAATCAAAATATATAAACATAAACACACCACATATAGTAGACAACTTCCAAATCCAAAGCCAAGCTGTCCGGAAGAGGCAGCACATTATTTGGAAAAACGCAGAGATACATCCATCCCACCGGTGTTGTTGTAGAAGAACGCACTACCGGGCGTCAAAATGACGCGACACCAATTTATTTCTCAGGGGGCGCCAGTCGCGTATTACCCCGTTCTTCTACCTCCCAGGCGGGTTCGAGATAAGATGCACTTCGGTAGCCGAGTAATGGACCAAGGCTGCACTACCACAGATCGGAAACTACGCTCTCTCTGGACCCGAATTCCCTCGTCAGGGGTTTAGGCACCTCTTAATTTCCTGAATTTTTGCATAAAAAAATCCCAACCGAAGAATTTCTCTGCGGAGGGATTAGTTTTGGTACGCGAAAATCACGTTTTGGTCCATTAATAACGGAATATATTTCTCAAAAAACGCATAAAAAAATCCCTATCAAACCTCCGTAAAGCAACCAGAAGGTCGAACGTTAATGCGAATTAACTCGACACATCCGGTTTTCTATACGAAAGTTCCAGGGATTATAGACCGTCAACAGGCCTCAAGATCAATTAAGAAATATTAGTTCAAAGAATCCGTTTATTTAACAGAATTGGTTATACAAAATTTTCAAGATAAGAATCGTGCCTTCCCCAATCAAGGTAGTGACTTTCAGACCATACAAGCGAGAGCGCTCACGCTAACGATCGATTAGGTAGAAAAGATTCATACATACCTTCTCAGAATCAAAATGCGAGTTTTTAGAATCATTTCAGACTCTGGGTAAATGAATAATTAAGGCTGACTGAAATTAACTTAAAAAAGTTTTACTAAATGAATTTAGTTTCGCTAGAGACTACTTAGCTTTAAAGTTCTTGTATCGTGGAGATTCACGTACTCAAACACATTCAGAGGACTTATTACTGCATAAGTTGAGTGGCGTTCGATCAGTCCACGACTTACTAACCCTTATCACAGTTGATTAATATTATCGATTTGGCAGCGTCTCACCTTCGAGCGACTTTTAGGCAAAATTGAATTTTTGGATTTTTATGCACAAGGTGTTTTCCTCTATAACTTTGTCATTTGAAAAGCCCTGTTATTGGCTTTTCTACCATCGCTTTGTCTGGACCACTCAACGCGCTCGACCAAATTGTGAGCCGCTGGGTCAATCCAAACTCTTTCTATGCGAGAAACCGGCCTTGTACATGTGCATTGATTTTTATCAATTTTTGCTTATCGGCACTACGCCGGCTTTGACAAAGTCTTCTATTTTGCCTTTCGGATGCAGTGCATCGTTAAAATTTTATGCTCATACTTTAGAATTGGGCTTTCAATGACCGTAACTCAAAGGTCAATGTCTTTGGTTGAGGAATAAAAAATAAAAAATAATTTAAATTATATTTTCGTGGTACTTTTTAAACTGACTTTGTGGTACTTTTGAAAAATCCATTTTAAGACCAATTTTAGCGTACTTTTGAAAAATCGATTTTCGAGCCAAATTTCAAGGTACTTTTGAAAAACTAATCTGCGGGTGAAATTTTGGCGTACTTTTGAAAAATCGATTTTCAAGCCAAATTTCAAGGTACTTTTGAAAAGTTAATCCGCGGGTGAAATTTTGGCGTACTTTTGAAAAATCGATTTTCAAGCCAAATTTCAAGGTACGTTTGAAAAGTTAATCTGCGGGTGAAATTTTGGCGTACTTTTGAAAAATCGATCTTCAAGCCAAATTTCAACGCAGTTTTGAAAAATTAGTCTGCAAGTGAAACTTTGGCGTACTTTCGATAAATCGATTCCTGGGCCAAATTTTGACGCCCTTCCAAAAATATTATTTTTCAAAGTCCAATTTATGGTACCTTTGAAAAAGTATATTATTCATAAATCTTTGTCATTATATACTTCTACTCTCATATTCTGAACCAAAAACATTTTTCTTAAGTGAAAATTCGGTGTTTCTTCGAATTTTCACCTGGTCATTCCCAACGCCTTATAGAACCCAAAACGGTCCTTATGGACTGATCTGCGCCTCTGCAGACTCCCAAAAATGTCTTTAAATGAAATTTTTGCCTAAGTCGAATTTTGATTATGTCTTCAACTTAGGACGATTTTGGAGAGTTCTACAACATTGTCAACACCGGGGCTGGGGCTCGAACCCAGAACGAGATAAACAGTTGATCAGCGTATTCGCCACTCAATACGCCTTAATCGATTGAGCTACCGTGCCGTATAAGTATATTAGACTTTCCGGTTGCATGTGACAAAGAAAGGTTTCACTGTCTTAAGTACACAGTTCTAGTGACCTAATTTCTTTCATCATAAAAAAAATTTCATGCTGTGTAAGTGTAAAGTGTACCTACAAAAGTAGTTGTAAATGTAATTGAAAACACGTAGTTAAACTACTCTTTCAAAATGAAAGTACTCAGTTACTTTTCAACTACAGTGCATTTTTAATAAGTACTCTGTAGTTAGTAGTTAACTACTTTTTCAAAAGTAGTTTGACAGCTCTGAAATTAGATGAATCTCCTTTCACAAAATTCAACTCATCTTAATAGTTTATTGATAAAATATAAAATAACAAAATGAACGCCACATAAACAAATAAATTTAACCAATGTGTCTCTATCACTTGTATTATATCAAGGAGTGACAACTGACACCACGCAAGCAAAGTCGGAAGAGAGCCGTTTTTATACAATGTTGCTACATAATCCTCGCCGTGAATTTTGTTTACATTTTTAAGATAACTTCTAAATAATAACAAACATAAATACCTTTTAATTCATTCTAAATACATGTATATAATATTCACTGATTTTCAAGATATTGAGCAAAATAGAAGTGTTACAGGTAAAATATAATGTAAAGTAAATACACAATTTGGTATTCATATAAGATAGTTACAGTCTTAATGAAAGTTGTATTATTTCCCTCCAAATAAAATCATTTGAAATCTGTGTCTAGATGGGCGTATTCTTATTTCTTATTTTTATTTAAGAAATTATTGTTTTGGTTTAAATTGATTATGCAGTAATTATTAAAATAATAACATTACTTGATATACCGGGTGCCACAGGTAAGTGGCTCGCCCTTATATTTCCTTTATTTTTTAACTTATTCATTTGAAATTTGGGACGCGTGAACTACCCGTAAAAATGGATTTTTGGACATATAATGGTATGAGACCAGTTCCGGTTTACCCGGAAATGACCGCAACTTTCGATTTTTAAATGGAACACCCTACCCTGTATATTTTTACATATTTGGATTCAAGACAACATTCTGAGTATACCATGACCATCTATTACCACTAATGGAATTGACAAAAAAAAATACTTTTTTTGTATTAACATATGTTTATTATGATTATTATGTTACCAAAAATTTTAAATTGCATAAAAACAATTATTAGGAATGTAAAAAAAATAGTGTTGCGTAAACGCAACAACGGTAAAAACGTTAGCTACGCGTGTGATATAAATTAAAACAATTTACATGCAGTTGTTTTTGCATTTGCGGTAAAAATAAATGGTGTTACTTTTGGAAACTGCACATCGATTCCGACGTTTTGGATCACTTTCAGTTACATGTTCGATATTGTCAAATCGGATTTCATCCATAACATTATAAATGAATCGTCGACGGTTGGTGGCACCAGATTTAGATTTTTGCAGTAAGCACTTTGCTAAGTCAGACCGAAAGTTAATTTGTGACATTTTCTTATCAGCATGTATGTACCTGTGCAGTTTCCAGACATTTATCATAGCACTGTCTACTAAATTTATAAGGAGCGGCCACCAACATTTCTTGCCCCTAATTTTTATTCGGTAATTTGCCACACCGTCATCATGCAAATCAACTGCGCCCATGTACGCCTTATATTTTTGTATCATATGAGGTTGAGGAACTTGGACTTCTTTTACTTCCACGTCCAGTGGAAGTATAGTAACGACAAAAAAATTTTTAAAAATTTTTATTTATTTATTTATTTATTTATTTACACTGTCCTACAGGTTACTACCCAACTACAGGACAGGAGGTATAGCAAAGTATTATAACATTAGATAAATACAGTTTGCATATTGAAAGTCCTAAGAAAAAAAAATATACAAATATACAAAAATATACAAAATATATAAAAAATATACATCGAAATTTAAGGAGAGATTAAAAGAAAATACAAAGTAAGTTAACGTAAATTACGTAAGCACAAATAGTACAACAGAAAAAAAAAACACAAAAAAACAATTAAACACAGTTAACAAGACGCAAAAAAGAAAATACAGATAAATCAAACTCTACGATAAAAATAAGTTTTTAGAGCAGTGAGGCTACAGTTGAAAATGTCAATATCAGTACAGATTGCGTTGTGGTTGTCGCAAACTACATAAATTGGCGAGAATTTTAAGATGTTCGTACGTGGTGTAGGCAAGTAAAAAACATTGCCGTAACGAGAAGTTCGGGGAATATTAAAACCAATTTTTGAAAGCAGTTGTGGCGCATCGATATTGTTGTTAATTATTTTGTGAAGAAATATTTGTGAAGAACATTCTCGTCTACGGCTCAGGCTAACAACTGAGTACAAACGCAGCAAGTCCTCTTGTGGAAAACCTATCGCTGGATAAAAACCTTCAGATTTAAAATGCAATAACTTCAAAAACTTACGTTGTACTGATTCTAAACTATTAACATGCACATTGTAGTGTGGGGTCCAAACAAGTGAGGCATATTCGAGTTTTGATCTAACAAAACAATAATAGAGCAACTTAAGTGTATCTAAGTTCGAAAAATCACGGGAATATCTAACTATAAGTCCATACATTTTATTAGACTCAGTGACAATGGTATTTATATGTACATTAAATGATAGAGTTTTATCAAATATGACCCCCAAATCTCGCAGAGTTTCAGGTCTGTGAAGTATGGTACCATTTATGGTATAGTCATAGGATATTGTGTTCAATTTGCGTGTATAGGACATAACATTGCATTTTTGTGAATTTAACGGGAGTTTATATTTAATACACCAGTCACTGACTTTGTCTAAGTTTTTTTGCAATCGAATGCAGTCATCCAGGGAGCTGATTTCAGAAAAGAGTTTCAAATCATCAGCATACATTAAGTAGTTAACATTATCTAAACCATCTACAATATCATTAATGAATATAATGAAAAAGAGAGGTCCAAGAACAGACCCCTGTGGTACTCCAGAAGTGGCCATGTATTCGGCAGACTTGAGACCATTAAATGCCACGTATTGAGTCCTGTTTGACAAATAGGAATATATTAGTGATAATAAATTATGGGATAGCCCGATTTCATCAAGTTTCACAAGCAGCATTGAATGGTCAAGCCTGTCGAATGCCTTGGAAAAATCCGTATAAATAACGTCCACTTGAGATTGGTTATCTATAGCTTCTGATACATATTGAGTCACACAAAGCAAATTTGTTGTCGTAGAACGCCCCCGCATAAAACCATGCTGGTGAATTGAAATTTGGTTATGTACTTGCGAGTGTATAACTTCATGTAACAGAATCTCAAGGACCTTGGCAAAGTTGCATATTATAGATATAGCCCGAAAGTTGGAAATGTCAGATTTATCACCTTTCTTAAAAATAGGACACACCTTAGATCGCTTCCATACATCTGGACAGCTACTATATTTTAAAATCAAATTAAAAATAATTGTCAGAGGAGAAGCAAAAATATGGGCACAATCTTTTAGTAAAAACGCGGGTACGCCGTCTGGACCGGTTGTCATTTTATTTTTTATCTTTTGTAGAGCTTTTAGTACATCTTCCTCCTTAAATTCCGAGATACGTATTGTCGCATTATTGTTGGGAATATTGTGTGCAACTAAGTTATCAGGGAGATGACTACTAGGAGCAAAAGTGTTACTGAAAAAATCGGCAAATGCGTTTAATATATCTATAGGTTCATGAACTTCATTGCCATTATATTTCATAACATTTGATATGTTTGTTGAACCCTTTTTCGCATTTAAAAACGTCCAGAATTTAGTAGGATTATTCTTTATATTATTTTCAGCCGCTGCAACATAGTTTCTATACGAAACGTCAATGTTGTTTTTAATTTTTCTTCTAAGGTATTTAAACTCATTATAGCAAGCGACATCGCCGTTATTTTTATACTCTTTCAGTTTCCTAGCTTTTAATTTAATGTCTTTAATAATAGCGAAAGTAAACCATGGAGGATATCTGTTGGCCTTATTATGTCTGAATTTCGGTACACAAGCTTCAAAAATTTTATACAATATTTCATAAAAACTTTCGCAAGTGTCTTCAACATTATTTCCATTCTTAAGAACAGACCAACCGACAATCAGAAGCATATCGTACAGTAGCGGAAAATTTGCTTTTATTGTCCGAATAGGCTTAAAATGTCATGAAACGTCGAGATTTTAAGTTTGAGCGAAAAAAAAATTTCTGTCTGTCTGTCTGTCGGTCTGTCGGTCTGTCTGTAACTTTTTTTTGTGCGCACGTTTACTCTGGAACCGTTTAAGATATTGACTTGAAATTTGGTACACATATGTACTTTAACGAGTTCTAGAACTAGATTATATTTTCATCTTGTTCCGTCGAAGGGTTGGGGGATAAATTGGGGTAAATTTGGGGTAAATGGGTAAATTAAGCAGGTAAGAGTCCATGAAATTGGTATATAGTATATACAAGAGAAGCTAAGGTCTCAAAAAAAATTTTGGCATTAGCCACCCCCATTACCACCCCCACCTCCTTATTAAAGGGGATGAAAAAAAAATTGTGATTTAGTGTATGTACAGGAACCAGAAACCTCAAAATATTTTTTAACTTCATCCACCCCCCACTACCACCCCCTATTACCACCCCCACCCCACTACCGATGTGGGGTATCGTTTTATGGGTTTTTGGGGTAGAGGATTTCAAATATTATATTATTAAAGTTCCATAAACAATTATTTTCACATACAAAGTTTTTTCGTTGTGAGTGACTTGGATAAAGAATCTGGATGTGGAAGTAGTGATTCCTTGGGCAGCGGTTTTTTCCCTTGCGGTTATAACGTTGCGCGTGGGCAATAATTTTAACACTTTCTAAATTTCAAAATTGCTCATAACAGTTACAACCGAGTTATCGTTTCAGCGAACTAAACTTACGTCATTTTCGTAATGGTATCTTGCATCATAGGTTCCGCGCATTTTTTTAGACATTGATTTATTTGGTTCCAAAGGACACTTTTGAATCCTTTGGTCCCTAACTGTTCCAGTCGCAAAAAAAACCTGCTTCTGAAGATGAGCTATAAGTGCATAACTCGTGAAAAAGTTATCAAAATACACTTTGTGGTGGTTTGGATTTCTAAGTTCATGCAAAAGACTCGTAACCAACACCAAGACCAAATTCTCTCTTCTTATGTGATTTGCCACACTATATGGTATAAATATCCGTGACTAGAAGCCAGACACCATAATTTGAAACCGAATCGCACTGGTTTCCCTTCATGAACATTTTGGCCGAGTGTTTGCCAAAATATGGCATCATCTGTTCATCAATAGACAAATGATGTGTAAATATGCTAAATTGCTTAAATGTTGTGTTTATTAGGTCAAAAACTGGCCTCAATTTAACAAATTAATCGGTTGAATCAAGTTGGCTCTTATCAGACAAATGCAGCCTGCACCATTCTGTAACCATATATTACCAATGTTGCGCTTGGGCAACAATAATGTTACGCCCCCAAGAAAACTTTGATTGCTTCACTCTGTTGAAATTTACCATAGAAAATATCTTTCATTAGAATGTTTTTTGTCTAGACCTTGAACTACAATCACATTCGTCAATGATTTCGATGAATTTAGAATTTTTATATTTTACGTCGCAATTTACTTTAAAAAACGCATAGAAGACTTAATTATTTTAGGTACAAAAAAAGGGATGTGTAAAAAGCTATTTTATTTTAGTTGACTGTTTGTATAAGTATCCTATGGTATAACATTTATAAAATATCTATCCACCTTTTCAAAAAAAAATTATATATTTTATGTTGCGCCAACGCAACAATGGTACAAGATGGGTTAATAACCATTTACGCAGCCTCCAAATTTGAACATATTACTTTTTTATCGAAAACTTTTTTTTTTTCAAATGGGAAAGTGGTGGCTCATAGTCTTCAATAAATTATAGATTTTTTTCTGAATTCATCGATATCCATTTCAAATCTATGCTATTTGTTTTTCTATTTTATTTAATTTGTTTAAGGCTGTGTTACCAATGTCAAAATATCGCGTTCATTATCGTCATTTTCGTCGTCATTTTCTAATTCTTTCGCGAGGTTGTTCTTAAAAACGAACCGACAGAATTCAGATTTGATTTAATTATTATAACTAATTAACTTAAGTATGTTATGTATTATAATTTATATTTGAATATTAAATGAAATTAAGTTTCCAAAGTTTTCTCCTTTGGATTATTAAACGTGAACGTACCTCTCAATCGGCCGTAATAATCTATAATTATTTTATTTTCTTTAATGGGACTCAAATGTTCAAATAAAATAAAATACATACTAGAATAAATATATTTAACGTGAAAAAAAGTTAAAAATCTGCATAATATCTGCTCCTATAAAAGATTAACCTCTCAGAAAAAATTGCTCATTTATGCTAATATTAGTTTGACGTTTTACTACTAGATGGCGGGACAGAAGTTGTTTGAAGTGGTAACACTGCTGAAATAACACTAGAAAGACAGTGAAAGCAGGGTCGGACTTATTTTTTAATTTCTCTAGTGTTGGAAATGGTGTTTAAAAGAATTTTAATTTACTTGCCGATTGAATTGTCCACATTCTGTAGTACTGATTACATATTTTTTTGTATCATTTATTTTTATTTATGATTGACCGGGCTTGATCTCTTAATTACATACTACACTACAATACAAAGAGAATTGCCTATGGCTATTTATGCAGGGCTTTTTTCTCAGATTATAAGGAGAAACAAAGTAGCCATTACGATTTTTTACGATTAAAATTTTTTAATAATAAAATTGATACGCTAAGTTGTATTCTTTATATTAGAGCATATTTCACCCTTATTGCACAATTCCAGAGCTTGTTTTCATAAAAGCTAATTTTTGTACTCTTTTTTTTCAGAAGTCCTATACATTTCTTGTTAATTGTTAATATTGCTAATAAATTATTAGTATGTCTAACAAAATATCATTACTAAAAAAAGCGATTAAGATTAGGATAACTATTTTTAATTCCGACTGTGAATAATCGATGTCATGGAGAGATACAAAAGAACTTGTGGTATATAGACAAACTCTCTTTGCACACTCTAATAGCATATATATAATCAACAATTATTTTAAAAGAGTCTTTTACTTCTCGAAGGAGAGTTCAAATTCTCTCTGGAAATAATAAAGGCTCGTTTGCACTCATTCAGTAATTTAGTCGAGTCGTTTAGTAATTTAGTACTCGACCAATGCGGACAGCACTTTCCACTAAGTCACTCAACTTAAACACGCTGTCCGCATTGGTCGAGTACTAAATTTCTAAATGACTCGACTAAATTAATGGATGTGTGCAAACACGCCTTAAGTGACACTTTAGTCTTTGAAAATGATTATTAAACTTGCAGTACAAAAATATTGTTTTGAAGACGTGAATGTTCAATTTATTTTTCCATTCTGTTGGAAATTCAAATGCCTACTGCCACGAACCGATAACCGATTTGGTATTCGAGTTGGTAGCAAAGTCAACGCAGTATTTTTTTGAGTGAATACCAGTGTAAGAGGCTCAGGCAGGGTGTATTAATTACATTCAATGTAAAGAATCCACGAGCAATTCACGCAACCCGTAATACTTTGACGTGTTCGGTGGGTAATCTAAAAATAATTTACATTATTAGTTTGTTAGATATTATAGTGCGCAGTGCGCGATAGTTTAATTATTATTTACGAATATCAAATCTTATTTCAAAAGTTACAAGATAGAACAGGAGCTGAATAATTCGTTAATTCATTGTTATAAATCTAGTCGACTATTTTCAACAACGTTGATCACTTTGCAATACCTCCGTACGGCCTTGCAACACTTCTGTTGCCAACAACAGATAAGCAAATCTCAACTCTTAACTAGGCAATTGTATGAATCCTGTTTTACCGGCAGAACCATTAGTTCGCTACTTCTATACAAGAGTTGACTATGGCGTGCAAACGCAGCCTTAAGAATAAAAAATCTACACAAAGTAGTGTCTCGCCCCTATAACTTTTTTATTTTTGAACATATCAAAATGAAACTAGGAGGTCTAGGGTCATACAGAAAACTGCATTTTTTGACATATGAGGTAATTTAATACCACTTCCGGTTTCGCCGGAAATAACCTTTGATTTTCAAATGGAACACCCTGTATATTGTTACATTTTTGGATTCAGAATGAATTTTTGAACATGTGTGGTGAGTTTTATAAATTTCTGACAAGTTGTTATTTTTTTTATAGCAATTATAAATTTTGGTCTAGACTGCTATGAAAAAAAAAAATACGTACTTTGTCATTTTAGTCTGTACAGAAAAAAGTATTTATACATAGTTACTTATTATTAACCATTTTGTAGGCATTTTAATGCAAGTAATTTAGTTTTTTTGAAATAACTCATTTTTTTCAAATGGGACGGTGGTGGCTCCTTGTGTCCATTAAATTGCCCTTTTTTTACGAATCCATTGATATCACTATGCTTGGGTTTTTATGGATATTTATTTAAAAAAAACTGTAAAAACAGATTGTACTTGTAGTATTTTAAAATCTACAATTATTATACGGCTATCAAGAAATTTCACATCAAGTTACCTTTGCATTTTAAGAGAGAAACAAAATAAACGAAATGACAGTTCTCTAACTGAAACTTTTAGTTAAGTATTGCAACAATGGTGTATACAAATAATGAAAAAGTTGACATGCTTCTTATTTACGGGGAATGTCGTAAAAATGGAAAGCGTGCACACGAAATTTATAATGAAATATTTCCAGAAAGAATACGTCCATCCCGACATTATTTTAAGAAGTTGGAAAGAAAAATGCGGCGGGAACCAAGGGTACGTAACCCAAGAAAATCACCGATTAGTCAGAACCAATAATTTTCAAGAACGTTTTGGCATAAATGTATGGGCTGGAATTTATGGACACCGCATAGCCCACATAGCACAAGATATTCTAAGAATGATCTGTAAATGTCCTCTAGGGAGTATATATATATTCGAAATAATATTGTATTGTTCCAGAAATATATATAATTTAACATGTTGATACTAGAATATTTCATACAATAATAAAATAATATTCTTTCTGAACAATAGTATAATATTCTTAGTATATACATAATTTTTGAGAAGGAAACAATAATATTCCAAAAAAATAATACAAGAATATTCTTTTTGGACAATAGTCTAATATTCTTAGAAGATATATGATTTTTGAGAAGAAAACAATAATATTCCAGGAAAAATAATACAGGAATATTCCCATTAAACACGCAAACATCGGTTGGAACTATAGGTAAGAGATGGCATCAAATGCCAATTATGTAATAATGTCAGCGAAGGCAATTAACTGTTATGTCACGTGTATTTAGAATTAACCGCTTATTTATTGGTATTTGACTCATTTCGAAGCCTTTCCAAGTTTGCAATAGATTTTTGTAGATAAATTTGGTTATAACTCGCCGACTTAGCCCTACTACTGGTCTATGAGTATTCACCTAATATTTCGTATCGGCAATGAGGAACAAGCTCACGCTTATCAGGTCCCTCATCCGGCCTCAGCTGACGTACGCTTCGGTAGCTTGGGGCTACCAAGCAAAGAGCTACCTCCAGCAGATCCAGAGAGTGGAGAACGTCGCCCTCAGAACGGCAGTCGACGCACCCTGGTTCATCCGCAACGAGGACATCTACAGGGACCTGGACTACACCCCGGTCACTGAGATCATCAAGCAGAGAGCCAGAAAGATGTACGCCCTTGCCGAGGAGCATGGGAACCCACTAGTCAGGGAGGCAACTGACTATGACCCAGCAGATGCTCCGAGGCACAAGCGGCCGAAGGTGCAGCTCCTGGATAACGGGTGAGTATGAGAAGCATACCACCAACCGACGATCCACCCCCACGGAAGAGACATGACGATACCCAACCACCCACCCAAGACCCTGCGGGTACCGGACAAACAACCGTCCAGTACCTGTAGTCCCCCTAGCTCCGGGCAGACCAAAAATGCTACCAAAGCAGTTAGGTCTGCCCTTCCTCGAGCTACACAGCTCATCCTTACCCTACCGATGATCCGGATGACAGGATGCCTCTTGGCATCTTGTGTACCGGCAGTCACTCCCGCCACAAACCCAAAACACCCAACAGACCGATGACTACCCCCCGGGGGGCAAACAAGCTGGCGAAGAACAGAAGACGAAGAAAGAAGAACGCCAGAAGAGGCCTTAGCCAGCAAGGTCCAACGAGCCAGGACCCAGGGAGGTGGACCGAAATCGTCTGCACCGCTCACAATTGTGAGTGGGGCCGACGTAAAGTAAGTTCGCCCGCCCTGCACGAGGCTGGTCCCCGGTCTACAGCGATGTACTGGGGTAAAGGGCAATAGTCCTGCCCGGCCCCAGACATCCGAGACCGACATCTTTAGCCAAGAATATTGGCGTATCGGCAATCTAACATAATTCTCCGGTGTGATACCTTGAGACAGAATCTTACATGCAATATGCACTACACTGATGATTCTGACGAACAAGAGTTAAAAATCGATAGTTGTAAGCAATTATCGTGTCTCTTGTTGTAGTTTCGTTCCATTCTGGTATCATTCTCGTATATTAAACAATGATAAGTCAAGAAAATAATCATATATAAGTAACTGGTAAATGCCATTTCAGTTTAAAATTGGGTATTATTCGTCGACTTATTATTACATATTATGTAATGCAACATAAAAATCCAATAAAATAGGAATCAATCTGTATGTGAGAATAATATAAGCTTATACCCATAATATTCGTGAAAGAGTGAAATAATAATCTAGGAATATTCTATTAAGGAGAAATTGTATTATTATAATATTTTTCAAATATTCCTAGAGTAACTTGATTATTCCTGTAATATGCGTTTTGGATAATCGTAGAATATCTAAAAATTGTGCCATTTGGATAAAAAAAGAATATTCCTGTAACGTCTGGATTATTTAAAAATTATTTCAGGAATAATCAAATCTTCCAAACGTATAATCAATGAATATTCCAGGAATCAAATCGTGCTATCTGGGAGTAGGGCCTACTTTGTTTCAAGGAACATTATCGGGTGAAAGATACCTCGAGTTTCTACAAAATGAGATTTGGGATGAAGTTGCAGAGCTACCATTAGCCCAATTTAGGAACTTATACTTTCAACAAGATGGTGCCCCTCCGCACAATAGCAGAATTGTTTTAAATCATCTCACTGAGACGTATGGTGAATAAGTGATAGCAACTCATGGTCCCGTACGGTGGCCTGCCAGGTCCCCGGACTTAACCTGTTTGGATTTTTATTTATGGAGATATGTCAAGGATAAAGTGTACGGGATACTAGTTTTGACATTAGAAAATCTAGAAAATTGAATAAGAGCTGCATTCAATACTATAACACCTGAAATATTGGAAAACGTCATTCGAAAGACAGAACATCGACCAAGAGAGTGTATAGCTCGTGGGGGAGGCCACTTTGAACAATACTTGTAATTTTTGTTAATTGTAAATATTTTAATTTTGATTCAGTTTTCTTACAATGTTTTGTTATTTAAAAATTTTGATTTAGAATATTAAATAATAATAAAGATACATATTTTTTTTTCTTTAAAATGCAAAGGTAACTTGATGCGAAATTTTTTGATAGCCGCATAATAACTGTAGATTTAAAATACCACAAGTACAATCTGTTTTCACAGTTTTTTAAATAAATGTTAATAAAAACCCAAGCATAGTGATATCAATGGATTCTTAAAAAAAAGGCAATTTAATGGATACCGTCCCATTTGAAAAAAAAAAAGTTATTTCAAAAAAACTAAATTACTTGCATTAAAATGCCTACAAAATGGTTAATGATAGTAACTATGTATAAATATTTTTTTCTGTACAAACTAAAATGAAAAAGTACGTATTTTACTTCCACATCCAGTGGAAGTATATTTTTTTATTGTTCAAATAGGCTTAGAATGTCATGAAACGTCGAGATTTTAAGTTTGAGCGAAAAAAAATTTCTGTCTGTCGGTCTGTAACTTTTTTTTGTACGCACGTTTACTCTGGAACCGTTTAAGATATTGACTTGAAATTTGGTACACGTATGTATTTTAACGTGATCTGGAACTAGATTATATTTATCTTGTTCCATCGAAGGGTTGGGGGTAAATTGGGGTAAATTTGGGGTAAATAGGTAAATTAAGCAGGTAAGAGTCCAGAAAATTGGTATTTAGTATATTAAAGAGAAGCTAAGGTCTCAAAAAAATTTTGGCATTAGCCACCCCCATTACCACCCCCACCCCATTATTAAAGGGGATGAAAAAAAATTGTGATTTAGTGTGTGTGAACAAGAACCAGAAACCTCAAAATACTTTTTTACTTCATCAACCCCCACTACCGCCCCCTAGCACCACCCCCACCCCACTACCGATGTGGGGTATCGTTTTATAGGTTTTTGGGGTAGAGGATTTCAAATATTATATTATTAAAGTTCCATAAGCAATTATTTCCACATACAAAATTTTTTCGTTGTGAGTGACTTGGGTAGAAAATCTGGATGTGGAAATAGTGATTCCTTGGGCAGCGGTTTTTTTATTTCATAGCAGTCTAGATTAAAATTTATAATTGCTATAAAAAAAAATAACAACTTGTCATACATTTATAAAAATCACCACACATGTTCAAAAATTCATTCTGAATCCAAAAATGTAATAATATACAGGGTGTTCCATTTGAAAATCAAAAGATATTTCCGGCGAAATCGGAAGTGGTATTAAATTACTTCATATGTCAAAAAATGCAGTTTTCTGTATGACCCTAGACCTAGTTTCATTTTGATATGTTCAAAAATAAAACAGTTATAGGGGTGAGCCACTACTTTGTGTAGATTTTTATTTTTAAACAAATGAAATAAAATAAAAAAACAAATAGCATAGATTTGAAATGGATATCAATGAATTCAGAAAAAAATCTTTAATTTATTGAACACTATGAGCCACCCCCTTCCCATTTGAAAAAAAAAGTTTTCGATAAAAAAGTGATTGGAGACTTCGTAAATGGTTATTAATGAAATTAAATGAAAAATTATATTTTTCCCTTGGACTTTATATGCCGTAGAACAAATTTTGGTATTCCAAAGTACTCTAGACGAATGTCTTAAAATGCTTAAAAAAAACTGAACATCGACTCAAAAATTCGTGAAATTCTCAAGATATACTCAGAATGGTGTCTTGAATCCAAATATGTCAAAATATACAGGGTGTTCTATTTAAAAATCGAAAGTTGCGGTCATTTCCGGGTAAACCGGAAATGGTGTCATACCATTTTTCATGTCCAAAAATCCATTTTTACAGTTAGTTTATGCACCCCAAATTTCAAATGAATAAGTTAAAAAATAAAGGAAATATAAGGGTGAGCCACTTACTTGTGGCACCCGATATATCACCAAAACTGAATTTAAAAAAAAAATGGAAAATACTCCATTTAAGTTTATCAAGTACCTACAAAATGAAAATTATTTTAGTCTGCCTTGATATTTGTTTTAACAGGCCAGTTGTCATGTATATTGCCATGATAAAGTAAACACTTAGTGGAGTCACGTTAGACGTAAAACAGTTCAAATCTCGGAAAACGATTAACCAAGATCGATTTTGATGAAACCTTTTTTAACGGGTTCTAATAGTCCATCTAGATTTTTGTTTCGGAAATTCTCTGAATTCGCTGAATTTTTGAGAGGATATTCTGAAAAATGGTAGAAATGATAATCCGAAAAGTTTGCCGAGTTAACCCTTGTGCATTTTCTTTTTATTTAACAGATTAGGTGCACAAATTTGGATTTTTGTAAATAATTTTATTCTGAAAATGATAAGAGGACAAAAAGAAAGAGGAGAAAACTTTAAACAGAAAACATATGTATCATTTTTTCATTTGAGAAAAACTATCGGAGCTAGAAATTTTGAATGTTCGTTCAAATCAACGTTATAAATCCTAGAAATGTAGTTAAATTATGTCATTTATAAACGTTTGATAAATGTTTCACAAATACATTTTATAAGCTGTATTGTATTCAGTGCGTGTAATTGCGGATTAGACATGTACATCCACGTAGCGCGAGAGATATCCCAGGTAGCAAGGTGACGTCATTAAGACGTCTTTTAAAGGTGATTTTTCGTCGCCGACGTCATTGTCCCAATAAATGACGTACCAGAGACGTGATATTTATAACGTACTTCTGACGTCATCATGAAGACGTCAAATACACGTTTCTTTTAGGTCATTATTTTGACGTCATTAAAAGGACGTGAAATAAATCATTATAAAATAAAAATAAATAGAAGTATTTAGTGACTAGTTCAATTTTTGCCACATAGTAATAATAATTTTGTTTTACTATTTCTAACTAGGTATACAGCTTTTAAACATATTTAAATAAAGATGTTCAATGGTTCAGTGAGTTAAGTGATAGGTTGAGAGGCAGAAGGTCCGCGGGTTCGATCCCTGCACATTCCGTTTTTTTTTCGTCAAAAACTTTATTAATAATTGTAGAAAAATATTATAATGAGAGGTTTGCATCCCTTATCGCAAAATTCACTGATTACCAATACGTCATATTTGCGTCATATATATGACGTTATTGGGCTGTGACATCGTGACGTCTTTTTCACGTCATTTTTACGTCATGATGAAGGTGAAATTGACGTAATTAATGCCGAAAAAACGACATCATAATGACGGCACCTTGCTGCCTGGGATGACAACTCAGCAACAGCAAAAACCCGCCTGTCGGTACTAGACTACTGAAGTATCCCAGCTCTGTTATTTCATTTTAGTCAGTGATGTTGCAATTCTACTTCCTATGCCTAACTTACCATTACACGTACGGTATAAGCAGAAAATTATTTAAATTATGACATTTAATAAATGTTTTACAAATGCGTCTAATAAATATTTTACGGATTCCTTTTTTTTAACATTCTATATGACATTTTATGTCATACTTATTGTGTTTTTATTGCTTAATTACCAACTACATAATAGTGTACTTTATACCCTTGCGGGCATAAAGTGCATTTTTTGATTTACTTATTAATAAACTTTATTAATTACAAAATATGAAATTAAAGTATTATGTAAATAATCTACTTAACTTTATTTAGTTGAATTCACATTAAACTGGCAATTCTGGAAGGATCCGATGATAGTTAGATTGCCTGCAGCAAATGTTGATTCATGTTTCATTGTCAAGTTTCTGTAAGGAAAAGCCAGATCCAGAAGGTATGTCTGCCAGCATCCTTGAAACCGCATTTTTTGAAGATATACTGTCCTCTAAATATCCTTCAGCAACCGACGTACTCTTCCATCCACCATGGCGCTTCAACGTGGTCATACTGGCTCCAGCCTCTGCCAGAAGAGTTGCCGATGTTCGACGCAGACAGTATCCTGTATCAGAATCGCTCAAGCCCAGATATTTCGCAATGATGAACGGGATTTTTCCAAATGTTTTTTCCAACTGGCTGTACAGTACAGCGACCTTGTCTATACGTCAGAAAAAGTTTTTTTCTGAACAACCACGTGGTCCTAAAGACATGTAGTCTCTTATCAGCTTGAAACTGTTCATTTCGTCTTCGTCAACAGTGGTAAAAACGCGCTTTTTATAGGTTTTTGTCTCTGGTACATTTACCACGAAAATTGATTTTCTATCTTCTACGTGAGTAACTAGCATATTCACAAGTTCTTGTCGCCGACATCCACCAAATACACCAAATATTAATGCAATTTTATTCATTAAAAACATCTTATTCGGTGCCTCATGAATCAATTTTAAAACACCTTCTCTAGACAGAACTTTGGACTTTTTTGGCTGGTATCCTTTTGACTGTTGCTTCAAATATTCGTTTAACTTATGGTAATTAGCGATGTTAATATTCTTATTTACCATTAAATTCTTCTTTACCATTGAATATTTGGACCATAAGGAAGTCGAAGAAAATGCTTCAGCGAGATCGCCGAAGTATGCAAGCAGCACAGTTTCATCAATATGTTCTACACAGTTTTCTGCCATCCAGTTTAGTAATCTGTCATATTCTCTGTTGTAGGCGTCTCTCGATTTATTCGGCAGCAAGTTTTGTGTTGCTTTTTCTGCTTTTTTTGCAATTTCGTCAGCAATTTCAAAACGTTCCTGCATTTTGACTTTTTAAGTTTGACAGCCAGCAAAACTTGTTTATTCAACAAATAAATAAAGCATTTCCCTAGCAACGATATGATAAAATGAAAATGTTATAATCAAATTGAATTTTCGGATTTTTTTAAGTAATATTGTGGATGCAATAACGAACTAGTATAACATAAAAGTTTGTATGCACCGCGGGAATTAATAGATATTTATACCCTCAGGCGACTTACAAACCCTCGGGCCAGGGCATAAACATCTACTTAATTCCCTTGATACATAAATAACTGTTAGAGTTTTAGTACAGTAAATTTAGTAACAGACCCAAACATACAAAAGGTATAGGCAATTCTTGTCCCAGGTTGTTCACTATCCTCAGTACAACACGCCATGAAAAATCCCGAAGTTTGTGGCGTCGGGTTTGGGTGGGAGGGGGGCAGGGGTATCACTGACTATCCAGTTTTGCTCTGATATCTCCAAAACTATTAGGTTTATCAAGATCATGAACATAAAGTTGTTGTACATAAAATTTCTGATAAAATTGATCCTATTCATATTTTTGATCAACCTCATAGTTATCGAGATATGGAGGGGAGAAATCTGTGAAATGTTAAAAATTGACAAATAAAGCTAAAAATTGCTTTAAATTTGTCTGATCTGAGCTTAAATTGTTTGGATTGAAGTGGGTGAGAGTTGAAAAAGGAATCCGGAGAAGAGAAAGGATGACGGCCTTGAATACAATGAAGATCAGGTGGGCTGCTTGAAGGGAGGGTCATGATCTTAATAAACTTAATAGTTTTGGAGATATCAGAGCAAAACTGCGGAAAAAGGATAGTCAGTGATACCCCCGTCCCCCTCCCTCCCAAACCCGACGCCACAAACTTCGGGATTTTTCATGGAATGTTATACTAAGGATAGTGAACAACCTGGGACAAGAATTGCCTATACCTTTTGGATGTTTAGGTTTAGGTAATTTTTGTTCTATATTTACTGTAACTGAGATATTTCCTTCAGATTGAATTTACTTTTCTTTCAATAACACAGGCCGACAAAAACAAAATTTGTTGTTTTAGAGACGTGACCCTACCTATCTTTAGTAAAATTTTTCACTGAATCTGAAAATGATAAACCCCCCCCCCATACACTCTCAATTCCCCCCCTCCAAAAAAAATATTGTTGTTTTAGAGACGTGATCCTACCTATCTTTAGTATAAAATTTCCCATTGAATCCGAAAATGATAAAAAAAAAATTTCTGACGTATGGATTCCCCCTCATACACCCTCAATTCCCCCAAAAATTAAAAAAACCCAAACTGGCCATCCAATCCACTTTTCTTTAGTAAAATTTTCCACTGAATCCGAAAATGATAAAAAAAATTCTTGCCTTACCCCAAACACCCTCAATTTCCCCCCCAAAAAAAATTTGTTGTTTTAGAGACGTGACCCTACCTATCTTTAGTAAAATTTTTCGCTGAATCTGAAAATGATAAAAAAAAATTCTGACGTGTGAATTCCCCCCCTCCAAAAAAAAATATTGTTGTTTTAGAGACGTGATCCTACCTATCTTTAGTATAAAATTTCCCACTGAATGCGAAAATGATAAAAAAAAAAATTTCTGACTTATGGATTCCCCCTCATACACCCTCAATTCCCCCAAAAATTTAAAAAATCCAAACTGGCCATCCAATCCACTTTTCTTTAGTAAAATTTTCCACTGAATCCGAAAATGATAAAAAAATTCTTACCTTACCCCAAACACCCTCAATTCCCCCCCCCCCCCCAAAAAAAATTTGTTGTTTTAGAGACGTGACCCTACCTATCTTTAGTAAAATTTTTCGCTGAATCCGAAAATGATAGATAGCCATATACATTATCCAATGGATATCCCTATTCTGGCTATTATTAGGACCATATTTTATAAGTAATGTCTTCCGTCAATAAAATGCATTCGTCACAATGAAAATATAATGCAAATATAAACTACATAAAAAAATTCTCATTTGTACCTTAGGTGAATTTATCAATTATCATGAATTTGGGACCTACATTAGCCCAACAAGTTGACCTATGGATGGCCTATGGATGGCCCTTGGTTATCCCTATATAGGTTTTAAATAGGACATCAATAACCTTGAAGGCCATCCTATAGATAGTCATGTAAGTTATCCAATGGATATCCCCATTTTGGCTGTTATTAGGACCAAAGGATAACCAGTGGAATTCGTATTGACATCCCAAATGAACAATCCATTTATCGGATATACGGGATCATTTTAGGATATCCCGTGGCCATCCTGTGCTGTGTGGGAGAGTAATCGTGCGCACAAAAAAGTTACAGACAGACAGACAGACAGACAGACAGACCGACAGACAGGCTTTTTTTTTGCTCAAACTTAAAATCTCGACGTTTCATGACATTCTAAGCCTATTTGAACAATACAAATTTTCAAAAAATTTTTTTGCGTTACTATACTTCCACTGGATGTGGAAATAAAAATAAATAACCGCTGCCCAAGGAATCACTACTTCCACATCCAGATTTTCTATTCAAGTCACTCCCAACAAAAAAATTTTGTATGCGGAAATAATTGTTTATGGAACTTTAATAATATAATATTTGAAATCCACTACACCAAAAACCCATAAAACGATACCCCACATCGATAGTGGGGAGGGGGTGGTGATAGAGGTTTTACTTCATCTACCCCCACGGGTAGATGAGGTAAATAATATTTTGAGGTTTCTGGTTCTTGTACACACACTAAATCACAATTTTTTTTCACCCCCTTTAATAATGAGGTGGGGGTGGTAATGGGGGTGGCTAATGCCAAATTTTTTTTCGAGACCTTAGCTTTTCTTGTATATACTAAATACCAATTTTATGGAGTCTTACCTGCTTGATTTACCTATTTACCCAAAATTTACCCTAATTTACCCCCCAACCCTTCGACGGAACAGATGAAAATATAATTCAGTTCTAGGTCTCGTTAAAGTAGATATGTGTACCAAATTTCAAGTCAATATCTCAAACGGTTCCAGAGTAAATGTGCGCATAAAAAAAGTTACAGACAGACAGACCGATAGACAGACCGACAGACAGAATTTTTTTTCGCTCAACTTAGAATCTCGACGTTTCATGACATTCTAAGCCTATTTGAGCAATAAAAATTAAAGACCTTGGAATTAAGTTTAAAAAATCGTTCGAGATGACCAAAGAATTCTGCACTCGAGATGCAAACAATATTTTTTTCTACAACTTTCGTTTGATTAAACTAAAACCATTAGTTAAAAATATCATACTGTTTTTAAAATAAAATAATTTAAAAAATTCTACTTTCAGTTGATTTATTTGATAAAACAATAAATATTTTTGAACTAGATGTTTGTTTAATTCTCATGTACACATTAAAAATTATAAAAGGTAGGCAACAATAGTATGTGATGTGCAAAATATTTTGCACCCTAATGCGCAAAATATTTTGCGCACGGTGTCATGGTAACGCAAAAAAAATTATGTCAATGAAAAAATGTCTCATTTTAGACACTCACATTAATGCGCAAACGTAGCCTTTTTTTGACAGTTGTAGAAAATAGTTATTTTTGTATCTAGGGTGCAAAATACTACTTTGATGATCGAGAAGGAAAGTTTTTTGACGAGGCGTAGCCGAGTCAAACAATCGTTCGAGATCACCAAAGTATTTTGCACTCGAGATGCAAACAATATTTTTTCTACAACTTTCTTTTGATTAAACTAATACCATAAGTTAAAAAAATCATACTGTTTTTAAAATAAAATAATTTAAAAAATTCTACTTTCAGTTGATTTATTTGATAAAACAATAAATATTTTTGAACTAGATGTTTGTGTAATTCTCGTGTATACATTAAAAATTATAAAAAATAGGCAATAATAGTATGTGATGTGCAAAATATTTTGCACCCTAATGCGCAAAATATTTTGCGCACGGTGGCATATGGTAACGCAAAAAAAATTATGTCAATAAAAAAATGTCTCAGTTTAGACACTGACATTAATGCACAAAAGCCTCTTTTTGACAGTTGTAGAAAAAATATATTTCATTGCATTTTAAAAATTGAAATTTATTCAATTAGCGTGGTTTATTAAACCGAGAACGAAAAGATTTCAGTCACCATCAAATATTTAGTGAAAAGAAGAAGAAAAGAAGAGAAAAGTATTTGTTACGTTTTCAAGGCGATAATTTTTTTTCACATGAGGTGAGGGAAAAAAATTTTTTGGATTTCTGATAGTATTCCTGTGTATGAGGCGAAAAAAGTTTTGTCTGGATTTTAATTTGTACCCCCCCCCCCATGAGCCGAAATTTTCGAAAAAATGTTTTTTTGGAGTTTCATTTGCACCCCTCCCCCATGAGGCGATAAAATTTTTTCAGATTCCGAGGCGAGCGAAAAACTTTTTTTGACATTTTTAATAGCATTCTCTGTAGGAGGCGATAAAATTTTTTTAGATTCCGAGGCAAAACATTTCTTTTTTTTTTTGTATATGTTGGTGCTCCCCCCATTAACCTGTCTGGATCCGCCCTTGGTTGATGAACGAAATTAAATTATTATATCGAGTGTTAAATTAATATAATAGATCGCAAAAATCTGTACTTTTCAACCGAATAAATGAAATCTTAGATTGAGAATAAGTTAGTCTTGAATATTGTTCGAAATATTGCTGAAGAAGAGCCATTATTCTAATGTCAATAATTTGTTATCATTGAATGAAGCAACCTAAGCTTATAACTTTTGAAAATAGCATTCTCGTCCTCGTCGATGAAAAAAAAATCTATTCTTGCAGATATACGAGTACGTATTCTTAATTTAAGAATAGTAGTCATAAGCTAAATTCACACCTGGGGGTGCTCACTCTGCGTTTTTAACGCAGCATGTAAAACGCATGCGTGTCCTATTCACACTTATGGGTTTTTATACGTGCGTTAAGAATGCAGCCTGCTTCTAATTTTCCTCCAGAGAAGCGTGCAGTTTAGCGAAATTCTCTAGAAATGCGATTGGTATGGGTACAGTACCTACAAAATAAATAAATATACTTACCAAATCTAAAATTGTGTTTTTATTTTTATATTATTAAGTATATTATATACAGGCGCGGATTTATGGGGGGGGGTAATGGGGTAATTACCCCCCCCAAGATTCTGTAAATCATCAACTTTTGTGATTTTTGTTAATTTTGGGTAGAAAATTTTTTTTAACAGGGTAATTACGCCCCCCAAGAAACTTTCATTTTAAAATTTTATTTTTTAGGATGAAAACATTTTTTTGGATTTTTGCCCCTTGCTCTTCAAAAAAATTTTGGGACGAAAAAATTTTTTTTGGATTTCTCCTCCCCTCTTCAAAAAAATTTTGGAACGAAAAATTTTTTTTTCGGATTTCTCCCCTCCCGCTTTTCAAAAAAATTTTGGGACGAAAAAATTTTTTTTTCGGATTTCTCCCTCCCCGCTCTTCAAAAAAATTTTGGGAAGAAAAAATGTTTTTTTCGGATTTCTCCCCACCCCATCAAAAAATTTTGGGTTCAGTGTTATCCCCCCCAAGCTCAAGGTCCAGATCCGCCCTTGTTATATATTATTAACTGTATTACAATTAGCTTTTGGCGCTCTACCAGTCGAACTGCCACACAACAAACTAAAAAGGCTTAAAAATATAGTACCAACTGTTTTATAGTACGTGCTTCTGTTCACTATTTCTATAAAAACCCACAAGTGTGAGAGATAGTGCAATTTAAAAGCAATGCGGTTAAACTGCATGTGCCTGTTCAAAATTGCCTGAAAAATGCAGAGTGAGCACCCTCAGGTGTGAATTTAACTCTAAAGATAATCCCGATTTTTTTCCGTGTAGATTCATGAAATTATCATGGGACCACCGACAAGCCTTACCTTGCAGTTTGAGAAAAATTTCATAGAAATCGCTTGAGCCAATCCATACAGGCGAGGAGCCGGTGACACTGAAAGCTCCGTCATAGCGGAATCGAAAAATTTTTGTGTGAATTGATAGTTAAAAATTATACGAATAAAATAAGCTTGGTATGCGTAGATTTAAAAAGCCGAAAAAATGTTTAAAAAAATTAATTATTATAAAAATGCAATAATGTTTTACTGTCATCGCGGATATTGATTATTATACTCTTCGCAAATACGAAAACGAAGAGTATAATGCATTTGATCGGTACATTTATAAAACCGTAAATATCGCTTGCATACAAAAAATTTTCATATAATTGTGTTAGTGAACGAATTCTGAACAACTTTCAAAATATCCGTCTGTCTGTCCGTCCGTCACGTTTCTTGTAAGCACGATAACTCAAGAAAGAAAATTCCGATTGGACAGTAAATTAATGTTAGCTATTTTTGAACAAAATCGATCAGTAAATAAAAATTAATGATTTAAATTTGAAAAAAAATTTTTTGATTTTTATGTTTTTGTAATTGAATAGAAATCTGAAATTATATTTCATTTTAATATCTAAATATTTATATATTTTACAAATATACATTTCATAATGTAATATACAACCGTGAAAATATAATTTTAGCTCGTGTTTTATAATGTAAAAATTTACATTTTTCTACGTGTAAGGTGGCGGTGTAATTCTTACACTTTTGACTTGGAATCCAAGGGCCCCGGGTTCGAAACCCAAATGGGGTATGATATAGTTTTTTTAAAATTTTTACTTTATTTTACACTGAGTCTTTTATCAACTAAGTTCGTGCTATAAAATTAAAAATGTCTAAAACTAACATTATTTACAAAAAAACTGCGAAGAGTATCCTATAGAATGTGTAACAATTATATAAAAAGTTCAATGAACAGGCGAAGAGTACGTTTTTAGCTTGTTTGTAGTGTATTCGATAGAAAATTTCGTACTCTTTCAGAAAAAACCGCTGCCCAAGGAATCACTACTTCCACTTCCAGATTTTTATCCAAGTCACTCACAACTAAAAAATTTTGCATGTGGAAATAATTGCTTATGGAACTTTAATAATATAATATTTAAAATCCTCTACCCCAAAAACCCATAAAACGATACCCCACATCGGTAGCGGGGTGGGGGTGGTGATGGGGGGTGGTAGTGGGGGTGGATGAAGTAAAAAAACATTTTGAGGTTTCTGGTTCTTGTTCACACACTAAATCACAATTTTTTTTCATCCCCTTTAATAATGGGGTGGGGGTGATAATGGGGGTGGCTAATGCCAAAATTTTTTTTGAGACCTTAGCTTCTCTTGTATATACTAAATACCAATTTTATGGACTTTTTTACCTGCTTGATTTACCTATTTTCCCCAAATTTACCCCAATTTACACCCCAACCCTTCGACGGAACAAGATGAAAATATAATCTAGTTCTAGATCTCGTCAAAGTACATATGTGTACCAAATTTCAAGTCAATATCTCAAAAGGTTCCAGAGTAAACGTGCGCACAAAAAAAGTTACAGACAGACGGACAGACCGACAGATCGACAGACAGAAAATTTTTTTTGCTCAAACTTAAAATCTCGACGTTTCGTGACATTCTAAGCCTATTTGAACAATAAAAATTTTTAAAATTTTTTTTGTCGTTACTATACTTCCACTGGATGTGGAAGTAAAATTTACGCAAACCACTTTATTTGGCCGGAACGGCTCTGGCATACCTATTTGAAATGTGTAAATTTCTCCATTATCACGTGCACTTTTTTCTTCATGAAAACATGAAACAAAAGTAATTTTACAAGAAACGGGATTAATATTGATGTAATATACGAGATTATAATAAAAAACCGCTGCCCAAGGAATCACTACTTCCACATCCACTTTCACAACGAAAAAATTTCTTATGTAGAAATAATTGTTTATGGAACTTTAATAATATAATATTTGAAATCCTCTACCCCAAAAACCCATAAAACGATACCCCACATCGGTAGTGGGGTGGGGGTGGTGAAGGGGGTGGTAGTGGGGGTGGATGAAGTAAAAGAATATTTTGAGGTTTCTGGTTCTTGTACACACACTAAATCACATTTTTTTTTCATCCCCTTTAATAATGGGGTGGGGGTGGTAATGGGGGTTGGCTAATGCCAATTTTTTTTTTGAGACCTTAGCTTCTCTTATATATAGCGTGTCGCACTTTTCATGGAGCCACCCCTTATATCTAGCTTATCTGATATCCGAATTTTTTGAAATTTTGGTGGTGAATATATAACTATAAAGCGAGTCTTTAGACGTAACCGCATTTGATTTTAGTCAGAGGCGTCCGATTCTAGGATGTAGACAGGGGGTCGATTTTCAAAAAAAAAGTATTAGCGATTTTTTTAGAAAAAAACTAGTAAGATATTCTTAATCAGCACCTTTAGAAACCCATTTGTACAAGATTACATCGTAGTGGGTTCAAAGATGTTTGAGATAGGGGCCGCCAAAAAAGCAATTTTTTGAATTAAAAATATTTTTTATCTGCAAAACGGATTCTCAAATGAAAAAAAACTATTCTTCATTTTTTGTTCAGAATAATGTATTGTACTAGTTTGAGGTGATTTTACAACAAAATAATTATTTATTTAAATAAGGCAAGAATTAAAAAATAAAATAAATGAAACAAAAATAAATAAATAAATAAAACCAATTGACACTCGCAATAACTTTTGTTTTCATGGCTTACTTAGGTCTTTATTGAAGATTATTCGTTAGAAAAATGTTAAGCATGTACTAATTAAAATTCTTTCCTTATTAAATAAATAATTATTTTATTGTAAAATTCAGACTAGTACAATACATTATTCTGAACAAAAAATTAAGAATACATTTTTTCATTTGAGAATCCGTTTTACAGGTAAAAATTATTTTTAGTTGAAAAAATTGTTTTTTTGACGGCCCCTATCTCAAACACTTTTGAACCCACTATGGTGTAATCTTGTACAAAGGGTTTTCTAAAGGTGCTGATTAAGAATATCTCACTAGTTTTTTACTGAAAAAATCGCTAATATATTTTTTCGAAAATCGACCCCCTGTTTCCATTCTAGAATCGAACGCCTCTGACTAAAATCAAATGTGGTTACGTATAAAGACTCATTTTATAGGTATATATTCACCACCAAAATTTCAAAATATTCGGATATCAGATGAGCGAGATATGAGGTGGCTCCATGAAAAGTGCGACACGCTGTATACTAAATACCAATTTTATGGACTCTTACCTGCTTGATCTACCTATTTACCCCAAATTTACCCCAATTTACCCCCCAACCCTTCGACGGAACAAGATGAAAATATAATCTAGTTCTAGATCTCGTTAAAGTACATATGTGTACCAAATTTCAAGTCAATATCTCAAACGGTTCCAGAGTAAACGTGCGCACAAAAAAAAGTTACAGACAGACAGACAGACCGACAGACAGAAATTTTTTTTTCGCTCAAACTTAAAATCTCGACGTTTCATGACATTCTAAGCCTATTTGAACAATAAAAATTTTAAAAAATTTTTTTGTCGTTACTATACTTCCACTGGATGTGGAAGTAAAACAAGAGCAGTTTCACAAGAAGCGTTTACTCCAAAACAAATTTATTTAACGTACTACTTTTTGTAATAGATGTGAATCGAGACCATGGAATAAAGCTGGTATGCCGGATACTTCCGGCAATTTTTGGGCCCGCATACAAAGATATTTTTAAAGATCACATCGAAACTAACAAAAAAAAAGAAAAAAGTTTGCACGTGATGATGGAGACATTTTATCCCCTTTCACACACTTCAAATTGGTATACCAGACCCGTCCGGCCAAATAAAGTGGTTTGCGTAATTTTTTTCTGAAAGAGTACAAAATTTTCTATCGAATACATTAATCAATATCCGCGATGACAGTAAAACATTATTGCATTTATATAATAATTAGTTTTTTTAAAACATTTTTTCGGCTTTATAAATCTACGCATCCAAGCTTATTTTGTTCGTATAATTTTTAACTATCATTTCACATAAATAACTTTCTATTCCGCTTTGATGGAGCTTTCAGTGTCACCGGCTCCGGGGCTAATAGTAATGATTGAAAAAAAAACATACGGGTTTAAGTCAGAACCTTTTTTAAAATTTTGTGAAGTCAATTAAGAAATATGTTATAACTTTTGGTTTAATGTAGTATAATGAAGCAAGTAGAAGGTTCTTAGAGATATGTTTTGCCTAAGCAATGCAAACGTGATAAGATTGAAAAACAGGTTTAAAATTGTCACTTACGCCTTGAGACTTTTTCCCTCCATTTCTTCAATTTGTAATGTAATAAAAATCCTGTAGGTACTAATATTTTCAAACTACTCTAGTACTTATTACCCACGGGGTTTTCAATTGAATTATTGCCTCTAAAATAAGTAATTACTAATAACAATTAGATATAAAGTAGATAAATATATGATAAGGTGATACAGCTTTATAGCATTTTTGATTTCTGATAGTGACATCACGTGTTTGTGGTTTACGGATATTTCGCAACTTTATTTGCCTCTAGAGTGAAGTGCACTTAGATCTTGACTGGGAAATCGATGCGACCTGAAATTTTATTGCAGAAAACTGTTGCTGAAGGTCTCATAAATATGCAAAAAAAATCGACCAAAATCAGCTATCAGATAAATTTTTGGGGAGGAGCAAAGGGGTTAATAAACGATTTTTTGCAAATATTTTGAAAACTACGAATTATATCAAAAAGTGTTAAACATACGACTTACAGATTATGAAATTTGAATTTGACATTGTCCAATTTGGTCAATAATTGACCTAGACATGTTTTTTTCACTCCTCTCTAAAGGTCAAATTTCAACGAGCCTTTTTCGTGATTAACTCAATAACTAAAGCTTTACAAAAAAATGTTCATTGTAATGTCGAAAGGCAATTTAATTATCTACAATTTGATACTTAAGCTAATGATTGATAAAAATTGACCAAGCTATGTCTATTTGTTGTTAAAAAAAAGTACATTTTTACGAAAATAGAAATCGCAAAGGGCCTAGTCGTGTTTCTTTGGCCTAAAATGTACTAATTTTCTTTGTGTTATACATTTCAACTTCAGTTACAAATGTGTATTGTTTCAATTAAAGAAAATCGTAACGTACAAATATTTTGCATCATAGTGTATCGACCCAAAAGAAGCAAAAAAGTCTTATAGAATTTTTACTTTACTCCAACGGTTTTGTTTAAATTTCCTAAAAAATACGACATTTTCAGGCCAGATAGTATTCTGGTAGTATATATACAGTGTGTCCCAGGATAGATGTAACAGGAGGTGTAATGGACCAAAAATTTTGGAATTTTGGAATGGTATTTGGAGATTGAGTCCTGCTTGTTATAAAACTAAAGTATACCAAAAATGACTTGATTTGGTGTTCTACAGGGTGTTTTATAAGCAAAGTTGTAAAAATCACCACTAAAAAAGTACCTTTATTTTTCAAAATATGAAAAAATTCCACTAAGAAAGTTATTTAGAATGCAATTTTATACCTCCATACCAAATTTCAGGAATATAAAATTATTTTTTTGAAACTTCCCATTTTTTCAATAAATTACACAGCCCCACAAAAAAAAGTGATCTGTCCGGCAATGTATCCGTATGTATTTGGACCCGCTGAAACCGAATCCGAAGTCAGAATTGTCAGATTGGCTCGTTTTTTATCCCCATCCCCAAAAAACACCCCCTAAAAAAGTGGTCTGTCCGGCGGACCAGACCAGTATATTCTTATGTATTTGGACCTGCTGAATCCGGATTCAAAGTTAGAATTGACAGATTGGCTCGTTTTTCACCCCCAATCACGAAAAACACCCCCCCCCCCTCAAGAAAATGGCTTGTCCGACGGACTAGTTCAGTCTATTCTTATGTATTTGGACCTGCTGAAACCGAATCCGATGTCAGAATTGTCAGACTGGCTCGTTTTTCACCCCCAACCCCAAAAAACACCCCCAAAACAGAAACAAAGTGGTCTGTCCAGCGGACTATACCAGTGGATCCTCATGTAATTTGACCTGCTGAATCCGAATTCGAAGTCAGAATTGTCAGATTTGCTCGTATTTCACACCTAACCCCAAAAAACACCCCCAAAACAAAAAAGTGGTCTGTCCGGCGGACCATACCAGTGTACCTATCCTTATACAGGGTGAGTCATGAGGAACTGAACATACTTCTACCGTAAGTAGAGGCACCTAAGACGAATACCAAGTGACCATTAAAAAGTGTTTGTTCCGTTTCTTTACTAGTCGGAGAGCAGCCAATCTGTAGGAAGCATTTTAAAAGTAGTCTATACAACTCGCGAACACCCACCTAAAAAACAGATGATATTATGTAAAATAACCTTCTGGATTTGATTTTTGAGTTCGCCTGTTAATTTGAGATTGCCAAATCGGTCAATTCGCAAATTTTTTTAAAAATTTTAAAATTATGTGTTAATTTTTGTTTTGCACATAACACATCATATCTTTTTTATTTTAATTCTTATTTAGACCAATATTTTACACATTATCCCTCCAATATTCTTGGACAGGCTGACGGCAAAGAATATAGTGTAACTAATAATATAGTGCCTAAAAAAATATAATTACCCTCTATTGTCGCGGTTTTTTAAAATTTGCATTGAGAAATACCCGATCTAGGTAACTTTTTCATTTTAAAGAGAGAGTTGTAGTATAAACGAGAAAAATGTTCTATATACTTTAAACAAACTTTTTTATAAAGAGATTTTTTTGAAATTCGGCTCATGTAACGAGATGACGCTGTTGAATGCGGCCGCGCAACTCGTCCGCATTAATTTAAAGCATAACTTCTGTTAAAGTCGCCCATCTGTGGTGTTGTTTAAGCGATCAAGTGAGTCTACGGATTATTTAGTTTCTATTTGCAATTAAATGTTATAAAATTATGTAGATAATCTCGGAACATACACATTAAAAAATATATTTTCATTAATTATAACAGCAAGTGGGTACTAAAGATTACATTTTCCTTCGCATAAACAACTTATGTTACATTGCAAATTTGCTTTGCTACACTTGCAGCTTGTAGTACAGTTATATAATTTACATTTACAAAATGGAGTTAACTCAATAAAATTGGGTTTTGGGCTTTTTGAAATCATCTTTGGAAATAAGATTTCCTCCTTTAGGTACCATCCAAAATCTAAAACATTTGGAATTCTGTGCTTAATTTGTTAGTCTGTCTTGTAAATAGCACATTGCAGAAATGTCCTTTTTACTTGTACTTCTTTGTACTAGGATTTACAATTTCTGATTTTCTTTTATAAGAAGTTCGGGTATACGTTCTTCTACATTGTGCATGGTAAACTGGATTTAATGATAAAAATAAATTTTTCTGTTCTAAATATTGTTTTAGAGCCACAGAAATGTCATCGGATTTTGCATTTGATCGGTACATTTCTAAAACCGTAAACATCGCTCGCAGACAAAAAATTTTCATACCATTGTGTTAGTGAACGAATTCTGAACAACTTTCAAAATGTCCGTCTGTCCGTCCGTCACGTTTCTTGTAAGCACGATAACTGAAGAAAGAAAATTCCGATTGTACTGAAATTTGGAGGTGTTAGCTAGGGGAAGAACCCTATTTGAACAAAATCGGTAAATAAAAATGTTATTACTTAATGATTTAAATTTGAAACAAAAAATTTTTAATTTTTATGTTTTTGTAATTGAATTTAGAAACCTGGTGAAATGATATTTCATTTTAATATCTAAATATTTATATATTTTACAAATATACATTTCATAATGTAGGTAAATACAACCGTGAAAATATGATTTTAGCTCGTGTCTTTTAATGTAAAAATTTACATTCTTTTACGTGTAAGGTGATGGTGTAGTTCTTTTGACTCGGAATCGAAACCCAAATGGGGTTTGGTATAGTTTTTTACCAAGTCTTTTACTAACTAAGATCGTACTATAAAATTAAAAATGTCTAAAAGTAACATTATTTACAAAAAACTGCGAAAAGTATCCTATTGAATGTATAACAATTATATAAAAATCCAGTGACAGGTGAAGAGTACGTTTTTAGCTTGTTTCCTTTGATTTCCTATCCGAGTAATTATAATTTATTATGCCAAACTATGTGTTTATAACCACTGAACTCTACTATTATAAATGGAAGGCCAATATAGGTATATGCGCGTGAACAAAAGACGGCAATTACGCCACAGAATAAAACTCAAAATATAAAGCCACGCGTCGACGCAGTAGAGAAATTGATGTCTGAGCATGAACCAAATGGCTGTCTACGGAAGTTATGCGCTGACGCGATTCTGTGCTTTATTCGTTTCTCATAGATTCCGTAGCGTAAGTCTTGGATTAGATGTAATTTCCAGAGTCGGTGTCACTCATTTTATTCTTTGTTTATTTCTGACATTTATGTAAAGTTGTTATAAATTGATTATTTTGTGAAATATATTTTGTGACTGTTATAAACAGTTAATTGAGACAACATGGTGCAATCTTGTATGGTACTGTGTTGCAAGAATCGTTGCAAAATCCCGTGTTTTAAACAGTTGCAGTAACAATAAGACCGGCTCTGGCGTATTTTTAGTGCGATTGCGCTCCGCTTTAAGGTCGCCATACTTGCGCGAGGTTCAATTTCACGTAAAAATTGGTATAGATATTGACCTTCCATTTATATAGTAGAGTTCAGTGTTTATAACGCACTAAATATAAGGACTGAGACAAAAAGCACTTTCAACTTAACATAAATGGACAATGGAAAATAATAATCACCCGGCACGCGTCTGCGTCTAGATGCGATTGCGGCCGATTCATAGTAGCGCGCATTCGTTCGGACGCTGAAACAATCAATATTTCGATAAGGGAGCAAAATTTCAAAAAAAACTTCTTATAAAAGATTTTATTTAGTTCATTCGGAACATTTTCTTCGGTTATAGTAGGCACCTAACTTTAAAAATAAAAAAGATACCTCGATCGGACATTTTACTCTACAAATTTTAAAGATTTTGCGTCAAACAAAAGTTGTTATTTTTTTTGCCAACTAATTATTTTTTAGGTAAAGTTTTTTACTTTCAACATATCAAAGAATAGTTAGAGCATATTATGTAAAAAAATTAAAAAATTCTGAAGTAAAATAAAAAATATATGACGTGTTATATGAAAAACAAAAAATAACACATAATTTTTATTTTTTTTAGAAAATTGCCAATATAGTCATTTTGGCAATCTCAAATCAATGGGCGAATTCAAAAATCAAGTTTAGCAGGTTATTTTACATCAGATTACCTATTTTTTAGGTGGGTGTTCGCGAGTTGTATAGAGGGTGTCGAATTCAGAGGGTCTGGTCTTCCACTATTACTATCATACAGAGTGATTTGTGAATTTTGTTCAAAAATTGTTTTAGTCATAACATTTTTTACAACAATGTACACTGTTGCCTAACAACCATCACACATATCCAAAATTTAAAAAATCCAGGGACGGTTTCAAAAAAATTTGTTCGATTGCTTCTCCGATTAAAGAACTTATATCTAGATACATAATGGCATGAATTTTATGATCCCGAAAGACTCCCAATCTAAGGCACTTCTTCCCATAAGTTGCTGATTGGCCCATCGGCGTATTCGCGGCCGCTCGTACACGGTCGGCTTCAGTTCGATTATCATAATCTCAATTTGACAGATTTGACAGTATACGTCATTAATGTTAATAAGTGTTTTTCGTGTTTTTCGATCAAAATGTGGTGAAGAAGTCTTTTTATCTTAAGTTGTGATTTGCCTAATACCTAAATAATATTCTCTGTTCATATTTAGACAGTTTAGTGACAATTTAGTGCAACATGCAACAGTGCTGTGCCATTTGCAGAAATCGATCGTTTCATAAGTAAGTAGGTCATAGTCGTAACATGATGAGGTTCAGTTTATAATTTTAATAATAATATTATAAATAATATCCTTCCAATGCATATTTCCCTTGAATAAAACATCTTTACCTATTGTATTTTTTCAATCTGCGTTAATATTCCTAGAAGTTAACCAATAATTATCACATAAAATAGGTACAATATTTTACATTTTCCCTTCTACACATACCCGCCTCTGTTGCCTATGGGAAGTGATGTTCATCTATCCATTTTAATGGACATATAATGTGACTATGTTAGGAGCAAATAAGGTATATGAAGAAAAGGTAGCCATATGTATCTAGATATAAGTTCTTTAATCGGAGGATTGCTTCGTCTACGATAGTTCACCCTGTATATGATTTATCTAAAATTGATATGAAATTTGTATAGGACACAAATAGGTAGTAAAACCTGAGCATTTGAAATTTTTGTCACACTCTCAATAACTTTTTTATTAACGATCAATTTTCAAGTCAAATGAAAAGTTTGGCAAAATGGAATATTTTAATGTATACTAATATTTATTAATACAAAAATTTAGCTAAAAAAAAGTAATATCTACATAACTCGTGCCTAGGTTTAATAAGTACCATCATTTTATTAAATTTCCAGGTCAGGTCTTAAAAATGTGGCTGATGTGGTTCATCTAAAAAGTTGCCTTTGTATGTGATTTGTCCAATTAGTCAAATTGCTTCCAAAAAGGACAGAAATAAGTAGTCTAATTTGTGTTATCTAACTTTCCCCCATTTAAAGTGTCCAACCTAAATATTCAGTTTAAGATCAATTTTAACGATAACTGTATTTTTCGAAATATTTTTAAAAGCCATCATATTCAAATGCCAGCATTGAATTTAAAATAAATACAACATACGGATCTACGTCCTTTAGTGCTTGTTATTACGGAGATACTTCCATTTTATTTAATTTTCAAGCAATGAAAACATCAAATTGTCACAGACGTCTATGATCTCCATAAATTCAACAAAAATGGATGCATAATGTCTGAAAATTAAATAAAATAGAAGTATCTACATAATAACAAGCACTAAAGGATGTAGATCCGTATGTTGTATTTATTTTAAATTCAATGCTTGCATTGAACAGGATGGTTTTTAAAAATATTTCGAAAAATTTACAATTTTCCTTAAAATTGATCTTAAACTGAACATTTAGGTTGGACACTTTAAATGGGGGAAAGTTAGGTAACATAAATTTGGCTACTTATTTCTATCCTTTTTGGAAGCTATTTGACTAATTGGAAAAATTACATACAGAGGCAACTTTTTAGATGAACCACATCAGCCACATTTTTAAGACCTGGCCTGGAAATTGATTAAAATGATGGTACTTATTAAACCTAGGCACGAGTTATGTAGATATATATATTTTTTTTAGCTAAATTTTTGTATTAATAAATATTAGTATACATTAAAATATTCCATTTTGCCAAACTTTTCATTTGACTTGAAAATTGATCGTTAATAAAAAAAATTGTTGAGAGTGTGACAAAAATTTCAAATACTCAGGTTTTACCACCTATTTGTGTCCTATACAAATTTCATATCAAGTTTTAGATAAATCATATACAGGGTGAACTATCGTATACGAAGCAATCCAACAAATTTTTTTGAAACCGTCCCTGGATTTTTTAAATTTTGGATATGTATGATGGTTGTTAGGCAATAGTGTACATTGTTGTAAAAAATAAGGCAAATCGGATTAACCGTTAAAATGTTATGACCAAAACAATTTTTGGACAAAATTCATAAATCACTCTGTATGATAGTAAAGAAAGGGAACAAACACTTTTTAATGGTCACTTGGTATTCGTCTTAGGTGCTTCTGCTTGGGGTAGAAGTATGTACAGTTCCTCCTGACTCACCCTGTATATTTGGACCGCTGAAATCCAATCCGAAGTTAGAATTGTAAGATTGGCTCGTGTTCACCCCCAACCCCCAAAAAACACCCTCCCCCCACAAAATGGTCTGCTCAGTGGGCCATACCAGTGTATCCTTATGTATTTGGTAAGGATACACTGGTGTAGTCCACCGGACAGACCACTTTGTTTTTGTTTTGGGGGTGTTTTTGTCTGACAATTCTGACATCGGATTCGGTTTCAGCAGGTCCAAATACATAAGAATACACTAGTCTGGTCCGTCGGACAAACCATTTTTTTGGGGCGGTGTTTTTCGGGTTTAGGGGTGAAAAACGAGCCAATCTGTCAATTATAACTTCGAATCCGGATTCAGCAGGTCAAAATACATAAGGATACACTGGTATAGCCCGGGGGTGAACTTGGACAGGAGACTGACGTTCAATACGCACGTGAACGAGACGATACGAAAGGTCTACTCCATGTCCAGGAGTCTGTATCCGCTCCTGGCGCGGGGTAGCGGACTAAACAGGACCAATAAGAAATTGCTGTATACGATGGTGATCAGGCCGGCTATCACATACGCGGCGCCGGTGTGGTGCAGCATCCCGGCCACGACAATGCGAAAACTAAAAGTACTAGAACACAAATTTATGCGCCTCATTTCAGCCTCTGATAGATACACCTCCCTCAGAGACCTCTATGCACGTTGCCACGACATAACCCCACTAGCGGACTTCGTCCAAAATACATCGCAAAAATTCTATCAATTCAAATTGGGCGATAGTCCGCTAACCCAAGACATTACACGAATCAGACAGCATAATGCCATACTTTTCAACATAAAACACCCATTACCATACCAGGCGTTGCCTATCTTTCGGCAACCTCCCTAGCCAAATCTTTCCTATACCCAAATTTCCATTTCACCACCTTTTTACCTTCACCACCTTTTACTCTCAAACCCCTTCTCTATTCTCTCTATTAGTCTAATTTTTGTTAATTTTTGTTCTTTTGCCCTTTTTTGTCTCTTTTCAAAATCCCCTCTTGACCAATAACTTCTTGTAAATCAAAACTTTTTCAACCATAACTTTCCCTTCACCCTACCTTTCCGAAGGCAGGCAGACCATCGGAAGAATGTTGCCATTGGCTCGAACGGGTTTTTTCGTTGAGCTTTTCCCGTATCAGCAATCAGATCTCCTAAAACAGTGCGCGTGTGCGACAGTGCGCGCGTGCTAACAAAAACTCATTTCCTTAGTCTTTAAGTGTTTTTAAAACTGTTCTAGTTGTAGTAATAAAATTGTTAGGTTTAAGTCCCTTCCCCCGGACAGGAGTCCTAACTCCACATTCCACCTGTTGTTCCAACCTGAGTCGAACCCGCTTCACCCGACCGTACATTCACCACGACCCTGCGCGACGTGGCTGTGCGGTCGGCTCTGAACCGGGATCCGACTCGGGTGCATATTTGTATGTTAAACATTTAATAAATCTGTTTTGAATTGAATTGGTATAGCCCGTCGGACAGACCACTTTGTTTTTGTGTTGGGGGGTGTCTTATGGGGTTGGGGGTGAAAAACGAGCCAATCTGACAATTCTGACTTCGGATCCGGTTTCGGCAGGTCCAAATACATAAGAATATACTGGCCCGGTCCACCGGACAGACCATTTATTTGGGGGGTGTTTTTTGGGGTGAGAGGTGAAAAACGAGCCAACCTGAAAATTCTGACTTGGATTCGGTTTCAGCGGGTCCAAATACATACGGATACACTGGTCTGGTCCGCCGGACAGACCACTTTTTTTGTGGGGCTGTGTTATTAATGGTATACCCTGTATATGTTAAAAAAAAACAACGGGCACAAAAAGGACCCTTGAGGTACTCCAGAAAGTATATTTGGATTAGGCGAGAAGGTATTATTGTGGCAAATGTTCTGAAATCTGTCACTCAAATAAGAGGAAATTAACTGTAAAGAGGCAGCATTAAAACCAAAATATTTAAGTTTAGCACATAACAGATTATAATTTATTGTATCGAATGCCTTAGAGAAATCGAACAATACCAATACACTAACCAACTCCTGATCATATACAGTAAAAAGATTATCCATCACATTGATTAAAGCCGATGCTGTACTAACCCCTTTTCGAAAACCACAATGATGCTCAGATAAAAGTTTTTTTTCAGAAAAGTATTCATAAATCTGACGATGCAAAATTTTTTCAAAAATTTTAGAGATAACTGGTAAGATGCTTATTATACTTAATTCCGAAAATGACTTAGAGTTACCAATTGCAATTGTAACGGTTTCCTGCTCAGGTAGCTGGTTTGGAGATTAATACAGGGTACAGTTTAGTTAATAAGACAACCCAATAAAATTTATTTGTCTTCTTCAAACAGGTAATGTGTGGCAGTGTTACATAACATGGTACAGGTTATACAGGTCCGTATCTTTTACGGTTCTTAAGATAACATTTTCTGTTATCTGAGAGAAAGAGAGAGAGAGAGAGTGTAACGATTGCGATGCGACGTTTGTTGCTGCTAATGGAGTGGCATCGGGCGTCAGGCGAATATCGTCGACTCAAGGAGCTTCCCAGCTCAACACGCTGTAGGAGGTCTCCAGGTCAGGCTCATCTACTCTGGTTCTCGCGGCGAAACGGCGTCAGGGAATGATTATCGACTCCTTCAGCTCACCACGCTGAAGGATTCTCTAGGTCAGATTGCATTCGTTCCGTCGTATTTGCGTTGGGAGATGCACAAAACTGTAGTATGTCCAGCTCACCACGCTGAAGACAGATTGTCAGAGTAGTCCACACTGAACTCGTTATATAAGATACTGTGATAATATATGTGAAACCACAATGCAGTAAAAGAGTCTGTTTTACTTTCGACTGAACTCGTTGATTTGGGGCTGGGCTTTTATATCCGAGAATCCTCGCTTACTGGTGACGTGAGCTGCGTATAGATTGCTGTCGTGTGCAAATCCGTGCCTCTAGACGAAGCTTGGTAATTGTCGTGCTGTATGCACATTGGTATCGAGTGTAAATCCGGAAAATTAGTAATGGAACATGAATTTATGAATGCTTCATTACGCAATTTTCCAGTCATTTGGAAAATAACTCCTTTCTGCCATAAATTTTCAGGTCGCCTCGTAGTACAGTAAGCTTTAAATCCCAGCCCGAAAACGATGTAATGAATTTCAAATTTTTTTGTTCAACATGCTTCATAAAGTATGTACATAAAAATCTATATTGTCATTTTTCCAGCTTTTTGGTTAGGGGTGGTTCCCTTCTTAGAGGTGGGAACCACCCCTTCTTAGGGGTTGTCGCAAAAAAAAACAAAAACACACTTAATCTGATAGAAAATCAAATTAAAAGAAAGAAAGGTCATATACACTTTTTTACTAAAATGCATATTTTTCGAGATATTGAACTGAAAATTGCAATTTTCATCCCCTAAAATCAGTATTCCTAGACGTTTTTTTTAAATTACTCGAAAAATGTGGACTTTAATAAAAAAATGCAAGGATACAAAACTAAAGCTTTTACGAAAACAAATCGAACGGCTTTTTCTTTTTTTCTCTCCGATGTTTAGTTTTGGAAATATGGCATTTTCAAAATGACGCCGAAACGTTCAGAAAAAATATACGACGTTAAAATTTACAACCATGAGAAAAAAATGTTTATTCTTGTAAAAGTCAAAAGTATTAAAATTTTCTTTCGATTGAGACGTATTACGACCTTTTATAATAAAAACTAAAAAAGTTACAAACAAAAAAGTAGCACGTTTAAAAATTTAGGCGCCATTTTTTTTTAGTCTCATTAATTCAAAATTTTTAAAAACCCTTCTATATATTGTTAATGCATATTATTACTAACATGCCCAAATTTTTTAGAATTTTCAAAAAATTCTTTTTCATTCTGTACCCATTTTCAATAATGAAAATTTTCCTATATTCTTTTAAAAATTGGGTTTTTGGAAATTGCTCAGAAAATATTTTTTTATAAAAAATGATAATAGTCCAGAAATGAAGCTTATAAAAACACGAATAGTTTTTTTTTTTTAATATTCCTACGACAAAATATTCCAGAGATATAAAGGTTTAAAGATGGCGCTTAAGCGCATACGCAAGAAAATTTTGTATTTAAAATTGAAATATCTCAAAAACTATAAAATTGATAAAAACATGATATAAGAATGAAATGGAGCTTAAAAAAAAAAGAAGAGTTTGGGTTCTTATTTTTTAACCTCCCCACAATAAAATTGTGGGAGGTTACTACAATTAGTCCAAAATCGAAAATTGAGATAACATCAAATCTTTACGTTTTGAGGTCCCAGGAACCCAAAAAAGTTGTTTTTGAAAAATGTCTGTGTGTGTGTGTGTGTGTGTGTGTGTGTGTGTGTGTGTATGTCTGTTAGCACGATAGCGGCGAAGCCACTAAACGGATTTGGATGAAACTTTGCATGAGGGTTTCTTTAGTGCTCCAGAAGATCTGAAAAGGTTTTGGTTGAGATCGGATTACGTTTGTTGCTGTTTTGGCACAACAAGTTGTTTATTTTATGATTACTTACAATTTGTAATCGAACCATTGAAAAGCAGTAAAAATTCCGATTTCAACGATATATAACACTTGCACTCTTTAGCTTTGGTTTCCGTGAAAAAAATTAAAAACCAAATAACACGCTTCTTGTGTAAAATATATTTTATAGTGGAACCACAGAATACAGTAACTGCACAGAGGCGAAGTCTTTTCGGTTCCTTTCAGTTTTGATGGCTCGTTTTCTGTGACCTTGCGTACCAGTTGCATCTACACCACGGTGTATTAAATAGGTGGTCCGGCACTTTCCTATTATAATAATGGCTTCGTAAGTGCATGGTTTCTATTTACTTTAATAGATGGCGCGAGCAATACGGTCCTACAATTACCTGGGCATGTGCATCGTATAACTAACATAACCTCAAATTTTAAGGTGTTTTCGTTTATTCTCATATTTAATGTTTGTATAGGCATTTTTAGCTTGGAGCCATACTGGCTCCAAGCAAATATTTAAAAATTCACGCAAATAATTTTTCAATATTGTTGATTAATAAAAATAGACTGCTAATTATAGGTTAGATTCCTAACCTGCAAAAGTGTCTTATTTTATTGTAACAAACTATTTAAAACTTCATACATATTACGTTGAACTTGACTTTGGTTGAAAGTACAGGAACCAGGCAGAAATTTTAATAATAGTTACGTAATACCTGTAAATCTTAAGAAATATATATTTTTGTGGTTAGCTGTGACGACACGTGCAATACTGCATGTAGTGTTACATATATTCTTTCAATGTTTTAATTTAGCTACTTAATGTCAGATGTCACTGGACTCTTGTCAAAAACAAGAAGCCGGGAATGTATGCAACACTGTATGTACGTATGCACAGAACCTATAAAATTATCTATCTATGCGTAAGTAATGAGAGAACTTAGTTGAGCCATCTTTTACAATATGTACGAAGTAAGCACTTATTAAGCCACTGTGAGGGTTGTCGTCGCATCACCTATTTAATACACCCTGGTCTACACTGAGAGATATGTTGTTTATTTCTTTTAATAGGTTAGATTTCTAACCTGCAAAATGCGTTTTATTTTATTGTGACAAACTAGATATTGGTCGAAAGTATGGGAACCAGGCAGAAATTTTAATAATAGCTACGTAGTACTTTTAAATTTTAAGAAATATATATTTTTGAGGCTAGCTATGACGTCATGTGCAGATCCCCATTTAAGGATACACTGAAAAGACAGTGTATTTCGAGTTGGATTGAAAAATATTACGATTTGAATTGCTTATAATTGGCGCCTATTTTCAATTGAGTTGTACACTAGGTTTTATTTATGAGAATTTTAATTCTCGGTTAATGTTTTCAATATCCCAAAATGAGTGGAAAAAAAAATTCACAAATCCAAACTTAACACGATAAACATCAACAGTGTCAAGATAAAAGTGAGGTTGATTGTTAAACAATTAAGAAATGGCGATGAGTATACAAATTTGGTTTTGGCGGGAAGGCTAGCCTTCGCCTCTGTATAGTTACTGTACTCTGTGGTCCAACCTAACGTTCAATAGACTAGTGTGTTAAAGCGTGCAGACTGTATGCTGAGTAAATTTGAGTGTCAAGTGCATCGAGATATTACAAGTTTTTTCGACGTTCATAAAGCCCACGGAAGGTGTGAGAAGCCTTCGTGAACCGCTCACAAGCCCTACAAGTATAAACAATCTCACCGGAACGTTTTCGGTGAGTTTTTTCCAATAAAACTTTAAAAGTGACATTATATTTTAAAAACTATTTCCGCTACTTCCGCCATCCCGCCGGAAATTCTTCCGGCAACATAACCTAAAAATAGTGCTACATAACTTAAAAATAATTTAAGACATTGGTACCAACCTAAAATATTTTTTCGAAAACTGTCAAAAACCAAATTCCCCCAGAAAAATTTGACAGCTTACTTCCCCGACCGATTTAGTGAAAAATCGGCCGAGGCCAGAAGATAAAACAAAATATATCAACTCAAACTTAAACGATCCACCATGAACACTACTCCGGCCACATCTGGCAGGGAAGCTGTCCACCAAGAGTTATATGGTTTTTCCAAAAGATGGCCATCCCTACCACCCATTACCAACGAACGGATGTTTTCGTTTAGTTGTTTCCCGTCAAAATTATTAAGTGCTCTTGCCTACGAACTTAGTTTTTATAGTGTTGTGTTTATTAACCTCCCCACAATAATTGTGGGAGGTTACTACAATTAATCCAAAATCGAAAATTGAGATAACATCAAATCTTTACGATTTCGAGGTCCCGGAAACCCAAAAAAGTGGTTTGTGACTAATGCCTGTGTGTTAGCACGATAGCTACGAAGCTACTAACCTGATTTGGATGAAACTTTTACATGAGGGTTTCTTTAGTGCTCCAGAAGATCTGAAAAGGTTTTGGTTGAGAGCGGATTACGTTTAGTGCCATTTTGGCACAAGTTGTTTATTTTATGATTACTTAGAATTTGTAATTGAACCATTAAAAAGCAGTATAAATTCCAATTTCAACGATATATCACACTTTCACCCTTTCGATTTGGTTTCCGTTAAAAAAATTAAAAATAATTCGTTATATGTGCACATATGACAGCATCCAAAAAATTGGTATTATTGTTAGGGGAAAACGTATTTTGCCATCTGTCAAAAATATTTGGGTTGGTAACCTTTGTGAATGTTAATTTATAGCTTATGGTACGTGACGTCACAGCTAACCTCAAAAATATATATTTCTTAAGATTTAAGAATATTACGTAGCTATTATTAAAATTTCTGCCTGGTTCCCGTACTTTCAACTAAAATCTAGTACAGTGTAATGTTTATGAAGTCCTAAATACTTTGTCCTAATAAAATAGGACTCTTTTTGTGGGTTAGAAATCTAACCTGTAATTAGCAATATATTTTTTTATTAATCAACCATTTTTAGGTCACATGGTTTTGACAATTTTGACATTTTGCTTGAGGGACAACAAAACGCAGTTTGCGTGGTTTTATATATTTTTTTCTGATTTTCTTGAGAAACTGTGTGTGTTTTCGTAATAATGTCATATAGTGAATATTATCCAACCCTTATGGGTGATGTAAAGTGTCGCTACGATGAGAAAATCAAAATAATAGACAATATTGACCCATACACCCTTGGAGTGGAGACTGGAGACCTTTCTGCAGATTTGTCTATTTTACCTTGTGTGTCCGTAATTAATATGGTAAATTACTTAGTATCGACTCACAGCTTCTTCGCAGATCAGCAGTTAAAGGCATACAAATCTTTATAAGCATATAAATATTATGAGGCCGGATTTGTGCAAGAAGTTTGTGCAAGAAAGATAAACTCAAATGTATTCATTGTTATGGGCAAGGCAAGTTTACATTTAAATAACTAAGTGCTAGATTTCAGTGATAAGCTTGTTATATTATCCGTAATTAGTATTCAATAGACTCTGCCAGAAAGTGATTTCTTTACCTTTCTTCTAATCTTTTTTACATTCAAAATAAACTCTCTCATCTCAAAATCGCACCTTGTCGCAAAAAAAGATGGTGTTTTATTTTTATTTCACATTTAAAACTGAGATTACTTCATTGTTTACATTGGAATAAAAAGTTTGGTTATCCCTCAGGCAATATGGTCGACTTATCGTGACGTTATCCTAAGATGGTCTATATAGAAAAATTATTTGCATGAGTTTTTTAACTATCTGCTTGGAGTCACTGTGGCTCCAAGCTAAAAATGCGTAGTCAAACATTAAAAATGTGAATAAACTTGAAAAACTTAAACATGTTATGTCCCTAAATATATTTCATAACCTAAAAATCAACATTCGTAAAGGTTACCAACCCAAATATTTTTGACAATGTCAAAACTTATTTTAGTTGTTTTTTTTTAAGGTAATAATTGTTTATAGCCGTGTTCGGATATTACATCTGATTGATGGGACACGTCACAATCGTTCATTGCAAATCGAGTTAACTGAGCTAAATCTTAAACGTTCGAATATTACAAAATAAAGGCCTCGGACGAAGCTCGACTTGCTCGACCTTTTTGATCGAGCAGGAAGATTTTAATGTGACGCATGCGTAGTCTGCTTGAACAGTCCATAATGTTATTGACTTGTTGGTTAGAGCGTCATTTGGGCTAAATTCTGTGTTATTATTTTTTTTCATTATCCAATATTTTACAAAATCTTTATCTGTTAATACCCTTATAATATCCGGCAATTGATTAACATGCAACATAAACAAACATGAGAGGTTATGTTTTAACAGATTGCTTGTAGTCCGCTTCAGTTCGTTCGATATTTGTTGATGAAATAAATGGCTCCAAGGTCACGTGTAATTTATCTGTTTGCTCAGTGCTCTGATTTCCGATGTAATATCCAAATACAGCTGATAAGGATCCACTGTGTGGGGAGGTTCCAGCCGCTTCCAGTTTTTTTCTACGACAAACTGTTCCAGAGATGATAGTTTGAAATAATGTTGAAACTTTTCAGTTTGTACACGCATTTTAAATGTCTATAGTGGATAGAGAAACGAGCAACAGCCGTCTATTTTTCGAAGAATACGCAGAAAAAGCGGGTTGCATTGCATTTTAGCATGTTTAGAGTGCAGATTAAGAATGTTATTTAATTAGTTTACTTAATTGTACTAATTAGCTTTATTTATAACAAACTGTATTTTTAATAAAATTAGACATACTATACTCTTTTGTGACCATTTTTAATCCACCATTTAAAAAAAATAAATTTAGACCTCTTAATCATATTCAGCTACCTAAAAAACATAAGTATATGGATTTTCGTGAATTTATTCGTAACATTAGAAGAATTATTAATTTTTTAGTATTTAAGGGTGGTCTCAACCCTCAATATTTTCGTCCTTCCTATGTTTTGACCTCATAATCATATTCAGCGACCTCAAAAACAAAGGGATATGGATTTTCGTGATTTTATTGGTAACATTAGAAGACTTTAATTTTTCAGTATTTAAGGGTGATTTCAACCCTTAATATTTTCATCTCATAAGTTTTGATCTCACAGTCATATTCACCGACCTCTAAACCATAAGTATATGGATTTTCTTTAATTTATTCGTAAAATTACAAGAGTTATTAATTTTTCAGTTTTTAGGGGTTTTTAGGGGTGGTTTCCACCCTTAAAAATAAAAAGCAGGTAATGCGACAATATACATTTTGATGTACGTATTTTATAAAGCATATTGCAAAAAAAAATAAGAAAATTCCTTTCGTCGTTCTCGGGCCCGGAATTTTACCATTTTTACTGCTTCGCTTACTGTACTATCGATTTCCTAGACAAATAATCCAGGGAAATGAGGTTTTGGCCGGGACTGTGACTCATCCAGGCAGAGACCACGATTTTTAGGTAGTATAGGTGTCAATAAATGAAACCTATATAAAATCTGCGGTCGATTTTCTGCATATGTTTATTTACAGCCATTTTAATGCAAAAAAATGGAAAAAACGTGTTTTTTCACACTTATTCACCTGCCACTAAAAAGTAAACTATCTTACAGATAAATCAAATGAATTACCTTGTAGGAAATTAAAAAAGCTTTAAAATGGCGGTTGTTAAATGTCGATATAGTTAATTGTTGCTAAGATAATTGCAAAATGCGGAATTTTATTCAATAAACAATATCTTGTGTAAAAAACAATCTACTGTTTTGTCCTTGCGTAAATAGTTGACTCTCATAGTGCTTAATATCTGGTAAAAATTTCAAATCGATTCGTCAAATAGTTTTTGCAAAATTGCATTAATTTATCCCAGAGACCTTTTTTTTGCAACCCCACCACGTCCAGAGAAATCAAAATACAATGATTCTACGGCCTCCACCTGAAAGAGAAAGACTTGATTTACCAAAATGCTTTGTTAGATATCGAAAAAATTAATTTTCAGACCTGCAAAATGACGTTGCAAAAGAACTCAGATTTTTACCTTATAAACAAATAGAATAATTTTTTAACAATTGATTGTAGAGCAGCGGTTTTTCGATATTTGAAAAGCTGATATTTTTACACGAATTTTGAAAAAAAAAAGAAGGTCCTAGGTCAATTTGGGGCAAAGTTAGCAATTTTTTTTCAAAAATTCATAGCTCCTTTGTTTATAATAATTAAGAAACGTAACAAGCGCCATTTTAAAGGGGAAGAGTTCAACTTTTAGTGTAAAAAATTTGAATTTCTCAAAACTGTTGGCAAAGCTTCTAAAATGAGGCTCGAATCAACTTAGCTCGGAGGTTGTGGAGGGGGAACCCTCAAATCCGCGCATTCAAAAATTGAAACAGCATCTTCAAACTGACCAATAAGTCATAACTTTGGTGTTTGTTAACCGATTTTGATGTTTCTTTTTTCAATTTGGGGTACCTTTTTGCGTACGTTAATAATATTCAATCTCTTAAACTATTAACATTAATATTAACAATGTAATTTGTTTAAACATTTAAAACAAATTTTTTTTTTTTTGCAAAATATCAAAATATTTTGTATTGTTCTTGTAGAAAGTTGTAGAAAAGGCTTATGTACACGTAAATATATATCTTATTGTTATAAACAATTGAATTTTTCAAATTTATAAAATAAAAACGCTCTATTCGATATAATTTACATTTTTAAGATATTTTTCAAATGCAAAATTACCATACAATTTATGAAAAGTGCTCTTATTAATTTGCGTATTATTAATTATTAATAAATAATAAAACAAACCATTACTTCCTTCGTAGAAGTATACAACACGCGTGTGAATGTACATGTAGTGACAGCGTTTGTCATGTATAATGGTTTGTATGATACAGTAGAAACTTTCTATGGTTCAACACATCTGCTCCAAAATAATAAGAGAGTAATAATTACCTGTAATTTGTTTAAACATTTTACAAAAAAATATTTTTGTATTATTCTTATTGAAAATTATAGGAAAGGTTTGTGTACAATTAAATATATAAATTACTGTTATATTAAGTTATAAACAATAGAATTTGTAAAGTGTGAAAAGAAACACATTGTTCGATATAAATAATGCTGTAATTTATAATAATACAGAATATTTGTCGATTCACATACACACTAAAAGTTGAACTCTTCCCCTTTAAAATGGTGCTTGTTACGTTTCTTAATTATTATAAACAAAAGGAGCTATGAATTTTTGAAAAAAAATTGCTAACTTTGCCCCAAATTGACCTAGGACCTTCTTTTTTTTTCAAAATTCGTGTAAAAATATCAGCTTTTCAAATATCGAAAAACCGATGCTCTACAATCAATTGTTAAAAAATTATTCTATTTGTTTATAAGGTAACAAATCCGAGTTCTTTTGCAACGTCATTTTGCAGGTCTGAAAATTAATTTTTTCGATATCTAACAAAGCATTTTGGTAAATCAAGTCTTTCCCTTTCAGGTGGAGGCCATAGAATCATTGTATTTTGATTTCTCTGGACGTGGTGGGGTTGCAAAAAAAGGTCTCTAGGATAAATTAATGCAATTTTGCAAAAACTATTTGACGAATCGATTTGAAATTTTTACCAGATATTAAGCACTATGAGAGTCAACTATTTACGCAAGGACAAAACAGTAGATTGTTTTTTACACAAGATATTGTTTATTGAATAAAATTCCGCATTTTGCAATTATCTTAGCAACAATTAACTATATCGACATTTAACAACCGCCATTTTAAAGCTTTTTTAATTTCCTACAAGGTGATTCATTTGATTTATCTGTAAGACAGTTTACTTTTTACTGGCAGGTGAAAAACTGTGAAAAAACACGTTTTTTCCATTTTTTTGCATTAAAATGGCTGTAAATAAACATATGCAGAAAATCGACCGCAGATTTTATATAGGTTTCATTTATTGACACCTATACTACCTAAAAATCGTGGTCTCTGCCTGGATGAGTCACAGTCCCGAACATGGTACTTTTTTTACTCATTTCCCTGGACTAAAAATCTAACTGCACTCCACTATGAAGACAAATAAAGTTGGGAAATAACCGCAAACTACAAACACGTGATCTCACTAACAAAAATGATATTATAAAAAATACTATCAGCTTATCGTATATTATCTACCTTATGTATAATTAATTGTTACTAGGAACTTGTTAGTTTTGTTTGGAAGCAAAATATAAACGAGATTGTGGATAATGTAGGTACCAGAATAATTTGGTATTAGTATCTACCAGATTATTACATCACAAATAACAGAAAAATAGGAGAAGGAGTGTCATGACGTAAGTGATAATTTTAGATCTGTCTTTCATTCTTTTGAAATTGCCTTGTTTAGACGAATAATGTCTCTAATCACCTTTACTTGCTTAATTATACTAGTAGTAAACGTAAAGGTCTTTTAACCGACTTCGCAAAATTAAAAAAAAGGAGGTTCTCGATTTGACCCGTATGGTTTTCTTTTTCAATCACTACTCTGGATTAGCTTTCTGTGAAATCTTTCTCAAACTGCAAGGTATGGCTTGTCGGTGGTCCCATAATAATTTCATATGTCTATACGGAAAAAATCTAAACTATTTTTAAGACTACTATTTTTAAATTATTGTATATCGTATATCTTCAAGAATAGAGTTTTTTCCATCAAGAAAAATGTTATTCTTAAAAGTAATAATCTTAGTTTGCTTCATTCAATGATAACTAATTCTTGGCATTAGAAAAATCTACTTCAACTAAGAGACTATTTCGAAGATATTTAATTGTAACGTATTCTTAAGGATAGGATTTTACAGAGTGAGAGGGAAATATGTGTATATTTTCGATTTATTATAAATATTTAAAAAAGGAAACATAGTATAATCTTTAAAACTGTTTCAGATACTTGCTATTATTGTTCTAAGGAATAAAACTATATATATTTTTTATTGTCAGTTTCTGCTGTACTTGAATGCTGTAATTTGTCAGTGAAAATAGTTCCTAATTTCATTATTACATTATGGCATTTTAGTCCTGTCAATGAACGTTCAATAAGGGGGTCTAGAGGGAAATGTCGGGATCACAATTTTTGACTTGAGGACTATTTAGGAGGTAAACATACCAAAAGTCCCCGAACGTAGGAGGTGGGGGGATGCCGGGAAGAATGTCCCGGTTTTTGGTTTTTCGCTCATATCTCGAAAACGTTTAGCTCTAATCAAAAAGTGGCTAAATGCAAAATTAAAGCTGACTAAATTTTCTACAATAATGTTTCTATTAATTTTTTTCGTGTCTGTTATGGTTCAGTAATGAATCGTAAATCTTTTAACTGTATTCTAACTATTATAAATTTATTATAAATTGAAAATAAATTTTAATAATCATCGTAGAAAAAAATTTCTTGTAGGTACAGATATCCGCATAACAGCAGACTGAACTCAAATATCGAATAAAAAATGTCTTTGCGTCTGTAAGTGTGTGTGTGCGTGTAAATGTATGTGTGTGTGTGTGTGTATACCGTTTCTTGTAAATACGATAACTTTTGTTAAACTTAAAATATTTAATTACAATTTGGAACATATGTAAAACAGCATATTACAATAATCCCTATTGAAATTGGGCCATATCTGTAACACATGGTGATAACCAGAGGCCTAGAAACTCTCATACGTAAAATAGGTTTTATTTTAATTTCAGAGCAAAATATTACCAAGCATACAAAAATAAGAAGATGTATAAGATTTACAAACCGCAATATACCGGGTGCATGTTAGGCAAATCAACTTTATTTAAATTAGATGATATATCAATGTTATCCTAAAATATGGAACACGGTATTTTTAATAAGATCAGGGCAGTTCCTGGGTCTTTTGCCGCCCCGTGCAAAAAGAAATTTTGCCTCCCCATAAATTATGGAATATATTTTTTCAAAATATTTTTTTGTTGTGTAAATAGTAGTGTATATTTTAAATATTGTCTATATGTTATTTATGGCATTTTCTTAACTCTTCTACTTTTCTCTTTGGGACTTCCTGCCACATGTATTTTTACTTCTAATTGACGTCCGAGGAATTTACAAAATAATACGATTAACCAGTATCTTACTGGGAAAATTATTAAATTGAGTGTAAATAATATAGTATGTATATCAAAATAACCTATTTTCAGTTAGAAAATGATTTCTATCAGCAGTATTTCGGTATGGCAGTGGGCTCTCCGTTGTCACCAATTTTAAGCAATATGTTTATGGAGGATTTTGAGATAAGACATGTTCAAAATTGTACATACAAACCGGTTATCTGGTGGAGATATGTAGATGATATCTTTGCAATTTGGCCTCACGGTATGAAGTTACTAGATAATTTTTTTGAAAATTTAAATAATAAATAACCTTCTACTAAATTCACTTTAGAAAAGGAAACTAGAAATAAATTACCATTTCTAGCTGTTTTAATGAAAAGAGTAAATGGTATAATTGAAACAAGTGTTTATAGAAAACCAACACATACCAACAGAGGTGTTAACTTCTGTATATTATTTGTATGTTCCGCCATAATATGGTCAAATTTAGACAACATTTCCACGGCTTTCAGAAAGTTACCATTGTTAATTAAAAACAGTTGGGAACTGTCCCTCCGAAAAGCAAGACATTGTCCAGCCAAGAACTGCACAATTGACGATTTGCACGAAAGAAAGTTTGGTAAAAAGTGTCATGGCGCACAGTATAATGGTATCACTGTAATTCACTGCACATGTTGACCAACTCGTCCAATTTCCAAACTTTGCAACAATTAAATACCTATAATGTAATAATCATAACATTATTTTCATTATCTTTAATGTTAAACCTACTTCCATTGAATATAAATCATCTTTATTAGGTTGTTTCGTAGTCTACAATATTTTAAAAATGTCGAATTATGCAATTTGTCAATCACTGCTGCCAACTCTTCTAAACTGAGAGAGTTGGAAACAGTGTTTGAAATATGATTTCTAGTCAATGGAAGTAGGTTTAACATTAAAGATAATGAAAACAATGTTATGATTATTATATTATAGGTATTTAATTGTTACAAAGTTTGGAAATTAGACGAGTTGGTCAACATGTGCAGTAAATTACAGTGATACCAATCTAGACACTTTTTACCAAACTTTCTTTCGTGCAAATCGTCAATTGCTATTAGTCTTTCTATAATTAGCTCTCCATCTTTTTTTTTTCGTGTTCAAAAAAACTTTGCTGTTCCTTATTTATTGTGCAGCCCTTGTTCAGTCTCACTTTTAATTCACACCATTTTTTAACACATTCTATATGATGCAAACTATGATCGTGTTTCAAAGAATATACGACGGCATGGCGCTAATCGGAATATACACCAATTATCAATTTAATGTCTCTATTTCTCGCATTAAAAAGTTTACAACAGAAACAAAACACGGAATTGAGTTTAACAGAACAAACTAACCAATTTCCCTTAACTTTCTCGCCGTTTGTCAAAATTTTATTGAATAAATTCACACCGAATAGGCTAAAATGCCGCCCCCTAAATTGGGCCGCCCCGTGCGACTGCACCTGTTGCACCCCCGCCAGGAACGGCCCTGAATAAGATTATTATGATGTGAGAGTTTGCAGGCCTCTGGTTATCACCATGTATTACAGATATGGCCCAATTTCAATAGGGATTATTGTAACATGCTGTTTTAGATAAGTTCCAAATTGTAATTAAATATTTTAAGTCTAATAGGAGTTATCGTATTTACAAGAAACGGTATAAACGCACACATACATATACACGCACACACACACACACACTTACAGACGCAAAGACATTTTTTATTCGATATTTGAGTTCAGTCTGCTGTGAAACGGATATCTGTACAAGAAATTTTTTTCTACGATGATTATTAAAATTTATTTTCAGTTTATAATAAATTTATAATAAAGTTAGAATTCAGTCAAAAGATATACAATTAATTACTGAACAATAACAGATACGAAAAAAAATTATAGAATCATTGTTGTAGAAAATTTAGTCAGCTTTAATTTTGCATATAGTCACTTTTTGATTAGGGCTAACCGTTTTCGAGATATGAGCGAAAAACCAAAAACTGAGACCTTCTTCGTGCCCCCTCCCAGTAAACATAGCAAGTCCGGCAAGGTGCCGGGCCAAAATTCATTTATTGCCGGGCAACTGTCGCTTGTCGTGTAATGATGCTGACCCTGTGTCTTATAAGTAACTATAGGGCGATGATAAATATGTTTTGATGGCCCAACAACGATAAAATGGCAATTGACCGTTGATTATTTCAAAATAAATCTGTTGCAATATGTAATATAGCTATTATGTTTTATTATACTCTTCGCAAAAACGAAGAGTATATTGTATTTGATCGGCACATTTCTAAAATCGTAAATATCGCTCGTAGAGAAAAAATTTTCATATCATTGTGTTAGTGAACCAATTCTGAACAACTTTCAAAATGTCCGTCTGTCCGTCCGTCCGTCACGTTTCTTGTAAGCACGATAACTTAAGAAAGAAAAGTCCGATTGTATTGAAATTTGGAAAGTCAGTTAGTGTTAGCTAGAAGAAGGACCCTATTGTTTTTGAAGAAAATCGATCAGTAAATGAAAAAGTTATTAATTATTTAATTAAAAAAATATATATTCTCTTAATTTTTGTCGCTTGTACTAAAATGGAAATCTTGCGAAATATTATTTTCATAATATATTTTTTTGTTTGTTTATGAATTTTACTAATTATATATTTTATAGAAGTACGAATTGAAATATGTATAATTGTCGAAGGATATATATCACAGACAATCAATTCTCTTAGCAACAGGTGGTGGCGCAGCGGCTAAAGCTTTGCGTTGCAATCCAAAGGTCCCGTGTTCAAATCCCACGGGTTGGATTTTTTTTTTCATTTTTTTTTCATATAATTTTTTTTACAACAAAGATGGTATCACAAAATTTAGGATGTTCAAAAACTAACATTATGTACAAGAAAACTGCGAAGAGTATACTATAGAATGTGTAACAATTATATATAAAAAGCTCAGTAAATTGGCGAAGAGTACGTTTTTAGCTTGTTTAATCATAAAATAGACTACATGAAGGTAAATATTACATTTTTTTTGTATTAATGTAGGAAGAAATATGAATTATATATACAAACACCACCTAGCACTGGCAAGTGCAAATTCACAAATGATGAGTCATCAATACAACGACAAAGTTCGTGAACAATGGTTATTTTTTCGAGTTTTGGAGTTTTACTTGTTTATTTATTGAATAGTCTTTATTGTCATGAAGAGGTAAGTAATTGATGGCTTTATAAAATATATGTCATGTTCAGTTTATGGATAAATTATAATTGTGCCATGATTTGTTTGAAGGTTATGTTTACAATTTTTCGATTAATTTAATAATAAGTATTTTAATTTTATATTTTATTTTCAAAACGAAATTAGGTATGATTTTCTATTTGTTTTTATTTTAAGGTCTGTCAATTACACTTTCGGCAGAATAAAATTGAATTGAGACAAGCGTGTGTACACAGGAAGGGAAAAGAGTCACGGTTCCATTACGTCACCTCCATTTGATAGAAAGTTTGCTATACTAATTAATACTCATCTTCTTAGTTAATTTTCTTTCTGTCATGTGCGGTACCTAGTCAATTTTCAAATTGTGTTCAGTATATGTCGAAGCCCAATAATATCCATCGGGAATATATATCCTACAGATGTTGATTATACTGTTTTTCTAGGTTTGGTTGGTTATATCTATACGTTAATAGTAGTGATTGATTTGTTGGAATTTTCAGCAGACAGATGAGATAGTTGTTCAAATTAAAAAGAAAACTGGAGTCAACATACATCTACTTTTATTATGTACAAGTGAGTATACATATTACATAACATTAGAATTACTTGCTGTAGCTTTCCCACATTTGATTAATAATTTTTATGTTTACAAAACACACGTGAAAAATTTTCAAACATTACTCTTTTAACAATATCAAAAACAACCCTTGATGCCATTGAAAATTAATTACCATTACCCTATATTTTTTTAAGATGTCGGTTACCAAAATTCCAAAATGAGAGTATAAGTGTTGTTTTTGAGATGTTTTTTTTTTTTACTTTGGATTTAACAATGGCCGGATCCACACTCGTTGCGTATTGTATATTAAATTAAATTCTTTATTACCCATTATATGATACATTACATGCATATTTGGTAAGTCAAAACTAATACAAAAGTAGTAAATATATGGGTAACATATTATAAAAGTATAGGGCATATGAATTGTAAATATTATAAAAAGATACAACACGGACAGTACGAATGTATGTATAAGGTACAAAATATATTAAATTCACAATATGTGATATGCATATTAAACAATTCCTAATTGTCTGAAATTTTGTTGCATAACATTAAAACAAATATTCTGAATCGTACTGCTTTGAACCTGTAACATAGACTACCTATTAGGTTTAAGTGCGGACATGTTCACGTTTTCTTAAATTTTAAAGATTTAAATGCTCGGGAATAAAAATGTGGTTTGTTTTCTTAATATTTCATACTATCAGGTCAAAAAATAAATAAATTCGGAAATATTATGTAAGAAAACTTGTTTCAGCTTTAATACGAGGAAATTGGAAATAGGAACTACCATAACAGGTTTGGTATGATCTTTTGCTAATCGAGAAGAGGAAGAAGATAATTAAGAGCAAAGGAGAACAGAAATAAGACTAGGAGAAGATATATACGTTGGAATATGAAATGTATTTTATTATGTTCAGAGAACTGCGTTTTGATGATTTTTAGTGTTAACGTATTGAATAAATTTTAATTTTTTCTTAGTAACTTGAACTCGGTTCTTAAGAAATATTGTGTCAAGACTTCATAGAAATGTACCGGTTTTCATTTTTTGAGAAGGGGCAAATCTAAAAACCACGATATGTATATTTATTTAATCAAACTTTCATTTAGACGTTCCCAAATATGTCAGTTGACAATTCTAATCAAGCAGTATGTGTTACGTGATGCATGTGGTTATTGAGGTACATGGGTAATATGTAAAAGAAGTTTTGAATATAAATATTCATATGGTGGTAACTTAATTTTTAAACTAGCAAAAAAATTTTAAACAGAAAAATTCTATCTTAAAGGTAATGGGTCGTTACTTATGGCCTAATTTAGTTGCAGGTAAAAAAAAAGTTGCAAGTATATACAAGGTGTCCCATATCGTTATGTTCAAATTTTGGGAGCATAAAGTAGACTTAATTGTAAGACTAAAAAACACAAAAGTGGTAGTGCGATTTTTATTCATTTCGAAGTTACAGCCTTATTCAATTTATGAACAGTAAATAAAAAAAAACTTAGTCATGTGGGAATAAATGACAAAAAATTTAACCACGGATGACAGATGCTTTTTTTGTATTTACTGGTGAAAAATTTTATAATCCTGTAACTTCCAAACATAAAAATTGGGCTACCACTTTTGGGTTTTTTAGTCTTGCAATTAAGTCTACTTTACGCTCCCAAAGTTTGAACATAACAATACTGGACACCTTGTGTAGGTCATATGCTGGGCCACTGAAGTAAAGTCATATTTAATTTAACGGCCCATAGTAGAAGTGTCGACATTGTGATTTCCATGTGGTGACACAATGCCGGCCCAAAGGCGGCAAGTGATGGCAGATCATCTCTGCCCGGCTGCCGGCCGTAGTGACCTATATATGCCGGCCCAATGAAGTATGCCAGTAACAGGCCAGCAATTCATATGCCGGGTGTACGACATAGGGCCAAGAAAAACCCTCGGATAAATGTTTGCTGGGCTGCATCCCCCCCCACCTCCTAGGTTCGGGAACTGTTGGTATGTTTACGTCCTAAATAGTCCAAACACAGCCTTCAAGTCAAAAATTGTGATCTCGGCATTTCCCTCTAGAAACCATTAATTGACACGACTATTTAACAATATACAAAATTCATGATAAAAACTGTATACCCTGATACGGATTCGTTTGGTATGAATCATTAAAAAGAGTCGAATCGACCATCTCTAGTTTCTAGGTTTTGTGCTGTAGTCATTGCTGACTAGGTAAGTATCGCAACAGAAGTAATTTGTAACCATGGAGGTAGAATATAAATGAGGAGTAGCCATAAAGCTTATATCCTATAATGAGAAACGGCTGCAGAAGGCGTGGCTTGTGATCATACTGTCATGAACGGCTCGCCAGGTTCTGATTTATCAAAAAGTTTATACAGCATTTGAGGAGATACACGTTAGTTGACTTTACACATTGGCACTACCATATATTAAGCTAGTAGAGTAATGAATGAGATCATGGGCGCAGCCAGGGGGGGAGCCATGGGGCCCGGGCCCCTCCCAAGCCGTCTTCCATGAGCCAAAAAATAAAGAAGCGGTACAAAGCAGTATCTAAATTCCTTGAAATAAATATTTTGTAATTAATGCCAATATTATCTAATAGAGGAATCTACATACACATCCGTTTTCAACCATTTTCTGAAAAATTTTCCTCATCCTCTGGGGATGCCGGTTCTATTGGCCCCCCCCCAGATGAATTTTCTGGCTGCGCCACTGAATGAGATGACGGTTTCACATTTCAAGCCAATATAATATAATATAATTTAAAATACAATCTAAAATAAATAGAAAATAGTTTCATCATATCCTTTGAGTACAGATCTATTTTAACCTATGAAAAGTGATTCCAAAACATTTCTTCTTATCGATACTACTTTGATTTGTACATGCAGCTACTTGGCGGACCCGAAATCATATGTTATGGCGAAAAGCACTATATTCTATCAAAAACATTTATTTTATAATAATATTAAACCAAGATACATGTCGCGTTTTGTTGACGTTTCGATCATACTAAAATGAGGAATGTGCTGCCACATTCTGCTTCTTATGGCGACTCTTTATTTATTCAACCTCCTTGTTTGTAACTTGCAAGGAGAGCCATCTACTATGACTTATTGAAACTAGCACTAAGAACGAGCTAGCCAATATAGCCAATATATAAATATACAGAGACGAACCCAGCTATTTTTTTTGGGGGGGGGAAAGCTACAACTAATTTGCCAACTGCCCATTTTTTTTACAACTTATATTTCCTTATGTTTTTTTTATTTCAGACTTAATCTATAAGTTAGCCTAGCGATACAAATATTATGCAAAAGAAGTTTAACTAAACTACATGATGTAGGCGCTAGACCTAAGTTGACCCCGCGCTCTCCTTCGTCTAGAAGCTACTGGATGAGGTAACCGTTATAGTTTAATGACCGTGGAGAAAAACAAGATACAATACGATTACGCGCAAGTCGGGCCGCAAGCTCGTGAACGTCCGCGCTAGTACGGCTACCGGCCACTTCCCACTTCACATTGTGACACGCAATAGGTAGTAGCATTAAGGGTCTACACACGATCCAGCGGCAGGGAGCCAGCCTTGTCGGCATGCTTTGAACTCATTCGTAAAAGTGAACTGGTCCGCTGGAATTCCAATTATCTTCAAAGCGTACAAACAATGTCGAGTCCCAGCAGCTGGATCGTCTGTGGACCCCTTTAATAGTCCCAGATTCTGATTCAGTGTCCTCTAAGAATTTATTATTTTAACAATTTCTGACCGACAACAATTTGTTATTATTATTATTATCTCTCGTTGAGAGGTTAGTAACTGATATTAGTGATACTCAGTATAAACCAACAACCAACGACTTTATAGCTAGGACAAAGCATTGTATTGATAAAGGCAAAAAGGAGTAATATTCTCATATTTCTAATGTAAGACAGTCTTTGTGAATTGTATGCTCTGGCCTGGGTCGAACGTCGAATTTCCGCGAGTTGACGAGTTTATTTTGTTGGCCCGTCGCGTAGGCCCGTCGGCGTTGTGCGTTGTCCGTCGACTATTCAGTCGCATCTAGTCATAAATAATATCAATTAAAATTATTTATAAAAAAATGGTCACAGTGACAGTGTCATTTAATTTTTATCAACTCATTATTCGTTTTTTTGCAATTATACCCAATAGAGATTTTTTACATTTTTGGTGATTTTCCCAACTCAATCAACATTGGGGGGGGAGCGTACCCCCCCATAACCCCCCGTGGGTTCGTCTCTGTAAATATATATAATAATATACTCGAACTTGTATCCCAGTTTAAAGTAACTCATTGCAAAATCGTAAACTGAAACTTGTACGTCTCTGTGTTTTTTTTATTTGATTTGAGGGCAAGACTTTTCCAAAAAATGACTGCATTAATAAGGAAATTAGACTAATAAGTAAAGTTTGGAAAACAATATTAACATTTCATACATAAATCCCAAAGTATTGGTCACTTGTCTTTATATTTACAATGAAGATAGTAATAGTAATAGTAATAGTAATAGTAATAGTAATAAGCTTTATTGTCCATTAGACCATAAATACATAGTATAGGACAAGTCAAGATAAAGACAGTAGTAAATAGTACAACACAATTAATAGTACAACATAATAGTAACAAAAATAAATAAATAGTACAACCCAAGTAAGTATATAACATGAGAAATTATTAATAATCCAAATATTCTGTCATCGTATAAAAATTTTTCCCTAGCAAGAATGTTTGTAGCTTATCCTTAAATTTTCTTAAGTTTTGAATATCTTTAATTGTGGAGGGCAATTTATTATAACATTTAATGCCTATATAATTAGGGTTTTTTTCAAAGAGGGCACTATTGTGAGAGGGTATGGTTATTTCAGAATTATTTCTTGTATTGTAGCTATGAAAATCTAGATTTCTAACAAAACTGTTTTCATTAGATTTTACGTATAATACTAGTTCTGTAATATATATACATACAAGAGGCAAAAGTTGCAACTTTATAAAAATAGGACAACATGACTGATACTTTGAGGCACCCGCAATATTTCTTACAATTTTTTTTTGCAGCATAAAAACTCTGTTGAAATACCTCGAAGAACCCCAAAAAATTATTCCATACCTTACCCTTGACATAAATTCAGCATGATAAAATGACAACATCACCTTCTGGTTTGTAATATTACTTAACCTATAAAAAGCAAAAGAGAGAGAACATAACTTTTTCGACAAATTTTCAATATGATCTTCCCAACTTAATCTATTATCATTATAAACCCCTAAAAATTTTGTTGCATTTACCTGTTCAATTGACCTATGATCTACTTTTAGGAGATAACTTTCATCGGTCGTGCAGCTTCTGGGTGTGAAATTAATAAACACCGTTTTAGACGCATTTAAATACAATTTATTTGCTTTAAACCATGTCATAAAAGTATTAATCATTGTTTGCATTTCCTGCACGACATCTTCCTTCCTTAAACCGGTACAATAGCGGCCCCAGTATAGACCCCTGTGGTACACCTATTTTTATATTTAATTTCTCAGATCTAGCCCCATTTACTTCCACTACTTGATTTCGTTCAGATAAATATGAAGATAGCCATTCATTTATCTTGCCCCTAAAACCGTACACCATAAGCTTTTCCCTGAGCAAATCATGACCGACTAAGTCGAAAGCTTTGCTCAGGTCAATAAAAAGCCCCATTGATGCCCGGCTCGTATCAAGGTTTTTGTAGAGATTACTGAGAAAGTTTAGTATAGCAGATTGAGTATTTTTTCCTTTTATAAAACCATGTTGAGCTGGTCTTAGTATGTTATGAGTGGAGATAAAGTGTTTTAATTGATTAAATTCAATTTTCTCTAATATTTTTGACACAGTGAACAGCAGTGATATTGGACGATAGTTTTCCATATTTATTTTATCTCCTTTTTTAAAAAGTGGTATTACTTTTGCTGTTTTGAAAATGTTGGGAAAGATTCCAGATTCCAGTGAAAAGTTTATTAAAAACGTAAGCGGATATAATTGAATTAAAAACTGCATTCTCTGTAACTGGCTCTAGAAACATAGTCGGAAAATTTGTACTGCATTTAAAATTGCTGTCGACTTTATAGTTTTTTAATTTCTCGTGTAGTTGTTCAGGCATATTTTTGAAAAATTCATTAAAATTATTTGCAATTGTAATTGGTTCTGTTATCGCTTTATCATGTTTTACAATTTTACTTACAATATTTTTGTTACTTTTTAGTTGCCTTCCCGTATCACAATTTATAATATTCCATATGGTCTTACTTTTATTTCTGGATTTCTCATATAACTTATCATTCTGCAATTTTTTGGCTGCTGCTAAAACTTTTTTATATATTTTCTTATACTTCTTGTAATGTTCAATATCAGCAATATTTTTTGTTTTATTTTTTAATTCATATAAAAATTTTAATTGTTTCGAAGAAATTCTTATACCTTGTGTTAACCAAAATTTTTTACTATAATTAGTTTTAACTTTGGTGACAGGAAAAGACAACTCAAAGTAATGTTTAATTGTTCCACAAAAAAATGTAAAACCCTCATCAACTGTATTACATTGGTATATTTCAGCCCACGTTTCTGTGCTGAAGTAATTTATAAATGTATTATAGTTTTTTTCACTAAAAACTCTTTTATGAACAAATTTGTCTCTATTTCCATCATATTTAATATTTAAGATTTGTGAGGAATGATCTGATATGCCGTTATGATCAACCATATGGGATATTACATAGTTTTTAGTATCGGAATCTAAACAAATATAGTCTATTGCACTGGCTGAATTTGTAGCATATCTGGTTGGTTCGTTAATGATGGGATCGACATTGTATGCATGTAAAACATCTAGTAGTTTATTCCGATCTTCTGAGGAAGATAAAAAGTTGATGTTAAAATCTCCACAGAGAATAATTTCATTTTTACTTTTGCAATATTTTTTTAATAGTGACTCTAGTCGTGCAAGAAATTCATTGACATCGGATAGTGGTGATCTGTACAAACAAAATAAATATATTTTTTTTGTGCTATTTTTTATATTTAATTTAGCTCCGCACACTTCAAATACTTTTTCTTCCGACATATTTGCAATATTTTTTATTTCGGAAACCTGAGTGTTCAAATAATTTTTAGTATATATTGCTACACCTCCATTATTGAATTGCGATCTATAAAAAATACTTGTTAAGTTAAAGTTTTTAATACTTACAGATGCATATTCATTCTCTTTCAGCCAATGTTCAGAAATGCATGCAATGTCAATTTCATTCATGTTCAACTCAACCTCCAATAAATCTATCTTATTTTTAATACTTTGTACATTTTGATGAAATAACTTTATACACGATTTATTACAGTTGTCGTCCACTAATTGCTATTCATCTGTGTTGTTTTTTATTTTTTGCTTTTCTAGATGTATTTTTCTTTGTAACACTGGACAGTTATAGTCAAAAATGGAATGATTCACATCAAATTCGGTGTTCATTTTCATGTTTGCTTCGCTGCAGTTCAAGCATTTCTTGTTATTACTTGTACAGTTATCTTTGGTATGTTCACTATCACCACAGTTTAAACATATATTTATTTTGCATTCTTCAGCTTTATGGTTAAAACCACCACATTGAAAACACCTGAAAACTCGTACATATTCAAAAACTCGACAGTGCGAAGACCATCCTATATTTAAACTTCCTTCTTTCATAATGGCTGCAAATGCCACAGGATTACATTCTATTATTGCCATATAACGGGTTTTCATTTTTTTTATGATAACAATTTTTAATTCCATATTTTCATGACGTAAGTGAGCATTTTGTTTTTTTATAGTTTTTACTAATTCTTCATCACTGGCATTATTACTTTGCTTGCCCTTCATGTAGATGTGTATTTATCGGAAAAACAGCGATATACAAGGTGTGCCAATAAATACTCCCAGGCGAAATATTTCGGAAACTACTAGAGATATTTGAGTTCTGTAAAAGCCCATTGCTAGAACACATAAATGGCTGGTAGCTTAAATAGAAATAGTTTTTTAATATGTCAAGAGATAGATGGCGCTGCGGAACAAAGTATTTCTTGGATGACAGAAACTTAGAAATGTTATGTTAAAGAGAATTTAATTTCAAGCAGATTTCGTGATACGAAAAAAAATCGAAAATCCAACCGTTTTCGAGAAACTTGAGTTTAAAATATTTAATTTTTGGAAAACTAAAATCGCCGTAACTTTCTTACACTAGCGCCCGCCCTTGTATTTTATTAAATAATATTGAATAAGAATATGTTCCATGTATTTTATCCAGTGCAACCATAGTAGTAACTTAGCAATAAAGGAAATAACAATAAAATACAAAACTTGTTTTTATTTTATAACTAACAAATAATACGTTGCAGAAGAAGGTGTTCGAAGTTATTGCCATTTTCGTTTGTACACATGGAGAATTTTTTCAATAACTCAACCCCACAAACTTTAAGTAGTGTATTCCTGTTGATAGCTCCAGCACTTGCATAAATTTTATTATAAAGGTCAGCCATGTTTATGATTGGATCATTATAAACCTCACTTTTCAAATAACCTCACAAATAGAAATCTAATGGGTTAATATCAGGAGATCTAGCTGGCCACTTAAGTACCCCATTTGTATCAATCCATCTTCTTGGATGTTTGGTTTAAATTATTTACCACAATATTGCTATTATGTAGGCCAGCGCCATCTTGGTGAAACCACATAGTACCTAACTGAACTGGTAAATTATTCAGTAGCACGGGTAAATCATTTTGTAAGAAGGTAAATAACGTTTACCATTTAGATTCCCTTGATAAAGATATGGACCAACAATGTATCCATTTACGATGCCACACCAAACATTTACCACAAAACTTGTCTGGAATCCTGTTTGTCTCATCCATTTGGGATTTTCTTTAGAACAGTATCGGCAGTTATGTCTGGTTATTACTCCATTGTTGTGGAATCTTGATTCGTCACTCCACATAATTTGATTTAGCAAATTAGGATTTTCCTCTAAGATAATGGAGAAATATGCCACAAAATCTAGTCTGCGCTGAATTTTATATGATAAAGTTTATTATTTTTTAGAATCCTTCTACACGAACTTGCAGCTCTCTTTCTTCTAAGTGTTTTTGTTTTTTAAAATTTCCATAATGATCTAAATTAGCACATAAACTTACAAAAGTTTTGCGATCAGGCCTTGGTCTCTCACGAAAACGTCTTATATATAATTTCATAGCTGCAGAAGAATTTTTACGGCATTCTCCATAAATTAAAACCATGTTTAATTTATCCTGGTTTGTACGAACTACCATGTTTTATAACAATTTAACAAAATATAAGAACTAAATACACATCATTTGACAATCAAAAACTAAAACAATGTCTAAAGTAATGTCAATATTAACAGTATTGTTTATGAAGAATTCCAAAGGCACCTATGATTGTATTTTACGTATGAAGTCGTTTTATTTCATCAAGGTGAATGTAATCAATATAAAATGTATTGTGACGTGTTTGCACCATTTTTGCAAACACCCTGTATCGTGGATCCGGAAATTATAACACCAGGGTAACACTAAACACTAATTTATTAATTTACTAATTACAATAAATAATTACTTCACTGATATACTACGAAATACTATAATTATTCACTACTTGATCACTTTACTCTCTTCTGATCTTACTGACTTGCTATCCAAACTTAAACGGTTCACTCTAGTTTTACTCCATGCTTTATATACCTAAAGATGACAGATCTCGATGTTTCTGTGATGACGTCACCATTATCCAGCTACATCCAGCACTATAATACTTCTAGAGCTTCTAGTAGGTTCTTTCTCTAGTAGGTGCAAATCTACAGAAAGACATCCGAATTAATTGAATTCTGTACCTACATTCTTGCAACATATTACAGTATTTTTTCGCACACGTTAATATTTCCTTTATTGCTACTACGGTTGCATTGGAAAAAATGCATGGAACATATTTTTATTCAATATTGTTAAATAAAATACAGGGGCGGGCGCTTTAAAATTGTAATAAATGTAATTTCCGGTTTAACCGGAAGTTGCAAAAAGTTTTATTGCCAAATTATTCACATTATCTTTCTATGGAGAAAGTTTGAAACGACTAAAATTTAATGTAAGAAAGTTACGGCGATTTTAGTTTTTCAAAAATTAAATAATTTAAACTCAAATTTCTCGAAAATGGTTGGATTTTCGAATTTTTTTCGTACAACGAAATCTACTTGAAATTAAATTCTCTTTAACATAGATAACATTTCTAAATTCCTGTCATCCAAAAAATACTTTGTACTGCAGCGCAATCCATCCCTATACATATTAAAAAAAACTATTTCTATTTAAAACTACAGCCATTTATGTGTTCTAGCAATGGGCTTTTACAGAACTCAAATATCTAAGTAGTTTCAGAAATATTTCACCTGGGAGTTTTTATTGGCACACCCTGTATATTAACATACTATTTACATATTTTAATGCCACATAAAGAGTTAATATTTGTGCTGATAATATTTTCGTATTTTATTTACTGTACGCTTCTATCTTTCATATTCATATAGGTTATCCCATTTTTATTCTGGGTCTGGTTGTTATTAGGGCCATATTTTATAGGTAATGTCTTCCACTAATAAAATTCATTCTGTCACGATGAAAATATAATGTAAATGTTAACTAAATAAAAAATTTCTTTTTGGTACCTTCTTAGGTGAATTATGAATTATAATGTACTTGGAACCTACATTAGCCCAACAAGTTGACCTATGGATGGCCCTTGGAATAACCTTTGGTTATCCCTATATAGGTTTTATATAGGACATCAACAACCCTAAAAGCTATCCTATAGATATTCGTAAAGGTTATCCAGTCGATATCCCCATTCTGGTTGTTATTAGGGCCAAAGGATAACGATTGAACTTCCTATCGGCATCCTAAGGAACAATCAATTTATCGAATATACGGGATCATTTTAGGATGTCCCGAGGTCATCCTGTGCTGTATGGGATGTAGCGTTGACCACGACCGAGTTATACCTTGAAATTTGAGAAAACTTGAAAAAATTCACGAAGTCGGTTAGAAAAACTTTCGTCGCAGTAAAAATATACAACGAGAATATTTCTTAGTCAGCATTGACAGGACTAGTAATAGCAATAATTCTTAAAAAGCAGATATTTTTTAATTTTTTTGATACATATTTATTTTATAACTTTCTGTTTCAGACAAATGAATATTTTGATTATTTCTACGATGCTGCTACTCGTTTACAGTATAAACTGTGAGGACTGTCAGAATCCGAAATATGCAGAAACATCGCATTTTGATGATATTTATCTTATTCATCAAATCAATCAAGTACCAGTAACCGTATATACTTGTACTGTGATTATAAATGGAAGTTACCGTTTATATAAGGACGATTGTATTCAGTCATTTCGTACTGGGGTAAAATTTATATATGAGGCTAGGAAATACTACAATATCAAAGTAAACGATACCGTTCAATACTCAGAAAAAGTAGTTAAAGGTGCAAAAGAACAGCAGTTAAACATATCAATAACTTTGAGGGAATACATTGCAGAAGCCGACTTAACAGAAAATGAAATGAAATTAAAGTCCGGTGTTATATGCAGGTACAACTTAGGAAAATGTTTTGATGACACAGAATCCTCAGAAGCTGCCTGGGACCCTAGTACGACTGGTGAGAAAAACATTTCTGACTTTTACCGAATACCTTTGAAATCTACTACGTCGTATGTGGTAACTCTAAAAAGAAACCCTTTGATTCAATATGCTATTATAGACAGAGAGAACACCACATTTGCCTTACAGTTGCTGAAAAGGGATAAGTATGGTCGCAGCAATATCTGGCATACTAACGTACATGGCTTTAAAGTGGCATTTAAATCTGAAAATTTTGATGAATTGTTTAACACTCTAAGTACTGTTGATCCTTTTCTTAAACGCGAAATTACTCTGGACCTGCAGCCCAAGGAACTAGTCTACAGTTTGATTATGAACACATGTAACCTTCAAAGTAGACTTGAAGAAGCAAACAATTCCATCACACCATCAACAAAGACCGAGGTTAGCGATAAGTTGAAAAGACATGTGTCTGTATTTGATTCCAATATTGAAAACGCCATTCAAGAAAACTTGCATTCCAAAATAATTTCTGACTCTACTGTCGTTCAATTGTCAGATGAAAATGTAGCTTTAATTATTTTAATTTGCAGTATAATAGCCCTTATTCTTATTTATGCACTTTACAACATCATTTTAAACTGTTTCATATTACAAAATATAGCAGATGGGAGACCCAGTCGAGGCAGAAATTATATGTGGTACAGTGTATCGCAAGGGCTCACTATCCGTTACATTTATGAGACATTACATCGCGAAATCAATATTTTGAAGATCAAATTTTCCACCTCACGCAAAGAAAGATTAGATAGTGAAATAAGCCAAAGGAACTTCAGCAACGGCTATGAAAATCCTTATGAGAGACCTTTGAGCAGCGACTACACGATCATATAGATATATCGCAATGGAGAACAATAAATCATGTAAATATTATTGTGTTATATACAGGGTGTCCCGGCACTATGGGGTAATACTTCGGGAACCTATAGTTTGGGTCAAAATAACACTAAAAGTACCTTTAATTTTTTTCCCTACGGAGATATTACCCTTTAAAGTTACATATTCAAGAATGTTTTTTGCCTATTACTTCAAACCAAACCGTTCTATCGATTTTAATAAAATTTGGACTGTGTACATATTAAATGACTATCTTTATTCCAGAAATATGGCGCCCTTCGTATTTTGTCTAGGAAGCCAGAGGTGGAACCCTAATGCTTTTGACCTCTAAATTTTGATATAAATTAATTTTTTAAAATTAAAGTTACATTTTTAAATTCCTTAAACAATTTTCTAAAAAATATATATATTCCTGTTTGACATCGATAAAGCGATCCGTTTTTGAGAAAAAATTCAAATTATTTGTTTTTCTAAATCGTCTAATAGGCGATTAACCATGTTTAAACTCTCATATGGTCATGTGGTCAGTTTACCTCTCACCATCACTTCATTTGCATTAGTATGTATAAGACAAGCAGGTTGGCCACTATCTATAACCTATGGCATACTGAGGAGAACATAATAAGTTCGAAACCGGTGGTCTATGTCTGGTTAGGAACAGACAAATGATATTTGGCTACCGATCACGATTTGAAGGTATAATTCAATACAGGTCGGGGTAACAAAGAAATCGACTATATCTTTTTATCATCTCAATTTGTGTCTAGGTCTGAAATTTTGGGGGCCTTGTAATTTTTTTCAAATATTTAGACCGCAGAAAAGAGCTACAAGAAATTTTGTTCGTGCTTCAAAATATCAATCGTGTGTCCAATCTTTAAAAAACTGGGTCCGTTACCACTTATATACTTTTATATTTTTGAAATAGTTGCCTATGTGAAAATAAATCAGGGTAAATTTAATAGGAACCGCGATTTTCATAATTATATTACACGAAGTAATGATCAATTAACTATACTTGTACATAATAGCCCTCTGTTAATTATTAATTTATGATCTGAATCTACCTGACTTGTGATATACCACTATATAGAATTACTGTACTTTGTTTTGTGATCCATTGGATAATAAAATTTATTTATTTATTTATTTCACTTAATTTTACAAGTGCTTAGATTTATTTTTGTAAACGATTGTACGGGAAATTAAAAAATTACACCCGTGTAACAAAACTGCCCCTTATCCAGACAGGATTTTCTTTTCATAGTAAATTTACCGTCGTTGCGTGTATTAGTATTAGCTAGAAGAGTAGTTCTTTTGATTGGTTTTCTAAGTACTACATTAGCGTGACCTGATTAAGGTACCAATCTACAGAAAGTAGATAATTTCATATTAAATGAAAAAGCGTGAATGACTAAATTTGAATAAATGATTTAAGTATTTTCAATATTTTTTTTTTCTTTAAAATGCTAGGGATCCTATTATGTAATTCAAGACTTCGTCAGTATTAGCTAGAAGAGTAGTTGTTTTGATTGGTTCTCCAATACTGAGTGTTTTAAAGTATTTACCTAACTAGTATATTAGCGTGCCCAGATTAGGGCAACAATATATAGAAAGTAGGTATTTTCCTAATAAATAATAAAGTGTGAAAGTAAATGGAATTTTACACTCTCTTTACGGGTAAAGTTACATTGAAATTTTACACGCAACGATGGTAAATTTACCCTCATTTTTTACAGTGTACTCATAAAAGTAATTTAATAATAATACTACTGAATATAAGATATATTTCTTAGTATTATTCTAAATCCTTGTTTATGATTTTTGATAAACAAGGAGGAAGAGATAACCAAGTGCAAAAATGAAAACTATATATTTACATAAGAAAAGAAAAAATAGGAAGATATGTAAAGTAGGTATTCATATTCTTAATGTTTACGTAGAATTAAGGTACATATTGTTATTATATATGTTGCACATAAAAAATAAACATATTATTGAAACTTTCGTTAACATATTTATTTCAATGTATTTGTTTTTGACAAGTTTTTTATTAGTCTGGGAAATAAATTAAAAAGTTAAGACCAAAAGAAAATATGATCTTTGAGTGCGGCTTTCTCTACATAATGGAACATCTGCAATTTGATTAGCTGTCGCTCGAGTGTTATGCTGGTTTTTTCAAAGTCTATAGCAAACACTGGTAAGTACAGAGTTTTTTTATGCCAAGTATTTTAATTTCGATGTATAACAGTCCCATGGAGGATGGTTTACCTTTTTTTAGTATAATTTTTAATAACGTGACTTGAATAACCTCTATTATTATTATTAAAAACACAAGCAGCTGGGCTACTGGGCTCAGGAAAATCCTAATTTCCGAATTTCCACTAACAGTCAAAAGCGTAAAAAAGTAAATGTTTGGTGCAACAATACACCACAGAATAATCGGTCCTTATTTAATAGATTGAAATTTATATCAAAATACTTATTTAGAAATATTGAATAATTTTGTTTTGAGCGAACTGGACAATGAAAATTTAGAATTTAGAGGAAAAATAATTTTTCAGCAAGATGGATGCCCAGCACATTCTACAATTCTAGTTAGACAATCACTTCCACGACAAGTGGATTGGCCGCTATGGACCAACAGCATGGCCAGCCCGTACGCCAAATCTAACGCTCTTGGATTTTTATGGGGGTGTTTAAAGCAAAAAGTATACGCAAACGATTTCGAAAACGACGTAGTTTTATTAAAGTCTGTTCGCTGATAGAATCCCGGTCGTATAGTGTACCCATATAGCACAAACACATTTTATGTACATACATAAAATATTTTATTGTGGATATTCAATATTTGTAGAATCTACTAAATTAGGTAGTAGAGATTTTATGGATGTTTTAAGAACATTTGTTTGTCACCCTTCGGATGTTTTGAAAACGTTCATATAATGTTTTTCTTGTATATTTTATGGATGTCTTGGAAACATATAAGAATGTTGTAGTATATTCTTCAATATATTAAAAATGTTTTAAGTCTATTTAATGGACGCCCCAAGAATATTTGTAAACATTGTTGTATATTTTTAAACATTTTAAAAATGTTTCAGGTACATTCTACAGTGTGTCCCACTTCGTACTAAGCTACCCTTATAACTTGGCTATTTGTATTTGGATTTGTATATATTTTTTATAGCACATAATACCCATAATGAACTACCTTTGGAAGGTAGAACTGTTACTCAATCTGTTTCGAAGCCAACTGTGATGTTTTTAAAATGGGAATTTTACAAAAGTAACATTAGCGATTGAGATAGAGGAAAAATGTATTTGGAAAAGTCGTTCAGAAAAATTAAGTAAGTTCAAATATGAATTTTCATTTAAAAATATTGATTTTTTATTTTTTTGAAAAATATTGCAAGTCAGAAAAATTCGAGGTTTGGGTTAGTTTAGAGCATCCAGATTGCTATGAATTCTAGAAAATAGTTGGAAATTTTTAATTTAATAAACCATTTTACATAATGTTGATAATTTATTTAATTAAAAGAAAACATTTTTCTGACTTGCAATATTTTTCAAAAAAAAAAAATCAATATTTTTAAATGAAAATTCATATTTGAACTTAATTTTTCTGAACGACTTTTCCAAATACATTTTTCCTCTATCTCAATCGCTAATGTTACTTTTGCAAAATTCCCAATTTAAAAACATCACAGTTGGTTTTGAAATAGAAATTGAGTAACAGTTCTACCTTCCAAAGGTAGTTCATTATGTGCTATAAAAAATATATACAAATCCAAATAGTCAAGTTACAGAGATGGCTTAGTACGAAGTGGGACACACTGTATAAACTGCAAAAAAAAAATTTTAGAACGTCCTCTTCTCGTACTACAGTGGTGGTTGATGAAATTTAGGGTATGCCTTATTCCAGTATTGGAACATAGGACTTAAGAAAACTTTAAGGCATCACTATCAAGACTAAATAAAAACAATAAATTGGAAAAAATACGTAACTGAAATTTGCAAAAACTGAAGCATGTTCATTTTTTTTGCATTTTTCTTGCAAGATTCTTTTTGTAAATTTTCTTCATTTTATTTTGATATAATGTTGTCTTAAAAGTTTTGATGGGGCGCCATGTTCTAACACTGACATAAGACATACTCTAAATTTCACCACCCACCTCTGCTCGATATGCAGGCTGAAATTGTTGTCATGTCATTAATTCTCATAACTTTTATTTTAATCATATAACACATGCAGACAACAAATTCGACAAATTGACCAAATTTTTCTGGTAAAATGTAGGAACGTAAAACTTTAGGCAACATTGGATGAAATAGATTATTACACAGCAGTCTTTAGATAACGTGGCATCGTGTCACGGTGCTATGTGGTAGAAGTAAATGCTACTTCTACTCTCTTTTATATGGACTTGGTCTTATAATGAGCGGCAAACGTTTTATAACGAGTAAATAATTGAAAGAATCATTTTGACGTATCACGCCACACTGTGGTAATGTGAGAGATTGTAGTCTCATGTTCAGAAAATGAGATAAAACTGAGAAAAAGGATAGGTAAGGATAAAAGACACAGCAAAAGGTCCAATATTTATTACATATATATGCATACACATATTATATTAAAAGGTATGATATTCTTGAAGATCCTCCTGGTTCTCTTCCATCTGAGAATTTTCTTTCCTAAAAGAAATATAAAAACAGAATTAAAAAATGAAAAAAAAAACAATGTATTTAGGTACCTGAATCTGAAAAAATTCAGGTGAATGTATCATCGGAATACAAGACTTTTTTTATATACAACTTTTCTGTAAAGTGCGTTTTCATCGAGTTTTTCCGGAAAAACATAAAATACTACCCCCATTTTTGACATTATAGCGCTTTAAAAATATATAATTTAAAAATTTGAAAAAATTCAGACGTATGCATTGAGGCCTTCTAAATATTTTTTGTCTCTTGGAGAGTTACAGGCAGTTTTTCACGATAAATAATATACTACATTTTTTGCACATGAAAATTCGAAAAATGAGCGTGATTTACATCTATTATTATAAAAAAATATGAAAAAGTTTTCCGGAAAAATTTTTTAATGTGCAAAAAATTGATTACATTAGGTATTTATCCTGAAAAACTGCCTGTAACTTGGAAAATTAGAAAGTTACAAAAAAACTCCAAAAGACAAAATGTTTAGAATTCCTCAAAGCAACCTCTGAATTTTTTCAAATTATTAAATTACATATTTTTAAAGCGCTACAATTTCAAAGATGGGGATAGTCTTTCATATTTTTCCGGAAAAACTCGGTGAAAACGCAATTTACAGAAAAGTTTCCCTCCCCACTTTTAGGAATTTTTGAGTGGCCATATCTCGAAAAATATGCATTTTTCGAAAAAATTCACAAGAGTAAAAACATCTTATTTTGGGCCAAAAAAGGTAATACATTGCTTCTTTTTTCATTTTTGACCTGATTCTAGAAGTTACGGAACCCGTGATATAATGGGTGTTTTCTACCCTTTCCGATCATTTCCTAATCTAATCTTTTTTTAAACTTTTTTATTAACGTCTGACCCATTCCAAGTAGGGATGGGCAGCCCGTGTGGGTTTCCTCTCCTCGCAAGAAAAATGTCATCACCAACACATTGCACAAGGTTTCATCAAAACCATTCATTAGCACTCAAGTTAGACCTTTTGATCATTTTAGCGCTTCGTTGACTGGACTATTGTAGATTTCATTATTCTTAGACATTAGTTTACATCAAACGGAACAACAGTGGTGATATTACCTTTGATAAAATCAGTGCCATATAAAATTTTCCAAGACTTACTCGTATTACCTCTCTAATTACAGCTACAACCTATTTTACTTGCTCACTAGGGAATGTAACCTTTGAGGTTAGATCATTTTCTTCGTTAAATATTACATTGAGTCAGTTTTTAAGGAAAGAAATAGTGGTTTTCTATACAATTCGTACCCATTCTACGACAGAAAGAAAGATGTGATATTCGGAAAGAATCGCAAAAATACTAGTTGAAATGATCAAGATTTGTAACTATGCCCATAGAAACTAAATAACTACACTATCATTATAATTAATAACATTAAAATATTTACCTTTTTACTTCCACTATTACCATAAAATGCTTATATATTCACAACTACACATCACAAAAGAATTCATTCGTTTCACCATATATACACGTTGCCTTGTTGACGACATGACATAAGGTTCGTAGGGGACGCAAAGTACGCATGTGCACTTAGAATGGCGCGTTGGAGCAAAGTTGTACGAATATACTATTCCATATAATAATTAATATTGTACATATTAAGAAAGAAATTCAATTCTAGGAATAATTTGTATTTATTTATTACGTAATTTTTTAAACCTAAATCTAAAACACACACTTAGAAAAAATATCTACGAGTCGTGACCTGAGGTAGCCGTATTCTTTATTATTATTATTTTATCCATTTAATAATATTAAATTTTAAAAGAATCCTTTAATGCCTTCATGGCAAATAGAGCTTTTAGATGTGGATTAAAGTTTAGAGCAGCAATTTTTAATATTCCTGAATATTTAGCAAATATAAGCAAGATAATATATGTTTTGAAAATTTCCACAGAATGTAGGATAAAATATATTTTCTCTCAATATTTTTAAAATATCCATAAAATATACCGTATATTGAATGTACGTGACGGACCAAAAACCAATATTTGTACAACATTCTGTGCTATATGGGTAAGGAATATTGTCCGGAGTTCTATCCTTCCTTGTCTTTATTGAAACATTGTTTGTAACCTAACCTCTGTAACGTAAGTTTTAATCTTTGTGGTCAAGTTATAACCGACGTACGGCATTTCTATTGTTCGACAGCAAACCAATTTGCGTAACGAGTGTCGTCGTCGAATGCGGCTGGCGGTTTCAAGGCGGGTCGATTTTCTCGGAAGTCGGGTATACCAGGTATAGAGCACTTATTTCAATTAGTGCCTAAGAGGACAATTTTAGTCTTGTTCTATTGTTAAAATAGTAAACATGCGTCCTGGTGAATTTTTAAATCCACAATCACAGCAGTTAATTTTAAATTTGTTGGAATATTTTCAAAAGGGAAATGAAAATGGCGGATCTTTATTGTCAATAAAAGCTGTTCAACAGCGAGTGGGTGAAGCTTTAAAAATCGATGAAAAGACTGTAAGAAAAATAGCTAAAGACGACAAATAAAATGTGAAACCTCAAGCTTCGGTTAAACGGAATCGTAAAAAATCCAAAACAGAGTTACACGATGCTGTAAAATATAAAATAAAAAATGTTATTTACGATATGGTGTCTGATCGTAAACATATTTCCTTGGCTATCCTTTTAGAAGAGCTAAAATCTAGAGCACTAGTTGATATTGGCCGTACCAGTTTATACCGGCGCGGTAGCTCAATCGGTTAAGGCGTATTGAGTGGCGAATATGCTGACCGACTGTCTATCGCGCTCTGGGTTCGATCCCCAGCCCCGGTATTGACAACACCGGTGGGTGTGGATGTATGTCTACGTTTTTTCAAATGTGTAACCACCTTCCGCACAGCCTTGGCTATGGATTTGGGGGTTGTCTATTATCTGTGGTGTGTGTTTATGTTTATATAAAGTGATTAAAAAATTAGGCTTTTCCTTTAAAAAAGATGACAATAGAAAAGTACTGTGTGAAAGAAAGACCACAAATTTATCTAAAACGACTAGAGGTTTTACACAAATACGTAAAAGATTTGAAAAGTAATGACCCCAAAGATGTAGTGTTCTTAGACGAAACTTGGATCTTTAGCAGAGGAGGATTAACCCACACAGCACAGAATATTTTCAGAATATTCTCATTAAGTGACAATATTCTGTAAACAGAATATTTACCTGAAATATTCTAGAACCTCCATAAATATTTTTATCTAGTTTGGAATATTCATGAAACATTTTTGATCAAATATTTTAAAAGAACGTTCGTGGTACGTTCCACAAAAAAATATTGTACTGCAAAATTTTGATGCGATACCTATATAAGAGTGGTTATTATTTTTAACTATTATTATAATTATTTTGGTATACTAAATACAAATATTTATTTAAGTACCTATTTGTTTCTCAGAAATAAAGATTTAATTTATATGTCTTTTTTTTGTAATAAAAAACTTCTACGACTAAGAGGATCATGAACAACTACGAAAAGAATAATGCATGACTAATACACTATTAATTATATCCAAAATAATTTATATTCGAAAGTGTTTGCAAAGATTCGACAGTTTATTTGTGCAGTTATCGAGCTCTTAATAATAAAATTAGATTAAAATGTATTAAAAAGCAAAATCTAGCCGTTGCGTGTTCCAACTATAAAGTCTTTAAATAAAGAATCTTAGAGAGTGAGTTAAGGCAAGTCATGAGGTCGGCGGCGGCGGTTCGAGCACTGCTTATTCTGTTTTTTTTTTTTTCTTAAAATAATTGCGAAAAAAAATTTAGTTGTTTTTTTAAGGTAATAATTGCTTATAAAACCGACGTACGAACGTACTTTTTTTCAATTTTAGGTATGTTTTAGCCCATTAAATATTCTATTTATGTTGTAGATGACGATATTATACCTTTACCGTTTTTTCTCCAACACGTTTCCCAGGTTTGTAAGTACCTCAACTTAAAATTTTAATTCTTAAAATAGTTGACTTCTGACCCCCCCACCGCTCATCAAATTTGAGATGAGGACAATTTTTTTTCAGATTTCTCCCTCTCTGCTCTTCAATTTCAAGATCTGAGGAAAACATTTTTTGAAACACTGAATTAATGTAATAATTACATTTTTCAACAACTACTCGTACTTCTCAGGTGACACTGGTGACAGTTTAATTAAATTAAATAAGTTCTTCTTAATAATTATGAATAAATAAAAATACTAGTAACTCGAAAAATTCAGGTTTGGGAACACATAAAAAAAATAGAAAAAAAAAGAGAACCTGAAAGATTTTCATATATTTTAAATAAGGCTAGAAATTCAATATTGCATATAATAAAGACTTCATACACATCACCATAAATACTGCTTTTAGCATCCGAAATAACGATCACTAAAATAGCTCAGTTGGTAGAAGAGTCAGTACTATAATACGGACAACGGAGGCATGCAGGTTCGACCCCCACCGACCGCAATTGGTAAAGGTAAGTAAAAATGAATTTAATAACTTAATAAACATTAAAATTTACAGGCAACCCTTGTGAGAAAAAAATGGAGTGATGGTAAATAATATTAGATATGTTAATGTAAATAAAATATACGACTGGCTAACAAACAAATTCATAGGACAATACTTATTTATGCATTAATTACTTCATTTATATCAAGTAGACTGCTAACTAGTCACGTCATTTTCACGTGCCTTTGCTACCTGGGAAAACATACCTGAGATGTTCTATAGGGACATTTAAAAGACTCCACTTTGTAATGTGCATGGCACATTCTATGGTAACGATTTTCATGTTGTGAGAACATTCTCAGAATATTGAAACAACGTTCCGAGCAAACATTCTGTGCACATTCTTAGAATATTTCTGTGCTGTGTGGGAAGACGTTCTTGGCAAGATGATTCCAGTAAATCGAAAAGGCGTCGTACAACTACAGAAGATAAAAGATTTATAGTTGTACATGCAGGATCTATTCATGGCTTTGCTAAAGATGCGAGTTTAGTTTTCTCCACCAAGAATAAGTCAGCAGATTACCATGACAACATGAGCTCTGAAAATTTTGAAAAGTGGCTGACAGAGAGACTTTTGCCGGGGTTACAAAATCCAAGCATTATTGTTTTAGATAATGCTAAGTCCCACTCGCGGGTTGAAGAAAAACAATCAACCCGATCTTGGACGAAAGAAAAAATACAAACATGGTTAAAGATCAAAAACATAGATTTCAGTGATACCGCATTTAAAGCCGAATTGTTCCAAATAGCTGGAGCTAACAGAACAGGGCGACAGTATGTTGTCGACAATTTAATTAGAGAGCATGGACATGAAGTACTGCGGCTTTCACCATATCACTTCACTTCAACCTAATAGAACTTGTTTGGGGAATTTGTAAGGAGTATTACTATCAAACACATCGGGAGTGACGAAGCCGTTCTTGCTGTGTAGAATGAAGCTTTATCTCAAGTTTAGAGCTCAATTTGGTCCAAGTGTGTAAATCACACAAGTAAATTGATTTTAGAGACATATGATCGAGAGGTTCATACTGAAGAAATTATGCCACTCATTATAAGTGTTAATAATGAAGGCGACGATGAGGACTCGGAAGAATTAGATATTTATCTTATACTAGGTGTTTGTATTTTACTGCTATTAATATAGAGTTTGGCATAATTAGTATTAAGTATATATTTTTATTTTAAAATTACACCCTTATTTGACAAAATTCTATAATGAATAAAAAAGATTTAGCTGCAACTATTGAACTGTATTTATTTTCTATTTGCTCTACCATATTTTTTACTTGAAACCAAAACAATTGAATATTATTATAATTTATTTGTTTAACTTAAATTAGTTTAAATTTCAATAGATGTATTAAATATGCTTATAATTCAATTTCCTTTTTATAAATCTAATTAAATACATCAAGTAAAATATAAAACAAAGCGACGCCACTGTGCATTCGAAAACACCAACGAGCCTACGGCATTTTAGTTCAGACGTTCGTGACGTCAAACCGAGACTCTATCAGTGAACAGACTTTAAAGCCAAAAATTGTGGATGCTGTGGAAGATGTGATCTCATCTGTCCGTGAAGAATTTAGAAAAAGATTAGAAAAATGCGTACTAGCAGAGGTCTACATGTGGAATAGTTTTGAACTTAGTTGAATAAAATGTTACTTTTTTTGAAAATTCTTATTTCCTTATTTTGCAACTGAACTGTATTTAAGATTTTCTTCATAATTGAATAAACTTTGTTAAATAAACTTTTCAATAAAAATGAAAAAAAGGTAGTTTGCTTAAAGTCGATTTCAGATTTTATAATTTTTGGAATACCCTGTAACAATTTATCTTAAGTTTGACAACTGTTTATGACTTCCTAAGACATGCACAACTTTTTATAGGGAATGACTTTTTCTCTGCAAATCAAAAATAAGAAAGTTTACACGAATACAGTAGGTACCCCATCCGAGGATACACTGTATAAATGTGCTTATCAATGAAACCTCCTCTGAGGTTTTCCAGATATTGCAAAGAAAATCTCTGAAATATATCCGTCAAACAAGGTCGTAGATAAGAGGGTGGTAAAGGGGCTAGATTATCTAGATTATAAAATAGTTTTTTCTATGTCGCGTTTTTTTTGAGTAAAATTTTTAGATGAGGACGAGATTTTTCTCTTTCTTTTGGATCTTTTGGATCCCCCCCCCCCCCCCGCTTATCAATTTTTCACATGTTACCCTCTTTACAAAAACAAATGATTTAGACTAGTATTACTATGAGAAGATGCCAGGGCGGAGCCAAAATGCGCGAATATTTTTACCAGTGGCATAGCTTTATCTCGGGTATAGGAATGTGTAATTGCAATAAAACTTTCGCGGTCAAGGAACTGTGAAAATGGAGTAGATTAAAACTTGCCAACTGTTACGAGTAATCTTTGTTCAGGAGAAATGTAAGAATAGTAAGTTCTACTAAACTTTGCCTAATAAAGTTGTTTATTATTATTATTACCATCGCCGCCGCTCTACTGCAGGACACCGCCGTCACTGGTGTTGACATTGAATGTCACGTAATTCTTTCTCATTGGTTTAGAATGATGGAGCGCACAAACTCCGATGTAATGGAGTTTCTTCACAAGAATAAGAGACTAAATTATACTAGAAAAAAGTATCACTTTTACTTCTTGTCGCATAAGTAGGTAGCTATTTGTCCATAGTTTAGCAGTGTAAGTAATACGCTTTTTATGCAAAAATAACTTTATTTCTTTATTCGTATATAGGCATACTTACAACTGAAAACAATTATTTCAACGACAGATACTGTACTCAAGCCAACGACAAGGGAAAATATTCCTCCAAAATTACCTGAAACATAAAGAAGGAATAAATACATACTATATAGTACAGTAAACGAGGCAGTAAAAATGGAAAATTCCCGGCCCGAAAACGATTGAAGAAATTTCCAAAAATATGCTTTACAAACTACGTACATCAAAATCTATATTGGCGCATTACCTGCTTTTTATTTTTAAGGGTGGAAACCACCCTTAAATACTGAAAAACTAATAACTTCTAATTTTAAGAATAAATTAACGAAAATCTATATCTTATATTTTTGAGGTCACTGAATATGACTATGGGTCAAAACTTATGAGACGAAAGTCCATATACTTATGTTTTTGAGGCCGCTGAATATGATTATGAGGTCAAAACTTAGGAAAGACGAAAATATTAAGGGTTGAAACCACCCTTAAATACTGACAAATTAATAATTCTTCTAATGTTACGAATAAATTCACGAAAATCCATATGCTTATGTTTTTGAGGTCGCCGAATATGAAGGTCTAAATTTATAAAGAAAACAATGGTGGATTCAAAATACTCACAAAAGAGTACAGTGATATGAACAGTTTTATTAAAAATACAGGTTATTATAAATAAATCAAATTAATACAATTAAGTAAACTAATTAAAAAATATTTTTATTCTGACTCCTCAATGACATCATCTTTGACGCCGCCACGTTCTTCAAGGGGGGCATTTTTACAGCTGATTCCATTGCATCATTGCATTCTAAACATGCTAAAGTGCAATGCAACCCACTTTTTCTGCACCCACAAGCGTTGCCGCGACTCTTCTTGCAAGAACAACAAAATCATCTGCAACAAATTGTCAGACGCTGGTGCTTGATTCATGGTGTTTGATACCAAGGAGGCAGAAGAACGTTTCCAACACCAATCCTCCGGTGGTAAATTATTCCCCATCCTTAACCCATTAGCTCCCACGAATATTTTTTTCTTTATTCCTATGAGTTTTTTGTTTTAGTTGGCCACTCATACGCAAACTTGGTGTACTGGAATGGGTACAATGGGATAATGTATAAGAAAATAGTGTGAAATTTTAAAAGTCATAAAAGTTTTTATTTGTTGTAGAAATGAATTACAGATGAATATTACTTAATTCTTTGAATGAAATGCTATGAAATAATCACGCTCAATACATAAAGTGACGTCACACTTCATCTTGCTCGAAGGTGACATTGACTTGCTTAGTTGTTTTTCGATTTTTTTCGAAAAATGACCCTCACCATCTTCCGCGATACTTCTTGGACGAGAAGCAGGTCGCCTTTTCGAAAAAGTCGTCTTCCCAAAAGATTTTAGGTAATGGCGAGCAACATCTCTAATAAAACCAAGTAAATCCATTTTATCATTATGAGCTAGTAAGTGCAGTCTCCATGCATTTACGATTCCAATGTTTAACGAATGAATACCATCACCATTTCTTTCTACGAATAGATGCTTGATCGAGCAGGTCAACCCCACTGACGAAAATTAGTATTTAGCAAATTCATCAGTGGACGACGGACATATAGCTTATACATTTTATCAGACTTATCAAGTTTACTATTGCCAGGAATTTTGATTTCCTGGAATTTATTTATAGACATATTGGAAGCTACGAAAGGTACAGAAACATCTTCGTCAACGTACCAATACATGGGTTCACGGAGTAATTTATGGTAGCCAGAAAGTAATAAAATTCCTAAAAATATTTTGACTTCTGCCTCCCCACCGCAAAACCGTGGTTATTTTTTTATGATGCATAAAGATTTGATTGCTCAACGGTCATAACCTTATCGTCAAACAATCTTTCAAACATTTGAACTGGATTATCATTCTTCACAGCTTCTATCATTGTCTTTAGTCTTTCTTCGTAGCCCATAATTTTATCCTGCATACTAATATCTTCATAATTCTTTATCCACTTAGGCTCCTCCTTTTTATTATTACTATTTGAACTTCAGGAAAGTTGAAAATACCCATCTGTTTGCATACCTACCTCAGGCGGGATTATAACTATTTCTGGGTCGTGCTTTGCAGAAGAAACTTCTTCCATTGCTTCTCCCATTGTTTTGAAATGTTTACCGTAAAAACTTTTGGAAGCGATTGGCTGGAAATTAGAATCAATGTCGGAGGAAGTTCTGAAAAAATATTCCGAATTTATTTATACATATCTTCCCATTGTACTGAAATGGGTACACTGCCATTTTTCTCATATATATTTTTTTAAATAATGCAAAATGGTATGTCCCGATATTATAAACAACTAAAATACATACCTTAAAACCTAATTTACCGCCTCAAATGGAATATTTTAATTTTCAGGTTATAAAAACTAATTCTTGAAAGCACAGGTTTTAGCAAAACTTGTTTACTCAATCTCTTAAGCTGTCATTTACTACAAATGCCCCATCCATAAAAAACCTTGAAACTACGTGCTTCCTACATATTTCAGAGCCCTACCAAGACATAAGTTTGTAGAAATATTTCAATACATGTCGCTGGGAGGCAAAAATTCACGATGTACTCAAATAAGTACAGTGGGAGGTAATGGGTTAACTGTACCTGGAAATAGACCCTTTTAATGTGTTCTGATGTGCGTCAGATGCTGGAACTAGAGAGGCCAGCTGCACCGATGTATTTTTAGACGTAGCTTTAATGAATGAACTATATCGTAATGCTTGTAAGGATTGCGTTTTTTTTGACCCGCCATAAAGTGCAATAGTACAAGCGATTCCAGCTTCAAAAATGTGTATTTCATTTTGATTTTCTTTCACAAACTCACAAACTAACGCTCTAAAATTTCGTAGCTGGCCTTGATGGAGAAATGCTTTTTAATATTTCCCCTTCCATGAAAATTTCAAGTTTTACACATGTAAGACTGGTGGTCCCCCATAGCTGTATTCTAAAATTCATACAAAGTGACGTTTCAGGTGGTCAGGTAAAAATTATCTGCGTGTTCTTCGAAAAATAGACGGTTATTACTCGTTTCTCTACCTACTAAAGACATTTAAAATGCGCGTAAAAATGAAAAGTTTCAACATTATTTCAAACTGTTATATCTCTGGAAGAGTGTCGTAGAAAAAAAAACCCAAACTCTTCGTTTTCTTATAAGCTTCATTTTATTCTTATATCATATTTTGTCAATCTTATAGTTTTTGAGATATTAATTTGAACACATAATTTTCCTGCGTATGCGCTCAAGCGCCATCTTTAAGCCTTTATATCTCTGGAGCAGGTTGTCGTAGGAAAATTGAAAAACCCAAACTCTTCGTTTTTTATAAGCTTCATTTGTGTGCTCTTATCATTTTTCATTAAAAAAATATTTTTTGAACAATTTCTAAATTATCATTATTATTATCAATTTTCATTATTGGAAATGCATGCAGAATGAAAAATAATTATTTTAAAAATTCTAAAAAATTTGAGCACGTTAGAAATAATATACATTAACAATTTCTAGAAGGATTTAAAAAAAATTGAATTAATAAGAAATTAGAGCAATAAAATTTTAAAAAAATGGTGCCTAAATTTTTAAATGCGCTACTTTTTTGTTTGTAACTATTTTAGTTTTCATAATAAAAGGTCGTAATTACGTCTCATTAGAAAGAAATGTTTATATCTTTAATTTTTACAAAAATGTTCCAGTTGGTAATTTTAGAATTTAACGTTGTATATTTTTTCTGAACGTTTCGGCGCCATTTTGAAAATATCATATTTCCAAAACCAAACATCGGAGAAAGAAAAGAAAAAAGCCATTCGATTTGTTTTTTTGTTAAAGTCCATATTTTTTGAGTAATTAAAAAAACGTCTAGAAATACGGATGTTAGGTGAAAATTGCAATTTTCAGTTCGCAATATCTCGAAAGATATGCATTTTAGCAAAAAAGCGTGTATGGCCTTTCTTTCTCATAACTCGATTCTCTGTCAGATTGTGTTTTGTTGCGACAACCCCTAAGAAGAGGTGGGAACCACCCCTAACCAAATAACCAAAAGCAGGAAAAATGACAATATAGATTCTTATGTACATATTTTATGAAGCATGTTGAAGAAGAAAATATGGAAATTCATTCCATCGTTTTCGGGCTGGGATTTAAAAGCTTCACTTACTGTACTAATAGACAAAATGTCAAAATTCATTTTGACTGTAGATCTATCTATTTTTTTTGTCACATGCATTTTACTTTTCATAAAAATACAGCAATAGGTTTTGAAGTTTATGAAAATATTTTCATTACTAACTGAGATATAACGAATTGAAATTTCGTGATTTGTTAAATTCTAAATCACAAAATTTCAATTCGTTGCATCTCAGTTAGTAATGAAAATATTTTCATAAACTTCAAAACATATTGTTGTACTTTTATGAAAAGTAAAATGCATATGACAAAAAAAAATAATTTTAAACAGAAGTCCCTAGACCTGGTAACCGAATTTTGAAAAAAATTTTCGCAAACTGCTTTTTCAAAATTTTTTAGGGGTCGTTAGAGAAGTGCTTCTCGAGATGTTATTTCCCATATTTCGTATGGGTCCCATGCGCCACAGACGAGAAAAAAATTATTGAAATTTCTAGATCCTCGCTTGTATAGGATCTTTTACTATGTGCGAACCGGGTTTATTTAAAAGCAGATTGGTTTAATCTGCCAGAGCTGGATTTAATTATGATGATGGAGTATTTTAACACAAATCACCAGTATATAAGTGCCGAAATGAGAGGAGTAGAAATTAAATAGTAAGTTGTATTTTTAAAATTGTAAATGATGATTACCGTGCCAGTTTTCACTATCAAGAAGATACTGTTTTACTTTTAATGACATAAAATCTTATTATAAGAAAAAGTTACTAGCAATAAATCTTCACACACAACATATTTAGTGCAGGAGTTTTAGTCAATATATCGCTTCTACCCGGAATTAATTATTGTAAAGCTGAAAATTTCCAGGATTGTAGTTTTGGTCCAGGATAACACGTACCAAAATGTCTCCTACTCTAGGGTGACCATACGTCCGGACAGTCCAGCATTTTGGAGTACTATCTGTGATCAAAAAAATTTTTCCTCTCGGTCTTCAAAAAATGTTGGGATCAAGAAATGATTTTTCGGATTTCTGCTCCCCCCGCTCATCAATTTTTTTCCCAGCAGAAGCGTCCAGCACAAAAATCTGGTCACCCTATCCTACTCTCCCATGTCGGCTTCTCTGTTTTTTTCGGAGCAACAAGGGCCTAAGTCCCGGTACGAGTGTAGGAACTCTGGTCTGAACTGTAGCATCATGTGCCGAAGCTGTAGAGGATCCATCTGCACAAACAGCCAGTCGTGGATATGGATGATGATCCGGACGGCCTACTTCCCAGTAGATCTTTAGCCGAATAAAGTCATTTTCTGAGTCTGACAAGTTAAATTTCATTCAATAAATCTTATAAAACACCAATATTACATAAACGGGAATTCGCAACTGGTCTCATCAGCGCAGCGAGGGCACTTCCACTGGGCACAGATGGGCGCGGGCCGCCGCGCGGTGACGCTCAAAGTGGCGTAGCTTCGTAACGGATGACGCTACAGAGAAGATAGACACACCAATGGAAAGTTCAAAGTATGAAGAGAAATGTTTATTCGGGTACGTTTTCCCCTCCGAGTCTTCATTTATCCGTAATGGAGCCATTTCGAAATTTTTTAAATTTTTGAAGTTTTGACAGCACTAGAATGGAAAATCATGAACGAAATATGCATGGAACATGTGAAATAAGAACTGACATGCTTCTCCGAAGCTTTTATGATCATTTCGACCCAAATCGGACCAGTAGCAACCTTTTTGCTACACTTTATAGCCAGCTCTGCAATTTTTGCGACTTAGGCCCTTGTTGCTCCGATAAAACAGGGGAGGCGACGGGGGAGAGTAGGGGACTTTTTGGTACGTGTTGTCCTGTACCAAAACTACAATCCTGCAAATTTTCAGTTTTACAATAATTAATTCTGGGTCAAAAACTAAAATTCTTGGGCTAATTTATTTTTTTTTATATCCAAGATGTATATCACGTCTCATCGGTTTATGCCACAATTCTCTCTTAACAGTATCCTGCGGTAGACTAATAAACAGTTTATTGGGGTTTTTTACTGTCGTGTTTGTACAGTTGGGCACAATACTTTAGTTTTTTCATCACCTCCGGAATTTGCATCTAGGCAAGCGGCTACGTCTCCCAATGCGATAGGAGTGATTGACGTCATCCAGCTATAACACGAAAGCGTCACGCGTTGATGCATTTGATTAATTTTAAAGCCTATAAAATTCTTTTTTTTTGCATTTCGCTCTAGAATTAACAGATCTTTCAGGAAATATAATTTTAAAAAGTGCTAAATGAGTCCATTGTAACTGTCTTCCTAGGCAGTGCTCTTGGAATATTTTACAGACGAACTTCAGGAGGAGGGGTTTTAGTCAGTTAGAGCCTGGCACTCAGACCCATTCCAGCGATGGCTGGCCCTGTGTGGGTTCCTCTTTTCGGAAAACAGGCTCAGGGGCAAGAGGGGCAATTGCCCCCTCCCCCGGGCGCTGCGCGGTTTGAAAATTTTGGAATAGTGACAATGGACCGAAATAGTGTGACGTTTCACTCCCACTCTAACTATTCCATCCTATTTCTAACATCGACCTTATTACCACTGTACATAAGACACTGGTCAAAATTGAATTTGAAATTTCAGAAAATCTGTGAATATTTAACTATTGAATTATCATACAAATGTTTTAACTTTAAAAGCTGCGCCTTCTTGTAATAAAACTCTAATTTTTAAGTCCTCTTGAAATTTTTTCAGAAATTAATTTTTTATTGCGCACGCGTGTATACGTATGTCGAACATATCTGCATCTTTTTATTTGTTTACCTGGACTAGATGAAATTTAAGGTTATGTATAGTGGATTATTTCTTTTATAATTTTCAAGGATTTTACAGTATTTAAAGCGTTTGCATTCCAAATTGTACTGGAGTCAATAATAATATAATTCAACGGTATCGTAAGTACCTACGTTTGTGATTGAAATTATAACAAAGTAATTTTTAAATATGTATGTATCAATATACTTACCTATTTTTAGCATTGAAAAATGGTTCAAAAACACGTATTGCATTTTTCTGCGATTGCTCAATTTTTTAAAGAAAGGAAAACTCATGGTCAAGGCAGAAAGTTCTGTTGAAGCGAGCCATGTGAAAGGAATGATTTATGATCCCGAAGTACCGATTGTTAAGGGACAAGTTCATGCTAGCATGAGAGATAGAATCTATAAAGTAGAGGTGTGTGCATTTTTTTTTAAACATTATCATATTTGACTTTTAACGTAATTAATTGTTTTCAGATATTTTTGAATAACGATAAAAATATAACAGATGCAGAATGTACTTGTCCAAGGGGATTAAGGTTATGACATCATATATAGCTACTCTGGCTCTCTTTGCACACTATAATATTTCTGTAAGGGTACGAACATGCCGAAGATACTACGCAGATATAGAAGTTCAGGCCGCAGTTTCAGTCGATGCATCGAAGCTATCAATTTGTGCTAAGAGCAGTTCACTCTGCTAGCATCCACGGTATGTGCGGTCACATTTAAATGTATAGGTTTGTTGTACACGTTGATGGCTTCGATACATCTTCTGAAACTGCGGCATGAACTTCTAGCTGGGTAGCATCTTTGGCATGTTCGTACCCTAACAGATGAAGCAAGTTCATGGAATATGTCGTATTTATTAGACAGTTCAATTTTAAACTATTTTAATCATTTATAGATTTAATAGAAATAAGTTGTGAATAAATGATACACTATGTAATTTCTTTATTTATTTGTGTTTCTAAGTGAAAATACTTACTTACAAATATTTAAACACGAAGTTATAGGTTGAAAATCTATGATAATAGTATAAAATAATGGAAAGCAATTCAATTTCAAATGAAAATAAATAAAACAGGCTTTGAGGTTAGAATACAAAGAAATAATCAAAGAACTACGTTCCGAATAATTTTCCAGACACTTGTAGAACGCATGCGCACAAATAGCCATCCAGAAAATATTTTTTTTATAATTTTCGGTAGAGAAAATTGATTACCACATGTAAAAAACCTATAATCCAGCTCTATTTTTATATCAGTAGTTAGGTTTCAATAGCTAAATATAAAAAATAACGTACCAATCCTTAGATACATTTTGAAGTAATTTATTTTGACCCTTAAAACACATGTACAGAAGGCATGCTTCAAAGACTGCATGGAATGCTATTCAAATTAACCGCTTCATGCATGACGTCACGACTATTGTGGTCCATTATTTCATATATATGTTTAATTTTCCAAATATTAGTTTAACTTCGTTTTTATGCATATGCCAAAAATGTTAGGTTTTAAGTTCCACTGTGCTGTGCTGTGTATATTTGTTCCGATTTTTTAACATGCTTTTATTAGGTTCACCTGTATCTATGTAATAAAATCTAAGGAACTGAATTTCACCCACTTCTAATTGTTGTATCATCATGAAAGGGTCTCGCCGGTTAAGTATATGGAATTGGGCCCAGCGGCTTATTGGGCTATTCATTCACATGAATGTTGCTTACGACTAGGAATGCTCAATAAAATATAAATAGACCTCTATCCCCTAAATTACTAGATTTATGGGGGTAACAACCCTCAAATTTAAAATTATTTTTTTTCAAAACTATTGAAGATAATTAATTGAAATTAATAGGAGGCGTTGATATAAAATAGGCTTATATTTTAATTTTTTTTTACATTCCTATTACGTCATTTAGTATATAAAAAAATTATTTAATGTTTGAGGGTGCTGTTTTTATACCGTGCGTGTAATTTCCCATTAGGCATATACATTCACGTAGCGCGAGAAATTTGACAACACCGGCAGCCGTAAATTCGTCCATCGGTGGAGCATTCCAGGACCCCTATTCTCCAGTCGAGAGAATGATCATTTCGGGAGAAAGGAAAGAGAAAGAAATAGGAAACATAATGAAATAAAAAGAGAAAAAATACCCCGATTCACTTCTCCTAAGCTGGAGAATAGGGCTCCAACTCTGTTATTTCATTTCAGCCAGCTGGCACACGCGATGTTGTAATTCTACTCCCCATGCCTAGCCCGCGACTACACACACGGTATCACCTACCAAAGAAATCTATATTATTTAACACTAACATAATAATTATCGTGTATAAAAATTACTTCAAGGTCAAATTGGGGGAAGATGCTTAAAAATATAAATGTAGGTAATGAACACAGGACACAGGCACACAAAAAAAATAAATTAAGTGCGAAGACCTAAACCACTTAATTCTTACTCATTTGGAAGCTAATAATCAAAAAAATATACTACTTGGCTCTCAATTATTTTTGTTTTGCTTCAGAAGTATTGGTTTTATTAGACAATATGGTTAGGCCGTTTTAATTAATCCACAAAAATATCTCCTCAGGAAAGGACATTAGCGAAAAATGTTTCAGACAAAAGTTGTTCCATTCAGAGCAGAACAATTTTCCACCCCTCACCCCTGATGATGCTCATTCTTCTCAGTGGCGGATCCAGGGGAGGCACAGAGGCGCGTGCCCCCTGTCGTTTATTTTGGCAAAAAGAAATAGTTTAGAAAAGTTCATTTGTAGATAACGCTGCCATATGGCATATGGCTCATAGTGTTTCAACTATTAAGTTCTATATCACTATTATTATTATTAAAAAAGTATATATGATTATAGATATAATATCTTATCATGAATCAATACATAAGAGATTATGAAATATATACCGATCAATACAACTGTAGTTGATCTTCTTAATTTTCAAAATTATTTTAATAAAGATGTTGACATCAGCTTTCTATTAGGTACTGAATTAGCAAAAAATTTCGACGAATTTCAAATATTGCTGGAGCTATTAAAATCCGAGTTCGAGTGCATTGTTTTGACAGAAACCTTTCAAATTCAGGATTTACCCTTCTTGAGGGTTATGATATTATTTACAATAATGGCAATTTAAACAGAAATATGATGTCGTTGTGTTTATTAAAAAAACAATAAATTATTCATTTAAAATTCTTAATATATATAATACTAAAGTAATTCAAATTGCATTTAGCTACAAAAATAGAAGTTTTTTAATAGGTAATAGCCTTGTACAGATCGCATGCCGTAGAATTACCAATTTTTTTACCGAAGTTGGAAGATTATTTAAAAAACAGTACAAGAGAAGAATACGACTATATTATAGTAGGGGATATTAATATTGACATAAAAAAAGATAATGAAACCACTGAACAATAAATATCTAACCGCTATGAGCGAATATAATTACTTCCACATCCAGTGGAAGTATAGTAACGACAAAAAATTTTTCAAAAATTTTTATTGTTCAAATAGGCTTAGAATGTCATGAAACGTCGAGATTTTAAGTTTGAGCGAAAAAAAATTTCTGTCTGTCGGTCTGTCTGTCTGTCGGTCTGTCTGTAACTTTTTTTTGTGCGCACGTTTACTCTGGAACCGTTTGAGATATTGACTTGAAATTTGGTACACATATGTACTTTAACGAGATCTAGAACTAGATTATATTTCTCGTTCCGTCGAGGGGTTGGGGGGTAAATTGGGGTAAATTTGGGCTAAATAGATGAATCAAGTAAGTAAGAGTCGATAAAATTGGTATTTAGTATATAAAAGAGAAGCTAAAGTCTCAAAAAAAAATTTTGGCATTAGCCACCCTCATTACCCCATTATTAAAAGGGATGAATAAAAAATGTGATTTAGTGTGTGTACAAGAACCAGAAACCTCGAAATATTTTTTTACTTCATCCACCCCCACTACCACCCCCCATCACCACCCCCACCCCACTACCGATGTGGGGTATCGTTTTATGGGTTTTTGGGGTAGAGGATTTCAAATATTATATTATTAGACAATTATTTCCACATACAAAATTTTTTCGTTGTGAGTGACTCGGATAGAAAATCTGGATGTGGAAGTAGTGATTCCTTGGGCAGCGGTTTTTTAGGTCAGTCATAAATTCTTACACCAGAATTGACGGAGAAACTAAGTCTTGCATTGATCACATATTTATAAAGACAAAATATAAAACCGCTGCCCAAGGAATCACTACTTCCACATCCAGATTCTCTATCCAAGTCACTCACAACGAAAAACTTTGTATGTGAAAATAATTGTTTATGGAACTTTAATAATATAATATTTGAAATCCTCTACCCCAAAAACCCATAAAACGATACCCCACATCGGTAGTGGGGTGGGGGTGGTGATAGGGGGGTGGTAGTGGGGGGTGGATGAAGTAAAAAAATATTTTGAGGTTTCTGGTTCCTGTACATACACTAAATCACATTTTTTTTTCATCCCCTTTAATAAGGAGGTGGGGGTGGTAATGGGGGTGGCTAATGCCAAAAATTTTTTTGAGACCTTAGCTTCTCTTGTATATACTATATATCAATTTCATGGACTCTTAACTGCTTAATTTACCCATTTACCCCAAATTTACCCCAATTTACCCCCCAACCCTTCGACGGAACAAGATGAAAATATAATCTAGTTCTAGAACTCGTTAAAGTACATACGTGTATCAAATTTCAAGTCAATATCTTAAACGGTTCCAGAGTAAACGTGCGCACAAAAGAAAGTTACAGACAGACAGACAGACAGACCGACAGACAGACCGACAGACAGACCGACAGACAGACCGACAGACAGACCGACAGACCGACAGACAGACCGACAGACAGACCGACAGACAGACCGACAGACAGACCGACAGACAGACCGACAGACAGACCGACAGACCGACCGACAGACAGACAGAAATTTTTTTTTCGCTCAAACTTAAAATCTCGAGGTTTCATGACATTTTAAGCCTATTTGGACAATAAAAATTTTTAAAAATTTTTTTGTCGTTACTATACTTCCACTGGACGTGGAAGTAATATTGAAAGTATAAATTCATTTATACTAGAAAGTAAATTAACTGATTATTTTCCAATAGTAATTAAACTCACAGTAGAAAATGATATTAACAAAAACACACAACATGAAGAAAATATTCAGAAAGTTGTAAATATTAATAAATTAAAGATAGAAATAAAAAGAGTAAATTGGCATGACTTTTATAATGCGGATAATACAGAGAATGCAGCAAGTATATTCATTAGTTTATTAACAAGGGTACTAGATAAGTGCACAAATAAAATTAAACTAACTCACAAAAATCGGGAACGAAGTTCCTGGATAACCACAGGATTAATTAATTCAGTAAAAAATGAGATCCTGATCAGCTCTACAAAATATATCAAAATAATCCTCACAATTTAAATTTTAAAACTGAATTTTTAAACCACAGAAATAAATTAAATGAATTAATAAAAACAACTAAATCTAATTATTATAAATCTAAAATTACAAACAGCAAAGGTAATAGCAAAAAATTATGGAACACAATAAACGAAATAAGCAACTGTAACGATAAAAGTAACACGATTAAAGAAGTAAAAACTGAATCAGACACAGTAACATCGGATGAAAAAGAAATGGTTAATATATTTGTAAACTTCTTTAAGAATGTGGGAAAGAATCTTGCCATGAAAATTAAGAAACCTAAATTCACTCCCCCCCCCCCAGACAATCCACAACATATTCATTAAAGGTAGAGGGGACTATAAAGTCATTAAAAAATAATAAAGCACCAGGTTCGGATATGATTAAAGCAGAAATACTAAAAAAATTGCGGAAGAGATCTCCACACAATGATCGTTTTTAATTAATAATATTTTTGATACGGGTACATGCCCATCTGCCTTTAAAACTGCAATAATAAAACCCTTATTTAAAAATGGTGACAAAACTGATCCATCCAATTATAGACCCATATCTATTATTAGTAATTTGGCAAAAGTGTTTGAAAATATTGTGAAAGATAGGATAAATAGCTACACCGAAAAATATAACCTAATCTCTGATAGACAATATGGTTTTCAGCAACATAAATCTACCCAAGATGCTATTGCATTTTTAACATCGCAAATTTCTCAAGCTTTGGATAAAAGTAAACCCAATTTGTGTGTGTTTTTGGATCTTGCCAAAGCATTTGATACAGTTAGCCACCTGCAATTATTAGATACGTTAGAGGATATGGGATTTAGAGGACCAATATTAAAACTTTTAAAAGACTACTTAACGAACAGAACACAAATAGTTAAAATTAATTCAACCTCAAGTGAAGAATGCACGGTTGAATACGGCGTACCTCAAGGTACCGTATTAGGACTGATATTATTTATATTATATTTAAACAATTTACTTACTCTAGAAAGCAAGGGCATAGTGATAAGCTTTGCCGATGACACGGTAATCTTCTATGATGACTACACTTGGCAAGATCTGAAAATACAGGCAGAGCAAGATTTAAAAAAAAAATAAAGTGATAAGCTTTGCCGATGACACGGTAATCTTCTATGATGACTGCACTTGGCAAGATCTGAAAATACAAGCAGAGCAAAATTTAAAAAAATAAAGGATTGATTTGATTACAAATTACTTACCAAAAATTTTGCTAAGACTAGATACATACCGTTCAACTGCTGTAACAGAAGAATACATAACTTCAACTCCCTAAATATCGACTCTGAGATTGAAATAGAACAAGCGGAATCCATAAAATACCTAAGTATTACCATTGATAGATTTTTGAAATGGGATATACACCTTAGTAATGTATGTAATATGCTAAGAAGCGTAATATTTAGATTTAAATTCTTAAGGACCATCCTAGACATGGCTAACTTAAAAATCATTTACTATGCATTGGTTGAATTAAGACTATCCTATGGTATTATCGGATGGGGAAGTGCAGTAAAACACCACATAAAAAAATTGGAAATAATACAAAAGAAATTTTTAAAAATCATGTTGGATAAACCCAACACATACCCATCGGACAATCTATACAAGGATGGAAATGTTCTTGATATCAGATAATTATTCTATTATGCTGTAACAATAAATCAATTTAACAACAAACATTCATTAATAGCTGTTAACCATACTTATCAGACGAGAACAAAAGCAACTTCTTGCAGAACTCAATTTTCCTCAAAGTCAATAGGACAGCGAAATGTCTCCTACCTCTCTCCCAGATTTTATAATTATTTTCCAACGAAGTAAAAAAAATTAAATTCTATTAACTTATTTAAAAAAAAAGTAAAAAAACTTATCCTAGAAACTAATAGAATTAACATACACAAAGTCGTGGAAATGAAAAATTAGCTAAACCCTAAACTTACTGTATATATTTAATTCGTAATCTCTTATTATTACTTATTATTAGTCACTACTATTAAAAAACCGCTGCCCAAGGAATCACTACTTCCACATCCAGATTCTCTATTCAAGTCACTCACAACGAAAAAACTTTATATGTGAAAATAATTGTTTATGGAACTTTAATAATATAATATTTGAAATCCTCTACCTCAAAAACCCATAAAACGATACCCCACAACGATAGTGGGATGGGGGTGGTAGGTGGTGGATGAGGTAAAAAAATATTTTGAGGTTTCTGGTTCCTGTACATGCACTGAATCACAGTTTTTTTTCATCCCCTTTAATAAGGAGGTGGGGGTGGTAATGGGGGTGGCTAATGCCAAAAATTTTTTGAGACCTCAGCTTCTCTTGTATATACTAAATACTAATTTCATGCACTCTTACCTGCTTGATTTACCCATTTACTCCAAATTTACCCCAATTTACCCCCCAACCCTTCGACTGAACAAGATGAAAATATAATCTAGTTCTAGATCTCGTTAAAGTACATATGTGTACCAAATTTCAAGTCAATATCTCAAACGGTTCCAGAGTAAACGTGCGCACAAAAAAAAAGTTACAGACAGACAGACAGACCAACAGACAGACCGACAGACAGAAATTTTTTTTCGCTCAAACTTAAAATCTCGACGTTTCATAACATTTTAAGCCTATTTGGACAATAAAAATTTTTAAAAAATTTTTTTGTCGTTACTATACTTCCACTGGACGTGGAAGTAATTAAAATAGATTTACTCTAACTCTATCTAAAAATGTATGTTTAAGCTTATATATTATAAATTTAGTCGAAATTTTTTTTTAATTATTATTTATATATAAATTGTTGTTAGCCAATATTTTGAAGCTTTTTAAACTGTAGTCATCAAATAGTTACTTAGTTATGAAATATATTATGCAATATGCAAATATGAGAAGTGTATGTAGATCATTATAAACAGATATAACACGTGATGAATCTGAAACTATTGTTTCCTCACAGACAGTCTACTACTTTGTGAGTTTCTTGTTTATTTGTTTGTAATATATATCGACATGTATTGTATATTACATTATGTACCTACTTGAATCCAAATAAACTATTATCATATTATTATATTATTTAACTTTAGAAAAGAAACCTTTTCTATTAAATTAAGAGTGTGCAATGCCTATGCTATTACATGGGAAACTTTGTGATTTTTTTCAAAGCTCCCTGTCCCACACAAAAAAAAATTAAAAAGGAATAAACATTTAGAAGTATGCGATGCACAAGATAAGATTTTTGTTGTTTTAAATAAACCACACATTTGCCTAAAAAGCTGGGAAAACGAATACATGTAAAAGTTCATTCATAGTTTCCAGGGTTGCCAATGTGTGGGGAATTCCCCAAAATGTGGGGAATTTGTGGGGAATGAATCACTCTGGGGAATTGTGGGGAATTTGGTTACACTTAACTAGTAGACAGAAAAAGCAACACATTTCATATTTTATATTTTTTTGTCACGTCTTCACGAGACACGTGACACATGATTTTTTCATTCATAAACTTACCCTTGCCCAAAGAGTTGGTATTGATTTGGAAAACGCGCGATTGCTGGTCCGCATTCCGTCTTGACTTGACCTTGGCACCACACGGGTACGGTATTTGGTATTGGTATTATGGTATTTATGTTATGTTATCGAAAATTCATTGTATCTTTTTTTATTCTTAAGGATAAACAAAGATCTATAACTGTTCTAGTCTAAAATTTTGAGTTGTGGGGAATTGTGGGGAATCGCGCAAGTTTTGGAGGGGAAAATGGGAAAATGGATCAGAGCTGTTGGCAACCCTGATAGTTTCATAGATGGCGACACCTTGACAATTAGACTCAGGGAATGGATTACAAGTGTTTATTTAATTTAGACCACAACAGTAAATATATCAAATATCTAACTTCGTAACGAAAAGCACAATATTTTTCTACATAATAAAATATGTTTTCTGTATTTTTTATGCAACCTGTTTAGTAATAAATCCTATAAAACGAAATATATAAATAACTCTATAGACACACCTACTTGTTATCGCTGACAATTCGACCAGCATAAACTGCCCGACTTAGTAAAAGAGTCCTCTATTTGACATTCAAGCATAATCCAACTAGGATACTATCAGTTGTAAATGTACTGTTATGAGCACTTCGAACAAACAAAATTATATTTAATATCCATAACTAATAACTTCTTCTTACCAGACCTATATCACACATTTTAACTAAAAAAGTGTAGAATATATGCGTATACGACAAAAAATGTGAAAATCTAAAATTTTCAATTTTTGTAGATAGGATGCTTTTACTTAAGACGGCAGTATACTGAGTAACATTTTCTAGGGATGCTTTATATTTAAAAATGCAGCTGTGTAGAGAATATTATGTTATACATTCTATCTTTGAGACAATAAAATCCATGAAAAATCTGGGTAATTATTTATTTTTTACTTCCACATCCAGTGGAAGTATAGTAACGACAAAAAATTTTTATTGTTCAAATAGGCTTAGAATGTCATGAAACGTCGAGATTTTAAATTTGAGCGAAAAAAAAATGTCTGCCTGTCGGTCTGTAACTTTTTTGTGCGCACGTTTACTCTGAAACCGTTTGAGATATTGACTTGAAATTTGGTACACATATGTACATTAACGAGATCTAGAACCAGATTATATTTTTATCTTGTTTCGTCGAAGGTAAGGTTGGGCGGTAAATTTGGGGTAAATAGGTAAATCAAGCGGGTGAGAGTTTATGAAATTGGTATTTAGTATATACAAGAGAAGTCAATGTCTCAAAAAAAATTTTGACATTAGCCACCCCCATTACCACCCCCACCCCATTATTAAAGGGGATGAAAAAAAATTGTGATTTAGTGTGTGTACAAGAACCAGAAACCTCAAAATATTTTTTTTACTTCATCCACTCCCACTACCACCCCCTATCACCACCCCCACCCCACTACCGATGTGGGGTATCGTTTTATGGGTTTTTGGGGTAGAGGATTTCAAATATTATATTATTAAGGTTCCATAAACAATTATTTCCACATACATATTTTTTTCATTGTGAGGGATCGAAAATCTGGATGTGGAAGTAGTGATTCCTTGGGCAGCGGTTTTTTAACAAATAGTGTTTTGATTCGTGATTATATGTAGCCAGTAGCGATTACACCCTAATGTAAATGGTCTATCATCTTTATATTTTACTCCTCTCGCTTACTGAAGACAAGTTCGAAGTATTGTAAAAACCGCTGCCCAAGGAATCACTACTTCCACATCCAGATTCTCTAACCAAGTCACTCACAACGAAAAAACCTTGTATGTGGAAATAATTGTTTATGGAACTTTAATAATATAATATTTGAAATCCTCTACCTCAAAAACCCATAAAACGATACCCCACATCGGTAGTGGGGTGGGGGTGGTGACAGGGGGTGGAAGTGGGGGGGTGGATAAAGTAAAAAAATATTTTGAAGTTTCTGGTTCTTGTACACACACTAAATCACATTTTTTTTTTCGTCCCCTTTAATAATGGGTGGTAATGGGGGTGGCTAATGCCAAAATTTTTTTTGAGACCTTAGCTTCTCTTGTCTATACTAAATATCAATTTTATGAACTCTTACCTGCCTGATTTACCTATTTACTCCAAATTTACCCCAATTTACCCCCCAACCCTTCGACGGAACAAGATGAAAATATAATCTAGTTCTAGATCTCGTTAAAGTACATATGTGTACCAAATTTCAAGTCAATATCTCAAACGGTTCCAGAGTAAACGTGCGCACAAAAAAAGTTACAGACCGACAGACCGACAGACAGAAATTTTTTTTTCGCTCAAACTTGAAATCTCGACGTTTCATGACATTCTAAGCCTATTTGGATAATAAAAATTTAAAAAAAATTTTTTGTCGTTACTATACTTCCACTGGATGTGGAAGTAAAAATATAAATCGGCCATAGAGTATAATCATTACCCTAATTATTTTTTAAAGTGGTTCATTTTTTGTTACAAAACAATTTACCAACAGTGAAGGAATGGCAGATTCAGTGGAGATTGAAGACAGGGTAAAACGGTGGAGGAACGTATGAAAAATCAAAAACTGTTCATTTTAGAAAAAAATATTCGAACAAAATAGTTACGTCCATCTCTTATCTTCATTCCTTTTCATATATTTAACCCTCAGATTAGCACACTTTGTTAATAAATCTGTGATAATTCGGTAAAAATCTAAAATCGATGTATTGTTCCGTTTTAGGCTTAGGGCGAGATGAACGATAAAATAATTGCTTTGTCCAGCAAACGCCGAGAACGAGAAAAATGGTCCGCGAATACTCGTGAAGGTGTTGAATAATTATTTATAATAATTAATTACCCGACGGATTATTATAAAATTCAATATAGGGTTCTATTCTGATAATATATGAAGCGATTAAAAAAAAATCAAACCGGGCGCGCAATACTAGTAAGTATAAAATAATCTCATAAAAACTTAGGTACTTTGATTACATTCGAAGTTTTTACATGACTTCCTACATGTAAAACAAAGCTGAATATACACTTATAACCTTTATTGTAATGTATTTATTTGAATTATATTGTACGTAATATACAAATATTTATAAACAGTTAGATTTGTAAAACAAAGCAGCAATGAATTATTTAGAAAATATAAATATAAAGTAACACCTCAGATATTGGCGAGCAGTGTATTGTATATAGTTTGCTTTGCTTATTCCTTTTAAACTATAAATATGTGAGGAAGGCCTATAAAGCCACGCCCATCATCCGTACTTCTCTGTACCCCACTTCCTCACAGGTGACACTGTTTGATCGGCATTCTTCGCTCTTAAGAGTATTTTCGATGTCTTTCTGTTTCAACGTTATTCTGCAATTGTAAAAAAAAACAAAAAAATCGATTTGTACACACTTCTGCACGAGACGACTGCCTAAAATTTGCGTTTCTAGCATATTCATGGTAATTTCATTCATATATATGATTGGCATGCATTTTAAAAACGTTGCACCTGACTGGTCATGTAAAAAACAATTACCAACCGCGAACAGTAACTGTCTTTTCAATCCCTCTGCAAGGAAAACTACATTAAAAAACGTGCCATATTCTCTACCTCAAAAGGTGGTGTGGAAATGAGCATTATTGCAGCAAGAACGGTATTCAGTTAGTAAGAACTCTCATAAAAACGTAATAAACAAATTTGGTAGAAAAAATATTTTCTTGATTTGAAAGAAAATATTTCGCATTATGTCTGCTCTCACGCCTAACTATTGACTATACGAGAAAATTTACCATTTCCCAAAATTACAAACCCTTCTGTTTTAACTTTTAAAAACTACCCATTTCCTGGACTATAAACATATGAGGATATTGTGGATACTTACTAAGTATTTCAAACCACGTATAAAATTCATCCTGGCGATAATAATCGACGAAGGGGTATTTAAAAAATATATGCACAATAGTATCTGTAGCTCGAATGGCTGATTGTCTGAAAAATAAAAACAGAGATTAATTTCTCAATCTTCCTAAACATTGAATGCAAAGTAAATCATTGAAATTTTAATTATATGACTGTCATAAATTACTGATAAATTTGATACAATAATTGATAAGAATTTTCTTATTTTTATGAGAATAGCGATAATAAGCCATTTATACTACACCTGCTATATAGAAAAATTTGAAAGCATTAACATGGCTATCTCAGTTTAATTCTGATTTCACAAAGCTCTAAAATTTTATTTGACCCGTATTTTTTTATTTTACAATCTAAAGTCATTTTAATAGTGAAATTAATTATTATTTAAATTAAGAAATTTTGAATTCGCGTCCATCGCCACGAGAGCATGCACAGTTAGGTAAAGAAACTAGTGGAAGCATTATACTCTTCGCCGATTTACTGAGCTTTTTATGTAATTATTTCACATTCTATAGGATACTCTTCGCATTTTTCTTGTAAATAATGTTAGTTTTTGGCCATTTTAAATTTTGTTGCACCAACTTTGTTGTGAAAAAAAATATATGAAAAAAAAAATGAAAAAAAGACAACCACCTTGTCAGGGATTCGAACACAAGACCTTTGCTTTAGCCATTGGGACATCACACATTACTGTAAAAATTGAATGTCTGTAATATATAACCTTCCAGAATTATATTTCAACGGATTAGACATATTATTATGAAAGATACAGTGTGTCCCTGGATAGATGTAACAAGAGATGTAATGGACCAAAAATTTTGGAATTTTGGAATGGTATTTGGGGATTGAGTCCTGCTTGTTGTAAAACTAAAGTATACAAAAAATGACTTGATTTGGTGTTCTACAGGGTGTTTTATAAGCAAAGTTGTAAAAATCACCACTAATAAAATACCTTTATTTTTCAAAATATGAAAAAATTCCTTTAAGAAAAGTTATTTAGAATGCAATTTTATACCTCTATACCAAATTTCAGGAATATAAAATTATTTTCTTGAAACTTCCCATTTTTTCAATAAATTAGTATTTTATTTTGAACCATTCAATTAAAATTGCATAGAAATTATTTTTTGTGAATTAATATTTAAAGTTATATAGAAGCCAAAAGTAGGCTATGAGAAAAGCAGTGGATGATTAACATTTGCTCCTACACAACTTTAAATATGAATTCAACTCTTAATTCACAAAAAATGGGAAGTTTCAAAAAAATAATTTTATATTCCTGAAATTTGGTATAGAGGTATAAAATTGCATTCTAAATAACTTTTCTTAGTAGAATTTTTTCATATTTTGAAAAATAAAGGTACTTTATTGGTGGTGATTTTTACAACTTTGCTTAAAAAACACCCTGTAGAACACCAAATCAAGTCATTTTTGGTATACTTTAGTTTTACAACAAGCAGGACTCAATCCCCAAATACCATTCCAAAATTCCAAAATGGTCCATTACACCTCTTCTTACATCTATCCTGGGACACACTGTATATGAAGGGTACAGGCTAAAAGGGTCCAAAAAATTGATTTTTGATATAAATACGCTAAAACATACCAAGACATCTAGAATTTCCGTATACCTATAACTGTACAGAATAACTAATACGAAAATTACGAGTTATAATGACTTTAAAAGATGCCGTACAGGTGAAAACAGATGAAGGTGCATCAGATGTAGAGAAGAAAGATGAGGGTCCAGCGCTGTGTCGCAATTCCACCTCCACAGGTGCCTGTGTTTACGTTTTCAATATTCGATAACCAGTACCTACATTCTTGTTAGTTGTTCATATAGTAGTTCGAATTGTGGTTAATTTGTTTCTGCCCCGTGCTGTTTTATAACTTTCATGTTAAAATGTCTGACACTACCTGCTGGTCAATTTATATTACCCGATTTAAAATACAGTAACAGAATTCCCAGACATATTAGAAAATAGCAAAACCTGCAAGAACGCAAACGTTTTTGTAATGCTCCTGCTGCAGCGTATTTCGAGAACTTGCCTTTTGCAGCTAATGTATCGAAGAAAAAAACGAATAAGAAAGCCCCGAAGAAAGCTTAATGTTATGTTAATGAAATCCTACTTTATTTTATGTTTGTCTTGCGTAATTGTTTTGTTACTTACGACTTTGCTTTATAACATTAAAGTAATATTCCAGTTTCGGTTTGGGTTATATTTTATAATATTTTTTTGCGTTATTATTACTACACTCAAAGAAAATGATAGGTAAATTCAACCAAAAAGAGCATATGAAATCGCGCCTATCTAGTTTCATGGTTAAAGCAATCAGAAAAGAATAGTCATACAACTTTATTTGTTTTCGTAAACAAATAGTAGTTTAATAATCATATCTTCATGTAACAAATTAAATAGTACAATGTCATTTTTTTATGTTCACTAACCATTTTCAATTTGGTCTACAATTAAATAGTACAACGACTTTGTTTTTTGTTCACCAACTAATTTTTAGGTTGATCTACACTTTATTGTATGATGAAGTTTTTTTTGGTTAGCCAAAATCTCAGTATTGAGACATCAGACCACCCAAACCAAAGTATTGAGATCGTTTATAAGATCCATCCAAATATATCGATGATCCCTGAGAGAATTTGAACATTGCAATCATGTTATTAATTTTCTATAAATTCATAAAAGTATGAGATAATGCATGATTGATTATTGTCAGTGATTTGTATGTGGCGTCATCTGGGAATAATTTCTGTAATAGACTACGTGGTAAGCAAGCAAATTTTATGGTAATTCTTTTAGAACTTCTAGAAGACGACAATAATATTGGTTTGTCTACCAAGTACAATAGTTCAGCGAACTAATACTGGGTTAGAATTACAATTCGATAATAGTTAAAAATAAAATTTACTATTATCTAGTTTAATTTAACAGAATTCAACAAAATAATAGTCAGACGAACAAAACAATAGTCTTATTCATCTGTTTTTTAAGTTAATGTTTGTTTTGTTGTATGACAACTTTTTATTAATTAAAATAACAATCACCTCTTGTTTCAAAATACCATCAATATAGTTTGGTTTAACAAAATTAACGATATTGTTAGTTAACCATTTTTTTTTTTTTGAATTTACCCATACTATTTCTTTGAGTGTATGGTATTTTAACTTAAAAGCCTCTAAAACATAATATATGATTATATTGTGAATAAATTAGAAATATTAAAGAAGTTAAGCAAGTCATTGTCTACTATTTCATAACATATTCCTATTTGGACCCATATCCTTTTCCCCTGACCAAACGTGCATAACCTCTTTTCAATTTTATTCCGCACGCCTATGTTAAAGCAATATAAATAATTAGTGGTTTGCCTAGAAATAAGCACACATAGTTTTCATTGTCAATTTGATCAAAGTCGATAATATACATAGTTTAAAAAATATGGGACTTTAAATTTTAAAATTCGTTTTTATTGAAACTAACATTTTGTGACCCTCACCCTTTTTAGCCTGTACCCCCTCATATATTAGTAAAATGTATAGACAAATAAAAACAATTATAGAGAATAACATTTCGCAAGATTTCTATTTAAGTATAAGTGACAAAAATTAAGAAAATTTTTTTTTTCATTTAAATGATCAATCACTTTTTTATTTACTGATTGATTTTTTCAAAAACAATAGAATTCTTCCTCTAGCTAACGCTAACTTACTTTCCAAATTTCAATACAATCGGACTTTTCTTTCCTAAGCTATCGTGCTTACAAGAAACGTGACGGACGGACGGACAGACGGACATTTTGAAAGTTGTTCAGAATTCGTTCACTAACATAATGATATGAAAATTTTTTCTCTACTAGCGATATTTACTGTTTTAGAAACGTGCCGATCAAATACAATATACTCTTCGTTTTTGCGAAGAGTATAACAATCGACGGGCGTCGTTTACTTTGTTTATTTGCTGTTAGCATATAGTCCAGTCAACGTGGGGTTTCACTTTCACTTCTAATTTGAGTGCTAATGAATGGATTTTGATGAAACCTTGTGCAATGTGTTTGTAATGACGTTAATAAAAGAGTTGAAAAAAGTTCAGAGTAGGAAATGATCGGAAGGGGTGGAAAACACCTTTTATCATGGGTTCCGTAACTTGTAGAATTAGGTCAAAAATGAAAGAGAAACAATAAATTTACCCTTTTTTTTGTCCAAAATAAGATGTTTTTACTCTTGTGAATTTTTTCGAAAAATACATATTTTTGGAGATATGGCCACTCGAAAATTCCTAAAAGTGGGGGAGGGAAAATGTAAAAGTTGGAAAAAAATCTGAAAAAATTTAGGTGAATGTGTTGTCGAAATACAAGCCTTTTTTTTATTTGCAACTTTTCTGTAAAGTCGGTTTTCACCGAGTTATTCCGGAGAAACATGAACAACTACTCCTTTCTTTGAAATTGTAGTGCTTTAAAAATTTGAAAACTTGCTAATAGTCCGGGGTCCAAGCACTCCAAACTCAAGATGACCTGTTCCGACATGACGTACAAATGTTGATATAAGTAATGAAGAGAGCATTACTTGGGGCACTAGAAAACACTTGTCGGATTAATTTTTGCTCTTGCGCAACTTCAGAAATCGCAAAAAAGATGGCGGATTGATAATTACAAAATTATGTTTTACTATGGTTATTCTCCGTTAAAAAAAAAACTATGTAACCTACCGATCTGATTTTTGGTATGTATACTCAAAAGATATACGTGATGCTAACTAAGCTATTGGTAATTTTGAAAAGAATATTTTTTTTGGAAAAAAATAATTAAAATCAAAAGGTTGATATTTACGTTCTAAAAATTTCGATATGCGGACAACTATGTTAAATTTATGAAATTCTTATATACAATTGCTTACCAAATATAGTACATATATTGAAAAAGTTTTTTTAAAAAAGATCCTGTTGATAACGTATACAGTTTTTTGTTTATGATTTTTTTTATGAGGCGCGTAATTATGCAGCATTAAAATAAAAATAGTCTACACGATAATTGGTACAGTGTAACAGTAAAAAGCACTATATTGTTCAATATAATTGCAAATTTGAATTACTTTATGTTAATAATACAACAAAACGAATGAAAGTAGTAGTCGGGCGTTGCCGATTGCGGCCACTCATTTAAAAAATAGTAATCGATACAAAGTGAATTGTGTGTTCGAGCAAAATGTTAATCAATTAATCAAATAGGTATTCGCATTGGAATTGGCCATGCCCGAGTACAACTTCTACTCGTTTTTATATTGTTTAAGAAATAAAACATTAGTGAGAAATATTATTTTAGGTATTTAGCATATTTAATAGAAAGCAGAAAAGGGAGATATTTTAAATAAAACATTAATGTTGTATATTACGTAATTTTTGAGTATTTTGTATATTCTTACATGTTAGTCAGAATCACTATCATTATAAAATGATGCATATTGCTTTTTCCCTTAAAACAATTTTCAGGAAAAGCAGCACACGAGCACGCAATTGAATACCACTCACAAGAACATTTTGTGTCGCATTTTATTTTACAGTTGCACTTTTTAATTTAACTTCAGATAAACTTTTTTTGTGCAAGAGGTAATTTGAATGAGGGTTCACAATACTGTAGGGAGCGTAAATAACTTTTATTAAATTATTTTACCTTTTAATAATTTTCAAACGTATACATATAATAGATTTGTAAAGTTGACGTGTATGTACATTGAAAATATTTGCAAAAAACTGATGTGGGGGGGGTGTAAGATGAGTAATGGAATACATTAAGACAGATTTTGGAATTTTTCTGTTTGTCTGCTTGTCTGTTTGAACGCGCATTACGCAGAAACTACTTAACCAATGAGGTTCATCTAAGCTTGGAGTAACATTTAGTTCTTATTTCATCGAAATTGGCCTAGACTAAGTCAAGTTTTATGAAAATCGATCTAGCAGAACAGGAGATACAGCTTGATCTCTACAATAAGCGTATTTGCACGGCATAAACTTTTAAGATTAAACTTCTGTAATATTCCAGAAAATTCGAGAGTAGTCTGGAATATTCCAGAAAATTTGTGAGTTTTCTGAAATATTCCAGAATGGTGATTCTACCTCAAACGTCGTTTATAAAGAAGCTTTTTAGTCAATTTCAAAATTCCACGCGAACGTAACCGCGGGCATAGCTAGTAAATAATAAATATGAACCGCAAACAATAATCAATCGATTTAAACAATCAAACACAAATAGTTTTTATAATGTTAAAAGGTTAAGACAAATAACTTCACACTATACCTATACATAAGTACATACGCCTAGTAAACATAAACATACCAGCTAGTTCCACTGTAAACTGTTTTCATGCGCTTTATGAATTTTGGGAGAGCTGTCGCCTTTATTACATGCGCCGCATCATGCACCCATTTTAAAAATTCCCAACTCGAATATTATATGCAATATCAACTTAAAAACATTTTCAATATATTGGGTATGTTTTTTAGCATAGTTTGTACACAAAAAACTTAAAATTGAAGTACTTGCTCGTATGTCGAAATTCTTACTACAATATTTTATAGTACAGATTTCATATTTTTTTCCCAAAAAACTAAACATATTTAAACAATGCCATCGAGCCTCATCCAAGCGCTTATGTCTTTAGTGTATACTATAAAAAAATTAGACGGATAGCACTCATAGTTTCTTTTACAGGACGTGTTATGTATTAAAAAACATTTTTTTAGGAATTATCATTTCGTCTCTTTTCTTATCATTTAAGAAGTTATGCAAGAGCTGATAAGAATCCGACAAGTCATTTCTGGTGTCCTATATAACCCTTTTTGCAAATCTGAAGTTGAAAAATGTACGTCATGTCGGAACAGGTTACTTGGAATTTAGAGCGATTTCGTACTGTTGGACCCCAGACTATAATTACTTCCACATCCAGTGGAAGTATAGTAACGACAAAAAAATTTTTAAAAATTTTTATTGTTCAAATAGGCTTAGAATGTCATGAAACGTCGAGATTTCAAGTTTGAGCGAAAAAAAATGTTGTCTGTCGGTCTGTCTGTCGGTCTGTAACTTTTTTTGTGCGCATGTTTACTCTGGAACCGTTTGAGATATTGACTTGAAATTTGGTACACGTATATACTTTAACGAGATCTAGAACTAGATTATATTTTCATCTTGTTCCGTCGAAGGGTTGGGGGGTAAATTGGGGTAAATTTGGTGTAAATAGGTAAATCAAGCAGGTAAGAGTTCATAAAATTAATATTTAGTATAGACAAGAGAAGCTATGGTCTCAAAAAAAATTTTGGCATTAGCCACCCCCATTACCACCCCCACCCCATTATTAAAGGGGATGAAAAAAAAATGTGATTTAGTGTGTGTACAAGAACCAGAAACCTCAAAATATTTTTTACTTGATCCACCCCCACTCCCACCCCCTGTCACCACCCCGGTATCGTTTTATGGGTTTTTGGGGTAGAGGATTTCAAATATTATATTATTAAAGTTCCATAAGCAATTATTTCCAGATACAAAATTTTTTCGTTGTGTGACTGACGTTTAACAGACATGTGAACGAAACTGTACGGACACAGTATTCCCTATCCAGGAGTCTGTATCAGCTCATCGCTAGGAATAGCAGACTCAATAGACCTAATAAAAGATTGATTTACACCATTGTAGTGAGCCGCCTCGCCGGTGTGATGCAGCGCATCGGGTACGACATTAAGGACCCTCACAGTTCTTGAAAATAAGTTTTTACGTCTCATTTCTAATCCTCCAAGGTATACCTCCTTAAAGGAACTATAGGCACGCTGCAACGACATTACGCCAGTTAATGGACTACGTCCGCGTAACTTCCCAGACATTTTACCAGTCCAAAGTTGGTGATAGTCTGCTAAATGACAACATAATACAAATAAGAGAGCATAATTCACCAATATGTTTATTTCACACGATAATATCATTCTTTTACTGTAGTGTTTGTTAGTACGATTCAGCGTGTAAACATTTTGCTATTGTCTATCATTCGGTTGTTGCCACGACATAACCCCACTAGCGGACTTCGTCCAAAATACATCGCAAAAATTCTACCAATTCAAATTGGGCGACAGTCCGCTAACCCGAAACATTACACGAATCAGACAGCATAATGCCATACTTTTCAATATAAAACACCCCTTACCATACCAGGCGTTGCCTATCTTTCGGCAACCTCCCTAGCCAAATCTTTCCTACACCACAATTTCCCTTTCACCACCTTTTACTCTAAAACCCCTTTTCTACTCCCTCTATTAATCTCGTTTTTGTTATTTTTGTCCCTTTTTGTTCTTTTGTCCCTTTTTGTTCTTCTTCCAAATCCCCTTTCGACCAATAACTTCTCGCAAACCCAAACCTTTTAAATCATAATTTCCCCTTCACCCTACCTTCCCGAAGGCAGGCAGACCATCGGATGAAGATTGTGACTTGTTCAAACGGGTTTTTTCATTGAGTTTTTCCCGTATCACCAACCAAACCTTTAAAAACAGTGCGCGTGTGTTTGTGCGCGCGCCCCTAACCACGGTTTTTAATTTAGATTTAATTAGTTATAAGTGTTTTTAAACTTCCTTTAGTTATAAATATTCAAATTGTTAGGTTTAAGTCTTTTTTTTGTTCCTAGACAGGAGTCCTAACCCTTCCATTAATTGTAGTTCAAGCCCGAGTCGAACCCGCTTCATCTGACTGCACATTCACCACGACGCTGCGCGGCGTGGTTGTGCGGTCGGCTCTGAACCGGGATCCGACTCTGGCGCATATTTGTAAACAACTGTGAATAAATACTTTTTGAATTGAATTTGAATTGGTTGTTGAACCTATATTTTTGTAATGAAAATTATCTATTACTACTCTTTAACCAAGAGCACGTTTATATCATTTCTGTTGCGATAAGTCTACCGAACTAACTTAGATTATATTGTACATATTACTTCCACATCCAGTGGAAGTATAGTAACGAAAAAAAAATTTTTCAAAATTTTTATTGTTCAAATAGGTTTAGAATGTCATGAAACGTCGAGATTTCAAATTTGAGCGAAAAAAAAATTTCTGTCTGTCGGTCTGTCTGTCGATCTGTCGGTCTGTAACTTTTCTTGTGCGCACGTTTACTCTGGAACCGTTTGAGATGTTGACTTGAAATTTGGTACACATATGTACTTTAACGAGATCTAGAACTAGATTATATTTTCATCTTATTCCGTCGAAGGGATGGGGGGTAAATTGGGGTAAATTTGGTGTAAATAGGTAAATCAAGCAGGTAAGAGTTCATAAAATTGATATTTAGTATATACAAGAGTAGCTAAGGTCTCAAAAAAAAATTGGCATTAGCCACCCCCATTACCACCCCCACCTCATTATTAAAAGGGATGAAAAAAAATGTGATTTAGTGCGTGTACAAGAACCAGAAACCTCAAAATATTTTTTACTTGATCCACCCCCACTCCCACCCCCTGTCACCACCCCCACCCCACTACCGATGTGGGGTATCGTTTTATGGGTTTTTGAGGTAGAGGATTTCAAATATTATATCATTAAAGTTCCATAAACAATTATTTCCAGATACAAAGTTTTTTCGTTGTGTGACTTGGATAGAAAATCCGGATGTGGAAGTAGTGATTCCTTGGGCAGCGGTTTTTTCCGAGTTACAGGCAGTTCTTCACGATGACTAATGTACTACATTTTTTGCACAAAAGATACATGAAAATTCGAAAAATGAACGTCATTTATGTATATTATTATAAAAAACTATGGTTATACCACTTTTAAAAGTTCAATATAATTTTTAAATTTTCATTTATTTTTTAATGTGCAAAAAATGTAGTACATCAGTTATCCTGAAAAACTGCCTGTAATTCGGAAAATTAGCAAGTTACAAAAAAATTCCAAGAGACAAAAAATGTTTAGAAGATCTCAATGCATACGTCTGATTTTCAAATTTCAAATTTTTAAATTACATATTTTTAAAGTGCTACTATTTCAAAGAAAGGGGCAGTTTTTCATGTTTTTCCGGAATAACTCGGTGAAAACGCACTTTACAGAAAAGTTGCAAATAAAAAAAGTCTTGCATTTCGATGATACATTCACCTGAATTTTTTCAGATTTTTTTTCAACTTTTACATTTCCCCTCCCCCACTTAGGAATTTTCGAGTGGCCATCCAAACATATGCATTTATCGAAAAAATTCACAATAGTAAAAACATCTTATTTTAGGCCAAAAAAAGGTCAATTTATTGTTTTTTTTTTTCATTTTTGACCTAATTCTACAAATTACGGAACCTGTGATAAAAAGGATACTTTCTACCTCTTCCGATCATTTCATACTCTAATCATTTTTTCAACTCTTTTATTAACGTCATTACAAACACATTGCACAAAGTTTTATCAAAATCTATTCATTTGTACTCAAATTAGAGATTTTGGTCATTTTAGCGCTCCGTTAATTGGACTAATAGATTAAAGAATATTATATGTAGCTGTTAGTGTTAGTATCGATGTGAGTCATTGTATTTTAAAGAAATACTAACTTCAAATTTTTAATATTTCGGGATTCGGCACTTAAATAGTTCAAATTGCCTACATAAATCTCGTGTATCATATATAAATCCACTATGGGTAAATTCTCTGAAGTATCTTACACAAAATTAGGTTCCATTCTCCGATTAAAGAACTTATATCTAGATACATAATGGTATTAGTTTGTATGTTGCTGAAATACTCACAATCAAAGGCACTTCTTCCCATAAGTTCTTGATTGGCCCATCGGCCTATTCGCGGCTGTCTCGTACACGATCGGTTAAGTTCGATTATCATCGTCTTAGTTTGACGTTCCACCATTAATGTCAATGAATGTTTTTCGTGTTCTCCGATGAAAAAGTGGTGAAGAAGTCATATTTTATTTAAAGTTGTGGTTTGCTAATACCTAGATAATATTCTCTATTCATATTTACACAATTTAGTGCAACATGCAACAGTGCTATGCCGTTTGCAGAAATCGATCCTTTCATAACTAAGTAGGTCATAGTCGTAACATGATGAAGTTCAGTTTACAGTTTTAATAATAATATTATAATATCCTTTCGATACATATTGAATAAAACATGAATAAAACATCTTTACCTATTATATTTTTTAAATCTGCGGTAATGTTCCTAGAGCTTAACTAAAATAGGTACAATATTGTACATTTTCCCTTCTACACATACCCGCCACTGTTGCTTATGGGATGTGATGTACATCTATCCATTTTAATGGACATATAATGTAACTATGTTAGGAGCAAATAAGGTATTTGAAGAAAAGATAGTCATTATGTATTTAGATATAACCCAAGTAGCACAATTAATTCCTCAAGATATTCCGAGGATAAAAATTTAGGAATTAGTAAATATCTTCTAGAGGTCTGTAAGAGTTCCCTAAGATGGGCAAATGTCAGCATATCAGTATTAAATAGTACCTCCCATGATAATCGAAAAAAGCTATTAGTATAAAATCCTGTGAGCAGCCTTTTGCATACCTATAGAATTCCCATAGTAATCTTTAAGATATCTTATCGCTTGCCAATATAAATGGTCCCGAGGACATCGTTACAGGATTTCTATTAGATGTACCGCATCAATCCTGCAAACAGATTTAATTCCTGTAGTAATCTTTCGGGTATTTTATCGCTTACCAATATAAACGGTACTGACGAACATCCTTATAGGATTTCTATTAGATGTACCATCCATCACACACCTTTTATTATTATTTATTGCCAGCGGCAGCTGGTGAAATTTTGGTTAGTCAAAATCTCAGTATTGAGACATCACGCCCAAACCAAACGAAAGATTAAGGAATTAAGGATCGTTATAAGATCCATCCAAATAAATCGATGATCCCTGCGATAATTTGAACGTTGCAGTTATGTTATTAATGTTCTATAAATTCATGAGTATAAGATAATGCATGACTGATTAAAGTCAGTAGTTTGTACGTGGCGTCACCTAGAAATAATTTCTGTAACAAACTAAGTGGTAAGCAAGCAAATTTTATGCAATAAAAGAATTTCTTGCGATTTCTATAGGTGTTCTATTAACGATAATAATAATATTTCCATTTTAATACTTTATTTGATCTCTGTAATACATAGAAAATTGAACTGTATGGTAATTCCCTTTTAGAACTTCTAGAAGATGTCTACAAGTATTCTGTTAAGGAAAATAATACTATTTCCCTTTAATACTTTATTTGATTTCTATAATACATAGAAAATTGAGCTGTATGATAATTCCCTTTTAGAACTTCTAGTAGATGTCTGTGGGTTAACAAAAGTTAAAATTTCTATATAATGGCCAGTTTACATTTCCCCAGTGCATAAAAGTTGAGCACATATAAAGATTTCTCATTTTGATTTCGGAAGGACTTCTAGAGTATAGAAATACAAGATATCCTCGCGGGCAGAAAATAGAACTTCTTAAAGATATCTTAAAGAATTCTGTGCTACTTGGGAAGTTCTTATAAACAAATATTAAACACACAATGTAAACGTAAACAACAAATCAACAGAGCACTACCACCAACATGATAAAATGAAAATTCTTTAGAATTGAATTCTCTTTATACAGGGTGTCTCACTAAAAGCGGAACACTTCTCTAAAATTGTTATTTATTGTGCGATTTGAATCATATTTTACTCAAGTATAGAACAAATAAGGATCTAATTATGACCAGAAAAACATTCGCTTGCGATAAATGCAAAGCCATCCGGGGATACCAAAATATTCGGAAAAAATCAAAAAATCATATTAGGCATTTCTTTATCGGAAAATTTTGTTGGTGATATATATCAGGTAATGTCGTTATTTTAACAATTACTGCATAATAAATTCAAACCATAATTTCAAATGATTTTAGTTGGCGGGAAATAATTTATCCAATAATAGACAACTTTCGCTTAGACTGTAACTATCTTACATAAATGCAAAATTGTGTATTTACTTTACATTATTTTACCTATAACACATCTATTTTGCTCAATATCTTGAAAATCAATAAATATTATGTACAGGGTTATTCATTATATTTAGGTCACCCTTTATTATCGTTATTATTGGAGATAGAAAAAAAAAAATTCGGATTAAAGTTGTAGGGCCTTTAATAAGTTAATGGAAGCACAGTGGCATGCAGAAATTGAAGGGTACAAGAAGCAATAATAATATTTTTTTAATGGAACGCCTTCTGATTTCAAAAATATGATAGTCCTATCTTTAACCGTTTTCGAGTTATTGAACATTGAAAATCGTATTTAAGCTATTTATTATACGAACGGAAATTACAATTATTAAAGTAGTCTATGAAAGTGACAAGTATTCTGTTATTAAATCTGTCAGCGTTTCATATAATAGCAGAATACTTGTCATTTTCATAGACTTCTTTAATGATTGTAGTTTCCCTTCGTATAATAAAGAGCTTAAATACGATTTTCAATGTTTAATAACTCGAAAACGGTTAAAGATAGCACTATCATATGTCATATTTTTGAAATCAGAAAAAAGAGTAATTCAAAAATTCATAATTTATAGGGCGTTCCATTAAAAAATATATTATTGCCTCTTATGCCTCTCAGTTTCTCCACGCCACTGTGCATCCGTTAACTTATTAAAGTTACAGCCCTACAACTTTCATTAGAAACTTTTTTTTCTATCTCCAATAATAACGATAATAAAGGGTGGCCTAAATATAATGAATAACCCTGTACATGTATTTAGAAGGAATTAAAAGGTATTTATGTTTGTTATTATTTAGAAGTTATCTCAAAAATGTAAACAAAACTTACGGCGAGGATTATGTGGCAACATTATATAAAAACGGCTCTCCAACTCTTTCAGCTTTGCTTGCCTGCTGTCAGTTCTCACTTCTTGTCACAATACAAGTGAAAGAGACATATTGGTTAGATTTATTTGTTGTTTGTTTATATGGCGTTTGAATTTGTTATTTTGTATTTTATGAATATACTATTAAGATATAGAGGTGAATTTTGTGAAAGGGGATTCATCAAAATTAGCCAAAGTTGATTATGACATGATAGATTCCTTCGAAAACAAAATTTGGATTTTTTGTGGGCAAACGTGAAAAATCAACACGTTAGAACACATCTGTCATTTGACTAGCCGTTGACATTGTTGCCATATATTGCTAAATATGTTTTTAAAAATCTAAACAGCATTAAAAAATATTTAAAATATTTAATAATTCACGCATATTATTATTATTATTATTATTATTTACATCACTGAATTAAATTTCGTGGATAAATATATTAAAATTGATTTAATAAATAAGCTGATGGGCCGATCTTCTGTGTTTGTTGGGATACTCCTGTTTTCTTCAATTATCTTTTTTAGAAAAAGATCTTCAACCACACTGTTTTGTGTAAAACCATTCTATCAACAAATCCATACAAACTACCTACGTCATCGGCAAATTACCTACGTCACCAATTTAAAACACCTGTTGCTCCACTTATTTTAACTTCTATTTTCTCAAAAAATTGATAATTATTTTCGCGGAAATCTATATTGGAAGGCTTGTTTGTACATATTCTATGATATTCAATGAAAAAAAAAAAAATAGAAAAATACTCCATTGTATTCGACGTACTGCTTTCGACTTTGGCTCGATTTGAAATTTCGCTATATTAAATTCAAATTTTTCGTATTAAGTTTATTTCTTTTTAGGATATGTTTAAGGACATAATAAGCTGCAAAAAACTGCATGTGACGAGCTATCATCTTTGGGCTCTTGTTTTATAATAATAATAATAATAGTAATAGTAATATTTAGTAGAAAAATGTAATAAATGGTAGTAAATATAATTTTTCGATGTGGTTTCGACTTTTTATGATAATAGCAGGATAGTACTACTGTAGTGCCATAGTACTATTACTATGCCAATACATATTGCTGTCGCGTAAGTGTTATTTTACCGGAGTCAGCCCTTAAAGTATATGAATACCGAAAATATGAATATGAATATGAATACCAAAACAATAGTCTTTGTTAAGAATAAAATAAATACTGTTAGTTCAGTAATATAACGATTTATATCGGACAAAATTCAGCAAGTTTTGAAAATTTATGGAAATGTTAAGGATACCATAAGAATTAGTAAACCGAAAAGTTCCCACCCCTAAATAGTGTGCTTCGTCCCCTAGGAGGTCGTTTCCACCCCCATTTTGAGGTTTTTGATAAAAATACCTATGTACAAAATTATTCCTTATAAAATTCTCTATCAAAAACGTCTCAACATTTTTTTTTTCATAAAATTAATAGTACCGTGGGAAATAAGGAGCACACATTAAGGGTTGGTTCCAGTTAACACAATAAATTGTAATCTTTACTATAATCTACTTTAAAATTCAATGCTTAACGCAAAATCAGAAGCGAGAATATTGTATATCAGTGGCGGCTCGTGATATTGTCTGCAGAGGAGGCTTGATATTTTGAAAGACAATTAGAGAAATTTCTACAAGTAAAAGATATTAATTTGGAAGATTGGAAGATATGCTGCTTCTTCCAAAGGGAGGCTCAGCCTCCCCTGCCTCCCCTGACGAACCGCCACTGTTGTATATTGTACTTGTTGCCACGCCACCACAGAGGTAAAGTAATTGGCGCGGTTTTTTACGTGGTGTCGCCTGTATACCATAATCCACATATTTTTTAGGAGTGAGAGGGTGGAAGCGCTACATTTATTATAAGGTGAAGTGGGGTAAGTGTAACTGCGGAGTTAGTGTAATCGTAACTAACAATTTTATTTGTATGTCAGATAATGACATTCTTTATTAATATTTTTCAGTGGTAAAGGCTTTTCTTCATAAATCAATAATTTTTCACAGAAATATGTGGGCAATAAAATATTTAGAATTTTTTTTAAATGTCCATGTATTTTAACGTGAAAGTCAAGTGCCCAACTAATAAATTAAATTTATGCAAAAAGAATTGGGTATGATTAAATATAAAACGAAAGATGCCTTCTAGGGTAAGTTTTCTCAAAGTTTTTAATTTTGCATCAAAAATTGTCCACTTACCCCATATACAAATATACGTTTCATACGTCTAAAACAAGCTCTGGTTAGACTTACTCCAACTGGCGGGGCAAGTGTAACCACAAGGTAGTCGCACATTTTTTGGAAGTGAATAGAAAATGTGTGAAAATTTTCAAAAAATCTATATTCACTCATCTACTGAAGGTCCAAGCTTACTGTGGGACGAAACGTTTTAGTATACTAGAACCCGTTTAATTAATGTATGCCTACAAAACCTAACTAACAATTTTAACCGTTACACTTACCCCACTTCACCTTAATTTTAAGTGGAGTTTAGTAGCTACTGCTTTTGCGTTAAGCATTGAACTTTAAAGTAGATTTTAGTAAAGATTATAATTTATTGTGTTAACTGGAACCAATCTTCATGTGTGCGCCTTATTTCCCACGATACTATTAATTTTAGGGGAAAAAGTGTAGATACATTTTTGATAGAGAATTTCCCGTACGGTTTTTTATGTATATTTTAAACAGTAAATAAATACACGCAGATAAACCAACCCACATTAAAATTGCATTTATTAGTAAGCAGTTAGATTGTAATGAAGAAATGTTATGCATTAATACAAATTCCTTAATTTATAATAATTTAATTTATGATTTCAGAAAAAATAGCATGTGTACTTCGGTGTGAAAGCACATTCCCGTACTTCGATGCTTGTTGGCCTCAGCTAGCGCCTCGGCCAACAATTTGCATCGTCGTCCGGGAATGTATTGCTTTCACATCTAAATACATAATATACTATTAAATATTCGAATTCAAAAAAATTTCAAAAATCAAAGAACATTTTTCTTAAGACAATTTATGTAAAGCATTATTACGCACGGTGTTCAAACTTAAACCTATTCTTTGCTTCTTTAGATACGCGGAATAGTTTATGGCCGCTATTAATTTTATTATAATATTAATAATATTAATATTATTTTTTTTTGGGGGGGGGGAGCGTAGAGGCGACTTCAATGTGAATGTCAGTGGATATTCCGTTCAAGCAACGTCGAGCGCGGTTAGTAGTTGGATGGGGTCCTATCTTGGGAAATACAGCGTTCTCGTCCCACCTTCTAGCGGCTTGTATATCAGTGTATACGCGGAAGTTACGTAATTTCAGACGAGGATTACGTAGTGGATATACCATCCTTCGGAGGGGATGTAAAGCAGGCGGTTCCTTGTCTATTAAATGTTTGGCAAGTAAAAGATCCCTACTCTTCTTAAGGGAAGAGGTTCGGCAAAATTTCCAGGTTGGGGGTAGCTCGTCTCCTGGCGTCGGTGGTAGGCCCTGGTAGCGGAAATAGGCCGACGTTAAATAGTTAAAAAAAAAAAAAAAATTGAGCAACACTATATATCTCGAGTTGCTCAAAGATGACAGCTTGTCATCAATCGGATATGTAAATAAGTCCTCCTGACGCTTATAAAACTGTTGAAGTAAAAACTTAATACGACAAATTTGGTTACTGGGCTCCGCTGTCGGATTATAATGTCTTACAATTAAATTGTTCACGTACAAACGTACGTACATATAAACACGTGATAGAAACTTAATGCCTACTGCCACGCGTAATAACAGTCTTTACTACCAACAGTATTTAAATTTTGCGCAGCCTATAGAGCGGCGGCCGAGTCCTCGAAAGTCGTCGTTTTAAAGGCGAACCCAATATTGCGGTATAATTTTATGAGACCTTTACGGATTTGTTTATTAGGTCAGTTTATACACAAAATTAACTGGACGACTGTGTATGGTGGTCGTGTCCTATTTTATTGGCCGAAAACTTAAAAAAACTGAAAATATGAATTTTAAAGTTTAACTCTATACAACTTTGAAAGCAAGGAAGATAAGGAAATGTTTTTTTTTCAGTTTAAAAGGCAGAACATTGGCCTTTAAATTTATGTATAATTTGCTGCAAAAATATAAAAAGCAACCTTCAAACATAAATGTTATTTTAGGAATTGCGCAAAATATTTAATGTTTTTGTTATATTAAACCTGCTATAAGTCGGTTATAAACAGAGGAAATTAAATTTTATTCCGTTCAAAAAAACCGCTGCCCAAGGAATCACTACTTCCACATCCAAATTTTGTACGTGAAAATAATTGCTTATGGAACTTTAATAATATAATATTTAAAATCCTCTACCCCAAAAACCTATAAAACGATACCCCACATCGGTAGTGAGGTGGGGTTGGTGATAGGGGGTGGTAGTGGGGGTGGATGAAGTAAAAAAATATTTGGAAGTTTCTGGTTCTTGTACACACACTAAATCACATTTTTTTTTCATCCCCTTTAATAATGGGGTGGGAGTGGTAATGGGGGTGGCTAATGCCAAAAATTTTTTTGAGACCTTAGCTTCTCTTTAATATACTAAATACCAATTTTCTGGACTCTTACCTGCTTAATTTACCTATTTACCCCAAATTTACCCCAATTTACCCCCAACCCTTCGATGGAACAAGATGAAAATATAATCTAGTTCCAGATCACGTTAAAATACATACGTGTACCAAATTTCAAGTCAATATCTTAAACGGTCCCAGAGTAAACGTGCGCACAAAAAAAAGTTACAGACCGACAGACCGACAGACAGAAATTTTTTTTTCGCTCAAACTTAAAATCTCGACGTTTCATGACATTCTAAGCCTATTTGGACAATAAAAATTTTTAAAAATTTTTTTGTCGTTACTATACTTCCACTGGATGTGGAAGTAACTGGCAAATTTTATGGGCTTTAATTTGTCTCGATTAATAATGGGTCTATGTTTAAAAATAAAGGAGATACAGAGCTCTATTCACGACGAAACGTGGGGCGGCGGCAGTACAGTATTTGTTTACGATTTGTGTCGTTTAGTTTATGTGTATGCGTGTTTTATAATTTGCTGTGTGGTGTTTTATGCGATTTTGAAGAGAAATAAGTTTTACTTTTGTGTATGTTGACAGTCTTATACAAAATGTTACAAAAGATCCGTGTTGCAGCACTAGCACATACTAGTAGTACATATTCCTATTTACCCTTTCAGATGTTATTACCAAGTACGCCTCTGGATAATGAGTCATGTTGGCATAGTGGAAAAGCCAGATCCCAAGAACTATGGCTGGGTCTGCGAAAATGATATGTTAATCCCCAAATTCGCTACTAGTCCAGTCAATGAAAGAGTTGTAGAGAACATTTAGGAGGGGAGAATTTTCCTCTTCAGGGATGTGTTGGGGGTAGTTAGGAGGTAAACATACTAAAAGTCCCCGCCCCTAGCCCCGCCGTTTCAGGAAGAGAAGGGGGTAGAAACGTTCGTTTTTTCGATTCTTCGCTTATAACTCGGAAACGATGCGTCGAATGGAAAAAAGGTAATCTATGCAAAATTAAACGTAATTAAATTTCCCACCAGAATGTTTATATTCATTTTCTTCCTATGTGTTATAGTTTACGAGATACTCGCCAGCGAAAATCGATGATTAATAAAAAAAAATCAATTATGTACCTTGAATATTTCTACCTACAAATCGGTTTACCGTGGTCTGCTAATAAATCACAGTCACAAAACAATTTTTATTTTACAACACTCGATGTATTTACTAACGTAATAATTTGTCGAAATCTATACATTTCCTTAAATGTACAGTGTGACTCACTTAAAATGAAGATACCCTTATAACTTTTTCATTTTGTTTCCGATTTGAATCAAATTTTACCCAACTATAGAATAAATTAAGATCTACTTATAACCAGAAAATCATTCACCTGCTATAAAGGCGAAGCCACCTGCGGTACAAAAATATGATAAAGAATAAAAATCACATTGATTCACGTAGCCACCACAAATTGCGGAAACAGAGGATCCCCTTTGCCAGATGAGCTTATGTATGAGAAATCCCCCATCAATAACCAAATCAAATTTTGGTGTATCTACGTTTGTGGCGCCGATCGGATGCGTTTTTTAGAATTTCTAACATTCAAAATGTTTTACTTTTTTCAGCATATTTTGGCACCACATGTGGCTTTGCCTTTGTAGCAGTCGAATGTTTTTCTGGTCATGAGTAGATTCTAATTTGTTCTATACTTGAGTAAAATTTGATTCAAATCGGAAACAAAATAAAAAAGTTATAAGGGTATCTTCATTTTAAGTGAGTCACACTGTATATTTAAGGAAATGTATAGATTTCGACAAAATATTATGTTAGTAAATACGTTGAGTGTTGTAAAATAAAGATTTTTTTGTGACTGTGATTTATTAGCAGACCACGGTAAACCGCTTTGATAGAAATATTCGAGGTACATAATTGATTTTTTTTTATTAATAATCGATTTTCGTTGGCGAGTATCTCGTAAACTATAACACATAGGAAGAAAATGAATATAAACATTCTTGTGGAAAATTTAATTACGTTTAATTTTGCATAGATTACCTTTTTCCATACGACGCATCGTTTCCGAGTTATAAGCGAAGAATCGAAAAAAGGAACCTTTAAACCCTTACCCCATCCCCCCTGAAGCGGCGGGGCTAGGGACGGGGACTTTTAGTATGTTTACCTCCTAACTACTCCCAACACATCCCTGAAGAGGAAAATTCTCCCCTCCTAAATGTTCTCTACAATCCCCTTTTGGACATTCATTGATTGGACTATACCAAGGCCTCAATTCCACAGGAAATTAGAAAAAATATTAGTCTTTTTTGTAATGAAAAGAATTGCAACAGTAATAAACGTGCCTGTAAAAATGAGGGAATGCTTTGTTCAATCGAATGAAAATGTAATATGAATTGTAACAATATTACCAAGTTTTTCAGGAACAGGAAGAAGATAATATACCAGAATAAGCTTTATTAAATAATTAAATCATTTTAAACATTCATAAAGCTCCTTTTTTAGAACGCCAATCAACCCCCCTTTATTATTAGCTCAGTAAAATAACAGTTAATATTTTAATATATCGGACAAAATTCATAAAGTTTTGAAAATTGGTAGAAATGTTGAGGAGAGCATAAGAATTAATAAACCTAAAAGTTCCCACCCCTAAATAGTGTGCTCTTCCCCTAGGAGTCGTTTCCACACCCATTTTCAGGTTTTCTAGATTATCTCGGGAACGGTGCTTTTTTTGATAAAAATACCTGCATACAAAATTATTCCTTAGAAAATTCTCTATCAAAAATGTCTTTTTCCTAAAATTAATAGTACCTTGGGAAATAAGGCGCACACATTAAGGGTTGGTTCCAGTTAACAAAATAAGTTATAGTTTTTACTATAAGCTACCTCAAAGTTCAATGCTTAACGCTGAAGCAGTAGCTACTAAACTCCACTTAAAAATATAAGAAATGTAGAAAATAATAATAATAATAATAACTAACAAGGAAACTTTATACCAGATTATTAATACTGTTCCAGAACGAGACCATATCGAAAATAGTGATTGATGGAAGATACCCGCTTCGCCGCGTAATATGGCCAAAAAAGAAGAATTTAATAACATTTACAACGCTTATGTTAGTTACATAAGAAAACGTTACGGTAATAGAGTAACTGTCGTGATCGATGGTTATTTGGAGAATGCAAGCAGCACGAAGTTCCTAGAACGAAGGCAGTTACTTCAAAGAACCTGTCCTGAAATTATATTTGATGAAAACACTGACGTTTCTGAAACTCAGCAGAAGTTCCTTAGTCATTTGTTTAACAAAGAATGTTTGATTGCAGAACTAGTCAATAAATTTAGGAAAGAAGGAATCAAGGTGTTCGTTGCTGCGGATGACGCCGATTCATCTATAGTGCAAACTGCTATCGAAAAATGTTATTAGTGCGACACAGCTGTTGTAGGACAAGATATTGACCTGCTAGTCCTTCTTATTGCTCTTTCTCCCTCCAACAAAGTCATTAAATTTTTAAAATAAAAACAAGGTAATACCAGCAAAAGGATTTACAGTTCCCGAGATTTGCAATTCTCAACTTTTTTAAAAAAATGTGAAGAAACAATATTATTTGCACACGTCATTAGCGGTTGCGACAGAACCTCAACGTTTTTTTCCAAAGGAAAGGTTAATGCAATCAATGTGCTTAATAAAAGAGATGACTTACAAGACATCGTGCAAACTTTTAATAATGAAAAAGCTAATCATGAAGAAATTGCAGACGTAGGAGACCGATTTGTTCTAGCTTTATACAACTTCTGCTGCTGATCGGCAACACTCATATAGCGTTTTTTACCAAATTCAAACCTGGAAAAACGTTACGCTAGAAGCTACTGATTGGGGATGGAAGAAAATCGGCGGTATATTAACCCCTATGACAACAAAAGAACGAGCTCCCAAATCTGTTTTCACACTAATTTCTTGTTCATGCAAGTTAGGGTGCGAAAATAGGTACAGTTGCAGAAGAGCAGGATTACGTTACTCCACAATGTGTTACCATTGCCACGGACAAGCATGCATGAATGTCGAATCTATGAAAGACGACGCAGATTAATTAACGCAGATAACCTTCTAATAATTAGTGGATTAGGTATACAGGGGTCACCACGTAAAAAAAATGCGCCAATTACTTTACCTCTTTGGTGGCGTGGCAACAAGTACAATATACAATATTTTCGCTTCTTTAAAAATTGCGATATTTTTTATGGCTGAGAGGGTGGAAGCGCCACATTTATTATATTTTTAAGTGGAGTTTAATAGCTACTGCTTTAGCGTTAAGCATTGAACTTTAAAATAGATCATAGTACAGATTACGATTTATTGTGTTAATTGGAACCAACTCTTAATGTGTGCGTCTTATTTCCCATGGTACTATTAATTTTAGGAAAAAAATTGTAGACACGTTCTTGATAGAGAATTTTATAAGGAACAATTTTGTATATAGGTATTTTTATCAAAAAGTGCACCGTTCCCGAGATAAACTAGAATATCTCAAAATGGGAGTGGAAGCGACCTCCTAGGGGATGAAGCACACTATTTAGGGGTAGGAACTTTTCGGCTTAGTAATTCTTATGCTATCCTTAACATTTCTACCAATTTTCAAAACTTTATGAATTTTGTTCGATATAAATCGTTATATTACTGAACTATATTATAAATAGGTAGGTACTAAACGAAAATTACAAAAGTATGTTGAAATTACGTCTATGATTGCCTTCTAAAATAAGCTTATTGTTTTATTTATAATAAATTATCATTCAATCCCAATCTAAAGTTAAAAATCTATTATATTTAGGACGACATTCTCACTGCGAACGCGTCTAGTTGATGATGAGTAGTGCGATCGGACTGTGGGGGGAAGCCTCGTGGCTCTGCCGCGTACCGTGCCTCGCTGGGTTTGAACGGCCGTATCTTCTTTATTTTTAAAAATAGACCCAATATTAATCGAGACAAAATAAAGCCTATAAAATTTGTCAGTTTTTGAATAAAAATCATTTAGGTACCTCTTTTTATAAGCGAATTACGGTAGGTTAAAGATAATAAAATATTTAAACATTTATGCAATTTCTAAAATAACGTTAATTTTTAAAGGTAAACTTTTTTATCTGTGCAAAACATTATATATAAAATTAAATAGAAATGTTTTTTCTATAAACCTGTAAAAGTTCAGGTTTCTGTCTCAAATATTTTTGAAGCTGTATGAAGTTAAATGTTAAAATTAAACTTTCCAATTTCTTTTCGTTTTCTGGCTATGACATAGGTGTCGACCAACGGAGACAGTCGTCCATTATGATTCTTATGTAAAAAAACATGCGCAATCGAATGGTAAGGGCCTCAATAAATTATACCTCGATATTGGGTTTTTGAACGCAAATGCCAGGCGACCGCCGCACTACTACCCTAATCTAAAAGTATTTGGAGTACAGTATACTAACAGTGTTTTCACATTGCACGATACGATATCGTTACCATCAGACGACACGATATCGGGGCACGCAAAATATATGAAAACATATGGCACGTTTTCATACTGTCCGGTAACGGTAACGATATCGCCCACGGTACACGACATATCGTAGACTTCATCGCTCCCCGTAGCTCTCGGACGACAAAATAGAATGTATTTACAATTTGATCAATGTATTTTGTTTTTTTATACTGTTCATTAGATGAGTTAATAAGTAGTCGAATGTACATTCACTCATACGAAAGTAGATTTAGAAGGTTCATTTTGCAATCTTTCAAAGAGAACGAAAAATGCTCCCTCGATGTATCTAGCCTTTACAATCGGGTGTATCCAACATTTTCTTTTACTTAGTGCCTTTCGTCTTAAATACAAAAGATACAGTAAGGTTCTCTGACACGCCGCCATGATTAATACTGACCGCAAATCGTCACGACCTGTCGTATAGTGTGAAAGCGTGTCCGATATTCTCGTCTGTCGGATGTCGTTACTGTCCGACGACAACGATATCATATCGTGCAATGTGAAAACGCACTTAGATTCAAGACACTATTTCCTCACGATATGGATTTGCAAGATAGTCTATGATAGATTCTACTAGGGCATTATACTCCCTAGGCACATATATACTTACTCATTTCTAACACGTAACGCTGGACAATTGGTTGTTACTTCATAGAGAGTAGAGGAGCATGATGGATAGCATCTATATTCACAGCTCAATCCATCTTCAAGTTCCTTCTCCAGATCATCAATTGGATCCGAAGGAGATAATGTAGTCCATTTATCTATACAAAAAGTTTAATCCAAATTACAAAAGTCTTTTGTTAATTTCTTATTGCACATCCCGCTGGAATTTTTTTTTTCGGCCGACCAGAAAATACACACTTTCTGGAGAAATTAACGTTTTCCCGGGGTAGATCGGAAAATGGACATCAGAGATCGGCAAAAACCTTACCGATCCCTGTTATTCTCCTATCCGATCCATGAAGATAAAAAATGCTGACAATTTATGGTATAGGTGGCTTTGCTTTCTCGTTGCTATGGAAACGAATTGTGTTAATTGTTGAGATAAATGTCAAATAGATCAATAAACTTAACTTTTACGAGTTTTCAGAAGCCAATTCGCAAGTTATTACCTGTTAATTATTGTTTGTAGTTGTAATTTTCTTAGAAAATTTATTAAGAAATAATAAAAACTGACGTATAATGGTGTCGGTCGTAAAAATATTTTGTTTAATTAGTTATCATTGTTTCTCGTTGTTTGTCGTTGGATTTGTTAGAAAATGTAATTAAAAAATAATACAAAATTGATTTTATATGTCAGTGTCGACCGAAAAAAGAATATTGTGCATTAAAGACTGTTCGCTGATAGAATCCCGGTCGTACAGTGTAAGGAATATCGTCCGGAGCTCTATCCTTCCTTGTCTTTATTGAAATATTGTTTGCAACCTAATCTGTAACGTAAGTTTTAATCTTTGTGGTCAAGTTATGACCGACGTGCGGCATTTCTATTGTTCGACAGCGTAATGCGTGTCGTCGTCGAATGCGGCTGGCGATTTCAGAGGTGGGTCGATTTTTTCGAAAGTCGGGTATAGCAGGTATAGTGCACTTATTTCAGTTAGTGCCTAAGAGGGCAATTTTAGTCTTGTTCTATTGTTTATCTTAAGTGTCGAGCTCAACTTGGTCCAAATGTGTAAATCACACAAATAAATTGATTTTAGGGAGTTTTTTCACTGGCCGAAACGATACCGATTTGTCGTCAACGGCACCGATACAACGATATCGGGGCAGCACAAGCGCATAAAATTATATGGAACTCTTTTTCACTTGCCGATACGATACCGTTTTGTCACATTTTGTCGGCGCCGTGTTATTATATGTTATTCTTCAGTATCGGTACGACATTGTCGGTATCGTTTCGATATCGTGTAGGCCAGTGAAAAAACGCCCTAAGTATTAATAAAGAAAGCGACGATGAGGACTCGGAAAAATTAGACATTGACGAAGAGAACTAAATTTATTTATTTATCTTATACTATAGTCCAAGATCCCGGAGTTGCCAGACCTACGTCATTTTAGATTTTAGCAAAGCTAATATTTTGACAACAAATATAGTCCAATTAAATAAGTCGACAAATCAAAATTTTGAGGTAAATACTTGAATTTTTGATATAAGTTACTTTAATGTATTAGAACACAATTAATGAAAGAAATTTTTTTCTGAACCCCCGGGAAGGGGTGAAAAAAATTATAATAAAGTGTTTTTTCAAAATTACTCAAAATGTGTAAAAGCTAGTAAAAAAAGTTTCAAATAGAAATTGTAAAGCATGAAATTTTACATAAAAATGATCTCTTGACTTTGTTGGTATTATTAAAATTAACAGAGTTGGGGTGGTTAGAAGTTAAGGGATGATATGTACAACTTTAAAAAATCATAGCATGCTGAAAAGTTAATGAATTTAAATTTTTTCTTTTCCTATTTACTCAGAAAAATATAAACTTTCGTTTCAGCGAAATGGATGTTTTTTAAATTATTAATAAAAAAGTTAATAAAATTTTAATTTTGTTATTTTCAATTAAAACCACTTGGAACAGTGAAACGAATTTTTTTTATACCATTCTGTTCATCATTTAATATACCGAACATTTGCTTTTGAAATTTTTTTTTACCCATCATTTTCAAGCAGGTATGAATTTATTTACCTGTTTAGTTTTTTTTCCAAACGTAAGACACTGCTTTTGTAACGTCACGATAACTGAAAAGAAATAAAGAATGCGTACGACAAAGATAAAATTGTTTCGTAGCTGCTGCGTTTCCTATAAGACGCGCATGCGTCACATCTATACTGCCGTCATAAGTCATAAGGAGAATAGCCCATCTGTAAATTGTCAGTTGGCGGGGAAAGTAACAAAAGCGTTTGTATTTTTCCCAACTAGTAAATATTAATTAAGAAAATCATGCAGCTGCTTTTTATGCACTTATGTTTTTGTACCTTAGAAATTTTTTAATAATATTTTTAACTGCAGAACTCTTGGGTGCTCATATATTATTAGAATCTCATTTATGACAAATATCTAGATGCGGCTTTTCACCTTATGACGGCAGTAAGGACATTCGCGCGTGACGTCATAACTAACCTCAAAAATAAGAGTTTCTTAAGATTTAAGAGTATTACGCAACTATTATTAAAATTTCTGCCTGGTTTCCGTATTTTCAACTAAAATCTAATTCAGTGTAATGTTTATGAACACTTTGTCCTAATAAAATAGGCCTCTTTCTGTAGGTTGGAAATCTAACCTGTAATTAGCAGTCTATTTCTATTAATCAACAATATTGAAAAATTATTTACGTGAATTTTTAAATATTTGCTTGGAGCCAGTACCGGCTCCAAGCCAAAAATGCGTATACAAACATTAAAAATGAGAATAAACTTGAAAAACTTAAAATTTAAGGTTATGTTGGTTACATGATGCAGATGCCCTATATCTCAATGCAGCGGTTGTGAATGTTTTGGTGAATCAATGCTCCTACAAATTGTTAACAAAATTCTTAATTGTGGACAGGTATAATAAGAGTGTTCCGTTTTAATTTTAAAAAATTATGGTATTATTTAGACACTTAAAGGAACAATATCCCGTTGGAAAAAAATTGTTTCACCTATTTTTCATAAAATGAGCCTATTATTGTTTTGAGTTTTGCTCGAAAACTATGCATTTTTCCAATAAACACGTCAATAGAAAAGTTGTAGAGAATTAAAATTCCAATCGAAATGGTACCTTCAGAAGTCAAAATTTTTTTTTTTACAAAAATACGCCCAGAAAACAAAAAAAAACGAAAAAATGCAGTTTTTTATTATTTTTTTTTTATTTTAGCCTGTAACTTTTTTCGGGTACATTTAGGCGTAGACATTGCTGCATAAAAAAAGTTGGCGTTTTACCGTTAAAATGATTATTAACGGGTAAAACGCCAGCGCCGTGGTTGTCTGGCTGGCTCCGGGACAGGTTCCGGCGAGGCGCATAAATGTATATAAAAATGTTTAATAAATTGTTATTGTTGTTGTTGTCAACCTCCGAATCTTAAGGTCCGAGGTTCGATCCTGAGCGTTCCCAGCTTTTTTTTTTTCAACAAATATTAACTTAAGGTGGCGATTACCAAGAAAAAGACAACCGAAAGGGAAATATTTATTATATTTGGCCATAACTTTTTTTCTCAGTACGTATATTTGAAAAAAAAAACTGAGAACGCTCAGGGATCGAACCTCGGACCTTAAGATTTGGAAGTTGACGCTTACATCATGTAGTTAGCGTGTCACTTGTAAAATAATCCAGCTATCGTAATTTAACGTACTGAGTAAAATTCTTATGTACCTTTTATACCTGTTTTCTGCAAAAGGGCCCCGCTTTCAAACTAGCAAATACGCATACGTTCTTAACTAGATATTACACTATTTGTTGTCAAAATATTAGCTTTGCTAAAATGACGTAGGTCTGGCGGCTCTGGGATCTCACTCTACTAGGTATTACTGCCATATCTATTTTATATATGCTTCGGCATAATTAGTAATAAGTATACCTATATGTTTATTTTAAGATTTTAAGATTACATATATATTATATTATTTGACATTCTATTAATTAAGAAAAAAGATTTAGCTGCAACTATTTAAATGTATTTATTTTGTAATATTGCTGTATCATATTACTTCCACATCCAGTGGAAGTATAGTAACGACAAAAAAATTTTTAAAAATTTTTATTGTTCAAATAAACTTAGAATGTCATGAAACGTCGAGATTTTAAGTTTGAGAGAAAAAAAAATTATGTCTGTCTGTCGGTCTGTAACTTTTTTTTGTGCGCACGTTTACTCTGGAACCGTTTGAGATATTGACTTGAAATTTGGTACACATATGTACTTTAACGAGATCTAGAACTAGATTATATTTTCGTCTTGTTCCGTCAAAGGGTTTGGGGGTAAATTGGGATAAATTTGGGGTAAATGGGTAAATCAAGCAGGTAAGAATCCATAAAATTGGTATTTAGTATATACAAGAGAAGCTAAGGTCTCAAAAAAATGTTTGGCATTAGCCACCCCCATTACCACCCCCATCCCATTATTAAAAGGGATGAAAAAAAATTGTGATTTAGTGTGTACAAGAACCAGAAACCTCAAAATATTTTTTTAATTCATCCACCCCCATTACGACCCCCTATCACCACCTCCACCCCGCTACCGATGAGGGGTATACTTTTATGGGTTTTTGAGGTAGAGGATTTCAAATATTATATTATTAAAGTTCCATAAACAATTATTTCCACATACAAATTTTTTCGTTGTGACTTAGATAAAAAATCTGGATGTGGAAGTAGTGATTCCTTGGGCAGCGGTTTTTTTTTACTTGAAACCAAAACAATTATAATTTATTTATTTAACTTAAATTACTATAAATTTACAATAGATGTATTAAAATATATATGCTTATAATTCAATTTCCTTTAAATCAATCTAATTAAATTATTTAAAATTTATTATTTTATTATTTAAATTAAAGTGAGGTGAGGTACGGCACCGGTTTCAGTGACGAGATCTCGATCGGTGAAGTTAAGCACGCCGGGCGAGTCCATCACTTGAATGGGTGACCGTAACTCATCTCGCCGTCCTGGTTAAGTGGTAGAGTAACATTAGCTAAACTTTGCAGGACGTTAGTATAAATAAGGCAATAAAAAAAATACATCAAGTAAAATATAAAACAAAGCGACGCCACTGTGCATTCGAAAACACCAACGTGCCTACGACATCTTAGTTCAGACGTTAGTGACGTCATACCAGGACTCTATCAGCGAGAAGACTTTACATATACGTATTATAGCGAGATCTGGAACTAGATGATAACTTGATTGTTCCGTGAAAGGTTGTGCGTTAAATGGGGGGTAATAGGCAAAGGAAGCAAGAGTGCATAAAATTGAGATATAGTGTCTGTACATGTACAAGAAGCCAAGGTCTCAAAATTCTTTTGGCCTATTCTCACACTCATTATCATCCCCAAACTATTATTAAATGCGGTGAAAAAAATAAAATTGTGATTCAGTCTGTGTACAAGAATCAAAGGCCTCAAAATTTGTTTTGATACCAGTCACCCTGGCTGCCACCCCCATTACTATCCCCAGGGCCGGCGAAACGTGATCAATCCAGGTGGGTAAAACGTGATCAATCCAGGTGGGTAGTGCAGAGGAATTTTTTAAAAAAACATGTTAACAGAGTAGAATAATTCAGTTGGGTAATTCCCCACCTACAGATTTTTCAGGTGGGTAGTACTGCCCACCGTACCTACCTCTTCCGCTGGCCCTGAGTAACCCCTCCTGATTATTAAAGGAGAAAAAAAATAAAATTGTGATTTAGTGTGTGTACAACAACCAAAGGCCTAAATTTATTTTTTTTTTGGCATCTGCCACCCTCACCCCGTTATTAAAGGGGTTAAAAAAATAAAATTGTGATTAGTGTGTATACAAGAACCAAAGGTCTAAACATTTTTTGTGGTATCAGCTACCCACATCGAAAATTTGGATGTGGAAGTAGTGATTCTTTAGGCAGCAATTTTACTTCCACATCCAGTGGAAGTATAGCGACGACAAAAAAAATTTTGTCCACGACTATTAAATAATGTACTCATTATGTGTGTGTTTCCTCAAGGATAATGCTATCCATTATTCCCTGCAGTGAATAATGATTTCATTATTCACTAGTGAATAATGAGGACAGTCAGTTGTTTATAAGAAATGACGTTAGTGACTTTTTACTAAAAATTTAAAATGTCAAAATTGCAGCAACCAAAAGACAAGTGTTGTTTCTCTAAGTTTTCTAGGAAGCACTCAAATGGTACATGCCGAAGAGGTACTTTAATGAACATTCAAAAATTATATTAGTAAGTTTATTTCAAAGCATCATGTATTAGCAACACGAGACAGTCTCCAACATTGTTTTTGAAACCATTTACCTACGCGCCTACAAACTGTATTTTATAAGTAAGCCATGACAATGCGTCAAAACATAATTTTGTTATTGATTTGAAACGTCAAAATCTGTGCGTCATATTTATCTCGTTCATTTAAGTTTGTTAGTTGTCTAAAATAAAAAAAGTGAAACTGTATATGGAAACCGCCAGACACTACCAAAGCTGCTGAAATCACCTCTATGCATCTACTGCCAGAAATGCAGTAAACAAATCTTTTATGCATTGGAGAATTGCCAAAAATGCTAATTCGTTCTCAGAATCAGTTCTATTGGTGTACTTTTCCGAACTATTCACAAAATTTTTTATCATACAATTTTGTTTTTAAATTTTTATGTGTCAAAAGAACGGCTTGTCAAATTGAACTTTAAACGTCGACGTTATTTATAATAATTTTACATTAAAATGTTAAAAATAAATGGGACTTATAAATTTCTTCAGTAAATAATTTAATTAAAAATATTTAATTGTCGTGGACAAAGTATAGTATTCTATTCGCATATAATAGCTACTATTCACTCTGGTGATTTAAGACACTCGCCTACGGCTCGTGTTTTAAACTTCACCCTCGTGAATAATGCTCGTTGAATAATATACTATTAAAAATTTTTATTGTTCAAATAGGCTTAGAATGTCACGAAACGTCGAGATTTTAAGTTTGAGCGAAAAAATTTCTGTCTGTCGGTCTGTCTGTCTGTCGGTCTGTCTGTAACTTTTTTTAGGCGCACGTGGACTCTGGAACTGTTTGAGATATTGACTTGAAATTTGGTACCCATATGTATTTTAACGGGATCTAGAACTAGATTATATTTTCATCTTGTTCCGTCGAAGGGTTGGGGGGTAAATTGGGGTAAATTTGGGAAAAATAGGTAAATCACGCAGGTAAGAGCCCATAAAATTGTTATTTAGTATATACAAGAGAAACTAAAAAAAAATTTTGGCATTAGCCACCCCCATTACCACCCCCACCCGCACCCCATTGTTAAAGGGGGAAAAAAATTGTTATTTAGTGTGTGAACAAGAACCAGAAAGCTCAAAATGTTTTTTTACTTCATCCACCCTCACTACCACCCCCTATCACCACCCCCACCCCGCTACCGATGTGGGGTATCGTTTTATGAGTTTTTGGGGTAGAGGATTTCAAATATTATATTATTAAAGTTCCATAAACAGTTATTTCCATATACAATTTTTTTTCGTTGTGAGTGACTTGGATAGAAAATCTGGAGACACTGCACGAGCCATACTACTTTTTGCAACATTATATTTACTTATATACGAAAAGTTCCTGACTTTACTCCATATTTTGGAAAAAATGTACGATTATGGACTTTAACTTAAGTAATCATTTATTAGTTCTCACCTACGTGTTTATTAAGGCAGGGTATATCAGTCAATGTGCATACATATGTTTTATTAATTGGCATCATAAAAGGCACACATCCACATAAAGTCAACATTTTCTTTATTCTGCAGTCAACAAGACAATCGCTTTCCGAATATTTTCCCAAAACTGTGTTTTTCTCCGTGCCAAAAACACATTGCCTCTAAAACAAAAGTCAACATAATACTCTATACCGAATCTTTAAAAGGAGGACATAGTAAACTACACGTGATTAGCAACGAATCCTATTGATGTTTGAACTTGGAGGAGGTGTAATTCGAAATAATTTTTATAGTTTATTCCATTTCTATAATGCACATAAAAAAAGCTGCTCATAAAAATATCAAAGTTGGCGTTATTACATGCTGACGTGTACTTCAGAGCCGTATTTCAAATTTTTGCATACAATGAACACAATAATACTAGAGATTTAAAAATAGTGTTTTCGGTAACTAGAAACTTAATGCCGGTGATAAATTTAAAAAAATTACTTTGTGTTGCTTGTGTCTAGACATGAATAGTTTATGCATTGGTGGACGCATTGTCCTTCGCGACATTAACAGATAAATTCGAAGTACGACTCTGCTACTCTATGTTACGGGACAATAAAGACCGCACCTTTCTAGTAGGAATGATTCGCGTAACTATTTCACAGGAGTTATAAAACTTAAATAAGAAAGATGTGTTTCCGTTTATTTCTTATTTGAATCATGCCAGAACATACTTTACAATAGCTATTTGTATATCAAGAGATGAAAGTGTAACATTTCAACCCGTAGATGTATTTCGCGCGAAGTGGAGGACAGTGATAACACCAGGGATGAAATGTCAGCTTCCTCCCGAGGTATACATATGATTTTTTCTACTGCCTACCTCTAATAAAGAACAGGTAAAAGGAAAAATACATTTTTTATTACATAGGTTTTCAGTGCATGCTTAATTTGAATAGTAAGCAAGCTATGGAAATCTATATTGACATTAGTGACAATTCTACTAGTACCACAAAAATACCACAAAAAGTTGCGAAGTATCTTAAACTACCAATCCTAACAGCTACACGGGTCGCAGTTTTAGGAGAACTTCAGCCTTACAGAGGCTCAATTCTCGACTTGAGGGAGTAGACTTGTGAGAAAAATGAAAGAGAAAGAAACAGGAAACGTAATGAAATAAAAAAAAGATAAAATACCAATTTCCCATTGGAATAATTTCGAGAATTGAACCTCTGCTAGTTGAGGCGGGCAGTGATATTTTACCTCTTAAGCAACACGGCCGACATACGTCGATGATGGATATATATATATATATATGTATATATATAGAGGAATCCCTTGCAAAAGGACAAAAAATTGCCGAGCAGATAATTATTGAAACTGCTCAAAGTGCCGGAGAATGTTCAAAAAATATTTTAATTAGTATCTAATAATAATATTACGAATTCTTCTACACCGATATCTTCTGCTGGAATTAATTTGCAAAATGCTCAGCATTACACTATTATCATAAATATTGTAAATCATAAGTAAATTGAAATGTTAATTATTATCTGTAGTTCTTAATTGTTTAAAATTAATGAAGTATAAATTACCAATGTGAAAACAGCAGCCAAAGATAGCAGCTAATTTACACGATCATGCACGAGCGATACCATCGATATATAAAATACGAACCTAAACAAAATTTAAATTAATACAGACCATCAAGAAATCTATGGGTATTCCCTCATTAATATAGAGCGACAGGGTCGTAGCCAAGGGGGAGGGTATGGGGGTTCTCCCCCCAACTTTGTCAGACTTGGCAAAAGTTGGAAATTTGAGACAAGTTGGCAAGGCAAGGAATGATTTTTTAGATTCTGGCAACGCATGCAGAAGGGTATAAAACGAACCCCCAATGTAAATATATTGCTGTGAAAATAATTTCTTGCAACGCACGCACAAGGGTATAAAACGAACCCCCAATGTAAATAAAATTAATAACTTCTAAACCGCATGTAGATGGGACTTGCCAACTACTCAGAAAAATACTGTTAATTAATACTAATATATCGCTGTGAAAATAATTTCTTGCAACGCAAGCGCAAGGGTATAAAACGAACCCCTAGTGTAAATAAAATTAATAACTTCTAAACCGCATGTAGATGGGACTTGACAGCTACTCAGAAAAATACTGTTAATTAATACTAATATATCGCTGGGAAAATAATTTCTTGCAACGCATGCACAAGGGTATAAAACGAACCCCCAATGTAAATAAAATTAATAACTTCTAAACCGCATGTAGATGGGACTTGCCAACTACTCAGAAAAATACTGTTAATTAATACTAATATATCGCTGTGAAAATAATTTATTGCAACGCAAGCGCAAAACGCAAAACGCAAAACGAACCCCCAGCGTAAATAAAATTAATAACTTCTAAACCCCATGTAGATGGGACTTGCCAACTACTCAGAAAAATACTGTTAATTAATACTAATATATCGCTGTGAATATAATGTCTTGCAACGCAAGCACAAGGGTATAAAACGAACCCCCAATGTAAATAAAATTAATAACTTCTAAACCGCATGTAGAAGGGACTTGCCAACTACTCAGAAAAATACTGTTAATTAGTACTAATATATCGCTGTGAAAATAATTTCTTGCAACGCACGCACAAGGGTATAAAACGAACCTCTAATGTAAATAAAATTAGTAACCTCTAAACCGCATGTAGATGGAAGTTGTCAGCTATTCAGAAAAATACTGTTTGTTAATACTAATATATCGCTGTGAAAATAATTTCTTGCAACGCACGCACAAGAGTATAAAACGAACCCCCAATGTAAATAAAATTAATAACTTCTAAACCGCATGTAGATGGGACTTGCCAACTACTCAGAAAAATACTGTTAATTAATACTAATATATCACTGTGAAAATAATTTCTTGCAACTCAAGGGCAAGGGTATAAAACGAACCCCTAATGTAAATAAAACTAATAACTTCTAAACCACATGTAGATGGGACTTGCCAACTACTCAGAAAAATACTGTTAATTAATACTAATATATCGCTGTGAAAATAATTTCTTGCAACGCATGCACAAGGGTATAAAACGAACCCCTAATGTAAATAATATTAATAACTTCTAAACCGCATGTAGATGGGACTTGCCAACTACTCAGAAAAATACTGTTAATTAATACTAATATATCTCTGTGAAAATAATTTCTTGCAACGCAAGCGCAAGGGTATAAAACGAACCCCCAATGTAAATAAAATTAATAACTTCTAAACCGCATGTAGATGGGACTTGCCAACTACTCAGAAAAATACTGATAATTAATACTAATATATCGCTTTGAAAATAATTTCTTGCAGCGCATGCACAAGGGTATAAAACGAACCTCTAATGTAAATAAAATTAATAACCTCTAAACCGCATGTAGATGGAAGTTGTCAGCTATTCAGAAAAATACTGTTTGTTAATACTAATATATCGCTGTGAAAATAATTTCTTGCAACGCACGCACAAGGGTATAAAACGAACCCCCAATGTAAATAAAATTAATAACTTCTAAACAGCATGTAGATGGGACTTGCCAACTACTCAGAAAAATACTGTTAATTAATACTAATATATCGCTGTGAAAATAATTTCTTGCAACGCAAGCGCAAGGGTATAAAACGAAACCCCAATGTAAATAAAATTAATAACTTCTAAACAGCATGTAGATGGGACTTGCCAACTACTCAGAAAAATACTGGTAATTAATACTAACATATCGCTGTGAAAATAATTTCTTGCAACGCAGGCACAAGGGTATAAAACGAACCTCTAATGTAAATAAAATGAATAACTTCTAAACTGCACGTAAATGAGATTTGCCAACCCTTGTGCATGCGTTGCAAGAAATCATTTTCCCAGAAATATATTAGTATTAATTAACAGTATTTTTCTGAGTAGTTGGCAAGTCCCATCTACAAGCGGTTTAGAAGTTATTAATTTTATTTACATTGGGGGTTCTTTTATACCCTTGTGCATGCGTTGCAAGAAATTATTTTCACAGCGATATATTAGTATTAACAAACAGTATTTTTCTGAATAGCTGGCAACTTCCATCTACATGCGGTTTAGAAGTTATTAATTTTATTTACATTAGGGGTTCGTTTTATACCCTTGTGCATGCGTTGCAAGAAATCATTTTCCCAGAGATATATTAGTATTAATTAACAGTATTTTTCTGAGTAGTTGGCAAGTCCCATCTACATGCGGTTTAGAAGTTATTAATTTTATTTACTTACATTGGGGGTTCGTTTTATACCCTTGTGCATGCGTTGCAAGAAATTATTTTTACAGCTATATATTAGTATTAACAAACAGTATTTTTCTGAATAGCTGGCAACTTCCATCTACATGCGGTTTAGAAGTTATTAATTTTATTTACATTAGGGGTTCGTTTTAAACCCTTGGGCATGCGTTGCAAGAAATTATTTTCACAGCGATATATTAGTATTAATTAACAGTATTTTTCTGAGTAGTTGGCAAGTCCCATCTACATGCGCTTTTATACCCTTGTGCATGCGTTGCAAGAAATTATTTTCACAGCGATATATTAGTATTAACAAACAGTATTTTTCTGAATAGCTGGCAACTTCCATCTACATGCGGTTTAGAAGTTATTAATTTTATTTACATTAGGGGTTCGTTTTATACCCTTGTGCATGCGTTGCAAGAAATCATTTTCCCAGAGATATATTAGTATTAATTAACAGTATTTTTCTGAGTAGTTGGCAAGTCCCATCTACATGCGGTTTAGAAGTTATTAATTTTATTTACTTACATTGGGGGTTCGTTTTATACCCTTGTGCATGCGTTGCAAGAAATTAGTTTTACAGCTATATATTAGTATTAACAAACAGTATTTTTCTGAATAGCTGGCAACTTCCATCTACATGCGGTTTAGAAGTTATTAATTTTATTTACATTAGGGGTTCGTTTTAAACCCTTGGGCATGCGTTGCAAGAAATTATTTTCACAGCGATATATTAGTATTAATTAACAGTATTTTTCTGAGTAGTTGGCAAGTCCCATCTACATGCGGTTTAGAAGTTATTAATTTTATTTACATTAGGGGTTCGTTTTATACCCTTGTGCGTGCGTTGCAAGAAATTATTTTCACAGCAATATATTAGTATTAATGAACAGTATTTTTCTGAGTAGTTGGCAAGTCCCATCTACATGCAGTTTAGAAGTTATTAATTTTATTTACATTGGGGGTTCGTTTTATACCCTTGTCCGTGCGTCGCGAGAAATTATTTTCACAGCAGTATATTAGTATTAATAAAGAGTATTTTTCTGAGTAGTTGGCAAGTCCCATCTACATGCGGTTTAGAAATTATTGATATTGGGGGTTCGTTTTATACCCTTGTGCATGCGTTGCCAGAATCTAAAAAATCATTCCTTGCCTTGCTGACTTATGTCTCAAATTTCCAACTTTTGCCCAACTCTTGGCAAGTCTGACAAAGTTGGGGGGAGAACCCCCATACCCTCCCCCTTGGCTACGGCCCTGACGCTCTATATTAATGAGGGAATACCCATAGATTTCTTGATCGTCTGTATTAATTTAAATTTTGTTTATGTTCGTATTTTATATATCGATGGTATCGCTCGTGCATGGTCGTGTAAATTAGCTGCTATCTTTGGCTGCTGTTTTCACATTGGTGTATAAATTTGGGCGTCTATTTTGGTATTTTAGCAATCATTTTGACTTCAATGTAACTATGGTAATAACTGATGGTAACCATGGTAACATATTCGGTAGCTTTTCCATTTTCTACCCTCAAATGAGGGAGGAAAAGATTACTTTCTATGCAGGTAGTAGAAAAAAGAGTGTTTTATCTATCAGTACATAACATTATTTAATATGGTGTAGAAAAATAAAGCCTGCCCCAGTCTCCCCTTATAGTAGCTCGGTCGGCAGGTTTGATTTTTTTTTTGTGCACTGTATATATATATGTTATGAACTATACATAGGCTTTTCACAGGGACGGACTGGACTAAATTGGACCCGGTGGCTAAGTACCACGGTGGCCCTGATCACATGTACAAGTCAATGTTTTCGGACTTTTAATTAAATTACAGAATCAATACAAATAATATACAAATATATATATTTTTTAGATGGGTATCCTACATTTTAAAAGCAAGACATTACAAAAGACTCTTGCCCAAGGAAAGATTTTAATAGATTTTTTATTAACTTAAATAGGAAAAATAATCACACGAGACTTGTGTACGAGATAAAGTTATTACTAGTCAACCATCCTAAGTTGGCAAGTAGTCGCCCAGAGAGAGAATAAATATCGTCACTGTTAGACAAAAATAAACAAGCTTCTTAAGCTATAGCTAGCTAGCTGGCTAGCTTAAGAAGCTTAAAAATCTTGCTTGTCTCTGTCCAAGAGTGACGACATTTCTTCTCTCTCTGCGCGACTACTTACCAACTTAGGAAGGTCGACTAGTACTATAAATTCACAAGCGATATTCAAGGTAGTGAAATGGACATAAAACGGACGCCCGATGGACATCGTGTTGCCATTAGGGAGGCAGATGGATGGTCTAAGGAAAAACTACTAGAACAAAACAACGATCGTCATCACTCTGCATATCGCGTTTTCCAAACAAATCTCGGATACGAAATTTTTTTTCCGTCGCACGAACTTATGAAAATTCATTGAAATTTTTATTTTTGGCTACCGGAGGTCGTTGGCCCTAGTGGACTTTCGCTACCTAGCCGCTCTGTGCCCAGTCCGCGCCTGGCTTTTCAAATCAATATCACTATATTACTTGTACCGCTTGACACTCTTCACAGTTCAGCTAATTACTATCCTCCTCAAAAATTACATCAAACACAGACCTTTTCTAATGGATATTTCTTAACAGCGTCATCAGTAGCAAAAACAGTAGGTACCATAGCCATAAAAGTTTCACTTCCAAGACCTACTAAGATGTCGGATAGACTACCGCTGTTAATATCAGGGAAGTCGCTGGGTGTAAATATATGCACCTTTATACCCATTGTTGGTAAAATTGTGAAAAAGTAATCCTCTGGATCGTTTCTGATGTAAACAGATAAACCATTTGTAAAACCACTTTCTTTTTGGTGTTTAGGCTTTTTCTCAACATTCACTGTCCTAATTTCGTCACTTCTACAAAGACATGTAAACATATTTTGAGAACTGTTAAAGGACAGATTAATTTTCCATGTTATAAAAATATCGTTAATAAATACATAAGACCTTAGGACCGATAATATCCTCTTATATGGAATTTCAACGTTTATAGTAGAGGCAATAAAGTATGTTTGACCCTGAAAAAATTGCAATACAAATGATTTTTTCACTAAAATGTAGATAATATCGATTTAATCAGACAGGATCCTTGGGGTAGAACGTCATAACAGCCTTCAATTCAATGTTTTTAATTATCGTTTCACATTTTTGTTAATGATATGGGACGCCAGTGAAACAGTCACGTATGTTCATCACAGGTGGACCATCCAAGACAAAGAACAACGAACCGCTAAAGTTGAGCAGAAACAGAGCTGCCTAGTAGTTAACTACAATTGTAGTTTAACTACAATTTAACTACTAACTACAAGTACTTTTAGGTAGTTGTGAATACATTGGTATTGTATTGAGTATCCACTACTCAAATTACTTTTTAAAAGTAGTTAAAACTACTAATGTAATTTTAACTACTAAAGTAGTTGCAACTACAGCTTATGTGTTTTCATAGAATCTGTTTTTATATGTCTTTCTCAGAAATATGCTTAATAAATATCCAGCCCAGTTGCTCAGTGACAAAAAGAGTCTGAGCAACATACAGCCGTGGTATTAAGTTGAGATGGCTACAGTCAATTAAAGATTTTATTAATGTTACCTTAACAAGACATACATTGAAAAGTTATTGGTAAATTCTGCTTTAAAAATTTAAAGATATGATGCAGAGGTTAATGCACAACCACCTGAGAGCACTAGAATCGAAGAAAAACTAAAAATATATATAAATTCGATTTTGACTAATCCACCGAACCCATCACGGCCACAACTAATACAGCCATCACCAATTACGACCAAAAGGATGAAAATACTGAATTGGGCAATAAAATGAAGTTGCAAGGGACGGTAGCTCAGTGGTTTAGCGCGTCTAGCTTGCATATTGGCGTACCTAGCGAAGCAGGTTCAATCCCTGCTCATCGCGAAATAATTTTAATTATAAAATTATCCCCAAGAAGTGATTCGGACTCCACTATAAGCTGTAGGGCCTCGTTTCTCTTTACCTAACACAAAATAATTCTGGATTTTCAAGGAGTTACTTCGGTGACTTGAGAAGCGGTTAAGGAAACATTTTAAGAAAACATTTTAAGAAAACATTTTTAAGAAAACATACTTGGATAATTCTCGGAGCAACTTTGAAATGCTGAATTATTATCCAATTTTTAAGAAATTATGTGTATAAAAAATAAATACCTATTATTTCTGCTTACATCATTGTTAAAAAATATTATTTTGTTGATCTTCTATTTTTGTCAGACTTGTACCAATGGTATATGAAAGAAACAAATGTTTTTTTTTTTAAGTTATCTGCTGAATACCCAAAATATTTTTTAAAAATTATGTGTATATTATAATACGCCTTTACCTTCATCAGCTCCTTTTCGTTTGCGGGCATGTTAAATGCCCCAAAAACAAGTTCATTATCCGATTCTAATTTTGAAATATTAGTAATGTTAAAAACGAATGGCAATTTGTAAATGGGTTGTTGTGTTTTTCTTTAATTAATAAAAATGGTAATCTCAGTAGCCCAATTTGTAGTGTTTTCTTAATCCCTCAATAATAAACTTTAATAATATTGGTAAAAAAAAAATCATGCTTTGTAAGTGTAAAGTGTACTACAAAAGTAGTTGTAAATGTAATTGAAGACACGTAGTTAAACTACTTTTCAAAATAAAAGTACTCGAGTACTTTTCAACTACAATGCATTTTTAATAAGTACTCTGTGGTTAGTAGTTAACTACTTTTTCAAAAGTAGTTTGGCAGCTCTGAGCAGAAAACAGCTGAGATGTGCAATGGGAATCCTAACCAGGACACTGCACATTGATAACCAACATAGGTGTGACAATCCAGAATGCAGGATATGTGGTGAGGATGAGGAAACTCCTCACCACATACTATGTGAACGCCCAGCCTTGGCGGCTGGGAGACTTTCATACTTCAGGGGATCAACCGCATGATCCCGGAAGAGATAGCCAGAGCTCCCATCGACCGCCGTACACTCGCCTATTGGAGAGAGACGGGATTAATGGAATATGGGGTATAATAAAATAAGCTTAAGCTTCGGTACGGTGGGATTTTGGCACCGCAACCCGTAAGGAAAAAAAACATTTTTGCTTCAGTTTAAGTAAGTATATACTTTTAGACTTTGAGAGACTTTTTGTACTAGAAAGATTAATAATCAGCCTCTATCTGATCCATTTGGCGCAGAGGTTTTTCTCATCAACTATTTTAAATATTTTTGCAGAGAGCGGCAAAATATCCAACAAATAGTAGGAAATGGCTATTTTAGTTGGAACAAAAAGACCTTTTTCTTGCTATCCTGTCCTTTTTTATTACAAAAACTCAAGTCTCCCAATTTAAATATAAGTTTCATATTTAAAACTGAACTCGGTCATTTTTACTCGTGGAAGTTCTAATTTCATGCAAAGAATAATCCATTTGGATATAAATTGTATTATTTTTCAAATCCAGAGAATATGAAAATGACAGGGGGCCTAATATGGACGTCCTAAGGATATATTAGGTCTAAGACGTTCAGACCATATGAGGATCAGAACTGGACGTCTTTGGGACGTCGTGTGCTATGTGGGAACAGGACCTTTGCACCTCTGAACAAGAACCTGCATACAATGCGGTTGAAAGATGATCCTACTTCCTACTTGTCGGATGCGTGGAGTGGAGGATGAAAGATGAAACCATCAGTCATATTTTATGCCGGGGAAACTACGAGTTGTATCCTGGAAAGGACTGCTCTCCGTGGAGAGCACTGGTCTTTTCTTGGGGATCCTAAATATGGCGAATGTATAATGGGCCGATACCATCAAGAGTCGCGTTACCAACTTTACACCAATAGGTACCTTGCGTTGATTATCTCACAGGTGGCTATTAATAGGCGAATGTATACTGAGTGAGCCAGTACAACCTCAGCTACACAGTGGTCCACTAAAAGTTACTTACAAAATTTTGAAATAATACATACAAGACGAGGTTCGTTTTATCCAATGGTTCATTATAAGCGGGTTCGTTATTTGTGGAAGAAAATAGTACATTTCTTATGGGACTTTTGTTTATGCCTTTGAGATTGGTTCGTTTTAACCAAAATATCGCTATACAGTATCGGAAGATTTTGGATTTGGGTGGCAGGCATAGTTTCAATGGCTTGACAGACCGCCTACAATAAAGGCGTGTGTCAGTGCTCTAGTAGAGGGAGCAAATAATGACGTGCTATTAAGAAAACACGTACATCATTGCTATTAAAGATTTCAGTACCATTTATTCAAAGGAGGGCTCTGTTCAGTATAGGTAATATTATTACGTGCTTTAATAACTAAAATTATTTAACTCGTTATACTTTCAAAACGAGTCAAATAATTCTTTACATTTCCCGCAGACAGAGCTGCCCACGTACATGTGGTGGGGAAAGCAGGTGGCACGGGTAGGATGTGTTATATGATATAAAAGAATAGCTTAGTTGCTTCGCTCTCGCTTGCTCTCATTGCCGACCCAAATGAAACATTTTCTGACACTGTATAATCAAGTTCTTAATAACTAGGCTGGACTGTATAATATTTTGTATTATTGTACTGGAATATTCATGTTGCAATTTTTTCAGATTTAATTCGATGTCTCTACTATTGGGAAAAAGATATATGTTATGATTTTTAAATTATCAAAAATAGCAATCAGCAAACAAGAATATGTATTGTCGTTGGCATAGTGCAGGATTACACAATGGAATACTTACGAAGGATTTTCTTCTTTTAGATAGTTAAACAGACAACAATATCCCTCAAATGTTAATCCAAATTCAAAATGTTCTAAACAGTCAACAGTTTTTCCTTCCCATTCGCATCTCAGTAGTAACTCGTCACAAGTTGTAATAAGCTGTTTAAAAAAATAACCAATTTTTAAAATTGCATTTTAAACTACAAAAAAATTATCTAAAAAGGGTAATTTTTTGCAGAAATCTCGATAAACGTTAGTTTTAGCAACGAAATTATAGAGTAAAGATAAAGCCTATAAATTAAGGATTAATTTGTTTTTGTTTATTATGTAGTCTGAACATTTATAGGATGAAGTCTCATCCTGTAAAGCTAGTGTGTGCACAAAAACCAAAGGCCTAAAATTTTCTTTTTGCATCAGCTACCCCCACCACTATCCTACTTTTACTACTGATGTGGCATATCGTTTTATGGGTTTTTGGGATCGAATATTTCAAATGTTATATTATGAAAGTTCTATGAACAATCATTTCCACATAGAGTGTAAATACAGTATCAATATATTTTCATTGTAAGAGATTTTTGAATAGGAAATCTGGATGAGGAGACAATGATTCCTTAGGAGGTGGCTTTTAAATTTTATTTCTCTTACCTTACGCAGAATAGACCTAGGGTCTATCTCCAATGTATTTAAAAGTGCTTGAAACTGAACAAACTCATCATTCCGGAATGACTGAAAGTCATACATACTTCCCAACAATTTAATATTTTCAAGCAATAGGTCGGGGTCAACTTTGGTAATATTAGACCTGTAAAGGATCTACTTTTACATATGAGCAAAAAGCAGCAAGGAATAATGATGTATATATTAATTAACATTAAGTTTCTATGAAAAATTATTATTTGTAAGTGTAATACAGTAAACGAAGGAAATGGCAGGGAAAATTTTGGATAGTTTTATGTAAAAACATGCGCTGATCACAAAAAAAAATACTAAAAAAATTCCAAACAAGTCGCAACATGTTTTTATATATTTTTTTTTAGCAAAAAATGCAAATATATCATAAATTAAGCATTTTTTTGAAAAAAAATACAAGAATAAAAAGTGTTTAAAATCGCATTTTCCATATGACCATGGTATTAGATTTGCAATTTTCCCTTTAGTTTTCCGGAAAAACGGAAAAACTAACCTTGGAAATGTGTCATTCAAATAATATACAACAAGAGAGAGAGTTGTGGGGTGGGGCGCCATCTTGCTGAAACCAAATTTCAACTCTGTTGTGGTAAAAGTCTTGTTAACTCATTTTATAAAAATCTTAAATAACACACACCGGTTAAATTTTTATGGTATAGAAACGGACTCATAATATAATCATTTAAAAAACCACACCATACATTTACTCTGAACAGTTTGGTTTCTTGTTCGAATCTGGGTTGTTTTCCGACCAATATACACAGTTATGTTTTGTAATTGTGCCGTTACTGTGAAACTTACTTCCCAAGTAGCAAAGGCACGTGAAAAAATGGTCAGGAGTGACGAGAAATGACGAGTTAGATGACGTAAAGGAAACGTAAAATGACTTCCTAATGTCTCAGTCGAATGACGTCTTTTTCAGGTTATATTTGGTAATCCCCCCACAGGTTTTTAGTAATAGGAACATATAAAACTACATACTAGTTAGTAAAAATAATTAATGCATAAATAAGTTTTGTCCTAATGAATTTGTTTGTTAGCCATCCGTAATTTTATTTACATTAACATATCTAATATTGTTTACCATCACTCCAACTTTTTCTCACAAGGGTTGCCTGCAAATTTTAATGTTTATTAAGTTATTAAATTCATTTTTACTTACCTTTACCAATTGCGGTCCGTAGGATTCGAACCTACATGTCTCCCGTTGTCCGTATTACAGTACTGACGCTTCAACCAACTGAGTTAGCTTGGCGATCGCTATTTCGGATGCTAAAAGGATTATTTATGGTGGTGAATGAAGTCTTTATTATGTGAAATTGAATTTCTTGCCTTATTTAAAATATATGAAAATCTTTCAGGTTCTCGCTTCGAGTTACTAGTATTTTTATTTATTTATAATTATTAAGAAGAACTTATTTAATTTAATTAAACTGTCACCAGTATCACCTGAGAAGTACGAGTAGTTGTTGAACAATGTAATTATTACATTAATTAGTATTAGTGGCGGTTCCTTAAAAAAAATATATTTTCCCCAGATTTCAAAATTGAAGAGCAGAGAGGAAGAAATCCGAAAAAAAAAATTTCCTTATCTCAAATGAGCGGTGGAGGGGAAGTCAGGAGTCAACTATTTTAAGAATTAAAGTTTTAAGTTGAGGTACTTATACAAACCTGGGAAGCGTGTTGGAGAAAAAACGGTGTAATATCATCATCTACAACATAAATAGAATATTTAATGGTCTAAAACAGACCTAAAATTGAAAAAAACCAATAAGCAATTAATACCTTAAAAAAAAACAACTAAAATTTTTTCGCAATAAAAAAAAAAACAGAATGAGCAGGGGCCGAACCGCCGACCTCATGACTTGGAAGACGACGCCTTAAGCACTCAGCCACCAACCTTTCTGAGGCTACTTACCTAAAGACTTTATAGTTGGAACACGCAACGGATATAGATTTTGCTTTTTAATGCATTTTAATCTAATTTTATTATTAAAAGAATAGATAGAAATATAATTTAAACAAATAAACTGCCAAATCTTTGCAAACTCTTTCGAATATAAATTATTTTGGATAATGTTAAAAAACATTATATCCTCGAATAAAAACGCCAATACTTATCCCTCACGACACGGTTTATTTTTTTTTTAAACTTTACACTCTGCTTACGATAACAAAATGCCATTAGCGAGTTTTAAAGTTTGTAATCCGATAAAATATAAATAAATTTAACACCGAAAAAAGACGACAACATGACGTGATGTGTAGCACGTCATTTTAATGTCATTTATAAGACGTCATTCTGTCGTCGATTTTTGGTGCCCTGACGTCTTTTTGACCAGAATCACCAGATTTTGACGTCATTATAACGTACCCTTGCTACCTGGGTTTCGTCACTCCTCAGTACACTTTTAAGGAAATTACAATTTCCTTCATAAAGAACAGAAAACTCGGCAAGAGAGGTTAAGCGACCATCATAGTCCGTAGGCAGTAAATGATGTAATAAGTGTGGTTTATATGGAAAGTACTTATTTTCTTTTAAGATTCTTTGGCACAACTATAGTGAGGCTCTTATTTATCGCAATGATGAGGCAATGATGAGTGGGGATCATTGTTAACGGTTTGTAAAACTAAAGCCGTATTCTCCTGGGTTCTTGCTGTTGGTATTCTTTCACGTTTCAACTTTTTAAAACTACCATATTGTAATAAGTTGTTAAACAAATTGGAAAAAGTCTTGCGATCGGGTTGTGGTCTGTTTGGAAATTGTAATTGATACATACGTTTGGCTGCTTTTGCATATTTATTGCATTTTCCATAATTTAATAACATATTAACTTTGTCAACATTGGTGTGGGCCATATTTTGGACAAATTTTCGTAACGTATTCTTAAAATGACACGCAAACGAATATTAAACTTCTAACAGTTAATAAATAAACAATTGCAAATTATTCAATTATTTTAATTTAAATTTCTCAATTTAAAGTAATTTCCGGTAAAATCGGAAGTGCTCTGTTAAAAAATTTCCCACCAGTAAATAATTCTCTTATAGCAGGCAAAAAAATTACTAAGAACCCACCTCTGAAAATCAAGAGTAAAAAAGTTACAGCAATTAAAAAATATATATATGTAACACTCAAAAATTAGACAGTAAAATTAAAATAACTCAAAAATTACTGCAGATCTGACTTTTTGGAGTAAGAACAATTTTGTTTAAAATTTAATTCTTAATCGAATGGCATATGTTTGAAACCTTCCTCGATCGAAAAATATTTCCATCTCTGGTGATAATGTTATAATAGTAAATTGTACTTTCTGAAGAAGGCATTAACCATAGAAATCTATTACCGTTTACAGAATAAAAATATACTTCTTAGTTTCTGAAATATCTGCTGTGGGAATGTTAACTGAAACACACTGTATACAGTATCGGAAAGTGTTTCTTTTGGGTACGGCAATAAGAGCAAGCGAGAGCAGCAACTTTTGAAGGGTTACAGTTTGCTTCTGCTAGAGTACTGGTAGACGTCTTTATTGTGGGCGGTCGGTTAATACCGCAATGGCAAACGAAGGACCTTCCGATACTGTATATGGTCAGAAAAACGTCGCTAAATGGCGTCTCTAGGTCTCGGCTGTGACATAATGACGTCATTGGTACGTCATCCCAGAGGTCAAAATAACGTCAGCCTACAGCCTGAGATAGTTGTTGTCTATGATTTGTACTATTCATACTTAAATATAACAATTTACTTACAAATGATTTGCAAAATTAATAGCTTTTCGTCTGCTAATTTTGTTAATATTACATATCGAAATTCCCGGAAAGGGCACCTCTGCCACGGGATAATCTGAAGATTGTAGAGATGTGACTGTTGGATTTTCCATGAAAGAGTACCATAAATTTGTTACTAAGAAGCCAGTCGTGATTAGTAAAAAACAATAGCAACATGTCCACAATATTCTAAAAAGGGAGAACAAAATCAACTTTATCAGAAAATAAAACAGGCCCATTGTTTAATAAACGCAATATTTGTTTTGCGTTGCAAATAGAACTAATCTGGTTAGATTTTCTTACTCTTTTTAATTAGGTATCTGACCACTTCTGCAACAATATTTAATAAATCAAATGAAAGAAACTTCTGTGTTAAATGAATCAGACAAATTAAACATTATGTAGGTAAGTCAACTAGACCTTTTAAAATAAGCCTTGATGAACATAGAAATTATGTCAGAGAAATAGAAACAAAAATTGACGTTCCCGGGAATTCCGGGAATCCAGAGAAATAATAAATTGTACATATTTGCCAAAAAAGACAATTTTTATGTTTCAAACTGTCATCCAAATATTGAATTTTTTTAAAATATGTTTGTTTTCCTTTTTCTTGGCCAAAAAAAATTTCTGACTGTTTCATGATTTATTTATAATTAAATATAAACAACAATAACAGCAGGAAAGAACATAAAAAGTCTTACGAACAAAAATAACAATTATAATTATTATGTATTAGTATGTATTTAACATCCCTTAGAACGCCTTTTCATTCTCACGTGTCCGGGAAATCCCGACTGTTATTTTCCGGGAACGGAGCCTATAAAAACTAACATAATTCGCGGGATTCTCGGGACAGAAACCCTAATCCAATGGACTCTACAAAGATTCTGGAATAAGAATGCAACGGAACTGAAAGGAAATTTAAGAAATCTGCTATTATTTTGTTAAATGAGGATTATTTCCCTCATAAATTATAGACCAATGACATTTCGCGAATTTTTAAATTTCAACCAATGACAACAGTTTTACACGGAATAAACACAAGCTAGCTTTTTTTTTAAATTTACCAGTGAATAAATAACGTCTAGCTTTGAAATCCACATAATTGATTTAATTTACTCTCAGTTGAACTGAAAACAAAATAAAACATATTCCAAATTCAAGAATTATTACACAGGCCCACAAAAAAAAATGTTGTCTGCGCTGGGGTACTGACCATACCTATCCCTTGTATTTTGTGCCGCTGAACACGAATCTGACCTTAGTTTTTCCCCTATACGTCAGGTTTTTTTTTTAACAGCAAATAAATATATAAATATCACGATTCAACACAACTTTTTTTGCTGTTAAAAAAAACCGGACGTGTAGGGGAAAAACTAAGGTCAGATTCGTGTTCAGCGGCTCAAAATACAAGGGATAGGTGTGGTCAGTACCCCCGCGCAGACCACTTTTTTTGGTTGCCACTGTGCCACACTCAGTGTGGTACAATCCCACAAAAAAAAGTCATCTGCGCGGGGGTACTGACCACATCTATCCCTTGTATTTACAGCCGCTGAAGACGAATCTGACCTTAGTTTTTCACCAGCACGTCAGGTTTTTCTTTTAATAGCAAATAAATATATAAATATTAGACTTTTTTGCTTTAAAAAAAAAACCTGACGTATAGGGGAAAAACTAAGGTCAGATTCGTGTTCAGCGGGTCAAAATAGAAGGGATAGGTATGGTCAATACCGCGGCGTAGACAACTTTTTTTTTGTGGGCCTGTGTTATTTTATTTATAATTACTATATACCAACAGTGTATTTATGCAATTTTATCAAAGTATTTTTAATATTAAACTGACACAAACTGTCAGATTTACAATCACGATCGCGTAACAAAAGTCAAATAAGCATCTACCCCGTCCATTTCCATGACTACGAGGCAATAGTAGTTTATAGTCAATGAATGGTTTCTAGAGGGAAATGCCGAGATCACAATTTTTGACTCAAGAGCTGTGTTTGTACTATTTAGGAGGTAAACATACCAAAAGTCCCCGAACATAGGTGGGAGGGGGTGCAGGGGGACATGAAGAAGGTCCCGATTTTTGGTTTTTGCTCATATCTCGAATAAAAAAGTGGCTACATGCAAAATTAAAGCTGACTAAATTTTCTACAATAATGTTTCTATTATTTTTTTTCGTGTCTGTTGTGGTTCAGTAATGAATTGTATATCTTTTGACTTTATTCTTACTTTATTATAAATTGAATAAAAATTTTAATAACCATCGTAGAAAAAAATTTCTTGTAGATATCCATTTCACAGCAGACTGAACTCAGATATCGAATAAAAAATGTCTTTGCATCTGTAAGTGTGTATGTGTGGGTGTATACCGTTTTTTGTAAACACGATAACTTCTGTTAGACTTAAAATATTTAATTACAATTTGGAACCTATCTAAAACAGCATATTATAATAATCCCTGTTGAAATTGGGACATATCTGTAATACATAATCAGAGGCCTACAAACTCTCACTTCATAATAATCTTATTTAAAATACCATGCTCCATATTTTAGCATAACAGATATATCATCTAATTCAAATAAAGTTGGATTGCCTAACATACACCCGGTATAATGCGGTTTATAAACCTTATACCGTTGAGTGAAATAGACTCTTCAATCAACGCTTATACATCTTATTTTTGCATGCTTAAGCAAAAACCTTATTAATATTTTGCTCTGAAATTAAAATAAAACCTATTTTACATATGAGAGTGTAGGCCTCTGGTTATCACCATATATTACTCCAATTAGCATCGAGAATTATAATCCCTCGTAATCAGTTAATCATTTGGTGCAAAAAAGAATATAATTTATGAGAAATAATACAAGCAGAATTTACTTTCCCTCTCTATAGCTGTTTTTTTTTCTCGCAAATATCACGCCATACTCAAGAATACACTGCGAAGGTAAAAAGTGATATTATAAATCATTATTGAATTTGCTTTGGAGTTTCACCTCCATTTTTCATTAAAAACTAAAGTATATGTAAGACTGCCCCAATATTTAGACTAAAACTAATGTCATGACCGAATTCAACCAATCCCGTCATCCCCACCTAAATGTTACCTACCCCAATACTGTTTTACATTATGAAAGGATATCTACTTTATTCATCTGTTAATTTATTTTGGAATTTATGTTTACCTTATCAATATACTTGATCGCTTTTCTACGATGTATTTACACCCACCAATATCGGCATTGTTGCAGAAATAACTAATAAATTCTGGCCGTTCTCTAAGGACAGCCATATTTTTGTTATAACAAATCGAACAATACCTGTGTTCCCGTTCATATGTATGAATATAAATTAATATAATTGAAGTGACACTTTTTATTAAAATTAACGCTAATTTAATGGAATAAATTTTCTCTAAATCATGATTTAACTTATTTGTACAGTGCAAAACCATGTGGATAAACTAAGTAGTGAATATTTCACAGGAAATTGGTTCATAAAATATTAAAAACTTTAGGTGATAGCGTAGTATGTTAAAGATGCAATCAGCTAAATTAATTTACTCATTATGTATTAATAAAAATGTGTGTTTGTAGTCTAGCATAAAATATATACCTAGATATAGATTATTCAGATTACTCTAGAAAAATAAAAGACTGACTATTTATTGATTGACTAAAGCTTTGTGCCCACAAACATAGAGGCAAAACAGGAAGTCTTTACATTCTCATTCAGTTCAAGTAAACAATAATATTAAGGTTTATTTATGATAAAGAATTACACAAACATATAAATATAAATAGAACAGAAATGTGGACTCACATACATACATATTTGTAATATACACAACAAAAAAAAAGTAGGTATGTAAATATAGTTTAAAAACAATTTTTTTTCTATATGAATAATACCGTAAGAAGATTGACACACAGGATACAGGGTGGACCCATTTCAAACTCCTGCGGCCATTTTCGACAATATTTCCATTTTTATCCATTTTGTAGTAATTCTAATCAAACAGTGTACTTTTTGTCACAATAGAGTCAAAAACATCTGTCGAATATTTTATTGTGTTTATCAAAACTAGAGTTTGGGTCCCGGGACGTCTCGTGCCTCGAAGCCCCGGAACTTTTCCCAAATTTAATTGTCTCCTGTCCCGGGACTTTCGGGTCGAGACTCGAGACACGCTTGTAATAATTTTATTTACAAAAGGTCATAATAAGCTTTATTAACTCAGGCTTCTCGCACCCTGTTACTGAAAGCGCCATCTGTTAGTATAACGAGTAATTACTTGATACTCGTACATACGTACGTTTTAAATACAATAAAACTGGCATCTATATAAAACGAGAGAGTATTCTCTTTGTCCGGAGGCATTATTACAAAAATCAGAAACAGATTGTCGGACAAAGCTGTTATGGCACTAAATTTTTTAAAACCCCATTTTATTAAATTAGGAAAAAATACTAATTGATAGTTCATTATAATATTTATATGACTAATGGCTAGGGACTAAATGGTAATTATTGATGATTAGTATGATTACGTTACTAAGTCTGTTTTATGTTTTGTGTTTTATAATTATAAGATATTATTACCAAAAAATGAATCTGTGTATGAGAATTAAAGATACCAATTGTTTAAACTTTAATTAACGTTAGAAATATACGTTAGATACAATTAGAGCTGCAAGACTGTGCTACGGCACAGTTTAACAACTATTGGGCTCAGGCCTCAAGAATGAGACAGTCGAGACTCCTTATGAAGTCGGTCGAGACTCCTCGACTGACTCCACCGTAAAGCGGCTGATTGAGCTCGATAGAAAACGATTGAGACGGATGGTAGACCTGATAACAGGACACTGTTCTCTGCTGTTGAAAGATGATCCTACTTGTAGGATGTGTGGAGTGGAGGATGAAACCATCACTCATATTCCATGCCATTGTGCACCAATAGGAGTGTCAAGGTATAGGTATTTCGGAAAACAGTTTCTTCAGCCGAAGGAACTACGGGATCTACACTGGAAAGGGCAGCTCTCCTTCGTGGAGAGCACTGGTCTTTTCTAGGGGATCCTAAATGTCGTGAATATACAATGAGCCAATAGGCCTGAGTACTCCGGATCTGCTCGCGTTTTCTAATAATAATAACGTTATAAATGTTAATTTGATTTTATGTTCAACAAATGTTGATTTTTATTAAAATGGCGATTTTATTGATACGTCTTGCCAAAAATGAACTCGAAGTCCCTGGACGTCCTGGGACCTTGATCCTGCGATGTCTCGTGTTCCAGGACTTTGAGAATGTCGAGACTTTCCAAACCCTAATCAAAACATTGCCATTCCTCTCCACTCTTCTTATCCTAGTTCCGAATATTACCCTTATTAGAGCAGTATTATTATAGAAGATGCTCGGGGTGAAGCCAATATGCGCAAATATTTTTACCAGAGGCATATTGTCATCGGGGGTATAAGGATGTGTAAATGCAATAAAATGTTCGCTGTCAAGGAGCTGAGTAATGCAGTAGTATTACGCCCACCTGTGTGTTTGTTAATTTACAGGTGCCTGCGCTGACGAGCCGCCATTGGTGTACAAATATTGCAATAGAACGTGCACTTCACCCTTGTAAGAGCTGTAGTCTTTAGACACAAGAAAAAAAAAAACTATTATCCAAATACCCTTTTATAAACTTAAATATGGAAATCGACATAAAAGTACAAATTCTATAAATAACAAACAAATTACTTTATGTCACAACCAACTAAACTATAATTTCCCTCATGTTAAACCAAACACTGATTATTGCTTTTATAATCACCTCATGAACAAATGCTTTTGTGGTATACTTATCTTGCACTTTTTAGGAAACAGGAAAACTCCAGACAGCGGGATACTTCGGTGAATTGCCTCCCAGTGTAATGTATACGTTTATTGAAGCAGTTTCGGGCTTTACTCAGACAAGTTTCATACCAGAGACTTTGCTATGACCTGTGACTGTGAGCTGACTATACCAAACTGTTTTTACTAATATTTCACTGCCTAAAATATTACTCTTTAATCCAATGTAAACAGGGACAAAAAGAAGTCTAAAAGAAAATATTGGGAAATACCAAGAAAAGGAGTCCCACAAGGTTCCATTCTGGGTCCAATTTTATTTTTATTATATACAAACGATTTACCTAATATTGTTAATCATGTAATAAATCTCTTTGCAGATGATAACTCGCTCATCATAAGGGCTAAATCTGAGGAAGAGTTAAAAACAGAAATCAATAGTACAATTAAGACAATGGATAATTGGTACATAGGGAATAACCTGAAGAACAATATTGAAAAAATGCACCTAATGAAATTTACCTTAAGGGCAGAAGATCCTTTTACATTAACTTATGACAACCAAACCCTTACGACTACTCAGCACAATAAGTTCCTAGGTATTGAAATTGACTCACAATTAAATTGGAAAGAACACGTACATTATCTCGCTAGCAAAGTAAGTTCATTTACATATGCGTTACGTGTCATAGCAAATTCCGTAAATCAGGCAGCAGCATTATCGGCATATTATTCGTATGTAAACTCCAGAATAAAATATGGAATCATTTTTTGGGGAAACTCTGTTGACTCATCTAGAATTTTCAAACTCCAAAAATCTTGCGTTAGAAGTATTTTCCACCTAAAAAGAAGAGAGACCTGTAGTCAAATATTTAAAGAGAAAAACATACTTACCGTACCATGTTTGTATATATATGAATGTGCATGCTTCGTCAAAGAACATTACCAAGAATTCTTTAGCAGATATGAAACCAGCCATATGTTTAATACTAGAGGTTGTGCAAGATCAGTGTTACGTCAGCCCCAAACGAATTTCACCCAAGTACAGCGTAATGTAGTAACGCAGGTGATAAAGGTTTACAACAAAATACCACAAGAATATCAGAACCTATCAAGAAAAAATTTTAAAGTAAAGCTGAAAACTTATTTATGTGAAAAGTCATTTTACTGTGTTTCAGAATATTTTACCCATCATTTTGATCCGTCATTGTAAAGTAATGTTTTTATTTAAATGTAACTATTATTTTATATAATTTAAATGTACTATTTTTTATACACTTTTTTTTGTATGTAAAGTAATGTAATGTTTATACCAATTTTTACTTACCAAGACTTCATGTTCTTTTTGACTTGTTCTACACCGTTTTATGGTATTATTGAATAAAGGTTATTATTATTATTATTATTATTAAAATAATAACCAGTCTTAGCATTCTATTAACTATAATTAATAAACATGCCAATTGATAATATTTTTCACTGGGAAATAAAGTAAAACGCTTACCTCCTCGTGCCGATTCACTCTAACATCATAGGAGACGTCTACACATTTATGCAAGATTTTTTTCTATCCAAAAATACAAAATGTTAAAGAGATTTCCTCTTAGTGACACTATAGGTATTTTATCCGTAATTTACGAAATAACTAATTTCAAACTACCATGTGGCCCTTACCTTGTTTTTCTGCACTGTACTTTTGCTAGACTTGACCTTTTTTTTTGCTAATTTTTTTATAATTTATAAAGAGCTCGAACCTAAATAAAACACTCACTAATAGATGTCTCCTAGAGTATCAAAATTTAATATAATTTATAGGCGTCTCAATTTAAGATGCCAGCGCCGAAGTGGAGAACTCGTGAACTAATTATAGGCTTTTTATTTATTTGTGTGGAGAATGCTTATATTGATATTTTTCTGTTTATTGTTATTTTTGGCGTTAAAAATAATAACATTAATAATATATGATCTAAAGGTTTGTAAGATTTTGTTGTAAGTGATTTGCAAGACGTTAATGGCATTATTCAGCAAAATTCATATATTTTTTAGGTTATCTAGTTTTTCCCTTGAAAAGTACAGTTTCTTCGACATAAACGGTGCCTGGCTAGTTAAATATTAATAAACTTAAATATTTCTAAATTTATGTACAGTTGTAGTTTAAATCACTTTTTTTTTCAGGAAACATGAGTGACATTTAGGTTAAGCATATTGCAATGTATGGAACATTTGTAAAGCACTAAAAATGTAAAAATTCTAAGTGTGTGTATGAAGGGGAATATGATTTAAATGCAGGATATATTATTTTGTGTGGTATAACCCATATTCAACACAAAACTTAATAAATAAATGTGTATGCTCTATGTTTACAAACAAGTGTATCAGATTCAAATACCCAAGAAATTAGTGGTACATTGAATATAACTGAAAAGACATTTATTAATTCTTTAAGTAAAATAAATGAAACAGTATTTTGTAAAATATGAAATAGAAATATTCAGGGGTTAAAACATAATAGTGCATGGTGCAATAGTATACATTACTTTTAGATATACTGGAATTACATATATTTACTTATTTCAAAAATTTCACTTACAATGTGTGATTGTCTAGGACATTATTATTGCTACCCGGGCCAAGGTTATTTGCACCAGCTTTTTCCCTCTCAATGCCTGGTTAAAGGTGTCTACATCAAAGAGGGTATGTTTTGAACATTGTCGTGCCAACTCAACTTTCACGAGTTGTCCCTGCAATCTACAAAGGATACCGACTAGGTTGGCTCCAGCAAATTGTAGCCCCTTTAAACGCTATCATATTTTTAATAACTTAGCATCTCAGTTTATCATTTTACTTATTGTTGATATTATCGTACACTAAAGAGACAATGACAGAAAAGCCCATAATTAGTTTTACTATAGACCACCAGGTGGCGTACTCCTTATTTTCAGACGCCTATAGCTTATAGTTCAGGACATTAATTTTATTTTACGTTATATTAAAAATATTGTAACAGTAGAAAACTGCCAACTCTGGTATTTACATAGATTGGACACACCTCCCTGGGGGCGAAAGAATGCAAAGATATTTCCTACTCAAAATAGGTTTATATCACTTAAATTAATCACCCCCGGCGAACACAACTCTACTGCAAAGTACCGGTGCCGCTGATCTTGACATTGATATGACGCAATTCGTTTCTGCGCATAATTTTTGTGAGCATCTTTTCATAATAACACTACTCTACACACACAGTTTCAGGGCATTTTAAACAGTATTATTTATATAAGTCATCTTTCAATATTCAAGTAACTGAATTAATTATTATTATATTATACACACACAATGTTACAAATTAGTAGGTAGCTTCTAAATAAAAAAATATGAGAAAAAGTCCCAATAGACATGGATCTGGAAATCCACATTAATGGAGCTATTATGGAGCCCTTCAAAGTTGTGTGAAAAAAATTTTGATCTCAATTTCTTTTTTATTAACCAACCGATTTTGATTAAGTTTTGGACAGGCATTTTTTAATTAAGCAACTATGAAATGAAAATCACCAATTTGGCTTAAAGTGCCCAGTGGCGAAGGTATCGGGGAGTTATCCACTTTCTTGACCCCCATTTTCTATGCCACTGGAAGATTTAAAAAAAATTGATGATATTTTTGTATTAAACTTCAATTTAGAAGAGAAAAATGCAAAATTGCATTGCATTGCATCACAAAATTTTTATTTGTGGCTTCATTTTTGGATGAAGCCACAAATAAAAATTTTGTGATCATATCAGAATCAAGGGCGGATCTGGACCTTGAGCTTGGGGGAGGTAACACAGCCGCGTGCTGAAAATAACAAAAATGATTTTCCTCGAAAATTGAAACTGATAAGCGGAGGGGGGGGAGAAAATCACAAACAAAATTTATAAACACAACTAAATACACAGAGGCGCAACTAGACGTCATCGGGCCCCAGGGCAAAAAATTGTTAAAACTTTTTTCGTCATCCCAAGGGGAGAAATTCTCAATTACGCCTCTGTAAATACAATATATATTCAAAAATATAAAATAAAATAATAAAAATTATGAAATTTTAAAACGAAAGTTGGTGGTTTACAGAATCTTGGGAGGGAGGTAATTACCACGGGCAATTACCCCCCATAAATCCGCGCTTGATCAGAATGTACTTGATATAACATGTTTAACGCATAGAGTTTCATAGAATTGCTGAGACTGTTAGGTATTAATAAATAGATATCTAATCTAGTGTAAAGAAAGCTTTTCTTAAAGCACCAGATCTTTTCCCAGTTATTCCACGAAATTATTCCAAATACACTATTATCTCCAGAGCCCATTTTGACTTAATGGAGAACTTGGCTAGAGGCAGCATCATACTATTATTGTAACTTTGATGCTGTTAAATTAATACTACAGAGCCCAGGCCCCCCACATGGGCCCCGGTACCAAATTCACTGGTGGACCCAGCGCCTAATGATGAAAAATTTGACAAAAAAATTTTTGTCAAAACCTCTGGCCGCCCCTCGGAAGCCCGAGCCCCTAAACTCAGTATCCATTAGCCCGATAGTATCTATGCAATTAGAAATAGTGTCCAGGCAAATACTCCTAATAACTTACCCATGCACTTACCAGTCAAACAGCATATGCTAGGAATAGTCTATGTAATGAAGCATTATAAGACGACTTTTTTGTAAATATTTCATGCAAAGATTACCCTCTCCCCCCGTTTTCGAGGGTGCTAAACGTGATGCAAGTGGTGGTAGAAGTTTTTGACTGAAACCTTTTATGAATCCCTTTATGTGTTCATATATAAATGGGTCTGGAGAGCGATTTATCGACGGGTTATACTTGAAATAACATGAAAGGAGCTTATAGAGTAAGTGCAGCAGGCCTAGGGGGTTGATTAAACTCAGGGCCGGCCTGACCAAACTCGGCGCCCTAGGCAAACGACTTGAATGGCTCCCCTTTAAACAAAAAAATCGCAACAAAATAAAACAAAAAATGTAAAACAATAATGTAATTTTTAATCAAATAATATACTTGATTCACTCAATAAAGGAGATTGTTTTCACTTTCTTTTGCTGTAATTATAGACTGAAAAATGAAAATTATGTTATAGAACACTAATTAAGCCTACAATTACATAATATTCATTTTCTTTGCCTTGATTTTATCAAAAGTGGAAACAATTTCCTTTAAATCAATTGTTTCAGCTATTAGGCATTTTTTTAATGAGTAACTGATACAATATTTTTAATCAGCATACTTTACAATCCCTATATCCAAAGTTTAGCGACATTTTGTTTTATGGTTTTCGAATTACGGACCTCTTCATATTACATTTTTCAGACATTAAATAATTTTATTAATAGTATTAATACCTTGGAAACGAATTGTTTTTCGAAAGTCTTTCTTCATTTTCTATTTAAAATCACTTTTTCTACCACAAATTGGCATTGATACTTTCAAAGTCGGCAATCCTTAATGCCCAAATAATTTTCAGGGCTGCTTGGTTTAAAATTTTTGGTAATTTTCCAGTAAAAATTCTTGGACTATGAAATTTTATCGATGGCACTGGGTGAGAGAAGAAGTGATTTTAAATAGAAAATGAATAATGACTATTTTCTAAAAACAATTTGTTTCCAAGTTATTAATCATCAGTGATCGGAATTTTGGGTTTAATTTCAGGTGCGTCATTACAAGGATTTATTAAAATATGCATATGCATACATTTCTAGTTGTACATGTATTCTATTATGCCAAAAAAAAAATGAGAAACTCATAAGGTAGGTTCATATTATATTTAATTTTGATTTATTTTGTAAGAGCAAACATTCATTTAATTTTTTGATGTAAAATTTTATATACCTATTTAAACTGAAATTCCGATCATTGTATCTGATCTAAAAGATGTAATTGTAAGGGGGGCGTAATTTGAAAACCATAAATCAAAATGTTAAATTTTGAATATAGGGGCTTTAACGCATGCTGTTCAATAATATAAAATATTGCATCATTTTTCAATAAAAAAATGCCTAATATCTTTTTTTGCAAAATTAGTTATTTAACCCCATGAAACTATTGCCTTCTAAAAGTTTTAAAAATGTAACAAAAAAATATTTTGTATCCAAATGTTTTTACTCTATGGTAGGTTTTTATAATAATTGTTCCATTTTCGAGGTTACGTAATTCAAATTTACTTATTTCTATTTACGTTCGTTCTAAAACTTAACTTAATTGGTCAATTAGAACGTTGCCTTTTAGCACGGCAGTGTTGGAGCGAAAAGGAAAGGACTTGCTATGTGTACTTTGTGCAAAACGCACACGTCTTACTGCTCTCTCGAATTTTTGTATACAGTAGTGATATTTTGAAATATTGAGTCGATGCCAATGTAAGGTAGAAGAGAAGTTGACAAATAATATGCTGAAAAGAAACAGATTTAACCTATGCTGTTGCCACTTTTCTCTTTAGCTACTTTTAGTCGTTGGCGGAACTCTTAACATGCTGAAGTGCCTGGCATCAATGTTAATATATCGCTTTCTTTTACGTACATTATTTTGCTATTATTATAGGGATCGAGCCAAAATATTTCTACTAGTATAGAAGAAACAATTGTTATTAGTCCCTTTTGCCTCTTCTTTCGTGCTGTATATTTTGAGTCTAGATCTGTTAAAAACAAGTACCTGTGTAACCTATACGAAACATTATTGTCATTGCTTGCCATTTTGTCAAGTTAATGAACAATAGTTTCACCTGGTCCTTCGTTATTTTAGATAGACCCCTTTCTTTCGTGCTGTGTATTTTGAGTCTAGATCTGTTAGAAAACAAGTACCTCTGTAGCCTATACGAAACATTATTGTCATTGCTTGCCATTTTGTCAAGTTAATGGTCCTTTTTGTGATTAACTACATTACAATAATGATTTATTGCAGATATGGTAAATTTGGTATTAAATAATATGAACTACAAAAACTATTTTCTTGACTTGTGTAAACTCTAGTTTCCTAGCACCAATAAATAATCCACTGCATTTAGTGAAAAATGAGCCGCATCTTCAGACCAATTCATACAAAAGCAAATGTTGGTTTTCCAGGTAGGTTCTGGTGTCCTTAATAAGGTCTCAAAAGTCCCCGAAGTGGGAATGTAAGGATAAAATTTGGCAACGCTGTAAAGGGCTAAAATCGTGCTCGGAAACGAATTTTTCGAGATATCTCGATTTTCATTGCCTCTACGACAAAAATACATTAGGTCAAAAAGAAATCTATGGAAATTCACTATAAAAAAGGTAGAGAGTCTTTTTTTCGTTTTCGCAATAGTTTTCTTGAAAAATTATATTTGCCAAGCATATGTTAATTATGTGCAAAATCATTTTAGCTCGAACTCTATTATTGTTTTTGATGGTTATGAAAATATTAGCAACAGTGTGAAGGCTATAAAGCAGCTTCGCCGGTCCTCAAAAGCTTCATCTGTTGACATTTACTTTGATGAGCAGATGGTTGCAACTGTAAGCCAAGAGAAGCTCCTTTCCAATAATAAAAATAAAACCAGATTGATTTCGATGTTGACAGAAAAGTTTGAGGCAAATAATTATATTGTTAGACATGCTGAAGATGATGCTGACATTTTGATAGTCGAAACAGCGCTTGAGGAATCATGTAAAAACTACGGTTGTGGTTGGGGAAGATATGGATCTTCTTATAATTTTAACTGCCCGTACATCTATTAATAAAGAAATTTTTCTTCTCAAACCAGGCAGAGGGAAGGTCTAACGAAAAATGTATTCTTCACGAAGCTGTGATCACGATAAAGATATTCGAGATCACATATTGTTTTTGCACGCATTCTCTGGGTGTGACACTACATCTGCTCTGTTTAATAAAGGCAAGACTGCAGCTTTGAAAGTGATGAAAAAACCGCAGGACTTGAAATTTAGCTGAAGTTTTCAGCAAGACTGGTACTTCTCCTGACATAGTTACTTCGAATGGGATAAAATTTTTCCTCGCAATCTATAACGCTCCAGTTAAAGAAGTTTCCATCGATAACTATCGGTATTCTTGCTTTATTAAAGCTGTGAGCAACAGCAAACCAGTGAAATTGAATTCATTACCACCCACTCATGACGCAGCTCAACAGCATCTATTTCGTGTTTATTTTCAAGTACAGAAATAGTTGGGTAATGTATTGAATCCTAAAGAGTGGGGATGGATGTTGAAAGATACCATATTGTGGCCAAAAACAACATCCCAACTTCCTGCGCCTGATTGCCTTCTGAAGATGATTTTCTGCAACTGTACGAAAGGTTGTGGACCATTGTGTGGCCGTCGGAGGTTGGGACTTAATTGCTCACCAGTTTGCGGCAACTGCCATGAAATCTTGCTTGAATGCTGAACCGATTGAAAACTCGTCAGAAATACAAGCCGTATCGATGAATCGATGGATTTATAGAAGGAGAAAACGGACAAGAAGGAAATTATTGATTTGACAACATTTTAATAAGTATGACAGTCGTGGATTAGGCCTACCGGGGAAACCACATAAAAAAACGCGCCTAGTACTCAACCTCGAGGGTGGTGTGGAATAGAGTACTTAAATTATCCATAATATCCCGTAAGTTCAAATTCAATGCAAGATTTTCAAGAAAACTACTGCGTATACGAAAAAAAGACCCTCTATCTTTTTTATAGAGAATTTCCATAGCTTTCTTTTTGGCCTAATGTATTTTTGTCTTAGAGGCAATGAAAACCGAGATATCTCGAAAAATTCGTTTCTGAGCACGATTTTAGCCCTTTACAGCGTTGCCAAATTTTATCCTTACACTCCCACTTCGGGGACTTTTGAGACTTTATTAAGGACACCCGAACCTACCTGGAAAACCATTTGCTTTTGTATGAATTGGTCTGAAGAAAAATCCTAAATGCAGTGGATTATTAATCATCTTTCTTTATTTCTTTCCAGAGATAAGTAAAGGAAACTTTCTGTTGAAAGTTCCCAGGAAATTTTTGGTAGTTTCCGGAACGAAATTTTGATAAAAGAGAGATGGGTAAAGGAAACCTTCCATATGAAAGTTTCCAGAACAAAGTTTTGATAAAAATGAAAATTTCCAATAAAATACTTGAATATTCCGGAAGTTTCCAAAGGAAACTTTCTTTGAAATTTTGGAAATGAGACATTCATTTTTATCAAAATTTCGTTCCGGAAACTTTCAAATGGAAAGTTTCCTTTACCCATCTGTTTATTTCTACTATCAATGGTAGCAATGGAAGGAAAGTGGGAGACATTTTAGATGCAATCTAACAATTGTTATTTATTTTAAAATCGAATAAATAATTGAAAAATTATATACAAAACCACATTTAGTAATCGTTATACAAAGTTTTTAATCACCTTTGCCAGTGGTCAACTGTACATTTAGAAAAACTTTAAAAGCCAAATAAATATACTTAAATTTTAATGGCCCTGCTATCTAACTTCTATTCATCCTGTTACCCCATCCTCTTCTGTGATCATCTTTATATTCGTCTTTAGCCCTCATCCGAGCAATGTACTCATCATCGTCTTCCTCCAACAGTTTCTCCTTCTCCTCTTCTTCTTTCTCATCCTGGTCAAGTGAAATACCAGCCAATGCTGCTTCCTGTAAACTCATTGGGCTAGTTTTTTTCTTATTCGGATCTGGGAAAATACCATCTGCAATCCTTTTGTCGTAAAATTCTTGTACCTAGATGAAAAATGTGTCATGAGCTGGTTGAATATATTTTCATGAAGTAAAATGAAAATATATTCAACCAGCTCATGGATAAAGCTTGTCACCGTTGTGGGCCATTTAGCAGAAAATTAGACATTTACAAAGATATTTATTGAATATAGGTTATTAATGATCAAAGATCAGTTGATCAAATGTTAATCAATCCGTTAGGTCCAATAACAATTTTGTTTGGGACTAATGTTTATGTACAGTGCATAAACACGTTCTTATTCAGTTAAATTGAAGAACTGTTCACAAAAAACAGGATCCAGTTGAGAACCATAACAGATCTTCTGAAGGGACATATTCCCACTAAGAACTACCTGCATTTAATCGGAAAGTTTGCTGGCGACCTTAACTGCAGACTGTGCGATAAGGTACCAGAAACTGTAGAACATATTATACATGACTGCGAGGCGTTTATCTGCAGAAGATATATCTATGGGCAAACACAAACAGACCCGGAAACCATCAAAACTCGTGTATTTTCAGACCTGTATCACCTTGTCAGTGATACAGGAATATAAAAATAAACAGTGTAAACTAAAACAGGGAGAGCACAATAAGCCCAGGAGGCTGCAGTGCCCTCGGAGTATTCTTTACAAACGAGTCCTAGGTGGAGGGGTTTTAGTCAGTTAAAGGCTGACACTCAGACCCATTCCAGTGGGATGGGCAGCCTGTGTGGGTTTCCCCTCCTCGAAAAAAAAAAGAAAAAAAACGACTGACTTTCATCAGAAAATTTTAAAATCTATAAATCTTTTGAAAACTTCGTTTTGAAAATTAACAGCAGTGAATCATTTTTTCATAAAATTAAAATAAATAAACTTGTTTTTTCTGTAACAGTCTGGGACCCCATTAAACGAATATAATATAATAATTGTAATAGGCATAATTACTGTCATTGTAGGTAATGACGGATATCCTGCTCCATAAACAGCTTTCTGTATTTCATCCTTTGTTATGATTATTGGCTTTAAGGGTGGTGGAGGAGGCCGTTTGGGCTGTGGCTTGTCATCCTTTTTCATGTTGGCCATATGTTCTAAAATGGGTTTCTCCATATTAATGCTGTTCAGTTCATCGATAGCTTCATAGATGCAGAGTTTAATCATTGTAAGAAAATAGCTTCTTTTTATTTCTTCGTCGACATGTTCATTTTCCATGTTGGCCTTTAAATCTTCTAATTTAGATTTGAGTTCCTTGTGTTCTTTATACCTACAATATTCAAAAAGTATGTATCTTTTCCCTTAATTATATCTACTCTATTCCAAGGTAGCGCAGTATCATTTTTAAATAATAGTTCTCTACTGCACTACCTTGGAATAGAGTAGATATAATTAAGGGAAAAGATACACTAGCAACCGGTAGTGTTCGTTAAACATTGATAGTCTATCGTCAGTAATTTACTTTCGGAAGCTTGTGTTAGTTTTCGTGATAGTACAGCGATCGTTTTTTTTATGAAACCTTACAATGTGAAATATTCGAGGCCAAACAGTGGTTCACAATGTTGGCAAACTTCAAATCATTTATGATGAAAATATGAGAATAATCAAATAGATTGGCAGCATATGTGAACTGTGAATCCCATGTGAAGCTCTTTCGGAAATGGTACCTGTTTTAACCCGATTCTAACCTGCACTGTCCACTGTCCCATATCTGTTTCTAATGAAAACATTGATATATTTATTTATAAACCTTCTAAACACTTTTTTATCGTCGACTGATGTTTTTAAATTTTTTTTACGATCGATTTGAAAAAAAAATTTGTTTCACCCTGCATAATATTATTTGTGTAATTTGTTCTACATTAATAACTATCAATAGTTATTGAATGTTTCTATAAATATATCAATAACTTTCGATGTTTTACGAACGTGAAATTTTAAATATTAACCAATGACAGCAGTTTTATACTGGATAATAATTCGCATGAATCGACCAGAAATCGTCGTATATAATAAAAAGGAGATATCCAGTTTGCTGATAGATGTATCCAAAAAATTTCTTATTTGAAATGATTAATTCACACTGTTAGAAAGGCAGCTCAGTAAATGAACCAGTCTGCATCAGGAAAATAAAATAGGACGCAAAACTGTTCATGACATTTGACCACTTTGGTCTCGACAATGGTCGTAGTACCAATCCTTGTGGGACGCCTACATTGCAGTTAAGTGTTGCAGATTTTACATTAAGTTCCAGATTATACCTCCTTCCTCTTAGATAACCACTCAGGCCACTCGTGAGGCACACCCCCCACACCATATTATTCCAATTTGTATAACAGAATATCATGGTCTACGAGGTCAAATGCCTTGCTGAGATCGAGGAACAGACCAATTGCTTCATCACCAGCATCCAAGCAATCATACAAGTGATTCACAAAAGATGTGACTGCATCGGCAGTTGAGAGTCCTTGTCAAAAGTCAAACTGTTGAAGTGTGAAAAAAAAATAAATTGAAGCTAGCTTTTGCTAAAATTTAATGGCAATTAAACTGAACTTTTACATGAGCTTTATTTATTTCATTAAACTCAATAGTTTAGAATAAAAAGAAAACATGTTTAGTAGAAATCTGTTCTTATCACTTTCATTTTTGGTAAACTTTGTTATCTTTGCTATTAAAAGAGGTACAATACCAGTTTCAGTGACGAGATCTTGATAGGCGAAGTCAAGCACGCCGAGCAAGTCCATCACTTGGATGGGTGATCGTATCTCATCTCACCGTACTGGTTAAGTGGTAGAGTAGCATTGGCTAAACTTCGCCTAGACGTTAATATAAATAAGGCATAAAAAAAAAAAAGAAAAAAGAGAGAAGTATATGAAGGTATATGTTAATTTGTAAAATAATCTTGAACTCTGCTCTTGAACACAATCTCCACCTTAGGTCTTGGGCTTTTAATGTGAATTATTAAATTTCGAACATTTTCTAAGCAATATTATGCAAAAACTGCTACTCAGTTTACCTGGCAAAATTCATAGTTCTCAATATAACCTATAAATAAACTATTTTTTTTTTGCCGAATATCATTTGGTATCAGATTATACTGTTTACCAGAATCACACGATACAAACTTACATGCATAAATATACCTTTACCTTTGTATTTTATTTGCTCTGGTATTTACAGCCATTTCTAATTGTTCAAACTCAGTTTTTTCCTTGTGAGGTGGTTCGTCATCTTTATTCGTGTCTTTATCCCCAAACTGATAATTGCTTAATCCATAATCATTACAGCGACTCAGAAAATCTTTAAAATAAACTTCAGCAACATCGACTATATCTTTTCTTTCTCCAGAGGTTAATTTTAAACTAAGGGAACCTAAAAGAGCCGGCAAGAGGAAGTATTGGAGATCATTTGTTGCTACTTCTTCAATTCCTTCATTTTTACTGAAAACGTCAGACAGAGAGACTAATCGAGTGGCTTGTTCAAAAATTTTCATGGTTTTCTTAACGTTCATCTAATAAATATCAATCAGTTAAAAATGTTATAATCACATATTCAGTAGACAAAAAATATGAACAAAATGTACCTGTATCTCAGGGCTATTTGTTGGTTGATCGCTATTTAGTATATTATTGTAACGATCCATGCCACTTTTAAATATTGATGAAAGAGTCTCGACGTCATTTTCGGTGGACTCATTATTATTACTAGCCATTTTTTTCTATTTTAAATTTTGTATAACAAATCTTGCACTTGACAATGAGCTTTGTTAACGAAATATTTCACGGTATATTTAATTCCAGGTTAGTTTATTTCAGTTGTCACTTGTAGAGATGGTTCGAAAGAACAGTTAGCTCGTACCTGTTCCGAAAGAACAGGTACGAGCTAACTGCTAATCTGCGGAACCGTTCTCAGATTTAATAAATATCAGTTCCGACTCCGCTGAACTGTTAAGAGTTTGAGCGGAGCACTGGGCAGATGATAACGTTGAGCCTTCCTGACTTGCGGACTTTTTGGTATTGGTGGTGGTAGTATTTGTGTGTGATGTATTTAATAATAAATTCTCTTTAATTAGTGTAACACTAGTATTACAAAAATGTGGGGCTAGAATTTTCCAATTCGGGCAGTTTTAGGAATAGTTTGAAGCACTAAGGTGAATATTTTGACTTATTTCCATGTAATAAAATGGACTGAAGAAATGGAAAAACTTAAAAATGAAATACTCATGATTCTAAATCACATTACAAAACAAATTAACTTTACATTAATTTATAAGACACATATCATCGACACCCTATACCCTTGGGGCTCTTTTTCACTGGCCGACACGATACCGGTACGATACCGACAATGTCGTACCGATACTGAAGAATAATACGGCGCCGACAAAACGGTATCGTATCGACAAGTGAAAAAGAGTTCCATATAATTTTATACGTTTGTGCTGCCCCGATATCGTTTTATCGGTGTCGTTGACGACAAATCGGTATCGTGTCGGCAAGTGAAAAAGAGCCCTTATATCCGGAGTTCAAAGACTAGCTCATATCGGTTTTGGTATACAGGACGTATTTTGCATTGACCGCTTTCTTTTTCCACAGCTTTGAGCCCTGGAGGTTTAAAAATCAAAACAGTGATTGGTGCATAATTGACAGTTGTCAGTTTTCAACCTTCAGCATTCAGTATTCTTGTTTTAAAAAACTCAGAGCTCGAAGCACTTGAAAAGAAAGCGGTCATTATAGACCACGGAACAGGTATACTTTTTTACCCGGAACAGTTCGACCTATTCCAAAAAAAAATCCACTCTGTACATCGACCTCGTTGACTCAGTATCATCTCTAGTCACTTCGTCACTTGTCAAAAACGTTCCAGTACCAATGGAAGTCAATGCTACCAACAGCGAAATTAACAATTATCTTTAATTTTTAATAATAAAAACATAATAGGTATTATGGTTACATCTCCAGTGTAACTTCCTTTTCTTTCTATTTCTTAATTAGAAGTCGATTAAACAAACAATAATGTATAAATGAAAAATTATTTATCATTGAAATTCCAGCAACTTTCTGAACTTTCATCTAAATTTATAGAACTAAATATCCCTAAAACAAGTAGAAATCTAACCTTGACCTTGACCTTGTCTGAAAAAGCGATGAGCAAATATTTGATCTGATTGTGAATTTTATCTGTTTTGTTTTCTTTGTAAACGGAAGTAAATAGTTTTGAATTTTTGAATTTGTACGTAAACTTTGGGATTTTACTATTTTCTTTCTAAAATGGCATCTCTAAAACCAAGAGGTGCAAATGGCAAAATTCTATTAGATCAGTGCACAAAAGAACTGTTTTTACAGAATATTATCGAATCCAGAAAATCTCAGGGAGAGAGTGTAGAAAATTATAAATTTGACAAATCGCGTTGTAGATTGTTGTCGAAAAATGAAGAAATAATAGATGGTTCAAACGGTATCCTTTATTGGATGAGCAGAGATTGTAGAGTTCAAGATAATTGGGCTATGCTTTTTGCTCAACGTTTAGCATTTAAGCAAAAATCACCTTTGTATGTTTGCTTCATTTGTAAAGACGCACATAATTTGTATCCCACTAAAAGGCAATTTAAATTCTTGCTAGAGGGTAGGTAGTTTTTTTTTTCTACCTAATTTGCACAATTGTAAATTTCAACTTGGTAAATTAAACAAATACCTATTTTTAGGATTAAAAATAGTTCAAAGGGAATGTAATGATTTAAATATTGGGTTTTATTTATTGAATAGTTCATCAAAGGACTTGGCAAAAATAATTGTTGATAATAATATTGGCGGAGTCGTTTGTGATTTTAATCCTTTAAGGGAATCCAAAGACATGCAGAAATTACTTTTAAAAAATTTACCCAAGAGTATTCCAGTTGTACAGGTGAGAAAGTGTATTGTTCATTACGTATCATGAAAAAATATTAACTGCAAAGTTTAGGTAAGTAGTTATTTGACGTGCAGAAATTACTTTTCAAAAATTTACCCAAGAGTATTCCAGTTGTACAGGTGAGAAAAGTGTATTGTTCATTACGTATTATGAAAAAATATTAACTGCAAAGTTTAGGTATAGTTATTTGTTCAACACCCTATAAGAAAAATTCCAACAAACCCTTTTATTTTTTTATTGGAGCTTTGGCACATCCCTATACAATTGTATGCATATTCCGTGAAAATACAAAAATATCCATTATAAAAAAATAGCTGTACCTACCCTGTCAAAAAAATCTCATCAATCCGTATTGAAAATTATCAAAAATTAATAAGTATCTATGGGAACCTATATGGTCAATAAGTTTCTATAAGAGTTAGGTAAAGTTGCTGTTGAAATTGTTATCAGTTTATATCCGCATTGACCAGCAAAATGAGTCAAGCCATATCCATTTGTTAATCCAAACATTTACTTATACCATATCAATGAGAATTTATGAGCACAGTATCTAATGTAATTCGTGCGGCTTTCCGTGATTAAAAGACAAGTGTTTCTTTAAGAAACGAGCTGCATTAGGTTAGAACAGTTTGGATTTGCAATTGAAGATTACAAATGATAATGTTTGAATAGGGATTTATGAGATCAGTTTCTATGAGTATTAATGTTTTTTTTCAGTTAAATATTAAATGTGTTTTCATTTGTTTGAATGGGTAAAAAGAAAGGTCAGTTTTTAACTGCAATTACAAATACAAGTTTAATCGCTTCGAATGGGATTATATGCGATCAATTTCTAAAAGTATTTATGCTGTTTTCCGAATATAGTTATGATGAGGTTTAATCAGTAACAAATTGTTAACTATTTGTTATGATATGGTCGGAAATTCCAAGTACACATTTAGTATTCCTTCAAGAGGATTGATGAGAGCAGTTTCTACGAGTATCTATTTGTTTTGTTCCTATAGTAAATTATATAAGTCTTTATCAGTACAGATTCGGATTTAATTTAAATATGAAAATTATATCAGAATAAAGCAACCAAATATTTTAAACAGTATCTATTTGTAAATCCAAACATTTACTTATACTATCTCAATGAGAATTTATGAGAACAGTATCTAATGTAAAACGTGCGGCTTTCCGTGGTTAAATGGCAAGAGTTTCTATAAGAAACGAGCTGCATTAGGTTAGAACAGTTTTGATTTGCAATTGAAGATTCAAAATTATAATGTTTGAATAGGGATTTATGAGATCAGTTTCTATGAGTATTAATGTTTTTTTTTCAGTAATATATTAAATGTGTTTTCATTTGTTTGAATAGGTAAAAGAAAGGTCAGTTTTCAACTGCAATTACAAATACAAGTTTAATCACTTCGAATGGGGTTAGATGCGATCAGTTTCTCAAAGTATTTATGCTGTTTTCCGGATATAATTGTGAAGAGGTTTAATCAGTAACAAATTGTTCACTACATGTTATGATATGGTCGGAAATTCCAAGTACACATTTGGTATTCCTTCAAGAGGATTGATGAGAGCAGTTTCTACGAGTATCTATTTATTGTTCCTCTAGTAAATTATATGTCTTTATCAGTAAAGATTCGGATCTAATTTAAATATGAAAATTTATATCAGAATAAAGCAACCAAATATTTTAAACAGTATCTATTTGTAAATCCAGACATTTACTTATACTATCTCAATGAGAATTTATGAGAACAGTATCTAATGTAAAACGTGCGGCTTTTCGTGGTTAAATGGCAAGTGTTTCTATAAGAAACGAGCTGCATTAGGTTAGAACAGTTTTGATTTGCAATTGAAGATTACAAATTATAATGTTTAAATAGGGATTTATGAGATCAGTTTCTATGAGTATTAATGTTTTTTTTCAGTAATATATTAAATGTGTTTTCGTTTGTTTGAATGGGTAAAAAGGAAGGCCAGTTTTGAACTGCAATTACAAATATAAGTTTAATCACTTCGAATGGGGTTATATGCGATCAATTTCTAACAGTATTTATGCTGTTTTCCGAATATAATTGTGATGAGGTTTGATCCGTAACAAATTGTTCACTACATGTTACGATATGGTCGGAAATTCCAGGTACATATTTAGTATTCCTTCAAGAGGATTAATGAGAGCAGTTTCTACGAGTATTTATTTGTTGTTCCTACAGTAAATTATATAAGTCTTTATCAGTATGCATTCGGATCTAATTTAAATACAAAAATCATATCAGAATGAAACCCCAAATATTTTAAACAGTGTCCACCTGTAAATCCAAGATAATATTATAATGAGAATCCATCACAACAGTATCTAATGTAACGTGTGCGGTTTTCCGTGGCTAAATTTTAAAATTATTTGCAATAAATAAGCTTTAACGGATTCGAACAGTTTTGCATTTCCAGATGAATAGTTTTAATTGTTAGGGATCTATGAGGTCAGTGTAATGTTTTTTTTTTCAATAAAATGTGTTTTTATTGGAAAATAAACATTACACAAAGACACTGATCTCATAGATCCCTATTTAACAATTAAAACTATTCATCTGGAATTGCAAATTAAGACTGTTCAAATCCGTTAAAGCTATTTATTAAAAATACTTTTAAAATTTAGCCACGGAAAGCCGCACGCGTTACATTAGATACTGTTCTGATTGGTTCTCATTAAAATATATCTTTAAATGTTTGGATTTACAAGTGGATACTGTTTAAAATATTTGGTTGTGTCATTCTGATATAATTTTTGTATTTAAAGTAGATCCGAATGCATACTGATAAAGACAAATTTTCTATTGGAACAACAAATACATACTCATAGAAACTGCTATCATCAATCCTTTCGAAGGAATACTAAATATGTACCTGGAATTTCCGACCATATCGTAACATGTGGTGAACAATTTGTTACTGATCAAACCTCATCACAATTATATTCGGAAAACAGCATAAATACTGTTAGAAACTGATCGCATATAACCCCATTCGAAGTGATTAAACTTGTATTTGTAATTGCAGTTGAAAACTGACCTTTCTTTTTACCCATTCAAACAAATGAAAACACATTTAATATACTTATTACTGAAAAAAAACATTAATACTCATAGAAACTGATCTCATAAATCCCTATTCAAACATTATAATTTGTAATCTTCAATTGCAAATCAAAACTGCTCTAACCTAATGCAGCTCGTTTCTTATAGAAACTCTTGCCATTTAACCACGGAAAGCCGCATGTTTTACATTAGATACTGTTCTCATAAATTCTCATTGAGATAGTATAAGTAAATGTCTGGATTTACATATAGATACTATTTAAAATATTTAGTTGCTTTATTCTGATATAATTTTCATATTTAAATTAGATCCGAATGCATACTGATTAAGACTTATATAATTTACTATTGGCACAACAAATACATACTCGTAGAAATTGCTATCATCAATCCTTTCGAAGTAATACTAAATATGTACCTGGAATTTCCACACGTAACATGTAGTGAACAATTTGTTACTGATCAAACCTCATCACAATTATATTCGGAAAACAGCATAAATACTGTTAGAAATTGATCGCATATAATCCCATTCGAAGTGGTTAAACTTATATTTGTAATTGAAGTTGAAAACTGACCTTTCTTTTTACCCATTCAAACAAATGAAAACCCATTTAATATATTACTGGAAAAAAAAACATTAATACTCATAGAAACTGATCTCATAAATCCCTATTCAAACATTATAATTTGTAATCTTCAATTGCAAATCAAAACTGTTCTAACCAAATGCAGCTCGTTTCATATAGAAACTCTTGCCATTTAACCACGGAAAACCGCACGTTTTACATTAGATACTGTCCTCATAAATTCTCATTGAGATAGTATAAGTAAATGTCTGGATTTACAAATAGATTCTGTTTAAAATATTTTGTTGCTTTATTCTGATATAATTTTCATATTTAAATTAGATCCGAATGCATACTGATAAAGACTTATATAATTTACTATTGGTACAACAAATACATACTCGTAGAAGCTGCTATTATCAATCCTTTCGAAGTAATACTAAATATGTACCTGGAATTTCCGACCATATCGTAACATGTAGTGAACAATTTGTTACTGATCAAACCTCATCACAATTATATTCGGAAAACAGTATAGATACTGTTAGAAATTGATCGCATATAACCCCATTCGAAGTGATTAAATTTGTATTTGTAATTTCAGTTGAAAACTGACCTTTCTTTTTACCCATTCAAACATATGAAAACACATTTAATATATTACTGAAAAAAAAACATTAATAATCATAAAAACTGATCTCATAAATCCCTATTCAAACATTATAATTTGTAATCTTCAATTGCAAATCAAAACTGTTCTAACCTAATGCAGCTCGTTTCTTATAGAAACACTTGCCATTTAACCACGGAAAGCCGTACGTTTTACATTAGATACTGTTCTCATAAATTCTCATTGAGATAGTATAAGTAAATGTAAAGACTTATATAATTTACTAGAGGAACAACAAATAGATACTCGTAGAAACTGCTCTCATCAATCCTTTTGAAGGAATACTAAATGTGTACTTGGAATTTCCGACCATATCATAACAAGTAGTGAACAATTTGTTACTGATTAAACCTCATCACAATTATATTCGGAAAACAGCATAAATACTTTTAGAAATTAATCGCATATAACCCCATTCAAAGTGATTAAACTTGGTATTTGTAATTGCAGTTGAAAACTGACCTTTCTTTTTACCCATTCAAACAAATGAAAACACATTTAATATATTACTGAAAAAAAACATTAATACTCATAGAAACTGATCTCATAAATCCCCATTATAATTAGTAATCTTCAATTGCAAGTCAACCTAATGCAGCTCTTTTCTTATAGAAACACTTGCCATTTAACCACGGAAAGCCGCACGTTTTACCTTAGATACTGTTCTCATAAATTCTCATTGATGTGGTATAAATAAATGTTTGCTGCTCCATTCTGGTAGAAACTGATAGAAATTTCAGCAGCAACTTTACTCCAGGCTCCAGTAGAGGGAGCTGTATACGTGTAGCTAGTTCATATCTAATCTAATGTGACCTAAGGAACTGAAGTGTGTTTCTTAAATTAAAAACAAAGCAGTCTCTTTCACTGCTAACTCATTCATTGCTTCTAGGCTAGAACAAGAACACCGAGGAAATAAGGACTTTGCAGAGTTTTGTGTTTACCACATTATTAGTATTTCTATTTGAAATATGCCATTTAAACTGTACATTTGTCGGCATGCATATCCAAATTAATACTAATAAAAAAGCAAAATGGAAGTTTACAATAAAAATACATCTGTAAAATATACAATTGAAACTGTACATTTGTTGACATGTATATCCACATTAATACTAATAAAAAACAATGTTGAAATTTACAATAAAAACATGTTGATAAATGGTGTGTTACATACGATAGATACTGGAAAAAGGACGGACTGGAACTCTTATGATATTACTTATAGAAAAGTTTAGAATCTCTTTAAAGTTGTATCTGTAATTCCATATGTTTACAGATATAAGGGCAAGGGTGCATTTGCAGACACTAAACTGTAGATTTGTTGTATATTTCATATAAGTACTCATGAAAGGGCAACATGATAATTCCAAATAGCTCATTCGGAATTACTGTTTCATAACCGATTTAAAACTTAATAAAACAGATAAAATCCTGTCTGTATAATACTAATATAACTTATAGGAACGATAAAACCGCATCACTTTTTTTTTATAAGTTTCTATGTGGAATTTTTGGCAGGGTATACATACCTACGTACCAAAGAAAATTATGTATGTTTCTTTGTTTATTGTTTAAATTTAAATGTACCTATTTATAAGGTAGACGCTCACAATATAGTACCTTCCTGGGAAACATCAGATAAGCAAGAAGGAATGGCAAAATTTATCAGAGGTAAAATTACAAAAAGACTGCCTGAGTATCTGATCGGATTTCCTGATGTATGTAGGCACAAGTATTCTGGGAAATTACACACAGACCAAAACATCGAAAATATAGATGATGCATATAAAATATATACACCAACATGGGAGGTAGCAGAAGTCAATTGGGGTGATGGTCCTGGACCAACTGCCGGTCTAGGGATGTTACATTCTTTCATTCAGAAACGTCTAAAGTTTTATGGTGTTAACAGCAACGATCCTTCAAAGGATAACACATCAAAATTGTCTCCTTGGTTACACTTTGGTAAGTTGCCTTTGGTAGTGCTGAAATTGCATTAAATGCTGGCATTGAAAAAAAAATGTTATCAATAAATACGCTTGTTGCACGAAATATAATTTTAGCATTTTTAGAATCTTTACCTACTTAATACAAAACATTGTTTTTTCTCTTACAAACGGAATTCAACATTAAAGTTTGAATAAATCCATTAGGTGCGCAAACAACGCGTGGCATTATGTAACAGAAGATGCCACAGCGCTAACCCACATTTTAAATTAATTCCATTTGTGTAATAGCTTGATAGTGGAGTGAAATAGACCATAAAAGTATCTCCGATCTCGAGAAGAAAAAAATCAGCGTAGAACCAGAGCAGACCTTATAGTTTTTATAAAGTGAACAATTTTACATAAGAAATGGGTATTTACGATATTTTTTTGTGGTACAGATATTGTTTATATTTCGAAAAGACTTGAGAAATTGATTTATTATAAAAATCGTGTTTTTTAACATTTACACTGCCATATCTTCAAATCTAATTGAGCTATCGATCTGATTTTTTTTTAAATTCAAAGACTCATGTACTCATATTTTGACTAAGCGACAAACTTTTTTATTTTTGCAAATTTTCATTTACATGCAGCGAAGCAGTTGATGCCAAGACAGGAGAAGTTTTTGAAAAAAATTTTTTTCATCTAGGACTTATAGTTTAAAATGCCAGGAATCCGATCATGTAATTCAATACTTCGTCAGTATTAGCTAGAAGAGTAGTTGTTTTGATTGGTTTTCCAATAATGAGCGTTTTAAAGTGTTTTCCTAAGTAGTATATTAGCGTGACCCGATTAAGGTACCAATATACAGAAAGTAGATAATTTCATATTAAATAAAAAAGGTGTGAATGACTAAATGTAAATGAATGATATAAGTATTTTCAATTTTTTTTTTTTTTTTTTCTTTAAAATGCTAAGAATCCTATCATGTAATTCAATACTTCGTCAGTATTAGCTAGAAGAGTAGTTGTTTTGATTGGTTCTCCAATAATGAGTGTTTTAAAGTATTTACCTAACTAGTATATTAGCGTGCCCAGATTAGGGCAACAATATATAGAAAGTAGGTATTTTCATAATAAATAAAAAAGTGTGAGTTGTGATTTGCATAATACCTAAATAATATTCTCTAATTAGGACTTATAGTATTTTATTTATGAATATTTTTGTGATGCAGTAGCATATGGCATACACCCGGCAGGCGTACGGGGTAAATTATCCAATTGACCTTTGAAATAACCTTTTTCAGTCGCGTTTAAAACAATTTAAACCCTTTTAAATATGGTATATTAAATACACACTATAATTTAATGTCACGGACCGAATACAACTAAATAATTTTAAGAAATAACCGCAAACTGTACGAATTATATGTCCGAATCATTGCACTCGCAGAGATACTCTGTTAGATGACGTCAAGTCCAATATGATTGTGTTCTCAGATTTGCCCCTTTTCCTGGATATAACTCAGTGATTTAAATACTTTCCAGTTAGAAATTATGAAAACAGATTTGATAATTGCTAATGTTTAGTAACACTATATTAATATAAATTAATTTAAAATATACGGCACATGCAACCAGTCTATTCTCTGTGTTTTAAATTAAATAATTACAATATTAGTAATTTTCACGATGCTACTCAAGCATTCAATGATTATTTTATGAACTCTATATGTCTGTAAATGGGCAGGCTGCCTCTGAAATTCGTGAAAAGTCATTCTTCTTATTTCCTATTACAGCTCATGAAGTTCATTCAATATTAATGAAAATATCCAACAAGCATTCTGCAGGCTATGATGAGATACCCTGTTCGCTTCTAATCAAAGTTGCTGATCACATCACTAATTGTATCACCTCGCTTATTAATTTTTTATTCCAGGACGGTATGTTTCCAACACTTAAAAAAAAACGCTTATTGTTCCAATTTACAAAAAATGTGATATATCACAGATCTTAAACTATAGAGGAATTGCTCTACTCTCAGCTCTCTCTAAATTATATGAAAATGCCTTTCATATTAGGCTTTCAAAATTTCTGGAAACAGAAAATCTTGTCAATTAACCAGTTCGGTGTTAGGAGCAAATTATCAACTCAGGACGCGATTTTGGCAGTCTACAATTATATTCTGCAGAGTTTTGAATGCAAAAACAAAATAGCATGTATTCTATTTGATCTAAAACATGCGTTTGACATGGTCAACACTGATTTACTATTGAACAAACTTTATAATTATGGCATAAGTGGACCCACCCTACTTTGGCTCTCCTCTTATTTGCAAGGTCGGAGCCAAGAAGTTATTTTGAGAACTAATATTGTCACTTACAAGTCACTGCTCAAAGCGATCCAAGTAGGAGGGGGAGCGTATTAGGCCCCCTTTTATTTATTATTTTCATTAATGATATCTTCTCTTATTTCCCATGTATCTCTCTTTGCAGATGATGCGTTAATAGCTGTGAGTTCAGACAATTTTAATGATCTGAGTAACACTGCAAACGATGTTATTCATATTATGATAAATTACTGTCGGTATACAGGGTTTATCCTTAATGATCTCAAAACTGATCTCATTCTGTTCACTCCAAGAAAATTGAATGAAAGTATATTAGTAAAAATAAACAGTAAGAGTATTCAACAGAGCTCACAAGTTAAATTTCTTGGCTTATGTATAGACTTGCATTTACCGTGGAGTAACCAGATTGATGTCATACTGAAGAAATTATCAACTTCTTGCTTTGTCTTATGGCAGCTCAGAAATTATGTTTCAACTGACGTTTTAATAACATATTATTATGCTTATGTCTACTCCACATTGAACTACGGTATCTTATGTTGGGGAAATTGTACAAGAGTCAATGAAGTTTTAGTTCTCCAAAAAAGAATCCTAAGAACAATGACATTCAAAAGCTTTAGATACTCCTGCAGAGACCTATTTAAGCAACTAAACCTCCTAACTATAACGAATATATACATCCTAAATTGTGTTTGCTATGTTAAATTACATCCTGATCAGTTTACACTCACCAGAGACCTAAATTCGCCCTACAGTTTTAGACCTACACTTAGTATGAAAATACCGAGACATAGTTTGTCTGCATCAGCAAATGGGCCGTTGATCATGGCCGTTAAAATATTCAATAAATTACCAACCTCTTTGAAGTCCTTACCTACTTTTAATTTATTTAAATCGGGTGTTCGTAATATGCTCCAGAAACATAGTTTTACTCTATTGGTGAATTTTTAAATTGTGACAATTTTGTCTTATGATTGTACGTTTGCATTTTTGTATTGACTTGTATTTTGCTGTTTTATACTATATTATATTATTTTGTCCTTCTTAATTACTGTTAAACCTGTAATTCTCTATTTTTTGCTTGTATTTTTATTAACTATTTTTGCAACAATATTCTACACTTGTATCTACAAGTCTTATGAAAATAAAGTCTATTATTATTATTATAATACTGCAATTATATATTTTTGTCTGGTGAGGTATTTTTAAAGAACTATTTTTTTATAACTTTTGCAAAGAAGTTTGAAATAAAAATTTAAAAAAATTTACTTAGTACTCTACAAGTTTGTAATTAAGCATACATATTCTCAAATCCAATCAATAGCTAATGGGATTTAAAAAAAAAACTATTTTTATAACTTTTCGCGAGCTGTAGCAGCTCATAAACTGTCTAGTTCAATAAAATCAGACAGAAATTTAGTGCTCTGCAAGATTGCTAGTTGACATTTTAATGCACGATCAACAGTTTATGAAATAATTTGCTAGAACTAGTTTTTGCAAACTCTCATGCCCTCTGTAGCTCGTAAACGGTTAGTTCTACAAAAATGAGGGAATTTAGTGCTGAAGAAAAAAGTCATTACCTTTTTTATTGCAACATGAACGGTTCACGAGATATTTACTGAACTTTTCACAAAGATTGCAGCTAATACAATAAGTATATTACTCACTTCCGTGATCATTTTTAGTAGTGGATTTCCACGAAATTTTTTACAGAAACCATTATTAATCACATTATTTATCCTTTCATATCTTCCTTATCTAATATAACCACCTTATTACCTTCATCGACTTCAAGTAAAAGCATTCTCGCTCACCACCATTTGATAATTTTTGTTTTGTGGGTTTTGATTTTTTTCCATTATTAACAATATTTGAAGATATTTGTCTTTTGCATGCCTCTCTGACCAATCCCTTAAAAGAAACAGGTAGGTGCTGAAATGAAGTTTCAACATTTGCTACGATTTCTTCTAAAACACCGTCAGAGGAAAGTAGTGCAAATTTTAAACCCTTTTTAATGTGTCTTTTAATGTGTCTTAGGATTTTTCTTATTTGATGAAGTTATAAATTAATTGCAATATTTTATATTTATTAAATTCTTGTACAACTGTAGTTTCTGTTTGTTCCTTTCAGTAAGGTCTGTTTCGGAAACTATAATTCATGAGCTGAGTATTTCCCCGTTTGCAAATTTGGCATTCTACTATACGACAATAACTAGGTGACATTGTCAAATTTAATTTTTTTAAAGAGATGGTAGACAATGTCAGTATGACAAGGCAATCGAAGGAAATAAGTATTGCTTATACGCTCTGCTAGCTCCGCGTCACTTGAGTTATGCAAGAGGCCTATAGAAAATTTAATTTTTCTAAAACGTTATAAATTTATAATTCGGAATTTAAAAATTTTCAGGCCAAATTTCTGCTCAGAGATGTGCCTTAGAAGTAAAAAGTGTTGAATCTCTGTACAAAGAACAATGTGAGAAATACCTAGAGGAGTTAATTGTTCGGAAAGAACTGTCAGACAACTATTGCCTATACAATGACAATTATGACAATATGAATGGAGCAGCCAATTGGGCCCAAATAACTTTAAGAGCTCATGAGTAAGTATTTTATTGTTTTTTCTAATATTGAAATTGTTTTTTATTCAAATTGTAAGAGAATTTTGAGATAAGTTTATATGGAAGTATATTTTACAGATAAAAAACTTCTTTTCACTTCTAGTAAATAAAATAATGAATTACTATCATAACGTAAAGCTAAAAATTAGTTCATCAGTTCTAATACTCTCAGAAATATTAAACCAGTTAAAACATAAATACTAAGCTGTTGAAACTAGATCCGGCCAATAAATAATTTATAACATACTTATATTCTACTAGAAATGACAAAAGGACTTGGATATACACTAGAGAGCAGCTAGAGAAAGCCGAAACACACGACGAAATGTGGAATGCTGCCCAGCTACAAGCCGTCCAAGAAGGAAAAATTCATGGTTACATGAGGATGTACTGGTGTAAGAAGATCTTAGAAGGGACCGAATCACCTGAAAAAGCTATTGAATATAGCATATGGCTTAATGACACCTTCTGCCTAGACGGTACTGATCCTAATGGATATGTAGGTGAGTTATTAGCATATCCCTTTCCCCCCTCCCCCCAATCTCTCAGCCAATTTTCTCTATTTTAATGGAATATTGAAAGCTTCTTTGTGTTGATTGACACCTATTTGATGCCGAATCTGTACACCACTTGATTTCAGCGCTGGTAAAACATCTCAACATTAGAAAAAACTGAACCCAATTTTTTTTATTTGCAAACATTCCTCCAATGAAAGTGTTTCTGAATTAGTCGCAGACCATTTATATGACCAGAAAATTTCTCTTGCGCCTTGTTACATTTATAGGTTCATTATCTTTTAACTCATGATTTATCATTTAATTTAAAATAACTTACATTAGGCATCGATAAAGGTAGTAAATTTTTTGTCATCTGATAAATTGAACAATCGTTTATAGTTTGCTTAATTGATATTTGAAATACAGGGTGTAATCAGTTTCATGTCATTAAAAAAAACTGTTAATGGGGACCGACTAGACAAACAAAAAACCTTTATGACTTTTCCCCCTAGGGGCACTTTGAAACAAAACTGACCTAGGTCAAAAATTTGAATATTTGAGAACCACTGCCCTTCTGGGTCAATGGACGTGTAATTCCCTTTAAATTGTCATAAAAAAGTGCAAAGATTACCGACCGACTCGTTCTCGCCGACACGCGGCGGCCCGCAGTTTCAAAGCAAAGAAGGACGGCACCTTTGATGACCGCCTCAAGGTAAATAATTCGTTATCTCTTTTTGCAGAACTGCAAGCAAATGATGGGAATAGAGGTTTAAACACAGCATTTCTTTACATGTGTGTTTTTTTAATTTAGAACAAAATATTGGAGCTTTTATTGTTGTTTATAATTTTTCAGATTTAAATGTGATTTATTAACATTTGTAACCTAAATGAGTGTTCTGGGTTAAAAGCTTAAAAAATTAGAAATTATTGCTTGACATTGGGAAATAAAGAGTTAGACTTCTGAGATACGATAACAGAAAACAATTATGTGTATTTGAAGTTAGAAAAAATCTGAGTTATTTAACGAATTGCCGATCAGGTATCGAAAACTAAAATTATTCAATAAATCTAGAACTTACCAATAAATTTGTTGATTTACATAAATTGTTCGAAATAGCTTCCATTTGCATCAATACACTTTTCGGCACATTGAACTAAGGACATACACACTCCGTTCAACACATTTGGTAGATTAGGATCATTTTTTATGGTTTCTATGCACATTAAAATACCACACTAAACTATCAACTAACGTTGTCAATAAAGAAAATAAAAATAAAAACTTGGTCCAAAATCCAAATAGCAACACAAAAAGAACGAACAAGTAATGTCTGTACGTAATCAAGAACTTTACGACTTGAACGGTAAGTCAATAAAATAAATCTTAACTGTAAATACGTGGCCCAAATTTCAAAAAGAACAAAAACAACGAACGGGTTCGACGTGTGTACTTAACGAAGTGCCCACAGAAACTAAAATATTGCACAAGGGAGAGTACAGTTTTCTTCAGATCTACTAAGCACTCAGAAAACGTCGACGTCTTTCACCTTTACATTACCTTACCTACTTTTAAAAGGGCATAAAAAAGTGTGATTATCAACTTGTGTCCTCGTCGACGCGCAGTCTCTAGCAAAGGAGCGCGACACTTTGAAAGGGCCGTATTAGTGTATTTGATGGTTAGAGGCGCCGACATACGCGAAGATAAAAGCCTATCTCAACAGTTCTCAAACAATATTATTGAAAATTTTCGAATTTTTTTTTCTTTTTCTAAAACTATGGGTTTTAGACCCCATGTTATATAAGGTTTTTTTGTTCATTTAGTCGTTCCCCACCACCAGTTTTGTTTAATGGCATGAAACTGATTACAGCCTGTATAATTTCTATAATTTTATTAGGAATCATGTGGTCGATTTGTGGTATCCATGATCAAGGATGGAAAGAACGAGAAATATTTGGAAAAATACGGTACATGGTAGATTACAGTTTGCAGAGAAAATATGATATGGATGCCTATTGTGCAAGGTTTGGTCGCAAAATATCCAAAGATACCAAAAAAGATAGCAATAAAACTGGGAAGCCAAAGAGGAACATCGAGCAGCCTGAAAAAAAGAACAGGGTGAAGCTTAAGAAAACATAATTTTTTTTTCATCGTGTGTCCGAAGGCTGTGGAAAAGTATATTTTTAACATTTAAATTATATTTATATACAGATATTTTGTCACCAACTAAATTGTATCGGCCAGATTATTTGTCTTAAAAATGATAAATACAGTGTCCGTCATAAAGTTGGCTACAGATAGCGACACGACTAGACCTTTTTTAAAATTAATTTCTAGCAAAGTGTCTATTTCACAAATGTTTAATTAGTTTTGACACAAACATGTAATTTAGTTGAATAAAGTTATTTCCAAGTAAAAAAAGAATTTATGATTTTTGACTAATGGTATGGGTAAAAATTTGAATTTTCTTTTTCTCAGATCTGGTTCAAAATGATATATGGATTGGATTCCTCGTTGGATTCTAAGCACTTTTTCTTAATAATATTTTTCGATATCTTGTCAATTTGATCCATTTTTCGGTACCACTGTCAACTATTTTTTGCATTCTCGCCAAACCGGTGATCACATGACCAAAATGTATTTTCTGGTTGTCGGACATACATAAGTTAACCCTCAATAGAGTTTTTTAGATATCTGAGTAATACAAATTTTTCCCATATCTAGCCAATCAAATGTTCATCAATGCTCATAATCAAATACTCTTCCCTTTTGTTGCGAAAAGTATTAAACTTATTGTAAATATAATGCAAGTTTAATGGGGAAAAGCATAAATCAAACAAATGTATAGATTTTCTTAATAGTTCAACATGTAACTGTCGTAAAAAGACACTAAATAAAAACAGCTGTCTAAGGAATCACTACTTCCACATCTAGATTTTTTATCCAAGTTTTTTACAACGAAAAAAATTTTGATACTATATTTGCACTCCACTATGAGGAAATAATTGTTCATAGAACTTTAATAATATAATACACACCCTCAGAAACCCATAAAACGATATGCAACACGGTAGTGGGAGTTGTAGAGAGCTCCCCGCCTACAACTCCTGATTTCAAAAAAATTTTGAGGCCTTTGGTTTTTACTAAATCACAATTTCATTTTTTTTACTCCTCCCTTTAATGTTGGGGTGGAGGTGGCTGAGCCCTTAGCTTCTCGTACATACACTAAATCCCAATTTTATGGACACTTACTTGCTTTACCTATTTACTCCCATTTACCCCCCAACCTTTTACCAGAATAAGATCAAAATATAATCCAGTTTCAGATCTCGTTATGATACAAATGTGCACCAAATTTCAAATCAATATCATGAACGGTTCCAGAGTAATTGTGGACACAAAAAATTTATAGACCAACCAAATTTTTTTTTTGCACAATCTTTAAATCTAAGTTTCATGACATTTTCAGCCTATTTGCGCAAAAAATTCGATTTTTTTTTACCGTTACTATACTTCCTCTTCACTACATGGATGTGGAAGCAAAATCACCAAAAGCTGTTTTTAACTTTAAAAAATCTACACATCCATTTGCAATAATAATAATAATAATAATAATAATTATTAGTCCTTTTCAATACAACAGTAGATACCCAAATAGAGCATAGGACATGTCAGCAGTATAAAATGGTAAAAATGGTGAAAAATACAATACTTTGCAGATTTTAATTATATTATAATAAACATTTTTTTGTATATATGTAGCTATAGCCTTGACCTCAAAACGTGTGATGTAGTTGTGTTATTTTCACAGAGCTGGAAGAGGTCTTTGTTTTCCGTTATAAACTTTACAGCTTCTATAACGAGGACAGAATTTAATGTATTCTTTCTTTGACAAGCACTGATTCATGGGCGCAGCCAGGAGGGGAGCCATGCCCCCCCCCCCAAGCCGTCTTCCATGAGCCAAAAAATAAAAAAGCATAATCCTTATCAGTACAAAGCAGTATCTAAATTATCCCTTGAAATAAATATTTTGTAATTAATGCCAATATTATCTAGTAGAGGAATACACATCCGTTTTCAACCATTTTCTGAAAAATTTTCCTCATTCTCTGGGGAGGTCGGTTCTATTGGCAATAGCTTTTTTCCCTCATTGGGAAGTTTCCCAAAAATAGATTTTTCTTGGGAGGGTTAAAATGAAAAAACGGTTTTTTTTCGTTTTAACCCTCAGGAAAAAATCCATTTTTGGGAAAATTCTCGATGAGGGAAAAATCTATTGCCATCTCTGAGTTATACTATTATTATATATTTTTAATTTTATGAAATGTATATTTTTATTAAATATTACCGGGTTGCTACTTGTACACTTTACTTTGTTTTTATTCTGTGTTAGTTCAAACAATACGTCCTTGTTGGAGACAGTATTTATAAAAAATCACTGGATTTCAGTTAAAATTTTACCTACTAGATCTGCAATTAATTTACAGTAAGTTTTTTTTTCTCTGTTGCTATGAGGCTCCCAGCAAACATTTTTTTAGCTCCAATTCGACTTGGTAAAAGAGGAATTTACTTGTTAAGGTAATTATGACGTAAAATTGACTGGAAAAATACACTTCCGATAAATTACCAATTGTCTTAGTTTAGATTTCAGTTTATGTAAATAATACCAATTAATTTACCTCCTGCACAATTTTCCTTGAAAGTAAATTTAACGAAAGCAGCGAGTGAAAAACTACTAAAAAAAAATCTACCAAAAATGACCTGAAGGATAAATTTCCAATAGGGTCGAAATAGGTAATATAATTAGGTAGTATTTACCTTTTTAGCGACTAAAAATATTCCTAAGAGTCGAATATCTTACTAGGTAGATGTTGTAAATCCTACGTATAGCAACCTATCTGATCACTTTTATTATACGCCTTTGAAGTAATAGGTCGACAAAGTTGATAAATTCTACCTAGCTTATCTACCTGACTTCAACCATTAAGTCAATTACCTTTTGTAGTTACATTTTCAAAGGCAGTTAACTGTAAGGTTAAAGGTTAAATTAGCTCAAGATGCCATATTTTCTTAGCACAGTTGGAGTATAATTCCAAATTAGAATTTTAAAAATGAGTGTGTATGGAAACAAACTCAAACTGATGAAAAGGTAAAGAAAATACATAATTATACCTGTAAACTCATATTTAACAAGTATAGCATACTTTCGGCTCAAATTATTGCTATAATTTTTTTATTTGGCAATAGGAATTTTCTTATTGATGAATATTTTGGAGGGGCATTGTTATTTTACGAAGTACAGCTGCTATTGTACACAAGAAAATTTTCGTCGCATTGATTTCAACAAGCGAGAACTGCAAATACTTCACTTATAAATTGGATTTATTTTAGTTACCGACATTCATCTTGTATGATTATGGTGAGTTAGGTATCTCTTCAAATTTGTAGGCGACTGATAACAATATTTCGACTACTTATAGAGAAAAATACCAAGTAAGTATAAAAATCTTATTTTTTTCCTCTTGGTGTCGTTTTCATTTTCTTCCTGTGTGTTATAGTTTACGAGATATTCGCCAGCCAAAATAGATAATTAAAAAAAAAAGTATTAGGTACCTTTAATATTTCTATCAAAGCTGTTTACCGTGGTCTGCTAATAAATCACAGTCACAAAACAATCTTTATTTTACAACACTCGACGTATTTACTAATGTAATATTTTGTCGAAATCCATGCATTTCCTTAAATATACAGTGCGACTCACTTAAAATGAAGATGCCCTTATAACTTTTTTATTTTATTTCCGATTTGAATCAAATTTTACTCAAGTATAGAACAAATTAGGATCTACTTATGACCAGAAAAACATTCGCCTGCTACAAAGGCAAAGTACCAAAATATGCTGTGGTACCAAAATATGCTGAAAAATATTAAAAATTATATTAATGGGTCTTGACGAATTTCACGTATCCACCACAAATTGAGGAAACTGAGGACCCACTTTGCCAGATGAGATTATGTATGAAAAATCCCCCATCCATAACCAAATTAAATTTTGGTGTATTTACAGTTGTGGCGCCAATCCGATATATTTTTTAGAATTTTTAACATTCAAAATGTTTTTATTTTTTCAGCATATTTTGGTACTACAGAAGGCTATGCCTTTGTAGCAGGCGAATGTTTTTCTGGTTATAAGTAGATCCTAATTTGTTCTATACTTGAGTCAAATTTGATTCAAATCGGAAACAAAATAAAAAAGTTATAAGGGCGTCTTCATTTTAAGTGAGTTACTCTGTATATTTAAGGAAATGCATAGATTTTGTCAAAATATTATGTTAGTAAATACGTCGAGTGTTGTAAAATAAAGATTGTTTTGTGACTGTGATTTATTAGCAGACCACCGCTTTGATAGAAATATTCAAGGTACCTAACCCTTTTTTTTTAATTATCTATATTAGCTGGCGAATATCTCGTAAACTATAACACATAGGAAGAAAATGAATATAGACATTCTTGTAGGAAATTTAATTATGTTTTATTTTGCATAGATTACCTTTTTCCATACGACGCATAGTTTCCGAGATATAAGCGAAGACAAAAAATGGGACCTTTAAAGTGCCCCCCTCCCCCCCCCGCTCACCACCTAGGAGTGGGGACTTTTGATATGTTCATCTCCCGACTAGTCCAAACAAAGTTCCAAAGTCAATTTTCTGTCCCTAAAATTTCCCTCTACACCCTATTTTGAGCATTCGTTGCCTGGCCTAAATCTGTCCTTTTTAGGTTAAATATGTTATGGATACACTTTTTCTGCAAAATTTGTATTCTGTTTATTTCCACCGAGTTTCCCCAAAAAATTATTCCTTATTTTACTGTTGAATAGAAATAGGACTGATATACACATACGCACATATTTATACTGATGTTGTTACGTAGGGTACGAAGTTGATAGCACAATGAACTTAGTTTTGGGGCTAGTTCTTCAATATGTTTCTTCCAAGTTAATCTTGAGTCCAGATGCAAGCCAAGAAATTTTACTGACTTTGCATCTTTTAGTACCATTTCACTTCTACATTGATTTCCTCTTCCACATCATATGATGAATGAAACTGCATTATCTCAGTTTTTTCCAGATTCAAGGTGAGTAAATTTTGATCATACCAGTCCTTTAATATGTTGACAGAGGCTAATATTTTGGTCTTCAGCTCCTCAGTTGTTTTTGCAGATAGGATAACAGAGTTGTCATCGGCAAATGCTATTACCTGTCTGGAAGAATATCAGGTAAGTCATTCACGTAAATTATGAACAACAACGGCCCCAACACTAAGCCCCGTGGTATTCCCCTATGTACAGATTTCCATTCAGAACTAACACGTTGACCATTTAGATCAACTGCTTCAATTTTTTGAAGCCTGTCAGTTAAATATGATTTTATAATATTGTAGGCTACGCCTCTAATACCAAGTTTTTCCAATTTGGCCATTAATCTACTATGATCTATCGCGTCAAATGCTTTTGACAAATTAAAAATATACCTTCCATTTTATTGCTTTCGTTAATTGATTTTAAAATTTTATCTATTGCCTGAAAGGCAGCTCGTTCTGTTGATCGTTCTTTTAAATAGGCATTTTGATTTAATGAGAATACATTGTTTTTATGGAGAAATGTTATTAGTCTTTTCGCTAATAATTTTTCAAAAATTTTTGAGATGTTATTTAGGATTGAAATTGATCTATAGTTTTTTATTTCGTTTTTTACTCCTTTTTATATATAGGCCTTACAACAGATCGCCTAAGTCTTCCAGGGAATACTTGGTTGTTTAACATTAAATTGACTATTAGAGGCACAGCGATGTATGTTTTTAGAGATTTTAGCAGTTTTATTGGTATAGCATCTTCTCCTACAGCGTTACTATTTTTTAGATTGTTTATTATTTCTATGATTTCAGACTCGCTTGTTTCCGACAAAAATATGGAACCCGTTAATGTCTTGATGTCTACAGGCACATTAGTTTTATTTGTTTTACATATGTTTATATAAGTCATTCCCAACACATTTACTGAAGAAAGCGCTAGCACCGCACAGCAACAAACTAAAAATAGGGAGACCATGCTACAGTGGAGAACGACAATTGAAAGGATCAGGATCAACAAATGAACACCACTAACAAATCGCAAGGATATATACTCTACCACAATCGGAAACCAAGGAATCAGAAGACTCAGAAAAAAGATGATTCGAAGAAGCAAAAATGCAAAAAGAGGAGCAAAAACATTCCATATTACGACACAACACGGCAACATATTTCACAAGAAGAGTCAGAATAGGCAGAAGTCCAGAACCAAACACACAAAAAAGGGAGTTTTAGTGCTCCCTCACGACACAATGCGGTAACGCATCTCACAAATACCTACACCTCCCATCCCACATTCCTTTACCATGTGTCATGTGGCTCTCGCTGCTGGCAACAAGCATGACCTTAGTCCAACCCAGCGTGGACGTAGCAGACCCAGCTGTATATCTGGGAGTGGCAGCAATGCCTACCGCACGCTGGTAAATCAATCAATCAATCAATTCTATTCGAGGTCTCTATGTTGGTTTCCTGTTCATTTCTAAGTTCATTTATATTCAAATTTTCATTCTTCTTGTTTTCGTTTGTTATATTTTTTATGATTTTCCAGCTGCTTTTGTTTGCAGATTTTTGTATAATATTATCATTTTTCATAATTTTAGCTTTTCTTATGACATTTTTTAGAATATTAGCATATTTGTAGTAATATTCTCTCGTAACAAATCCTTCCTTATATTGACTGTACAAACATTTTTTGTGCTCACATGAAATTCTACCCTAAGGTTATCCAAGGGTTTTTATTGCATTTTGTATTAAGTAGTCTTTCTGGAAAGTATTTGTCCTGTAAATACTGTAAGATATTTAATAAATTATTATATGCTTTATTGACATTGCGACATTTGTAGATTTCATACCATTGATAATTTTTTACCTCATTTATAGTTTCTAATATTTTCATCAGAAAAGAATCGTTTTTTATATTTCAATTCTGTACGTGTGTTTATTCCAGAGTCATATTCTACTGCTATGGTTTGGGCTAGATGATCTGATAGAGAATTCGAAATATTTGTTGCATGCAATAAGTTTACTTTGTTGTTTATTATTATATTATCAATGAGGGAATTTTCTCGTGTTGGGTCAATTATCGTAAAGTTTAAGTTAAAAATGTTCATTAAGTCTTTAAATTTATTTGTACTCGGGTTTATATCTAAAATATTAATGTTAAAATCTCCACAAATGAAAATTTTGTATTTATGTTTACTAACTAAAAAATCTAAAATAGTTTTAAGTGACCACCCCATTTAAGGAGCCACATACTTTCAAACATTATGGAATTCACTAGATACAATTACATGATAAACTATTGTATTATTGTGTGTGAAAATACATTGTTTATATCGCCTAGAACCAATTCTGATTTTAACGCCATAACTACCTCAGAGCCGGGGTCTTCTAATAAATTAAGTTTTAATGTCTTAAACTTTATTGTTTACATATGTATATACAGAGAATAAGGTATTTTGTAAGAGAAATATTTCAACAACTTCGTAAGTGCCAAAAATATAATAAGTTGTAAAACAACCCAAATAATACTAACAAATTGACTTTTTTTTTAAACAAAGAAATTTTATCACCTATTTCGTAAAATAAATACGGTAAAAAGTTAATAATCTTCATAATTGATTTACTTAAGTTAACATTTTTAAAAAATTACTATCTTATCTAGTACTTAATTTTCCATTACTAAATCAATTTACACGATGTAAAAATAAAACTGATATTAACATTAACTGCTCGCTCTCTGTTTCTCTGCATATTTACTCATTCTCGCTTCCAATTCTGGCCTGAAATGCCTGATAAGACCTTGTACCGGCCATGCAGCGCCGTCACCTAAAGCACATATCGAATGCCCTTCAACTTGTTTGCTTATTTCCCACAACATGTCAATTTCATCGGGTTTGGCATTTCCATCAACAAATCTATAAATCATCTTGTTCATCCAATTGACACCTGAAAATAATCACAAATATAAGATCTCGGAACTAACTACATTTTTTGGATCATCAAGTCTTTGGATGGCTAATAACTGAGATATGGAGGGGACCTTTAAAAGTCGGGCACGCTGTAGATTTTTTTAAGGTACTTGTATACTGATAAGAGCGAGTCTAGCGGTGGATTTAATGAATTAAAGTGCGAGAGAGATAGAGTAAAAGGATTTGGCAACACTATTGAATACGATTGTCATTACTGTCATATACTAATCTGCTACAATTAATCTGGCTATATTTCGCTCGCGCCGAGCCGAATTTTCCAACTTCGAATGCAATTGACGATTTGCACGAAAGAAAGTTCGGTAAAAAGTGTCATGGCGCACAGTATAATGGTATCACTGTAATTCACTGCACATGTTGACCAACTCGTCTAATTTCCAAACTTTGCAACAATTAAATACCTATAATATAATAATCATAACATCGTTTTCATTATCTTTAATGTTAAACCTGCTTCCATTGAATATAAATAGTCCTTATTAGGTTGTTTCGTAGTCTACAATATTTAAAAAATGTCGAATTATGCGATTTGTCAAACACTGTTTCCAACTCTCAGTTTACTAGAAGAGTTGGCAGCAGTGTTGACAAATTGCATAATTTGACATTTTTTAAATATTGTAGACTACGAAACAACCTAATAAAGATGATTTATATTCAGTGGAAGTAGGTTTAACATTAAAGATAATGAAAACAATGTTATGATTATTATATTATAGGTATTTAATTGTTGCAAAGTTTGGAAATTAGACGAGTTGGTCAACATGTTTATACTGTGCGCCATGACACTTTTTACCAAACTTTCTTTCGTGCAAATCGTCAATTCACAATGAAGTTTAACTGGAAGTCTTCTTCCTCTTTACGTCGCGACATCATACGGCCCTCCCGCTGGTGTTTTTCAAAAAATATGAACGTGTCAAGATCGCATGTTTTTGTAATTTTTTCATCCCCGAAATGCCAGCTGTTTTTTACTATTTTTCGCAGATATGTCCGAAATGTTTAGAGCTAGCTCGATATAAAAAATTAGGTCAAACAAGTATTTTTCACTGCGAATCCTTTGCTACCATCAGAATTTTAACTTTTCTCTTCGTTACGGAGATATTTACTGAAATGTCGACGATGTAAGGCAAAAAAACGCAAATTTTGTGCTTCAAAAGTTGTCAACTTCTTAATCTTGACTCCTACGCCAAAAGACTATTCTAGCTAATTTAAATAGAATTAAATTTGCTAAAACTCTTTCTTTTATTTTTTGGATTTCGGCAAAAATTAGAGAATTAGAGGGGGCAGAAATTGGGACTTTTCTTTCTTCTGTAAAATTTCGCCATTTTGTCACCGTAATTAATCGGTAATTAATTAAAATCGATCTCATATACGATGTCCACTTAATATCATGTATTACCTAGATACTTTATTTATTTCGGCCCTTCAAAACAAAGATTTCTGACAAAATTGTTTTTTTAAAATTTACATGCATTTTCTATGAAAATGTGAAATTTTCTCCATTTACTCGAATATCTTGATATTCATCGATTTTTCAGAAAAAATTGTAGGTAACAAATCTAAAGAGTATTTATACTAATTTTTAATCTTTTAAAAATTTAAATATTCACGCCATCTTCTTAATATACAACGTTGCCAATCAATTTCAACAGCTGTTTCATTTACACAAATGTTGGTGTTAAAATTGATTAATGTTCTAATAACTTTTATACTAGACGGACGATTTTTTCAGGGTTTTAACAGAGTTAATAAGTAACTACTTAATGTTATGTTAGTTTTTGAAGCATATTTCTCAAAAATTGTGGTAATAAGAGCGAAAATTAACTTGAGCCGATCTCTACTACGTCAAATAAGGCATCTTTGCCTAAAAAAGTCAAACTTTCCGAATCAATTACTCCGAAACTAAACGGACGATTTTATTTTTATTAAAAATTCAAGTGTAAAATCACTTTATTTATTAGTATACCAAATTACATTTAAAACTGTAAAAGTTCATTTTAGTATACAAGTACCTTAAATAAAAAAACTGAAGCACACAGCCACACAAAAAAAAGTGGTCTGGCTTGCGGACCAGACCAATGTATCCTTATGTATTTGGACCTGCTCAAACCGAATCCAAAGTCAGAATTGTCAAATTGCTTCTTTTTTCACCTCCAACCCCAAAAAAACACCCCCCCCCCCCAATCATATCAATTTATCCTTATGTATTTGGACTTTGGAGCCCCTGAAACCGAATCCGAAGTCAGAATTGTCAGATTAGCTCATTTTTCACCCCCAACCCCAAAAAAATAACCCCCCTCACCCCAAAAGTGGTCCGGCCTGCGGACCATACCAGTGTATCCTCATGTATTTGGACTCTCTGAAACCGAATCAGAAGTCAGAATTGTCAGATTCGCTCATTTTTCACCTCTAATCCCAAAAAACACCGAAACAAAAAAAAGTGGACCTAACCAGTGTATCCTTACCAAATACATAAGGATACACTGCTATTGGTAGGTTCCTCCGGACAGACCATTTTTGGGGTAGGTGTTTTTTGGGGGTCAGGGGTGAAAAACAAACCAATCTGACAATTCTGACTTAGGATTCGGTTTCAGAGGGTCAAAATACATAAGGATACACAGGTATGGTCTGCAGGCCAGACCACTTTTTTGGGGTTGGGGGTAAAAAAAGGAGCAATCTGACAATTATTCTGACTTTGGATTTGGTTTCAGCGGATCCAAATAAAAGGATACATTGGTCTGGTCCGCAGGCCAGACCACTTTTCTTTTTGTGTGTGGCTGTGTTATTTAAACAACAAATAATGATAGAAGTAGACTACAAAGTCTTAAGCTTCCATTACTGTCAAGATAATTTTTTTTTTTATGATTTCAAAGGTGACTAGATTTGAAACAAGTAAACTGAAGAGGGCCCTTGCTTTTTTGGCAAGTACAATGATATTTCTGATTATTACTTCAAATTTGTAAATCCTAGACACCTAGATCCGTGTTACCGTGAAAAGTGGGACACATTGTATATCAAATATTAAAAATAATTCAAGGTTTAAATATCAAATTAAAAACGAAACATAATTCAGATACTAAATAATTTAAACATACTAACCTTCTCGACAAGGTGTGCACTGACCACAAGACTCGTGTTTGTAGAACATGATTAACCTAGCGATAGCTTTAACAATGTCAGTTTGTTTGTTCATAACAATAATAGCAGCAGTACCCAAACTAGTTTGAACAGCTACTAAACCATCGAAATCCATAATGGCTTCCTCGCAGGCTCTAAAAATATGAATATATAAATACCTTTTATTGTAACATAATGATCCTATGTAATATTTTTTTTTTCAATGTCTTATTTATATTAACGTCCTGATGAAGTTTAACTGTAGCTGTTCCACTACTCAACCAGGACACGCACACATAGACAACATCACCACACCCATTCTCTGCAACATTGACAGATGGCAACTCGAACTCAGAAGAGGAGAGCGACTAGCCGTGTTGTCTCTCACACAACCGTGGTCTGAGCAACACGTGAGAAAAGCCAGTACACATCCATACCCTAGCTAAGATTCGAACTCAGGACCGTGTGGTTGCAAGCCTAACGCCCTAAGCACTGTGCTACTGAGTCAGTCTCTATTGCAACAAAATAAAAGATACACAGTATGGCTTGGCATATTTTCATGTATACGTAATTGCTAAAAAATATATATATATATATATATATATATATATATATATATATATATATATATATATATATATATATATATATATATACAGTGTGTGTCCCACTTTTAAGAGCCTCCCCCCCACATCCCAAGTATTAGTCATCCGATTTCAACCAAATTTGGACCTGTATCAAAGCCCCTTACTATGTTTTTTTTGAAAAAAAAAAACCAATACAATATTATTAATCGGCATGTCCCCTTATCTAAAGATTAGCAATATTTTGATTTATAGTTTTCAAGTTATAGCCCCCTTAAAATTTCATTTTTCATATGTTAAATAATCAATAACTTGGAAACAAATTGTTTTTCGAAAAACAGTAATTCCTCATTTTCTATTTAAATCCCAATCTTTGATACCAATCCAAATTTGTTTGAAATGGATGACTAATAACTGATATATAGAAGGAGGACTTTTGAAAGTGACCCACACTGTATATCAATTGTAAAAATAGAATAAAAAGAATAGTCAGTCGTTTGCCGATTTTTATGTAATATTTGAATGAGGGAGCAGTATTTTTTTAATCGTCTTACTTATTTAACATCCTAGCTGAGTTACACACATAGAAAACTACACTACAATATCCCCTGCAACATTGCCATCAGCTGAGACTCAAACTCGAGAGAGGGATAACAACAACTAACCGTATTGTCTCACTCAACCTTGATTTAGCCAACTGCTACCGTCGCAGCAACACATTAGAAACACCACTAAACATCCATTTCAGAGTCAGGATTCAAGCCCTAACATGTAAACAGCGAGCCACTGATTCAGATTTACATATGAGCCCCTTAGATGCAAAACGTGACATTTGCAAAATGTGATTTATTGGGGAATCGAAAAAAACCGCTGGTAATTTTGTTTTTCCTACACTGTCAAATTGCTTATTTAACGCTATTAGAAATTGCTAGTAGAATCGCCTGTATCAAAATTATATAAAAGCAAAATAAGCATGTGTGTGGAAATTAGATAATAAAATCTCAAATGTTGGGTTTTGCATCTAACACAATATTACACTGTAAAAAAATTTGTATGATTATGCTTTATTAACACGTTTGCATTTCTCAACATCTCGTTTTCGCTTTCTACTTTTATTTGCACCACATGTCTTTATTTCAATAAAGTCCATAGCAACAGATTCACTTAGTAATTATTAATAACTTAACAGTCACAGTAACAGTGTAAGAATGGAAACTTGTCTTGAATGGATCACAAGCACATGACTACAAACTTGCTATGTGATTGGTCAATGTCCTATTTTGCAACTTACAGACATAATTTTATGGCGCATATAGCACGGAACACAGAGATAATAATAATAATAATAATAATAATAAAAGTGCTTTATTGAATTGACATATACAATTCAACAGGCCATTGACTGAGGTCCTTCAGCCTATACTATAATATATTCAATGTATCAATAATTAACATAGTAGAAATTAAAATAACATTAATTAATGTGAGAAAAAAAAACTGTTTAATTAATTATTTTCCATAATGTTCTTAACGGATGTTTCCATCTTGCTCTGCCATTATGTACTCTTCTAACACATAAGCTGTCAATTAACTCCTTATTATGTTCGTTCCGGGCGAACCTTGTTGATAGATTAGTTAGCCTCTCTTCTATTGGCTGAATATTTGTTAGCTGGTATAGCAGCTGGTTGGGAGGATTGTGTAGAGGAATATTGGGGTGACGGATTTTGGTTATCAAACAAAGGGCACTTGTTTCTGCTATCAAGTTTTTGTATCGCTGGGTTTTTACAGTTTTGGAAGATTACGTGGCCATACTCCAACATGGGTCTGGAGATCGTTTTGTATATCCTACTGGCAGTTTCGATGTTGATTCCTCCTTTTTTATACACTAGGCGTCTAAAGTGTTTTGCTCGTGAACTAATGTTTCTTTTAGTTTGTGCCATATGGCTATTACAGTTGATTTTGTGATCGATGATTAATCCTAGGTATTTGGTGGATGTTTTTGGGTAGAGCGAATTATTGTACATATTGAGCGTTGAGGAGTTCGGGCCAGGGTTGTGATTGAAAATAATAAAAACGGACTTAGCTGGGTTAGGTTTTAGTCTCCATTTGTTAAACCAATTTGTAGTGTGGTGTACCAGGTTTTGTAGACTGAGTTGCTTTTGCGATGGAGGTATTATGAGATATACGGGTTGTATCATCGGCGAACTGGAGTATATAAGCACTGTGTGAAAAATGTTGGTCATCATTGTAGGGGTGGTAGAACACAGAGATATAGAATGAAATTTTATGATTATTTGACTCGTTTTGCATCTGGAAAACATGTTCAGTGGATAGATAATGTAATACAATGCAGATGGCGCACATATCTCGATACTGGCAAAAATGTCACGTCACGTTTTGCATCTAGGGGGCTCAATTGCATAAACAATAATATTTTAGTTCTCATATATTTGAAGACATGAACATTTGCTCTTGGTAACTGAACAATAGTAGTTTACTTACTTCTTTGGAATTAAAGGTGTCGAGGATCCCCCAGGAATGATGGCAAGAAGATTGTCCCATCCTCCAGTTACACCTCCAGCATGGAGTTCAATAAGCTCCTTTAATGGTATGCTCATTTCTTCCTCAACCGTGCAAGGTCTGTTAACATGACCAGATATATTAAATAGTTTTGTTCCCGAGTTACGAGTTCTTCCAAAAGATGCAAACCATGCACCACCTCTGCGACAAATAGCCTGCAAAAGAAAAGAAACAGAAATTTAAATGCAAATAATAATTCAAAAATAATCTATATGAATTAGTAATTTTTTAGTACCATTAATGGGTTAACTCAACGTTAGAACTTAAATTTCTGATTTCTGAAATTAATAATTTACTCCTCAACTTACAGGAGACACAGCGACTGTTTCTACATTAGTTACAGTTGTTGGGCAACCAAAAACGCCAACATCAGCAGGGAAAGGAGGCTTTAGTCTAGGTTTTCCTTGTTTTCCCTCAATTGACTCGATAAGGGCTGTTTCTTCACCACAAATGTAGGCTCCGGCACCTCTGTGCATAAATACATCAAAATCGTATCCAGAGCCACAAGCATTTTTGCCCAAGAATCCTGCTTGGTAAGCCTACAAAAATTAGTATATAAAATTTGAAATACGGATCTACTATTATAGTAGGAATAATGGATCTTTGAACTGACGTCACTAATGCAGGTAGCAATCAAAGATTATCTATAGAATTGTTTTTTTTTTTAATTTCTATAAACTAGTAGTATAGTAAGGGAAGCTTTTAAATCTCATCCCTAAAATGATGTAATGAGTTTCCAAGTTTTTTTCCTTCAACATGCTTCATAAAGTATGTACATAAGAATCTATATTGTCATTTTTCCTGATTTTTTCTTAGGAGACTCCCACCCCTTCTTAGTGGTTGTCGCAAAAAAAAAATAAAAAATTCTCATAATCTGATAAAGAATTAAATTATGACACTTTTTTGCTAAAATGCATATTTTTCGAGAAATTCGAACTGAAAATTGCATTTTTTACCTCCTAAAATCTGTAAAAAAAAGCAGCGCATTTAAAAATTTAAGCGCCATTTTTCTTTAGTCTTATTGCTCTAATTTCTCATTAATTAAAATTTTTTAGCATTTTCAAAATAATTATTTTTCATTCTGTACCTACCCATTTTCAATAATGATCATTTTCATAATTTTTTGAAAAAAATCTGGTTTTTGGAAAATGCTCAGAAAATATTTTTTTATGAAAAATAAAAATAGTAAGAGTACAAAAATTAAGCTTATAAAAAAAAGAATAGTTTTTTTTTTAACTTTCCTACGACAAACTGTTCCAGAGCGTGGCCTACGTAAATGATTCCATCAGGCCACTGCATTAAATTTAATGGCGGCCGTCGGAGTCCTAGCATTACGGTACATACCGAAATCTTTAACCCTTTCTTGAACGTTTCTAATAAAATTAAATGAACAAAAAATGTAAATGTATGCTTAAAAATGATTTACTTTATATAATTAATAATAAAATATATTATAAAAACACAAATAGTTTTCTAAAAATAAACAAATAAACAATTTGTAAATGATTACCCATCAGTATTATACTATAAAATTAAATATATCTATAAAACTAAAATACACACTTGATTGATTATTGATTCAAAATAAAATAAACACTTTTAATAATAGTTAAAACAAAACAAAAAATAATTATTTATTTAAACTCTAACAGCAATAAATTGTGGGTAACAAAAATTTAAAATGCCTCTATAATAATAAGTCACAACAGTTATTGTTATAAATATTAAAAGATCAGTACATACACAAGTATGTACAACATATTTATTTTAAATTTAATTCCTATTACAGAGATTGCAACTTATCAACTTTTCTTTTTTTATCACAGTTTATTTTAATCTCTTTATTGCTAGTATTTTTTTCCGGTAATTGTTAAGAACACCGACTTCTGGAATTTCTCCAATTTTTTTGCATAAATGTGTTCACAGATGTTATATAAACGTTTCTGATAGTTGAAATGTTCCGCTTATTTTGGAAAACTACCCTCTACAATATTGGTATTTTTAATAAAAAAAATTATTGTCCTTACCCTAAATAAAATTATTTAGAGGACAATACACCTACTTACTACTTCCGATATTTCGCATTTTTTTTTTTCGAAACTACCCCCATTGTAGGGGGTAGTTTTCCAAAATAAGCACAACATTTCAACTATCAGAAACGATTACTATAACGTCTGTAAACAGATCTATGCAAAAAAATTGGAGAAATTCAAGAAGTCGGCGTTCTTAACAATGACCTTTTTTCTTATTACACCTCATTTGTTTTTCTTCCCTTATATGATTATTTGTCACTTCAGAATAATTGTTCAACAATATATTAGAAAAGTATGTCAAACAAATACGAATTAGTTGCAGTCTTTGCATATCACAACTATCGCAGGTTTCTGTCTATTTCGTTTCTAATATTTTGTTTTTTTGGACTTTATGTTTAGAAAGTCATTTTCAATCTTTCAGATATCAAACTCTGGATTTGGGTCGTTCATTAAAAATTGTAGGAACAGCATCTTCACAAAGTTTATGGATTTTTCGAAGAAGTGTTAGAAGAGTTCCATCATCTTTTTTGACAGAATCTTCAATAATTAAAAATTGCTTACTAAAATGATTAACACAGATTACTGAATTTTTATTCTGGATAAAATGTTTTCGGTGAATGCTGTGAGACCATTTTTTGCCAGGTTCTTGTCCGACGGAACGCGAAACACAGTAGTATATCGTTGTTTATTGTAATTTGATTTGAATCCTGGCACACAACATCGACGGGGCATTCTTACCTGAGTTTAATTGACATTAATTAATTAAGGGCACTTTCATAATGTTCACAGTATAAATATACATTAATAAATCAAGATCAAATTTCAATAACTGTTATGACTATTAAGTATTAGGAGGTTGAATCTTTATTTATAGTATTTCTCTCCATCTATTTGAATTATTACTATGTTAGGCACATTAAATATTTAAGTAACTCACTTTTCATTCGACTCCAATACAAATTGAAACCCAATTAGTTGACACTAATCCATACTCAACTTCATACTAAATAAATTATACGAAAAAATAAAATATTAATCTTGCAAAATCGCGTGAAATCCACCCGCAGCCCAGTAGCTTTGTAAAACCGAAGGACTCCTTTCGTGACGTCACAGTCGGATTCGAGTGCAATGCGGTGGCCTGATGGAATCATTTACGTAGGCTACGTCCAGAGATAAAGATGGCACTTGAGCGTGTACGCAAGAAAATTATGTACTTAAAATTGAAATATCTCAAAAACTATAAGATTGATAAAAACATGATATTAGAATGAAATGAAGCTTATAAAAAAACGAAGAGTTTGGGTTTTTATTTTTTTTTCCTACGACAAACTGTTCCAGAGATATGACAGATTGAAATACCTAATGTTGAAACTTTTCAGTTTGTACGCGCATTTTAAATATCTAGGTATAGTAGGTGGAGAAACGAGCAATAGTCGTCTATTTTTCGAAGAATACGCAGAAAAACGAGTTGCATTGCACACATGTTTAGAGTGCAGATTAAAAATTTTATTTAATTAGTTTACTTAATTGCGTTAATTTGATTTATTTATAACAATCTATATTTTTAATAAAATTAGACATATTACTATACTCTTTTGTGACCAATTTTAATCCACCATTTTTTTTTTTTTATAAATTTAGACCTCATAATTATATTCAGCATCCTAAAAAACATAAGTATATGGATTTTTGTGAATTTATTCGTAAAATTGGAAGATATTAATTTTTCAGTATTTAACCCTTAATATTTTCGTCTTATAAGTTTTGACCTCACAATCATATTCAGCGACCTCAAAAACATAAGTATATGGATTTTCATTAATTTATTCGTATAATTAAAAAGTTATTAATTTTTCAGTTTTTATTTTAGGGGTGGTTTCCATTTTATAAAGCATATTTCAAAAAAAAAAATGAAATTTCCTTTCATCCTTTTCAGGCTGTGAATTTTACCGCTTTGACTGCTTCGCTGTACTATAGGTACCTATTAATTAGAATTATTTACTCCTTCTCAAGTCAGCCACGTCAGTAACCTTTCAACACAGTCATTTATTTACTTACTGTGATGTTTTCCTTAAGCAAAAAAGTAAAATACCTCTGCAATAGCGACTTGCATATTAGATGCTTCGTTATAAAACTCTCCTCTGATATAAATGTAAGCAGCCTTAGCTCCCATAGCTCTTCCAGCAATGAGACAACCCTCGACAAGTTTATGTGGATCATGTCGCATGATTTCCCTATCTTTACAAGTTCCTGGCTCTCCCTCGTCAGCATTTACTACCAAATATTTGGGCCGTCCGTCACCTGGTTTATTCATAAATGACCATTTCATACCAGAAGGGAAACCAGCTCCACCTCTACCCCGCAGGCCTGATACTTTTACTTCATCTACAGGCAAGTACAACCATTACGACCAATTTTTATGCACTAAATATCACACAAAATAAATATACTTTTTTATATCAAACTTACTTATTATCCAATCTGCCCCCTTGAGCAAAATTTCTTTGGTTTTGTACCAGTCTCCACGCTGCATGGCCCCCTTTAGCCTCCAGTCATGTTTGCCATATAGATTTGTAAAAACTCTGTCTTCGTCTGCTAAAGGTCCAAATTTGGTTTTCGTTTGTGGTGGTGGAGTTCCTGGGGGTGGGCCTTTAGCGGCCCCAGAATAATAAACGACGTGACCATTGCTAATAATTGGTGCAAAGGCTCCTAAGACGAGTAATTAAAAATAATAGTGAATTATATAACAAAAAAGTTGGGTTATGATTGTAATACTTATTTTACAAAGATTTCAACAGTATTAAAAATGTAGAACATATTCAATTATTTAAAATCAACAAAATTATATTTACCAATCTGACTTTTTGCCAAATTTGTTATTCGCACCAGAGTACCTGCCATTTTGACACTGACAGATTACTGACTTCCTCGAACCGCAAACGTCAGATTTTAGATTTTTTTGTTGGTTTTTTTTTACTTTTGTTATGGTTGGTTGCCCTGCAGAGAAGAGTTAAATTGTCGCTTCCTGAAAAAAGAGTGTACTCTGATTTAATTCAGCTACTCATTCCCAGATGACACTAGTAGAGATCTCAAAGCGTGTTCTGTAGTATTGTATCTGTAGTTGCATGGCTTGTTCACTCAATTAGTGATTTATAATCCCAAAATAAAAACAGAATATAGAGATAAAAGATGTCCTGTGTTGACACACAGGAAGGATTATTTATAAACAACAAGTTATAATCCTTGAACACGTATATTGTTTTCTTCAAGTATCGATTTTTTTTAAATTTAAAAACTGATTATATGTCTTGCACCAAAAAATCACCCGATAAGAGTTTAAAAATCTGGGAATTAAGTATATAGGTACCAATAGTATTTTTTTCTGAAATCGATCGGAAATGTCTACATTTTCGGCGCGATTTCAGATCGAAAAATGCACAATTTCAGTGTTTTAGTCCGTTGCTAAGAAACTATCACAAAACAGACCGGAAAAGATCCGTTGCAACAATCAACAAAACTGTACGGGAATGTTCCCGTACGGTTTTTTATGTATATTTTAGATAGTAAATAAATACACACAGACAAACCAACTCACATTAAGATTGCATTTATTAGTAAGCAGTTAGATTGTGATGAAGAAACCCACTAAACAATGCATTATTACTTTAATATAACATCAACGTTGTCAGAAAGTAATTTGTCATACTATTAAATGTTACGTAATGTAACCAACATTACATAAATATTTGCTTAATATTTCGAAATGTAACATTTCTCTGTTACGTTGTTGTAATATAAATATCATATTGCAAGAGAACATTACAAATCTTACTTCCATTTAACATTGCATAACATTACGGATACATTCTTTGTTTGCTGGGAATGTTATGCATTAATACAAATTTCTTAATTTATAATAATATTTATTGTGATTTCAGAAAAAATAGTATGTGTACTTCGGTGTGAAAGCACATTCCCGGACTTCGATGCTTGTTGGCCTCGGCTAGCGCCTCGGCCAACAATTTGCATAGTCGTCCGGGAATGTATTGCTTTCACACCTAAATACACAATATACTATTGTTCCTTAAAAAACAGGAAAACAAGAAATATACCAATGCAATATGTATACCTACGTATTTTTCTATTATTTAGCATTACATCTTTATTGTAATGCTTTTTTGCCTGAATAAAATGATGGATCATTTCGATGCAGTGAATTTGTTTGTAAAACATAATAGGTAATATATTCCTTTTTTAAAAAAGAACGATTAATGAACCACTTTTTAATAGTTCTTAATAAGTTCACCAGTAAATTTTTTAAATCATTTACACACCAGATTGCCACAGTTTAAGTCACCTATTGGCAGTGGCGTAACTAGTGTCGATGAGGCCCGTGTGCAAGATTATCTGGTTGCCCCCTAAACTTTATAAAACAAATAAATTTCGTTAAAATAAAATAATTCAGTTTATTTAACATGAAATAAAAATATATTTTTTTAATGTATACCCTAATAGCACAACATTGTCCTAAAAAAAGTAGTATTACTATGAGAAGATGTCAGCAAAAAATATGCGCAGAAACGAGTTTGTGCGCTCCATCATTCTAAACCAATGAGAAAGAATTACGTGACATTCAATGTCAACACCAGTGACGGCGGTGCCCTGCAGTAGAGCGGCGGCGACGGTAATAATAATAAAACAACTTTATTAGGCAAAGTTTAGTAGAACTTACTATTCTTACATTTCTCCTGAACAAAGATTACTCGTAACAGTTGGCAAGTTTTAATCTACTCCATTTTCACAGTTCCTTGACCACGAAACTTTTATTGCAATTACACATTCCTATACCCCAGATAAAGCTATGCCACTACCCAGACAGCACAATATAATCTTAGAATATTCCTGGAATATTCTCTTGAGAATAAAGAATCATTCTTAGAATAGGCCGTGAATATATAAATTCTCCAGGGAATATTCTTAGAATCGGCCAATGGGAATATCCTACATAAACCTAGATTATTCCTTTAAGAATATTACCAAATTATTCCAAGAATAATCCAGGAATATTCATATGTTTCAAACATATTCACAGCTTTTGCCTTGAATATATATTTATATTCCTGGAATAATCTAGGTTTATATAGGATATTCCCTTAGGCTGGTTTCAGGAATATTCCCGTAAGAATGTATACAGGTCCTCTGGTATACGTGGGTCACTTTTGGTAAAAGCAGAAATAAAACTAATACATCATCAAAACGCACCTGTATGAGGAAAGACACTCGCAATTGTTTACAGCAGCTCCTTCAGCTTGATATCTGATTATCTTACTTTTCGATTTAAATAATTATATAAAAATTAAAATGTAAAATAATAACAGTAATCACCTGAAAACTTTCCACTCCTTGCATATTAGTGCCTTCTTCCTAAAAATTCTAAAAATATGGGAAAATAAAATATTGAAAATATAATATTGCAGAATTATTTATTAAGTATTTAAATAAATATATTTATATTTTGAATCTATCTTAAGACTAATCTTCTTTGTCCGTTTCATTGTTTCTAAAACAAAAGAAAACATTTTATAGGATTTTTATTTAGAATTTAAACTTGTGTATTGAAGAAAGCTAATGGTAAAACCAAGAATCAACTCATATTTTTGTATTTTGTAATCACTTGGAAGTATAGTAGCGCAAAAAAAAATTGAAAAATTTTATTGCTCAAATAGACTTGAATGTCATGAAACGTTGAGATTTTAAGTTTGAGCAAACAAAAATGTACGTCGGTCTGTAACTTTTTTTTATGTGCACAATTACTCTGGAACCGTTTAACATATTGACTTGAATTATATGTATTTCAACGAGGATTATATTCTGATCTTATTTTGTTGAAGGGTTGAGGGGCAAATTGGGTAAATAGAAGTACATAGGTAAATCAAGCAAGAGACCATAAAACTGGTATTTAGTACATATAAGAGAAGCTAATATTTCAAAACATTTTTTGGCATTAGCCGCCCCCCATGATTTAGCGTGTGTACAAGAAGATTCAAAATTTGTTTTTATTTTATCCTCCACCTCCTAAAAAATCAAAATAGAAGGATATTATATCATTTGTTTTAAAAAAAATTGCTAATATGATTTACTGTTTTTGGTGAAAAAACGCTTCGCAGAAGGCCGTGTATGTAAATTAAAACCAAATTAATGTCACCTACACATAGAAATATTGTCATTCTACATAAAAAAAAAAAAATTATTCAAATCGTGCAAAAAATAGAGAGTTACAGGCTCGTTTCTCATTTAAGCAAGTATATATCCGAACCGCAAACAAATATATTATGTTGAATAATTACCTGTAACTGTTGCGAAAAGTGTTGTTTTGGAAAACACTTTTTTGTCTGTGTGTCCGTGTAAACTGTAAAGCTTGGCCAAGTCATCACTCATTACTTTTCACATAAAGCGGCATGAACATTCCTTGTAATTATCGCCACCCAATCTACACATACTATCAATCTAGAAAAAAAAAATACAAACAGGTAATTAATATCTTTTTACAAAAAATAATAGAAAAGATTGATTAAAATGAAACTTGTAATAAAAGTTACTACAAATTATTTGTCTATTGCCTCTAAGCACAGAGGATTATCATTTGCTAGTCACATATTCCAGAAAGTATACCTATGTACCTGAAGTTTCGAACGTTCGGTTGAACGAATTTAAATTGAAAATTTGAAGTTAATCGACTTGGACGTACAATTTTTCTAGTAATATTTGCTGGCAACGATACTATCGTTGCCAACAAATATTACCGTAAAAGTGGTACGCCTAAATCGATTTATAATTTTTATTAATCTTTCATTTTCAAATGAAATTCGTTCAAGTGAACGTTCGAAACTACAGGTACATGGAAGTATAGTAATTTTCTGTGCGACAGCTCTGCTCATCAAAACTAGCGCTACAATTAAAATTTTCGCCAGAATCGCTTTCCAATAAATTACTTTCACTGCCACTATTTGAAACATTACTTCTAACAATATTCTCTAAATGAACACTACTTATTAAGTTCGGGGTGCCTGCAGTAGGTACTATGATTAAAAGTTTGGGAATTATTTTGATTGATGCAATCATAAGTACTAACTTTCTTGTAAATGTGAAGAATTTGTTGGTAAGCTTTGGTTCAACTGTAATAACTGTCTCTGATTTATATCATCAGTATTATGGTCTCATGGAGTTTTAGAGTTCTATTAAGTTATCTATGAAGCTGCGCTAGTACCAGTAGTATTTCTATCCCTTTTTCTTTTCATTTAAGTAATAAAATATACGAGTGACGTAATGCCCTGTTAAATTTTCCCTATAAAAAAGATTAATGTACTTACTTATTGTTCATCGGTCACTAACCTGATAACAAAAATATGGATTGAGCTTTTGTTTAAAACTGGGAATAACATCATTGTATAATATAATCATTATAATCATATTAAATATTTTCTATTAATTGAAATAATTAATAACACGAATATATTTAAGTTACATTTTACAGAAAAAATTAAAAGCTTTTATAAAACGTTGATTTGGTTGAGTAACAATTAATATTATTCTTTCATTCTCAAAGTGTTAGAATATTCTTGACCCAGGAGGGAATATATATATTCCAAAATGAATATTACTATCATATTCATGCTGAATATTCCAGGTATATATTTAAAATTATATTACTAGAATAATCCGTATATTCCAGGATTATACCAGAATTAATCAGAATATATTCATTCTTTTTTGCATAATTACAGAATATTCTTAGAATATACGGTACTGTCTGGGTAGTAAAAATATTCGCGCATTTTGGCTCCGCCCTGGCATCTTCTCATAGTAATACTAGTCTACCCAAGGAACAATTTAAAAGTCATTTGGACTTGAGGAGGTTTTAAGAAAGGTTTGTCAGGGTTAGGAAATAGTCATGTGCTTTATTGATGTTGTAGTTAATGCCTTTTAGGCTTCAAGTATACTTACTCTTAATAGTAAGTTTTAAAGCTAATTGAGGTAACCGTATAGTTTATTGACCGTGAATCTCTACAATCGAATAGCCTGGGCTCGCTGCCCTCTAGCGTCTCGTAGACAAACAGTACTTTCTAGTTACAAACCATTTAATACAATACAGAGTACGAACACAGTAGAGAAAAGACCAGTAGTTTCACTCGCAGCGGTCCCTTTGATATTTGTTGTACTCGATTTTATTTTTTTTAATCCACTGCGCATCTACTGTTTGTATCCCACGCGCATTTCGTCGATAGTGGGGACTGTTCAGAAACGTAAACGTAAACAAAAATAAACATCCGCCCCACCCTATATCATCACTGCCGTCCACTGTCGTCGTGCCGTCCACTGCGCATCGAATAGTTTAAGCCCACGCGCATCGCATGCGCACTGAAAATCTTATACAACTGTTCCGGCTGAGTCGGACTACTGGTCTTTTCTCTACTGTGGTACGAAGTCTGGCAACGAAATAATCAGATAGAAGACGCTCAAAGCTATGCTGTGCTCAGAGAGCACAAGAAAATTACGTGTCATACAGACACTGCAACTTTTGAAAATTAAAGATGAGAGCTTTAATTTCAAATCTAGTGAAATTTTAAGATTTAGTAACTTTTTAAAGCGTTGTCTGATAACTTTTAAAATTTTGATCTGGCAACACTGGTCCTCTCATTATACTATATATTCTAATAATGGTAATGACCTAGAACATTTACTCTAAATGAAGCCCTTTTAGTCTTTTTGTATACTATCACAAATAATCCCTTCCTTACAAAAATGCAAATGCACTTGGCGAAGATCACATGGACTTGATAAAAGCTGTAATAAAACGTTTGGGACGTTGACATTTGATACAAAAAACTTAAAACTTAACCTCAAAATAATTTGTATGTGTGTGTGTTTTAACAATCCTTTTAAAATGGCCACTCTTTTTTATTTTCTTCCACCTTTCCAAAAAAGACTTAATTACACATCAGTAAGTCGTGAAATGCTTTTAATTAACACACACACACACATGCATCAACGACACTTCAGGCAGACATATTGTTTATTATTTTTATAATAAATGTTTTATTGAGGTTTTGGAAAGTGTTTTATGGAATTAAAATTGGCCTTTTAGATTTATAGAGGCCTTTTTTTCTTCATAACAGTTTCATCACAACATTTATCAAGAATGTTTTAAGAGTCTAGTTTTGTAATGGCCTTTAATAAGTACTAATAGGCATTGAACATGTCTAGTTTTAAAGAGGATTTAAAATGCATTTATTGCAAATATGTTAAAACCATAAAGAATAATTTAAAGCCTCTTTAAATCTAAATGGAATTTAAGACGTTCATAAAACTAATTATAGCTTTATGGAGAGTTATGATAAATCCATTACAAATACATATTATCCTAGAAGAGAAACCTAGCTCGGAATTTTCGGTCATTTTAACATGTTAAGAATGGGAAACCGTAATATCATACCATTTCATTTTATATATTTAAAGAACCTAAACTTTTTATGTGCCATTCACTCGGTATAATGTCATATACCGACCATTCATGCGGATAATTTCTTTCTTTCTAAAACAACCAAATAAAATTCTTGCAAAATTTTTTTTGTCAGTTGCAGAATTGGTACACTCAGTGCCAAAAGGCTGTAAAATTGACGTTTTTTTGTTATAGTAACCGCGAGGTTCATGATTAGTCATTCAAATTTGACAGATGAATGAAATTTTCGGAATTGTTTCCTATAATAAACTAAAAAAATGCGATTGAATATACCCCTTTCCTTCACACACTGTTCGTCCGTGACTCTAAAAAACTCTGTAAAGGTTAAATAATCTGAGAACATTAAGTAGGAGTTAAAAATATATAAACAATAAATTACGACGGATATGAATAATTTTTATTTAAACCCCCTACACAAACAACTTCAATTTGATAAAGACATTATTGACAATAACAACAAAAGAAAAACAGAAACAATAACTAACTACACAGTCATAAATTTAGAGATAAACTTCTGATTCCGAGGCAGTCTAAGATTACGATGTACAAGAATGTTTACGAGGTTTGGCTAGCGATAATGAGAAAAGAACACCCGACACGTCATCGTCATCCCTTTTAACTATTTTTTAGCACTTCCTCTTTCGTCCGATTTTAAAATTCTTAGACTTGTGTGTCATTCTGTTAGTATATGTTGGCGTGTAACTGGTGCAAACAGGTTTAATTTCGTTGACCATTTTTAGATAGTTTTGATAGGTACTTTATTTTCTTGAAATTTACAGCTATGGTGTTTATTTCATGTAGGTAAACAAATATTATTTAAAAGGTTATTTACCCCATTCGTTTTTTCTTTTTTTTTTTAAACTGGAAAACAAATTGGTACCTTCGTTTAATATTCAAGGTAAATTCAAGAATTGAATTAGTTTATCGTCTATCGAGTATTCTAGAAAAAAATACTTTTATATAATTTTTGCTTCTGAAGCTTTATTGTTTCAAACTATACCTAAGTATACTTGCGAGGGGAGCCCATGAGGGTTTCCCCTGCTCGATAAAAAGAAGTGTTGGTTGAGTTATAAGTGTTTAGTAATATATTATTCAGTAGAGTATTTAGTGGAGTCAGTAGAGGCTGAAAATATGCATTATTTTGGAATAATTACGGGAAGCTTCGATTTTCCTAAAACCTTTTGATATCACTTTTACATAGCTTAAAACAAAGTTATAAACATATAATCGTGAGGAAATTGTTTATTAATTATTTAAACAAAACTTTTTTTAACAAAATTATTATAAGTTGAAAAATTTTGAAGCAATTTAATTCAAATTGACATATAAGGGGGTTTTCGAGGTCGCTGAAACAGATTATGATGTCAAAAAAAGATAATTTAAAATGATTGATCCAATATGGCCGACTTCCATCAAGCATTAAAATAATTCAAAACATTATTCAATTAAAAATACAATTTAAATATTCACATAAAAACTTAAAGAGAAGCTGAGAAAACATAGCATTACAAGATGATCCGTGAATAAGTGCCCAAACTACTTTTACAATGCTCTGCGGACAAACACACAGCGCAGCGTGCGGGGCAGGTGATGCGTACTACTTGCCGCGAAGATGTTTTGTTTTACTTTCAATCTCTTTCTATTATTCAAGCATATTATAATTTGACTCATGGCCCTGTACCACGTGAATATTTTTAATATGTTTTCGATACTTTAAACAAGATAAAAATTGTAGAAACAATCAACATTGAGTCGATTTACCAAAAAAACTTGATTTTTTTCATATTTCGTGAAAAGTATAGATTTATATGATGGTAAAATAATTGCTTATGCTGATGACACTGTTCTTTTAATAGAGGACACTTCCTGGGATTCAGTAGCTTACAAAGCAGTGGTAGAATTTTCAAAGTTACAGTAATGGCTTTTAGAGAACTTATTAACTATAAACATTAATAAAACTAAATTCATGTGTTTTGGTTTATACGACAAATATATTCTCCAAATAAATACTCTAAACCTCCATACTCACACATGTATACTGATGAACAATTTTGAACGCAAATGTACAGAAGTGCTTCATTGCACAAAACAAATAGAATATTTGGGAATAATTATCGATCAAAATGGACTGAACAGATCGAATCTCTTAACAATAAAATAAGAAAACTTGTATGGAAATTCTATCATCTTCGAACTATTATTCTATACATCATTCTTAAGACACTGTATCATGCCTTGGCTGAATCTATTTTAAGATACGGTATTTCATTATGGGGTGGTGCATATCCCACGAATTTGCAACCTGCAACCTTTGAGAATATCACAAAAATATCTCATTAAAGTTATATTACATAAAAACAGGCGATACTCAACTGAATTAGTCTTTCAAGATTTTAAAGTTCTCAATATTCCCCAATATGCCCATTCTACAACACATCGTTTTGTTAGTTATTATGGTCCAAAATTTTATAACACCTTACCAATAAATTATAAGCAAATAAATAACATAGGCCTCTTTTCAAAAAAAGTTACAAAATATATAACAGAAAATTCATCCAAATTATTAAACATTTTAACGAGCTGAAGTCACACACTAATTATATTCTGTTTATTATTTTTTAGATTTATGTATTTAGGATTTATTTCCATATTTGAAAATCATATTTTAACTTATTTTCTCAAAATGTTATTCTTATAGTTTGACATTATTGTTTTTTTTTACACTTAAATAAGAAAACAAGACTCACAATCACATGTACTCACACAGGTGTTACACTTAGGAGTACATCAAAACATGTTTCTGTTTTAACATATTATGTATCTTTCTAAAAAGTGAAATAAAATTGATTTGATTTGATATATATTCCAAATTTTTTTCGTCATCGGGTTTACTTATTTTGAGGTCCTACTATAAACGTATGCTACATAGGTAAGCTAAATACATTTTTTTTATAAAAGTTATTAACTTTTATTTTACCCATAATTTCATTAGCAAAATTTTTTTTTTATTTTCGTAACAAAAAAGGGGGTTAATTTATTTTTTAAGGTAAACCCCTTGAAGCATCTTAAAGTACACATTTCAAGCTTTAAAAATCGCAACTACGGAGATCTAATAACGCGATTTATACCAGAGAAATAGGTGGTTAAATTTAGTTATATATATATCAAAATTTTGAAATTTTGGAAATGTACATCTTCAAAAATAAATTTGTGAGATTTTTTCACTCATTGGATCCTTTTATACATTACTTCAAGAGTAAAATGTGAAAGACCCAAGTTTTTATCTTTAAATTTTACTTCCACATCCAGTGGAAGTATAGTAACGACGAAAAAATTTTAGAATGTCATGAAACGTCGAGATTTTAAGTTTGAGCGAAAAAAAACTCTGTCTGTCTGTCTGTCTGTCGGTCTGTAACTTTTTTTTTTGGAGGGGCACGTTTACTCTGAAACCGTTTGAAATTTGGTACACGTATGTACTTTAACGAGATCTAGAACTAGATTATATTTTCAACTTGTTCCGTCGAAGGGTTGGGGGGTAAATTGAGGTAAATTTGGGGTAAATAGGTAAATCAAGCAGGTAAGAGTTCATGAAATCGGTATTTAGTATATACAAGAGAAGCTGAGGTCCCAAAAAAATTTTGGCATTAGCACCCCCACCCCATTATTAAAGGGGATGAAAAAAAATGTGATTTAGTGTGTGTACAAGAACCAGAAACCTCAAAATATTTTTTTACTTTATCCACCCCTCACTACCACCCCCTATCACCACCCGCACCACACTACCGATGTGGGGTATCGTTTTATTGGTTTTTGGGGTAGAGGATTTCAAATATTATATTATTAAAGTTCCATAGACAATTATTTCCACGTACAAAATTTTTTCGTTGTGAGTAACTTGGATAGAAAATCTGGATGTGGAAGTAGTGATTCCTTGGGCAGTGGTTCTTAGAAATGGTAAGAGTTACCTATTTCATCGCAAATCTCTTTATGTTCCAACTTCATATATGTGCTATTCGTACATGCATCCATCTCTATATTTTAAAATATAATAATCCAATAGCTGCATGTTTCTTCTTTCATTTAAGCTTCGGTGTGGTCAATTTCATTAATTGGTTCAAAAGTTACAACAAAGTTAGTGTGGCGCGCCCGAGGCCGCGCGCGCTTTGCTTGCCGTACTATACGTGTCCCTGCGTTCCATTTTCGTGCGTTAAACAAAAAAATCTGGAGCCTACATTTTTGATCGTACAAAAAAACTTCATATACATTTTTGATGTGAAATTTCCCGTACTTTCGAATGACGCAATTACTTTTTGAAGAAAAAAAAATATTTTAAGATATATTTGACAAAGACTGGTATTTTGCAACTAACTTGTTTAACAACAAATTACGCCCAAGGACTATTGTTGGTAACATTTGGTATGTTGTTCCTGACATGTTCAGAGATATATTCTCAAAAGTTACCGCTTCCCGGAGTTTTTCCGAAGTGAAAATCTCAATTGACTCCACTAATTATTGAAAATAGCAAGTTAGAACAAAAACTGGTAATTCAAAAAATTACGCCAAATAGAGGATGGTGTTCAAGTGCTTCAACATGAAGAGCATCATCTCGACCGACCAAGTTAGAATTCACAAATAAAGTATCTTTTTTGTACACCCAAATAAATGGTGTAAGAAAAAATTTAATCATGGGTTACTTTTCCTGTGGCCCTATAGTGACGATGTGATGGCTGAACTATATCTCCAATAATATAAACGAAGCAAATCGGATATTGATTTTTGCCCCACCAGTTATTAATAAGCAATACGACTTTTATGGAAAATTCACAAGGAGAAAATAGTGTGAGCAAAGGCATATCAGGTTACTAGAGTCAAATATAAGGACAACGAAATGTTAAATTCTTCAAAAAAGATAATAGAAAAAACTGATAATGTATCAGAATCTATGTTATTGTTTGTATTCTGTTAATAAATTAAATGTCTGTTTATTTTTATATATTTTATGTTGTGTGTCGTTTAATAACAACAATATTTTTGTTTATATATTTAATTTTCGACATCAATTAATTCAGAATTAGTCAGTTTATAAATAAACAATAGAATCTTATCTTCTTGATGAACATAAAAAATAAAGCCTAATAGGTATTTGTGGGAACATACAAAAATTGAGTTCCCCAAGCATCGTAAAAAAATATATAAAATATAATGTACTATGGTTCCTTCAGTTTTTATTGTTAGGTACTGTTATTGATTACATAGGGTGTTGCAAAAAAAATGCACCAAACTGCTGGTAAAGAATCATAACACTAAAAAGATTTCTTATAATCGCGGGTTCGGTAATGCTTTATTGACGAGATACAGGATGTTATTTTTTTTTTTTCAGTTTGTTTAAAATAATTCAGACACGGCTTAAACCAATTATTTGACATTTCTTTTGCCTAAGAACCTAATCATAGTCAACCTATTAAATGACGAAGATACAACTGCCTGTTGGATTGTCTAAAAGAGCAGTAACGGAAAGACAAAGCCAGACACGTAGAAATGTGAAATTCTTGGATTTTTGGAGAAATCCAGGGAAACTTTGAAAGCCCAAGGTATCAAGGGCCTAAGTCGCAGAAATTGCAGAGCTGGTGCAGCAGAAATGTCGTTACTGATCTGATTTGGGTCGAAATGATGATAAAAGCTTCGGAGAAGCATATCCATTCGTATTTCAGATGTTTCCATGCATATTTTGTTCATGATTTTCCGTTCTAGTGCTGTCAAAGTTTCAAAAATTGAAACAATTCCGAAATGGCGCCATTGCGGATAAATGAAGACTAGGAGGGGAAAATGTACCCGAATAAACATTTCTCTTCACAGTTTGGGCTTCCCATTGATATGTGTACTTTCTGTGTAGCGTCACCCGTTACGGAGCTACGTAATTTAAAAAAAAATTAAGTCCCTATCATACCTAACACAGAAGTTAGCCGCGAAATAGACGACAGCGTTTTCGCTGCTAGAGCGTAATTTCTCAAGTAATAAATAAAAATTGAATAGCCTGGCCCATTTCAGAACACTTTTAATCGAAGGCTTCAATTTTCAAAAAAGTCCCCAGTACATCTAACATAGAAGTTAATCGCGAAATAGTCGTTGACAGCGTTTCCGCTGCTAGCGCATTTTTTATGTTAAACTAAAATAAAATAAGATCTATTAACGTGACCCTTTTCGGACCCATTTTTATCGAAAGCTGGTCTCTTTACTTTTAATTAAAAGAAAAATAATAATAATTGCCTAGTACATCTAATATAGAAGTTAGTCTTATATGGAATGAAATTTTCAATTATATGATATAAAGAACCAAAATGGCTGACTTCCGGTTTCGATGTAATTGACTCTCAAATATTACCCATTTTGATTTTCAAAAAATATATTTTTTAATTTTTAGTTTTAATAATAGAAGACCGCGCGATTTTACTAGAATTGTTAAAACTTGGTCTATAAGCACTTTAAATCCAAGAAAGACCACTGTGGTCGCCTTCACAAGAAAGAGAAAACTCAACCTGGGAAGATTATATCTCCGGGGAAACGAATTGCAGGTAAGCAATGAAGTGAAATATTTGGGACTGATTCTAGATACCAAATTAAACTTCAATGCACATCTAGACAGAGTGACTACCAAAACTACGCGGGCCTTATGGGCCAGCAGAAGAATGGTAGGTAAAAACTGGGGACTACAACCAAGACTGGTGCACTGGCTGTACCAAAGGGTTGTAGTACCAATAATAACCTATGCCTCCCTGATCTGGTGACATAAAGCCGGAAAAGGGGAGGCAATGAGAAAACTACGGAAAGTACAAAGACTAGCATGTCTGGGCATAACGGGAGCAATGTCAACAACGCCTACCGCAGCCATGGAAGCACTACTTTGCCTGCCCCCACTACAGTTAGTGGTGGAGAGTGAGGCACTGTTGGCGGCGTACAGGCTGAAAATAAACGGACATGGGATCATTCCAAGAATAGGATACCACACCGAAATATTCCAACAAATAGGAAAAAAATCGACTATTAGATATGTAGTCAGATAGAATCAGCATAAGCCACAACTTCACAAAGACCTTTAGGGTATACATACCCGATAGGGAAGAGGAAGGAACAAGGCAACTGCGAAGACATCCAAATGATACCATATGGTATACTGACGGATCGAAAACGTCAAGTAGTACTGGAGCAGGTGTTACGGGGGATCAACCAGGGACAGACATCAGTCTGAACCTGGGCAGTACCGCAACGGTGTTCCAAGCAGAGGTCACAGCCATAGAAATCTGTGCACAAGAAATGATACGGAGGTCATATACTGACAAGAGAATCCGCATCATCACTGACAGTCAAGCAGCTCTCAAAGCTCTGAATGCAGTAGAGATACGTTCCAAAACTGTAAAAGACTGCCTTGAATCCCTGGCGAAACTGGCAGAACACAACAGTATACAACTGGAGTGGACGCGAGGACACCAGGGCAATGAAGGCAACGAAAAAGCAGATAAGCTGGCCAAAGAAGGTGCAAAAACAGCCTTGATGGGACCTGAGCCATCCTGCGGGATATCATACAATACCGCAAGAGGAATGGTAAAGGAACTATTGAGTCAGAAACATATCTTGTACTGGACTGGCGCGCCGGGGATGAGGCAGTCACGCATGTTCATCACCGGCGGACCATCCATGACAAAGACCAACGAATTGCTAAAGCTGAGCAGAAAACAGCTGAGATGTGCAGTGGGAATCCTAACAGGACACTGCACACTGAATAGACACCTAACTAACATAGGCGTGAAAGATAATCCAGAATGTAGGATGTGTGGTGAGGATGAAGAAACTCCTCACCACATACTATGTGAATGCCCAGCCTTAGTGGCTGGGAGATTCTCACACTTCGGGGGACTAACCGTAACCCCGGAAGAAATAGCCAGAGCTCCCATTGACCGTATACTCTCCTTTTGGAGAGGAACGGGATTAATGGGATAACGAGACTATGGGGTACAATAAGCTCAAGCTTCAGTACAGCGGGACTTCGGCACCGCAACCCATAAGAAAAAAAAAAGCACTTTAAAAATATTATCTCTTCAAATACTAACATTAAACACGATTTATTCTTCATTAAGTTCAACGATATGGGTTTTCAACGAACACTATTTTTTTTAAATGGAACCCCTATCGGGACAACCTGTTAATTAATTAGATCTTAAAATTACAAAGAAAATGATATGCATAATGTCTACCTTCTCTTTGTACTCAATTTATAATTAAAAGAAAAAAAAATGTTTTGATATAACTTTTTAATATTTTAAACTTTAGTGTTGTACATGAAAATTTTTAGAAATTCCAGAGGCTAACATTTATTAGTACATCCTAAGGTATCTTCATACCAAATTTGGTGCCTTTATCCACCAAGTAACGGTAATCTTGAAATGTAGATCTGACCGACCCCACTATATCTAGAGAAGTGGGTTCGAGCCCCACACAACAAAAAAATTTTTCATAGTAAATTTTCTCTTAGAAGTGGTTCGGATTCCACTATAAACTGTAGGGCTTCGACTCCTTTTTTAGTCAAATCTAGATCTCCTAGACTTAAAAGAGTCACTGGAAGCTGGTAAAAAAAAAACACATAAAAAAACATAAGAAGTGAAGACGACGCCCTCCAAAACGTTGGAGCTGACGAGAAAGAACTTTTTAATGAGACCGTGCGCGACAGATGGCGTAATACTGTCAGACTTGTCATACAACAGAGGCCAACTAGAATAATACGTGAATAACAAAATGTCTAACAAGACGTTGTAAATCAATCAGTAGGGACAAAAAAATGGCCTTTGCCTTACAAAAGATGGAGTAGTGATGATTTTGATATAGGTGTGTATGTTGTTTAAGTCGAAGCCCTGATGAAAAATACAAGTTTTCGACCTTGGTGGAGGCGCGAACTACCATATTGATTGAAAAGTGCAAAAAATAATTTTTCAAAATAATTCGACAATGCTCGAGTATGCCAAAAAAATGTTAGAGAAATGTTGAAGAGGACAAAATTTCCCACATTTTTTGTTTATACATCCCAGCAACATGTCGATAGGAGGACTTCACGCATCACTCGAGACGATGAAGACTTGAAAGAAACTGTTGTATTGGTTTTCCCAGCATCCTCCATTTCCCGAAATCGATTCGCTTTTTTCCATAAGTACTGGACTTGTTGCAGAGGAACAGAAAAACTATCATTTGTTTAAAAAAAAAAGGTCTCGAGGTGATGTCGAAGATGGTTACCGCGTACGACGATTTCGAGTTCATTAAATGTAAACGTAAGGACAGTCATACCATTGGCAGCAATCAATAGCAGCATAAAAGCCTGCGAAGAAAAAATTGTCATCAACCCACTAATGCCATTCCAGAGAAAGCGTAATGTAAAGGAATCCGACCTTAAGTTCGAGTTTGCTCCATTTCCTTTGTCTCTTTTCAAGAAGAAGGAATGCGCAACGGCATGAAATCATCGTTGTATACCGTCTTCGAACAATTTCCAGAAGGCATGGTACTCGGAGTTAACCAAATCAATGCTGTAGATGGAGGCTATCTTTTACACAAAGTTGTATGGCATTCTAATGATTTTTTTGGGTCCAAGAAGAAGACAACCGCGGATGTTCTTTTCGATGAAACAATGCCGGTTCATGTTTCCATTGAAAGAGTCCGTCTTATTCAGAGCTGGGTGGCTATTCTTGAACTTGAGGGAGTAGATTGTGTAAGAGAAAACAATCGTTTTCTACTCCCTCATGTAAAGTTTGTATTCTTGAATTTATTTTCCCCAGCCAGGTAGACGAAAACACTCCCTACTTATTTCCTTACTTTTAGCAAGAGAAAGTCGAGGGAAAGCAGAAAAGAATCATTTTTTAAGTACTTTGTAGGTTATGATCGTGCGTGTGGAGACTCGTCATATTAATTCGGTTTTATTTAAATAATGGATATCAAAGATTTAGTGGCTAGGCAAGTTTTGGATGATTTAGAAGATGCGAAGGAACAGTTTGAAAATGCGAAAAATATTCGAATTTTAAGAAAAACGGATCAAATTTTTGTTCGTTTATTTTTATATCCGCAATTTTGTTCATCAGGATGAGGGTTAGTTCGTATTTTGCAAAATTGTCGCATGATGTAGAGATACTGTTGCCATCGAATTAAATCCTAATATTTTGAGAAAAAAATGCTTTAGTATAAATATTGATGTATTTCCAAATATTACGCATATGGATACTGCGAATTACTTGGTTTGCATAGACGGAAGGATGAATTCAGACCATTCAAAAGTTTTGAAGCTGTTTGTGGTTAGGTGAAAGAAGTACTCTGCAAGAAATTTACAGAATAAAAGTTTGTTGCAAAGGTAAGAATTGTTATCAGTGATCAACTTGCCTAATTAAATTTTGCTTTATAAATAATTGCTAACGTACAAATTAATTTTTCAGGTTATAAACTCGTAGCATCGTGAACAAAAGCAATTGACTCCTTGGACTATTGCAGATTCAGATGGTTCCTTAGTACTTACTGTGAATATGTTGCTAGTCTAGACAAAACATGTTCACTACTTAGCGACAAGAAGTATTTCCTTTTAGTTTTTTAACAGTAAATATGGCTATGGTCGAGGTATTAACCGCTGTAAATTTTTTTAAAAAGACCATATAAATTAAGCAATGAAGATTGACGTGCTATAAACTATTTGAGGTACCTATGTAATAAGATGTACATAATTTCTCCCGTCAGTTAACTCCTCGTCTATAATGTATCTATAGTTTGGACTATATAATCCATTGTAATTTCTGTAAGAATTTTATTTTTCATATATTGTTATGTAATATATGTCTTATAATTTTATGTGTCATTTGTTCATTATTATTTCATTAAATATTCCCTTTTTATTATGTTTTATTTATCACTCTACTACTATATATTGTTATAGTAAATCGAAATAGTTAATTACGTCGAACTTGTACTTAGGTACGTGCATATATAGTTCATCTCAAACTTATAGCAACATGAGGCCCAGTGTTTCAATGCAAAGTTAAGCACTTTATCCTACAAATAAATTAGCTAGAAGGTTAGAATATAAGTTGCAATATTAAAGTGTTTAATAAAAGCATATTCTAAACTTGTAGCTAATTTATTTGTAGGATAAAGTGCTTAACTTTGCATTGAAACACTGGGCCTCATGTTGCTATAAGTTTGAGATGAACTGTAACTCAAAGCAAAACAAAATATCTTTACTAATTAAATAATTTATTATCCAAGGTCTATTAGTACTTCCTTTGATTTTACAGTAAAATCAAAGGTACTTCTAAGGATAATCGAGAAGAAAGTTATAATTTATATTGTAAGAAAAAAATAAATGATTGTAACATAACGTGTATACTCTATATTAATATCTATCTAAGCAATAGAAGTAACATTCATAGTTTATATAGCTACAATTTAACACTCATAGCCCATTCAGACTTTGTTTATATGTTCACTGAACTTAGACCACTTCAAAGTTTTAATTTTATACAGAGACGAACCCACGGGGGGTTATGGGGGGGGTACGCTCCCCCCCCAATGTTGATTGAGTTGGGAAAATCACCAAAAATGTAAAAATTTTTTATTGGGTATAATTGCAAAAAAAAACGAATAATGAGTTGATAAAAATTAAATGACACTGTCACTATGACCATTTTTTTATAAATAATTTTAATTGATATTATTTATGACTAGATGTGACTGATGTGAGAGCCACAGAATAGTCGACGGACAACGCACAACGCCGACGGGCCTACGCGACGGGCCAACAAAATAAACTCGTCAACTCGCGGAAATTCGACGTTCGACCCAGTAGACGACACGGCCAGAGCATACAATTGGGTTGTTGACGAATTTTCAAAAATGGTGAAATATGGTAGTGGAGGACTTAATTTAGTTATAGATTTAATTTGGAAGAAAAATTCTTAGCGCAACATATTTTAAAAAATTGTTAAACTTCGACTATTTGAATGTGCCGCGAAAACGGTAGTGACATCATAACGGCAGTTAGATGTGAACTTATATGCAGAACAGATGAAGACGAATAAGTTGACATTGCTGACAAGAAAGAAAATAACCTCATATGTCAAAAGTAAATTTGACGTTTAGCTAGCAGTGATTGAGGTTTGCAGTTATTGTTAATATTTTTTTACAAAACGACTAAGGCAGTATATCTGTAAAAGCTAATTCTGACATTCTACTTGCGGTAGATATATTTATGGTCAGCGAATTTTTAAAGAGACGATCGTTTTGACATTGCAATGGTGGGAAGTGCAAAATCTGCAAGGTACTTACGTTACAGCTGCTATAGACAGTACAAACTATTGTAATTTCTGCAAGAACTTCCTTTATCTTATCTTATTAATATTACATAATATGTCTAATATGTATTTTATTATTTAATTTAGATGAATTTGTTAACTATATTTTGTATTTTATTAAATATTTCCTTTTCATTGTTTTATTTCCTATTAACTATTTGCATGCGTATCTAACTGAAAACAACAAAATAAGTTTATCTACTAAAGAAATTATTTATTATCCATTGATACTCACTTCTAAGAAGAGTCAGAATGAGACTTACGACAATATCAAGAAAGGTCTGTATTATAACAAAAAATAATAAATAGGTAAGTACCTACTTTATGCTAGTATCTATCTAAGCAATAAACAATATGTATTTATAACGCACATAATTCAAAGGGCATTTATAACTACAATCCAACGCATTCGTAGCCATTTCCGACTGATTGTGTTCACCGACTTTAGACGACTTTCACAGTTTGTTTCATATAGTTTTTCAACGGCGAGTTTTAAAATTTCCTTTCTTAATTTATTGATCATCCTAGTATTATGGGACGTCTAGGGAGTTTCATAAATAATCAATAGCTAACAAAAACAACTGCACTTTATTTCAACATAAACTAGATAAAATACATAAAAGCAGATTAAAGTCATTTCCCTCCTTTTAGGAAGTCAAAGCATGAATAACATTCTAATCTAGAGCCGTTAAGAATACGGTAAATATACCCTGTTTTATCCACCAGTTTGGCGGGTAATTTAAATTTGTAACAGCTAGAACGCCACACAAGTCTTGTAATGCGGCCGTTTTTCCTACAACATAAACCCATATTAAAAATCAAATTCCTACATTAAGATACAACTTACCACAAATAAAACGCTTAGAATATATTGTAATTTGTTACTTTACTTGACATTGAAATGGTCTCCACAATAAGAAGACTTGGTCCTTCTCTGGTGGCTTTGAATCATTCATTATTACGTTCAGCGTTTATTATTGGAACACAACAGTTTTTCTGGTGAATTGGTGGTATTGTTTACACAGTACGGCAGAAAACACTATCTGTACTTATATTTATCCATAACTAGATGCTGTGTTAAACTATACGGAATTGTAACCTATGAACGTCAGTTGAATTTGACGTTAAATATAATGTCAGATTAAACTGTCGTGATTGTCTTTTTTCTCCGTCGCTATCAGCGAGTTTCTAAATTAGTACGCGTTTCTCGTCGTTTTATAACTAACTTCTCTACAGACTGCCGTTATTATGTCATCTCCGTTTTAAATCCATGTATTTTTGTAATTAATATTATAATATTATAAGACTTTCTTTTCAACTTCTACATGTTTCTAATGATTTTTTATGAATAAGTGTTATTGTTTAACATAGATTCTCCTCCTCCTTAGTGCAACAACCCAATTCTCAAAGACTGTCTTACATTAGAAATATTAGAATATTACTCCTTTTTGCCTTTATCAGTACAATGTTTTGTCCTAGCTATAAAGTCGTTTGTTGTTGGTTTATACTGAGTATCACTAATATCAGTTACCAACCTCTCAACGAGAGATAATAATAATAACAAATTGTTGTCGGTCAGAAATTGTTAAAATATGAAATTCTTAGAGGACACTGAATCAGAATCTGGGACGATCCAGCTGCTGGGACCCGACATTGTTGGTACGCTTTGAAGATAATTGGAATTCCAGCGGACCAGTTAACTTTTACGAATGAGTTCAAAGCATGCCGACAAGGCTGGCTCCCTGCCGCTGGATCGTGTGTGCTACCTATTGCGTATCACAATGTGAAGTGGGAAGTGGCCGGTAGCCGTACTAGCGCGGACGTTCACGAGTTTGCGCCCCGACTTGCGCGTAATCGTATTGTATAGTGTATTCCACAAATATTTCATCGATACAAAAAAGCTGGCAAAAAAGCATAAAGGATGCCGACCGCTTCTAGTTAGTGTACCGCCCGCCGGTCCAATTTGACAACGCTAGTCCACGTTGACCACCAACCTATCATAATTCCGGTAGAGAAAATTTAAACCAATTATATTCAGTGGGAGTGGCCTACATTTTTGTTCGGAAATATGTGACCATTTTTTTTGTGATGATAATAAAGAAGTCGAACACTTTTATGGCCTTTTGTGTAAATAGACTGAAATTGATACAGGTCGGTACCCTTTACGTTTTTTTGCGAACTTTTTTATATCGCTGGATTAAGGGGCCTACACACGATCCAGCGGCAGGGACCCAGCCATGTCGGCATGCTTTGAACTCATTCGTAAAAGTGAACTGGTCCGCTAGAATTCCAATTATCTTCAAAGCGTACCGACAATGTCGGGTCCCTGCCGCTGGATCGTGTGTAGACCTTATTATCGTTGGTACAAACTATATCTTGTTTTTCTCCACGGTCATTAAACTATAACGGTTACCTCATCCAGTAGCTTTTAGACGAAGGAGAGCGCGGGGTCAACTTAGGTCTAGCGCCTACATCATGTAGTTTAGTTAAACTTCTTTTGCATAATATTTGTATCGCTAGGCTACTTATAGATTAAGTCTGAAATAAAAAAAACATAAGGAAATATAAGTTGTACAAAAAATGGGCAGTTGGCAAATTAGTTGTAGCTTCCCCCCCCCAAAAAAAATAGCTGGGTTCGTCTCTGATTTTATACTTCTTCAATGTTCAATAGTCCAACATTCAGTTTTTAAACACTACACGATATAGTTTAAAAGGGCACATTGCATCACTTGTTGACAGCGGGTAGGTACTCTGGAATTTCCTTTCTTAATTTATGTACTTCATCAAATATCTTTATGAAGCCTGCAAATTTTCTTCTTTAAAACAATTTCTGCCATTGCACTTTTCTCTCTCTTGGTACAGCTCCACACCATCGCTCAACTAAAATTTAAACAAGAAATAATTATTAAAAATACTGACAAACCAATATAAAATGTTAATTTTCTTTACCCTGAATTGTTTATTGCTTGTTTGAGCAGCAGTAATTATTATCATAAGCAGTTTCAGTTTCACATGGGTTTTAAATCATATGGTCATCATGGTCTTGTAATACGGCTGTTTTTCCTACAACATACACCCACGTTAAAAATTAAATTCTTCTTACATTAATATGCAACATACCACTAATAAAATCCTTAGAAGACTCTTGTAAAATCATTTCTTTTAATTGTTTGAAATCAGTTGCAGTCTTTTAACCCCCAACTTCTTCTGATTGTAAATGGAGGTTATTTTATAAAAATTGGCATAGATTTGGATTGTCACACTTCCACAATTAATAATAAACCAAAAACTTGTCATTTTGTATGTAAAATATACATATAAACAATAATATTACGAAAAGTTCAGTCAGTTGCCATTTGACAGTTATAGAATTTCACTAGAATAAATATGTTTTTGATCTGTCAACTGTCACGCCACCACCAAACAATTTTTGGCCACCACAGCTGATAAATATCAGATAAAGGAGAATTCTGATTGGTTATATTGTGAAGAACAATATGACAACACTGTAGACTTCTCCCTCAAACTTTCACCGGTCCCTCGTTATTCCTTTTGTTCAAGAATACATGTTTTTCGAGTAGAGGAATTTCAAGTGAAAGACAAGGGAATAAATTCGCCGGGGAGTAACAATTTCTCTCGCGCTCAAGAATAGCCACCCTGGGCAAATACTTTGAAAAAGTATTTAAATATTAAATACCAAATACTTTCAGAAAATTGAAAGTATTTAAATATTAAGTATTTTCAAAAAATACAAGTATTTAAATAATAAATAACAAAAGAAATGAAATAGTTTAAACTTAGTATTTAAATACTTTTATAACACTGAAATATTTTGAAGCATAGTTAAGTGTAATAAAAATAGCCTTCAATGGCTAAACTTCGCCAAATTGTATTTTCTATTTTTGTAGAAATCAATAAAGACTTAATATTATCATTATCATTATTATTATTATATTAAATACTATTTGACTATTTGAGGTGTCAAAATTTTAGGTTTAATGACTTTCATGAACTTCTACAACCCTGTTTTAATATATATACTTAATCAGTTCTAGTTGGGTATTGGACTTTTACTTATCCGTAGAGCTAGACCTTTGCGTCTTCTGCAAATACCCAAATAAAGCACAGAGACTATGGCACTAGTTCAACTGTTCTCTTTCACAATCACAAAACATATACATTCAAAGTGAGAGGGAAACGTGCGTTTATTTTCGGTTTATTATAAATATTTAAAAAATCATAAATGGTATAATCTTTAAAATAGTTTCAAATATTCCCCATTGCTCTAAGGAATACAACCATATACAGTTTTTATCAGAAACTTTGTATATAGTTAAATGCCATACTTTAATAATGAAATTTTCATTGACAAACTACGATATTCAAGTACAACAGAAATTTACAATAAAAAAAAATATATAGTTGTATTCGTTAGAACAATAGCAATTATTTAAAACAGTTTTAAAGATTATAGTATATTTGGTTATTTAATTATTTATAATAAATCAAAAATAAACGCATATTTCCCTCTCACTCTGCAAAAGCCTAACCTTAACAGTTAACACTTACTGTCTATGTCTGCTCTCAACCAACTTTCTGGGAATTAAGACGTAAATCACTGAAGACTGAATGATGCAATGTGTTTATTAACTACATACTAGTACATGTCTTGATTCTTGACGAGTTTCTGCCTGTCTCCCTGGTGTATTTGATTATATTTGTTGTATTTATTTAAATACTTTTGAGACTCAAATACTTCTGAAAGTATTTAAATACTGTCAGAAAAGGATTTAAATACTTTTTTGGAAGTATTTAAATACTTCTCAGTTATTTAAATAGTTTAAGTATTTATAAATACTTTAGGATCATTTTCACAAATACTAAGTAGTAAATATTTCAGATAAAGTATTTGCAAGTATAAATACAAATACTTGTTGCAAGAAGTATTTAAATACTTGGTATTTAAATACTTTCTAGTATTTAAATACTTATGAAGTATTTGTAAGTACATATTTCCCCAGCTCTGGTCTTATTTCGTTGCTGAAAAGTAAATTCGAACAGACTGCTATTACGGTTAAGCAGGCAGAAGAGGATGCTGATGTGTTGATTGTCAATACAGCGATTTCCTTGTGTTCAACATCTGATGCTGTTTTCATCATTGGCGAAGACGTCGACTGCCTTGTTCTGCTAACAGCATTAGCATCATCGCAAAGTAACTTTATCTTCGTTTTATAAATGTTGATTTAATTTAATTTCAATATATTCTACTTTACCTTTCACATATAACATTGTATCATCCGTATACAATTTGAGGTCACATTTCTTATAACAATTACAAATATCGTTAATGTATAATAAAAAGAGTATAGGAGCAAGTACCGACCCTTGAGGTATTCCATGATCTTCTGAATAACTGTCATTAAATCTAATAATTTGTTTCCTATTTTCGAGGTATGATGTAAACCACTGTAATACTATCCCGTCAATTCCATATTTTTTTAGTTTCAATACAAGTAGATCTTTAATATAACAATATAAATAATATAAAATATGTTATGTTGTAAATGTACAATATAATAAAAAAATATGTTTTTCTTAGATCCATCTTTCTGACGCTGTATCTCTTCAAACATTAGACTTACAATAAAATTGTATATACAAAAATGTAGGAAATTTTCTCCTCTTCAACTTTGTCTGGAACAATTTTCTCGTAGGATCGAGCGCTGCCGAATTATTTTGAAAATATTTTTTTTCACCTTTAATTCAAGCTGGCGGCTCGCGCCTCCCCCTTCAAGGTCGAAAACATATTTTTCATCATGATCTCGACTTAAACAACATGTCTCCACCTTTTGCAGGGTAAAATCTCCCTCTGATTGCACTATTGTGAAGAGAGAGATTATTTTATTTTTAACATTTAAACGAGGTTATTATTACAAATAACCAATAAATTAGACTATTAATTAAGCGAACACTTGTGTTTAAAATTAGTCATTATTACCTAAAGAAGTCACTCTTGTAGGACAAACATACTGATATAGAAAAACCAATAAAATTTGTTGATTGCGTTAGGTCAAGTATAACTGGGCTAAGTGACTGCATCAATTCAATAACAAGGTTGTTAGTAAGCGGGTCGGGGACAAATCTTTGCGAATCGAATGTAATAATGACATAATAAACAATAAGAAGAACATTTTTTATGCTTTCTGTTTGGCCTAGTTTTCTCAACTTCTTTACTGTTTGAGTTGACTCGTCTTCATTAATGCTATTTTTATGTATTTGAAAATTAACAAAATTAATATTTTATTTTGTAATGAAATTGCATTATAATAAAATAAAATATAAACAATATACTTGATGTGTCGAGCATATCACCTTTGTAATTTTTTTTGTATTTTTATTAAAAATGTATGTTTTGTTTCAATAAAATTGTATTCATTCGAATAAATGTTCTGCGTTCAGAGAATTGTGATATTTGTAATTTATTTATTTATTTATTTATTTATTTCAATAATTTATCCAACGGGTAAAACCCAGTTACAGGATAAATAACAACACAATTACAAGATTAAAAAGCAAAATAACAAATGAATATAATAAAAACACCAAAGTGAAAAGTAGGTTATCAGAAAAAACAATCAATATAAAACGTTCAGGACAAATAAATGTATAAATGACAATTCATACAACATAAAAATATACATAATACAACGTTAGCATATAATATACATAGAGAAACAAGCAAGATAAGAAGGGAGAAATAATTGTTAAACACTTGCGTAAGTTCGTTTTATGTCAGAAATATCGCAGTTGAAAATATCCAATCTTTGCTCAATGTTACTGTAGTTTAAACAGATTTGATGCAACGGAGATGAGCTTAAGATGTTAGTTCGAGGTGTGACAAGTATGTTATTTGTTCTAGCGGACAATCTAGGAACTCGATATTTAATATGTGAGGTAATAGAGGGACAGTTGATTTCATTGTTGATAATTTTATATAAGAAAATTATAGTACACATTACCCGTCTTCTAAGTAGACTACACATATCAAATCTGTCCAAAAATAACTCCTGAGGTGTACCCCTAGTTGGATAGTGACCATCCAGAATAAATGTTGCCGATTTGAAGAAACGTCTCTGTACTTTCTCAAGTGAAGTGATATAGATATTATAACTAGGAATTCAAAACAATAGAGGCGTATTCCAGCTTGGATCTAACAAATGTTATAAATAATAGACGAAGAGTAGACAAATTTTTAAAGTCTTTACTATTTCGAAGAATAAAACCTAGGGATCTATAGGCTCCAGCAACGCATTCCTCAATATGTTTGGAGAAAGTAAGTTTTGAGTCAAAGACAACTCCTAAGTCCTTCACGAACTCGGGTCTATCTAAGACGCAATTATCCAAATTGTAATTAAAAATAATCGGGTCAGACTTGCGCGAAAAGGACATCACGTTACATTTGGCAGCGTTTAAAGGGAGTTGTTTATGAACACACCAGGCGTTAAGCGAGTCTAGACTATTCTGGAGCCTTAAACATATATAATTTGAGGTCGTCAGCGTAAAATAAATAGCATACGTCAAGGTTGTCAATAATATCATTAATGAAGAGTACAAAAAATAGAGGGCCAAGTATGGAACCTTGCGGAGCTCCTGACGTTTGTTTAAATAATACAGATTGGAAGCCACGATATTGAACAAACTGAGTTCGAAAAGTTAAGTAAGAAATAAACAAATGAATAAGCGAGTCACTGAACCCAAAGGTTTGCAGTTTGTTTAACAATATACCGTGGTCCAATCTGTCAAATGCTTTAGAAAAGTCAGTGTAGATGACATCAACCTGACCTTTCTGATCTAAAGCTTCAGCAATATACTGTGTTTTGCACACAAGGTTCGATACAGTGGACCTCCCTTGCATGAATCCGTAATAGCAAAGGTGAAAAGAAGAAAAATAATAAAGTAACCTTAACAATACATCACATGGCAGCCTAATAGAAACAAGTCTTGTGTTTTCGTTTTCATAAGTAAAATGAGATCTCTTATGTTTGTTGGATAATTTGCCAGTGTGAAAATATTTAAAAACTTTGATGAAAGAAACCTCTGCGCCAAAAGTACCAGACCGAGGCTGGTTTTTAATACTTTTATTGCAAAAACATGACAGTTTGTTTGACATGATTACTAATGCAAATTTTGATAACCGAAAAAGAAATATTTTTAGGTGTGAGACATTTTGTAATAGCCTCTGTCTGATCTTCTTTCATCAATTTTTTAAATATTTTCACAGTGGCAAAATACCCAACAAACATAAAAAATCATGAATATGCCACAAGTAATGAATTATAAAAAATATCTAAAATGAAATCTTTTTCTTTAACGTTCGTTAAAGGTGCGTTTGTAAACTCAGACAGATTTTCAAGCAGAAAAGCTAAAGTTTGAGAATTATGTTCACTGGCGTCCCCTAAGGAACTACATTAGGGCCTATTCTATTTTTAATTTATATTAATACCACTGCGGATATGATAAGGCCCAGTAATTATGTGTTGTTCCTACTGAACTGCTGCTTCATGGAATTTATTTTAAATGTTAAGAATAGCCTTAGTGTAAAGAATTAAATTTATGACATTCATCCTAACAGCTACTAATTGATCTGAAAAATATAAACTATGTATTGTCTTTTTAAAGATAAAAGTAAGTCATGCAACAAGGGCATATAGTTAGTGGTTATACTATGCATAAGTTTCATAAAATACTTTTTTCAAAATTAAGTTAAACGTCAAAACCCAAATCCTTATTTTGTCGTTTCTAAAGCAAAGCTTGTGAGATAACTTTAATTTAAATGAAACAGAGTGGCAAGAAAATATATCACAACAATAATACGCCTCAAATTTGGACATGGCTGTTATCCAGCACATTTGCATAAAGTAAGTGTTCTGCTTTCAGACAGTTGTGATATTTGTACTAGTGAAGGTGACCTGGATAATATTTTCTTCAGACAGATTATATAACAATCTTATTAACTGTAATATTATATCTCCTTTTAATGTATGTCATCTCCTCAGCCAAAATAATAAACAAATTTTTGATAGAATCATCGAAGAAACGAAAATTTTACTATGAATTTTGTGAGTCAAAATTTGAATAAGGTAGCTTTGTATCCTCTGTTGTTTTCCTCTGTTGCATCCTATAATCTACAGTGGTCCCCTAATTTTGTTTGTGTGCGTGTGTCTCTGCTTTCTTCTCCTTTGTTGATCTTCAATATTTGTTTTTCCTTTGTCGACATAGGTTAGTTGGAATACATGAGTTTTAAGGTAGTGATTGATTGTATGGCCAAATGCCGAAAAAAATACAAGGTGGTAAAAGTGATTTTTCGATAATAACTTTTTTACTACTTGGCCTCCTCGATCATCTGATTTGAATCCTTAATATTTTTATCTGTGAGGATATCACGATAACTTAGTTTATTCAACTTTAGTAGAAACCAGAAAGTAACAGCTACAACGAATCACGTTTCATTGCGATAAAATAAGAAACATGCTGAGGTATTGTGGGGGGGTGCAGCAGTCTTAAATTCGTCGGTCACGGAAGTGTATTAGAGAACGAGGAGCTCATGTTGAACCTTGTTATAATTTTTTTAATATAGTCCAAAAACCCTTAACATTCATTTATTAGCTATATCTCAATGAAGTACCTAATACATTTTGCTTCATTTGTCTTATTTATTTATTTAAAGATACAGCTGGCCAGACAGATAAGCATCCAATTAAAGGACAGGAAACATATAAATAAATGCATGTAATATACACAATACATACTTAATAATAAAAACAAAAAGAAAACAAAAAATTTACAAATAAAATATAAATATATCATTATAAAATTAGAGATATACTACGGGAGCCCACCCTAAGTGTTCGTAATCCCAGATCCTTGGGAACAATGTTTTTCATAAAGATTAAAGCTTAAGGAACAATTTAAGACATGTCCTAAAAAAAAATTGGCTGCAACATATGGCATCCGTTTAAAAAAAAATTGCAAATATGGTTTTTGTCATTTAACACAAAAACTAAAAAAGATGGAGAAAAACTTTCTGCACAAAAAAACAAAGTGCATAAAATTTTCTGCAATTTTGTTCCTATACAATATTTTGATAGGAGTTACCGTTTTCCAGAGAAATGATTCAGCTCTTAAAATAAAATATAAAATTCAATATAAAATGTAATACTACGGGAGCCCACCCCCAATCCTTGGGGATAATGTTTTTCATAAAGATTAAAGCCTAAGGAATAATTTAAGACATGTCCTAAAAAAAACTGGCCGTACTTTCAAAATGGCGTCCGTTTAAAAAAAATGCAAATATTGTTTTTGTCATTTAACACAAAAACTAAAAAATATGGAGAAAAACTTTCTGCACAAAAAACAAAGTGCCTAAAATCTTCTACAATTTTGTTCCTATACAATATTCGGATAGGAGTTACCATTTTCCAGATAACATTGTTACCGTTTTCGAGATAAATGTCTGCAAACTATAATATTATTATTATTATTAATTTTTTTCAGTTTATTTTATTTTCTGTTATGTTAATAATATAAAGTTATATTAGAGCAGCGATTTCGTAAGTCTATCGTGTCGTTTTTTTTTTTTGGCGTAGAACCAGGTCAAACATATTGGGTTCCTTTGAGTATGTCACCGGGCATATGAAATCATATTTTACGACATTTTTTTGTGGTCTCGAACTTTTTAAATCAATAAAAAGTGAAAAAAATGTATTTTTAAAGAAAATTGTTTTTTTTTGTTTCCACCGCCATGCCATATCTTTAAAACTATTAAAGGTACCGAAATTTTTTTTATGTCAAATTAAAGCACACACTGTAGCGCTTTTACCAATATAAACGGTTTGGGCACAATTCGCACTTTCATTTCTCTAAAAATCAAATAAACTAAAAATACATATTTTGTGTATTGAAATCTTCACCAATCGATAAACTTTTTTATTTTTGAAAATATTTGCATACATGCAGCGAAGAAAATAAAGCCTAATAATCACAAAAGTTTTTGAAACAATATGTTTTTTCCTAAAGTGTACAGTTTGGCAACAGCGATTTTTTTTATCAGCGCTAAACGCGACATTGGGACGCAATTAATACATCTCGCATGCAGGCGTAGAAGTAGCGTTAGTTGAATCTAGATTAATATCTGGCATTCTAGGTTGGGGTGGAGTTGCTTACTGTCATCTAAAAAATTAGATATCATTCATAAACAATGTGCCACCCCCTCTCAAGGGGTGGCACTTAAAAAATATATATATTTATTGGAGCTGAAATAGAATCAAATTTTAAGAAGAAAAGGTTCCATGCAATTTTTCACCTAAATTGAGTTTTTAAGTTATAACGACTTCAAAATTGCGATTTTAGCTTAAAATAAAAGCTTTTAAAAAAGGTATTTTCAAACGGCTTTCGTCAAGTGTCTCGAAAAGTATTACTTTATCCAAAAAAATGTTATAGACCAATTACAGAAAGCACCCTACAAACTGGGAATTAATTATATTTTTTGTTTATTAATGTAGGATTAATAATTTCGGAAATATTTAAGTTTATATTTGGTATCCAAGGGTTTCGAAATTACCTTTAAAGTTTAAAATGCATTTTTTTCTAAAGCAAGGGCTTTAAATGAGCAAAAAAGAATTTGAGTATTTAGGTAATGCTACATTTTAACGAAAAACTGTATTTGAGATAATTTTTTTAAATTATTGGCTAATTAGAGTAACAAAACGAGTAAAAAATAATTTGAAAGCGCAATTAATTGTCTTTAATTTCCTTTCTTAGCATGCGTCACAATTTCTGAGATATTTAACATTTAAACTGCATTTTTCGTCTTATGAATGTTCGGATGTCATTTGTAAACTCATATCTCCGAAACTATTAAACCTATGTAAATAAATAAACAAACGATATTCTTTATTAGTTTATGAGCTTATTTTTGGTCTCTACACATTTTTGAACAAAACTAATATTTATTGAGATATTTGGAATAGGAAAAAAAAAATACGTTTTATCGAAAATACCTTTATAGTTTAAACTGTATTTTTTCTAAAGCAAGTGCTGTATACGAACCAAAAAATTTGAGCATCTACGTCATGCTGTATATTAATGAGAAACCGTGTTTGAAATTAATTTTTTTTTAATTACTGGCTAATTACAGTAACAAAATGGCGACGTTGTTATTAAAATAATGTGTAGACGGACATTGCTTCGGTCATAACTTCTTTGTTTTTTATGCTACATAAACAAATAAAAAAATAGTTGAGAGCTTAATTAATAACCTGTTATTGTATCTATTAGTATCCTTGGCGTAGGTGTCACAGTTTCTGAGATATTTAACTCTCACTCTAAATAGTTATCTTACGAAATTATTAATCCTACATCAATAAACTAAAAATATAATTAATTCCCAGTTTGTACTTTCTGTAATTGGTCTATAATATTTTTTCGATAAAGTAATACTTTTTGAGATACTTGACGAAAGCCGTTTAGAAATACCTTTTTTAAGCTAAAATCGCAATTTTGAAGTCGTTATAACTTAAAAACTATTAATTTATGTGAAAAATTGCATAGAACCTTTTCCTCTTAAAATATAAATAAATTAACAAGCCCCCGCTCAATATAGAAACTTTTCTGTGAAACATTTACTATTATACTGCCAAAAATGAACGAAATCCGTTCAATATGACATTACTTCGAAGTTTTGCATATTTTTTACCTCTAGGTACTGTACTACTACCACCTGTCTTTTTATTATTAAAGGGAGACTATTTAATATTTATTATACAATTTCTTAATATTAACAACATATGATCAATACTACTTTACAATATATGAAATATTGAACAATAATATTGATCCCCTAGATGCTTTTGATCACTACTGGTTTTGTACCTATTGATATAAGTTAAACTACTATATACACCCCGACCGGGATCGTCAGATCGTTGCAGTCGGCAGGCTTGCTACAGCCGAGCGCGCAAGAATATGACTTTGGTCCGTTAAAAAAAATCGCTGACTCAATACTATGAACGGGATATGAAAAATTTTTTTTCCTAAAAACTTTTTTCAACTATTGACTTCAATTTGTACGCAGCATGTATATACAAATTTTCATAAATAAACTTTTTTCTCGATTGCCTAAAATTACGCTACTGAAAATAACAAGTTTGAGTTTCCTATTATTTTACCAACTTAAAAAAAATAAATCGGGTTCACGTGGGACGTTGTTCGAAGCGCTATTGTGTCTACTTTAATCTAAAAAAAAAAATAGCTTGATAGCACAAATATTTTCAGAGATATAGCGGTGGAGACGTTAAAAAACATATTTCATTAAAAATCTTTTTTTTTGAGTTTTTCCGAAATAAAAAAGTTCTCGACCACCGAAAAATGTCGTAAAAAACGATTTCGTGTACACGATTATCTTACTAAAGAATCCCACTAAGTCTGGTTTGGTTCTACGCCGGTTTTTTTTTTCTCGAGAACTAAGCGACTTTACTTCCAGATTTTACTCTACTATATTTAACGCCTTACAATAATTGTCACAGTTATTTCCTCTAAGTGATTTACCGATATATGAATTTCCATGTTTTTTAATTTTGGACTCATTTATCTGGAAAATGGTAACTCCTATCAAAATATTGTATAGGAATAAAATTGTAGAAAATTTTGTGCGCGTTGTTTTTTGTGCAAAAAGTTTTTGTCCATCTTTTTTAGTTTTTGTGTTAAATGACAAAAACAACATTGGCAACAGTTTTTTTAACCTATGGCCTCCATTTTTGAAAGTACAGCCAGTTTTTTTTTAGGACATGTCTTAAATTGTTCCTTAGGCTTTAATTTTTATGAAAAACATTGTCCCAAGGATCGGGCGGGGAGGGCTCCCCGACTAATAAGCGAATAGATAGTTGATAGATATGATGAAAACAAAACGAAAATGAACAACAATAATAAGTATTTTATTACCGAAAATTAAAAAAAATGAGGAGGTTCTCAATTCGACCCGTATGTATGTTTTTTCTATACATCTGTTCAATGATTACTCTGACGTAGCTTAAGCGATTTCTGTCAAACCTGTTGCAAACTGTAGGTTATGGTCCTACTAAATGTATAAAGCTAAATCTAGTCTAAGGTGAACAAAAATTGGAAACAACTTTTTTTAAGCGAATTCATATTTCGAGAATATTCGAGAATTTGACGGAGTCGCCGGTAATTTCAATTAATTCACAAGCAGGGTATTATTTTTGTGATAACACACTACCACCATCACTACCGATGTGGCATATCGTTTTATGAGTTTTTGAGGTAGACGTTTTAAACAATACATCATTAAACAATTATTTCCACATAGTGGAGTGAAATCTAGTATTTTTTTTTCTGTTGCAAGAGACTTGGATTGGAAATTTGGATGTGGAAGTAGTAATTGCTTAGGCAGCGGTTAGTGCAAATTGTTTCGTGTCCTTTTATGGCATTTTCAATCAATATTTGACGAAAATAATGTTTGTCTCTATATACAAATTAATACAACTTCACAATTTAGAAATATTTACATTGAAGCGATTGCGATTCCCTGTTCCAAGTTCCAGTTAAATATTTTTAATAGTTTGTATGTTTATATCATTGCAAAATGTTACATAAATTCTTAGTTTAAGTACATATACTACATAAGAAATTTATGCAATATCCTTTGAATTCATCATAATACATGGATGTCAACACTTCTTTTTGCAAAACGTTTACTAGTCAATAAAAATATAAAATTTATGTATTAATTTAATGTTTTTCGATTAATTTTGCCGTAATGAAATGTTTATAAAATAAAGACCTTTGTGTTGAGTTAAATTTATTGAGACTTTAAAACCAATTAATTACCATTTATTTGTCACATTACTGAGGATACAATATATAATAATAAAAAAATATGAATGATTATATGAAGAATTGATAGATATATGATAGTACAGTAAAATTAACAGTTGACCCGGACCCGGAACAAATTTGTAACAAGCTGATTTCTTCAGGATTGTATTCTATGGCTATCCAGGAGTCTCTCACCGAAAATCTCAAAAAATCCGCCGTGCAGAAATAAAGAAAAAATGCACCTCCATGTTGAAATTAGGCACTTTTTTCTTTTAATCGGTAATAGCCCGCACGGATGGAAAAAATAGGAAAAAAGTAAAGACGCAAAATTTTGAGAGAAAGCTAAGTTTTAATGTAATATAAAATAAAGTTTTTTGCAATCGGTTAAATATTAGCAAAGTTACGGTTGTCAAAATGACAGATTTGTATAAAAAAAGAATACTTCTTGTATTTTAATACCATAGAATACAACAAAAGGCAACAACAATTATTACTGGTAATACTAATGAATTAAAGTAATACATTCGTAAAATAAAATCCATTCTAAATAGATGATAAGTATGATATTTAGTGGCATCGGATATTGGCGGAAGAACTGTTAGATCGAAGTGCTGGAAAATATTTTGCCTAGCAAAAATCTGATTATTCCTAACGAACCTGTAATCATTTAAACTATTAGTTTTTTTACTGCCATGCCATCTTAAAATAAATTCTTCTCCAATTACTGCAAACTGATTTAGTAGTAGTACTGTTGTTTTACTAGGCAATCAGGCCGGGATGGCCCATTTTGCTCTAGGGATCTACAGTTTAGCGTGGACTCCAAACCACGGTCCTCGACCACCAACTTTGACCCACCCTGGTCCCGTTCACCACCCTTCAAGGCGGCGCATTAGCCCGAGGTTCCCGGGTCTCCTGGACCAGCCACCGCCTTTCAAGGTGGTTCACTAGCCCTAGGATTGCCTCTGTTGGCAGCCTACCGACTATTAGATGAGATCGTGGGTCACCCATCCAAGTGCCGGACGCCACAGCGTTGCTGCACCTCGCTGATCGAGCGACGGAACTTAAACCGGTGATCGTACCTCATCCCCTGCAAACTGATTTGCTTCAGCAAAACTTTTGAAAATGAATAGGCTGTTACTCAGTTTGGTAATATTATTTTCTAAAACTGGAAATACTGTTTTTTGCCATTTTTATAGAATGCAGAGATGGTATCGCATTCGAATATGGCATGTGCAAATAGTGTTTTACTACATTTTCACTTACCTAGTTCTGAACGTAACTTGCAGAGATTCGTTATTTTATCAAATTTACCCCAATCACCAGGTCTCATTATTTTTTATTTTGCAATGCTCAATAAGTAACGTTATTAAGTATGTATCTTGACCAACAACTATAACAGGGTTACACATATCAGCCGAGCAATCAATAGCAGCTTTTACAATTAAATAATCAGCATCTGCATCCGCACATTTGACTGTGATATTATTTTGATTGAAATTGATGTTAGAAGTTTAATTAACTGATCTTTATTTGACACTGATGCTAAAAATTCGTTTTGAGATATCTCTACTACTTTTTTGTGGGTCAATATTAATTTTTTCTTTCTGAAATGCATTTTTAGCTCTTCTTTGATATTACGTAATTTTAACGGAAGTGCTTTCATTAGAATAGCCATCGAAAATAATAATACAATTTAAACCATAATGATAACGAACAAATGAAACACACTGATGAACAATATCTTTACATTGAGCCGGGCGTTGCCACACAACTTTTCTAAGGAGAAACCCCCCGTCTACAAATTGTTTAGCACTTTCAGGCAAAGTTGGACTTTGCATTTCCATAGGACTTGGTGTAACTTTTTTATCAAAATCAGAAAAAAAGAGATGATTTTGTTGTTTTTCGAAACGAAATATCGTCAAATAAACTAACCGGTATATGTTTTATTTCATATTTAAATAAACCATGTTTAATTAGTATTACCAACAAATGTTTTTGTTGACTATTGTTACATTCTTACGGTGTTAAAATACAAATACAAAATACTTTTTTGAAAAGAATCTGTCATTTTGACAATCATAACTTTGTTAATATTTAACCGATTCATACCATATTGAAGCTCAAAATATTGCCTCTTTACTTTTTTGCCTAAGTGTCATCCGTGTGGACTATTACCGATTAAAGGAAAAAAGTGCCTAATTTCAACACGGCGGAGCATTTTTTCTTTATTTCTGCACGGCGGATTTTTTGGGATTTTCAGTCGGACACTCCCTGGATAGCCATAGAATATAGTACGTCGGATGGCTGGCTCTAGCGTTCACTAACCCAATACCGAGGTATAACCAAATAAAACCTATTTCATTTTATTCAGCAGGTTTTTTTACATAGGAAATCACGTTTGACGACACTCTCCATTGGTCGAGACTGAAGTGACAAGAAAAACACACAAAAAAATGAAAATAACAAAATTCAAATTCAACCACGAATAACTTTCAAACGAAAAAAGATAAAATTATATATTTTTTTTAGTTTTATAGTACAAACGATTCTCTTTAATTTGATGTATAATTTATTACAAAAATAATAACTTTAACATTAGAAAATTGACGTTAAGTTAGATGGTACACAAATTGTCAATTTTTTTGAAAGCTCTAACTCGTTGTAACTCGCTTATGTATTGAGCTATTCGAATGTTTTTTTCACCAAAAACTGCCAAATTTCATAGACTTCATTTTGTCTCAATTAATGCTGGGTCTAGCTCTGTAAATAAAAGAGGTACAGCCTTTTAAACGCAACGAAGCGCACTACGGCGGCGGAGTCGTGAGGCTTCCCCTCTCGTTCTCGGTACAGCCCGCGTTCGCCATAAATCGCGCAATGCTTCCATCAGTGGCCGTAACAAAAGCTTTAGAATAATTTTCCTTTACTGTAAGATGATAAAATTAACAAATCAAATTGAATAATGTGATATTAGTTGTAATAATCCATTATATATGGTGTCGTACAACGCGGGAGGTGCGTTAATAAATGGAAAGTAATAGGTATCAGACAGAGATTAACTGATTTTCAGATACGTCATTGTTAAACTTATGCCAGCTAATAAAGTTTTTACTTTGCCTCGTATATTTTAATATTTTCCATTAAGTGTCAGAGGTAACCATATAATCAAAACAATTATTTGCCATGTTTTCACTAACTTGTAAAGGCTCTGAACGATTAGTTGGATTTTTGTACATAACTATATTTTTATTTTCATGTAAACTGGAAGGGTTAAAATCGGTTAAAATTGGATAGACGATCTAAATATGCTTGTGTAAATAGGCTGTTCTCTTTTTAAAATAATACTATTCCAAGTGGGATTTTTTCCATCTAGCACGTCTTCGTTTTGATCAAAATTATCGATGCTATGAATGTAATTGTTTTCTTCAGAACGTACTGGAAGAACTCCAGGTGGTATAAAAATGTCGTCACTAGTTTTTACTAATACGTGACTAGCTAAAGACGTTAAGAATGTCCGTATTTCATCGTAGGAATAACGTAGAAATAACCATAGCCAAAAGAATAAAGTTTTTTTCTTCTGACGGCACAATACACATATAGTAATATGTATAGGATTAAAAAAATGGCCTAAGCTGATTGTTTTTTTTTTTTCATATCAATTATTAATATAAATTGCATTACTATCGGAATAACGTTTAAATCAAATTTGTCTATCCTGACATATTTAGTATCCACGACATAAATGTTTATAACAAATCTGAAACTTCTTATTTACAGTTATGTTCATTGAGATTAGTAGTCGATTAGTAGTCGCGTTTTTTTTAACCCCGACCTCATAAGTATGACGCATATGTTTGCGTGTTTGTTTGTTTGTCTGTCTGTCTGTCTGTGGCTTCATATCTCTTCAACGGGTGATCCGATTTTGATGTAGTTTTTTTTATTTGAAAGAGAATTTTGTCGAGATGGTTATAGGTCATATTAGATTTTGATGTTTGGTCGCCATCTTGAATTCGCCATGTTGAACTTCTCTAGCAATTGTTCGATTGCAGTAAAATTGAAAATGTGCAGACAATTATGGTAGCCGAACATGATTTAGGCCTCATTTTGATTCGGTCATATGAAACTGGTACGATTAGATACATTGCACATTGATCGGTGGCTTTTAAAAATTTTCAATTTTACATGTTATGGGTTTAAAATATTCAGCTGCAGCTTCACTTAAGATAGGCAATTTTATCAAGAATTGTCAATTCATTCTCATGAACCAAGTTTTCTTCCCCTGATTCAGCTGTGACTGACAACAAAAATCCTTTTAGCTTTATTATCACTTGAATGAACTGTTGTTGTATTTTCTTTGTGTTCTCAAAACACTTTGTTTGCTTAGATGTTTTTCTAATCTCTTTCTTATATTTCCGCTGCTATAATAATCTAATTTTTCTTCCGTCATTTCTTCAAATATATCATTAAGGCGTGTTTTTAGAAACGTTAAAGTTAAGAATTATTTTTTTGCAAAACAGCAAGATAAACCTCCCTAAATAAGATGTTTAACACTACTTTAAATTCATTTTTTCTTTCAGTTGCTGTATACATTTAATTTTTTTTTGCTAATATATTTTGCATAACAAATTTTATAATAATTTCCATCAGCCCAAATAAATCTGAATAAATGTGTAACCTGCCTTGTATTTCTGTATCACAATGCCGCACTGCAGCTTTCTAGTTTCCGCACCCGTTCCTGTACAAATTGCTACTTAAAAATGTTCTTAATTTGTTGTTAATTTTTCTAGATTTTCCACAAATCAGACAATGACATTTTATTTTAAACTAATTTTTTTGTTCTTTATTATAAATAACTACATGAAGGCTCACTTGCATTTTTTATCGCGTTACAAATATCACAGACAATACATATTGCCTCTGCTAATATTATTATTATTACAAAAAAATGTCCTACAAGAATAATGAAATCGGTATCGAAAAGTGTGCAAATAAAAATAAATAAAAAAATGTTTTTAATGAAATAGCATATTTTCTTTCATTTGCACAATTTATAATAGACTTGATGCCAGTAACAGTTGGTTTTTTATTATTAGATTTTTTCGCTGTTTTCAGCAGTTTCGCAAAACAAACATGTAGTTTTTCTCCACTGATAAAAATGAATCTACCCTATACATAAACTGTAATAGCCTAAATGTGAATAAAATAATATATACGCTTATTAATACTTATTCAGATACAATAATGAGGAGAGCAGCCGATACGTTTCTTAATGGGCCGAGAGAGTAGCGGGAGCGAGAGAGGAAGCCTCCCGTCTTCGTCGCCGTAGTGTGCTTCGTTGTGTTTAAAGGGCTGTAGCGCTTTTAGTTAAAAAATTAGATCTAGCATTAATCGAAACAAAATGAAGCCTATTAAATTTGGCAGTTTTTGGTGAAAGAAAAAATTGAATAGCTCATTATATAAGCGAGTTATGACGAGTTAAGAATTAGAAAAATGCTGCTGATTTGTGTATCCTTTTGAATTTTTCCAGTTTTTTTATGTTCATTTTTTTATTATTGCAATAAATTATACTTCAAATTAAAAAGCAAGGTTTACTTGTCAAAACCAAACAACAATTTTATTTTTATGTGCTTTAGTTTTAAAGTTATATTTGATTGAAAATTAAATTTCTAAATTTCTTTTTTTTTAGTTTTTTTCTTATATCTTCGGTCTCGACCAATGGAGAGTGTCGTCAATTTTGATTTCCTATGTAAAATAACATGCTTTAATAAGTAGTGAAGGTCCCATCTGGTTATACTTCAGTATTGGGTTGGTCAAGAAAGAGAAGGCTTTTCGCGCTCTGCCCGACGGGCTAATACAATCCCGAAGAAATTAGCTTGTTACAAATTTGTTCCGGGTTTGGTTCAAATTTAATTTAATTTTACTGAAGTATAATATAAACTAGTGGAAGCATTATACTCTTCGCGGATTTACTGAGCTTTTTATATAATTGTTACACATTCTATAGGATACTCTTCACATTTTTCTTGTAAATAATGGTAGTTTTTGGCCATTCTAAATTGTGTGATACCAACTTTGTTGTGAAAAAAAAAAATATATGAAAAAAAAAATGAAAAAAAAAACAACCACCCTGTCAGGGATTTGAACACAATACCTTTGGATTGTGAGGCAAAAGCAACAACAATAACAACAACAATATTTTATTCAATATTTTTAGTACATATGTACGCCTCCTCGGATCCTAACCCGGAGCCAGCCAGACAACCACACAGCAAAAGCTTTAGCCATTGGGCCATCACACATTACCATAAAAGTCGAATATCTGTAATATATGTTATTCCAGAATTATATTTTAACATATTAAATATATCATTATGAAATATATATATATATATATATATATATATATATATATATATATATATATATATATATATATATATATATATATATATATATATATATATATATATATATATATATATATATATATATATATATATATATATATATATATATATATATATATATATATATATATATATATATATATATATATATATATATATATATATATATATATATATATATATATTAGTAAAATGTATAAAAAAAAATTATAGAGAATAACATTTCGCAAGATTTCTATTTAAGTACAAGTGACAAAAATTAAGAATTTTTTTTTATTATTTAAATGATTAATAACTTTTTTATTTACTGATTGATTTTTTTCAAAAACAATAGGGTTCTTCCTCTAGGTAATGCTAACTTAATTTCCAATATTTCAATACAATCGGACTTTTCTTTCTTAAGCTATCGTGCTTACAAGAAACGTGACGGACGGACGGACATTTTGAAAGTTGTTCAGAATTCGTTCACTAACACAATGATATAAAAAATTTTTGTCTGCGAGCGATATTTACGGATTTAGAAATGTGCCGATCAAATGCAATATAGGTACTCTTCGTTTTCGTATTTGGGAAGAGTATAAATACTACTTTATTATTATACTCTTCGCAAAAACGAAGAGTATATTGTATTTGATCGACACATTTCTAAAACCGTAAATATCGCTCGTAGAGAAAAAATTTCCATACTATTGTGTTAGTGAACGAATTCTGAACAACTTTCAAAATGTCCGCTACCAAGATTTTCGAGTTACTTTAGCGAAGATAATTTCAGTGTTTCTCATCAGTTCTGGGAGAGCTGAGAAGAGAATTGATGGAACGTGATGGAACGTGATGGAACGGTTTACCTGTCCTAAGCAGCGAGGTAGTTTCTTTTGTCTTCTTGTCGAGGGAAGTAAATATGATGAGGAAAAATTGAGAACTGCCTTTTTGACTGATATACCGAGTTACAAAGACTGAAATAATGACAAATAGCCAAATGTCAAAATTCTGGTCTCCACGGCGAGACAGTTCTGCTCATTATCGAGTAGTTCCGATGTCTCTTGACTACAAGAAAGTTCGAACGGAACTTTTTGCTAGTTCCGCTATGAGTGATTGCATTCGCATGTTGCTTAATTTTGAGGGCTAATCAAGTCATCGCAGCGAGGCAGTTCTCTACGTCAGGTTATTCCAAATACCATTAAGAAGACGAAAAAAATATGAACCGAACTTTTTCCCAGTTGACGTTCGAGAAATATGATTTCCGCCGAGACAAAAAAAAACAAATTAAGGCTGTTTGTAAACACAAGCTCCCCTCTTAGAGAATTTGTTTAAATGGAATTAGGCAACGAAGTCATCCTGCCTCTCCATGTATTGCGCTCGGCGCCGCGTCATTAAGGAGCACGCATATACATACCAGAAGACTGATACGAGCTGCCCGGATCGAGGATGCTGCGTTGGCACTATACGGAGTATACCACCTTTGTATAACGACAACGCAGCACCCTCGGTACCAGCAGCTGCCATCTTTTATTTATGTATACACGCGTTCTATACCTTCTGCTGGAGATGCTACATGGCTTCGGATACACTCCATGTCGTTGTCATAGCAACGAAGTCATCCAGCATCTCTATGTCCTCCGAGCTAGCACGCCGAACGTATATGCGACTCCATTCTATTTCGTGCAGCTGCGGCTAACGGAAAACGGCAGTTCGCATTTTTTTATCGTTTTATACACCCCACTCTATAAATAGAAAAAAGTTTTAGCCTGGCTGCATTGATAATTTTAGCCTTCAATTTGATACAACTTTGATTGATATTATTGGAACTTAAGCCAATGAAAAATGGCAGTTCTCGTATAATTCATGTCTTGTTCATCATTTTTAACGAGGAGAATTAAGCGAGAACTGCCTCGTCGCGGTATAAAAATTAAAAAAAATTTTTCGACAGACGGAAAGTCGTTTGCCTGGCGCCCGTATCGTTTTTCAAACTTTGTCTTATGAAAAAGTGTCTGGCTGCCGTACTAATATTAAAAAATCTGAAGTGGTTTCAAAACGTCCTTATGCATGCGAAGAGCTCAGTCACGAGCATAATCTTGTGCTAACATGCCCCCTATCATGCCACCAAACGTAAATTATCATGGGATTATTTAAATATAAATGATAAGATATTGTAAATCTGAATGCAATTCGTGTTTAAACTTTGAACTGTGATTACAACACTCCTTACAATTTGATAAAATTTTGGGTCTTTCCGGGCAATGAAAATATATCACAATCGCAATATTGTTAAAAGCTTACATAATAAATATATACAATGCATGCATGAATGGGATAACTTTAAATAATAAATTAATAACGTCGTAACAGTAAAAAGAATAACGTTTAGAAATATGAGAGGGCAATAATCCTAAGAATTTCTCAATAAACAAACATTATATGGTTTCAAAAGAATAAAAGCAGATTGATAAAAATATTTCACGCAAGTGTCATGTCTAAGATGTATTTCACAACGTGATAACCTTTTATGGATGTAATACTTCACTGAGAACTATTAATTATATATATTTCTCCAGACTTATACCACGTCTGCTTGTGAAACCAATAAATTTTATAATAATTATTAAAAAGATATATGTCCATGATGATTTTTATTTGTTTTATGTGTTGCTGCACATTAACAATATTGAATGGGGGAATGAGGAATGAACTTGACTATTCATTTTGTCTATTCTCAAAATTAATATTATAATAAATGAGAATATATTTTTTTTTCGCAAGCAGAGAGATTTATGAAACGAATGCCATATTCTGTAGTAATGTCATGGTGTTCAACTTAAAACACCATGTATTTGAGCGTTATTTTCAGGCGTTTAAAATTGGATAATAAAATTTGGAACACATCTTTTATCATTTATCAATATCGGTATAATAAAATTAGTCGTAAAAGGACAGTCAAGGAATTGTTAAATAACGTTGATCTTTTTACTTTGTATGAGGCAAAAATAAGAACATGAAGAGACTGCAATACTGGCAATAGGATACTCCTAGTAGTCCGGGAGCCAGCGACACTTTCGTAGAGAAAAAAATTTCATATCATTATGTTAGTGAACGAATTCAGAACAACTTTCAAAATGTCCGTCTGTCCGTCCGTCACGTTTCTTGTAAGCACGATACCTTAAAAAAGAAAAGTCAGATTGGATTGAAATTTGGAAAGTAAGTTAGCGTTAGCTAGAGGAAGAACCCAATTGTTTTTGAAAACAATCAATCAATAAATAAAAAAGTTATTAATCATTTATATTTAAAAAAAAAATCTTAATTTTTGTCACTTGTACTTAAATAGAAATCTTGCGAAATGTTATTTTCTGTAATTTTTTATTATATATATTTTACTAATACATATATTTCATAATAATATATCTAATCAGTTGAAATATAATTCTGGAAGGTTATATATAGCACGAGAGCCCACCTACAAAAATGTAACACATAAGCTGGAGAGTCAAAAATTGGTGGGCATGCTTATCAAGTCATTCTCTGAACGTGTAGTCGGTCATAGGAATCCGGGTTGCAGAGGCGCTGGGGCAGCGATCTTTGTTATATGGCTCAAATAATTTTTGAATCTGACGCCTTTCCATGACATGACGTCCAATCAAAAAAAGTTTCAGACAAAAGATTTTCAATTTTGTTGGCTCTACATAATGGCACTATGTTGTTTTACTTTTAATGGGGTTTAATGGGGTTTTTATGGGGCAACATGTTTTTTTATATAATCTCCTTTTTTATAGTGGATTCCGATTTTACGCCAGAAATTATCAATCTTTTGCTCTTTGCAATTTTTTACTCCGAGGTCAATTTGAGCCAAAAATTTTTCAACTTTTTCAAATTTTTCAAAATTGTAAAAGAGAAAAGTTGTTTCTTTTTTATATAAAATATACATGTATTTTTTCAGATTTTTCTCGCAAGAAAATTTTTTTTTCCAATTTTGTCTGAAACTTTTCTTGATTGGACGTCATGAAAAAGCGTCACATTCAAAAATTATTTGAGCCATATAACAAAAATGCCCCGCTGCCCCAGCGCCGCTGCAACCCGGATTTATATGACTGACTACGCACGTTCACAAAATGACTTGATAAGCATACAAACCAATTCTTGACTCTCCAGGTTATGTGTTCCATTTCTGTAGGTGGGCTCTCGTGCTAATATTATAGACATTCAATTTTTCTGGCAATGTGTGATGGCTTTTTTTGCGTGAAGTATTTGGAGGCGAACCTAGACAAAGAACTGATGTTCAACATTCACATTAACGAAACGATACGTAAGGTCTACTCCATGTCCAGGACTCTGTATCCGCTCCTGGCGCGGGGTAACGGACTCAACAGGACCAATAAAAAGTTGGTAATCAAGCTGGCTATCACATATGCGGCGCCGGTGTGATGCAGCATCCTGGCCACGACAACGCGAATACTAAAAGTTCTAGAACACGAATTTATGCGCCTCGTTTCAGACTCTCATAAGTACGCCTTCCTCAGAGATCTCTATGCACGTTGCCACGACATAACCCCACTAGCGGACTACGTCCAAGAAACGTCTCAAAAATTCTATCAGTTCAAACTGGACGGTAGCTCGCTTACCCGCAATATTACCCGAATCAGACAGCATAATGCCATACTTTTTGATATAAGACAACCCCCTACCATACCAGGCGTTGCTCATCTTCCGGCAACTCCCTTAGCCACACTTCCTCCTACGAGAACTTACCTCTACCCTTACCTTTATCTTCCCTCAACTCTACATCTTTCCAATCCCCCTCTCTCCCTCTTTATGTTTGAATAATTTTGTTCTTTTATACTTTTTGTTATTTTTGTTTATGTTTATCTCCGTGTAAATGCCCTCCGGACCGAAAAATTACCTAAATCCTAATTTAAAAAAAAACACAATTTTATTTCCACCCTACTTTCATTGTCGGCGATCAGACTACAAGGTTGCCATTTGTTCGAACGGTTTTTTTTTTCGTTTAATTGTGTTTCCCGCATCAACAACCAAAATTACAAAATGCGCGCCCGCCTACGATCCTAGTATACCCAATGTTATTGTGTTTATTTTTAATTTACCTTTAGGTCCATGTGGACAAAAATAATTTTAACCTAGTTTTTAAGTCAGCTTGCGGCAGACAGGAGCTTCTAGCCTCCACTTGAACTTGTCTCCAAGTCAAACCGGACCTACCCCGCCCAGCCCCTCACTCACCTCGACGCCACTCACCGTGGTCGTGCGGCTGACTCCGGTTTAGGCTCCGGCGAGGCACATATATTGTATTCTAATTTAAAATAAAATATTATTGTTGTTGTTTCAATCCAATGGTCTTGTGTACGAATCCCTGACAGGGTAGTTGTTTTTTTTTCATTTTTTTTCGTATATTTTTTTTCACAACAAAGTTGGTATAACAAAATTTAAAATGTCCACGAACTAACATTATTTACAAAAAAATGCGAACAGTATCCTATAGAATGTGAAACAATTATATAAAAAGCTCAGTAAATCGGCGAAGAGTATAATGCTTCCACTAGTTTTTTTCTCCAATCATACTAATGTCACTTATCCACAAAACAAACTCCTGCTACTTCGTTAGCCGGCCAATGCTTGGCAGCAGCATTTTAATTATTAAAAAAAGTGTCACTGTACGTGTTTAAAGTTAATATTTTATGTGTCCTTTATTGACATTACAGTAGGACGGAAAATGATTTCCTGCCACCTTGTCAGTGATACAATTAGATTTTTTCTCTTCATATCCAGAGAACAGGCGTCAGTATGTGGAATACCGTGGTCACAGGTAGTTTGACGTTCTGGCCACTTCCGGCGTTCCCCCGGGTTCTGTGCTGGGCCCACTTATGTTTGTTGTCGTCATAAAAGGTAATGTAGCTAATCTCAATGTAGAGAGCCTCTTAAATGCTGATAATTTGAAAATATATTGCGTAATAGAAAACGAAAATGACTGTGAAAATCTTCAGAATAACCTAGCTATGGTTAAAGAATGGCGCCTATCCAATCGCTTGCCTCTCAGCATATCCAAATGTAGCATATTCACCTTCCTTAAAACGTGTAATCTCATCGATTACAACTAAATTTTGCAGAGACATGACACAGTAAAGTATTTTGGAGATATATTTGATAAGTACCTTAGTTTTACTTCCACATCCAGTGGAAGTATAGTAACGACAAAAAATTTTTTAAAAATTTTTATTGTTCAAATAGGCTTAGAATGTCACGAAACGTCGAGATTTTAAGTTTGAACGAAAAAAAAATTTCTGTCTGTCGGTCTGTCTGTCTGTCGGTCTGTCTGTAACTTTTTTTGTGCGCACGTTTACTCTGGAACCGTTTGAGATATTGACTTGAAATTTGGTACACATATGTACTTTAACGAGATCTAGAACTAGATTATATTTTCATCTTGTTCCGTCGAAGGGGTGGGGGGTAAATTGGGGTAAATTTGGGGAAAATAGGTAAATCAAGGAGGTAAGAGTCCATAAAATTGGTATTTAGTATATACAAGAGAAGCTAAGGTCCCAAAAAAAAGTTTTGGCATTAGCCACCCCCATTACCACCCCCACCTCATTATTAAAGGGGATGAAAAAAAATTGTGATTTAGTGTGTGTACAAGAACCAGAAACCTCAAAATATTTTTTTACTTCATCCACCCCCCATCACCACCCCCACCCCGCTACCGATGTGGGGTAACGTTTTATGGGTTTCTGGGGTAGAGGATTTCAAATATTATGTTATTAAATTTCCATAAACAATTATTTCCACATACAAATTTTTTTCGTTGTGAGTGACTTGTCACTTGTACGATCAAAATTGGAATACTGCTCGTTGATATGGTCCCCAGGATATGCTATTTACATAAATAGTGTTGAGAATGTTCAATGTTCAGCGCCGTTTTGTTAAGTATTTGTGCTTTGTTGAAGATGGTACCTACCCAATAACTAGATATTCGCAAAATATTATGCTGGACAGATTTCATATGTCTAATTTGGAAACTAGAAGAATAATACTTTCAATAGTTTTTCTCAAAATTATACACAACATGTCTCATTTTGGAACAAATAAATGTTCATATACCTCGTATAACAAGTCGGAATCCTCCTGATTCTTTCTTCTTACCCCTCGGACTAGTTTATTAAAATTTTCAGCTTTATATTTTATGTGTAATAATTATAATCTACAGCAAGATCAGCTTGATATATTTAACTGTAGTATTCATTCAATTAAACAACTTAATTTATGAGTTATAGCCTTCTCTTTTTTGTACTTCTATACTTATTCATTAAATCTCTATTTTATTATAATGATTTTATATCATTGCAATGTTTTATATCGTGATAGTAGTTAGCTTAGTTAGTTTTTAGTTTATTTATTGTTTTCGTATTCTCTATTGTAATGTTCCCATCATGTAATTGGTTACCTGTTGGGAGGTTGCATTCAAATAAATATGTAATTAAAATGAAGTCAGTTGACAGAAATATTTAAATCTGAATTATTTCCACATCCAGTGGAAGTATAGTAACGACAAAAAATTTCAAATTTTTTATTGTTAAAATAGGCTTCGAATGTCATGAAACGTCAAGATTTTAAGTTTGAGCGAAAAAAATTTCTGTCTGTCGGTCTGTCTGTATCTTTTTTTGTGCGCACGTTTACTCTGGAACCGTTTAAGATATTGACTTGAAATTTGGTGCATATATGTACTTTAATGAGATCTGGAACTAGATTATATTTTCATCAAATTGGTAAATTTGGGGTAAATAGGTAAATCAAGCAGGTAAGAGTCCATAAAATTGGTATTTAGTATATACAAGAGGAGCTAAGGTCTCAAAAAAATTTTTGGCATTAGCCACCCCCATTACCACCCTACCCCATTATTAAAGGGGATGAAAAAAAATTGTGATTTAGTGTGTGTACAAGAACCAGAAGCGTCAAAATATTTTTTTACTCCATCCACCCCCACTACCGCCCTCCTATCACCACCCCCACCCCACTACCGATGTGGGGTATCGTTTTATAGGTTTTTGGGGTAGAGGATTTCAAATATTATATTATTAACGTTCCATAAACACTTATTTCCACATACAAAATTTTTTCGTTGTGAGTGAATAGAAAATCTGGATGTGGAAGTAGTGATTCCTTGGGCAGCGGTTTTTTTAAAGTAGTTTATTACTAAAATTGCCATTCCAATTTCCGGTCATTCGACGGAATATGGCTTTGGCAGGAGTAAAAACAGTCCTATAAGGCGTTGGCACACTGGCGCTAGTGCGCCTGCAGGAGTCGATTTTGTGGAGGCAGAGACTAAGTATAACAAAAAATAAAAACCGCTTTCCAAGAAATCACTACTTCTACATCCAGATTTTCTATCAAAGTCACTCACAAAGAAAAAATTTTGTATGTGGAAATAATTGTTTATGGAACTTTAATAATATAATATTTGAAATCCTCTACCCCAAAAACCCAGAAAACAGTACCCCACATCATCACTTCCACAGGGAGTGATGATAGGGGGTGGTAGTGGGGGTGGATGAAGTAAAAAATATTTTGAGATTTCTGGTTTTTGTACACACACACTAAATCACATTTTTTTTCATCCCCTTTAATAATGGGGTGGTAATTGGGGTGGCTAATGCCAAAATTTTTTTTGAGACCTTAGCTTCTCTTGTATATACTAAATACCAATTTTATTGACTCTTGCCTGCTTGATTTACCTATTTACCCCAAATTTACCCCAATTTACTTCCCAACCCTTCGACGGAACAAGATGAAAATATAATCCAGTTCTAGATCTCGTTAAAGTACATATGTGTACCAAATTTCAAGTCAATATCTCAAACGGTTCCAGAGTAAACGTGCGCACAAAAAAAGTTACAGACAGACCGACAGATAGACAACATTTTTTTTCGCTCAAACTTAAAATCTCGACGTTTCATGACATTCTAAGCCTATTTCAACAATAAAAATTTAAAAAAATATTTTTGTCGTTACTATACACTGGATGTTGAAGTAAAAATGAATTTTAAGCTAACCTTATAAAAAAACCGCTGCCCGAGGAATCACTACTTCCACAATTCCACATCCAGATTTTCTATCCAAGTCTCTCATGAAGAAAAATTTTTCATGTGGAAATAATTGTTTATAGAACTTTAATAATATAATATTTGAAATCGTCTACCCCAAAAACCCATAAAAGGATATCCCACACGGTGCGGGGGTGGTGATAGGAAGGTGATAGTGGAAGTGGATGAAGTAAAAAAATATTTTGAGGCTTTTGGTTCTTGTACACACACTAAATCACAATTTTTTTTTCATCCCCTTTCGTCCCCTTTAATAATGGCTTTAATTTGAGGTGGTAATGGGGGCGGCTACTGCCAAAAATTTTTTTGAATCATTATCTTTTCTTGTATACACTAAATACCAATTTTATGAATTCTTACCTGCTTGATTTACCTATTTACCCCCCAACTCTTCGACGGAATAGGATGAAAATATAATTTAGTTCCAGATCCCGTTAAAGTACATACATGTACCAAATTTCAAGTCAATAGCTTAAACGGTTCCAGAGTAAACGTGCGCACAAAAAAAGTTACAGACCGACAGACAGACAGACAGAAAATTTTTTTTCGCTCAAATTTAAAATCTCGACGTTTCATGACATTCTAAACCTATTTGAATTTTCAAAAATTTTATTGTCGTTACTATACTTCCACTGGATGTGGAAGTAATAGTGTCGCTGGCTCCCGTACTACAGTCACCTTTCAGTGCTAGCCTTTTCACCGTCAGTTTCGAAACACGGACAAAGGAAGAATTCAAGAATTTCCCTAGGATATGAAAGAGATATAGATATTATCTGATATAAAAGTTGCAGATGTGAACCATTTTGTTTTCAAACTGAATAGCTAATTCAAAAGAATTCATCTATAAAATCGAAAACAATAAATAACTACCATTTTAGATACATTAGGAATAGAGAAAATAAAGTGGAATTTAATATATTAGGTGTAGTAAATACAGCCTCAAATTTGCAATATAAAACTGAAAACCTTTGTGTTTTTTCACGGCAAAGTATAATTATTTTATTTACATAATAACGCTATTGTTCTCTTATTTAATAACGTCATATTTTTATGGTATATCAGTTTCAAGGAATTATCATGCCAAATATAACTCGAGGTTCGATTGTCAATTTGAATAAATTTTTATTTACATTTAAATTTTTGATTGTTGTTTTCATAATATATCTCGAGCAAACAGTGAAAACATTCGATCTTGCTCTCATGCTTTTGTATTACAACCAAGTTTTCTTGTAAATAAGAATATATCTGATAAAATTGTAAACTTCTTGTGGTATTACTACAAATCAAAGTAATTTAGAAATACATTTAATTAAAAAAACTTTAAAATTAGTTTATCAAATGAATTTAAAATTTATAACTTCATTTTATATATTTTTACTTCCACATCCAGTGGAAGTATAGTAATGACAAAGAAAATTTTGAAAATTTTTATTGTTCAAATAAGCCTAGTCATGAAATGTCGAGATTTAAATTTTTTTATCAAACATTATCACAAATTATTGTTCAGATATTCACGAATGTACAATAGAAACGAAAATTCATTTGGGCAATATGGAATATTATAAATTACATTCTCATAAGCAAGAAAATTTTGTATTGGTTACAGCAGAAATATTTTACTTCAACATGGTAGAAGTATTGTAATTGTGAAAAAAGAGTTTTTTTTTGCTCAAATAGGCTTAGAATGTTACGAAACATCGAGACTTTAAGTTTGGGAGAAAAAAATTTTCTGTCTGTCTGTAACTTTTTTGTGCGTACGATTACTCTGGAACAGTTTATGACATTGCATTGGTTTGAAATTTGGTATACCTGTTTATTATAGCGAGATCTGGAACTAGATTATATTTTGATCTTATTCCGTCGAAAGGTTGGGGGTAAACTGGGGTAAATGGGGGATAATAGGTAAGGTAAGCGAGTAAGAGTCCATAAAATTGGTATATGTACGAGAAGCCAAGGTCCCAAAATTTTTTTTGGCACCAGCCACACCCACTGTCAACTCAATTTCCACCCAATTAAATTGTGGTTTATTCTGTGTACAAGAAGCAAAGGCCTCAGAATTTGTTTTAATATCAGTCAACTACCCCCACCGCATTATTAAAGATGGTAAAAAATAAAATTGTGATTTAGTGTGTACAAGAACCAAAGGCCTGGAAACTTTTTTGGCATCAGCCACTCCAACTACCACCCCCACCGGAAATTCGTATGTGGAAGTAGTGATTCCTTAGGCAACGGTTTTTTTAATAAAATAAAGAATTTTTCGAAATTAATTAAAATCCATATAAAACAAATTAATATAAAGAAATAGCAATTCACCAAGAACCCTGAGATAGAGAGCAAGACTGAGTTTTAGCAAATGAAAGAGGAAAGTCTTATGTAATTATAATAATATATTTCTGTACTCTTACAAAAATATAACTATTCTAAATTGATAGAAACAGAGTAAACAAAGTTAGGTATTAGTAAGAAACATATTATTTGTTTTTTTTTTGAAAGTTGAAAATTGAAATTTTGGAAAATGTCGTCGTCCATTATCGTGTTTTGTAATCCATTTTTCTTATATAATATTAGATAATTATTACATTACCCTATTTTCAGCGGCGGCTGGTGAAATTTCAATATTTTTTTTCTCGTCTGTGGCGCATGGGACCCATACGAAATTTGGGAAATAACATCTAGAGAAGCACTTCTCTAATGACCCCTAAAAAATTTTGAAAAAGCAGTTTGCGAAAAAATTTTTGAAAATTTGCTAGCCTCCCCTGGGTCTAGGGAACCCTGTTTACTTTTATTTTTTTTTGTCATATGCATTTGACTTTTCATAAAAATGCATCGACAGATTTTAGAGTTTGTGAAAATATTTTCATTACTAACTGAAATACAATGAACTGAAATTTTGTAATTTACAATTTAACAAATTACAATATTTCAATTCGTTGTATCTCAGTTAGTAATGAAAATATTTTCACAAACTCCAAAATCTGTCGATGCATTTTTATGAAAAGTCAAATGCATATGACAAAAAAAAATAAAAGTAAACGGGGGTCCCTAGACCCAGGGGAGGCTAGCGAATTTTCAAAAATTTTTTCGCAAACTGCTTTTTCAAAATTTTTTAGGGGTCATTAGAGAAGTGCTTCTCTAGATGTTATTTCCCAAGTTTCGTATGGGTCCCATGCGCCACAGACGAGAAAAAAAATATTGAAATTTCACCAGCCGCCACTGCCTATTTTGTAATAAATGGTAATAAATAGATTTTGCAATGATCAAGATTACTGCATGATTGATAAGTTATGTATAAAATTTTACGTAACAATAGATATGGACGGCATTACGTTTCTTTACATGTAAAAGATTCAAAAATATATTTTACATTTTATAAGATTTTACTTTAAAAAATTCAAACCTCATTATTTTCAAAACTAACAAAAAATCAATGGAAAAGAAGGTCCACCGTTTACTAACGTCGTATTTACTTAGTATTTGCGCAAAAATAAATAAATAAATAACAGATACCAGTGGTGACCCTAAAGGGACACATGGGACACATGAACATCTTAACTATCAAAATGGTGGGCATTCCCTCTGTGGGATTTCTTCCCCCCACTCGTCAAAAATATTTTTCGGATTTCTACCCGCCCCCCCCCCGTGCATCAACTTCCAACAAAAAAAAATTCCCACCGGGCCCGTATTTTCTCTCCACGGCCCTGCTATCAAGTATCAATTGTGATCAGGGGCGGATTTAGCAATAGGCGTAGTAGGCACGTGCCTAGGGCGGCAGCAAGATGAGGGCGGCAAAATTCAGGTCGGGAATATAAACAACGACGATTGCAGCAGGAGCACAGAAAAGATAAACTATACAGAAGCGAAAACTATAAGGCTCATGATCAATGATCGGAATTTGGGTATAATTTCAGTGGCGCACATAGGTATATAAAATTTTACATCAAGAAATTAAAAGTATGTTTGTTCTTTCTTACAAAATAAATCAAAATTAAATGTAATGCGAACATACCTTATGAGTTTTTCATTTATTTTGGCATAACAGAATATATGTATACATATGTACAACTAAAAATGCATGCATATTTTAATAAATCCTTATAACGACGCACCTGAAAATTAAACCCAAATTCCGATCACTGCTCATAATATAGGACCGAATTTGAGGGCGCATATCCCATATCCGCCATGTTATAATCGCCCGTCAGTGATAGGACTATCGATAGTATCGATAGTTTTGGACTATCGAAACTATCGATAGTAAATTTCACTATCGATAATCTATCGGTATTTTTTATGGTTCGATTTTGTTTTTTTTTTATATTATGACCTGGCGACAATAATTTCGTTTACAAATAAAACAGAACAGTATAATATATCAACGGGGCGAGTTGACGGCGTTAGCCCTAGCTGTTGGTGTAACTGTAACTGTTGGTTTGGTAGCCCTGGCGAATACTACTTGGTTGTTGTTGTTAAATAATGTTATAATGTCAAACTCTGACGTTATTTGGGGGGTAAAATCCAAAACGAAATTTTTGCGTCTTCGTAAATTTTACTCGGAAAAAAAGTACATTAAGCTTGTGGCGCCCTCGTGCGGGGACGGTCGCGCCCCCCTCAAAGGCCGGCCCTGAACACAAGCCGTGTGATTATTGTTTACATTTGCGATTGACACTTCAGGGGCGGAAAATTTAACCATGCCTTGGGCGGCACAAAACCCAAATCCGTCCCTGATTGTGATCATCTCACTACCTTGCATTTACTTTCCACGCTTACAACAAGACAGTAAAATATGTTCAGTATTATTGTTTTTATTGTGTTTTGTTATAAAAACATTAAATATCCTGGTAAAAATGTTTTTGGTGTTAATTATTTGACAGAAACCATCAGAACGCAACGGCGTTTCGTCCTCTCTAATTTTTATTATTTCTTAATTAAATACAGTGTCAGAAAATTTTTCATTTGGGTCGGCAATGAGAGCAAGCGAGAGCGAAGCAACTAGGCTATTCTTTTTTATCGTATAACACATCCTTCTGATGCCACCTGCTTTCCCCACCACATGTGCGTGGGCAACTCTGCTTGCGGAATTTCAATTTGTTTCCGTCTTCCACTTGCAATGTAAAGAATTATTTGACTCGTTTTGAAAGTAAAACGGGTTAAATAATTTCAGTTATTAAAGCACGTAATAATATTACCTATACTGAACAGAGCCAACTACATCCTTCCTTTGAATAAATGGTACTGAAATTTTTAATAGCAATAATGATGTATGTACGTGTTTTCTTGATAGCGCGTCATTATTTGCTCCCTCTACTAGAGCACTGGTACACGCCTTTATTGTAGGCGGGTCTGTCAGGCCGTTGAAACTATGCGTGCCACCCAAATCCAACATTTTCCGAATGTGTATATTAATATACCTAGTCATATTGTGAAATTATATGAGGATTTGATTTATTGGCAGCATTATTTTATTATCAAGGTAAACGATTTGCATATAATCACATTTCCAAGAAGTGTAAAACCTCTAAAACTAATAGATACATTAATTTATTAAAAGGACCCCGCACAAAACTATAGGAAAAGGTCTTTCGGTCAAAGTTTTTTAAATTTTGGGAAAAAGTTCTCCTGGTAATACTGAATAAAAGTTCTTATGGGCACAATGTTCAAAATTCAATAGTTCTGCCGGCGCCAGTGGACTTTGAAGTCTAAAAATATAAAGTTCTTATATAGTCCTTTGAGGTAAAGCTTTGACCCCAAAAGTTCTGTGACTGGACCGCAAGACATCTACTCATCCATTTTCGAGTGCGGGGAATATGATGGTGGCAATATTTTCCGACACACTCTTCACCCACCCGGAAAACCACCAGGCTTGCGAGGGCATGTCGGATCACTTGTTTTTGTCAATTCGAATAAAATAAGTAACGATTGACCGCAGGTGACCTAACCCACCCCTGGGAGTTGAAACTACCGCCACTCTCAATAACGAAATGCAACGAAAACAACGAAAATTTGCTGAAAAACGGTATACTCCGTTTTCGTTGGCGGGGAATACGATGGTGACAATATTCCCGACCTACCCTTTACCCACTAACCCTAAATCGAAAAAACCACCCTCTTTTCCGATTTTCCGGTTCCGAACTTGCGAGGGCTTGTCGGATAGGATTTTTTCTCATCAAGTCGAACAAAATAAGTTAGATCTCGATCAAACGAGACCTAACCAACCGGGAGTTCAAGCAGCCTTTACACAAAGTAAACTTTTCTTTCAGTGGCTTGTAGGGAATTGATTAACGCGGGTCATTCGTCATTGGTATATGTAGATATTTTTGTTTTTAATTGATTATATACGTAAAAATATTTTCGTTTTTAAAAGCTTTTATTTAACTTGCAATGTTGCAAAGGGGTGGGAATAGGTGGGATAGCGGTGGGAAGAGGTGGGGAGAGGTGGGAAGAGGTGGGGAGAGGTGGGAAGAGGTGGAAATAGGGTGGAAAGAGATGGGGAGAGATGGGGAAGGGGTGGGAAGAAGTGGGAGTGTTAGAGTGTGAGTGTGAGAAGTTGGGAGAGGAAAGGGGTTGATGGCGGTGGCAAATGAAAGGATTTTGTCTGTCTGTAAAATAAGTAGACTAAAAAGTAAAAAATAGAATTATATAAAAAAAGTATTTTTAAGAAAAAGCTTTTATTTGAAAAAACTACTAAAAAGTAAAAATAATGTTTTTTTTAATTTATATACCTGGAAACCAAAAGCTTTGGGGGCGGTCAATTGATCAAAGTAACTATACAATAGCGCTATATGACCGCCCCCAAAGCTTTTGGTTTCCAGGTGTATAAATTAAAAAAAAATTATTTTTACTTATTAGTAGTTTTTTCAAATAAAAAATTTTTCTTACAAATATTTTTTTATATAATTTTATTATTCATTCAATGATCATTTGTTACATCTGGTTCATTATATACAATTCTCATTCTATGCTAATAGATCTTTCTACGCTTACAATTATAACCACCATCGAGTCCAAATGGACGTCACAGTCAGTGAAGGAAAAGTTCATTTCGTGTAAAGGCTGCTTGAACCCCCGGGTTGTTTTGGTCTTGTCTGATCGAGGTTTATTTATTTTATTCGAATTAACGAGAAAAAATCCTATCCTACGAGCCCTCGTAAGCCTAACAGCGGAAAATTTAAAAAGGGGGTGGTTTTCAGGTTCAGGGGTAGTGAGTGAAGGGTAGGTCGAAAATATTGTCACCAATATGTTCCCCGCTCTCGAAAACGGGAATATACCATTTTCAAGCTGATTTTCGTTGTTTTCATGGTATTCGATATTTGGGGTGGGAGTAGTTTTAACCCCCGGTGGTGGGTTAGGTCACCTGTGGTCAATTTTTATTTATTTTATTCGAATTGACAAAAAAACGATATGATAAGCTCTCGCAAGCCTAGCTCCGGAAAATCATTAAAAGGGGTGGGTTTTTCGGTTTGGTGAAGGGTAAATATGGAAATATGGTCACCATTGTGATCTCCGTCTTCAAAAACGGGGATATACTGTTTTCCAGTTGTTTTCGTGACATTTTGTTATTGGAGGTGTAGGTAGTTTCAACCCCCCGAGGTGGGTTAAGTCACTCGTGCCGTGATCAATATATTTCGAGTTGACAAAAAAACCCGATCCGACAAGCCTCGCAAGCCTAGCACCCAAAAAGGGGTGGTTTTTCCGGTTTAAGGGTAGCGAAGAAGGGTAGGTCGGAAATATTATCATCATCATCGTGTTCGCCGCCCTCGAAAATGGGGAGGGGGGTAGATATCTTGCGGTCCAGTTACAGAAAATTTGGTGTCAAAGCTTTACCTCAAGGGACTATATAAGAGCTCTATATTTTTAGATTTCAAAGGCCACTGGCAGCCGAACTATTGAATTTTGAGCATTGTGCCCATGAGAACTTTTATTCAGTATAACCAGGAGAACTTTTATCCAAAATTCCAAACATTTTGAGCGAAAGGCCTTTTCCTATACTTTTGTGCGGGGTCCTCTTCGCTCCCGTTCGCATCCCTAAAAACCGCCCCGAATTTAATCAAATACATATATTATTATGGGACAAGCATTTTTTATAGTCATTATAGAAAAAAAATTGTAAATAAATTCGACAAATTCTGTTTGATTTAAAATTTGGAACATATGTAAAAAGCATGATAGAACACTGAAATTAGATCGTAATCGTCATACAGGGTGATCGCCTAAGGCGTTTAAACTGTCATGTTTTACATAAACAATGTTTTATTAGAATTTGAGAGCAATACCTTACTAAAGATTTGGATAAGCACACACAAATACGAATATATACAAGATACCCAAGGAACAATTTAAGTCATCTGAACTTGAGGAGGTTTTAAGAAAGGTTTGTCAGGGTTAGGAAATAGTCTTGTGTTTTATAGCTTTTGTAGTTAAAGCCTTTTAGGCTTCAAGTATACTTGCTCTTATATGGTAAGTTTTAAAGCATTCTGTAAGACCTAATTATAAAGCTAATTTGTCATCCCCGCTGATTAATTTTCATTTCGGTTGGAAAAAACAATCAATTTTTTGGAGGAATTATTGTTTATTTATTTACAGAGTTGGCTTTTTAAGTTTATCTTGGCAAATTTGAAAAATAACCCCCCAAAAAAGTTAGCTCGCTACGCCCCTGACTGTCGCTTCGCTTAACGCTACCAGACGAGCGACTTTGTGGCGTCACAGAGTGGCGCTACAATGTCGCCGGTACCTGCCACTGCGTGACTGTGGCGCCACAGAGCAGTCCGTCTGTTCGGGCCATAAACGGTATTACACGAGGTTTTATACACCAAAAAATAAAATATGGTATAGTCGAGTCAACTCTAAGCTGACGTGTCCAAAGGTCAGTTCGTCGTCTGAACTAAATAAATAAGCATGTATTCGATATGGGTCAGAAATGCCAGTGGTTTAAAAATATAATGCCTGTAATGTGGTCTCGAAATAATTATGTAATGATATTGAAGGTGTTATCATGAAATGTTAAGAATTATTAATTTATTAATTTCGTCGTCATATAAAGACGAATTTAATTCTAATATGAGACAACTGTTAACCCAAATAAATAATTCATAGTAACGATTGAGAAATCTTCAGAGTTTGAGAATCGCTGAACTTATTGAAAACGTAGACTATTTATCTCTCTCTGCAGTGTATATTTCATATTTCCGTCCCAAAAGAGGTGAGAGAGAAACTCCGCAGACAAACGTGAACAATGTTCTTGGATTATTGCTTTAACTTTGTTTGCAAGTGGAAATGAAATCGTACGCGCCACCTTAGAGGTGACCAGACTATATTTTACATCTCTAGGCACATATGAAGAATGTGTAATATCCCCTCGAATATCCCTAAATTTCAAGGAGCAGTTTATTTCATGGACTACGTAATGTGCTCCACAATCTGCTTGCAAGGTTGAAAAAGTAAATTCAATTAGACAAATATAGCAAAGGAGATGTCCAGCAATTTTAATCCCATTAGACAGCTTACTACATAAATATTTCAACAGCTGGCGTTTAGACCAAATGCGCTAAAACGGCATGAAATATTCGAAACGGATTTCTGGTTTCTGAATCACTGCCTGTCTCTAATTAGAAGGCCTCCTATAAATCGTTCCCAGTTTAAAATAAATACATGAGATTGTCGTACATTAGGTGTGCTTATTATACTCTTCACAAATACAAAAACGAAGTGTATATTACATTTGATCGGTACATTTCTAAAACCGTAAATATCGCTCGCAGACAAAAAATTTTCATATCATTGTGTTAGTGAACGAATTCTGAACTAATTTCAAAATGTCCGTCTGTCCGTCCGTCGCGTTTCTTGTAAGCACGATAACTCAAGAAAGAAAATTCCGATTGCACTGAAATTCGGACAGTAAATTAGTGTTAGCTAGAGGAAGAACTCTATTGTTTTTAAACAAAATCGATTGGTAAATAAAAATGTTATTAATGATTTGAATTCGAAAAAAAAATGTTTTCGATTTCTTATGTTTTTGTAATTGAATGAATCTGGTGAAATGATATTTCATTTTAATATTACATATTTATATATTTTCCAAATATACATTTCATAATGTAATATACAACCGTGAAAATATGATTTTAGATCGTGGTGGTGGTGTAGTTCTTATGCGTTTGACTCGAAATCCAATTCCGGATTCGAAACCCAAATAGGGTATGGTATAGTTTTTTTTTATTTTTACTTTATTTTACACCGAGTATTTTACCAACTAAGTTCGTACTATAAAATTAAAAATGTCTAAAACTAACATTATTTACAAACAACTGCGAAGAGTATCCTATAGAATGTGTAACAATTATATAAAAAGTATAGTGAACAGGCGAAGAGAACGTTTTTAGCTTGTTTATAGTCGCATTTGATAGGTGGAGTAAAGTTTTTTTAAAAAATATATTGTAATGTATTTCAACCCCTAGAATGTAGGCAACACAGAATGCGATTAATTGATTGGATGTCTGCCTAAATATAGAGATTTGCAGTATTTGCACCTACCAGAGAAAGAACATACTAGAAGATCTAGAGAGATGGCATATCTGTTCTGGAACCATCTGGAGAATGTGACATCATCACAGAAACTTCGAGATCTGTCATCTGTAGGTATATAAGGCATGGAGTAAACCAAAAAAAGAAGAAGTTAGTGCAGTACTAATTGTCAGTTGAAATGGTCAGAGAGTAAACACAGTGATAAAGTGACTGAATAACTGAATTGTAGTACACAGTGTATTATTAGCCAAGTAGTTATTGTTGTAATTAAGTAAGTTAATAAATTAGTGTTTAGTGTTACCCTGTTGTTATAATTTCCGAACCCACGATACAGGGTGTTTACAAAAAGGGTGTAAGCACGTCACAAATTGGTGTCAGAAGCGGAATTATAACAGAAGATTTCTGGACTGTTCAAGAAGAGGTTTCTACAGTGTTCTTCTTGGGAATTAGTGGTGACACTGGGAATTGATTAACGGGACATTGTTTAAGGACTATTTTTGGACTCGAAACTGTGAAAAAGTGCGTTTTCGGGAAAGTGACAGAGACACTGAAAAAGACTCATTTGTGCTAGTGCGTGAAAATTACTAGAACTACTGGATAGTGACAAAAGACTCTGGATAAGACTTTTTCGTGCTGTTTGAGATTTTTCTGGAAAGTTCCATTGACGTGATAGTTTTATTTTGCCAAAAACATGGCAGCTGAGAAACAAATACAGGACCTATTTGCGAAATTAATGAGGACGATGGCCCAGCAACGTCAAGAAGAAAAAGAAGAGTATGAAAGAAAACGACAAAAAGAAAAAGAAGAGTATGAAAGAAAACGACAAAAAGAAAAAGAAGAGTATGAAAGAAAACGACAAAAAGAAAAAGAAGAGTATGAAAGAAAACGACAAGAGGAAGAAAAGCGGCGTCAAGAAGAAAAAGAAGAGCAAGAAAAAAGACGACAAGAGGAAAAAAAGTGTCGTCAAGAAGAGCAAGAAAAAAGACAAGAGAAAGAGAAGCTTCGTCAAAAAGAAAAAGAAGAACAAGAGAGAAGACATCAAGAAGAAAAAGAAGAGAAAGAAAGACAAGAAAGACAACGTCAAGAGGAAGAGAAGCGGCGTCGAGAAGAAAAAGAACAAGAAAGAAGACGGCAAGAAGAAGAAAAGCGTCGTCAAAAAGAAAAGGAAGAACAAGAAAGAAGACGTCAACAAGAAAAGGAACAGCAAGAAAGAAGACGTCAAAAAGAAAAGGAACAGCAAGAAAGAAGACGTCAAGAGGAGAAAGAGGAACAAGAAAGACGCCAGGAAGAACTGAGGAAAATCCTGAACGAACAAATGAAAATCCAACATGATGCTATGAATTCAATCATTAACAAAATCAAGGAGGATATAAAGGCTGAAGTCAGTCAAATCAAAAGAAAGATGAGTGAGGTCGAAGGAGAAGTAGAGCGACTTAAGCGACAATTGGTTGAGAAAGGAGGCCAGCTAGTAACATTGTCAGGCCCTCGGTTAAAACCTCCCTCCTTTGACGGCCTAAGCTCATGGACAACCTACAAGAGACAATTTGAGGCGGCTGCAAGTGCAAATAACTGGGATAACGAGGAAAAGGCTATGGCATTAGTTCTGGCGCTAAGGGGCCAAGCCTCAGAGTTGCTTCAGACCATCCCGGTGGAGAAACAAAGAGACTTCAAAGTTCTGGAAGCTGCATTGGACTTGAGGTATGGCGACCAACACCTCGTTCAAGTATACCAGGCTCAGCTAAAGTCACGGGTTCAAAAAGCTGGAGAAAATCTGCAAGAATTTGAAGCTGCGATAGAGAGACTGGCACACCTGGCGTATCCGAGTGCACCTAGAGAATTTCAGGAGCAGTTAGCCGTGGGAGCCTTTTTAGAAGGCATAAGGGACGAAGAGGTCAGGCGAATTCTGAGGCTGACGAGACATCAAAGTATTAGCGAGGCTTTGGTGCGTGCCCTTGAAGTAGAGGCTGCCTTTAAAGTCACCCAGCGGTCAGAAGTGCGAGCTGTGACTCTCGAAGAATTACAACCAGCAATGAACCGGAACCCTATGTTGACCGACATGCAGAAAATGTTTACCAAATTATTTGATAAACAGGATGACCTCGGAAAGCAGGAAAAACAGCAAAATAAAGGAAAGCCGAGTGGTGGTATTAAATGTTACAACTGCGGCAAGATGGGACATATGAAACGAGACTGTCGACAGCAGAACTCAGAGAATCGAATAAATGCTGTGAATGTTGAAGAGAAGCAGGAAAACAGTACCAGGGGGCGGTGCTGGCTGAAGAAAAGAATGCACCCAGAGAAATAAAGCTTCGAAGAATCACGAGTAGTCTACCATCACAAGGCTGTGTAAACGAAATGAAAGACATTCCAGAGAATTGGACAAAGGAAGCTTTAAGACAAGAGCAGCTGAGTGATGCAGAAATTGGACCCATATTGCGAGCAAAGGAGAAAGAAACCCGACCAGAATGGAAGGATGTTTCAAACCAAGGAGTAGGAGTGAAGGCTTTGTGGTCGCAATGGGATTCACTGAGAGTCTTAGATGGGCTATTGAGGAGAGCATGGGAAAGCCCGGATGGGAAACAGGTTGCCATGCGTTTAGTGATTCCCAGGTGTCGTGTACCAGAAGTATTCCAGAAAGCGCACAATGAAACATCCGGCGGACACCTTGGAGTAAACAAGACGTTGAGTACAGTACGGGAACGGTTCTATTGGGTTAATAGTCGACAAGATGTAGAGGCTTGGTGTCTCAAGTGCAAGAATTGTGCTGCCAATAAGGAACCACTTTCCGTAACCAACTATGCGAATGAAAGTCGAGAAAAGCCGAAGAATAACCAAGAGCAGTTGACCAAAGCTGGTAACCGAATGAAGGCTCGTTATGATCGGAATGCGAGTACAGGAGGATTCAAGGTGGGAGATCGGGTCTGGCTGTACAATCCACAGCGGAAAGAATGGAGATCCCCGAAGCTTCAACCACCTTGGGATGGACCGTATTCAGTCATCACCCGAATTAATGATGTCATATATCGGATTCAACGAAGTAAGAAGTCAAGGATGAAAATCGTACACCTGGATAGACTGGCGAAGTATGTGGAAAAGGCTGAATTGCCTGACCGGGACGTTCAGGCTTAAGGAGGGGGCAGTGTAATGTATTTCAACCCCTAGAATGTAGGCAACACAGAATGCGATTAATTGATTGGATGTCTGCCTAAATATAGAGATTTGCAGTATTTGCACCTACCAGAGAAAGAACATACTAGAAGATCTAGAGAGATGGCATATCTGTTCTGGAACCATCTGGAGAATGTGACATCATCACAGAAACTTCGAGATCTGTCATCTGTAGGTATATAAGGCATGGAGTAAACCAAAAAAAGAAGAAGTTAGTGCAGTACTAATTGTCAGTTGAAATGGTCAGAGAGTAAACACAGTGATAAAGTGACTGAATAACTGAATTGTAGTACACAGTGTATTATTAGCCAAGTAGTTATTGTTGTAATTAAGTAAGTTAATAAATTAGTGTTTAGTGTTACCCTGCTGTTATAATTTCCGAACCCACGATACAGGGTGTTTACAAAAAGGGTGTAAGCACGTCACAATATTTTTGACTGAACTAGACTAGTAATTAGTCAAAGTTCATCCAAAGATTAGTAAATAATTGACACTCTGAGCGTAGGGCAGGGCAACAGGAGCCCGCGCCAGGTGCGCGAGCACCAGGGGCGCAATTCGAAGCCAGTGGTCTATGTTTAGTACTTAGGTATTTCGTCCTAAATAGGTACATACTGATTCGGCAAATGTGTTTTATATATCCTGAAATAAGCGAGTGCAAGAAAGAAAATAGAGAAATCAGGAAAGAACGACAGATGTACTGCTCCCAGTCCATTCCACACTTTGTGAAATCTTATTTATCACCTTGTCGTGTATCAACGCAGGGCATCGGTACCTATCGCTTTTAACCACCTGCGCATTTAGTGGAATTAGATACATCTTTCTCTTCCTAGTTTATCTGTTTTCTTTCTTACACTCGTGTATCTCAGGACCCATATATAAAACTACGTTTGCCGAATCTGTAAACAGAAAACACATGGAAAAGTAAAAAATATTGTCGTTGGATCATCTGTAGGCCCCTTTAACAATTTTAAACTCGTGAAGACATAGCTATAAAGTTTATAGCTGCGACGCTGGACACTCATAACTCTATAAATGTATAGGGTGCGACATTCAGTACAGATATGTTTAAAGAGTTATCATAATACAACAGGTACAACGAATATGTATATTAATTTATGATATATACAGAGTGTTCCACAGAGTGTTCCATTCTAGACGTTCCAAATGAACAAGGTGATAGAGGACCATGAGAGGAACAATCTTGACCATACATATGGCATTCAGTTTTGAACAGTTTAAAAGTTATGAATCTTTTTCTATTTTTTTCATATGTACTCGATCCTATATTAAAAATTTCATTACTGTGAAGAAAATAACTCCTGCAGCTCGAGGTGATTTCTTATTGGTAGTAGCTAAATAGTGCTGTGACCTAAACAACCACCATTCATTCAATTACTTATTAATATTTCTTATGTTTAATTACTTCCACATCGTAAAGTATAGTAACGGTAAAAACAATGTGATTTTTTTTGTTCAAATAAGCTTAGAAACGGTTTATGACATTGACTACAAAGAGTGACCGTAAAAAAGGACTAAAATTCGCCTGTTTTTGCATAGTAGATAGCGGGCCAAGGGAAAGAGCAAAATAAATCCTATAGGGCTCAAATTAAACTTTGAGAAATTGTAAGGTGAGCATATGTTTTACTTTTTTGAAAAAATGCAAAAATCATTCAAGGGCAGAAAGTATTTAAAAAAGGCAGTATATAATGTATATTTTAAAAAATAAAACAACTATTATTACTCAGATTTTATATTGTATGAATTATTTACGGATTATACAGAGTCAGAAAATGTTTCATTTGGGTCGACAATGAGAGCAAGCGAGAGCGAAGCAACTAGGCTATTCTTTTTTATCGTATAACACATCCTACTCGTGCCGCCTGCTTTCCCCACCACATGTGCGTGGGCAGCTACTGCGGGAAATTTAAAGAATTATTTGAAAGTAAAACGGGTTAAATAATTTCAGTTATTAAAGCACGTAATAATATTACCTATACTGAACAGAGCCAACTAAAATAAATGGTACTGAAATTTTTAATAGCAATGATGTACGTGTTGTCTTGATAGCGCGTCATTATTTTTTGCTCCCTCTACTAGAGCACTGGTACACGCCTTTATTGTAGACGGTCTGTCGAGCCGTTGAACCTATGCCTGCCACCCAAATCCAAAATCTTCCGATACTGTATATAATTTTGTAGCGTATTTGGAAGAGTTTAGGCAATTATCCTACAATCAATTTTAATTATTTCAAGGGGTTGGAGAGTTGTAGGACAACTTCCTAAACTCTTCCAAATACGCTACAGAATTATATATAATCGGTAAATAATTCATACAATATAAAATCTGAGTAATAACAGTTGTTTTATTTTTTAAAAATTTAAAATATTCATTATATACTGCATTTTTTAAATATTTTCTACCCTTGCATAGGGGTGATTTTTGCATTTTTTCAAAAAAGTAAAAAATATGCTCACCTTACAATTTCTCAAAGTTTAATTTATTTTGCTCTTTCCCTTGACCCGCTATCTACCATGCAAAAACAGGCGAATTTTGCGGTCACCCTTTGGAGCACTTACATATTATAACGAGATCTAGAACTATATATATTTTGATCTTATTCTGTTGTAGGGATAAATGTGGGTAAATGAGGGTAAATATGTAAAGCAAGCAGGTAAGAGTTCATGAAATTGTATTTCAATTTTTTTAAACTACCTAACCTTTTTTTACAAACTGTTTCAATTATAAGAGTGCTATTTTAGCGTGTTTGCCTATTTTTTGAAGTTAGGGAGGAACTGTTCCTTATGGGGCAAATTTAACGTCGCATTTGTATTCACTTAAAACAAACCTCGTTTACAAACGATTTCAGTGGTGAGGGTTAAAGTTCAACCTCTAACTGTATCATTTTAGAATTTTTTGCCTATTTTTTTTAGGTTAAGTGACGTGATGGGGAAATCCGACGTCGGATTTGGATTCAGCGTCCCGAAAAACATAAGGTTATGATGGTCTAATCTGGTAAATATGATTTTTTTTCATGGGCCTGTATAATTAATTTAAGTATATCTTTTTAATCTCTTGCGCATTTTTTTAGGAACCTGGCATCTGGTGGTACAAATAAGTACATAAATATAAACATATTAAATCATTTCGTCTTCTATTATCTCAGAATTAGCAATAGAACATAGTCCAAATACGAATCTAGGAATATTGCACAACCTTAATCTGTAAAAAATACAACAATAAATGGACACATTGTAGAAAATGTGTAATAATATAAGCCAATTAATTAATTCACTCATTTTAAACTGCGACCTTTGAACAGTAAATCAAATCAATGAGTACGTGGTGACCTACGATTGTACATATTTAACAACCGATACATACCTACACAAGTACACTTATTGATAATTTACAAGCCTCATTAAAATCGCTGATAAATGTATATAATTCCTCTTAATTACGGTATTCTGGTGAATGAGAAGTTTATTGTAAAAGTTAGTAAAAAATAATAGGATGTGATGCAACAATCAAGAATTGTTTAAAGCGAGGAAGTTAACTTTAACTAAGGTCAGCTCCGAAGGTGAAATTAACCTGTGCAAGTACTGAACAGAGTACAAAGGGTAGGTGCAAAATAGATGTTTCATCAGCGGGGGTCATGTTCTTCCACGAGGACATGTCAGATAAGATTTTCGCAATAGCACCGCGATTACATCACTCTTTCACTCACTCTAAGTGTATCTAAATTTGGGTATGATTCAATTTGCATTTATTTTTACATATTTGGTGTCCTAGAGCTGCATAATATTTTGATTCCAGCTTCCCGGCGTGTTAAAAATAGAACAGCATTGTCTTTTGTTGTATTTCATTGTCTTAAAATCCAATCGATTTACATATTTTATTTTTTACCTTGATCATTTGTGTGACAAAGGTAAGATTCAAGGTGGGCAAAACTGGACGATTAGTTTTCCGACTTTTAAACCGTTGAAGAAATCGAAGGCGTTTTGAGAGGTTCTAGTTGGTTTCTCTTTGTCTATTTGCTGTATGGCACGTCTAACAGCTATTGTCGCTATTGTCTTTTGGGCGTAGCGTAGCTATTTTTTTTCAAATCTACAATCGATCGTAGCTGTAGGTATATTGTCCTCATTAATTAAGTTTTTGAGAGAGTTGTTCCGCACTTCATTTTAATCCGACCGATTAAAAAACTTAAAAAAAACTGCCAAATATATTATTAAACATATAAAACTTCACCTTTACACATAACAACGAGCAGTCAATTAAATCGAAGAAATTGGAATCAAGGAAACTAAAATGGTTGCAAGTTTATTACACAAAACGCGTAAATAAGCGGCACGCTGCACGGTAGCACATTGGGCTAAATAGTATTGACTAACGAGCAAACTTGGTGACACTGTCTATCGTGTACTGGGTTCAATTCCCAGTTCTGACAGTGGCAATCTCGGTGAATAATTTGTTGTTTGGTTTATTAATACAATCATTACGCGTTTGGCCGATCATTTTTCTAAGCATTAAAAAATAAAAACGAGTTTACCTGTCAAAAAATATTGATGATTTTATCTTTATTTAAATAAAACCAATATCACAAAGAAATTACGGGTAAATTGCAAACTCTGGTATTAGACAATTTCTTTTTTTAAAAGCTTTTATTTAACTTGCAATGTTTGTTTGTGTGTTTGTTGGTTTGTTTGTTAGTTTAGGTCAAATCTTGCAAGCTGAATTTCGACTAGTTCTAATTAAGCTAGAACTTGGCTAGAACTTAGAAATTTGGCACACTTGTACAAGTCTGGTGACAATGCAACATAGTATAGCCATTATCGGTCTAAATCCAATATGGCGGACGTCCCAAGATGGCGGATCGGCTTTTTAGTCACAACCCCCTTGATATGGATATCAAATGAAAGGAGTAAAATACGACAAACAATGTGACGTCATTCTAAATCCAATATGGCGGACGTCCCAAGATGGCGGGTCGGCTTTTTAGTCACAACCTCCTTGATATGGGTATCAAATGAAAGGGTTTGACGAGTAAAATACGATAAAGTGTGTGACGTCATTCTAAATTCAATATGGCGGACGTGGGAGAGGCGGGGAAGAGGTGGGGAAGGGGTGGGAAGAAGTGGGAAAGGTCTGGGAAGAGGTGGGAAGAAGTGGGGAAGAGATGGGAGGAGGTGGGAAAGGGGTAGGAAGAGATGGGAAAGGGATGGGAAGAGGTGGGAAAGGGATGGGGAAAGGGTGGGACGAGGTGGGGAAGGGGTGGGAAGAGGTGGGAAGGGGTGGGAAGAGGTGGGAATAGGGTGGAAGGAGGTGGGAATAGGGTGGAAAGTGTTAGAGTGTGAGTGTGAGAAAACGGGAAAGGGAAGGGGTGGATGGCGGTGGCAAATGAAAGAGTTTTGTCTGTCTGTTTGTAAAATAAGTAGACTAAAAAGTAAAAAATAAAATTATATAAAAAAAATATTTTTAAGAAAAAGCTTTTATTTGAAAAAACTACGAAAATGTAAAAATAATTTTTTTAAAATTTATACACCTAGAAACCAAAAGCTTTGAGGGCGGTCAATTGAGCAAAGTAACTATTCAATAGCGCTATATGACCGCCCCCAAAGCTTTTGGTTTCCAGGTGTATAAATTAAAAAAAAAAAAATTTTACTTTTTATTAGTTTATTCAAATAAAAGCTTTTTCTTATTTTTTTATATAATTTTATTGACATTAAGGAAGAATTGACTTCAGTAAAAGGTGTACAAAATATAACCATTTGTAACAAAATTTCATCAGTACTTACTTACTAAAAGTATTCGACTTAAAATCATTTTACCGAGCACTATAAAAAAAAAAAAAATTAGTAAATGTATTTACACAAAATGTCCGCTTTTATTTGACACATTTTAACTATTAATCATTTTTTCTGTTGGATGTTCCTATATATTTTTTGAACTAAAAATATGGCAGGTTTTCTTCCTGGTCATAGAGACAACAACATTTCAATTATTATTTCCCTCCATCATTTCTTAATTAATTATTTTTAAGGGTGACCATCCTGAGCCGGGAAAGGAGGATAGTGATGAATTGGACCGTCGATAGTGTCAAGCGACGTTGATTTGTTAAACTTTTTTAAAAATTATCTTAAATTATACTGCCTCTGTAATCAAATGCCCTCTCCGCCACTGTTCCCGCCACATAGTTTCGTAGATATAGCACTAATAGCCAGACAGACAGACACCAGAGAGCAGGCAGGGAACCACGGTGAGGCCAAAATTATGTTGACCCCCGACAAATTAAGAATTTTATTGTATTGCACAAACTGAGTAAGATTGTATTGCACAAACTGAGTAAGATTGTGTAAAGTTGTTTGAACCCAATCCCATGGCCCACCTAAAAAAAAATATATCCTCAGCCTTGGTCGACTCAATACTATTCTTAAACCACTTTTTTGAGTAGAATCTGTTGCTGATAAGAAGAAAATTATGTATGCCTCAGTTTTCGAGATATAGACATAACTTCAAATTATTTCATTATTCGATCAACACTGAAATTAGGTATCTAACGATATATCATGTCATATTTATCTCTACAAAAAGTGGTTAATTTTCGAAAAATTTTGTGGCAAAAGTGCCGCCTAAACAATATATTTAGATATTCAGAAAAGAGACAGCCAGACATAAAAATATTCAAAAGGCTACAACAAAATTTAAAAGTTTGGATCATTTGTAAAACCTCGAGCAAAAATATATAAGAAAGCAGATTGAGAAGCTGTAGAAAATATTGTTTTAGAAACTGTAAGAGAAAATCCTGATATATCGTCTCGTGAAATACAGGAAAATTTAGGAATCCCAAAAACAACAATGTTGCATTGCTTAAAAAGAAATAAATTCAAACCCTACAAAATTAGGGTTAGTCATATATACCCAAACGAGTTTCAAAGGTGTCTCGATTTTACCAGTGGTTTTTTACGTCAGTACAATGAAGTGGATTTGAAGAAACAATTGTATGGACAGACGAGGCCCATATAAGTAGTTTTTAATCGCCATAATAACCATGCTCATGAAAATCCGCACATAACCGCTACAATTAATCAAAGAGGATTTGGATTTGGTGTATGGTGTGGTTTTATTGGATATCGAATTTTTTTCACGGCAATTTGAATACCGAAAATTTTATTTTTATTAACATTCTACGACAAGAAATAGAGCATTTTATAGATAATATGCCTCTTAGGCAATTTCAAAGATTAATTTACCAACACGATGGCACGCCAGATGATACGTCAAATGAAACACGAAATTATTTAAATTCTCAATTTGGGGAGGATTGGATATATAACACTCAGGACTAGTTTATCAATGTCTAGTTAACTAAGTTAACTAAACCGTTGATTGAAGAGTCTAACCTTTTCACTCAACGACTAAACTGATAACTAACAATTAATTTAGCTAACTGGACATTAATAAACAATAAAGTAGTTTAGATATTGTTTAATTTTTAGGAAATAATGGTCCTATTTTGTGACCAGCTAGATCTCCCGATATAACTTCTGCCGACTTTTGGCTTTGGGGTTATTGATTGATTGATTGATTTACCAGCGTGCGGTAGGCATTTCTGCCACTCCCAAGGATTATACAGCTGGGCCTGCTACGTCCACGCTGGGTTGGACTAAGGTCATGGTTGTTGCCAGCAGCGAGTGCCACATGGCGCATGCTAAAGGAGTGTGGGATGGGAGGTGTAGGTATGCGTTACCGCATTGTGTCGTGAGGGAGTATTTAAGTTCCCTTTTTTTTTTTGTGTTTTTGGTTCTGGACTTCTGCCTCTTCTGGGTCTTCTTGTGATATATGTTGCCGCGTTGTGTCGCTGCTGTTTGTGCTCCTATTTTTATTTTTCTGCTTCCATAAATCTTCTTCTTCTTCTGAGCCTTCTGATTCCTCCGTTTCTGATTCTGGTAGAGTATATATCGCTCCTATTTCTTTGTGGAATTCGTTTTTTCCCCTCGCTTTTCTTTCCCAGTATGTTTGGTCCTTTCCCAGTTTTTTCATGATCCTCTCGATTGTTGTTTTCCACGTGTAACATGGTCTCCCTATTTTTAGTTTGCTGCTGTTCAGTGTTAGTGCTTTCTTCGATAGATGTGTTGGTTCCCTTCTTTGGACGTGTCCCCAGTACTTCATTGCGTATATTTCTATCCTTTTTGTGACTGTCTTCCCTTCTAGTAGTGTTGATGTTTTATGTCGCTGTTTTTGTCCTGTTGTTTTTCTGAGTAGTTGGATGATGTCTCTTTCCAGGGCCGGTTTTAGGTAACCGGAGGCCCTAAGCTCTAGGTATGTTTTTCGTTGAAGCTTTCTCTTCTAATAAAATAAACGTGCATATCTGCGTATGAAATCTGAGTTCTGAGGCCCCCTAAATGCGAGGCCCTAAGCTGGTGCTTACTCAGCTTATAGGCAAAACCAGCATTGTCTCTTTCAGCTTTTCTCAAACTTCTTCTGGTGGCTTTTGTTGTTGCCGCGTTTTTAACTCCATATGTCATCGTTGGCAGTATGATGGCTATGTACAGCCGTTTGGTCAGGCCCCATGATAATTTGTTTTTCTCGATGAACGGTATAATTGCCCTTGTGACTCTGTATGCTGTTTCTATTCTTCCTTTACTGTTTCTCTCCTTTTCAGTTGGTTCGTCAGATATGTTCCTAGGTATTTCAGTTTGTTCGTTGTTCTTAGGGAGTAGTCACCTATTTTGTATTCTTCTCCGCTGATCCGACTCTCTCTTGTTGAGGAGTCTCGCTCCATTATTAGACTTTTCGTGAAGTTTATTTTCAGCCCAGATGTGGTTTCATGTTTTCTAGGAAGTTAAGAATTTGTTGTTCTTCTTCTGCGACAATTAGGAGGTCATCGGCGTATGCTAGTACGATTGGGGTTCTCAGTATTTCCGTGTCCTCGTTGAGATTTGGTGTTTTCCTTATTGTGTTTTGTATTACTTGGTCTAAGACCGTGGTGAATAGTCGGGGGGATAGGGGACATCCTTGTTTGACTCCTCTGTTCTTTTGTTTGGTTTCCGTCATTTATCCGAACCATTGTATGGCAGTGGTTTCATGAAGGCAAGCCTTTATTATCTTGTTTATTAGATAATGCGGTACTCCTTTGTTGTATAGGGTGTTGACTATGGTCTCGTGACTGATGGTATCGAATGCTTTTTGGAGATCTATAGCGACTATGTGCAGTTTTGTGCCTTCTCCCCATTTTTCTTCCAGTATTCTTCTGGTGGTGTACATGTGGTCGTCCGTTGACCTGCCTTTGATAAATGCTGTCTGGTAGTCTGGAGGTCTTCCAATGTACTTCTCTAGTTGCTCTAGTAGGAATTGTGCGTAGTATTTGTATCCTATGCTGCAGAGTGTTATTATTCTGTAGTCATCTATATTCTGTGGCGAGTTGGTTTTTGGGAGGGGTATTTGTATAGTCGTGGTCCATTCTGTAGGCAGAGGTGTGGTTTCTGTCCATACTCTGGTGATGATTTCTACGGTTTGCTCCTTTAGCCTTTCCGTACCGTAGTGTATTAGCTCGTTGTTTATTTTGTCTACTCCAGGTGCGGTGTTTCTTCTAGCTCTGGCTATTATTTCTAGCAGTTGGTCTTTTGATGGTGGCTTCTCCAAGGGCCAGTGATCCGTTTCTTTTATTAGTTTTGTTCGTTCTTCAGTTGCCTTCTCTTCTTCTACCAGACTTTTGGCTTTGGGCTTATTAAAAAAATATTATATATAGAGAACGTTCTAATAACGTAGAAGAATTGGAAAACAAAACATTAGCTGCGTTTCGGACAGTAACTCCTGTCATGATTGGAAATGCAACAACTGCTGTAAGGAGGTGTCAAAAATGCATAGATGTTAATGGAAGGCAATTCGAACATTTATTGTAGTTTAGTTTTCCTATTTTTGGCAAAATTATTTTATATTGTAAGAAGTGTTGTTGTTGTTAATAGTTTTCCATGACCTCCTCTCAAATATATTAATTTTTTTTGAAAATTGACCACTTTTTCTAGATAAATAAATAGAGATAAATGTGGATAGCTAATTTAAGTTGTGAACCGAATAATTAAATAATTTGCAGGGTGTTCCAACAACACAAGTTATGTCTATATCTGGAAAACTGAGGCATGCATTGAGATATAGAGGTCTTCCAAAAATGCCAATTTTCCAAAAACGCCCTGTAGCTCGGTAGTAAAAAAAGATAGACGATCGCTGTTTGAGCCATTGTTTGTTTCTAGAAAATCGATCTCAGGACACCTTTATTGGTTTTTGTCTATCTGCCATAGTTAGAGAAGACCCCAAATCTCATCTAATTTGGCCGATCCTGTACAGCTAGTTGGGTGCCTGCGCTCATAATAACCATATAATAATTTTATAGGGTAAGTGGTGCATTTATTTTAAAATTTAGTGACGCCGCAGTGCCCCCCCCCCCAGTTCATAAAAGAATATTCGTTTTGGGCTGGACCCATCCAGTTTTGTACTTCTAGTTCTGTGCCTGCCAGACAGACCCAATGAGAACACAATCGTTAAAAAAACGTTTTTTATAACGATAACCATGCGTTGAATAACCATTTTAATGCACCGTCGATATTACGTACAAATGTCCCGCTAAACAACGTTGTTCTTAACGTAATATTTAACGGTTTTTTTTCATCGTAATACCACTATAATTTAACGTTGATATTAGCGTTAGTAAAACGATATGTCTTCTAGTTGAATAACCATTATAGTGCACCGTCAATTTTACATACAAATGTCCTGCTAAACAACGTTGTTTTTAACGTAACTTTTAACGTTATTTTTTCATCGTAGTAACACTATAATTTAAAGTCGATATTAGCCTTATTATTGATGGTTTATAAAAGGAATACAAGTTAAATATCCACGTTTTTTTAACGTGTCTTTTAAAGTCTTTTTATCATTGTAATATAATTACAATTTAACGTCGGTATCAACGTTATTAAAGGTTTAAATAACGTTAAATATTCACTAATTATGTAAGTTAATTAAACGAAATTAAACTGGCTCTAAGAGGTCCCTCCATTTTCAAATATATGATGGGTTACAGGACGAGTCGTCATGTAGATGAATGATCAATTAATAGGTTAAGCACACTAGTTTTATCATAAAACCTGGGTGGGTGCCTAACCCATTGAACAAATAGCACAAAACTTTTATGCTATCTCGGCCGAGCCACAAAATAATGAATGATCTTTAATCTGATCCTTATAAAATCCGTCCAAATAAACCGTTGTTCCCTGAAAGAATTTGAACATTGCAATTTATGTTTTTTAATTTCTATAAATTCATAAGACCATAAGCTAAAGCATGGCAAATTATTGCCAGTGGTTTGTATGTATCGCCATCTACAAATAACTTCTGCAACAACTACGTGGTAAGTAGGCAAATTTTATGCATTAAGATAGATGAGTAGAAAAACGTTAAAAAAACGTCAACATCTACCTTTTATTTTACCTGTAGATTTAGAACGTCAGCGTATTTTAATAAGTGGAAAGCATCAGTTATTTTAACGTTGTATATAATGTAACTTCAATATATAATAGTTATTAATGATACTAGTTTGATATGAACATTATATAACGAAACACATGTGAAGTTAACCAGGAGGCGGAGCCGAGTGATTTTATCACACTAGTTTCATTAATTGTATCATTCAAAATTTAATACATTTAACTTTAAACTTTAAAATAACATTTAGCTTTAAGATATGGTATATTTTTCATTAATTTCTTACGTCAAAAACAAGTAAAAATTTAAATCATTAAATAATTAATATGTTAACGTAAAAATTGCATTTGATTTTCACACAAATTTATTTTTGGTATAATTTTGCAGTCATTAAAAATGCTTGGAATATGCGTTATTTAATAATTTACCGAATATGTAAAAATAACGTTATATTTTATAGCATGATTCATTAATATCTTACGTTTAAAACTCGTCTAAACAAAACGTTTTTTCAAATGTTATTTGTAACGTTATAGTTAGTGAAATTTTACGTACTTAAAACGTTCATAACAAACGTCGGTAAATAATTAACTTTGAACGTTAAATTAACGTCCAATGTTAACACATGGTATATTTATCATTAATTTCTTACATTAAAAATACGTAAAAAATTAAATTGTTAAACAGCAATATGTTAACGTGAAAATCACATTTGACTTTCACGAGAAATATATTTTTAGTGGATTTTTGTCGTTTCCAGAACGTTAAAAATAAATGTTATTTAATAATTCACTAAATTCGTTATAATAATGTTTTAATGCATGATTCATTTTAAATTTATAATATTACATTTCAGAAAATATTTACGCAATTAAAACGTTCAAAACTAACTTTGGTAAACATTTAACTTTAAGCATTAAAATAACGTTTAGCTTATTGATCTGGTATATTTTTCATTAATTCCTTACGTTAAAAACACGTAAAAATTTAAGTAATTAAATAATTAATATGTTAATGTGAAAATTGCATTTGATTTTCACAATTTATCTTCAGTGTAATTTTGCAGTCGACAAAAACGTTTAGAATAAACGTTATTTAATAATTCACTAAATATGTTAAAATAACGTTTTATCGTATTATTAATTTTTCATTAATATCTTTAAATCTCGTCTAAACAAAACGTTTCAATATATATATTATTTGTAATGTTATAGTCACCAATACATTTTTACCCAATTAGAACGTTCATAACAAACGTTGATAAACGTTTAACTTTCAACGTTAAAGTAACGTCCATTCTTAACACATGGTATATTTATCATTAATTTCTTATATTAAAAACACGTAAAAAACTAAATTGTTAAACAATAATATGTTAATGTGAAATTCACGGCAAATTTATTTTTAGTTAATTCTTGTCGTTTTCAGAACGTTAAAAATTTACGATATTTGATAATTCACTGAATAAGTTATAATAATGTTATGTCTTAAGGAATGATTAATTTTTATAACCTTATATTCAGTAAAATTTAACGCAACTAAAACGTTTAAAACAAACGTTGATAAATATTTAACTTTGAACGTTATAGTAACGTTAATTTTTAGCATATATTGTATTATCACTCATTTCGACCATTAAAAACACGTAAAAAATTAAATTGTTAAACATTAATATGTATACGTGAAAATTACGCTTGAATTTTACAGATAATTTATTTTTAGCGAATTATTGTCGTTTTTAGGACTGTAAGAATACACGTTATTTGATAATTAACTGAATACGTTAAAAGAAGTTATGTCTTGAAGCATGATTAATTTCTCGTTAACACCTTACGTTTAAAACTCGTCTAAATAAAACGTTTTTCTATGTTATTTAAAACCATATATTCAGTAAAATTTTACGTACCTAATTAAAACGTTTAAACACAAACTTTGATAAACATTTAATTTTGAACGTTACAGTAACGTTTATGTTTAACACATGGGGTATTCATCATTCATTTCTAACATTGAAAACACGTAAAAAATTAAATTGTTAAACAGTAATATGTTAACGTGAAAATCACGCTAGAATTTCACAGACAATTTATTTTTGGTGAATTGTTGTTTTTAAGACATTAAAAATATACGTTATGTAATAATTTACTGAATACGTTAAAATAACGTTATGTCTTAAGGCATGATTCATTTTTCGTTAATATCTTACGTTTAAAACGCGTATAAAGAAAACGTTTTTTTATATGTTGTTTATAACCATATATTCAGTAAAATTTTTCGCAATTAAAACGTTTAAATCAATCGTTGATAAACACTTAACTTTGAACGTTACAGTAACGTTTATTTTTAACACATCGTGTATTTATCATTCATGTCTAACATTAAAAACAAGTAAAAAATTAAATTGTTACATGGTAATATGTTAACGTGAAAATCACACTGTAATTTCACAGACAATTTATTTTTAGAAGATTTTTGTCGTTTATAGGACGTTAAAGATAAACGTTAACCCAACATAGTAGTTTAACGTTTCTTAATAGTAATTTTAACAATTTAGGTTATTTTGTGGCGTTACATTAACGTTTAAAAAATGTTCAGTTGAAAAGGCGTTTAAAAAAAAACGTTGTATTTTTAACCATAAACGTTATTTCAACCAAGGCGTTATTTTAACGTTTTTTTAACTATGGTGTTCTCACTGGGGATAGACAAACTGACAAAATTGGAAGATGTTAATTTTCCTAATCTACATAGTCTGAAACGTGAAAATTCGGAGAAATCTGGGAGTGATTTTCAGTGGTGTAGTTTAGGGGGGGAGGTAAATAAAAAATCTACATTTTTATTAGCAACTTTTTTATACTCCCCCTGTAATCGACTTCCCCCTCTGCCCCAAACAGATTTCAACGCCACTGGTAATTTTTGCATTCTTGTAATACTTTCCTTCTATTCGGTACACGAGAGAAATAAAAACACATTTGACACTTCAAGAACCTACAAGTGTTTATCTGTAGAGAGCGGTTAAAAGTAAAATTTAGAAATATACATGTCGCGTGTTTCCACCCTTAGGAAACCACCCTCGCAAATTCCGTGGGTTCCAAAAATTATAACAAGAGATGTCCACTAACACACTTTATTAAATATTTACTGGATACTTCACAATACTATTAATAATTTAAATACACTTTACTGACTAAAATCACAATGTTTATTACTTTGTTTATCTTTGAAGTCTTAACCTCACTTTCTATATTTTCTGAACTTTCTGAACTACTCGCCGAGAATGCGATCGGTCTTTTATACCTAAAAATGACAGATCTCGATTGTTCTGTGATGACGCCACCATTCTCTTGATAATTCCAGATGTCACTTTGGAATCTTCTGGTAGGTTCTTTTTCGAGTAGGTGCAAATACACTACATTCATTCAGACATTCGATCTGTTGAAGTTTGCCTACTTTTTAGTAACATAACCTTAAATTTTAAGGGGTGCAACATATTACACTGCCCCCTCCTTAAGCCTGAACGTCCCGGTCAGGCAATTCAGCCTCTTTCACATACTTCGCCAGTCTATCCAAGTGTACGATCTTCATCTTGGACTTTTTGTTTTGTTGAATACGATAGACGACATCATTAATTCGGGTAATAACAGTATAAGGTCCTTCCCAAGGAGGTTGAAGTTTCGGTGACTTCCCTTTCTTTCGCTGTGGGTTGTACAGCCAAACCAGATCTCCTGCCTTGAACCCTTCTGAACTACCCTTACGGTCGTATCGAGCCTTCATTCGGTCACTGGCTATGGTGATTTGGTCTCTAACCAGCTCATGAACATTTCTTAGCCGTTCACTCATTTCATCCACATAGCTGTTCACAGGAAGCTGTTCTCCGCCTGGTGTTCCGAAAATCAAATCACACGGCAGTCTGATCTCATGTCCAAATACTACACGGGCTGGTGTTTGTTTCGTAGACTCGTGGATAGCAGCTCTGTATGCCATGAGGAAGAACGGTATGTGGAGATCCCAATCGCGTTGATTCTTATGAACCACTTTAGAGAGATGTTCTTTCATGGTCTTGTTATGTCGTTCCACCATTCCATCTGATTGCGGGTGAAGGGCTGTTGTCCGTGTTTTGTGTATCCCCAATAACTTGCAGATTTGCTGAAACACCCCTGACTCAAAGTTCCTCCCTTGATCTGAGTGCAGCTCCAGGGGTACACCAAACCGACATATCAAATTATCTACCAAGACTTTGGCGACAGTGACTGCTTCTTGGTTTGGAATCGCATAGGCCTCTGGCCACTTACTAAAATAGTCCATGGCAACCAGTATATACTTGTTACCGTCCTTGGTTACTGGGAATGGGCCGGCTATATCGATCGCAATCCTCTCGAAAGGAGCTCCGACGTTATATTGTTTCATTGCACCCCTACTTCTAGTCTGCGGTCCCTTACTTGCTGCACAAATTTTGCAATTGCGACACCAAGCTTCCACATCCTGACGACTATTTACCCAATAAAATCGTTCTCGTACTTTATTCAGGGTCTTATTAACGCCGAAGTGTCCACCGGATGCTCCATTATGCACTTCCTGAAGTACTTTCGGTACTCGACACCTGGGAATCACTAGACGCATAACAACTTCCTTGCCATCCGGGCTTTCCCAAGCTCTCTTTAGCAGCCCGTTCATAACTTTGAGTGAATCCCATTGGGCCCACAAAGCCTTCAATCCAACTGCCTTATCCGAAACATCCTTCCACGCTGGTCGAATTCCTTTCTCCTTTGCTCTCAATATAGCCCCAATTTCTGTGTCATTCAGTTGTTCTTGTCTCAGGGCTTCGGTTGTCCAATCGTCCGGAACCTCTATTTTAATAGTGTTGACGGCCACCGTACCCTGCAATTTCTCAACGTGGCGGCAGTGCTTGCAATCTTCCTTGCATGGTCTTCTAGATAAGGCGTCTGCGTTCTTATGAGATCTTCCAGGTCGATGTTCTATTTTGAAATCATACTGTTGCAACCGTTCTATCCAACGAGCCAGTTGACCTTCAGGGGTTTTCAACTGCAACTGCCATTTTAATGCAGCATGGTCGGTCCGAATCTTGAAATGTCTTCCATAAAGATATTTATGAAAATGGTCCACTGATTTTACGATGGCCAGTAACTCTTTCCGGGTTACACAATAATTTCTTTCTGGTTTGGACAGCACCTTGCTGAAGTACTCGATCACTCTTTCCTGCCCATTCTGGATTTGAGACAGCACAGATCCGACCGAAGAATTGCTGGCATCAGTGTCTAAAATAAAAAGTCCTTCCCGTTGTGGGTACGCTAGCACAGGACCAGTGCATAGAGCTGCCTTCAATTTTCTCCATGCCGTTTCACATTCCGGTGTCCATTGGTACTGCACTTTCTCTTCTGTCAGCCGGTGTAATGGCTTCGCAATTTCTGCAAACCCTTCCACAAAGCGCCTATAATAAGTGCAGAGGCCAAGGAAGCTCCGTACTTCATGAACGTTAGATGGTCTTGGCCAATCTTGTACAGCAGAAATTTTGTCGGGGTCTGTTTGTATTCCATCCGAAGACACCACGTGACCAAGAAATTTGACTTCTTTCTGGAATAGCAGGCACTTCTTCGGGTTCAACTTCAGATGGGCATTCCTGACTCGCCCAAATACTTCTTGAAGATTTTTCAAATGTTCTGTAAAATCCTGTCCCATAACAAGCACGTCGTCAAGGTAAACCAGGCACGTCCTCCAGGTTAGCCCTCGCAGTACGAATTCCATCAATCTTTCAAAGGTAGCTGGCGCATTGCAAAGTCCAAAAGGCATCACAGTAAATTGATAAAGACCACTGCCTGCTGAAAACGCTGTCTTCTCCTTATCATCAGGATGAAGCCCCACTTGCCAGTATCCACTCCTAAGGTCTAACGTAGAAAACCATTGTGAGCCTGCCAACGTGCTTAACGTGTCGTCAATTCGTGGTAATGGGTAACTGTCTTTCTTCGTGACATCATTTAATTTTCGATAATCGACACAAAATCTTAATGTTCCGTCCTTCTTGGCAACCAAAACTACTGGCGATGACCAGGGACTCGTTGACTCCTCAATGACCCCATCTTGCAGCATCTTGTTTATCATTGCCGAGGCATCCTCTTGTTTCGCTAATGGAAGCCTCCTAGGTGGTTGTCGAATAGCTGGTGAGTCGCCAGTATTTATCCGATGCTGGACTATGTCTGTTTTTGTAAGGGCCTCTGTATTCTTGGCAAATACTGAACTTTCCTTTTCCAGGAACTTGATTGCCTCCCTTCGTTCATCCTCAGATAAATGCTCCAACTGGGTACTCAGCAAGGTCAAAACTTCCTGGTCTATTTTCGTAGACGAACTTCCCTCTGTTTGTTCCTCGCACCTCGCTACCCATGTGACCGGTTCATAGGAGCCAATCGGTTTGCCTTCCTTAATTGTCACAGAGTGGGAATTTAAATTAACGACTCTAATTGGGATTTTGTCTTTAGTCCGGGTTAAAGTTCTCGCCACAATAATATTGGGTAGGGACTTAATCGATTCGTCATCTTCAACTAGGCCAACACGGTACCCTCCAGGATTTCCTTCTAAGGCAGCATCGATCATTTGTTCTGAATGAGCAGGAATCTTGATCGTCTGTGTTGTTAACAATCTCGCTTTATGGAATTGGTCGTCTGCGGTTGCCAGAATAAATTCCTCATTTCCAATTTTTAAGACTCGCTCCCCTACGTCAACAATGAATCCCTGCTCTCCCATGATGTCTAGACCCAAAATGAAATCATCCATAATGTCAGCCACAATGACCTTGTAATTGAACCTCAACCGTCCAACCTGCAGTTCCAAGTTGACCTCTCCATGGACCGCAGCCCTGTCCCCCGTGGCTGTCCGAATGATTACTCCATTTTGCTTCTTGTCAATCTGCAAGCCTGATATAAACCCTGGCCGCACTATTGATGACGTAGCACCGGTGTCAATAGTAAACACGCATTTTCTTCCATTCACATATCCTTGCAACAACAGACTACTTGGAATTCTTTGGAGCTGGGAAATCTTTATTTCTCTGGGGGCACCGCATTCCCTAGCCAGCACAGCCCCCTTGGTGCTGGCTATCTCTAGTTTTCCTGCTTTTCTTCAACATTCACAGCATTTACTCGACTCTCCGAGTTCTGCTGTCGACAGTCTCGTTTCATATGGCCCACCTTGCCGCAGTTGTAACATTTAATACCACCACTCGGCTTTCCTTTATTTTGCTGTTTATCCTGCTTTCCTAGGCCATCCAATTTATCGAATAGTTTGGTAAACATTTTCTGCATCTCAGTCAACATAGGGTTCTGATTCATTTCTGGTTGCGATTCTTCGAGAGTCACAGCTCGCACTCTCGACCTTGGAGTATCTCTGTAGGCGGCTTCTACTTCAAGTGCACGCACCAAAGCTTCGCTACTACTTTGGTGTCTTGTCAGCCTCAGAACTCGCCTGACCTCTTCGTCCCTTATGCCATCTAAAAAGGCCCCTACGGCTAATTGTTCCTGAAATTCTCTAGGTGCACTCGGATACGCCAGGTGTGCCAGTCTCTCTATCGCAGCTTCGAATTCCTGTAAACTCTCTCCAGCCTTTTGTGTTCGTGATTTTAGCTGGGCTTGGTATACTTGGGCGAGATGTTGGTCGCCATATCTCAAGTCCAATGCAGCTTCCAAGACTTTGAAGTCCCTTTGTTTATCCACTGGGATAGTCTGAAGCAACTCTGAGGCCTGGCCCCTTAACGCCAGAACTAATGCCATGGCCTTTTCCTCGTTATCCCAGTTGTTCGCACATGCTGCTGCCTCAAACTGCCTCTTGTACGTCGTCCAGGAACTTTGGCCGTCAAAAGAAGGAGGTTTTAGTCGCTGACCTGATGATACCACCTGCTGGCTTCCTCTATCTCTCAACTGTCGTTTAAGCCGGTCTATTTCTCCCTTGACTTCTTCTTCGAACTCACTCATCTTTTCTTCAAACTGATTTACTTTTCCTTTTACTTGACCGACTTCGGTCTTGACTTCACCTACTTTATCTTCGACCTTATCTACTTTTTCTTCTACCTTGCTTATCTCTTCTTTGACTTCACTTTTGACAGAAATGATTGCGTCCTGTTGTATTTTTATTTGATCGCTCAGAATTTTCCTTAATTCCTCCTGGCGTCTTTCTTCCAAGTCTTCCATTATTTTTCTGAGTGCGTCTTTTTCCTCTTGACGTTGTCTTTCTTGCTCTTCTTTCTCCTCTTGCTGTCGTATCTTCAGGTCCTCCATCATTTCTCTCAATTCGGCTTTTTCTTCTTGGCGTCTTGTTTCTTCATCCTCTTTTTCTTTCTGACGTCTCGTTTCCTGATCTTCCATAATTTTCTTTAATTCGTCCCTTTCTTCTTGACGCCGTTTTTCCTCCTCTTGGCGTCTTCTTTCTTCGTCCTCTTTTTCTTTCTGACGTCGCTTTTCTTGGTCTTCTATAATTTTTCTTAGTTCGGTTTTTTCTTCTTCACGTCGTCTTTCTTGTTCCTCTTTCTCTTCTTGACGTCGTTTTTCCTCCTCTTGACGTCTTCTTTCTTGCTGTTCTTTTTCTTCCTGACGTTTTTTCTCCTGTTCTTCTTTGTCTTCCTGCCGTTGCTGCGCCATCATTTTTTGGAATTGTTCGAATAAGTCCTGTATTTGTTTATCGGATGCCATACTTCTTGTTGTTACGGGCATACGATGAAATTAAAATAAAATAAATTTAACTGTCACGTCAATATCGGTAATGGAACTTTCTAGACAAATCTCGAAATAGCACGAAAAAGTCTTATCCAGAGTCTTTTGTCACTATCCAGTTCAGAGAATTTAATAATCTCCACTAATGTCCAAATAGAAAAGTTCTAGAAATTTTCACGCACTAAATGAGTCTTTTTCAGTGTCTCTATCACTTCTCAGTTCAAAGGATTTAATTATCACACTAATGTCCTAATAAAATGTTCTACAATGTCTCAAAAATGCACTTAAACACTATTTTCCTGTTCGAAAATAACAACACAAATGTCCAGTAAATTAGTCCTGTGTTAGCACTAACTCCCGAGAATACTTCTCGAACACTCCAACACAACTACAGAGCTCCTCTTGTCATAAAATTCCGCTTTCTGACACCAATTTGTCGCGTGTTTCCACCCTTAGGAAACCACCCTCGCAAATTCCGTGGGTTCCAAAAATTATAACAAGAGATGTCCACTAACACACTTTATTAAATATTTACTGGATACTTCACAATACTATTAATAATTTAAATACACTTTACTGACTAAAATCACAATGTTTATTACTTTGTTTATCTTTGAAGTCTTAACCTCACTTTCTATATTTTCTGAACTTTCTGAACTACTCGCCGAGAATGCGATCGGTCTTTTATACCTAAAAATGACAGATCTCGATTGTTCTGTGATGACGCCACCATTCTCTTGATAATTCCAGATGTCACTTTGGAATCTTCTGGTAGGTTCTTTTTCGAGTAGGTGCAAATACACTACATTCATTCAGACATTCGATCTGTTGAAGTTTGCCTACTTTTTAGTAACATAACCTTAAATTTTAAGGGGTGCAACATATTACATACATAATTTAACAAGATATGTGATCTACACATTAAAGTTTCCGATTCTAGTCGTTATTATCCATGGAATAAAGATAATGGCATAATAGTAAATGGAGTTATGCTTGTAATGCATTTTGCGTAATTTCTCGCAAGAAAAACGTTTCCCAATCAATACACACCTTTTACTTGTCAAATCAAGATATTACGAGAATGTGTTTAAATCTAACTGCATTTGTCAGATATAATAGATAAAAATTACAACTTTAGCAATAAACAGGTGCAGCACAGCGGATTAATGCTAGATGGACCATTTCATGGGATTTTGTATTTCAGAGGTGTTCTGACCTTGGCAGATATCATTGCTCAATGCAATCGGTGTAATGTAACCTCTGGACAGAATCGGATCGGCACAGTACCTATATTATAATTTAATACAGAAATGAATCAATTTTCCATTTTGTAATTTTCTATTAATTTAGGACCCAAGCATTACACTTATTTTTAGTCTTTATCGTATTTTAAATGTAATATAAACTAGAGGAAGCATTATACTCTTTGCCGATTTACTGAATTTTTATATAATTGTTACACATTCTATAGGATACTCTTCGCAGTGTTTTGTAAATAGTGTTAGTTTAAGGCATTGTTAATTACTTCCACATCCAGTGGAACTATAGTAACGACAAAAAATTTTTAAAAAATTTTTATTGTCCAAATAGGCTTAAAATGGCATGAAACGTTGTGATTTTAAGTTTGAGCGAAAGAAAAATTTCTGTCTGTTGGTCTGTCGGTCTGTAACTTTTTGTGTGCGCACGTTTACTCTGGAACCGTTCAAGATATTGACTTGAAATTTGGTACACATATGTACTTTAACGAGATCTGGAACTAGATTATATTTTCATCTTGTTCCGTCGAAGGGTTGGGGGTAAATTGGGGTAAATGAGGGTAAATAGGTAAATCAAGCCGGTAAGAGTCCATAAAATTGGTATTTAGTATATATAAAAGAACTTAAAGTCTCAAAAAATTATTTGGCATTAGCCACCGCCATTACAACCCCCACCTCATTATTAAAGGGGTGAAAAAAATAAAATTGTAATTTAGCGTGTATACAAGAACGTAAGCCTCAATTTTTTTTTACTTGCGCAGTGGCTTTCCTCGAGTACCATCGATGCGCAGTAGGTTGCCTCTAGTAGTTTGGATGCGTAGTAGGTTTCCTCGAGTATTTTGGATGCACAGTGACCTTTCTAGAGTATCATAGATGCGCAGTAGGTTACCTCAAGTAGTATGTATGCGCAGTGGATTTCCTCGAGTCAAATGGATGCGCAGTGGGTTATTTCAAGTAGTATGGATGCGCAGTAGATTTCCCCGCATATAATGGATGTGCAGTGGCCTTTCTTGAGTACCATTGGTGCGCAGTAGGTTACCACGAGTAGTATAGATGAGTAGTAGGTTACCTTAAGTGATATGGATCCTCGAGTATAATGGATGCGCAGTGGGTTATTTCAAGTAGTGTGGATGCGCAGCAGGTTTCCCCGAGTATTACGGATGCGCGTATTATGGATGTGGGCTTTTCTTGAATACCATTGGTGCGCAGTAGGTTACCACGAGTAGTATAGATGCGCAGTAGGTTACCTCAAGTGATATGGATGCGCAATGGGTTTCCTCAAGTAAAATGGATGCGCAGTGGATTTCTTCAAGAAGTATGAATGTGTAGTGGCTTTCCTCTAGTAAATTAGATACACAGTGGGTTACCTCGAGTAATATGGATGCGTAGTAGGTTTCATTGAAGAAAATGCTTGAAGTAGAGGCTATCGTATAGTCCACGGCACAGAAGGATGTTTTATATCTTTGTCATGCCATTTTCTGCGTATTACTTGCACATCCAGTTGAAGTATACTAACGCAAGAAAAATTTTTGAAAATTTTCATTGTACAAATAGGCTTAGAATGTCATGAAACGTCAATATGTTAAGTCTGAATAAAATAAATTTTTCTGTCTCGTCGGTCTGTCTGTCAGTCTGGTATCTGTTTGGTGCTCACGATTACTCTGGAACCGTTTAAGATATTGACTTAAATATGGCACACGTATGTATTTTAACGAGATTTGGAACTAGATTATATATTGATCTTATTCCGTTGCAAAGTTGAAGGGTAAATTGAGATAAATAGGTAAATCAAGCAATTAAGAGCGCATGAAATTGGTGATTAGTAAATATAAGAGGAGCTAAGGTCTCAAAAACATTTTTGGCAATAGCCACCTCCATTACCACCCCCACCCCATTATTAAAGGGGTGAAAAAATATTGTGTTTAGTGTGTGTACAAGAACCAGTCATCAAGAATTTTTTTCACTTCATTCACCCACACCACCACCACCACCACCACCCCTACTACTACTGATGGGGCATATCATTTTATGGGTTTTTCTGGTACACGATTTCAAATATTATACCATTAAAGTTCCATAAACAATTATCTCCACTTAGTGGAGTGCAATTATAGTATTTTCGTTGTAAGATACCTAGATAGGAAGTCTGGGTGTGGAAGTAGTGATTCCTTAGGCAGCGGTTTTTTATAGTACGAACCTACTTGGTAATTAGAACATAGTATACACGACTGCGAGGCGTTGAACCGCAGAAGATATAATATCTATGAGCAAACAATCAGTCACGAAAACCATCAAAACTCGCCCATTTTCAGACCTCCATCACCTTGTCAGTGACACAGGAATATTAAAATGAACAGTGTAAACTAAGACAGGGAGAGCACAATAAGCCCAGGAGACTGCAATGCCCTCAGAGTATTTTTTTTAGAGACGAGCCCCAGGATAAAGGGTTTTAGTCAGTTCGAGTCGGAAACTCAGACCCATTCCAGGAATAGGCAGCCCGTGTGTATTTTCCGTCCTTGAAAAAAAACTTAGTTGATGAAACACTCAGTACAAAATAAGGTGAAAAAGAAAAGTATATCCCAAACTTATGTGGGTTCCGAGTTCAACTCAACTCAACAGATATTTATTTGAAAAAAAAAATTTACAAATATGCACCTGGGACCTGACCCGGAGCCAACCAGACAATCAGTGGTGAGAGTGGGGCTTGGCGGGGAAGGTCAGGTTCGGTTTTAACGACGATAAAAATGCAAGGAGTCAATGCTCCTGCCTTAAAAATTAAAAACTTAACATCAACCATTTATTGGAATAGAACATATAAAAATGCTTAAAGATGATTAAAAATAACGCTTAAATCTGGTCGTTGCACACACGTGCTTATAAAATTTTGATTGCTGGCACGAGAAAACAAAACTAAACGAAGAAATTCGCTCGAAGCAATTCCACCCTGGTGGTTTTCCTGCCGCCAGGACAACATTGTGGAGAAGATAAAAAGATTCTTGAAATATTTGGGTTTTTAAAGAATTTATTGGTCTAAATGGAATTTAGAAACAAAAAGGGATAAAAGAACAAATAGAACATGTAAAGAGAATACAAAGGTTAGGTTATAGGTTTGGGTAAAGATTAAAGGTGGGATATAAGAAGTTGTCATATAGGAAAGTATGGCTAAGGTAGAGGTTGCTGGAAAACAGGCCACGCCTGGTGTCGGATATCGAAATGGATTGCATTATGCTGTCTGATTCGGGTTATGTTGCAGGTTGCAGGTAAGAATTACACCACCACCTGCCACGTGAAAAATGTAAATTTTTACATTATAAGCGACGAGTTGAAATCATATTTTCACGTTTGGATATTATATTTTGAAATGTATATTAGTAAACTAGATTAAAAGACAAATCGGGAGTCGGGATGCAAGGGGACTCACAATAAACAGGCACCCTGACTAGTGGGAGGCACTGCAACCTCCTCATGGTGGACTTTGAAAACTACAGTTCTTTCGTAGGCTGACTACAGACGTCATCGTTGCAAAATGTTCAGATTTTCAAACTAGATTTTGTTTAACCCAACAGCTGACGTCAGAGAATTTGAAAATATTTGCACCACACTTTTAGAAGTTTGGTAATGATTTGAATGGTAAGGGTGTAACATGGAGGTAGAATATAAATAAGGAGTAGCCATAAAGCTTATATCCTACAGTGAGAAACGGCCGCAGAAGGCGTGGCTTGTGATTATACTGTCATGAACAGCTCGCCAGGTCCTGATTAAAAAAAAAAAAAGTTTATACAGCACTTGAGGAGAAACATGTTAGTTGACTTTATACATTGACACTACCATATATTCAGCCAGTAGAGTAATGAATGAGATGCCGGCTTCACATTTCAAGTAAATATAATATAATCTAAAATAAATAGAAAATAGGTGCAACATATCTTTTGAGTACAGACCTGTTTTAACCTAAGAAAAGTGATTCCAAAACATTTCTTCTCATCGATACTACTTTGATTTGTACAGCTACTTGGCGGACACGAAATCATATGTTATGGCGAAAAACACTATTTTCTATCAAAAACATTTATTTTATAATAATATTAATCTAAGATACATGGCACGTTTTGTTGACGTTTCGATCATACTAAAATGAGGAATGTGCTGCCACATTCCGCTTCTTATGGCGACTCCCTATTTATTCAACCTCCTTGGGGTGTAATGGCCGCCAGTTACCGTGGTAAGATGTAATAATGAACCGCACCACCTGCAGTACGCCTGCGATTATCAATTTTCAATACGTTCTACCCAATTGATCGCTTTGAATATTGGATATATTTTAAAGGGGCATATAAACATTTATTTATTTGAAAAATTTTTTTCATCACTTCTTTCCGACAAATGGACTCAATAATTTCTTCCTACGTTTGTGCCGTCAAAAGCCATAACATATATTTTTTTCATGAAAATCGGTTTATCCGTTCTTGAGAATTTTTTTTTCCATTTTTCTTTTTACCCTTATAACTCCCGTAAAAATGGTTTTCTGAAAATAATATTTTGGGAAATTCCATCTAACACTATTAGCAACTTGTGCCCAAAATCTCGACCCGATTGGTGCGGGAGCAGCTAACACATGCTTATCCTGCTATGCCATTTCTAATAAAAATCAAAAAAATGTTTTTTTCAAATTTAAATAATTGATAACTTTTTTATTTACTGATCGATTTTGTTCAAAAACAATACCCAAGTAATACAATTTCATATAATAAACGTATTAACGTAACGTAAATTTTGCATTTTATCTCAGAATTCTAAGTTATAAGTAAGAATCCTGAGATAGAAGTCAGAATTTCTAAGATAGAAATTAGAATTCTAACCTATATCTCAAAATTCTAAGACAAAACTAGGAATTCTAAGATAAAAATAAGAATTGTAACGTTTATCTCAGAATTGTAACTTTAAAAAAATGTTGTTATGGCCCTTTTACGCTTTCATAAAAATAAAATACCAGTGACTGATTAAAACGACACGTTATTTCCGGTGAATCCGGAAGTTTAATAAATTATTGGCAGTTCATCATTATATCAAAATTCTCTCTGTAAACCACAACACAATATTAGAGTACAGGCATATTAAGTACGTAGAAATTTCCAGTTAGTAAGTGGAAACATCCAATTAGTAAGTGGAAATGTCCAGATATTAAATAGAAATTTCCAGTTAATAAGTAGATAGTTCCAGATACTAAGTATAAATTTCTAAATAGTTAAGTGGAAACAATTGGAATTTTTGTATTGCGTTGGCCCTTCAGTGCCAATGTAACTGAAAGCGAGACAAATGTGAATTTATATCCTGCGCATTTTGTGTTCAATTGCACATTAATAAAAGCCTGGGTGCACTTTATTTGCAATAAAAATAATAATTTAAACTTTAAGATAATCTTTTAAGTTTCAAGATGTTAACCTGACCTTTATCAATTTTTTAAAATTATAATACTGGTTCTCTTAGTATCAGGAAAGTTATTTGACAGTTTTTGTATCACATGAAAATTATTTTGAATATTTATTTTTGTATTTTTATATTTCTGTATACTTTTATATTAAAGTCGTTTGAAATAAATTCAATTTCATTTTACCTTTGTGTTAACCATAGTGAACGGCTCAATTAATGTCACCTTACCTCTGCTGATCTCAGAATATTTGTCGCTTCTTTTGCAATTGTAAAAGTGGATGAGAACTGAGATTTTCGCCTCCCTCCCTCACATCTGGTGCATAACCTCCAGAACAGGTTTATTATAAGTGCCTTAAGAGCTTGGTTATGGAACCGGTTACTTTAAAACAAGTTAGCAGTAAGTGGCTTTTTTATTTTTTAATTCGGTGTGCCATTCGCCTCATTTCATTCCATGTCTAAGCAAATATCTTAAAATGACAATACCACACGGCTTATGAATTGGGTTTAGTCTCAGCGCCATCTTTAGTCGCGCAAGAATAAATGACCAGAAATTGATTTAGCGATGAAAATAATATTCGGAGTATTTATCAGATCATGCTAGCGAATGAGCTATAATTATACAGTGTGTCTCAACAAAAAACAGCTACCATAAATATCTGCTATGAAATTAATTTATGGTGAAAAAAGTAAAAACTCGCCCTAACGGGCAACCCTTTCAATTTTTCCAATGCACGCTAAGGGTGGCACATGATTTGAAAGGAAATTCGATAGGAGGACTGTGGTTTGTTTGGTTTGAAAATTTTCGATAAGATCAGGACGAAATAAATTATGAATAAGTAATTGTTTTTTATTTAAATTTTAATTGTGGAATGCTTTTAATTTGTTTTTTTTTTTGCTATTTTCTACCACATATGTATCCCCTTCTAATAATAAAATCTAAATAATCTGAAAAACAATAAAATTATCCAATATATTATGGGGAAATAACATCTCTACGCCTGTGACTTTTCTCTCTCCAGCATCGTCTCCTGATTCCTCTTATTTCTTGACCACATAACCGGAGAGAGGACAATAATAGCAAGGATATTTTTAGAACAGTAATGGTGATTACACGCAAATTTAAACCTAAAATGTGTTCAATTAAGGATCCACCGGTACTCTAAGGGTAAAAACATAATGATGAAACGCCTCAAGCCTCGACTGAGACTTCGATTAAAGTAGCTACCAAACACTTGCATAACAACGCCCATGGTAATTCATCGATCGAGACAACAGCTGTTAGACGTGATTGGTAATTTTGTTAAAAATATCGTGTCACAGTGATTGTGATTTGTAAACTAGGGCGTTGGTAAAATGGTGGATCATCGCTAATAGCACTAAAAGAGTATTTAGTATTCATCCAATTATCAAGTTAGGTATAGCAATTTGGTGATTACCTCAGAAATTAAAAAAAATCCCTAATATTCCTTAATCTGTCCATGTTTCTTTGTGCTACCCCATGCCCAAGATCGTACTAATCACAGGTTACCATGTCAGGCATCAATTCTCGCATCGAGTCTTCAAAACAAACGCATTTGATTTTTTCCTCTAGTCCAGGGATTCCCAACAAGATTTTTTCAAGGACCTCCTCATCGGTCGCTATTCTGATAAGGATCCCTTAAAGCTTAAATTCTTCTTAAAATGAAGATTATCTAGAATCTACCACTGCAAGTCAAGTAAAATACAAAACAATTGAATATCTCAGTGACATTTCGCGGACCCCCAATACATCTTCCGCGGACCCCTAGGGGTCCGCGGACCACCTGTTGGGAATCCCTGCTCTAGTCGATGCTAAAGTCTAGGCGTGAGTTCAGACTCGATGCTTCACTATATATTAGTACATTTAATATTTACCTGCTTGCGTTTGTTCGTCAAAGAGAATCGCTACTTGAGTAGACCATATGGTATACTGACAGACCAAAAACGTCAAGATATACTATATCAGGAGTTACAGACATTAATCTAAAGCTGGTAGTACTGTCACAGTGTTCCAAGCACTGCTATAGAAATCTGCGCACGAGAAATGATATGGAGGTCATACACTGACAAAAGAATCCGTATCGTCACTGACAGCCAACCAGCTCTCAAAGCTCTGGATGCAGTAGAGATACGTTTAAAAACGGTAAAAGGCTGCCTTACATCACAGTGTACGAGTGGAGTGGACGCGAGGACACCGGAGCAATGAAGGAAATGAAAAACAGATAAGCTGGCCAAAGGAAGCGCAAAACAGCCTTGATGGTACCCGAGCCAATCTGCGTGATATCATATAATGCCGCAAGAAACACAACTTGTCTTGGACTGGGGCGCCGGGGATGAGACAGTCAAGTATGTTCATCACTGATAAACCATCCAAGATGAAGACCAACGAATTGCCAAAGCTGAGCAGAAAACAGCTGAGATGTGTAGTGAGAATTGCACACTCAATAAGCACCTAACCAATATAGGGTGAGGGACAATCCAGAGTGTAGGATGTGTGGTGACAATGAGGAAACTCATGGGAAACTAATGGGATAACGGGACTATGGTGTACAATAACCTGAAGCTTCAGTACGTCGGTTTTGGCACCGCCATAAGGACAAAAAAAAACTAAAAATTGATGATACTACGTTAATTCCAGCAAGTGTTAATGACCTCATGTACACCTACTGGACAGGCTTCAAACAATAAGCTCTGATTATGGTGTAAGGGTAAATTACAACAAAAAAAATTATGATTGTAGACCGAGCAAATGATAATCATATGGTACGTTAAGAGTAGGTGATTGTGATTGTGAGGTAGTAAGCAAGAGGATATACCTTGGAGCCCTTGTAGACAATACTGGCATCTACAAATATGAGGTTCGGTGAAGAACACATATAGCAAAGTCGACAACTTTCTAGTTGAGAAAAATTTGGCGTGACAGAAATATCACGAAACACACAAAGATTAGATTTGCTAACGCCATTGCAAAATAGTTTAAATTTATTTCACGCCAAACAACTTCTTTCTTTTGCTGGACGCTCATTACGGTTTTGGTGTGTTGACTGACGACGCACCTCAAGATAAGCAATGTTTATTGACAATGTTTATTGACATCGAGAATTTGTTGATTCATTTGGTTGGCTGTTTTTTGTAGATGAATATTTAGGTTTAGATTAAAATCCGTACTTAGATTTTATGCGTATAATTTGGTTTCAGCGTGGAATAACAAATGTCATTTTGGGGAAAAAATTGTTGAATTATTGAGGTTAGTTCCTCGGGGGGGGGGGGGGGGGGGTCGTCAGTGGGTTGGTGGGACGCGTGGGATGTGGGATGTTTTCTGTGGTGGTTTTTGTTATGGTCGTCTCGTGTGGCAAATGTCGAATTTTAGGTGAAGAAACCCATGAGTATGTTGTATATTGTCGAATTGTCGTACGTGTGCGAGATTCCAGGTCAGGACAGAGGTGGTAGCTTTTTTACAAAAAAATTTTTGGACTGTCTCTCTGACATAGTCCGTCGTCCTCTGGGGATCGCATATCCTATGCAACTCTTCAGTAGTGGTATACCTGTGCCAGTTAGTCAATAAGCGAGGCAATTATTTTGTGTGGTCTGGACCCTGTTTAAGTGGGTGTTTGGGGCTACGTTCCAGACCACGCAGCCAAAAGTAAAAATGGGTCTATAGATCACCCTGTACAAGGTGGGAACCATATTTTTCTTCCTCACGAACCTTTGGACTATTTGAAAATATTTCAACTTCAGGATGGAGTTTATGAGGTAGGTTAGTTGGACGTAGGCTTTTTGGGGAAGGTGTTTTAGGACAATGTTGGGGATGGAGTCTGGGCCGGGTGCTTTACTGTTGGGTGTAGATCTAATGTGCTTTTTAACCTCAGCAGATGGCGTTAAAATTTTGGGAGTTTGCTGGAAGGGTTGGGGTAAGAAAGAGACAGGTTATGAACAAGGAAGGTGACCTGTTCCTGGAAGGGGTATTATTCGGTTGGGTGGTAGTCTAACACCGTAAATACTACGCCACTGAGTTGGTAATAGAGCAAGTTTAGATGTAAACCCCATGTCATCTCGTGGCCTCCTCTTGTCCAAATACCAGAGACCGAACTCTCATACATATAAACTAGACCTGGGAAATTAGATCAAATTTGCCCGGATTTTTAGGCACTTTGAATTTTTCAGTCGATTTCACCCCATCTCACCCCCGAAGATCCACTCCCGAGCATCCCTAGTAAGTTTCAGATTTGGACTCAGCGGCCTCGAAAGCCGCCGGGAAGCGATTCTTCCGTGATTTTAAGGCACTTTTAATTTTTCACTCGATTGCACCCCCTGCCGAAGAGCCACTCCCGAGCATCCCTGGTAAGTTTAGATGTCATATTTGGACTCAGCGACCTCGAAAGCTCCCAAGAAGCGGTTCCCCCGTGATTTTTGGGCACTTTGAACTTTTCACTCGATTTCACCCCCTCTCACCCCCGAAGAGCCACCCCCGAGCATCCCTGGTAAGTTCGATGTCAGATTTGGACTCAGCGACATCGAAATCCTCCGGGAAGCGATCTCCACGAGATTTTCACGGCTTTATATCAATTTCTAGAATTTTTCAAAAAATTATGCACTTTAGATGCATTTTATGCACCCCCTATGCAATTTTCTTCGAACGGATTATTCACTATATGTAGACTTTTTTCCTAATATTTTCCCGAAGACGATGCCGAAAACTGCATCTCGATCCGAGCTGTATGTCAAAATTAAGTTATTTTTATCTAATTTCCCTGGTCTAAACCGCAATGACATACACAATGACGCGTACGCTATTGCTATTATATTAGAGTCCTAATCTTCTCCATCTTCCTTTACGCCTCTGGAATATGGACTGTTAGGGAAGTAGACATACGACACATTGATGCTTTCGAAATGTCGTTCTGGAGACATTTGCTACGAATTTCCTGGACGGCCCATCGCACTAATAGCCAGATCGTATTTTCCCGAATTCTCTCATTTTTTGGTCACTCTTCAACCGGAGGCTGATGTCGTCAGACGTCCTCTACAGCAAACGGAGGCCAAGTAGAATAATGTAAAGATCACGAAACGTCTAACAAAACGTTGTGAATGAGAAGAAGGAAGTTTCATTAAGTAGTAGAAATATTTTAGTTATTGAGACATGCGTGAGCGAGATTTTATAGTCTTTTTATTTTTATTTTTTAATAATTCCTTGAAACGTTAACAAATCATTTATTTATTATCTGGTTTGTCACACAAAGTATCCTCTAAGTAGGGCTAGAACACTAATTTTCCTAAAAATTATAATATTGCCAGTAGTACGAAAAACTGCACCTCGGCTTGTATCTCGAACATTGCAAACTTCAGCCCGGGCTTCGGTTTGCACTGTGTTCTCGACCTGTAAAATACACTTACAAGCCGTGGTACATAAATAACTGTTATGTACACAACTGAATTGTACGTTTTAGAAAGTCATAAATTATATTTTTTTGTTTTCAGCCCAAGAATGGGTGGACACTGGCCTGGCGCCTCAGTGTTTGTATTTATTATGACATTATGAGGCAAATTAACAATCAGAGAGTACAGGTAAAAATAGCAGGCATTTTTGTGCTTCATTTCCTTCGTAATTAGTCGAAAGAATATCAATATTTTGATTATGTAAATTTATGTAGAACAGCAGACTAATTAGAATGACAGACATGAAAATTAATTGTACCTAATTTGGAAAGTTAATTTATGACTAAAGAAATGAAATAGTTGTAACAGGCCATAGTACAATAAAAATAGGAAATATAAGGGAAAGAATTAAATCAATGAAACTATATACATAGATATCATTTTATTTACTTCTCTTGCAAATATCTCGAAAAATAACTGTTTTAGCGAAAAATGTCAAGAGGTAAAGTTTATTAAATTTTACTTATTTCGAGACCAGCAAGTCCGGTTTTGATAACAATTGAGGGAATTACAATGTTTTAAAATTATTCACATTTTTAAACTCTATTGCACAATTTAATGAAAAATAATGGACCCCACGTCAAAAATACAAAGTTAAAAGTTTATTAAATTACTTTTAATGCGATACATACGACATTTTTTCTAATAGAAATTACCCATGTTATTCCTAAAAAAGAGCGTTTTCATAAAAATTCAATGTTAAGTAATTTCTATATATAATGCATCAAATGAACAAAAGATATGAGACTTTTTGATTGCCATTCGATGGGGAATTTCGATATATTTTTTTAAAATTATTTTGGATCAAAAAAATTTTTTATTGCAACATTAGAATTTTTTTTTATAATTTGCAACAATTCTGTTTAAATAAATGAAATGTGCAAAATCTACATTACGATATAACGTTTAACAAATTATATCTTTCAAATACTTACCACTTAAGGCACTGATGTATCTCAATTACAGCTTTTAAGAAATAGCCATGTTATTCTGTAGGTTCCGATCTCGTTTCCCTCAAAATGGCTAGGGTAGTAAGTGTTTACCTAATAGATCATCTCACTTTGATTATAAATTGTGCCCTTCAATATTTCCAGAAGCGTGGAAACAGGCTAATGTTCTACCTTTTGCCAAAATTCCTAAACCCATATAGATAGATAACTAACTATCTAATCGAAAATGATAGAATACCCACCTCACAATCGGGTTTTGGGAACAACATAGTACAACTACTCCTTTGGCCATCACAGATGATTTGTTTAGAGCTACCGATGAAGGTAAAATAAGCTGTCTCATTTTGTTAGATTACAGGAAGGCGTTCGACACTATGGATCCCAATATATTATGTGATAAACTGGCATATTGTAATTTTTCAGTTGAATCTGTAGTATTAATCAGAAGTTATTTGTAAGACTGTTGTCAAACAGTGGTATACAATAACATAATATCAAAGACTCGACATAATCATTTAGATGTACCACAGGGATCCATACTCGGACCTTTTCTGTTTTCGATATATATCTCAGATTTTAGTAAGATAATTTAGAGTTGTACTATACCTAATTATGCAGACGACACGCTAGCTTATTTTTTCATCACTTCGAATGAAGGGTTATTGGCTACCGCCAAAATATGTGAGGATTTAGAAAAATTAGTTGATATATCGGCAGCTCATTACCTTCAGCTGAACGCAAAAAAATCATGTGTAATGCTGTTTAGACCTAACCATAAAAGGAAACTTTTAAAACCATTTCACAAAATTAAAATACATGGCGTAGAATTACCTATTTTAGCGGATACCAAAAACTTGGTTTTGTGGCTAGACTCAGATAAGGCCCTCCAAACATGGAAGTCTATTATTCAAATCGACATATAATATTTTAAGGCAATTTTACCCTCACAGACATTAACTTCAATGCTTAAATTAACTAGTTGTGAAACTTTAATTCACAGGCCCACAAAAAAAACAGTTGTCTGCGCCGCGGTATTGACCATACCTATCCCTTGTATTTTGACCCGCTGAACACGAATCTGACCTTAGTTTTTCCCCTATACGTCAGGTTTTTTTTTAAAGCAAAAAAAGTCTAATATTTATATATTTATTTGCTATTAAAAGAAAAACCTGACCTACTGGTGAAAAACTAAGATCAGATTCGTGTTCAGCGGCTTAAAATACAAGGGATAGATGTGGTCAGTACCACCGCGCAGATGACTTTTCTTTTGTGGGATTGTGCCACACTGAGTGTGGCACAGTGGCAACCAAAAAAAGTGGTCTGCGCGGGGGTACTGACCACACCTATCCCTTTTATTTTGAGCCGCTGAACACGAATCTGACCTTAGTTTTTCCCCTACACGTCCGTTTTTTTTTTAACAGCAAAAAAAGTCGTGTTGAATCGTGATATTTATATATTTATTTGCTGTTAAAAAAAAAACCTGACGTATAGGGGAAAAACTAAGGTCAGATTCGTGTTCAGCGGCACAAAATACAAGGGATAGGTATGGTCAGTACTCCGGCGCAGACAACTTTTTTTTTTTGTGGGCCTGTGATTATCTGAAAGATATCATATTGCGACACAATGTAAGGCCCCGCAGTCTTAAAATTTGACTTTGATAGACTTCAAAAAATCCAGAATGCGTGTTTTAGATTTGTCTTTGGCATTACAAAATATCAGCATATCAGTTTTAAAATATCTGAGGAAGACAGACTAAAACTTAGAGGCAGACTTGACAAACCTTATGGAAATTGGGTCTCAGTCGAATTTTCTGAAATTTGGATATGTTGTAATTTTTGCTTTTCTGAGCAAAAGTTCTCATGGGCACAAGTCGCGGCTATGACTGCTTTTCAGCTTATGAGGGTTCGAACGTCACAATAAGTATAAAAATTTGGCGGAGTGAAGATAGCAATCCTCCATATTTTTCTTTCTTTTACGTCGTGTAAATTGTTTTCAGTGGAAAAATAGCTTTATACATATATTTCCAGAAAACAGACAAAATCCGATATAGGTACACTATCTATATCGGATTTTGTTCTATTTTCTTGAAATATATGTCACCCACTGGTGACGGGGTAGCAATCCACAAAAAGTAAAACATTCTTTTGCAACTTTTCTTCACCGAAAATGGTTAATGCACAAATGATATTAAAAAAGTTACAAAAATAATATTTTAGTTTTTGTGAATTGCGTCACCCCCTATCTATATCGGACTTTGTTCTGTTTTCTTGAAATATAAGTATATAGCTATTATTCCACCGAAAATGGTTAATTCACAAACAATATTAAAAAAGTTACACTACCTATATCGAATTTTGTTGCGTTTTCTTGAAGTATAGTAGCATAGTTAATAGTTAATACTCCACCAACAATGGTTAAGGATATTAGAAAAGTTACAAAATTATATTTGAATTTTTGTGGACTGCTACCCACTCAGCCCCTACCTATATAGTCTACATAGCTATTATTCCACCGGAATGGTTAATGCACAAACGATATTAAAAAAGTTACAAAAATAATATTTTAGTTTTTGTGGATTGCTGCCCTGTCAGCTCCTACGTTCATTGTATTTTGTTATATTTTCTTGAAATATATGTATATAGCTATTATTCCACTGAAAATGGTTAATTCGCAAACGATATTAAAAAAGTTGCAAAAAGAATATTTTACTTTTTGTGGATTGCCACCCCGCCAGCCCCTATCTATTTCGGATTTTGTTCTGTTTTCTTGAATAAAGCTATTATTCCGCCGAAAATGGTTAATTCGCAAACAATATTAAAAAAGTTACACTACCTATATCGAATTTTGTTGTATTTTCTTAAGGTATAGGTACATAGTTAATTTTCCACCAAAAATGGTTAATGCACAAATGATATTAGAAAAGTTACAAAATTATATTTGAATTTTTGTGGACTGCTACCCAGTCGGCCCCTACACCTATATAGGATTTTGTTCTGGTTTCTTGAAGTATATCTACATAGCCATTATTCCACTAGTCCAATTAAATAAGTCGACAAATCAAAATTTTGAGGTAAATACTTGAATTTTTGATATAAGTTACTTTGATGCATTAGAACACGATTAATGAAAGAAATTTTTTTCTGCACCCCCGGGAAGGGGCGAAAAAAAAATAAAATAAAGGGTTTTTTCAAAATTACTCAAAATGTGTAAAAGCTAGTAAAAAAAGTTTCAAACAAAAATTGTAAAGCATGAAATTTTATATAAAAATGATCTCTAGACTTTTTTTGGTATTACTAAAATTAACGGAGTTAGGCTGGTTAGAAATTAAGGGATGATATGTAGAACTTTAAAAAATCATAGCGTGCTAAAAAGCTAATGAATTTAAATTTTTTTTTTCTATTTACTCAGAAAAATATAAACATTCGTTTCAGAGAAATGGATTTTTTTTTAAATTTTTAATAAAAAAGTTATAAAAATTTTCAATTAAAACCACTTTGAACGGTGAAACGAATTTTTTTTTACACCATTCTGTTCATCATTCAATATATTGAACATTTGCTTTTGAAATTTTTTTTTACCCATCATTTTCGAGCAGGTATGAATTTATTTACTTGTTTAATTTTTTTCCAAACGTAAGACACTGCTCGTGTGACGTCACGATAACTGAAAAGAAATAAAGAATGCGTACGACAAAGATAAAATGGTTTCGTATCTGCTGCGTTGCCTACAAGACGCGTGTACGTCACATCTACTGCCGTTATAAGTCATAAGGAGAATAGCCCATCTGTAAATTGTCGGTTGGCGAGAAAAGTAACAAAGGCGTTTGTTTTTTTCCCAACTAGTAAATATTAATTAAGAAAATCATGTAGCTGCTTTTTATCCACTTATGTTTTTGTACTTTATAATTTTTTAATAATATTTTTAACTGCAGAACTCTTGGGTGCTCATATATTATTAAAATCTCATTTATGACAAATATCTAGATGCAGCTTTTCACCTTATGACGGCAGTAAGGGCATCCGCACGTGATGTCACAACTAACCTCAAAAATATGTGTTTCTTAAGATTTAAGAGTATTACGCAACTATTATTAAAATTTCTGCCTGGTTCCCGTATTTTCAACTAAAATCTAGTTCAGTGTAATGTTTATGAAGTTCTAAATACTTTGTCCCAATAAAATAGGACTCTTTTTGTAGGTTGGAAATCTAACCTGTAATTAGCAGTCTATTTCTATTAATCAACATTATTGAAAAATTATTTACGCGAATTTTTAAATATTTTCTTAGAGGCAATACCGGCTCCAAGCTAAAAATGCGTATACAAACATTAAAAATGAGAATAAACTTGAAAAACTTAAAATTTAAGGTTATGTTGGGTACATGATGCAGAAGCCCGATATCTCAATGCAGCGGTTGTGAATGCTTTGGTGAATAAATGCTCCTACAAATTGTTAACAAAATTTTTAATTGTGGTCGTCAATAGAAAAGTTGTTGAGAATTAAATTTCCAATCGAAATAGAAGTCAAAATATTTTTTTTTTACAAAAATACGTCCAGAAAACAAAACAAAAAAAAACGAAAAAATGCAGTTTTTTTAATTTTAGCCTGTAATTTTTTCGGGTACATTTAGGCATAGACATTGCTGCATAAAAAAAGGTGGAGTTTTACCGTTAAAATCATTGTTAACGGGTAAAACGTCAGCTTTTGTTATGCAGAATGTCTATGCCAAAATGTACCCGAAAAAAAGTTACAGGCTAAAATTAAAAAAAAATGCATTTTTCCGTTATTTTTGTTTTGTTTTCTGGGCGTATTTTTTTAAAAAAGAATTGAGTTCTGAAGGTACCATTTCGATTGGAAATTTAATTCTCTACAACTTCTCTATTGACGTGTTTATAGGAAAAATGCATAGTTTTCCAGTAAAACTCAAAAATGTGAAAAGTGGACCTTTTTACTTCGATCTCAAAAACGCACTCCTTTAAATGGTAGCACTCAGCGGTTTTCTCATATTTTGGGGTCAATTGAACATAAGAAACAATAAAAACCCTTTAACGTTTTAGTTCCTTTCAGCCCTCTTTTTTTAGACATAGACAATAGCCTAAAAATATTATGATTAAAAATTTAAAAATTTTCTTTAAAAATTTTGTTTAATTGTTTATAATATTTTGTTCCATTGTTTCATTATTTAAACAAATTATTAAGAAAAAAATTTATTCTTAAACTTTATTATTTGCAATTCTCTACAAGATGGAAAAAAGAAAAAAAAATGTTGTTAATTTATTTGTTTATTTAATAAACAATTTGTTATTAACAATCGCCGAATGTGTTTATATTCTTTTTAGATAGAAAAAAAAATAACAAAAACAACCGTAAGTATACATAAACATGTTAAATTTCTTTTTCTTCTTACATGTTTATGTATACGGTTGTTTTTGTTATTTTTTTTTATATCTAAAAACATTCGGCGATTGTTAATAACAAATTGTTTATTAAATAAACAAATAAATTAACAACAAAATTTTTTCTGTTTTTCATCTTGTAGAGAATTGCAAATAATAAATTTTAAGAATGCATTTTTTTCTTAATAATTTGTTTAAATAATGAAAAAAAGAAAAACATTATAAACAATTAAAAAAAAATTTATAAGGTCTCCATGAAGCGAAATAATTTTAGCGGCTTTTGTTTAACAATTATCCGACTTGAAATATAAACGTAAACTCTAAAAAAATTTGTTAATTAACAATAGGCTCATTTTATGAAAAATTGGTGAAACAAATTTTTTTCAACGGGATATTGTTCCGTTAAGTGTCTAAATAATACCATAATTTTTAAAAAATTTTAAATTAATATTTAATAACATAAAAAAATATATTTACTTATTACGGCCGATTTCAGAGCATCGTAACGGCTTAGTGTTCGCCGCGCAGAGCGCTGAGAGATAGAGTTTCGGGAGTTCGGCTTTTTTATTGGAAATTCATTGCCCTTTAAGAATCGTTCTTTCAATTTTCTTAAATATTAATAGTTTTCGAGTAATTTGCAAAAGACGAAACTCGTTATATTTTCAATCTTCATTTGTTTATAATTTTTGCAACTGTTTATGTGTGGGTGTGAAACTTTTATTTTTACGAGCTTTATCAAGCATTAACACGGCCTTGAACTTGTAAACTAGTCTGCATCTGCATCATGTACCTAACATAACCTTAAATTTTAAGTTTTTCAAGTTTATTCTCATTTTTAATGTTTGTGTACGCATTTTTAGCTTGGAGCCGGTACTGCTCCAAGCAAATATTTAAAAATTCACATAAATCATTTTTGAATATTCTTGATTAATAGAAATAGACTGCTAATTAGAGGTTAGATTTCCAACCTACAAAAAGAGGCCTATTTTATTAGGACAAAGTGTTTAGAACTTCATAAACATTACACTGAACTAGATTTTAGTTGAAAATACGGGAACCAGGCAGAAATTTTAATAATAGCTGCGTAATACTCTTAAATCTTAAGAAACACGTATTTTTGAGGTTAGCTGTGACGTCACGTGCAGATGCCCTATAGATGTGGTGCATGCGCGTCTTGTAGGCAACGCAGCAGCTACGAAACAATTTTATCTTTGTCGTATGCATTCTTTATTTCTTTTCAGTTATCATGACGTCACGAGAGCAGTGTCTTACGTTTGGAAAAAAACTAAGCAAGTAAATAAATTCATACCTTCTTGAAAATGAAGGGTAAAAAAAATTTCAAAAGCGAATGTTCAATATATTAAATAATGAACAGAATGGTATAAAAAAAAATTCGTTTCACCGTTCAAAGTGGTTTTAATTGAAAATAAAAAAATTAAAACTTCTATAACTTTTTTATTAACAATTTAAAAAAAAAATCATTTCTCTGAAACGAATGTTTATATTTTTCTGAGTAAATAGAAATTTTTTTTTTTTTAATTTATTAACTTTTCAGCACGCTATGATTTTTTAAAGTTGTACATATCATCCCTTAATTTCTGACCAGCCTAACTCCGTTAATTTTAGTAATACCAAAAAAAGTCTAGAGATCATTTTTATATAAAATTTCATGTTTTATAATTTTTATTTGAAACTTTTTTTACTAGCTTTTACACATTTTGAGTAATTTTGAAAAAACACTTTATTTTATTTTTTTTCACCCCTTCCCGGGGGTTCAGAAAAAAATTTCTTTCATTAATCGTGTTCTAATACATCAAAGTAACTTATATCAAAAATTCAAGTATTTACCTCAAAATTTTGATTTGCCGACTTATTTAATTGGACTACACCGAAATGGTTAATGCACAAACGATATTAAAAAAGTTATACAAAGAATATTTTAGTTTTTGTGGATTGCTGCCCCATCAGCCCCCACCTACATCGTATTTTGTTGTATTTTCTTGAAATATATGTATATTGCTATTATTCCACTGAAAATGGTTAATTCGCAAACGATGTTAAAAAAGTTACAAAAAGAATATTTTACTTTTTGTCAATTGCCACCCCGCCAGCTCCTATCTATTTCGGATTTTGTTCTGTTTTCTTGAAATATGTGTATATAGCTATTATTCCACCAAAAAATGGTTAATTCACAAACGATATTAAAAAAGTTACAAAAAGGATATTTTACCTTTTGTGGATTGATACCCCGTCAGCCCCTATCTATATCGGATTTTGTTCTGTTTTCTTGAAATATATATATTGTATAAAGCAATTTTTTCACTGAAAATAATTTATACGACGTAAAAGACAGAAAAATATGAAGGACTGCTAAAAAGATTGCTATCTTCACTCCGCCAAGTTTTTATGCTTATTGTGATGTTCACCTCATAACTTGAAAAGCAGTCATAGCCGAGACTTGTGCCCATGAAAACTTGTGCTCAGAAAAGCAAAAACTACAACATATCCAAATTTCAGAAAATTCGACTGAGAGCCAATTTCCATAAGGTTTGTGGAGGGTCCTTTACATATGCTTTCCCTTGTGCATAAAATGTTGCTGTCCAATAAACCAACTTTTTTATATAAAAATTAATTTACCTATTTTCTGATAAGTATTCAATCGAATTAAACTGGGTAATTCAGTGTTTGATGTTTAAGGAATAAATTCATAATCTATGCCTCAATACGGATCTGCTTTTAAATCTAGCCCTGACGCAAGAATATCAGTTCAGCCCTGATTGCGCAAGATACATATGCATGCACTTGTGTCACTAACAAGCAATAATAAACACAGATTCAATTTTTATAATCACTTCAAATACAACAGCTATTCATTTTATGAATCACAGTAATCACATTTTTTTTTCTAATGCATACACCAATGTGGCAACACGCATTTTTTCATTGTGATTACTGATTTGTAACGCTGTTTTTCCATTACTGATACTGTTAATTAACATTGTCAAATAAAACTTGTGCAACATCAAATATTTGTAGACAAACTAACAACAATGGATGTATTTAGTCACGATTACATCGCAAGTTTAAGGTGAACTGTAGATCAACCTGATTGAGGCCCTAGGTTCCCCTCTGACATATTGACCTTTTCATATTAATTTTTCATGGCCATTATGCAATATTATAAGGCGAGCTAGTGATTGTTGGAATGATAATTATTAAGATGTATAGGGTGATACGAAAAACAATTATCGCTTTTTGTGTAGAACACGCCTAACTGGGGATTGTCATATTTCTAACATGAGTGAAACAATTATGGTTTCAAACTTATAAGTACTTCCTTTTTCTTGCGTAAAATATGTTAATCACGAAAGGAGAGGGAATAGTAGGAGAGCTATATAGTGAATCTTTCAAATTTGAAGAGCCATGCCTCTTGGTACATCATAAGTTATAAATAAAATAACAGATAAGATAAGATAAGATCCAATCTAGGTACCCCCAGGCGTCCCTCCAAGCATTTTCTAAAGTTGAGTTTCGGTGTTGTTAATAAAATTTTCTTCTGTCCTTTCTGGAACACATGAAGAATTTTAGCTTTCTTCATTAGCTCGGGTCCATGATACTATGAAAGATAGATACGGTTTCACACATACCTCCCCTTCAGTGTTGTCAGCGTTAGCCCGTTCGTGCATTTCTAGCCCCTTTTTGCGACTATAGCACGTTAGAACTACGCTGCGAAATCTAGCCCGTTTTAGCGATTGCCTTAGTGTCCCCCCCGCCCGCTCATAAAAAAAATTGCCGTATTTTTTTTCCCGGCTCAAAAAAATTGCGTCACAGCGCCCCCCCCACCGCTCTGGATTCCTCCTCTCGGAGCCAGTTTTAGACTGGCTCTATCCAGTTCTGTACTTCCAGTTATGTTTGATTCTTTAACTAACCCGTTTTTCTTCAATCTAGCTCTAATTCATTTAGGATTTAGCCCGAAAAATAATGCAATAATGCAACACTATTCCTTTTACCGCAGTCTACACTGTTACGTCACATAAGAATCAACTAGTTCAGCGGTTAATTTTTATTTTAGATGTAAACTAAAAAACCGCTGCCCAAGGAATCACTACTTCCACATCCAGATTTTCCGCCCAGGTCTCTCAAAACGAAAAAATTTTGTATGTGGAAATAATTGTTTATAAAACTTTAATAATATAATATTTGAAATCGTCTATCCTAAAAACCTATAACACGATATCCTACATCGGTAGTGGGAGTGGATGAAGTAAAAAAATATTTTGAGGTTTTTGGTTCTGTACACACACTAAATCACAATTACAAAGATATAAAAAATTATTGACGAAATAAATAATTTGAAACGAAAATTTACAAATTTTATCTTTTATCTAATAGCATTTATATAACAATAAAGGCAGTAGGTCGTTTTGCTAATAACAAATGACGATTAACGGATTTTGTAATTTAATTAATGGATTTTGCTGAGTATAAATTAAAATTTGTACTGTTTTTAATTAGTTATTTTCCAAATATGATTTTATTTTGATATTTCATGTATGTTTCATTTGATAAACTGTATTTACTTTTCATAATAAATTTGTAGTTTCTCTCATTTTAAATAATGTATTGAAAACTATTTTCCCAAAATTCCGCAACTTAGAAATGCCTGAAAACCTACATTTACGGAAAACAAGCTAGTAAAAAATATATCTACTCGTCTACTACTACTTAAAAAAAAACTGCTGCCCAAGGAATCATTACTTCCACATCCAGATGTTCTATCCAAGTCACTTACAACAAAAAAATTTTGTGTGTGGAAATAATTGTTTATGGAACTTTAATGATATAATATTTGAAATCCTCTACCCCAAAAACCCATAAAACGATACCCCACATCGGTAGTAGGGTGGAGGTGGTGATAGGGGGTTGGTAGTGGGGGTGGATGAAGTAAAAAAATATTTTGAGGTTTCTGGTCCTTGTACACACACTAAATAACATTTTTTTTCATCCCCTTTAATAATGGTGGGGGTGGTAATGGGGGTGGCTAATGTCAAAAATGTTTTGGAAACCTTAGCTTCTCTTGTACATACTAAATACCAATTTTATGGACTCTTACCTGCTTGATTTACCTATTTACCCCAAATTTACCCCAATTTACCCCCCAAGAAACAAGATGAAAATACAATCTAGTTCTAGATCTCGTTAAAGTACATATGTGTACCAATTTTCAAGTTAATATCTTAAATGGTTCCAGAGTAAACGTGCGCACAAAAAAAAGTTATAGACAGACAGACCGACAGACCGATAGACCGACAGACCGATAGACCGATAGACCGACAGACCGATAGACAGACAGACAGAAATTTTTTTTCGCTAAAACTTAGAATCTCGACGTTTCATGACATTCTAAGCTTATTTGAACAATAAAAATTAAAAAAAAATTTTTTTGTTGTTACTATACTTCCACTGGATGTGGAAGTAATAATAAAATAAATGCTTGATAAAAGGAAAATATTTTAAATTTTATTTATTGCTTAATTTTAATGCTGCATTTATTAAAAAATCGTACTCATCCGGGACTTTTACTCCCCCCCCCCCCTTATATAGCTTCTTTTGTATAGTAAATACCAATTGTATGGACGCTTACTTCCTTGATCTATCTATTTACCCCCATTTACCCCAATTTACCCCCCAACCCTTCAACGGAATAAGATGAAAATATAATCTAGTTCCAGATCAAGTTAAAATACGTAGTGCACCAAATTTCAAGACATCAGGATTCTAAAATTGTTGATCCACTAGTCAATGCGCCGATGCTTGTTATTGTTTTCCTTGATAACATGTCAGGTTAGGGGGTAGGGCATTACAATATTTTGGTTAGTAATTTTTATTTACAGAGATATTTTAATGAATGACGACAATTTTGTTGTGTTTGTAGTTATGTGTTTTGCTGTATTGATTGTTGGTTTTGGGCATCTTTTGTATTTTTAGTTTTTGATATTTTGTTTTTGTTTTGTTTTGTATGGCCTCTTTTTATATTTTTTTTCCAACAGAGCATGGTTGTTGTACTCTACTCCTCGTTATATACCTTGGCCCTGCTTTGCTTCTCTGTTAAACCACTGGTGCTTGGCAAAGCCAGTCCCCATGTGTTACTCAGTCGAAAACCATCTTCTCTATTGAAGTTGTCCCTGCTTTTCATAATTTCTAGTGATTCTCTAATTGTCCTTGGGTAATAGCGCATATTTCTATCCAATATTTATTCTGTTGAATATGTCCTGCTCTCGGTTCTGTCACTTCTGGCTTATCTGTGTACCAGAAGACTCGGGTACAGGAAAACTGTTTAGATTGGTGTGGAGTAACGTTTCTAGATTTTTCTAGAACTTTCCCGACTCCTCTTCTTCAGCAGCAATGCAAGTGCGCATATACTTGCACCAAACTCACTATGGGTGGCTTGGCGTTGATCCTTTTTTTCAAAATTTTCAGCCCAGTAATTCCAAAATAAATTACTACTTTTAATAAATATACAATCAATTTTTTAAAATCTTTCTAAAAATGTTTCTAGGATCCTTACATTTAGACCTTTCAAATGATACCCACTTGCCTGGATCATTTTTTAAGTTCCGCCTTTTGACCTTTACAGAGCGTAGAAAACCATTTTTGGAATATCGAGTCTTGACTGCTTGCGGAACACCAAACTCTAACTCCATGTGATTTTTTGTATTTCTAGCTAGAATAGAAGATTAACCGATGTGACAGAGAGACGGGTGGATAGATGTGTAGGTACACAAACGCCGGATAAATCAGTCATACTATAAGACTCCTGCTTTTTTCTTTTGATTAAGGAACCATTTTTTTATTCGCTATTCGAATTCAGTGTTTTGCAATGAACTGAATTTCTGTACAATTTTCTTTTCTCTACGTTATTTAAAAAATTTTGTGTAGTTATAATACATCTATTTCACTAAATTAAATAGGTATAATAAACCAGATTAATCGGTCTTAAATATCCGATTACTTTGAATACATTGTGAGGTAGACAACCGTTGTCTCATGCACCAATAAGCATAACATTGAAATTCATTGCAAGGAGAGAATCTCAAGACATCTCGAATGCCAATTAATTTATCTAGTTTCCTGTGGACTAACTACATTTTAACAGGAAATTGTGTTTTACCATTAACTGTTCATATAGCCATACGAAAATGCAAAGTATTAAAATGCGGCGCCGGTAATGTTGGGTCCCAGTGCCAGTTTCCTTTCACACATTTTACAATGTCTACTCTTATACACTATACAGTAACAGTGTATGCCAATTTTCATGGCTACATCTCAATAATCTCTTTATTTTTAAACATCTATGTAATTTTTGTAGACGGATGTTTTTGTAGACTATGACGCAAATATTGCTGACACTCTTATTCAGTTTAGTAATTCGGGTGCATGTGTGAGTTTTTGCACTTAAAATTCATGTAGCGTTCAATTAAGCGAGGTTGTTTTGTGTTTGAGTGTTTAAACTTTGCTAGCTAGACTAATGAGACAAATACATTTTGAATTTCTGATAGAGTCAGGAGTCGTTAAATTCGGCTGTTGATGAATTTTTAAAAACGATGATATAAAACAGTAAAGGCATTAATTTCATTATAATTTTCATTATTTGATTTGGAATAAAAAATGTAACATTCAAAAATTATTAAACTTCGACTATTTGAATGTGTCATGAAAACGACAGTGACGTCATAAGGGTAGTTATCTGTGAACTTATATACAGAATATAAGAAGAGGAACAACTTGACAACAAACAAAATAATCTCTTCTGTCAAAAATTAGGTGGACGTTTAGCTAGCAGTGTTTAGCAAGAAAAAGATATAAACTATATTTAGGACTACTAGTTTTAAACTAAGAAGTTCCCAGTAAACACACACACACGTTAAAAAAACGTTTGAAAATGACGATAACCGACCGTTACTAAGCGTAATTAATATTCGTTGAATAAACGCAAAAATGTCGCCGAGATCCACGAAGTTTTTCACTATTAAATAGACCACTAATCAACGTTAGTTAATTAAGCTGTTTTAATGTTTTCATTATTGGTAAAAAACACGTAATATCATTTACCTGTTTTATAGTAAACAATATACATTGTAAAAACATTTTAAAATCACTTTATATAAACGTGAATAATAATCGTCGAATAAACGCAAAAATGTCGCCGAGATCCACGGAGTTTTCCACTACCCAGTGGGCACACATTTTGGTCGCCATTTTCCAACATATGATGGGCTACAGGATGAGCCATCTAGACAATTAATAGGTTAAGCACCCACTGGTTTTATCATAAAACCAGTGGGTGATTAAAACCTATTAAACAGATAGCATAAAATATTTATGCTATCTCGGTCCAGCCACAGAATAATGATCTTTAACCTGATTGTTATAAGACCCATCCAAGTAAATCGATGTTCCCTGAAAGAATTTGAACATTGCAATCTGTTATTTATTTTCTATAAATTCATAAGAGTATAAGATAAAGTATGACTGATTATTGTTAGTGGTTTGTATGTGGCGCTATCTAGAAATAATTTCTATAAACTACGTGGTAAGCAAGCAAATTATGCATTAATATAGATGAGTAGGAAAACGTTAAAAAAATGTGGTCATCTACCATATATTTCACCTGTATATTTAGAATGCCTGCATTTTAATAAGTTGAAAGCATCAATTATTTTAACGTTGTATAAAAACGTTTTTTTCCTTTAAATAAAATTACTATATTATATTAATGCAATAAAACACGTTAAATTTTTTCGTTTTACAAACGTTACATTTAGCGGGTTGTTACAAGTTCTCATTTTATGAACGTGTATTATACGTTAATGTATCAGTAAAATAAACGTTCTGATCAAAACGTTTTATTTCAGTCTTCCACTACTAGTTGGGAATGTGTGTTAGAGTAACGTATTTTATAGGTTTTATTTAAATATAATATTTTACAACCGAATTTTATGCGTTGATATAGATTCGTAGAAAAACGTTTAAAACACGTAACCTTCTACCATATATTTCACCTATGGATTTAAAATTCCCTTGCATTTAGTAAGTTGGAAACAACAGTTATTTTAACATTGTAAAAATACGTTTTAGTTTTCTTTAAATAAAACGTTTGAATCGCCGTATTAAATATATGTAATAAAAAATATTAAACTTGTTCGTTTCGCAAATGTTAAAACTCCTTACATTATAAACATGTTTTATACGTTATTACAATTTGTGAAAAAAACGAACTTACTAAAACGTTTTATTCCAGTATTTTCTTCTACTAGTGGGTAAAATTGAGTGTAGTAGTAACGTATTTTAATAATATTTAAACGTTGAAATTTTCAACCAAATGTGACGTTGAAAATTTCAACATAAAAGGTTTAATCAACGACTACAATGTTTTAAAAACGTTTATTAAACATACGTGTGCCCATTGGGTATCAAATGGACTACTAATCAATGTTAGTTAATTAAGTTATTTTCTCGCTTTGATTATCCGTCATAATACTACGTTTATCGGATATAAAATAAACCACCTACAATCAATATATGGTTGATTTTCTTTATTATATCAATGTTTCTTCATCGTCAAATATTGTCCCTTTTTTACGTTATAATATTATTTTTAATAAATGTTTATTAAATAACATCTAATAATGGATAGTTGTAAAACGGTTAACTACGTTAATAATTACTTAATACGTGGTTATAAAACAGGCACAAAAATACATATTGATCAATGTCACATTGCTTTCAAATATAAACGTTTTAGAAATACGTTAAATTAAACTTACGACTAAAACTAATATAATGGTTAATATATTTTCCTTTATCAAAACGTCGAATTTAAACGGTAAAATGTCCTTGATACATCAATATTGTGTCAACGTAGTTTTGTTGGTCTCTTTCATCGTCATAATACTACGTTTATCAGATATAAAATAAACCACCATCAATATATGGTTGATTTTATTTATTATATCAATGTTTCTTCAACGTCAAATATTGTCCCTTTTTTACGTTATAATATTATGTTTAATAAATGTTTATTAAATAATATCTAATAACGGATAGCATGTGAGAATCAACGACGCTTTTATAAGTGAGTTTAACGTATCATAACTACGTTAATAATTACTATGTGTTAATATGTAGTTATAAAACAGGCACAAACTACGTATTGTTCAACGTCATATTGATCTGAAATACAAACGTTTTAAAACACGTTGAATTAAACTTACGACTAAACCTAATAGTAATAGATTTTCTTACATCAACGTTTAATTGACGTCGAATTTAAACGATAAAATTTCCTTAGTACATCAATGTTGTGTCAACGTAGTTCTGTTGCTCTTTTTCATTGTCATAATACTACGTTTATCGGATATAAAATAAACCACCTGTAATCAATATATGGTTGATTTTCACTATTATATCAATGTTTCTTCATCGTCAAATAGTATGCATTTTTTACGTCATAATATTACGTTTAATAAATGTTTATTAAATAATATGTAACAACGGAGAGTTGGAAAACGGGTCGAGGATATGTGAGGATCAACGTCGCTTTGTAATTAAACTAGTGGTTACAATATTCATTATATTAACGTTATATTAACGTCGAAAAACAAACGTCTATTTATGACCAATAATCAACGTTGACTTTTTCAATGACTAACGTTATATCAACGCTTACGTTATATCGACGTTTAATAAACGTAGGTATGTGTGTTATTATACTCGTATATCTGCAACAATAGATATTTTTCCATCATTCTTAAAAATCATAATCTTGGTTTGCTTCATTCAAAAACTAATTATTGATTTTAGAATAATGCCTCTCTACTGCAGCTAAGACAATATTTCGAACAATATTCAATACTAACTTATTCTTAATCTAAGATTTCATTTTATTCAGTTGAAAAATACAGATTATTGCGATCCATTGCATTAAATATAATAAGTTTGACACGCAAAATGCAAGAATTTCATTTTAGAACGGTGCTAGCGACAGTTGACTCATTTCATAAGTTTGTAAAGTTGTTTTTCTCAGTGTGTATGTTCTCTTAAGGAGAGGGAAATATGCGTTTATTTTCGATTTATTATAAATATTTAAAAAACCGAACGTAGTATATATAATCTTTAAAACTGTTTTAGATATTTGTTATTGTTCTAACGAATACAACTATATATTTTTTTATTGTAAATTTCTGTTGTACTTGAATACTGTAGATTGTCAGTGAAAACAGTTCCTAATTTCATTATTACAGCATGGCATTTAACTATATACAAAAGTTATGATAAAAACTGTATATGGTTGCATTCCTTAGAGCAATGAGAAGTATCTGAAACTATTTTAAAGATTATACCATTTATGATTTTTAAAATATTTATAATAAACCGAATATAAACGCATATTCCTTCTCACTCTGCAAAATCCTATCCTTAATTAGTAAATAACCAGTGGCGGATCTAACCGGGCGGCCAATGAGCAAATGCCACCTGGGCCCCTGTGCAAAAGGGCCCTCGAAGACAATGCATCCGTCGCTTGCGTAGTTATCATTCGAAAAAATGGGCCCTTCAAAACGTTTGCCACCTGGGCCTTTTACCTTAGATCCGCCACTGTAAATAACGAGTCTGCCATGCGAGTAGTGGGAAAATGTTCGATAGAAGCGTTTCAACTATGTCAAAAACCGCTGCCCAAGGAATCACTACTTCCACATCCAGATTTTCTATCCAAGTCTCTCACAACGAAAAAAATTTTGTTGGTATAAATAATTGTTTATGGAACTTTAATAATATAATATTTGAAATCGCCTATCCCAAAAACCCATAAAACGATATGCCACATCGGTAGTGGGGTAGTGGTGGTGGAAGGGGGATGGTTGTGGGGGTGGATGAAGAAAAAAAAAATGGAGGCCTTTGGTTCCTGTACACACACACTGATTCACAATTTTATTTTTTTTCACCCCCTTTAATAGTGAGGTAGGGGTGGTAAGAGGGTTGCTAATGGCAACAATTTTTTTTCAGACCTTAGCTTCAGTTATATTCAACTAAATACAGTTTTATGCTTGATTTGCCTATTTACCCCCATTTACCTCAACCCTTCAATGGAATAAGATCAAAAAATAATCTAGTTTTAGATATCGTTAAAATACATGTGTACCAAATTTCAATTTTTTGTGTGCACGATTACTCTGGAAGTAATCGTGCACACAAAAAAAGTTACAGAGAATTTTTTTTTGCTGAATCTCGGCGTTTTATGACATTCTATATTTGAACAATAAAAATATTCAATGTTTTTTTGCTTTAAGTACTAAGTATACTTCCACTGGATGTGGAAGCAAAAATATAGTATCGTAGGCAGATTGGCAGATTAAATTTTTCTTATATTTTATAGTATAAAGTGTTAGTACAAGAAGTTTCAGCATTAATGATTTAAGTCAAACCATTGTGATAAACTTTTTATTTAACCGATTTATGAAGGAAATTCTGTCTTCATAATAAATTATGCTCGTCTTTAAATTCTTAACTACTGATTCAAATTCTACTTTGCATACCAATTGTCTACTAGAGAATTTTTTTTTTCTAGTTACGAAAAATTTCTCATAATAAAGCCTTACAATATTAAATAAGATTTAAAGCTATTTAGAAAATAAGGGCCAACAATTAGTTGTCATATTAGTAAGTGTAGTCAGATAAAAATCATTTTCATCAGGGCCGGCGGAAGGGGTGAAACAGCGAAGCAGATGTTTCAGGCGGTATTTTTTTAAGGGGGCATTTTAAGACTAGATTATTACCTTTTTATACAGAGAAATCCAAAATTGCACAAATATCTCAGAAAAACATTTTTTGACCCAGAATGGGTGTTTTATTGTGGAGCATTACATATTCTAATCCGTATTCCGCACAAGGACAAGGAACAATTGCAATTTCGAGCAAAACACATTTGAGTTGCATAATGGAATTTTGACTTTTTTAAAGTTAATTAATTTAAACAATAATGAGCGTACAAAATCCACTGGATGTGCTTAATTATTTAGAAATCAACGAATTGAGCGAAAACTTCCCTAACATCGTAGTGTCTTTAAGGATTTTGTTAACCATTCCTATGTCTGTGGCCAGTAGAGAACGTTCGTTTTTAGAATTAAAAATTATAAAAAATTATTTACTATTAACCATGGCGCAGGAATGGTTAACAGACTTAGCCGTCCTTGCTATCGAGAAAGATATAACAAATTATTTGGTTTACGACGATATTATTGAAGACTTTGTTAATGAAAAATGTAGAAAAGTTGATATGCGATATGTGTAAAGATCTCGTTTTGACATTATTTAGTTTATTTTTGCTTTTATTGAATATTTTTTATTTTTGGTTTTATTGAAATATCTATCTCTTTTATTTTTTATAGAATGTTTCTTTTGAGGGGCAAACCGCGGAGGAAATCTTGTGTACACTCAGAAGGAAATCCGAGAAAATCTCAGGAAATCTTAATAAAACTCTAGGAAATCTTAGGAAATCCGAGGAAAGCTGAAGGAAATCTGTGAAATCTTCGTCAAAGAGGAAATCTGGTGTACAAAATTTGGGGCGCGATTTCTTTTAATTTCTGTTTTTTTTTCACTAAAATATTTTTTTATTCATTTTTATCTATTGGAATGTTTCTTTTCTATTTTTTATAAGTTTTTATTCATAAATTGATCCTAACAGTAGTAACTTGTAAATGTTTTTTCTTAGGGTGGCAAGCAAATATTTGCTTCAGGTACCAAGTACCCTGGCGCCGGCACTGATTTTCATCCGAAAAATGCTTACTTTACAAGAGTTTCTTATCCATAAAATTATTTCACAAAAAGTTTCGAAATATTCCGGTCTTTGATAATGCTTTGAAGAAATTGATATAGCTGGTTTTTATTGATGATATTAAAAAAAAGTAAAACATATAACAATGAGAATGCAACCTTGCTGACCCTAAACATTATCTTTGAAAAAAAAAGTCAGTCGAATTAAATATTAGCAAAAGTATATTACAACAAATTATAAAACAAATAAAGTTACTTCGTACAAACCAAAATTTAAGTATACCCTTGAAAATGGCGATGATGGACACCGATTAGAATTTTGTTTGTGGGTTGGTGAAAATTTTATAGATGACAGAGGACCTTTCATAGAAAATGTTTATTTATGAATAGAGCTATATTTTCGGGCAATGGCTGCGTGTCGTCGCAGAAACCACGATATTTGGTCAAAGAAAACCCAAAATTTATAATTAATTCTAGAAATCAGGTTTAACAAGGTTAATGTTTGGTATGGAATTATATACAATAAAATTGTTGGTCCTTATTTTATACACGGAAATTCAAATTAAAAAAAATTTAATACTATATATTTTGCACTTCACTATGTAGAAATTATTGTTTATGGAACTTTAATAACATAATATTTGAAATCGTCTACCCCAAAAACCGATAAAACGATATGCCACATCGGTAGTGGGAGTGATAGAGATAGAGATAGGGTAGTAGTAGGGATGAATGAAGTAAAATTTTTTTTTTGAGGCCTTGTATTCTTGTATACTCGCTAAATTACAATTCTATTTTTTTCACTTACTTTAATAATGGGTGAGGGTAATAATGGGGGTGAACAAATTTTTTGAGACCTTAACTTCTTTTATATATACTAAATATCAATTTTATGGACTCTTACCTGCTTGATTTTCCTATTTACTCCTATTTACTCCAATTTACCAACGGAATAAGATAGAAATATAATCCAGTTCCAGATCTCGTTAAAATACATATATATCTTTCAAGTCAATATCTTAAACCGTTCTAAAGTAATCGTGTGCAAAAAGAAGTTACAGACAGACAGAACGACAGACAGAATTTTTTGCTCGACGTTTCATGACATTGTAAGCCTATTTGAACAATAAAAAATTTTAACATTTTTTTTGTCGCTACTATACTTCACTGGATGTGGAAATAATAGATATTTGAATTTGTACATTTGGATGATGTGAGAGGGGAATTGTATTTTCAACATGATAGGTATCCTGCTCACTTATCAATTTTAATTCAGAACCTGTTAAATGAAAATTCTGAGGAAAAATGGATAAGGCAATTTGGACCTGTATCGTGGCCAGCTAAATCGTCCAATCTAACACCATCAGTTGGGAAAATATTAGTTTCTGAAGATAAGACTAAAAAGTAATGCCCAGGAATTGAGTTCAATGTTTAAAAAGAGAGTAAACACCATCAGATTCTTGTATATGGACACCTGAAAGAAAATGTTTATATACATAACTCGGGCCATTATTAGAACTTCTTCTTCTTCTTCTTTTAGCGGGGCGACGAAGGGTCGCAGCACTCAGGCCTTGTGGCCCATTGTGCTACCGCTACGAATTTATTGAATTCCCCCATTCATGCCGGATTCTAACCCAAAGGCCAAAATCCTTCCTATAGGGGCATTCCTTATTTCTTCCAGCACCGGATGCCGAAGTGTTTGTGTCCCATGTTCATAAGAATTGGGCAGGAAGTAAGGACATGGATGGAAGTCTCCTCCTCGTCCCCGTAGAACCTGCAGTCGGGGTTGTCAACCACCCCTATAGTGTGCAGATGTTTCTTGAAAGAGCCGTGTCCAGTCAAAAGACTTACCACGATTCTGACCTGCTCGCTTCAGCAAGAGCCCTGAGATCAAGAGCTTCGCTTGCCGGAGTCCTGGGAAGGAGGCCCAAAGTCAAAGAACTGGGACCCAGTTCTCTACTGACTTCTTGGCACTTGATCTAGGGTAGCCGAGAGCAGGCTCCGGACCCAGTAGGGGTCTCTGAGAGCCCCCTCTGGCCAGAGCGTCTGCCCGCTCGTTACCCTCGATGTTACTGTGTCCAGGCACCCAGAGAAGCTTGACCCAGTTGGATGAGCCAAGTTCACAGAGCGCCTGTTTACAGTTTTGAACCAGTATTGACTTGGTCCGGACTGATGCAGGGGCCCTGAGGGCCACTTAACTATCGCTACTTATATATATGTGTTTGTTGGAATATTTTCTTCGGATATTCTCCTGTGCGCAGACCAAGATAGCAAAGATCTCGGTCTGGAATACCGTGGCAAATTTACCCAGGGCATAAGAAAGTTCAGCTCTGGGCTTTTAACCGTATATCCCCGCTCCAGCACTTTTCTCAAACCTCTGTAAACCAGACGATATCGGCAAGCGATGTCCTCGAGTGGGTTCCAGTCTTCCCTTTTGGGGATGACAACCTCAAAGGGTTCCGAGAAGGAGAAGGAAGGCACCATATCATCACTCCTGGCCTCCAGAAGTGACTGAGTCCCTATTACTAGAGATGATACGAAAGAACCGAACCTGTTCTTTCGGAACAGGTCCGAGCTAACAGTTCCGCGGAACAGTTCTCAGATTTAGAAAATACTAGTTCCGACTCCGCTGGACTGTCATGCGTTTGAGCGGAGCACTGAGCACATGATACTAGTTCCGACCGATGAAGTGGTTCCGACTCCGCTGGACTGTCATGCGTTTGAGCGGAGCACTGAGCACATGATAACGTTGTACCTTCGGACACGGAGCCGGAGTGGAGTGAGCAGATCAGACTTGCGGACTTTTTGGTATTGGTGGTAAGTGGTAGTATTTGTGTGGGATGTATATAATAATAATAAATTCTGTTTAATTAGTGGTAAGTATTACAAAAATGTAGCTCTAGCATTTTTTAATTCGAGGAGTTTTAGGAATAGTTTGAAGCATTAGGTGAATATTTTGACTTATTTCCATGTAACAATGAAATGAATTGAAGAAATGGTAAAACTTAGAAATGAAATACTCACAGTTCTAAATCGCATTACACAACAAATTAAAAGTATATTAATTTATAAGACACCCTCTACTCTTATTCAGAGTTCAAATACTAGTTCATATCGGTTTTGATATACAGGACGTATTTTGTATTGACCACTTTCTTTGCAAGAGCTTGGAGCTCTGGAGATTTCAAAATCAAAACTTTGAATGGAGCATATAATTGACATGTCAGTTTTCAACCTTCAACAACCAATCAGCATTCTTGTTTCAAAAAAATCAGGACTCCAAGCACTTGAAAAGAAAGCGGTGTCATTATGGAGCATATATGGAGCTGCGAGTGCGAAAGAAAGGGCAATCACTAATGCCGGACTCGGAGCAGGTCGGAATCGGAACAGGTTTTTGGAACAGGTATATTTTTTTACCCGGAACAGTTCCGACCTGTTCCGAGAAAAATCCACTCAGTACCATCTCTACCTATTACGTCGGAAAGGACCCTCGATGGTTTGAACTTACTAAAGGACAAAATTAAAGAGGAGATAAACTATACATACAGTCTATGGATATTTCATAAAAATAATGGAAAAATGTGTTGTTATGGGTGGAAGATATGTTGAATAACACAAATATGCTTATGATTTGTTTTACATTTTTCAATTTAATTTAAGTTTTTTGTTAATATTACCTGTTTTCTTTGCACTTTGTAACTAAATTAAGATTTTATTATTTAATAACGGGGCTACACATAAGATAAATATTGTAAGTACAAAAATTCCCCGTGGTAATATTTTTAAAAAATTATAAGGAGAGAATTTAAAGAAAAATGCTATTTATTCAGTGGACAACACAAAGTAAAATTTAAAGAGTATTTAAGAGTTTGAAGACAAGTAGAATTTATTATCAAGATAGACTTTTCTTCGTAAATCGCTAAACAAGAAAATTTCTCCTATCCCGAACTCCATCCGTGGACACCCTGTATAATACACCAATATTCATCATCGAAAGTTTCGCCCAATTTGATTGGTCTAGTCTAGTATTTATTTGTTTATCTATCTTTAGTCGATGTTATAATTAACAATTTTTACCAAACTTCCAGTAGCAAAATAGCAAAACAATTATTTGCACAAATAGGAGTCTATATCTTCTGAATCGTAAATTCATACATATGGCAAATCTATTGCATAGCTTGTGTGCAATTTGCAAATTACGTATAAGATAAATACAACCAATATAATGATCAGTGTCGCAATATGCTCCATGCATTTAATTTGTAGGTAGACATAATATAACAATTCCAAGATAATACATAAGATTTAATGACAGAGATATAAATTAAATATTTAAAATTATATGTTATTCATTTTGATTCATATTATAGACATATATCAAGTAATATTGCTCTTTGGTAATAGGGTTTATTTTATAGGTTAATTGGATGTAGTTGTACGATTGACTAAAAAAACGGGAGTGGACTTTTATTAATTTCCACAGAAAAAAAATCAAGGAAATGAGGCCATAAGCTCGCCCAGATTTTGCATAGTATTGAAATTATATTTTTCCTTCTGTTGCGCAAAGTTTTTACAATCTTATATTATCTAGTTTATGGCAATTACATATCGTTCCAGTGTACCACATATTTTGACAATTATTTTTAGTATTTCCGCAACTCAGTTTATCACAAATTTTTAACTTAGTAAATAAAAATATTGAGTTGTTCAAAATTAATAAATAAATAAATAACATGTTAATCCATGTTATTGTTATTTTAAATTAAATAAGTAGAAAACACTAAATTTTGCGAGACATATTGAGAAACACCACGCTGTTTAGGTATGTTGCCTATTATAGTTTGATATTTTGTTTACTGTAGTTGTTTACTTGCTTAAAAGTTTAATATACACCGTTTGATAAAGAAAAGAATGTTACAGATTCAGAGAAATTTGTAATATATAATAATATTAAATTTCAAAGATATATCGAAGGAAACAGAAAGACAAAGTACAATTCGACAATGCTATCTTTTAAGGCTTTTGTATCAAATTTCCCAAGTAACTTTTTCCAACGTTCGACTGTTTTTGCACTAACTGCAACGTCAACACTAGCGCAAAACGTGATCAGAAGATGGTCTAAACACATAAGTAGCATTAAACCGACAAGACGACGTTGTAGCAACTTCGTACAACTGTAGTGATAATTTTAGTCATCGATTAACGTTTGTTAGATGTTGGTAGATTACAAGTCATATTTGGTCGGTTAGAAAACGTTTGTTCCATCTCGGTAATTAACCAAATATGGTTAGGCTCTTACTCCACAATTGTTCGACGTTGAGCTGACGTAACACTGACCACACATCAGAATTATTTATATAAATTTTATAGTTTCAACTAAAAGTTGGCCTGTCTACACATTTCTGAAAGTCTTCTAATATTAGTACTTCAGTTAAGACTAAATTGGGGTGGATTCCAATGTCGAACCAACTTTAATTTTATTTCCCAACTTGATGCATATATGGGTAGAGATAACGTTGCGACTACGTCAAATACCGATGTCAGGTTGTCACTAGCAACGTCGAAAAGAGGTAGAATTATTACTTTGGATACAAACACAAACTAATGTGTTATTCATTTAAATACCATCTCAATCATTTAAAACTATTGAAATGTTTTCATTTATATTGCGATCCTGTACTTTGTATTAAAGTTAATCCAAAACTTGACGTTGTCATACTATTAGACATAAAATTAAAGATGAGTTTTTTCTCTCGGGCAATAACATAAGGATACGTTGTTATAAAGCATTAGTTTTATATAGCGTTATCGCTATAAATAAAATTAAAATGGAAGTTAATATACGTATATTTGTTATTAATACATGTTCATATTTTATATGATTTTGGTATTTTTTAAGTAGATTGATATTTTATTTTTATATCGAATGTTTTTATTTTTCTTAGCGACTCCATGGAAACTTCTCCATTATGGATCGAGTTTTCCTTTTTGTTTCTTAGCGACTCCATGGAAACTTCTCGCTTTTGGAACTTCTTGATTTCCAGTGAGTGAGTCGCTATAGTCGCTATATACACCCCCTCGTTAAAAAAGAAAATAGTCAATCAATCAACGTGTCGATTGCAAAACGTACTTTTTTAATCGGGGTAGGCAAAGTGTCACATCTGTCAACTAATACAAAAGCCGGTTTAACCCTATCAATATTGACAGTTATGACTTTGGCTCCTTTCTTAAAGGTAAATAACTTATCTGAACGAGATAAAACTTTAAACGGTCCTTCATATAAAGGAGTAAATGAACGTTTTAAACGTTCAATGCGAACGAAAATAAAATCGCAAGAGGCAAGATCTGAACTAACAAAAGTTTTGTAATTGCCATGCGAAGTTGGAGGAACAAATTTTAAATTATTAAAATAAATGCGTAATTTGTCAATGAAATAAGGAATATCTGGGGAATTATACGATTCAATGAAAAATTCGCCAGGTAAACGAAGGGTTTGACCATATATGAGTTCAGCAGGTGAACATTGCAGATCTTCCTTGGGAGTTGTCCTAAATGCTAATAAAATGATGGGTAATTCATCTGTCCAATGTGATGTATTGGCTCTAGCTAACAAGGAAGTTTTAAGTGAGCGATGAAATCTTTCAATTAAAGAGTTGCCTTCTGGGTGATATGGAGTTGTACGTATTCTATGAAAACCTAAAAACTTTGCAAATTCATTAAATAATCTTGACTCGAATTGTACTCCTTGATCAGTCGTTACTGACAAGGGAACACCGAATCGACAAACAAAGTTTTGAAATAAAGTACGCGCAACTGTTTCTGCTGTGATGTCGCGAAGAGGGTACGCTTCCGGCCACCTAGTGAATCGTTCAATCACCGTAAGAATGTAAGAGTTACCTTTGGATGGAGGTAATGGTCCTACCAAATCTATGTGGATGTGGTCGAATCTGATTTTCGGAATGGAAAAGTTCCCGAGAGCACTTCGCGTATGTCGACTGACTTTAACAGCTTGACAGTTAATGCACGATTTTGACCATAAATTGCAATCTGTGTTCATTTTCGGCCAAAAATAGTTATTTGAAATCAACAGTCTAGTGGCTTTAATACCAGGATGAGATAAGTTGTGAAAAATATCGAAAATCGTTCGTCTGTAAATAAGTGGGACAAAAGGTCTGACTTTTGCACGAGAAACATCACACCAAATAAAATCATTTGAATCTGGAATTTGTATCTTTTTTAAAATGAAATTGGTTTTAGTTAGTGATGATTTATCTGACAATAAATAGTTGAGATTTGAATCCTTCTCCTGAGCTTCACTAAGCAACTTTAGGTCAAAGTTAACATTAAGGAAGGGAGAATTTTTAAGTTGAAGTGGTAAAATATCTTGTTTTAAGGAAGAAGTGTCGTAAATACGTGACAAGCTGTCAGCTATTATATTATGTTTTCCTTTAACATGTTGTATTTTACAAGAAAATTGAGCTATGTATTCTAAATGACGTATTTGACGAGGAGATCTTTCTGCTTTTGTGAATAAAGCGTTGATTAAAGGTTTGTGATCTGTAAAACAATTAAACTTTCGACCTTCAAGTATAAACTTAAAATGTTTAATTGCAGTATATAATGCTAAAAGTTCTTTGTCAAAAATCGAATAATTGGTTTGTGCTGTGGTTAATTTACGGGAAAAGAATGCTAAAGGAGCAAGAAATCCCTTATTATCTTTTTGCTCTAAAACTGCACCCATGGCAAGGTTAGAACAATCGACTGAGAGAGATAAGATAGTATCGTCATTATTGCAAGGATGAGCTAAAACTACTGCATTACTTATTGCGTCTTTGGCTTTCGAAAATCCGTCTAAACATTGATCAGGCCAACTATTTATCTTTGTAATTTTATCATGAGATAAACTGTTACAAAGAGAATATAGGGGAAGTAATATTTCAGCAAAATGAGGTATGAAACGATGATAAAAATTCACCATACCTATGAAACGTTGTAGTTGTTTGAGAGTTGTCGGTAAAGGGAAATTATTAATGACTTCGACTCTCTCAATTGATGGTAAAATACCTGATGAAGAGATGTGATGACCTAAAAAGGTTAAATTGTCAACTCCTAAGATACATTTAGATGGTTTAATGTTAATTCCGTATGTGTCTAATCTCTTGAAAACCTTTTCCAAATGTTCCAAATGTTGTACATCTGATTGACTTGCGATTAATATATCATCCAAATAGACGAAAACGAAAGGTAAATTGACAAGTACTTCATTCATAAAACGTTGGAAAGTTTGACCGGCATTGCGTAGACCAAAAGGCATGCGGGAAAATTCAGACAGTCCAAATGGAGTTGTTATAGCTGTCTTATAAACGTCATTTTCAGCGACAGGTATCTGATGGTACGCTCGCACTAAATCAATCTTGGAGAAAATAGTGCAGTCGTGCAACTGAGAGCTAAAGTCGTGGATATGAGGTAATGGATATCTGTCTGGAATGGTAATCGTATTTAGTTGTCGATAATCTCCACAAGGTCTCCAGTCATTCTCTTTTTTCGCCACTAGATGGAGTGGAGAGGAAACTTGAGAAGATGATGGTTTGCAGATACCTAATTCTACCATGTTATTAAATTCTGTTTGAGCTATTTTAAATTTAAGATTGTCTAATCTACGAGGTCGTGAAAAAGGTAAATGACCTTCAGTAACTATATGATGTACAATAGAATGTTTAATAGGTAAATTGTAATCTGGGGAACTAATTAAATTAGGAAATTGTAAAAGTAATTTGTTATATTTATCTGTCAAAGGAAATAATTTAAGTGAATCTAATCTACAATTGTCTAAAGGACTATTTTTAATAAAACAATTAACTGACAAATTAGTCTTGTTATCAATTATTCGAGCTCCTTTAAGATCGACAACTAAACCAAAATGAGACAAGAAATCTGCTCCGACTATCGGTATGTCAACGTCTGCTATATTGAAAACAAAAGGAAATAATCTACGTAAGTTTAGATTGACTTTTAACAATTTCTTACCGTATGTAAAAATGGTTGAACCGTTAGCCGCGGTTAATATCGTATCAAAATTCTTTTTTAAATCTGTGAAAGCATTGCGTGGCACCACAGATAAATCGGCACCAGTGTCAATTAGGAAGTTCAGGTTGTTAGATCTATCGTAAATAAAAAGTCGACGACGTTTGCTGTTAGAAATGTCAAAATCAGACGTCATAGAATTATCAAACTTCAGTCATCTTTGAGAATTATCAGATTTTTTACAATTCTTACTGAATTTGCACCATTCACCTCCACAACGATAGGCATTGGCACCATAAAGTTGATGGTAGTAACAAATAGTATTGTCTGTACGATCAAATTTATTGGAAACATTATTACGGCCGGGTGAACGATTGCGATTAGTGGTACGAGTTTGTGAATTGCTTCTACTTTTGCAATTGTTGCAGCATGAAGTAGAAGGTTGAGGCTCGAAGGATTGATTGGAAAGTCTGGATTCTAAAGAGTTTAATCGAGAATTAAAAATTTCTTGTTTTTGTAATACTTGATTAATTGAATCATGAAAAGTGATTGAAAAATTTTTGATAGTGGTAGTTAAATCTGATAACGGGGTGGACTCAGAGTCAAGAGGATTTTTGGAGTACGATGCAACCATTGAATTTTGACAGGACTCCCAGATCCGATCCGCAATATCTAGAATCTCTTTTGTGTCTGTTTTCCCTGAAGCTGTAATGGCAATATATACTGTTTGAGGTAAACGTCTTTTCCATAGCTTTATCAATAAATCTTGACTAACCATGCTGAATCCTCCAACCATATTCAGCATGGATCTATAGAAATCTGAAGGTTTCAGATCGCCCATTTGGGAACCTGATAACAGATCATTCAGACGTTTTTCCTCACTCGATGATAAACGTGAAATTAAAACTTTGTTTCAATTTATATAGAGATCCGTTTCCGGGGGATTAGATATTATATCGTATATATTATCTATCACATCTAATGGCAAATTAGCTATAACCTGATCATACTTTTTCTTATCATTGACAATTTTTGCAACAGAAAACTGTGATTCAATCTGGGTAAACCAAATTTCTGGTTTTGATTTCCAGAATGGGGGTAATTTGACAGAGGTGACATAATGGGTTTGAGGAAAATCCTCGTCTGAAGGTTGTCTTTGCATAACTAATCGATTGTGATTGATTGATTGATTTACTACTCTCTTAGATAAAAAAGGAAATGTACTTTAACTCACTCACCGACAGATGACAGTACTTGTAATGTACAACTTCAGTTGATTGAATTAGGAAATTACCATAAATTATAGGAACATCTATTCAAATTTGGAACCTCTATTCAAAATTCATCGGAAAATTCTTCTCTTCATAAAATGGTCAATTTATAACGGTAGTTGATATATTGAATCTCTTCTGGTATATATTTATCACGTTGGACATAAAATTTTCACTTCTGGCATATATTTATGACGTTGGACATAAAATTTTCACGTCTGGCATATATTTATCACGTTGGACATAACATTATCACGTCGGGGTCACCAAATTTATAGCGTTATCGCTATAAATAAAATTAAAATGGAAGTTAATATACGTATATTTGTTATTAATACATGTTCATATTTTATATGATTTTGGTATTTTTTAAGTAGATTGATATTTTATTTTTATATCGAATGTTTTTATTTTTCTTAGCGACTCCATGGAAACTTCTCCATTATGGATCGAGTTTTCCTTTTTGTTTCTTAGCGACTCCATGGAAACTTCTCGCTTTTGGAACTTCTTGATTTCCAGTGAGTGAGTCGCTATAGTCGCTATATTTTACTTCCACGTCCAGTGGAAGTATAGTAACGACAAAAAAATTTTTAAAAATTTTTATTGTCCAAATAGGCTTAAAATGTCATGAAACGTCGAGATTTTAAGTTTGACCGAAAAAAAATTTCTGTCTGTCTGTCGGTCTGTCTGTCTGTCTGTCGGTCTGCCTGTAACTTTTTGTGCGCACGTTTACTCTGGAACCGTTTAAGATATTGACTTGAAATTTCGTACACATATGTACTTTAACGAGATCTAGAACTAGATTATATTTTCATCTTGTTCCGTCGAAGGGTTGGGGGGTAAATTGGGGTAAATTTGGGGTAAATAAATCAATCAAGCAGGTAAGAGTCCATAAAATTGGTATTTAGTATATACAAGAGAAGCTAAGGTCTCAAAAAAAATTTTGGCATTAGCCACCCCCATTACCACCCCCACCCCCTTATTAAAGGGGATGAAAAAAAAATGTGATTTAGTGTATATACAGGAACCAGAAACCTCAAAATATTTTTTTACTTCATCCACTCCCCACTATCACCCCACTATCACCCCCCTATCACCACCCCCCACCCCACTACCGATGTGGGGTATCGTTTTATGGGTTTTTGGGGTAGAGGATTTCAAATATTATATTATTAAAGTTCCATAAACAATTATTTTCACATGCAAAGTTTTTTCGTTGTGAGTGACTTGGATAGAGAATCTGGATGTGGAAGTATTGATTCCTTGGGCAGCGGTTTTACTATTGTTTACTGAATCATAATTATCAAATACGGAACAATTCCTTCTACAACGGTTGTAAGTCGTTGATATACATACATATCTGGATCACCACAAGAAAACGGTCTTGGATTCATATTGTTTATATTATGCATTAATGATTTATGTAAGAAAGTAAATGTTACATATGCTACATATGCAGGCTCACGATAATGTTACTTTGGTTGGTGAAACGCACATTTAATAGTTAAAATGTATTTAAAAGGAAGTTCTTTAGATCTCAAAATGTATATTTATTGAAGTAATTATGACAAGTAATAATATTGTTTTTTTTAAACAAAACCTACATGACTATAACAAATTACAATCTTCAACAATCCCACTTAATTTGTTCATAGTCCTGTACACCAAGTAAACTTTTAAATTTTCTAAACTTCTCGATCCTAAAGGTTTAGTTAGAACATCTGTAATTTGATAATCGCTCATTAGATATTCTATATCCATCAGCCGTTCTTGATATTTCTATCATATAATTATATTTAACATTTAACATTTAACTTGCAAAATCTGCATCACTGAAACCTTGTAAGTGATAACCTTTTCGTGGAAACACAAGTCCATAGTTTACAGTTCCTTTTAAATATCTAAAAATTTTACAGCGTTCCAATGAACCTGTAAATGTTTTTCTAAATATTGACTCAAAAAATTCACAGCAGAAGATATATCTGGCCTAGTCCCTACTGAAAGGTACATCAAACTTCCAATTGCTTCTTTATATGGAACATTTCCCACTGATTCTGTATTACCTAGAATTTCTTTAACAATTCCTTCCTTTAATGGGGTTAACACCGATTTCGAATCTGACATGTGAAACTTGTCCAATATTTTTGTAATATAAGCAGTTTGGTGCAAAATTATCATGTTTTCGTTACTAAGACAAACTTCTAAACCAAAATAACTTGACATCCCGGTTTTAATAGCAAATTCTTTTTTAAATGGTTTAATAAATCATCAGTATCATTTTGACAACTTGCAGTAACCAAGCTATCGTCAACATATTTGGCTAGAATTAATTTGTGATCTTTTTCATTACTAAAGAATACACAATCTTCAGCTTCGCTCATTTTCAAATTACAACCTTTTAAGACGTTTTTGAACCTTTCATTCCAGCAACGTGGTACTTGTTTTAGACCATATAGACTTTTGTTCAATTTACATACTTTGTCAGATCCATCCATCTTCATAGCCAATTGGTTGATTCATATAAATATCTTCCTGTAAATATCCATTCAGAAATGCAGTCTTTACGTCAAATTGTCTATGACTGAGTTTTCATTTTGCAGCAACTGACAATATTGCTCGAATTGACTCAAATCTTACAACTGGACTAAATACCTCACGATAATCAATGTGACGATTGACGATATCCTTTTATAACTAATCTGTCTCTCTTTATTTTCTTTTTTTATTTTGAGCACTTATCAATTTGGTATTGCTTGTTTGTCTGATGTCAGTTTTGTCAAAAAACGCGTTTTATTTTAATGAAGTGAATTGATTTCATCATCCATAGCTTCCTTCCAGTATTTCGCAATTGTGCTCGAAATTGCTTCTTCATACGTAATAGGTTCACAATTTTCTGCTAAAAGTGTAACTGATTCAGCTAAGTGTCCAAAATAATCTTTTGTTTGTATCAAATGTCTATCTCTTAAATTGTATCTGCAATTTCCTCTATAACGTCCGTATTATCTTCGAGATAAAAGATATTTTCTACTTTTTAGTTTTAAAATAAAATCATTGTTTTTAAAAAGTTTCCTTTTACTTAGTTATTTTTAACATTTTAGTCTTAATTGGTTTACGACATCACGAAAAAAAAAAAAAAGGTAATCCCCCATCTACGTTACGTATTAATTATTTTATTTTATATTCATACTTAACAGTACCGAAACATTCCCTGCAGGAATCCGTAGCGCTTTCGCCATTTCTTAGAATATCTTGGAATAAAAGTTTGTAACAACGTATGAGTGAATACACCAGTGCCGGTTTACCCACTAGGCACTCTAGGCACGTGCCTAGGGGCGGCGATGCTCTGAGGGGTGCTGAAAGCGATCCTCAATAACAATAATTCTGAAAAAAAAACGAAATTTTTTAATCTAAAACATAAATGCAGAGACGCTTGTAATACCTATCTATTATTTAGTGTTAATTCTTATTTCTTGATAAAAGCGAACAGCAAACATCAAATGGACAATGATAATGACGGATTTAATTAGATTTTGGATTGGAGAAATGCTAAAATTTTTATCTAAAGGTCTTACTTCTACATTTCCTAACATAGAAGTCGCTTTACGAATATTTATAAGTTTGGCAGTTACGAACTGTACAGGGGAGAAATCTTTTACAACATTAAAATATAAAATTATTTAAGAAATTCGTTAGAAAACGAAAGACTAAGTGAATTAGCCCTCCTACACTTAAATAGTGACCTGTTAGATACAATAGACTCCAACAACATTCTATAGACTAGTTCACAAGTTCAAAGCCATGTTAATGCTTGATAAAGCTCGTAAAAATATGAGTCGAAGTTCATTGGATTTGGAATGATGTCTAGAAAAAATGTGCGAAAATTTCAAACCCGCACATAAACAATTGCAGAAGTTATAAACAAATAAAGATTGAAAAAATAACGAGTTTCGTTTTTTGCAAATAACTCGAAAACTATTAATATTTAAGAAATTTTAAAGAAAGCTCCTTAAAGGAGAAGAAATTTCCAATAAAAAAGTCCAGAAACTCTATCTCTAATATTAATAATTTTAATTTAATGTTCAAAATAGGCTCTGCGCGACGAACACTAAGCCGTTACAATGCTCTGAAACCTGCCGTAATAAGTAAAAATATTTTTTTATGTTATTAAATATTAATTTAAATTTTTTTAAAAATTATGGTATTATTTAGACACAAAGGAACAATATCCCGTTGGAAAAAAAAATGGTTCACCGATTTTTCATAAAATGAGCCTATTGTTAATTAATAAAGTTTTTTAGAGTTTGCGTTTATATTTCAAGTCGGATAATTGTTAAACAAAAGCCACTAAAATTATTTCGCTTCACCTCGCTTCGCTATGTCAACTATACTTTATGGAATTATGACATTGCAATGTTTTTAATTGTTATCGAAAAAATGAAAAAGTGAGGTTGAAACTTTTTTTTAATTAATTTTAATTATTATTACTGTTTTTATATTCAAAAATACTATAAGATTACATAAACTTTAAATTTTTATTGCTATTTGTTTAAATAAATTTTATAAACAAATAGATAAATTACGTGTTTTTGAAAAAAAAAAATTCCATTATATTTGTTACAAAATATTATGATTAAAAAAAATATATATTTTCTTAAAAATGTATTTTCTCAAAAATCTTTTTAAATTGTTTATAATCATTTATTCCTTTTTTCATTATTCCGACAAATTATTAAGAACAAATTTTATTCTTAAAATTTATTATTTGCAATTCTTTATAAGTTGGAAAAGAGAAAAAAAAATATGTTGGTAATTTATTTGTTTATTTAATAAACAATTTGTTATTAACAATCGCCGAATGTGTTTATATTCTTTTTAGATAGAAAAAAAAATAACAAAAACAACCGTATACATAAATGTGTCAAAAAAAAAATTAAATATAAAATTCTATAAAAAATATTAAAAATTACGAGTTTCGGGAGTTGGGACTTTTTTTATTGGAAATTTCTTCCTTTTTAAGAATCTTTCGTTTTATTTAATGATATATTTCTAGAACCTAGATTTGCTTATTTTTAAATATTTTTTATTATTTGTTGGCTTTTTTAGTTGTATAGTTTTTATTGAACCGTTTTTTTCCAAGTCTTTTTTGTTTGCTGTTTTTTTTATCCTATACTTATGTTTTTTAATAAAATATAACAAAAATGAGTTTTTTATCTGTACTTACTTTTAAACAAATGCAGGTTGGTTCAGGTTTGTGTTAAGATAACAACATTAAAATTAAAGAGCAATAAAAACCCCAAAAAAATCATTTTTTGGCAAATTATTCAAAGTTGTGCCGCAAAAAATTTTCGCCTGCGGCGCCATTTTGTTTACCAGCCAAAAATCTTCGCCTCCGACTTTGCCTGCGACACTAGCTTTCGCCTTTGGCACCATTTCAGTTAGCTACTAAGGGGAGCGCCAAAAAATTTTTTGTTCTAAAATTTTTTGTAGATGTTAGTGCCCCCCCCCCCAGTAACCTTTCTGGATCCGCCCTTGTCTCGGGCCACTGAAGACAATAATTATAACTAAAACATTACAAACATAAATAAATTAACAAATACCCCCATCTCCCCCATGTTTTACAGTATAGGTAGGCATAGGAAATTGAAAGAAAAAGTACCTATATAATTTTAACGTTTTCCTTTTTACTTCCTTCTCTTTCCCCCATCTGTGTAGCTGGCTGGTAGAACCCATCCAAGGCCAGAAAAGGGCAAAAAAATTTTTAACGTTTAATGAAGAAACTTATAGAAATACAGTAGTTATAGATTTATATGAACAAAGTACAGACAAGCAATACTTTTCACTTCTACAATGACATTTTTAATTAAAATCATCGTCACTTTCAATGCAAATCTCACTTAGCCCCAAATCTTCATCATCGCCTTGCTCGCACTCTCTCATATTTCACATCGGTCGAGATTACATTCGCACTTACACATTTCGGTACACCGGAGTCCATTCGACTGACGCGTACATGGAGGAGAGCAACGCCTTTGGGAGCATGAGCAGCGACAAAGTTCCAAGATAAGCTCTGGAGCACAAGGTTTGGTACCAGCAACTGGCTCGTATGTGCTCCCTACTTTCTTCCATCCAAAATCTGAGGGTGGTGGGTTATTGGGATGCTCAATCAGGTCCTGATTCCACTCAAAACACTGAAGGTGGGCCATTAGCAAAGCCGGATCCAGTGCAGATCTTGTTGGAGGAAGGTTCTCATCTTGACATCGTTTCTGGGTGAACAACAACCATCTCACAGCTCCTATGTCAGTCAGTGTTGTTTTGGGCATATAAAGCTGACAAATGAACGCTTCCAAGTTAGGCCTGACATCTTCTGTGAGTGACAGTGTAGTCCCCAATGTAGCCAAAGCTTCTAGCAGCTTATCACTTGCAGAATTAAAAGTTCTCCACCACTTTATTTTACCTTTGCCAGCAAATAATCCTGTTACATCTGCTCCTGAAAGTGCGTGTAATCCAGGAAGTGCAGAGGCTTTCAGTGCTCTGTAAATTGAACCTAGCCGAACAAACCTTTTCGTGCCATGGCCAAGGAAAAATGCAATTTCTTTCGAAAGTTGGGGATATCGTCTTAGTGCCAAAATGAAGACATCAGTATCGGGGGAGAATACATGAGTAGTTTTAATTCCTTTCTGTGCTAAATATACTGCATGTAATATGATCTTTGTGTCCCCCAGGCAGCAAGGTGCCGTCATTTTGACGTCGTTTTTTCGGCATTAATTACGTCAATTTCACCTTCAGCATGACGTAAAAATGACGTGAGCGGCACAATGACGGCACAATGTCACAGCCCAATGACGTATTGGTAATCAGTGAATTTTGCGATAAGAGATGCAAACCTCTAATTATAATAATTTTCCACAATTATTAATAAAGTTTTTGACGAAGAAAAAAACGGAATGTGCAGGGATCGAACCACCGACCTCTTGACTCGCAACCTAACAAGCAAGCAAATAAATAAAATTTATTAATATTCATATATACATATGCGTCTCCCCGAAACCTGCCCTCGGAGTCAGCCAGACAACCACGGTGCGCAGCGCCGTGGTGATTGTAGGGCTGAGCGGGGTAGGTTCGGCTCGGCTTGGCGACAATGACAAACTTAACTCACTGAACCATTGAACATCTTTATTTAAATTTGTTTGAAACCTGTATACCTAGTTAGAAATAGTAAAACATATTAGTATATGTACTTCAAATACCCCAATTACGCTGGCAGACGAAACTTCCGAACGGCGCGTGCGCTAACCGGAAAAAGAAACTAAATTTTTTTTTCTTTTTCCGGTTAGCGCGCGTGCCGTTCGGAAGTTTCGTCTGCCAGCGCAATTGGGGTATGTGAAGTACATATACTAACTACCTATGCGGACAGATATCGATAATCATTCGATTTAAAAATAAATACCCCCCCCTTCCTATCCCCCCACAATACCAAAAAGTTCCAGAGAGAAAAAAAATTTGTATTTATATGGTCTCTTCGATTACCGACTGGCAGACGGTAACCACTCGTCGTCGAATTTGCACGCTATTTCCTAGACTATAAATTGTATCTATGGCAGGAGTTCTGTGCGAACCTTTCGTTATATTTATGAATTGTCTATGTTCAACCGATTTCAAAAAATTTTAAAAACAAAGAATTCGACTCGTATGTTTGTTTTTTTTTGTACCGCTTTATAAACTTTCAGCACAAACAAAACCTTTTCTATTCTTATACTTGAAGGCACTTTGGTTATTAGAGCGTTTCCAGGTACAGTCTCAATTGGCGTACAGTCAAATATTGATCAATAGTAGCATTGATGTTGTTGCTATAGTTTCGAAACATGTTGTGTCAATACTGTCAAAAAATAATATCTATGCGTATCTACATGAAAACTATTTACAAAAGAAGTGCATATCCCAGAAGATGTCAATTATAGATGAGTTATCAAAAGTAGACGAGCCTGAAGAATGTTATAAACAAGAAAGAACATCATTAATAGATAAGTACGGAATCCCCATACAACACTTTGAATTTGATTACGTGGAAAAGTGTAACGATGGAAAAGAACTGGAAAGGATTCTTCAGATTCTGAGATCCGGGCAAGAAGGTCATTATCCTGATTTGGTTAATACTACAGAGGCACGTTTGCAGATTATCAAACCTAAAAGTAGGTATTTGAGAAAAACAGCCCCAGTCGTAAGTAGAGATGAGCTTAGCAAGAAGGAGATCGAAGAACTCTCACAAGATCTGGAACAATGGGTGTCAAATATCTCTAAACACAGCAATGAGCTTGAAACAAGGAAAAGTAATGCTACATGCTGTGATACAGATGTGAGATGTTTTAAGGAAATGAAAAATGACTCGGTCAATAAAACTATCGAAAAGAGAATATCATCAACAGATTATAAAGCTTGGGATAAATACGATCCAGACACAGAATTACTAAAAATGGAAATAGCAGAGGAAAACGAGAAGAAAGCCATAATCGAGGAGAAGAAACCTAAAAAAAATAAGCCCAAGAAGAAAGTTACTTTTAACAAATTCGCGACTGAAGCAGAGGCAGCTTTCAATTCAGATCGTGAAAAAGAAAAAGGCAACGAATTCTTTAAAGCTGGTGAGTACGAGGACGCCTTACATTGCTATACGAACAGTATTTCAAGCAAAGCTTGCGTGAATAATCTAAACAATAGGGCTGTTACATACTTAAAGTTGAAAAAATACCAGCTAGCGATTGAGGACTGTGATAAAGTACTAACAATCGATAGAGATAACTTAAAAGCTCACTTGAGGAAAGCAGAGTCCTTAGAGAAGTTAAAACGATTTGAGGAGGCCTTGGAATATGTTGATTTTGTAATTCGGAGGGACCCTAACAACTGCATTGCTCAAGAATTAGCTGAGCGGCTTAGGAAACATTGCGGAAATAACTTGAAAAATACAAGAATGAAAATTATTGAAATAGAATAAGTTTTGTTAAATATTAATATTTCAAAATATATCGCTTATGCTCCAGTTATGTGTTTTCGGGAATTTTCGAATTATTTTCAATCCAAATTTATTTACCATATTTTGCCAGGTATCAGTGAAGCCACGTTAGACATAAAATAGCTAAAACCTCGGAAAACAGTAAACCAAGACTGATTTTGATGAAACCTTTTTTAATGGTTCTAAATATAGTACAGTGAATGAAGGTAAAAATCAACTATTACCTCCGATTTCGGTGAACCTCCATCGATTTGCATGAAAATTTGGGATTGAGCATATTTTACCCACAACTTCAAAAGTGACATATGCTCGACTTGCGCTTTTTGCATTTTAGGGGTGAAATCCACCCCTTTTGTTAAAAATGGGAAAAAATGCAGATTTAAGCATTCTGGCGTAAGTAATCTCGTTTAATTAGAGAAAATAAATATTTTTCAACACTTATAAGCATGACTTATGATTTTAATTAATTTTAGCAACCACCCTGAAATCGAAAATCATGAAAAAATCATTTTTTGTATTTCTGAAATATGAAATCGCATATTAACATTACACAAACGGTTTGTTTAATGTTTATGATATAATTTTTGGTTGACTGTGAAATTTCAACCCTTAAAAACCACCCCCTTAATGCAGAATCATTGAAAAAATTGGTTTCAAGAAACTTTAATCATTTGAATAATACATTACTGAATTGAAACCTCATTTACTGAGTATTAAAGTAATTATTTATTTATTGCGAAATTTTCCACTACCACTACCAAAACTACCACTTGTCATAAAAATTATGGAAATTTTTTTTTATCAGCTTTAATAGCTTTAATTATTTAGAATCTTTTTTATTACTTATGATAAACTTTATTAATATTATTCTTTCCACATTCCCCAAACTACCCTTCGTGCACAAATTGATGAAAAAGCATAATTTAACGTTGGAAACAATTTTTTCAGTGCTTATGTGACTTATAAAAATTTAATTTATTAATTAAGAGGAACAGCATACTAGAAAGCCCCACTATGTTTTCGAGCAGATGTTCAGAATTTCTTTCACTTTTTCTATCTTCAAAAGAAACTTACACACACTCACACATGTATATTTTGTGAGCATGTACCTATCGACACGTCTACTTCTTACTATCTATCTTTTTTCCTATATATGCATACAAAATCTCTGCTCAAAAATTTTTTCCAAAAAAATGTTATTGGTTTTTTTACAATAACTCCGTTAATTTTTATGATATCAGGTTCATCCAAAAACCATTTGAAAGGTAATTTCAAGGGCTATAAGATCGTATTAAATTTAATCTTTTAAAACCCTTATTTTTTAAGAGATAAAAGGTTAAAGGGTCCCGGTTACATGGTTCTCGCAGTAAAATTTAGGCTTTAAACGTTTCTATCTCTTATTTTTTATCCTACAAAAATAAAAAAAACTAAAATCTTTGTTAAAAAAAAACTCAAATTTCGTTCTCTATTATTTTTTACGTATATCGAGTATTTTTGGAGTTATTATCAAGAAAATGAAATTTACGAAAATTTGAAAAATTCTGATTTTTTCAAAAATATGCATTCTAAACCGGTCAAAATTTTTAAAGTCATTACTTATGCTAAAATAAAGAAAGTCTTATAGGGATTACTATAAATTTTAATTTTTGTGGAAATGGCGTAGGTTTTATTTTTCACTTTTTCCTAAAAAATTCGAAAGGGTCCTCTTATTTTCATCATAACTTGCTTAATTTTGATGCTATCAACTTCTTCTACAGCTCATTTGATAGGTATTTCTGAGTACTTTGAAAAGTGTTCAGTAAGTATATTTTATAAAATGCATCGTTTTCCCGTTATTTAAGCTTGAATACTTAGATTTGAGTACTCGCCGAAAAAATATATACATTCAATTATCTATAGCTCACTTTGAATTAATATTAAAAGGTTTTTTAAGGAAGGAATTTATTCGTTTTTTTATTAGCTTCAATTTTGGTAATGACAACTTTTTTGAAAAAACTTATAGTTTTGGAGTTATTTATGAAAAACCGCTTTTAAACATGCATTTTTTTCACGAAAAATCAAAATCTTTGGTCTTTAATAACTGAAAAAGTATTGATTTATTTTAATAACTTTATATAATAAATTTTGCTTAGAATTGGTCCCTCTATCGATTCCTGGGGTTATTTTTCATAAAATAATTTCCACCCCCGAGAAGGGGTGGCATCCACCCCCAGGGTAAAAGCGCAAGTTGGCACTATGTCACTTTTGGTTCTTGAGGTCCTCTAACTACTCACAAATTTTCATGAAAATCGATGGAGGTTCAACGAAATCGGAGGTGAAAACCTTCAGTGACTGTACTAATAACATTTATGAAAATGTTTACCCATTAAAAAAGTGCCATTTTGTCTCGTTAATTACTTAAATGAATAAATTGTTAATAAAATAACAATATCTTAAAAATGAGGTAAAAAAAAGTTTCCCATAATTCTTGATACAAATGCTTATATTTTTGATGGCATCACAAGTAAATTTTAAAAAAATTTAATGCTATATTAAACAAATTGTTACAAAAAAATAACGCGACCTAATAGTGGAACGGATAGAACGTCGTAGCTCATTAAAAATATTTTCGGAGTAGAAAGATATGGGATAAAAACCATCTTGTTCAAAAACGTTTAAAGCATCAGAATCTCTTTTTACGAAAATTTTGGGTGGTACTGAAAAAAAATATTAGCGATTGAATCTTGAAAATGTCTATTTTCGTACGGGCCTCCTCCGCAAACTGATGTTTTTTTTTCTCCATAGCCAAGTAACGTAAATTACTAATTTTTGTTTCACTGCTGTACTATTGGGTATGGGACGAGTATATAATTTTTAATGTAGAAAGCACCTTCAATTTTAGTTGTAGTTATTTTTTTTCTGAGCGGAACATGGCAGAATTGAGAAAGTTCCGATTTCAGTAGTGCTTAACTTTTTTTTCACGATATGAATTTCAATTTTTTTACCATGTTTGGCTGAACTGAAGCAATACGAACATATGCCCTCGCATAACATATTGTCACGTTTCAAAAATAAAGTTTTTAGAGCCATTTTTATAACGTCGTGTCTGGAGAGCAGTTCTGCTCACTAGGAGTGCGAGAGAGAGCGAATTATCGACTACGGACTAGTGATGGGATCACTCGAGTGAAAAATAACCGGTTATCCGGTTATTGAAATAACCTGCATTACTCGGTTATTATCGACGAGTACTCAAGTGAAAAATAACCAAATGTTAAACAGTTATTGAAGTAGTCATATAACTCATCACTCTCTCACAAATAAATTAAATGTTAACTCGTATCGTATAATAAACGAGTGAACCTCATTACTAACCTACGTTTCTAAAATAAGTATTGGGTATGTGAATTCGAACCGATTGATGTAATCAGTATCCATTTACTTACCTATTATTTATAATATTATTTTATTTATATTTATTATGTCAAGAAATAATCAAACTATGTGCAATTTTATAAAGAATCATTTTATCCTGTACATATTTTTCCCAAAAATGAATTGATTGATTAATATTCCCATGGAAATTTAAAAAAAAATTTGTATGAATCGGAATTTGAGCAAAAATTGTTAAATAGCCTTGTAAGTTATGCATAGCATTCAAGTGACCAACATTAATGATTATCCGGTTATTGAAATCACTTGAATACCTAGTATTCGGTTATTGAAATTAATCAGTGATGCCCGTCACTACTACGGACGCGCATTGGAAAAGAAGCGCATTATAAATATAAATATTGTGGAATTCAGCGCCGGGTTATTTTTAAAAATGAAATGTTTTTGGGGTAGAAATAATTGAAACCTCCTGTGCAATAATTATTAGAACCGCAAATGTACACTAAAATAACCTTTTGATTCTCAACTGAACACAATGTCAAGGGGAAATTTGAGAACTGAAAATATTATTTATTATATATTATGTGCAAGTAGGTATGGTAATAGTAGTAATAATAATACTGAATGGAGAAAACACAAATCGGACGATGGGTAAACACAACAAAAATTGATGAAAGAAGGTTTTACATAATACATAACATAAAACAATATATAGTGCAAAACTAAAAGTCCGAATCTTCTGAATCATATTGGGGCTCGATATCAGCATTTTTGCATTCTTTACATTTGCACAGTTTAGAGCATTTAAGATTCTCTTTGAAACAGTCACATTTCTGAGTAGAGCATGTCTTATCTTTACAGTAAATATTGAGTACCTCCCTAATTTCATCTGGTATGGCAGCTTTCGTCGTCCACACGGGTTTCAATACATTTTCATGCTTCTGCCAACCATACGAAAATATATCAAGTTCCTCCGCGATAGGAATGTGACTGCTTTTCCAAATCTTGGTTTGAAGTAGACACCTGTAAGGTTGATTTTTGTAATATAATATGGTTACGTTGATAAGTAAGTACATACCTTAAAACGTGTTGCAAAAACGCGTCTTCAGTCGAAGGAAGTTCTGCTGCAGATTTCTTGGTTTTCATCGTCATGTTATAATGAAGCTCGTCCAAGCTTGTGCAACTCTTTTGCTTGTACAATTTTTGTACAAAATTTCTCGCAGCGTCAACAGCTTCGTTTGTTGGCAGCACTTCAAAAAATTGTAAACTTTCGAATATTTTAGGTGTTTTTATTAAAGTGTCAAACACTGTTTTCTTGCTAATTTTATAAAATGAACTAGTTGAGTCTGAACTTGTCAAAGCATGTACTGATCAAGTCAAGACACTGCACTGCACTGGTTGCGAATAATATGTCAGTTGAATTATACAACTTACCCAAAAAATTTTAATCATACATACACCTTTAAATAAGAAGTCGACTTCTTAAAAAAAATTTAATAAAAGTCCAACACAGAAAAAGATATGCATTGTTAAAGTTACAAATTGATGAAAATGATAATTTATTGGAAATGTTAAAATAATCCTACTATTTAAGATTAAGATTTTTAATCTAAATTTTTTTAATTTTTTTTTAGTTACTTTTTTTTAAATACAACAGTCGTTCAATGAAGTAAAGTTCAATAAATTATCATTTTCATCAATTTGTAACTTTAACAATGAGTATCTTTTTCTGTGTTGGACTTTTATTAAATTTTTTTTTTTTAGAAGTCGACTTCTTATTTAAAGGTGCATGTATGGTTAAAATTTTTCGGGTAATTTGCGTTACACCCTGTATAGAAACCGCAGTAGATAATATAATGCGCTCCTTTTCCAATGCGCGTCCGTAGTCGATAATTCGCTCTCTCTAGCACTCCCAGTGAGGAGAACAGCACGCCAGACACGACGTTATAAAAATGGCTCTAAAAACTTTATTTTTGAAACGCGACCATATGTTATGTGAGGGCATATGTTGGTATTGCTTCAATTCAGCCAAACATGGTAAAAAAACTGAAATTCATATCGTGAAAAAAAAAGTTAAGCACTACTGAAGTCGGAACTTTCTCAATTCTGTCGTGTTCCGCTCGGAAAAAAAATAACTACAACTAAAATTGAAGGTGCTTTCTACATTAAAAATTATATACTCGTTCCATACCCAATAGTACATCAGTGAACCAAAAATTAGTAATTTACGTTACTTGGCTATGGAGAAAAAAAAACATCAGTTTGCGGAGGAGGCTCGTACGAAAATAGACATTTTCAAGATTCAATCGCTAATATTTTTTTTCAGTACCACCCAAAATTTTCGCAAAAAGAGATTCTGATGCATTAAACGTTTCTGAACAAGATGGTTTTTATCCCATATCTTTCTACTCCAAAAATATTTTTAATGAGCTACGACGTTCTATCCGTTCCACTATAAGGAATCACTACTTTATTTGAATTGCACCTTGTGGAAATAATTGTTCATAGAACTTTAAAAACATAATATTTGAATTCGTCTACTAGTTAGAGCAATGGCACGTAGTGGGTTCATCGATTGTAGTTATATCTGAAATTTGGTATTTGGTTCCGAAACTCTTTTTCCTTTACGAAAAATCGGGTAAATGGATCCAAGCGGAGATAGGGTGGGTGGGTAAAAGTCAAAAAAATTTTTTGGCTCGATGGCGCAGTGCTTAAGGTGTTAAGCTTGCGACCACGGGGTCCCAGGTTCGAATCCTGGCTAGGGTATGGATGTGTAGTGGCGTTTTTCATGTATTGCCGAGATGGTAGCAGTGAACTAGATTGCCGTTGTGTAAGAGACAACACAATCTAGTCGCTCTCCTCTCCTGAGTTCGAGTCTCAGCTGATGGCAATGTCGCAGGGAATGGGTGTTGTGATATTGTCTATGTGTGTGTGTCCGTCCTGGTTGAGTGGTAGAATAGCCTACAGCTAAACTCCGCCAGGACATTAATATAAATAAGGCGATTAAAAAAAATAATAATAAAAGAAAATAATAAAAAAAAAAGTTACGAACGAAACCACGGTATTATGAAAGTACATCATCTCCACATCTCCCCACCAAAATTTTAGACGAAAACTGCGGGATTTTCGTGTGAAATTTTGGTGGGAGGATAATAGCAAGTATATTTAAGTATGCGAATCTGCTTCTTTAAGTAATAAATAGATACATCACAAATTAGTCTATGTAATGAAGGCAAAAATAGTGTAAATATTTCGTGCAAAGACGAGATTACCTTCCCCTCCCTCATTTTCGAGAGTGCTGAATACGATGGAAGTGGTGGGGGACGTTTTTGACCGCCGCAACCCCCTGAAACGGCCAAAAACCACCCCTTTTATGGGAATCCCTTTATGTTTTCATATATAAACGGATCTGGGGAGTGATTTATCATCGGGTTATATATATTTGAAATAACATGGAAGGGGGTTATAAAGTAAGTGGGTTGAAGCAACCACCTTCTCTTCCGTAAAAAATGAAGGGATATGCACAGGAATAACGATCATGTGCCGAAAAACCTGTAAATCCTGGATAGTATGCTTTCTAGTGAGTGAGGGGTGGTTTCTGCCCATTTGAGTGATGAGGAGGGATTGGAGCTAAAAATGAATATTTTTCCCGTGATCAGCGACACCGAAAAAGGGGAATAAGCTTTTGAACCGAATCATTTGAAAAAAAAGATTTTCCACCCATCGGGAGGGTTTAATCAACCCCCTAGGCCTGCTCTCTGGATTCCACTTACTCTATAACCCCCTTCCATGTTATTTCAAGTGTAACTTGTCGATAAATCACTCCGTTTATACATGAAAACATAAAAGGCCGTTTCAGGGAGTTGCGGCGGTCAAAAACTTCTCCCACCACTTCCATCGTGTTTAGCACCCTCAAAAAACGGGGGAGGGAAGGTAATCTCGTCTTTGCACGAAATATTTACAAAAAATTGGTCAAATAATGCTTCATTACATAGACTAAATATCTGTAGCGCAGTGCAATTAGTTATTATATAGGAAAAATGACGGAACCCAGCTATAGTGAATGAATTTGAATGATTTTTTTTATTGAATTTCTAATGCCATAAACTAAAAAGTTTATCGCAATTTCGAAAATCCGTAAATAAAAAAAAAATTAAAATTTTTGGAATCTCAACGAAAACAAATTTTCGGAATATTTAAATATTTGTTTAAAAAAATAATGATTGTTATAGTTTTCTAGGTTGTTTATAAAGAATTTGTGAAAAAATGAAACTTCTTAAAATTAATTTGAAGATGGCAGAAGCTCCAAAAAGCGAAATAAATGAAAGGAACGTTAAATAATACAAATACATAGATTTTTTTTTATAGTAAATAATATATTAACGACTTTTTATTATTTTTTTTTAATTAAAGGTACAGAGCCCACCTTTCGATTAAAATCAGTCCGAAAAGAGCCAAGTTAATAGATCTTATTTTATTTTAGTTTAACATAAAAAATGCGCTAGCAGTGGAAACGCCATCAACGACAATTTCGCGGTAAACTTCTATGTTAGATGTACTAGGGATTTAATTTTTTTTTAAATTAAAACTAAAGAACCCACCCTTCTATTAAAAGTGGTCTACAATGGGCCAGGCTATTCAAATTGTTTTTATTAACATATTACCTGAGAAATTACGCTCTTGCAGTGAAAACGCTGTCGTCTGTTTTGCGATTAACTTTTATGTTAGATGTACTAGGGACTTATTTTTTTTTTTTTAAATTAAAGCTAAAGAACCCACTATTGCATTAAAAGTGGTCTACAATGAGCCAGGCTATTCAAATTGTTTTTATTAACATATTACTTGAGAAATTACGCTCTTGCAGTGAAAACGCTGTTGTCTGTTTTGCGATTAACTTTTATGTTAGATGTACTAGGGACTTATTTTTTTTTTTTAAATTAAAGCTAAAGAACCCACCATTGCATTAAAAGTGGTCTACAATGGGCCAGGCGATTCAAATTGTTTTTATTAACATATTACTTGAGAAATTACGCTCTTGCAGTGAAAACGCTGTCGTCTGTTTTGCGATTAACTTTTATGTTAGATGTACTAGGGACTTATTTTTTTTTTTTTAAATTAAAGCTAAAGAACCCACCATTGCATTAAAAGTGGTCTAAAATGGGCCAGGCTATTCAAATTGTTTTTATTAACATATTACTTGAGAAATTACGCTATTGCAGTGAAAACGCTGTCGTCTGTTTTGCGATTAACTTTTATGTTAGATGTACTAGGGACTTATTTTTTTTTTTTTTAAATTAAAGCTAAAGAACCCACCATTGCATTAAAAGTGGTCTAAAATGCGCCAAGCTATTCAATTTTTTTTATTAACATATTACTTGAGAAATTACGCTCTTGCCGTGAAAATGCTGTCGTCTGTTTTACGATAAACTTCTATGTTAGATGTACTAGGGACTTAATTTTTTTTTTTAAATTAAAGCTAAAGAGCCCACCTTCCGATGAAAATCGGTCCGAAAAGGCCCAGGTTACTATTTTTTTTAATACGAGTTTTACCTGAATAATACGCGTTGGTAGCCAAAATTATTTTGACAATTTAAAGCTAATAGCCTTCTTATTTATTAGCTATCATAATTTGTAGGTAGAAATGTTGATAGTATCATTATCTACGAATATATGTAATCAAAGACGTAAACAAAAAATTTTTTGTTTCGCTGCTAAAATGAGTCTCGTAGGATGACTATAGGTCTATAGTTCTCAATTGCATTCTTATCACCTTTTTTTGAATATAGGGAAAATTTTTGGCCTACACCAAATTTGAGGAAATGTTTCTGTTTTAAGAGCTAGATTAAAGATAGTAGTCAGCGGTAACGCGAAGATATTTGCGCAGTCTCCTAGTAGAAAAGATGGAATTCCATCAGGACCAGTAGTTAATTTATTTTTAGATATTAATGAATGAAAACGTCGAAGACAATTAGTTTGCGTGATTATCCTTGTAATAAAAATGTATAATTATTTATATTAATAAAATTTATAATAATTATTATTTAGTATAAGTTGTTAATAAATTATTTTCTATACAAAATTGATGTATTTGTATTATTTAACGTTTCTTTCATTTATTTCGCTTTTTGGAGCTTCTGCCATCTTCAAATTAATTTTAAGAAGTTTCATTTTTTTACAAATTCTTTATAAACAATCTAGAAAACTATAACAATCATTATTTTCTTAAAATAAATATTTAAACATTCCGATAATTTTATTTATTTTTTTCTTAATTTACGGATTTCCGAAATTGCGGTAATTTTCAATGGGTAAACTTTTTAGTTCATAGCGTTAGAAATCCAATAAAAAAAATCATTCAAATCCATTCACTTTAGCTGGGTTTCGAGGTATAAACTAATTGCACTGGACACCTGGATTCGGTATATGAACTCCCTCATACTGTGCATAACCGAGCATGTCGGATTTGCTTTGGCATGGATGAATCAAATAACGAGTTTAAGTCGTCATATCTCCAAAACTAAAAGTAACCTCAACTTTAAATTTCGCCTATGTTAAAGTATCACCATAAACTATCATTCAGACCACTTTTAAAGAAAATTCATGAGGTCCCCATAAAGGGGCGAAAAATAAGGATTTCTTTGGGGTCACTCTTTAAGAAATGGTTGCCGGAACTTGATCTCGTTGACACCCGGTATAAAATAGGTCTACAGTAAAGAGTTCTTGTCCTAAGGTTCTGATCTAACTTCTCTGAAGAATTTTGGCGCGCTGAAGCGAATTTTGGACAAATAAAATTGTATCATGTCAGTTTCCCTCTATCTCCCACTTTTATCCCTTAAAAAGGGCAAAAATGAGATTTTTTCCATATATCGACAGTTAATAGACCAAATTTTTTTTTAATTTTGTAAACATGATGATGTCGACATTACCAAAGTTTGAATCTTCCACCCCTTACCACCTCTAACTACCTGCAAACTCATCAAAAAATTAAAGAAAAATGTTCCTGTTTGTAAGACCACTCAGTTTTATTATTTACAGGATTATAATTTGTTTTTAAATTATTGAAACCGCTATTTTGAGTCCGCCATTTTAATTTGTTTTATTTTTGATATTAAATTTGAAAAATGCGACGAAAACAAATCCCGAGTAACAGTTTTATACCGAAATTCTTAAAAATCAACAAAATCGTTAGATTGTTTATAATCATTTGTTTGCGGCATTTTAATTTTTTTTTTTTGAAAATTAATTTTTTTGTGATAACAACGAAAGGGTAACTTTTTTAAGGGTAACATTTTTATTAATATCATCTTGAACCAACTGAACAAGATTTCATCAAAATCGGTCTTGGTTAACCGTTTTCTGAGCTACAAACCTAATACGTGACTCCACGGTATTGCATGAATAATAATTAATCTAATTCTATTAATTTAATTGAATTCGTGTGGTTCTACAACAATTTTATGTATCCTGTATGTATGTCTCCTGCATTGCGCAATGGAAAAATTGCTTAGATAATTTTTAACACATATTTATGTAAAATTTTATTGTAAATATGTGAGTACGTTATATGGCAATTTTGTTTACTCAAATATATTTAATTAATATAATTAATTACGTAGTAGTAAAATTACTTATAAGCGTGTAAAAATTTCCTTAGTTTACTATAAACTGTAGTAAATGTTATCTTATACTAAATTGCTGTTTAAAATTCAAGATCCATATGAGGCTATTGGTTAATTTCTCCTTACATTCTTTTATAGAGTTAATCGATTGAGCCAATGGCAACATATGCAAGGGTCAGTGGTTGATACTAAAGTGTACAGGGTGATTTTCAAAACCCTTAATTTTTCTCAAAAATTTCACAACTTTTTTTCCAAAATCACATTGGTACTGTAGAAGAACTTACCGTTACACGCCTAAAGGACACAACAATTTGTTTGCTGAGAGCGCCAGTTGTGCCTTCTTCAACGTTCGACGGTTTATTTCTACTCTCAGGGGGTTCTTATATCTCCTGAGAGACAACCTGAGACCAGAGGCAGACATTGGGTTGAAAGGTTTAATGGTTGCCAGTAATAATATACAGGGTCCGCCATTACAGGGTCCGCCAAAAGGTCTGCACCATATGGGAAACTCTTTCTGAAAAATTTTATTTTTGATAAAAGAAATGTTCTCAAACGAAAACTAACTTTATTTTTGAAGATATCGAAAAATGTTATTTAAAGAAGTTGCTTATAATGCGAAGTTATATCCACATGTCAAATTTCGTTTTCTATTTTAAAAATAAATAATTTCCACTTTTTTACGCATAATTCCTGACTATATTACTTCCACGTCCAGTGGAAGTATAGTAACGACAAAAAAATTTTTAAAAATTTTTATTGTCCAAATAGGCTTAAAATGTCATGAAGCGTCGAGATTTTAAGTTTGAGCGAAAAAAAAAATTTCTGTCTGTCGTTCTGTCTGTCGGTCTGTCTGTCTGTCTGTCTGTAATTTTTTTTGTGCGCACGTTTACTCTGGAACCGTTTAAGATATTGACTTGAAATTTGGTACACATATGTACTTTAACGAGATCTAGAACTAGATTATATTTTCATCTTGTTCCGTCGAAGGGTTGGGGGGCAAATTGGGGTAAATGGGTAAATCAAGCAGGTAAGAGTCCATAAAATTGGTATTTAGTATATTACAAGAGAAGCTAAGTTCTCAAAAAAATTTTTGGCATTAGCCACCCCCATTACCACCCCCACCTCCTTATTAAAGGGGACGAAAAAAAAATGTGATTTAGTGCATATACAGGAACCAGAAACCTCAAAGTATTTTTTTAAAGTAGTATTACTATGAGAAGATGCCAGCAAAAAATATGCGCAGAAACGAGTTTGTGCGCTCCATCATTCTAAACCAATGAGAAAGAATTACGTGACATTCAATGTCAACACCAGTGGCGGCGGTGCCTTGCAGTAGAGCGGCGGCGACGGTAATAATAATAATAAAACAACTTTATTAGGCAAAGTTTAGTAGAACTTACTATTCTTACACTTCTCCTGAACAAAGGTTACTCGTAACAGTTGGCAAGTTTTAATCTACTCCATTTTCACAGTTCCTTGACCGCCAAACCTTATTATTGCAGTTACACATTCCTATACCCCAGATAAAGCTATGCCACTGGTAAAAATATTCGCGCATTTTGGCTCCGCCCTGGCATCTTCTCATAGTAATACTAGTCTACTTCATCCATCCCCCACTACCACCCCCCTATCACCACCCCCACCCCACTACCGATGTAGGGTATCGTTTTATGGGTTTTTGGGGTAGAGGATTTCAAATATTATATTATTAAAGTTCCATAAACAATTATCTTCACATACAAAGTTTTTTCGTTGTGAGTGACTTGGATAGAGAATCTGGATGTGGAAGTAGTGATTCCTTGGGCAGCGGTTTTTTAAAAATATTTTTCTATTATTAATAATTCTCTCTGTTTAATAGTGTCAGCCTAAGTAATGGATTAAAAATCACTGGGAAAAAATGCCAAGTTCTTCTCTTTTTTTTCTAATGTTAACTTTTTCGAAATTTTTTAATACAAATCGCTCAATGAAATTCTTTTTAAGCGATTTGTATTAAAAAATTTAAAAAAAAAGAACAACTATGCACCAAGAAATTCAGTGTTTTTCTCAGAAAATATTTATTTGGTCAAGAAAGTACTGTTAAAAGTTCTTCAAAGGGGATTTTAATCCATTACTTAGTCTGAAACTATTAAATAGAGAAAATTATTAATAATAGAAAACATTTTAAAATATAGTTCGGGAATTATGCGTAAAAAAGTGAAAAATTTTTATTTTTTAAATAGAACAACGAAAAGACCCCGCACCTTTTATATGTAATTTGGCTTTCACTCCCGGGAGCTGAAGCTTTGCACAGTGATAGTTTATGACATGTCGATCAAAAGTCTACTTGGACACAAAAAATTGACAGAGTTTCGAGATATTGGGCATAATTTAACAATTTTTTCAACTAAAAATAATTTAAAACGGATTCTGAAATGGAAAAATGTATTCTTCATTTTTTGTTCAGAATAATGTATTCTACTAGTTTGAAGTGATTTTACAACAAAATTATTAGTTAAAATTTCTAATTCATTTATTTTAATTCATTTTATTTCTTAATTTTTCCCGTATTAAATAAATCATTATTTTGTTGCAAAATCAATTCAAACTATAGTCCAGTCATCTCTAACTTGAGTGCTAATGAATGGATTTTGATGAAACCTTGTGCAATGTGTTTGTAATGACGTTAATAAAAAAGTTAACGAAATGATTAGAATAGGAAATGATCGGAAGGAGTAGAAAACACCCATTTTATCACGGGTACCGTAACTTGTAGAATTAGGTCAGAAATGAAAAAAAAGAAAACAATGCATTTACCTTTTTTGGTCCAAAATAAGATGTTTTTACTCTTGGGAATTTTTTCGAAAGATGTATATTTTTCGAGATATGGCCATTCGAAAATTCCTAAAAGTGTGGAAGGGGAAATGTAAAAGTTGAAAAAAAAACTGAAAAAATTCAGGTGAACATATCTTCGAAATATAAGACTTTTTTCTTATTTCTATAAGGTGCGTTTTCACCGAGAAATGGTATATCGGTAAAATTCTTGAGATAAATAAACACTTATTGACCATTACATTCTTTGAACTTATTACGAACGATACATTTCGATTTCCAAAACGGCCCGATATCGACGAGGTTAATAAAGATTCAATTATCGTCCACGTAGCAGTTGCCGATGTTAACTCAAAGATTTCTGTATTTCCCGAACCAAAAGACATAAATAAGATGTGGATTGCAACAAAAGAATCCAAAAAACTTTTGATTTACTACTGTCCCATAACTATTACCACAGCCAAAAAAATCGGTGTTGAAAAAGAAACGTCATTTTCGGTACACACTTACCCCACCGGACCCTAGTATATGCGATAGAGGTTTATTATATATTTTATTGGGTATACCTAGTCATAAGCAACATTCATGTGAATGAACAGCCCAATAAGCCGCTGGGCCCAATTCCATATACTTAACCTGTGTTGCTTTCGAGCCACATGTCGGGAGACATGAAAGTTTTAAGGTTGATAGATATTCCTCCTGAGGAAGTAAAATTTTTTAAATTAACAAAATACACTTTTATTAAAGCCAGGGCCGGATTATCCATAAGGCTAAATAGGCTATAGCCTAGGGGCGCCGAAGCGCGAGGGGGTGCTTTAGCAATTCAAAACTAACTAATTGTATCTCCCGATGGCCGACGGATGACATTTACTATTTACCATTAACCTTTGAAAATAAAATGTATTGTAGCGTCGTATAATGCATAAGGCGAAAAAAGCAGCCACAAAATATTGTTGGGATAATGACCGTAAAAAATTGTTTATTTGAGCAAAAATAAGCATAAAAAGCTTTTGTACTCGCCGTCTTGTCTGGGCCGAAATTAATTTTGTATAAGCCTATGTATATTCTATGTAACTATTTTGGTTGCATTTTATAATTATATCCATATTAAGAATTATAAATACCAAAATACCTAACTATTCATTTACTTATATTTAATTTTCAGAGATATCAGAATCTGAGAAAGAAGTAAATAATATGAAATAGAAAATGCGATACAATTTTAAGTAGAGTCCTGTTCAGACGTTTAAAGTAATTATCGATATCTGAAGTTTTTATTGCCGTAATCCTTCCGGGTATAGCCTGAGGCCTCCCTCAAGAGGTCTACAGACGATCCAACCAACCAACCGACCTTCGCGGTACACTTTGAAGATCGCCATGCGAATTCATAAAATTGCTGGAGCCAACATTGTCGGTACGCTTTGAAGAGGCTGGAATTCCAGCAGACCAGCTAACTTTTACGAGTTGTTATGGCAATTTTTAAAGTGTTCCGAGAAGGTTGGCTGGTTGGTTGGTCGGATCATTGTAGACCCTTTTATATCTACGTCGGTACTTTTTTTTATACAATAAAATTATTTATTTGTTATTTGATTACATTATTTTGATAAAATTATCGAATTTATTACCTCTGTATTGTATAGTTCAGCCGAAGAACCTAAACCTGTGAATACTACAAAAACCACCGACCTGCGGCTGCACTTTATATAGGGGTCTACAGACGATCCATCCAACCAACCGACCTTCTCGGTACACTGAATATTGCTATGCGAACTCGTAAAAGTGAGCTGATCTGAGCCAACATTGCCGGTACATTTTGAAGATGCTGGAATTCCAGCAGACCAGCTCGCTTTTACGAGTTGTCATGGAAATTTTCAAAGTGTAAGTACCGAGAAGGTTGGTTGGTCGGATCGTCTGTACACCTCTTTATACCTTTCGCGCCGGCCTCATTGTTCGTCCGAAAGTGCGAAAGCGAAAAACGCTGCAATTTGACCGGCATGTGCCAGCTCAATTTTTTGTGCCAATTAAGGAAATGTCTACTTCTCTTATATGATCCTTTCCAACTATATCAACATTTTACAGGATTATTTATAGGAAAATAAGAACGGAAATAGACAGATATTATATGTTTCCGCTCCTATAGTAATGCCTCTGCTCTTTATTTTAGCCGCTGGCCACTCAGGGCCGGATTATCCATATGACTAACTAGGCTATAGCCTAAGGGGGACAATGCAATATTTCTCCCCTCCAAAAAAATATTTTTCCTGATTTCTCCCCTCCGCTCATCATTTTTTTCATATTTCTAACTCCCCACCACGTCAATTGTGAATCTGGATAAAAAAAAAATTTCAAATTTTTGCCCCCGCCCCTCAGTTTTGAATCTGGATATAAAATGTTTTTTAGATTCCTCCCCCCATCTCATCAATTTTAAAACCGGAACAACCCTCTCGCTTATCATTTTTTTTATATTATGAATAAGAGGGCGCAAGTACATGAATAGCCTAGGGGCGCGTCGATCCTTAATCCGGCCCTGATTAAAGCTTCTTACATTTTTAGCAAAATTAAGTGAACACTTTTAACGTGTTCGCTTAATTTCGACTTTTTTTTGATTTAGTGTACACTCGTTTTGCTTAACAATTGATGTTTGACTGATTTTGAGTACAATATCTGACTCAAAAATAAGTTATTTTAAAAATATATCTTCATCACTTAACTACAGGACGAATATCTCAGTGAGAGTATGTCGTGTCACAGTAAAAAAAAATATCAGAGACTACACAGAGAAAAATGATGAACATTTTGAGTGTAATTATAACATGGCTAACGGAAAAATATTTTATATGTTAGCGAAATAATCATTGGCGGACCTAGAAATTTCAATAATTTTTTTCTCCTCTGTGGCGCATGGGACCCATAAGAAATATGGGAAATAACATCTCGAGAAGCACTTCTTTAACGACCCCTAAAAAATTTTGAAAAAGCAGTTTGCGAAAAATTTTTTCAAAATTCGGTTACCCCCCCACGTCTAGGGACTCCTGTTTAAAATTAATTTTTTTTGTCATATTCATTTTACTTTTCATGAAAATACAACAATACGTTTTGAAGTTGATGAAAATATTTTCTTTACTAACTGAACGAAATGAAATTTTGTGATTTGTTAAATTGTAAATCACAAAATTTCAATTCGTTGTATCTCAGTTAGTAATGAAAATATTTTCATCAACTTCAAATGGTATTGTTGTATTTTTATGAAAAGTAAAATGCATATGACAAAAAAAATTAATTTTAAACAGGAGTCCCTAGACCTGGGGGGGGGGGTAACCGAATTTTGAAAAAAAAAAATTCGCAAACTGCTTTTTCAAAATTTTTTTGTTACTTCCACATCCAGTGGAAGTACAGTAACGACAAAAAAATTTTTAAAAATTTTTATTGTTCAAATAGGCTTAGAATATCACGAAACGTCGAGATTTTAAGTTCGAACGAAAAAAAATTTCTGTCTGTCGGCCTGTCTGTCGGTCTGTCTGTCTGTAACTTTTTTTTGTGCGCACGTTTACTCTGGAACCGTTTGAGATATTGACTTGAAATTTGGCACACATATGTACTTTAACGAGATCTAGAACTAGATTATATTTTCATCTTGTTCCGTCGAAGGGTTGGGGGGTAAATTGGAGTAAATTTGGGGAAAATAGGTAAATCAAGCAGGTAAGAGTCCATAAAATTGGTATTTAGTATATACAAGAGAAGCTAAGGTCCCAAAAAAAGTTTTGGCATTGGCCACCCCATTACCACCCCCACCCCATTATTAAAGGGGATGAAAAAAAATTGTGATTTAATGTGTGTACAAGAACCAGAAACCTCAAAATATTTTTTTACTTCATCCACCCCCACTGCCACCTCCCTTCACCACCCCCACCCCGCTACCGATGTGGGGTATCGTTTTATGGGTTTTTGGGGTAGAGGATTTCAAATATTATATTATTAAAGTTCCATAAACAATTATTTCCACATACAAATTTTTTTCGTTGTGAGTGACTTGGATAAAAAATTTGGATGTAGAAGTAGTGATTCCTTGGGCAGCGGTTTTTTAGTTAGAGAAGTGCTTCTCGAGATGTTATTTCCCATATTTCGCATGGGTCCCATGTGCCACAGACGAGAAAAAAATTATTGAAATTTCTAGGTCCGCCCTTGGAAATAATACGCCTACTACTGTAAATTTACATGGAGTATGTTTATAATTCCACAGTAGGCGTAATATTTCGCTAACATATAGTATATTTTTCCGTTAGCCATGTTATAATTACATTGTAAATTTTCATCATTTTTCTCTGTATACACACTTTTAGCGGGACCTCTGTATAAATAAATAAACTTTAAAGTGCTCTTCTTAAATGAGTTTTACTTTCTGAGAATATAATTATACGTACGTACTCTATTTTAAACCTGTTCACAGTGTCCACATTAAAACAACAATGAATTACTGCAGATATGTGCTTTTTATGCAAATTAAATCTTCTGAAAGGGACTGTCCAGTGTTCGCAGTTACCCTCCGCTTTTATGTATGCAGGCAGGATTAGCAGTATAGTACATTGGATAGTTTATCGTTTCATTCAATAAATTACGACCAGTGTGGCAGAATAATGAGATTTGCGAATTAGTTTAAAAATGTATATTTTCTTCGTATATTCAACATCGATATCATTTTTGTTATAGAATTAATTTAAATATATTGTGGTATTTTCGTTATTACAGACGTTTTGTTAAAAGTAGGTTATGTCATTTTCATATACAGGGTGAATTTAAAATAAAGTGAATATTTGTCGTTGATTAAATAATTACGTACAGGTTCATAATGCAGTTGTGGTGATTAAAAAACAGACATGAAAATTTTTATTTATAACCATATAAAATTTTTAATTAATTTTTAGATAAAAGTATGAGAATTTCTCGCGTTTTTTAGAGTCTAAGGCGCCGTTAGGTTTTCAATTAATTATTATCTCCTACACAACGAAACGATCAAGTTGTGATAATTTTTTAATTAAATATAATGTTATTATAGCTCTCTGTGTCTTATCGTCATTTCTAAATTTTATTTAACAATAGGGACCATGTCCTTAGCTAAAAATATTTAACGCTAGGTAAGCATGCCTGTTTGTGTTTCTGACTGTAAGTCTGTATTTTTATGTATATTTCATTTCAATTATTTCACTGACAGAAAATTTAATTCCCTACAACTTTGTTTCTATAATTGTTTTTCCATACCGGCACGGTTGCTCAGTCGGCTAAGGCGTATTGTGTGGCGAATATGTTCGTCACACTGAGTTCGAGTCCCAGCCCCGACACTGACAATGTCGGTGGTCTGCGTTTTTCCAAATGTATAAACCCCTTCCGGACAGCTTTATCTTTGGATTGGGGGGTTGATATCTGTAGTATATGTGGTTATGTCTCGTATTACTTTCGCAGTGTTTACTTGTACTTACCCAAAATGTCATAAACGCACGATTACTCCAGAACGGTGTATGATATTGACTTGAAATTTGGTACGTCTATGAATTATAACGAGGTCTAGAGCTAGAATATATTTTTATCCTATTCCGTTGAAGGGTAGTGGGGTGGTAAATGGGGACAAATAAGTAAAGCAAGCAAGCAACAGTTCATAAAATTGGAAATTAGTGTATGTACGAGAAACCAAGATCTCAAAATTTGTTTTAGCATCAGCCACCTCCACTACCGATGTGGCATATTACTTCCACATCCAGTGGAAATATAGTAAAAACAAAAATTTTTTGAACATTTTTATTGTTCAAATAGGCTTAGAATGTCATGAAACGTCGAAATTTTAAGTTTGAGCAAAAAGAATTTTGTCTGTCGGTCTGTCTGTAACTTTCTTTGTGCGCACGATTACTCTGGAACCGTTTAAGATGTTGACTTGAAATTTGGTACACTTATGCATTTTAACGAGATCTGGGACTATATTATATTTTCATCTTATTCCGTTGGAGGGTTGGGACTAAATTGGGGTAAATGGAGGTAAATAGGTAAATCAAGCAGGTAAGAGTCCATAGAATTGGTATTAGTATATACAAGACAAGCTAATGTCTCAAAATAATTTTTGGCATTAGCCACCCCCATTACTACCCACCCATTATAAAAGGATGTAAGAAAAATGTGATTTAGTGTGTGTACAAGAACCAAAGGCTTCAAAATATTTTTTTACTTCATCCATCCCCACTACCACCCCCTATCACCACCCCCACCCCACTACTGATATCATTTTATGGGTTTTTTGGGTAGATGATTTCAAATATTATATTGTTAAAGTTCCATAAACTATTATTTCCACAGACAAAATTTTTTCGTTGTCAGAAACTTGGGTAGCAAATCTGGATGTGGAAGTAGTGATTCCTTGGGCAGCGGTTTTTTAAATGTTTATAATAAATCGAAAATAAATGCATATTTCCTTCGTATTCTGCAAAATCCTATTCTTAACAAATGCCTTTGACTGTGTGTCTCGCCACATTTTACTGAATAAACTGACAGTTTACAAATTTGACAAAAAATAATATTGAGCTGGTAAAATTATACCTCTCCGAAAGACATCAATATGTTTATTACAATCTAAATCTATCAACTCAACAATTATGCAGTCATGAAGTACCATAAGGCTCTCTGTTGGGTCCAACCCTTTTGTTAATCTATATAAACGATCTGCCAAATTTAAACACATTATTTGCAGATGATACCACAGTTATCAGTCAAGACAAAACGTTACCTCAGAAGCACGTCAAAGTGGCCGACACACAGTCAAAGATCTCTACATGGTTTTTTTCTAATTCATTGCTCGTTAATGCGTATTCAAGCGTATTAAAATGCAAAAATTCATTTATTTATCATAAATGTACAAATATTCAAACTACAGTCTTACATGTTGACACAATATAACAAGTGGCTAGTGGATAGCGCGCCACCGGTGGCTTTCGGTATTAACATTATGTTACTAGTAAAACAATACCCACTGCGGTGGCTCTTTCGGAACTAACATTATGTTACTAGTAAAACAATGTCCACTACGATGGCGTTCGGTACTAACATTTTGTTACTAGTAAAACAATGTCCTACTTCTACTTCTGTTTTTGGTGACATAATTTAAACATTTTAATACGCTTGAAGAAAAATGATATTAATATAAAACTTGGACAATATTTTAAACAAAATTTCAATATTTCTTAATTTTGAGTAAATTTTGGATTTTTTTGAGTAAATTTTGGATTTGGGGTTTTTGGACAATTCTGAAAAACTTTCGGTAATAAAATTTTCCGATAAAAGAATGTCGGAAAATCGGAAAAACGGGTATTTTTTCCGGTTTAGTGGTTGAAGGGTAGGCCAGAAAATATCACCGTCATGTTCCCTGCCCTCGAAAACGGGGGAAAAGTTGTCTTGCCCGCTCGCAGAACTTTTGGGCTTTTTGCCTTTTTCTGGTTTACCTCAAGGGATTATATGTGGAAATAATTGTTCATAGAACTTTAATAATATAATATTTGAAATCTTCTACTCCAAAAATCCATTGGTAGTGGCGGTGGGGTGCTGAAGGGGTGGCTGATGCAAAAAGAAATTTGAGGCTCGTTTACACATTAAATCACAATTTTATTTTTTTACCCTCTTTAATAATGGGTGGGGGTGGTAATCGGGGTGATGATGGGGACGGTTGATGCTAATAAACTTTGATACCTTAGCTTCTTGCGCATATATTTATTAAATTCCAATGTTACTTACTTGCCTCGTTGCCTGCTTTACCTATCTTCCCCCATTTACCCCCCAACCCTTCAACGGAATAAGATCAAATATAATCTAGTTCCAGATCTTGTTAACTTACATGTTAACCAAATTTCAAGTCAATATCTTAAACCGTACAGACAGAACGACAAAGAGACAGATTTTTTTCCTCAGACTTACAATTTCGAGAATTCATGATATTCTAAGCCTATTTGGACAAAAAAGAATTTCAAGATTTTTTTATCGTTCCACGCCACTACGTGAACGTGAAGTAATTACCACTCTATACTATTAACAGCTATATTATATACGGCTATACTATAATCGGCTATACTACAAACGAGCTGTATCTGCGTGTCAGAGCATGCTTTATTTGGAAGCTTCCAGTTTTGCTAGAAACTCGAAATTTTGTGCTAAAAATTGGAAAATCCAAAATGGCAGCTTCAATATGGCGGCCTAAATTTGATTTAATTGATGACTCGGGGGTCGGTAGCTCAGTGGGTTGGCGCGTCTAGCTTGCACTCTGAGCGTACCTAGCGAAGTGGGTTCGAGTCCCACATAGCGAAAAAAAATTTCATTGGAAATTTTTCCCAAGAAGTGGTTCGGATTCCACTATAAACTGTAGGGCCCCGTCTCTTTTACTCAAACAAATCTAGATCTACTAGACTTAAGAGAGTCATTGAGGTGACATGGAAGGCGGTTAAAACACATTCTTAACGAGTTTCGTAGTGGAGCACAAGCATTTTGCTAGTTGAAACCAACTCACCGAGTCAGTGACGCGTTGCTTACGGTATTAAGCTTGCGAAAAGACTATAAAACTACTTGGACTAACACTAGACACAAGACTCTCATTTGCCCTCCATATTACCAGAGTCATAAACAGGACATATGGAGTTATGAGTAAGTTATATCAACAGGCGTAGCAAACTAACAATAGACAACGAGCTATCTTTATATAAAGTAATATTTCGCCCCATATTAACATATGCCTCTGCGTCCTGGAATCTTATCTCGGACGCACAGTGCCTTAGAATCCAACGAACGCAAAATAAGTTGCTACGCCTGTTGACCAACTCTCCACGATACATAACAATCGCGGAGTTGCACAGGATAACGGGGGTGCAAATGATACGTTATTACATAGACGAGACTGCACAAAAATTCCTGACACAAAAAATAGCAAACTCACCACTGACAAGAGACCTAACAGAAATAAGAAGACACGACAACGTCAGACATACATATAAATACCTACACGAACGACTTCCAATCTGATGAACCTCGACACACTGATCCCCATAAAAAACACATTTCCATAAAAAAACACCTCCCCTCCAAACCACCCTTTTTACTTATTTCCCTCCACTCCCCCTCGACCCCCCTTCTAAACCTCTATACACCTCTGAGTTTGCTCATGCAAATCTGTTTTTAAATGCTGACACTTGGAGTAGGGTTTTTTTTACAGAACTTTTCCCTACATAATAAAAATAACACAAAATGCAGCATTCTAACTAAGGCGACTTTAAATGGAAATTAAGTCTATGACAAACAAAAAAAAATACGATTGAACTAAATAAGAAGATCGTCAATCAAAATACAAGACATGGTCTAAAAATCTCCTGCCGAAAACCCTTGGCCGTTGTCTCACTTCCACGTGCTTAGCCGCGTTTCTGTGACGCAACGTTATAAAAACTGTAATCACAAAAATAAATGAGATGAATGAAATGACATGTAAAACTAGCTAAACAACATAAAATACATTAATTTGGTAATCTGGTATTAGGCTTGCGACCACGGGGTCCCGGGTTCGGGTATGGATGTGTAGTGGCGTTTTTCACGTGTTGCCGAGACGGTAGTAGTGGGCTAGATCGCGGTTGTGTGAGAGACAACACTGCCAGTAGCTATTCTCTCCTGAGTTCGAGCCTCAGCTGCGGCAGATGGCAATGTCGCAGGAAATGAATGTGGTGTTGTTGTCTATGTGTATGTGTCCTGGTTGAGTTGTGGAATAGCCTACGGCTAAACTCCGCCAGGACGTAAATATAAAAAAGGTGTTGAAATTAAAAAAAAAAGTGAAAATAAAATTAGAAGATCGCAATGATAGTTAACTAACAGTAATGTTCAGTGACATGAGTATTTTAATTACTCTATTCTTTATTATATCTTACGTATCTGTTATCTTTAACTGCACATATCTTAATGCATCTCCCTCGTAAATATGTTGTTTTGCTGTTTAATATCTTTCATTCACACAGTGTGGGTTAATTCTTAGGTCGGCCGGAAGTTGCAGCTAACTATCTTAAGTTCATTAACAAAATTAATATAAATTAGTTTTTTAAGAATGCATCGTCTCAATGTACCAGTTAATTACAGAAAATCACGTAAGTCACAAAACAGGACGTAATTAAAAATGTTTTATTAAATTATTATAATTTTCTCAACAAAGTGTAACGATTTTCAGAAGGCAATGCACTCGTCAGTATACATTAGTATCGCTTAGGCTATAATTATACAAATATGTAATTTTCTTTGTTAATTATTTGTATTTGTATTTGTTAGCGATAATTATGTTAATCTCGACGTTTTTAAATTACACACAAGTATTTAATACTAGAATTATTATACAACGAAATATTTGATAGCTTAATCCCATAATTCGCATTTTAATCTTGTGGCGAAATTTCGGACGTCACACAACTTTGTTAAATATAAATAAAACTCTCGTAATAGCTGCTTATCTGTCCCTACATTGTCTAAAAGAATGGAATAATTCCACAGCAACAATGCATTGTACACTTGCTTAGCCGTATGGCTTCTTTTATTTATAATTATTATAATTAGGGATTCATAGTGGTCATACAGAAGCATTGCCATTGTCGCGCATCGATGCCGAAGTGACGTGAATACAAATTTATGGATTTGCCCACTGTTAACCTACCAATTTGTAATATTTATATTTTTTGTGAGTGAGCCCTTAATCACATAAACAATTTGCTTCAATTTAATTGTTGGGTTTTACTTTTTCCCAACGTTACGGTTTAGCATACCATCATTAGAGAAACTACAGGGTGATGTAATGTAATCCCGTTTGCTGCTTAGTGTTAGAAGCAAGTAATCCATTTTCTTTTATTTTCTTATCTTTCTGGTACAACTAACATTAAGTAATTTATATTAGCTATAAGAACATCTATATCACCACTGTATAAGAATAAAGCTTTATAATTAAAATCTGAGAACGTTCTCTCAGCATCTATGCAACCACTATATACCCATAATAGGCACAGGTTTATAAAACCTTTTTATATTTAAAGGCCACAAAACCGATAATTATACAACTTTTTAGCACCTCTTAGTAACATTCTTACAGCATCTATAAAATATCTTAATAAGCTCATTAAAAACTTTTATAAAGGTTCCCAAATTAGAAATTTTGTTCCAGGTTTTCACTGTCGATGCATTATTACTGTATAACTGTTCTTGCTTATATCGTAAAGCGCTTTCTCGTTTTATAACAGTTGTTTCGACTGATTCGTTTTGTCACTAAATACATGTACACTGAAATTTCAATTTTATGAGATCACTAAAACTAAAATTAAACCACGACTGACATTTTACTGTCGATATTCCATGAGTTAACAATGCGCCACCGAAATTACTCAAATTAAGTGACTGATCAAGATTTATGGAAAAAATGTTTCTTCAGAATATTGACTCTTATGTAACTAAAACTATGTTCATTTCCATAAATTAATTATTTAACACATAATACGTAATTAAAAGTACATGTGGAGTATTTTAATATGTGTAAAGGGAATATTTAATTTTTTTATATGAATTTTTTTCACGTCTAAAACCTTACATCTTTAAAAAATATGGCGTCAGAAATGATACAATTTTAGGTTCTATTAAAATGCTTTTACAATACTATTTGTTTTATAATAGTTGTTACGAAGCTCTTTTAGTTGCATAGAGACTGTTGCGAAGTATCTTAAAGAACAATTCGGTTCAATTGACGGTAATTATACATATTCCAATTTTTTGTTATATAAATACTGTGACAGATTATTTTATAGAACTATTTAACTCCTTATGTGACCATTACATAGTGACAATGTTTTTGTGTAGCGTAAAAGCTACTGCGAATTATCATATAGAACAATTCAACTCGTTATACAGTTTTATATAGCTATTTTTTACTCTACAAAGACTGGCTCAGGTTTTGCTATAAAACAATTCAGCTCGTTATACAGTAACTATACAACTGCAATCACCTTTAGTTTATAGAGACAGGCTGCGGTTTAGTTTAAAGAACAATTTAACTTCTTACAAAGACATTATACAAACACGAAGCTCGCGTAATAGAGTTATTCAGTGAATTGCGCACCCATTATAAAGCTCTACAGCTCATTGGTTCGTTTGGCGGTAATTATATTGGTACGTATCATATATAGCTGTCTATAGTGTCTAGTGAAAGCAGATGAATTTTAACTACTACTAACAGTCAAGTGGTTTCAAAATATTTCTTGAATATTTATTTTAGTTGAAATTATGTGAGGTACTGCACAAATTCTTGTCGTTGAACTCTCTAGATTTTCACTAACATTTCTATTATATATTTGTAACATATCATCAAGTCTGACTTTCACTTTACGATTAAATTTTCTACTGAGCTTTATTTTTTTACGTGTAGACATCATACTGATTATTTTGATGGTATCGGAAACTGTATATCGAATGACGTATGTCACAAGTATGAACAGTAATTCTTTCCCCCACTTGCACAGTTTTATAAATACAACTATTGCAGGTGAAATGCTGCAACGGTAAACTTTCAGCTAAAAGTTCTTTGTGCAATCAATTCTGTATAACCGCTTTACAATGAGTTGTAAGAACGTTTAATTCACTTAGTAATACGACATTAAAAAAGCAACCCGCAAATTTTATAATAGCTCTGTAACCTACATTTATGTAATCTTCATAAAATAAAACATCACATAATTACTTCGAGCTCTATAAAAGGAACAGGAACATTTACAAGGGAATAATAGAGCCTTTATAAAATGGTTTTATGATTATGTTGTAAGAACTATTTTAACGCGTTTCTATGTCGCCAAATTGTCACAGAGAATCAGTTAGTTCACAGTAGTACTTTAATAAAACAGAAAAATATTTTTTTACCACTATAAAATAATTATACGACAATTCAGCACAATAATGCTACTTGGGAGTTGACGGGCACCTGAAACCCATAACTGATTATTATTGGAAAGCTCCACCATCAATATCATGCTAATAATGGAGATTGGAAATGGGCGTAGAAGGTCCTAAAGTTACCCAAATTATATTATAAGCAGTAGATAATACGAAATGGTCATGAGAGGGGATGCCGAGTAGGATGGGGGTAGCAGGGGGGCGGGGGGTGTTAAATTAACTTGAACCGCATGAAAATTGGCATTTTTATAAAAATACACAGAACAACTACCATCACCACCAATAATCAAGAAATGCAAAAGTTCAAACAATACCATTTATTATATAAAGTTCAAAATACACAAATAAATGTTGGTAAAAAGTCTATCTAATTATAATGTGAGAATCCTATTAAACATGGCAAGAGTCTACGCCTCCTCAGAGGGCCTTTATCTCAACTACATGCAATGGTGAGAGAATCAATCGATGACAAAAAGAAGTTCACAATTTCTCATAAGGGTATGCTTGGCTACTTGACTTGGGACTGACATGGTAAACATTTTCACTTGTAATCTCCCATGTGCTTGTATTATTGCTGGAAATTTTTTGAGCACATGAATTTTCTTAAAAAATTGTTTAAAACAACTCTATTTGTGTGTTATGAAATAAGTTTTGTTTGGTGGAACATTGTTTTTTTAGTTTATTTACATGTATTATGCATATGGTAAATTTCATCACATTATAACTAACAGAGATGGCTTGGAAATAAAACATCATTAGCTATTTATTATTATTTCATCAACAGTTTAACCAGTACAAGCTTAATATTTTTATTGTTGAAGTTTTTTTCGAGGTTTTTAAAGAATAAGATGTTAAATAATGAAAAAGAACAGAAATATACATTATGCACATATTGTGAAGAACTTTGTGAGGTTAAAAAAGCCATCCAAAATTGAAATACTTATCATACCTGATGGAAAAGTGAACGAAAACCAAAATGAGAAGTTATTCAGCGTAGTACAGAGAAAGCTACTGGAAGTTTCAACTGGGTTTTCACGAACTAGAAAAGATAAGTTAAATAAAATTGTTTCAAAATGTTATTTATGTAGTCAAGCATAGACATTTAATTGATATAGATTCTTCACCGATGTATTCACCATTGAAACTCGAGGAGTTTTCAAAGGATTTTCAAACACATTTGAAATATTCAGTATCATAATTAAACATGAGTTCAATGATTTTTTTTATAATTATCTCGTTTAATATGACAAATAAAATTCCATTTTTATGTAAAAGCAAATGTCAAATATGATCATATGTCAATAATTTGACAGAAAAATTTCCACTTATTAATTTCGTTCAGGATACCCTGGAAGATGAAAATTTCCGCAAATTTTTTGGGTTGCTATGGTAACGAAACCAAGGACAAACTTCTGATTGACTAAAAAAGTGACGTGTGAAATTTTCACGTAAACTTTGGTTCGCTTATGGATAGCTCTATAGTTCCTAGCCGTGCTTTTAGTATTCACTGGAACTTGTCCTATGAAGGGCTTTTATTTTATTTTATTTTATTTTATTTTATTTTATTTAACTTACACCATTCAACAGCATAACACCAATTACTGAATGGGTTCAATACAGAGTTGTAATATTTATTACAATACTAACAATACTAATAACTAATAATCAGTAACAAAAGAAATACTAAAAAAGAATACTAAGAGTGCTAAGGACTAAAAACTAAGTGTCGCTAAATTATTAGAAGTTCAGATATAATAAACATCGGTACACACTATAATTTTAGGTTTTTTATCAAGGCTATACTGCAGTTGAACAGATCAAACTTGGTTTGAACAGAGTTATAATTGTTACAAATTTGATGAAGCGGTGAGAATTTCATTACATTAATACGGGGTGTTTGGAGATTGAGAGTAGGAGATTGCCGTAGGATTACATGAGGAATTGAGAAATTCAACTGGCTGAGAATCTCCTCACTGTCAATGTCATTTGTTATTAGATTGCGTAAGAAAACTAGTTGGGCTATAATACGGCGATTTTCAAGAGCATCGAATGAGTGTCTAGAAAGTAATTCATTATGTGGATATCCAATTGGTGGATATAAATTATCATCCTTGAAACTGAGATATTTTAGGAAACGTCTCTGAACTCTTTCTATATTTTGCACATGAATATTATAGTGAGGGCACCATATGATAGAAGCATATTCAACGCGAGGTCTAACAAGAGCGCAGTATAATAACTTGATGGTATTTATATAATTAAATTCGCGTGTATTCCGTATCACAAGGCCAAGAGATCTGAAGGATTTTGTTACTATATCATTTTTATGGTCAGTAAAGGATAGTTTAGGATCGAAAATTACGCCAAGGTCACGGATAGTGTTAGGTCTATGCAAGGAAACTTCATCAATGAAATAATCATATTTTATGATATTTTGTTTCAGAGAAAATGACATTACGTTACATTTGGTTGGATTTAGAGGTAGACTGTTTGATGTACACCAGTTATTTATTTTGTTTAATGCTATTTATAGCTTAATACAGTTATCAGAGCACTTAATAGCAGTGTATATTTTCATATCATCCGCGTACAATAAACAATTTGCTTCCACCTCATTTATAATATCATTAATGTATATATTAAATAATAATGGTCCCAGTATAGACCCTTGAGGGACCCCAGAAATGACAGATATCTCAGTAGATTGTTGACCGCAACATTGTACAAACTGTTTTCTATCTTCAAGGTAGGATTTGAAAAAATATAGCAGATTTTTTGACAGGCCAAAATGATCTAATTTGTTAAGCGGAATACCATGATTGAGTCAGTGCGTATCACGTCCACCTGCAGACCGGTGTCAAATGTATCAGCTATGAATTGCGTTATACAAAATAAGTTCGTAGTTGTGGATCTTCCCTTCATGAAACCGTGTTGTTTAGTTGTGATTTTGTTTTTTAAATGGAAAAAGAGGAAATCATGGAGAAACATTTCAAGGCATTTAGAGAAGTTGTTGATAATAGTAATAGGTCTATGATTTTCAATTTGGTTTTTCCCTCCTTTCTTGTATATGGGTATTACTTTAGAGAACTTCCAAGAAGAGGGATATGTAGATGTGTTAATGGAGAGATTAAATATTATGGTAAGTGGTATTGCGAGAAGACATGCACAGTCTCGTAGGAAAAAAGTAGGTATTTTGTCAGGGCCAACAGTACCTTTGGGTTTAAATTTTTTAAGATAGTTAAGTACTTCAGTTTCAGTGAATTGCTTTAGATGTATGCTATCTGTTGTATTTTGAGAGGTAACTTCAAAATGAGTGCTATCTATATAGGAACTCTGAAAAAAGTCTGCAAAAGCATCTGCAATGTTTTTTGGGTCTTTTATCATACTATCATTATATATCATATTGTTTGGCATGCCATCATTATTTTTTTGCATTATTAAGAAAATGCCATAGTTCTTTAGGATTATTTTTTATATTACTTTCGATACGACTACAATATTCTTTATAAGAGTTTTCTATGTCAGCTTTAATTCTTTGCCTCAAAAATTGGAATTCTTGTAACGCGACAGGGTCTTTATATTTTTTATAGTCTCTCCAGGCTTTATATTTAAGACGGATACATTTTATAATGATAGCACTAAACCAAGGTGGGTACATTCGTCTATGAGGTTTGGTTTTGGGTACAAAGGTTATCAAGCAACTCACAATTTTGTATAAAAAGCGTCGCAAGAACTGTCAACATCGGAATATCTATTTAAAAAGCTCCAGTCTATATGAGTTAAACTTTCATACAACCCTATGAAATCTGCCTTTTTATAGCAATATATGAGTTATATGATACTTTCCAGGGTAGTATACTTTTATTCCGCTCTCGAGCTACCCCTACAGATATATCTGCAAAAGGATTTTTATGGGTTAATTGAGATTTTCAATTCAGATATTTTTTGAGTCAAATTTTTGCGTAGATGCTAAACATTTACTTTGTTTTAGTATGGCACGTCTTTTGAGAGAAAAAATTCGATTTTTGCCATGTTTCGATTTAGATCTGTTCTCCTGGATTCAAGGTACAACAGGAACGTCAACACAATTTAAAATATATATATATACAGGGTGAATCGCGAGCTATATGCCATAGCCTAATGGCAGACGGAGCATTTCAAGGCAAGTCTAGATCAACAAGGGGGAAGAAATTTGGTCACTGGTTAAGAAGATACATTGTGTTTTATGCATTTGGTCTCAAAATTCAAAGACCTATATCTCTGCAACGGTTTTATGTAATCGAATAAAATTTACCAGTAACATTCCTCAGCTGGGACTTGTCAGAATGGCCTACTTGGTTTTGAAAAATCCAGTTCCGGACTCGGAAAAATTTGTCCTCCTCGTTTTTGACAAAAAAGTACATCGCATTTCCGGAAAACTATTAACGGGTTCGGAAAGTTCAGAAACAATGCTGGTTAAGGGGCAATAAAGGTACGTCGCAGAAAATCAGATTTCAAATTAAATTTAGTATTGCATTACTCTATGTTTACTTACAAATCGATTGAGGTGCGGAATTTTCTTGTACATTTAGTATTTCTACTTAAAATGATGTATTATTTAATTTCATGAATTCGAACTGTTTCACTGCCATATTTTATAATTTTTGCACCTATGTTCACATTTATTTTGAGGTAAAGCATTTTTTCGCGAGCTTACCACAACTAACTACAGTAGAAATATGACTTTCATTAATTATGCCCATTCGTCATTACTTCGTTTACTTTTCAAATAAAATTTATTTTCTTTTACGGCATTTCATTTCATTTCCCACTATCCTTTCATTTCACTATTTCCACAATGTTGGTTAGTTTCGGTTAGTTGGTTAGGTTCATATTTTTCATTTTTGTGTAAAATGGACTACAACAAACATTTCCTTTTTACGTCAGTTTGTTAGGTTCATGCATATTTATCATTCCCGCGAAAAATACACTACAACTTTTAAAATGGGAGTTTATTATACATCAATATTTTCATTTCTTTTCAAATAATTGCAATTTTTCTCTTTACAATTAATCATTTTAAGGTTTTATATGCTCTTTACTTATTCATAAAATACATTTCATACAGCTTTTACCCCGCCCAGCACCCCAATTCGCTCCCCGGTCCCGAAAATTTCTTATTTTCATTTATTTACGACTAATCCGCATTTTTTTTATTCAACATGTTCCATTCGTCTAGTACTATTCATATCTACTTCGAAAATTTTTAAAATCGGACGTTGTACCTTCATTGTCCCTTTCCCAAAATGCTATCAGAATTTTGACGGCATACCTAAACCGTTTCGGCAAGAAAATTACAAAACAATTTAGCGCATAATTCTTGTTATTCATTCAATTTATTTATTTAATACTTAAAAATTCAAACTTACCTAAATTAATTAATTTCAATAAGACCTAAAATAGTGTAGAAACATTCATAAAATATCAATTTGTTACATTATCACAAAAAAATTAAAACATATTCGTTTTGACTGTGAAAACGACCGGAATAATTAGGTGTGCTCGCTCGCGCAACCCCGTACTCATTGTGTCATAAATCATGTCTGCACTCTTTTCGAAATGACCAACAATCCTTTTCATATACAATAATCATTACAGAATAGATTTATACAATTTTTCATTTTGTATCATTCAAGAGCATACGGGACCCTATTTTATTTCCTTTGGCGCTCACGCTACTTTGTGTAAAAGAGCTTCTTAACAAAACGTAAATTCACGTTGATTTGTAAACATATACTTGAGAATGGTTCGGTTTATCTAAATGTAATAAGAATACATTTTTTATTTATAATGATTTGAACATTATTTTTCGACCTGCCTGAATTCAGAAAATGGTTTAAAAAATGCGTATCTGTATTATAATTAATATATAAATATTTCTTTTAATATACATTTTGTATTTTGAAATTTATGTTATTGCATCTTTAATTATCATGAATCTATTTGAAATCTCATTGTTATGCTTTCCTGTCCTAGATATGAGGTGAGGGCATTCATATAAAGGAAATTATGTATTAAAATGGGGTAAAAAATGAGGTCGATAAGGGGAATGAATAGGGGAGGGTTAGAAAATAGTATTCAATAGCCAGGTTTCAATTTTACTTGAATGTGATATGGAAAAAATGTTGTTTGTTTCTAATAAAAGGGTATTACTATTTTGTACAAATTCTATTATCAAAGAAGGTCTTTATCGTGAGCTGCTGTTTTCTTACAAAGGTAGAAAGACCTGCTCCTGTGCAGTATGCACAATGCGTGTTGTATAATTGTATATCCAGGAGGAAATGTATGCAACAGGTTATAGAATCCTTTTTGTGAAAGAAACCGACTAATATGATCTATGAAATGATTAAAAAGGTCTATTAATTTTATTAGTTTAATGTAGATGAGGCTGACTTTATTTTCTTTATGGCTGTCAAGTTTAATATTCAGTGTATCAGTGTTACTGTCGCATTAGAGGTTCCAAAATTCAATTTATGAAAACACCAAGAAAATCGGATAAGTTGAGCTAGTAAAAAAATAACATATTGGAACACTAGTTAATAGCTATTTAGCAGATCGAAATAATATTCCTTATATTCTTTAAATGGTTGCTTAAATTGTTCTTCATATTGTTTTTCTTGTTAACCATTCGTGATGAAATAAGGCATAGGGAGTGTGAAAAATTAGATATTGTAGTATTACAAAATATATAGCTTATTTTGAAAACAGGTACGTACCCTACCTTTTGATTAGAAACAAACTATTTATTCATGTTCTTATTATGAATTTTCGTCAGGTGTCATTAAGGCCTGTAGCTAGAAAATGCTTTAAGGGTGGGCAAACAATTTTTCAGAGGGGGCCCGTGTGCCAAAAATTCGTTTTTTCATTTAAAAATTATTTTCTGCGGTCGCCGTAGGTCGGACGAAAATTATTCCAGGACGACTACGCCCGTCCCTAGCTACAGGCCTGATGTCATCACATCTGTTGCATTTTCATTGCTCAGTTGACCGAAGGAGCAAACCCTTAGGGACATGACGAAGATGCCTCGCAGCTAGAAGTTCACGCCGCAGTTTCAGTCGATGCATCGAAGCCATCAATTTGTAAAACAAACCTGTACGTTTAAATATGACCGCACATATCGAGGATGCTAGCAGGGTGAACTGCTGCTAGAATTCTCGGTATGTGCCGTCACATTTAAATGTACAGGTTTGTTTCACAAATTGATGGCTTCAATGCTTTGGCGTAGCTTTGCACGTGCAATTCGGGCAGTTGTCGGGGCCTCAGGCTTTTAGGACCCACCTGAGTCCCACAAAGTATTAACCCACTAATGGCCAAAGGTGCGTAAACGCAACCTTTCAACCAATTTTTTTTTTCAAGGTCGAGACCAATATTTTACATTTCTAAGTTTTACAGAATGAATATCAACAGTTCAGAGGGTGCGAATATTTTTGTTTTATTAAAAATATATTTCTTCCATCTTTTAAAACTTTTTTGAATATGCCACAATTTAAGCGGTTATGTACATCGCCATCAAATTATTTTTTTGCATTATAGTCGGGGAGCCCTCCTTAGGTGTACGTGCACCCGCCGCCCGATCCTTGGGGACAATGTTTTTCATGAAGATTAAAGCCTAAGGAACAATTTAAGACATGTCCTAAAATAAAAACTGACTGTACTTTCAAAATGGCGGCCATATGTTAAAAAAACTGTTGCCAATGTTGTTTTTGTCATTTAACACAAAAACTAAAAAAGATGGACAAAAACTTTTTTTCACAGAAAACAACGTGCATAAAATTTTCTACAATTTTGTTCCTATACAATATTTTAAAAGGAGTTACTATTTATCTATGTAAGAAGTGCAAAATGCATGTTAGGCGAGGAAATATAGCAGTCAACCTTCAATTTCTTTTGCAGTAAATCAGATTCAGATGTGTTTTTTTTTTTTTCATTTTCTTCGTTAACTCGTCTAGAAACTTTGTGCCGTATTTTGGTCCTGTACTTTTTTGAAATTGCATTGCTGCATCGAAAAGTGCATCTTTTCAAGTGATGAAGAAAAAATTCATTCATATCTTCCAGAAAAAACTCCCGAATCATACGAATTTCAGTACCGGGGGGTTTTTTGAGTCGCTGGACCTGAATGTGATGTCCAAATAAGCCCCCTGTGCACCTGGAGGTCAGGACGGCACCTGGAGGTTAGGACGGCACCAGGAACGTCATCACCTGGAGGGTTTTCGGGTTGCTCGTCCCGAATCTGACATCGGCAACTTCCTCCGGAGGACCTGGTTCGCTTGACCTGGCTAATAACGTCATCTCCTGGAGTTTTACTGAAATTACTTATCAAATCGATCGAAACTCGTTACCCGGGGTTTTTTCGGCATAAACTTTAACAAAAATATTTAATTTTTCATCATTTTTTAGCATTTCATAACCGCCATTGATTCCGCCATCTTGCAGGTTGGTTTATGACAATTTAGATATCAGATTCGTAATCAGCGACCTCAAAAACCCCCCAAGTAACAAGATTTATGTAAATTGGATAAGAAAAAAAGTTTTTATTTGTAAGTGTTATTAAGATTTAAATTAAAAATGACCATTCTGGCTAAGCTCAATAATTTTGGTTAGCATAATTCAAAAATCGGCTCTCTTACGTTTTTTGGAAATTAAATAACGAGTATTTAAAAAAAAAATTATATCGATCGATTGCGAAATAAGTGCTCTAGATAATTTTGAACGAAAAAAATCACGTTTCGTGCCACTGTGCGGCGTAGCATCTTTGGCATGCTTGTACCCTAAGAGAAACTGCGGTTGGAAGAGAGCTTTATACATACTGGATATGTTGATATGAATATTAATAGACGTTGTCTTAATCTTGGATGATCAATTGATCAAGTTAGTGGCAATATCTGCATTAGATGGTTCAAGGCAGTGAATAAGTTGGGTATGGTACTATGTTAAATGCATCTGCTGTTTAAGACACAAAAGAGGACCAATGATGGACCATTGAGGAACCACCTGAAGTAATTGTTTTAAGATCAGATATTTTTCCTACGATTGATATGCTCAAATACGAAATAAAAAAAATCCATAATAATTTAGCTTTGCACAAAGATGTTAATGATGTCAAATTCCTTAGAGTAATCTAGCGATCTCAGAATGGCCGCGCTTGTTTAGCGCGTTGATATGTTAACACAAAGGTTCAACAAAGCAGTAGTGGTGCTATATGCTTTACGAAATCCCGATTGATGAGTGGATACAAGTTAATAATAGATATGTGGCAATCTGGTCGTGATTTATTATTTCTAGTATTTTGGAAAGAACCTACTGGACAAATAATAGCCCCTTTTTTCACTTTATAGGAAAGTAACCCTGTTCAAGGCAGACCGTCTAATTAAAGTTTTACAGGTTTTCTATATTTTGAAAACATTTTACGTACGTATATGCCTTTAGCTTTGCCCGTGAAAGAAATATTTTCAACCCCTGTACCTCACACCCCGATTAAAATTTTAAGGTTTTATAGGTTGTACATAATCTTTTTATGTCCTTTTCTTTCACCGCCTAAGGGGTTGGGAGGCGATTTTGTGATTTGGAGACTTATTTCTTTATTCGCATTTTAAAACTTATAACCAATAGAGAAGTTGCATGATTTTTTTTATAATGAAAATCGATACAGCATCAAAAAAAAGTTATAAAAATGTAAAAGTTACGATTTTTTGAATGTTAATACAGCGAGAAAATAAATAATTTCATCGGTGAGGAATTTGGATATTTCAAAACGGCAGTTATTTGGCGCCATTAACTGTGACGTTTCCCGTTATGATTTGTCCATTGAAATTAAAAACAAACTGGAAAGTGCACTCGACTAGAGAAAGTGACACAGAGAGAGAAACTTGCGTGCACTATATTCCATCCTTTTTCTCGGTCTGTGTACAGACGGTTAAGCCAATCGGACGTTTTCTTCAACCAATCAAATCGTGTCAGACAAGGACGGAATAGTGAACGGAAGTTTCTTTTTCCGTAGAAACATGCTTCTGTAGTTTCGTATATTTAAAGCAATTTCGATGGGTTTGTCAGTTTACTGTTTATTGTTTACAGTCAGTTTACCAAGTTCTCGTTTGTGGTGTTATTGTGTTATCATATGGTTAATGAGCTAGTGAACAACATTATTATGACTTATGAATTACAAATATTGCATTGTGCCTAAATGTAAAACTAAGAGTATCACTACAAATATGGTAATTTTACATTCAAGATTCTCCAAAATTAGTTCGTAGACGGACGTCAGCGAGAGGTTAGGACATTGCGTCTACTTTGGACAAATTATCCGACTAACTTATGTCGTCATTGACTTCACGCCAATAAGAAACCGTTTGCAGTCACGTGGTTTTGTTTACAAATTACAGCATAATCTAAATATTAATTTTACGGAAAATAAATTTTATTTTGAATTTCTTTTGTTATAATCATTTTCTGCGTAATGGAAATTAAGAACAAATCACATTTTCAAGCATTTTAAAATTTCATGCATCTTCCCTATTTACCAAATTTTAAGTTTCTACATGACGACTACAATTTTTCATCTCTAGAGGGGGTTGGAAATGACTTTAACAATTTTCGAATTTTCCCTGTATTAGAACCATAAAACCTATAATGGGCCTTTCCCAGGTAATTGAACTTGATGTTTATTATGTCATAAATCACTTATTAACACCTAATAAATATTGTATATACACGTCATATCGTATAATATTTTAATTTTAAATGGATATTTAAAAAAAAAAATATTGTCTACTTCACTCCATATTTCAAACAAGTAAATGCGCTCAAATTACGTCATGGGCGGATTCTCCAATCAAAATTAAACAATTTCCGGCTTCATACGAACATTAACCGAACCTGTTGGCATTTCTGAATTTTACATCTCGTCTGGAAACCTGCCGATGAGACTATTTCCATGTTTAGCGTTAGAGGAAATGATTTAATTATTTCACTGAAGAATGTCTACTTTTTATCTCCGCTTTTGGAAATAATTAATTTCCATTGGATGATATTACCACCTACTATAATAAAAATGATAAATAGAAAAAACACACTTTATATGTCGGCTCTCAACGAATAACTGACCCTTGACAACACTGATGGAAATAAAATGGGTATTAAATAATAATTAACAGAGATAGGTTATGTTCTCTTATTTACGTTGTGATCGTACGTAGTTTGACTTTATAACTTTGTTTCTTATTAATTATTTAAAAGTGTGGGTGTGTGTGTGTGTGTGTACTGTGTAGACATTAAAATGGAGCAAGGTTTTGAGAAGGCAGCAAGTTTTTGGGTATTGAAATAAATAACGTAGAACCAGCGTTTACACTTGTATTTTTACAAGATGGTACAATACAATGCCTTGCAACCATTTTTATATGTATTCCAAAAAAGATTCACAATCACAAATAAAAACACGAAACACATAAAACAAAACTACATAAAACGAACTGATTTGATGAGATTATGTTGTTATCGAATGTGTCGTGAATGTGTCACACGTTGGTCACACGTCGCTAGAACTAACAAAGCTTGATGTCATGTCTGTCAATTCAGTAAAGCTAGAAAGAGACAATAGTATATTGTGTATTTAGGTGTGAAAGCAATACATTCCCGGACGACGATGCAAATTGTCGGGAATGTGCTTTCACACCGAAGTACACATACTATTTTTCTGAAATCGTAATCAATATTATTATAACTTAAAGAATTTGTATTAATGCATAACATTTCTTCATTAAAATCTAACTGCTTAATAATACATGCAATTTTAATGTCAGTTGGTTTGTCTGCGTGTATTTATTTACTGTCTAAAATATACATAAAAAACCGTACGGGAATGTTACTTTCCCGGCCTAGGCCGGGAAAGTAACATTCCCGTACGGTTTTGTTGATCGTTGCTTGGCAACGGATCTTTTCCGGTCTGTTTTCTGATGGTTTCTTAGCAACGGACTAAAATATTGGAATTGTGCATTTTTCGATCTGAAATCGCGCCGAAAATGTAGACATTGCCGATCGATTTCAGAAAAACACTTATACGTACAATCTGTTCATATGTAGCCTATATACCAAGGGTGCTAGAGTATACTGATTGGTCCGTCCGCCGAATGCACCATTAGTGGAGAAATAATACCGCCAATTTTAAATTCATATAACATAATAATTTTTTCTGTAGAAAAGAAGCAAATTTCGCAAAAAAGAAAAAATACGGATGAGCTGTTTTAAAGAGAACTTCTCAAATATTCAATAAAAAAGTACGTGGGAAAGGCCCATTGTGCTTCAAGTTCAAGACTTTTGAATTTAAATTTTATGTATAGTATAGAAGACTAACTAATTATAAACAATCATAATGGATATTAAAGAGACTTCTATCTTAACTGCCATCTACCTAATATATCATTATTTTATTCAAAGACGCTTTTGTGGTTTATTTATTCTAACTTTAAATTAGTAATTAAATAATAGTTTCTTCTTAGATTTGCGAGGAAAATGGCAATTATCTCTCTTTCCCATTAGCCGATATTACTTCCTGAATTATAAAATTCTTACGACGTTATTTTTACAGTTTTAAAATTATTAGTAATTTAAAATGTTATTAAGATGCATAAGCAATACTGTACGGTTAGCTCATATATCTTCTGTGAAATAATAGTCAGAGAGACGACCGTACGGAACCTTCGTCATCGAACATCCGATCAATTCGTGATAAAGAACAATGTTAAAAAAGGGCTTTTTTGGCCCATCCGTGATAAAGTGTGGAAGCCATCTTTTTACTAATTTTGGGGTGCTGAAAACGAATCCATCACCCGTTTTGGCGAAAAATCTCTGGAACATATTAGAAAACAACCCTTATTTGGGGGTGACATTGGAATTGATATTAGTCTATATACTAAGTTTCGATAACTAAGTAGAAAAAGAAGTAAAAAATCCAAAATCACCCCTTCAACCCTCCTCGCCATTCCTTCACCATCCCCAGAGAAGATTGTAAGCTACTATAACTACTATATAGTCATTTACATATTTTAAAAAAGCCAGAACACTTCATTGAGTGGTTGCTATCAGAATATAATAATTTGATTACTTCTGATTACACTTATACGCCTCCTAACCCCTAAAAAGGATGAGTCTCACCTTCTCAGGAATATTGATCGGTTTTAATACAAAAAAATCCTAATACTCAGTTGGATGTTTTTTTATCATATTAAAAGTGACTCAGAGTGGTCAAAATGCCCAAAAACGTGGCAAAAACTCTTTTTGCTAGAAATTAATACATAGGGATTTTCGATGTCTCTGACTTCAAATTTGATATTATTTTAAAAGACAACAAAACGGCGGATCCAATATGGCCGACTATTTTATTAAAAAATTAGTTTTTTCAGCCGAAAGTCAGTGCATCGGGGTTGTTGAGGTCGCTAATTTCGAATTTGATATTATTTTTTAAGAAGACAAAATGGCGGATGCAATATGGCCGATTTTTTCATTAAAAAATAAGTTTCTTCAGCTGAAAGTTATTGTATAGGAATTTGATATTATTTAAAAAGGAAACAAACTAGCCAGTGCAGACCACGCCCAAAACCCGACCGCTAAACTAAATAAATTTTATACTTCTTGGAGTGTTGTTAACTTTTCAAGTTATCCTACCTCTATCAGTTAGTGAGTGTTGATAAATTCACAATAATGGACGACATCAAAAAGAAATTATTAGCAATCTGTGATAATGAATACGAATTTTCGGATGAAATCCGGCAAATTCTCGATCGGTGCCAGACCTGCAGACCAGATCCGTACATCTCCATTAACGTATTGGTGAACATGCCAGCTAGCAAGCTAGCGACCTTATTTTTTGAAAGATCTGCTTGAAATTAACATCTTATTTTTTGGCAGCATAGGTATTTTAACAATTTCAAATAATAAATTACTGGCAAAATAAAATCTACTTAAACATATCTGTCAATTGACTTTATTAAGTATTTATGTTAATGACAGAAGCACGCCCGTTTACAATGAAGGTGGCAGGAAATCATTTTCCATCATCATAGTGTAATGTCAATAAAAAATACAAGAAATCACAGCTTTAAACACGTATAGCATTGACATTAAAAAAAAGAGGAAAACCTGCTGCCAAACTTTGGTTCGCCAATGATGTACCAGGAATTTGTTTTGTGGATAAGTTACATTAATATGACAGAAAACAAGACAAACCAAGTTCAAGCGATATAGCAAATAAAAGTATCTCTGGCTCCCGTACTAATACACTTGTAGCGAACCATCAATCTAAAATCAGAACCCCATTTCCCGTGTTATGTTTCATTTAAGATTTGTTACCATGCATTTATAAATATAAACAATAAAATGGAATGGAATAAAACTGTAAGTATTTATAGAAATATATAAAAGAAAATAATGTTTATGGAAAATAGGCTCAGCGGAATATACAAATAATTTTTTTTAAAAACGTAGCTCACATTGAAATGGTAGGTTGAAGAGGAAAGGTTGATATTTGAGTCAAAATATTTAAGACCAAAATACAAAATATATCAACATTTCTTTCATATATCATGACTAAAATCCGCTGGTTTTTCAACTTTCAAGCATGTTTGAAATACCACGTAATGCACCGTTTACGAAAAATCTCTCAAAAATCGTAAATTTGTGTCCACAAACTAAAATATCTACTCCGCCAGAGGAGTTAGTCCACCAATTCACGAGAGATATTAATTTTTACGTTAGTGAACAAAGTAAAAGAGCAAACCCGACGCACAGTGGTAAATTTATGGGTTTTTTTTGGACAAAAATCTAGACGCGGCTCATTTCACAATCGATTGCAGTACTTAATTTTTTTTAAGTAATCGTAAAGAGCTGTAGTTTACTCTACCACTACTACAATTTGGAAAAAGTCGATTCTTATTTTTGCTTTTGACCATTATAGTGAAAGTAAGGAGTAGAAAGAGTATGCAAAATCGTGCTAAAGTTATGAAACCTATTCTCCCTCGTTCTGGAAGGTGCTGAACACGAATAACAGGGTGAAAAAAGTTTTTAGTCTTGAGCATCCCCTTTAACGGACAAAAACCATCACTTTTTGCTTATTTCTCCTATGACAGCTTGGCATCCACTATTTTTGCAGGGATTTTTTGTTTCTTCATGGAAATATAACAGATGGTGACAGGTGATGTCAGGTAGTAGACCGCAACTGCCCCTGGGGGTGGAATTTACCCAGCCACGGGGTGTAAAATTGTTTCTTTCTTTTTTATTATTAAAGTTTACTCCCGTTTTCGAGGATGCTGATCAAGGACAATGGTAAGAGTGAATTGTGACAACCTTCGGGGGTTGGGCCCACCCCCACCCCTAGGGGGTGGAAACTTGATTTTTTTAAGTTTCTAATTTGTATATTGAGTGAAAGTGATTTCAAAGTTACCATTTGTCCATTTTACATCCTCATCAAAAATGAACCTATCCTCGCAAGGATTTGAAATTCATGTTCCTTAAAACGGGATATATAAGGAAGATAATACTATTGTTAAAAATTTCTTTTTTTAATAAATTATATATACAGGACATGATTTTGAGTACAATATAATATTTTTTATAAGACGTTAATATAACCTAGGGCGTCTACAAAGAGAATTACATGATTCATATTCCTCGAAATGAACATCAAAATCAATGCTTTTGCCTCCTTCTTCGTCGCACGCATCTTCCGTTTACGATTCATGATCGGAAATATACTACTTATACTTCTAGTATAAAAATTAGGAAGTTTACAGCATTATCATAACTGTTATCATTGGATTCGTTTGTTTCTGTGTTTGGTTCATCAACTTCATCCTCTGGCGCACAATTCTTACAAAATTTACCTTGACAAGTCTTACACAGGCCTGTAGCTAGAAAATGCTTTAAGGGAGGGCAAACAATTTTTCAGAGGGGGCCCGTGGACCAAAAAAAATTTGAATTATTTTTTCCATTTTCAGATACCCCCGTCAAAAATAGATATCTAAATCTCTAAATAGAAATACTTTTTTTTATACAAATTTAGTTTCTAGTACTTACAATTGTAATCGTCTCTCTTTAATCATGTTGAATTTTTTCAATACAGTGTCTATATCTATGCTTTCTGTGCGTATTCTTTCAAATGCCAAGGAACCTAAAGCCATTCTTTGGTGGGTAATGGAGACCCTTTAGGAATGATTAATGTCCGTCAAAGTAGAGAAAGTTGATTCACAGGTGGCAGTGCTGCATGTATCACACGTATCTATAGCAGCCAAAAGCTCATAGGTAGCCTTAAAGGCTTCTCTGTATTTGTATAAAATCTTCATCTTGCTCTTCTTGTTTTTCCATTAAAATGCAATTTTCAGATAAATAACCGAATGCAAATAAAATTACAAATCTAGGTAACCAAAACTAAACACAATAATTTGATGGGATAGACGCTGCAATACTGCCACTGGATTTTATAATAAGTAAATCCTTCCCAGAAAATTTTCGGAAATCATAGTATAGTTGTCTTCAGGTCTACGAAGTACTCAAAAAATGTCGGCGCCTTTGACTATCAAACACGCCGCAGCGCGCCGCCAAAGACGCCGATATTTTTTACACGCCTAACAAGTGTGCATCGGCAATTAGAAAATTTCCCGCTACCACATTTTATCTTAGCGAATAACGAACAAACTGGTAGTTAAATAAGTATTCGTAGTCATAGTCATTATTTTCTAGAGTCGTCGTAGGACGGGCAAAAATTATTCCAGCGCCCGTCCTGGCCCACCCCTAGCTACAGGCCTGGTATTACAATAAACGCTACGGATACTTCGAAGACACAAGATTTACCCAGAAAACAGTAAAGGCGGCAAAAAAAATAATGTGATAATACGAGTCCCTAATATCAGCCAAGTCGCTACCTATTATTATTATGAAAGGAATGGTTTCCGACAGTTTAAGGGTGAAGGAAGGGTCAAACCAGCGTTCTTGATCAGCACCCTCGAAAACGGGGGTAAACGTCTTTAACAAGAAAAAAAAGAAATAATTTTACTTCCCGCGACAGGGCAGATTCCACCCCCAAAGCGGTTGCGGTCTACTCCTGACATCACCTTTCACCATCTATTATATCTCCATGAAGAAACAAAGAATCCCTGCAAAAATAGTCGATGCCAACCCAGGTAGCAAAGGCACGTGAAAATGGTCAGGGGTGACGAGAAATTACGAGTTAGATGACGTAAATGAAACGTGAAAATGACTTCCTAATGTCTCAGACGAATGACGTCTTTTTCAGGTTATATTTGAATATCCCCCCCACAGGTTTTTAGTAATAGGCACATATAAAACTACATACTAATTAGTAATCTACTTGATAAAAATAAAATAATTAATGGATAAATAAGTTTTGTCCTAATGAATTTGTTTGTTAGCCATCCGTAATTTTATTTACATTAACATATCTAATATTGTTTACCATCACTCCAACTTTTTCTCACAAGGGTTGCCTGCAAATTATAATGTTTATTAAGTTATTAAATTCATTTTTACTTTACCTTTACCAATTGCGGTCCGTAGGATTCGAACCTACATGTCTCCCGTTATCCATATTACAGTACTGACGCTTCAACCAACTGAGCTAGCTTGGCGACCGCTATTTCGGATGCTAAAAGCAGTATTTATGGTGGTGAATGAAGTCTTTATTATGTAAAATTGAATTTCTTGCCTTATTTAAAATATATGAAAATCTTTCAGGTTCTCGCTTCGAGTTACTAGTATTTTTATTTATTTATAATTATTAAAAAGAACTTATTTAATTTAATTAAACTGTCACCAGTGTCACCTGAGAAGTACGAGTAGTTGTTGAACAATGTAATTATTGCATTAATTAGTATTAGTGGCGGTTCGTTAAAAAAAATATATTTTCCCCAGATCTCGAAATTGAAGAGCAGAGAGGGAGAAATCCGAAAAAAAATTTTCCTTATCTCAAATTTGATGAGCGGTGGAGGGGAAGTCAGGAGTCAACTATTTTAAGAATTAAAGGTTGAGGTACTTATACAAACCTGGGAAGCGTGTTGGAGAAAAAACGGTAAAGGTGTAATATCATCATCTACAACATAAATAGAATATTTAATGGTCTAAAACAGACCTAAAATTGAAAAAACCAATAAGCAATTATTACCTTAAAAAAAAACAACTAAAATTTTTTTCGCAATAAAAAAAACGGAATGAGCAGGGGCCGAACCGCCGACCTCATGACTTGGAAGACGACGCCTTAAGCACTCGGCCACCAATCTTTCTGAGGCTACTTACCTAAAGACTTTATAGTTGGAACACGCAACGGATAGATTTTGCTTTTTAATACATTTTAATCTAATTTTATTATTAAAAGAATAGATAGAAATATAATTTAAACAAATAAACTGCCGAATCTTTGCAAACTCTTTCGAAAATAAATTATTTTGGATAATGTTAAAAAAAACCGCTGCCCAAGGAATCACTACTTCCACATCCAGATTCTCTATCCAAATCACTCACAACGAAAAAACTTTGTATGTGAAAATAATTGTTTATGGAACTTTAACAATATAATATTTGAAATCCTCTACCCCAAAAACCCATAAAACGATACCCCACATCGGTAGTGAGGTGGGGGGGTAATGGTAGGGGGTGATAGTGGGGGGTGGATGAAGTAAAAAAATATTTTGAGGTTTCTGTTTCCTGTACATACACTAAATCACAATTTTTTTCATCCCCTTTAATAAGAAGGTGGGGGTGGTAATGAGGGTGGCTAATGCCAAAAATTTGTTTGAGACTTTAGCTTCTCTTGTATATAGTAAATACCAATTTTATGGAATCTTACCTGACTTGATTGACCTATTTACCCCAAATTTACCCCAATTTACCCCCCGACCCTTCGACGGAACAAGATGAAAATATAATCTAGTTCTAGATCTCGTTAAAGTACATATGTGTACCAAATTTCAAGTCAATATCTTAAACGGTTCCAGAGTAAACGTGCGCACAAAAAAAGTTACAGACAGACCGACAGACAGAATTTTTTTTCGCTCAAACTTAAAATCTCGACGTTTCATGACATTTTAAGCGTATTTAGACAATAAAAATTTTTAAAAATTTTTTTGTCGTTACTATACTTCCACTGGACGTGGAAGTAACATTATATCCTCGAATAAAAACGCCAATACTTATCCCTCACGACACGGTTTATTTTTTTTTAAACTTTATACTCTGCTTACGATAACAAAATGCCATTAGCGAGTTTTAAAGTTTGTAATCCGATAAAATATAAATAAATTTAACACCGAAAAAAGACGACAATATGACGTGATGTGTAGCACATTTTAATGTCATTTATAAGACGTCATTCTGTCGTTGATTTTTAGTGCCCTGACGTCTTTTTGACCAGAATCACCAGATTTTGACGTCATTATAACGTACCCTTGCTACCTGGAAAGCTGCCATATGAGAAATAAGCAAAAAGGTTTTTGGCCGTTAAAGGGGGTGGTTATGACTAAAAACTTTTTTCACCCTGTTATTCGTGTTCAGCACTTTCGAAAACGAAATGTTTCATAACTTTAGCACGATTTTGCATACTCTTCCGACTCCTTACTTCCACTATAATGGTCAAAAGCAAAAATAAGAATCGACTTTTTCCAAATTGTAGCAGTGGTAGAGTAAACTACAGCTCTTGACGATTACTTAAAAAAAAATTACTGCAATCGATTGTGAAATGAGCCGCGTCTAGATTTTTGTCCAAAAAAGTCATAAATTTCCCGCTGTGCGACGGACCAATGGATTTGATCTTTTGGATCTAATCCTTTAGAAAGTTCTCTCGGATATGCCCGGCTAATGTCTCGCCAATGTGAATGATTTTTTTTAAACATAAACAGCTGATGTTGATTTGACCCGAACACTAAAATATACCTGTGGAGGATTGCACATGGTTAAATTATATTGTTTAATAAAATTATTGTAACATTATATAATTCATTTCAGAAATAATAAACGATCCTACTCGGCTAAACTTTCTCATTTCTCATAGAGCTAGGCTAAATCGCTCAAACTTAAAATCTCGACGTTTCATAACATTTTTATATTTAAAGAAGGATTTTTTTTTTGAGATTACTAGACTTTCACGATGTGGAATTAATAAATGACGATATTTTACTTCCACATTCACGTAGTGGAGTAGAAGTATAGTAAGAATTTAAAAAAATGAGTTTTATTTTTGTTCAGATAGGCTCAGAATGTACTGAAACGTCGAGATTTTAAGTTTGAGTAGTAAAAAAAAATTGTAATGAAGCATTCTTTAAATTCCTGCTCCATTACTAAGATTCCGGATTTACACACGACACCAATGTGCACACGGCCCGCAAACCTGCCCATCTCCCGTCTAGAGGCATGGATTTGCACACGACACTAAACTATACGCAGTTCTACGTCACCAGTAAGCGAGGATTCTCGGATATAAAAGCCCGGCCGCAAATCAACATAATTCGGAGTGGATAATTCTGCCAATCTGTCTACAGCGTGCTGAGCTGGACATATTGCAGTTTTGTGCATCTCCCGACGCAAACACGACGGAACGAATACAATCTGACCCTGGGAATCCTACAGCGTGTTGAACTGGGACCCCTCGAGTCGTTAGTCATTCCCCGGCGCCGTTTCGCCGCCAAAGCCAGAGACGTCGCATCGCAACCGTTACACTCTCTCTCTCTCTCTCAGATAATAGAAATTGTTGTCCTAAGAACCGTAAAAGATACGGACATATAACCTGTACCTATATGTTATGTAACACTGCCTGTTTGAAGAAGTAAATAAATTGTTTATATCTTTATTGGGCTATCTTATTAACTAATCTGGACCCTGATTAATCTCCGAACCAGCTACCCGACAAGAAACCGTTACATAATTTGGCGCCCGAGTACATTTTGAGACTTTAGTTTATTCCAGATAGCCCAAAAAGAGACGTTCACGAATGAGAGAGAGATACAAAGATATTTCAAGTCAAGAGAGAAAACGAAAATGAAAAGGATTTTGTGGTGGCAATCCAGACTACTACAATTTTAACCCCAGAAGAGACACGATTCCGAATAGTACCGAAAGTACGTTAAACGAACCAAATTCCAGACACAAATCCAGATTACTGCATTAGAGATGATAGATGTACCGTCACATATGGAGCAGTAATATATTTAAATTTATGTCCAGAGTCCCGAAAATACGTTAAACGAACCGATGTCCAGATTACTGCATTATAGACGATAGCTGTACTGTCATATATGGAGCAGTAAAATAATTTAAATTTATGTCCAGAGTCCCGAAAATACGTTAATCGAACCGATGTCCAGAAAAAACTCCAGATTACTGCATTATAGACGGAATCCTGTACCGCCATATATGGAGCAGTAATAATTTTATAGATCCCGAATTTTCCAACCCATGGAAACCCTGTATCCCGCAACCGTAACGAAAACAAGTCCAGTAAAACCAGAGTCATCCAAAATAAGTGATGAAGTAAGTCGGAAGTCCAAGTGCCAGACCTGCTGTCACCTCTGCCTCCGACACCCGAAGCCAAAAGGCCGCCCCCAGTCCGAGACGCAACAGCCAACCCTGATGCCGTCCCCAGTCCGAGACGTACCGTCCCCGATGCCATCCGAAGTCCGAGATGTACCGCCCCCGATGCCGTCCCCAGTCCGAGAAGTACCCTCCCCGATGCCGTCCCCAGTTCGAGAAGTATCATCCCAGATGCCGTCCCTGATGCCAACCCCGATGCCGCCCCCCAGTCCGAGACGTACCGTCCCAGATGCCGCCCCCAGTCCGAGACGCACCATCCCCGATGCCGTCCCCAGTCCGAGGCGTATCGTCCCCGATGCCGTCCCTAGTCCGAGACGTACCGTCCCCGATGCCGTCCCCAGTTCGGAGACAGCCCCAGCCCCCCAAAACCACCGACCTCAGGTAGGCCAATTGCCTGCCTCCAGGTGTTTTTCCAGGACAACGACGCAGCCCTCCCGGTCCCAGCTCCGCAACGGAAGCGACAGTTCAGGTGCCACAACCAAGATGGCCCCGCTTCTAGGATCCCTGGCACCGTCCCCCCTGTCCGCCATCGCCCCTGCAGTAAACGTCCGGAAGAACCACATTTGTATTTGTATACCTGTTTCTTGCAATTTTTTGTGCTCATTTATTTTAACTATTTTACTTGTACCATGGCTCTAAGATGTTTTACATACTGTTTATGTTATTTAAAAATTTGTTTTTCTCTACATCTGCACATATATACCAGGCGTATACGAAAGAATTGGCCATTCTTTCTTTATTTTGTTTGAAGATGTTTAGTAACTTGTTTTATTTTGATGTTAAGTTAGTAAAAATTTTCTCTTTGATAGAATTTTGAAAATTTTTTTTTGTAAAGAAAGAGGGGAGTGTAATGAAGCATTCTTTAAATTCCTGCTCCATTACTAAGATTCCGGATTTACACACGACACCAATGTGCACACGGCCCGCAAACCTGCCCATCTCCCGTGTAGAGGCATGGATTTGCACACGACACTAAACTATACGCAGTTCTACGTCACCAGTAAGCGAGGATTCTCGGATATAAAAGCCCGGCCGCAAATCAACATAATTCGGAGTGGATAATTCTGCCAATCTGTCTACAGCGTGCTGAGCTGGACATATTGCAGTTTTGTGCATCTCCCGACGCAAACACGACGGAACGAATGCAATCTGACCCTGGGAATCCTACAGCGTGTTGAACTGGGACCCCTCGAGTCGTTAGTCATTCCCCGGCGCCGTTTCGCCGCCAAAGCCAGAGACGTCGCATCGCAACCGTTACACTCTCTCTCTCTCTCTCTCTCTCTCAGATAATAGAAATTGTTGTCCTAAGAACCGTAAAAGATACGGACATATAACCTATATGTTATGTAACACTGCCTGTTTGAAGAAGTAAATAAATTGTTTATATCTTTATTGGGCTATCTTATTAACTAATCTGGACCCTGATTAATCTCCGAACCAGCTACCCGACAAGAAACCGTTACAAAATTCAGTCCGAATCTCACGATTACTCTGGAACGGTTTATGATACGGATTTAAAATTTGGTACACATGTATTATAACGACATCTTGATCTAAATTATATTTCGTATTATTGCTATGAACAGTTGGGGAGTAAAGGGGGGTAAATACGTAAAACAAGCAAATAAGAGTCCACAAAATTAGGGTTTAGTGTATGTAAGAGAGAAGCTAAGGTCTCAAAATGTTTTTGGCATCAGTCACCCCCACTACCACCTTCATCTCATTATTAAGGGGTTAAAAAATAAAATTGTGATTTAGTGTGTGTACAAAAACCAAAGGCATCAAATTTTTTTTTTTTGGCATCAGCCACCTTCTCTTCCACCCCCACTATCGATGTGGCATACTGTTTTATGGGTTTTCGTTTAAGTTAGTACACGCAAATTAGATTAAAAAACACTGAATAGGAGAAATAATTTATAAAGTAATAATATTTGGGATGCGTACTCTAGATAGGGTTAGAAATAGATATCCGAAAAGTCCCCCCCCAATTTAGGGGTGGAACGTCCTTTTTTTTGCAAAAAAACCACCCCCAACGGGAATTTAACGCTGGTTTTTCACTTTTATCTTGTAAACCGTTCATCGGAAGAGGAAAAAGTATACGAAATAAAAAATTTGTCGTTAAATTCTGCATAAAAAATGTCCTATTAACCTTGTAGCTTATTCTCACCTATTTCGCGCTAACAGCGTCCGAACAGAGAGGTAGTTTGGGACGCAGAAGTAAAAATCGATCCTATTCCAAGTTTCATAGCGAATGTCTTAAAACCGGTTACTTTAACGAGAAAAATGCTCAGGAATGAATTTATAGAGCGGAATTTTCTCTATAAGATGCATCTGATATTTTCAATGCTGTACGAGAGAGGCCAATGGACTTTTCCAATTGCCAGTTCATTGTTGATGGCGGCAATTTGATTCATCGTGTAGTACGGGTACCTTTGACGTTTATATAGCCTACGTTCGCTTTATTTGTAATCATTACGGCCAAAAAGTGACTGTAGTGTTTGACGGATATGCTGACAATGCCTACAGTGAAGAGCATCGAAAGACAGTAGCGACGTTTGAAACGCATTTCACCGGAAATTATTTTCAATGAGAAACGCAAAATAAAATGATAAATAATCTCACAAACAAGGAATGGTTTATTTCGCAATTGGTGGAGAGATTTAAAAACGAGGGAATCAAAACAATTACTGTTGTAGACGACGCTGACGTACTCATAGTTCAAACCGCCTTAAATGAATCTCATGAAAACGATACAGTGGTCACCGTCGGACAAAATATTGATCTTGCGTTGACTATCGCTCTCGCACCTGAAGACAAAGGTATCCGTTTCTTAAGAGTGGCTCAGGGAAAAATAAAAAATAAAGCTTACAGTTCTCGAAGAGGTTGTCCTTATATTAATCAACCATAGCTCAACGAAAGAAGAAATTACAAGTGCTGGAGAGCAATTCTAGCTAGTAGTATACAAAAGAGACATCTTTGAATCATCAAACATTCATTATCTTCAATAAGTTAGTCGGTCAATCTAGTACTGCCGGGATTCTACCAAGACTGCCACCAACATCTGAGGTATTACGTCAACATTCTTACAGAGTATTTCTCCAAATTCATACTTGGCGAGGAGAAAACTTGGAACCAACGGAATGGGGTTGAAAGAAAGTAGGCAACATTTTAGCACCCATTTTACCACCGAGTTACCAGTACCAATTTCCACCATAAAGCTAATATCCCGCAGCTGCAAAAAGGTTTGCGGAAAACGATGCAGCTGTGTTACGGTTGGATTGCGCTGCTCAACAATGTGCTCTAATTGCCATGGGCAAGGATGTTTAAATTCCGAATTCGAAGAAGAGTTCGTCGATGAGGAACCTTTAATGAGTAAAATTGGAAAGAATTTTAGTGGAACAGGCTTACAGGGGAAACCACCTTTAAAAAAAAACGCACCGAGAGCTCTACCTCGTGGGTAGTATGGAAACGAGCTCAAATTGAAAAACACACCTTTGTGGAAAAAAAGAGGAATATACATAAAAATCACTTGCGTCAAAATACGCTATATATGCATCATATAGAGAAAATTCCGCTCTGTAAATTCATTCCTGAGCATTTTTCTCGTTAAAGTAACCGGTTCTTTCAAGATATTCGCTGTGAAACTTGGAATAGGATCGATTTTTACCTCTTGGAATAGGATCGATTTTTACCTCGGACGCTGTTAGCGCGAAATAGGTGAGGATAAGCTATAGGGTTAATATGACATTTTTTATGCAGAATTTAACGACAAATTTTTTATTTCCTATACTTTTCTCTCTTCCGACGAACGGTTTACAAAGTAAAAGTGAAAAACCAGCGTTAAGTCACCTCGTTGGGGGTGTTTCTTTGCAAAGAAAATGACGTTCCACCCCCAAATTGGGGGAGAACTTTTCGGGTATCTATTTTTAACCCTATCTAGAGTACGCATCCCAAATATTATTACTTTATAAACTATTTCTTCTAAAATATCTAATTTACGTGGACTAAGTACCTAGGTGATTTCAAATATTATATCATTAAAATTCTATGAACAATGCTAAACTCCGCCAGGACTTAAATATCAATAAAGGCGATTTATTATTATTATTATTATTAATTATTCTCACAGAGTGGAGTGCAAATATGGTATCAACATTTTTTCTTAGACTTGGATAGGAAATCTGAATGATGTGGAAGTAGCGATTCCTTAGGCAGCAGTTTTTATGTAAAAAATGTGAAGATGCTCATTTTACTTCCACATCCAGTGGAAGTATAGTAACGACAAAAAAATTTTTAAAAATTTTTATTGTTCAAATAGGCTTAGAATGTCATGAAACGTCGAGATTTTAAGTTTGAGCGAAAAAAAAAAAATCTGTCTGTCTGTCTGTCGGTCTGTCTGTAACTTTTTTTGTGCGCACGTTTACTCTGGAACCGTTTGAGATATTGACTTGAAATTTGGTACACATATGTACTTTAACGAGATCTAGAACTAGATTATATTTTGATCTTGTTCCGTCGAATGGTTTGGGGGTAAATTGGGGTAAATTTGGGGAAAATAGGTAAATCAAGCAGCTAAGAGTCCATAAAATTGGTATTTAGTATATACAAGAGAAGCTAAGGCATTAGCCAACCCCCATTACCACCCCCACCTCATTATTAAAGGGGATGAAAAAAAATGTGATTTAGTGTGTGTACAAGAACCAGACACCTCAAAACGTTTTTTTACTTCATCCACCACTAACTACCACCCCCTATCACCACCCCCACACCGCTACCGATGTGGAGTATCGTTTTATGGGTTTTTGGGGTAGAGGATTTCAAATATTATATTATTAAAGTTCCATAAACAATTATTTCCACATACAAAATTTTTTCGTTGTGAGTGACTTGGATAAAAAATGTGGATGTGGAAGTAGTGATTCCCTGGCAGCGTTTTTTTAGTTGTAAGCTGATAGATCCCATTACTTCAGCAGCCTCTAACTTGAAATCTATCAGATCTGTCAAAAATATGAAACAGCCTTTTCATAGAAAATTTTATAGACAAAGTTTTCTTTCTCTACTTTTTTTGGTATGGTTCTGCTAAAAAAAATGAAAAATCGCAAAAATGCACCTTTTTTTGAGAGAGTAGGAGGTGAAGCTCATCCTTTAGGGGTGAGAACTTTTTAGTTGTCAAGTTTTACATACACTCTGAACACGCCATTAAAATTTCAAAACATTATTAATTTTTTTCTTATAAAATGCCTAATTTCCATACACTATAAATAAAGAGCAGAATACTGTACTTGACGTAACTTTTCATTGAATGAAATTGCGGCGAATTCTAAATTTCAATTAACAAGCACTGCAGCCGGAAGACATAAGCGTTAAACAAATGGAATTCATAAGTCGTTCTTCATATTTATGATAGATGTAAAGTGCCTTTGTCTTACAGATGTGACGACTACCATCTGTCTTATATTATACTAGACGAGGACTAAAGTGGCCTTTGATTACATATCGCATATCTTTGACCTCTCTTTAAGATATCATGTTTCATCCCTAGCATATAACATTTAGGGAAACGTTTTAAATGATTAAGTTCTTAAGCGTGCTAACACATATGTCTGGTAGGAAATTTTAATATTTTAATAGTTTTAAAATTCAACACACTGACAAAATTTTTTCTAACATAAACATAACTACAAAATGATATAAATGAGACAGATGTTTTATATTATTTATAAATATTTGATATGTTTGTTCCTCCATGTACCCCTACAAGATTACACACCCTTGAGAGAGTGGAATACATCCGTATATCATGTACATAGTGATAGAGATATGACATAAATATTTTATAATAATATTTGTAAATGAAAGGTTGGGATGCAGAATTAGTACAGGGAAAAAAATTTGTGAAGACTTTAAACTTTGGTTACAAATAGTTCAAATAAAAGTTGTTTCTGACAAAATTATCTTTAATTTTGTGTTTTTAAATTAATTTTATAGCAATAATTAACCGAAATACGGCCATTTTTCGATGGCGGGATGGAGAATGGAACTTTTTTCTAAAACAACTTTTTTAAATGGACAAAATAAATTGAGCATCTAAGTGATGCTATATATTAACTAACGAAAAACAGCATTTTTGAAAGAAAAATTAATTACTGAGCAATGACAATAACAAAATGCCGACATTTTGTTAACAAAAATGTGAAAACGCACATTAAATCGGCCACAACTTCTTTATTTTTTGTGATGTGGAAGCAAAGAAAAAATCATTTTAAAGATTGATTAATCATGATTAGAGAATATTATTTAGGTATTATGCAAATCACAACTTACACACTTTTTTATTTAATATGAAAATACCTACTTTCTGTATATTAGCGTGCCCAGATTAGGGCAACAATATACAGAAAGTAGGTATTTTCATATTAAATAAAAAAATGTGATAAAAGCAAATAAATAAAAAATAATTAATTGTAAAAAATTGATTAATCATCTTTAATTTTGTTTCTTAGAACTTTTGATGGAAGTGTCTCAATTTTTAAAAATATTTCATCCTAAAAACGGTTGGATGCCATCTATAAAATTAAATATCTCCGAAACAATCAACCCTCCACGAATATATAAACAAAATAAATTTATTCTCAGTTTATAAGCTTCATTTTTGATGTCCACCGTATTTTCTCTTAAACTAATATTTATTGAGATATTTGCAGAGAAACAAGAATATTACGTTTTTTCTAAAATCCATTTACAGTTTAAAATGCAATTTTTTTTCTAAAGCAAGCGCTGTAAGTTGATGAAAAAATTTGAGCGACTAGGTTACACTATATTAACGAAAAACAGTATATAGGAATATATTTTTTTAATTACTGACTACTTACATTAACAAAATTGCGACGTTTTTATTTAAAAAAATGTGAAAAAGTACATTGTTTAAACTAAATACTTCGTCTTATAAACGTTCGGACGCCACCTTTAGACTTCCAGATTTCCGAAATCATTAACTCTACAGTAATTAGAAAAAAATGAAATTAATCCTTAATTTAGTAGCTTTCTTATTTGTCTGTAGCATGTTTTTGCTCAATGTAATACCTTTCGAGTTATTTGACGAAAACGTATTTGAAATACCACTTTTTCAAGGTAAAATCCCAAATTTTAATTATTGATATAAAATTAAATTTACAAACACCAAATTACAGATAATTTTGTCAGAAACAACTTCTATTTGTACTATTTTTTTTTTTAACTATTTAACGTCGGCCTATTTCCGTTACCAAGGCCTATCACCGACTCCAGGAGACGAGCTACCCCCAACCTGGAAATTTTGCCGAACCTCTTCCCTTAAGAAGACTAGGGATCTTTTACTTGCCTAACATTTCATAGACATGGGACCGCCTGCTTTACATCCCCTCCGAAGGATGGTATATCCACTACGTAATCCTCGTCTGAAATTACGTAACTTCCACGTATACACTGATATACAAGCCTCTAGAAGGTGGGACGAGAACGCTGTATTTCCCAAGATGGGTCACCCATCCAAGTACTAACCGCGCTCGACGTTGCTTCAACGGAATATCGACTGATATTCACATTGAAGTCGCTTCTACGCTCGCCCCAACAATTTTTTTTTTTTTGTAAATGCCATATTTCCCGAGAAAATAGAGAAAAACCGTTTTTTTAATTAAAAATACCCCTTATACCCCCCTATAGGTTCCCGCGGATCCGTAAAACTCCTAAACTTTTTTGTTTCGTGAACTTTGGCTTATTTTGAACCTATTACCAAAGTTTAAGGTTTGCACAAATATTTTTCGAGCTATAGTAAAGTTCTTCTGTACTAAATATGATAGATAACAGTTTAATATAACATTTGACTAATAGGCCGTTAGAATTAATAAAAAAAAAAGGTGATTTTCAAAAAGTTTTATCTCCAAAAGATTTTATTGTATAGAATGCATCTTTTAGGTATAAAAACTTGAAAAATCATAGTCCGTATGCACAGAATGACGGGGAAAGTACCTAAAAATGCATAATTATGCAAAAAAGTGCATTTTTTACTGTTTCTGTGCATTTTTCAAGGGTTTTTCAATGGTATTCATTTAAGATTAATAAAAATTTGAGAAAAATGGTTTGTTTTAGTATTATACAAGCTCTTAAGTAACATATTGGGTCATTTAAGACCCTTTATGGGCCGATTGTAGCCATTACGCATCCTAAAGTGCATAATTTGCATCCGCTTAAAAAAAATTTCAATAATTGGTCTAAAATTAATAAAATATCATCCAAATTTTATACTCGGGGGTTTTCGAGGTCACTTATTACGAATTTGAAGAGAAAATCGGAAAATTCAAAATGGCTGACTGATAATGGCGCGAAATTCAATTTTAAAGGTACATTTTTTTCCTTTTTTTCACATAAAATATACACAAAGCAAATAAAAAATGAATTTATGTCTTTTTTTTAACTAAATTTTCAATTTTTATTTTTTTTTGCATTTTCCCGTCCCCCCTTCTATATCTTATTTTTTTAACGCATTGGCATTGAATGTGAAAATTGATAAAAAGAAAAGTGCACATTTTTTTTTTTTTATTATTTTTTAATATATAACTTATATTATTTTGAAATTCGCGCTATATTTTTAAGTTACCATAAAAAAGTAGAGGCGCAACTTTTGAGCAAGTTATATATATACACGCAGTCACCTTCTTTTCTACCGTTATTTTCGTGGTAGTATATACGCCGGTTATTTTTTGTTGTTAAAGAAAACGTGCTGATTTATAAATTTTAAAACTGAATTTTTATTTTAAAAAAAATTTTAAAACATGTTCTGCAAATAATTAAATATAGAGTTTTTTATCTCAGAAAAGAAAATATTTTAATATTGTAATTTTTTTTTGTAGACTGAAAGTAAACATGGCTGATAACATCTGCATTCTCTGTGGTCTAGAACTTGGTGAGGACCACATTAAAGTTGGAGAAGTCGCAAAGAAAACCAAGACGGCAAACATAATATAATCCAAAAAACTATCTTCAGGTTCACAATAGCTGTTCTACATCGTATAAAAAAAATTTTATGCACTTTTCTTTTTATCAATTTTCATATTCAATGCCAACGCGTTAAAAAATAAGATATAGGAGGGGGGGAGGGGAAAATGCAAAAAAAATAAAAATTGAAAGTTTAGTTAAAAAAAGACGTAAATTCATTTTTTTATTTGCTTTGTATACATTTTATGTGAAAAAAAATGAAAAAAATGTACTTTTAAAATTGAATTTCGCGCCATTATGAGTCAGCCATTTTGAATTTTCCGATTTTCTCTTCAAATTCGTAATTAATGACCTTGAAAACCCCCGAGTATAAAATTTGGACGATATTTTATTAATTTTAGAGCAATTATTAATTTTTTTTTAAACGGATGCAAATTATGCACTTTAGGATGCGTTTAATGGCTACAATCGGCCCATAAAGGGACTTAAATGACCTAATTACTTAAGGCTTGTATAATACTAAAACAAACCATTTTTCTCAAATTTTTATGAATCTTAAATGAATATCTTTGAAAAACCCTTGAAAAATGCACAAAAACAGCAAAAAAATCACTTTTTTGCATAATTATGCATTTTTAGGTACTTTCCCCGTCATTCTGTGCGTACGGACTATGATTTTTCAAGTTTTCATACCTAAAAGATGCATTCTATGCAATAAAATCTTTTGGAGATAAAACTTCTTGAAAATCACCTATTTTCTTTTTAATTCCAACGGCCTATAACTTAAGAACGGGGTTTATGAATTTAAGAAAATATTTGGATTGAATCTTCATATGGAAGTTACGTAATCTAGTCTGTGTTTAGGTACTGTTCTTCATATTTGAATGGTTAAGGTTGAAAGATTATTCCATTTTTCAAAAACCTTATAGTTTTAATAATCTGTTATTACCAGCGACAAATTATTTATTAATTTAAAGTATAGGTAACAAACTTTTTTACCATATAATGTTAAAATTTATTACTTAGTTAGATTGTTTTTGTTGATTTTTTTAACAAAGGATTACGAAGAAGTTTAAGCATGTGCTTATCACTTAAAAAAAAAAGGAATCAGTAAAGGCTAAGGAATTTAGAAAAATAGTGTAAAATATTTTTAAAATAGCACTAATTTCCAAACCAAGTGAATCGAATACTATCTCCTTTAAATAAAAAAGTTGCCTCCATCCTTTACCTTTATTTCTTCTCGATATACTTGGTATCTATTTCGAAAGATAAAAAAGCTTCCCGCTTGCTAGATTTACCCCAGCAAATATCCATTTTATTCACAGCTTTAGAAAGAAATACGTAGTTTTTACAATTATTAAAATTTGACCTTCATATTACCACATTTCGTTAAACAATATATAGTGGTAATACGACTTATTACCAAGTACTACATACTTCATATAAAATTTTTGTAAGTACTAAATTAATACTGTATATCTTTTTTTCTTTTTTAATAAAATCTCTTGCGTTTTATTTTCATTATTAGATTATTTTTTATTCGTTAAGGGTTGATCCTATCAACTTGATTTTGGTTTCAATCGACTCAGCATGCAAAATAACATAGAAAAAGACTCCCCACATCTTTACTTTAAAAAAGTACATTTTCAAAAATTTCTCCGCCCTCCCTCCCCAAAACCCTCATTTTCACCCTCCAATTTTTGGAGACTCTGAATTCTTAAACTACATGTCGAATAGGAGTTATAAACCAAATTTTTATGAACGGACCAATTTTTATGTAGTTCAAACCCTATTTTTACTGCATTAATAGAAAATATATTGATTTTATGTTTTTACTTAGTGGGAGAAGCAAAAAAACGGCGACCTAGTGGAAAAGATATTTCTACAACATACAAGATTTAACATTTTTGTTTAGTGTTCGAAAATTCCAATTTTATAGTTTATATTTTTATTATATATAAGGCAAAAAATATAGCAGGTTGCGAATGCCAAATGTTGCTAGACCATCAATCATTCGTGTCAGGTATTAAAATTCCACATTTATTAAATTTATGGCTTCTGTTCAAAACTCAGGTGTCTAATAATAAAGCGATCGAATTTTAATAGTAGGTAATTTGAATTATGAATTGCAAAAATTTTAAGTCTTATGTCAGAATAATGTATTTTATAGACATTCAAATAAAATATATTGCAGTCATTGTTTCATAGTCCGATAAAAATAGGAAATACAAAGGAAAAATTGAGGATGTCCATTTTTTTTTATAAATATTTGATATAATCAAAGAGTTTTATTACAATCGGGCAATTATCATCGTAGATAAAAACAAAATGATACAAAAATGTATTTCCTAACAAGCTGAACTCAAGTATAAAAAAATATACATGTGTATGTGTATAGTCGGAGCAATGGATCTTTGAACCTACGTCACTAATGCAGGTAGCAATCAAATACTATTGTTTGTATATTGGCGTTTCACTCCTTACAATTGAACTTCCTGGAATGGATATCAGTTTGTATGTCTTCCCCAGTCTACGTCCTACACACGCTCGTCCTGCGCGTTAGATTTGAGAGTAATGGTAATGCGTACGTCTAGACTACATAGATAGTGGAGTCGATTTAGTCAAGAAAATAGCGAGGTTGGGAATTTTGTTAAGATGGATGTAGACCCAGCGGAAATCGTTTATCATGACGAGTATAACAAAACCCTAAAATCTTGATTTCTAGAAAGGGGTGGAACCGTGTTTTTTTGGACATTTTAAGAGTCAAATTTGCAGCTTTAATTTTATTTTGACCACTTAAACAATTAGTTAAGGAATGAAAATGGTATCCTTTTATTCTCAATATTAAAGGAACCTCCAGTTTAAATTTGGTGAAGATCAGATCACCCCCCTCCCCTCCTGATATAGATATACACGAAAATAATTGAAAAAATTAAATTTCGGCTATCTTGATCAGATCTCAACCGATTTGGCTGAAATTTGGAATGGAAGTAGTCTTTATCACAGAAAAACTGTTTACCAGATTTCAGCCAAAAATGTTAAATATTTTGGCTGAAATTGCAGTTTCAGTCAAATTTTCTGAAATTTTCAAATTGAAATATCTCCGGACCTAAAAGTCGGATCAAATTTTGCTTTGTGGCAAAAGGTAGGTTGTTTTATCTTCTTTTACATGATATAAGTCAAAATTCACTTTTTTTTGCATTCGGTCGTTTTTTAGTCATTTGCACTAGATATACACCGGGTGCCACAGGCTAGTGGCTCCCCCCTATATTTCCTTTATTTTTTAACTTATCCATTTGAAATGCATAAACTACCTATAAAAATGTATTTTTGGACATGAAAACGGTACGAGACCGTTTTCGGTTTACCCGGACCGCAATTTTCGATTTTTAAACACCCTATATATTTTTACATATTTGGATTCAAGACAACATTCTGAATATACCATGAAATTTTCGCGAATTTTTGAGTTGATGTTCAGTTTTTTAAGCATTTTACTTCCACGTCCAGTGGAAGTATAGTAACGACAAAAAAATTTTTAAAAATTTTTATTATCCAAATTTTCTTAAAATGTCATGAAACGTCGAGATTTTAAGTTTGAGCGAAAAAAAAATTTCTGTCTGTCTGTCGGTCTGTCTGTTTGTAACTTTTTTTTGTGCACACGTTTACTCTGGAACCGTTTAAGATATTGACTTGAAATTTGGTACACATATGTACTTTAACGAGATCTAGAACTAGATTATATTTTCATCTTGTTCCGTCAAAGGGTTGGGGGGTAAATTTGGGGTAAATAGGTCAATCAAGTAGGTAAGAGTCCATAAAATTGGTATTTAGTATATACAAGAGAAGCTAAGGTTTCAAAAAAATTTTTGGCATTAGCCACCCCCATTACCACCCCCACCCCCTTATTAAAGGGGATGAAAAAAATTGTGATTTAGTGTATGTATAGGAACCAGAAACCTCAAAATATTTTTTTACTTCATCCACCCCCCACTATCACCCTCCTATCACCACCCCCCCCCCACCTCACTACCGATGTGGGGTACCGTTTTATGGGTTTTTGGGGTAGAGGATTTCAAATATTATATTATTAAAGTTCCATAAACAATTATTTTCACATACAAAAGTTTTTTCGTTGTGAGTCAGTTGGATAGAGACTCTGGATGTGGAAGCAGTGATTCCTTGGGCAGCGGTTTTAAAACATTCGTCTAAAGTGCTTTGGAATAGGTACCAAAATTTGTTCTACGGCAGCGGCAGGTAAAGTCCAAGGGAAAAATATAATTTTTCGTGAGACGAAAAATTTTTCACGAAAAATTATATGTTCCCTTGGACTTTACCTGCCGCGGAACAAATTTTGGTATTCCAAAGCACTCTAGACCAATGTCTTAAAGTGCTTAAAAAACTGAACATCGACTCAAAAATTCGCGAAAATCTCATGGTATACTCAGAATGTTGTCTTGAATCCAAATATGTAAAAATATACAGGGTGTTCCATTTAAAAATCGAAAATTGCGGTTATTTCTGGGTAAACCGGAAATGGTCTCATACCGTTCCTTAACTAATTGTTTAAGTGGTTAAAATAAAATTAAAACTGCAAATTTGACCCTTAAAATGTCCAAAAAATCCCTTTTCGCCCAAAAAACTCGGTTCCACCCCTTTCTGGAAATCGGGATTTTAGGATTTTGTTATACCCGTCATGACAAACAATTTCCGCAGGGTCTGCATCCATCTTAAAAAATTTCCCAACCCTTTCCTAAACCGACTCCACTAAGAAGCGTATCAGTCTCGTGATTCAGTCGTCAGTGGTGGTATCTGAATTCACAAGCTAGAAATCTAGTTTTTAGTTCTAACTGAGTCTACTGCCAAGCCAATCTGATTCTTTGTCTAATCTAGTCCAATTTATTATTATTAATCATTATTAATAATATCATTAATTATTATTTCAATAATAAATTTGCTCCGCCTATGGTACGAAATCATTGCCATCCTAGTACAAATGAGTTCAGGCAAAATAGGATGATGACGTCAATTCAAAGATTCACTGCTCCGACTATATGCATTTACGTATCTCAGTGGGTTAGCACGTCTAGTTTGTTGCACTTTGAACATACCTAGCGAAGTGGGTTCGAGCCCCACACAGTAAAGAAAATTTTCTTACCAAAGGACTCCGCCCATCACAAACGGAAATTCGGCATCCGTTAAATTTATCTAATTTTTGATATATTGTTCTACTGATCCAGTAGATCAAAAGTATCAATGGGCACCAGTCCGAGAAACACACCCTTCTACCATTTTCTACCCTCTGTGGGGGTGAAAAGCACTTATTTACATTTCTATATAAAAGTATTTGTATTTTTTAGCACGGTAAAAAACCTCAGTCGAAGGATCTAGCTTTCACGGCTGGACAGCGGTATCTTTGTTTCAAAAAAATTATGAAACCACTCAGATGAGTAGTACATCTCAAAAAAAGGTGCAGCAATGACTCTGAGCCAATCCCTGACCGTTTTCTGAGTGGTGAAAATCACTTCCACTGCTGCACAATGATATCTTCCTCGAAAAAGTTATGGAACTCTTCACTTGAGCAGTAGCAATTATTATGCTTATTATAATGCTTTTTCATCCCTTACGCCTTACGGAGGATGAAGATGGCTTTCACCTCAGCACAGAAGCATCTTTTTGGTAAAAAAGTGGTGAAACCACTTCTTTTTAACAGTTCTTTCAACGTATGGCCACTCTTTTACATTTTCGTCCACATTTCCACAAAAGACATAATTACAAGTCGTGAAATGCTTCTAAAACATTTGTTGTCATGAATTGAGTTTTTAGAAAGTGTTTTATGGAATTAAGATTTGCCTTTTAGATTTATAGATGAGTCTTTTCTTTATAACGGTTTCATCAAAACATTTGTCAAGGACGATTTAAGAGACTAGTTTTGTAATGGTCTTCAATAAGTACTAATAACCATTGAAAATGTCTAGTCTTAAAAATAACTAATAAAAAATGTATTTACTGCATACTTGTTAAATCATAAAGAATAATTTAAACCCTTTTTAAATCTTAATGGAATTTAAGAATGTAATAAAACCATTTAGCAGAGTTTTATATAGATATGATAATTACAAATACAAATAATCCTAGAAGAAAATTAGCTTTATAATTAGGTTTTACGCCTTAAAACTTACCCTATAAGAAGAAATATACTTAAAGCCTGAAAGATCTCAATCAAAACATCAATAAAGCAAAAGACTATTTTATAACCCTGACAAAACTTTCTTAAAACCTTCTGAAGACCAAATGACTTTTGAATTGTTTATTGGGAATATTTTTAGTCCAAAACTCAAACTGGAAATCAAGTATTTTCCAAATTTCCCGTTAAGATTCTCGTTTCTGGAACACGGATTTACTAGAGCTATATGTTTCATTTTTAGGTTCTAAATAACCTACATTTGTCTTCTCCTTCGCTAACGCCCTGTACAAGATCGAGGAGCGAAAAGACAGATAAATACGCCTATGGGCTGATACCATCGACGCCAAGCCGGGCACTGCCGCGGGCCGTGTAATAGCCGGGCCGGTCGCCCGCAGTCAGTTCTTTTATATATTGTTATAATCCCAAACAACTCATTATCGGCTATAACTTTTTATGTGTAAACATTTCAGCTCTTTACTGCTATCGGTAACGAGTAGCTTTAAAAATTTGGGTTGCCATATTAAAAAGAAGGAAAGTTACTGTAGAGAAATGTGCGGTATCTTAAATGTTTTATTAATACATATATTGCCAAAAAAAAACGTAGGAACCAGGGGCGCAGCCAGGGGGAGAGCCATGGGGCCATGGGGCCACAGTATTTAAACTATCCCTTGAAATAAATATTTTGTAATTAATGCCAATATTATCTAGTAGAGGAATCTATACACATCCGTTTACAACAATTTTCTGAAGAGTTTTCCTCATCCTTTGGAGAGGCCGGTTCTATTAGCTCCCCCCCCCCAGATGACTTTTCTGACTGCGCCACTGGTAGGAACTTCTATAGTTTAGTTGCTATATTGTTCAACCCGTCTAAAACGACCAAAAATCAAATCAAATCAGATTTATTTCATGTTTAAAAATACAATTTTTTCTCGACACCCGTTTCCGTGTCCAGTCGGACATCCGCGAGGTAGAATAAAATAAATTAACACAATTACCCTACTCCTACCTAGTAGGTTCATTAGGGAAGAAAGTCTTACGACTTAACACAACTGAAAAATGTAACAAATATAATTCGTTGTAGAAAAAGCATATGCACTATTTTGAAAGGTGTAGCCGGATAAGCATACGAAAAATGCCCATAAAGGAAATTACATGAAATGGGCATCAAAATATTCCCTTGACTGTAAAAAAATATTTGTTACAGTATTATTCCAGAAATCCAAGGGGGAGCTGAATTTTTGTAAAAAAAGCAACTGTTAATTAAAAATTTGTTGTAACTTTCCTAATGGACGAAAATATTATCGACCATAAAGATTTTCCAGGTGAACTCAGAAAAAAATATTACGTCGTATTTGGAGCGAAATTCAAATTAAAAAAAAATAAAGAAAAATCCAAAGTGCCCAAAAGTGCATTTTTTGAAAAGATGTTATCATGACATTTTTCAGACAGAGCGCATTTGTTATTAATACCCTCAATTTTTTTCAGATTTTTTTATTTGGTGACACATCATGTTGAAAAAAAAAAATAAAAACTTCAAAACAAATATTTATTACATTTTTTAATAACATAATTTTTAACTAAACATCAAAAGACAATTAATCCTCGTTACTTTCCTCATTTATCACCAGCTGCACGTTTGCGGTATCAAAAATAGCGGCCAGAATTTCAGCTGGATAATAAATTAAGGATAGATATCTTCGTCCTCTTGTTATTCACAACGTCTTGGCAGAGATTTTGAGATCCATTGGGCTGTCCAAGGAATTCGTAACAAGCGCCTTCAGGTGCTATCATGATATTTGTCTAATGTACTTAATTTTTCTGATTTTTTGATTGAAAGAAAATAAAAACCTCGCCAAAAACTATTTATTAGTTTCTACACTGATTTCTGCTAATACAATACAGTACGATCAGTGTTTTCTGGAGTTCATGTTTTCTTTCACCAATCCATCGTACCATCTCAATGCTCTAAGAAGTACGTCCCACAAAGCGACTCTCCACAAAAAAGTTACAGATAGACGACAGACAGAAATTTTTTTCGCTCAAGCTTAAAATCTCGACGTTTCATGACATTCTAAGCCTATTTGAACAATAAAAATGTTCAAAATTTGTTTTGTCGTTACTATACTTCCACTGAACGTGGAAGTAATTAAGAAAAAATATTTACCAGTTTAATAGTATGATTGTTATAGACTTCTATGACCTTCACGACAAGCTGTTTTTCGAAAAATTTTCCCTTTACAGCAAAACATCAAACTAAAAGAGAAAAAGACCATGGCATTAAGTTAACAGTTTTTCTTTTAAATTGGAAAATATTTTTAAAAATTATTTTTAAGCCCATTGGAACAATAAAAATTTTCAAAATTTTTTTTGGGTCACTATACTTGTGGATGTGGATGTGGAAGTAATAAAAAGCAATATTGAATTACTTCCACATCTAGTGGAAGTATAGTAACGACAAAAAAATTTTTTAAAAATTTTATTGTTCAAATAGGCTTATAGTCGTAGTAGCAGAACCCAAATATAGGAACAACGTTTCAAATAATGATAGAAGCAAACCACTTGGTATAGGCGGTCTATATACATAAACAATCGATTTGACCGGCAGCACCTTATTTCAAGTGGCGTCAATTTCAAAAGGGCGACGTATTTTCAAAAGTACTGATTTTAAATGTTTTCTAAGTGATTAACTTAATAAATATACTATGAAATCAAATAATAATAATAAAAATAATAACAGTACACTATATAAGATTCAAGATGGCGGCATTTAATCCTATTTTAATTAATAGTTGCGGGCTAATTCCCTATTATCCACGCACGAAAAATTTGTTTCTGTTCGAATAAAAAATATATCTCAAGATCACCACTACCCACTACGACTGGCATACCGAATATATATCGAAGTAAATATTTAACGCGTATTTTTAACCTTGGTTCGTCCTCAGTGGTTTAAAATGTAGTAATAAAGAGGAAGCAGATGCCAGAATAATATTACATTTAAAGGACATGGGTCTCAGAATGCAGTAGTGCGGACAGTTGATACTGATACTGATACTATTACTATATAGCTTTTTACTCACGACTTAAATCTCTTGGTCTCCAAAATCTATGGGTTCTCTTTGGTACTGGTGCAAAGAGACGATATTTATCAGCACACCTTATGGCAGGTAAGTCCCTCTAACATACAGAAAACCATTAATACACTTGGCTGAAATAAATTCATATTTTAGATATTCTTGGAGATAAGGCTAGCACTCTTCCTGGATTCCATGCTTTTTTTTCTTACAAAGGAAAAAATTCTGCCTGGAAAACATGGAATTCTCAAATCGATCATTCAACTAAAGCGTTTAAAGCGATTTCATGCCCACTGCTTTCTATTCCTGAAGATGTAAAAGATCTTGGCAGTTTCACTGTCCACATGTATGACCCACTTAGCATAGCAACCAACACTGACACAACAAGAAATTATTCTGTTCCCAAAACAAGCCAATTCATTTGATACCTCCGAATTCCGCAGCATTATATTAACATATCCTAAGGGCTGTTTATCAAGCTGGTCAAGTCTGGGGTCATTCTTATGATATGGATGATGTAACGTCATCACCAAAGGGATGGGGCTGGGTTGAAAAGGGTACAATGTGGACTCCTCTATGGTCTGTTCTTCCAAATGTATGGCAGACTCGTAAAGAACTAGCGAAATGCTCTTATAAAACTGGATGCAGCAGTAACCGCTGTAAATGCAAAAGTAGTGGCCTTCCATGTACTCTGCAATGCACTTCCTGCAAAGACATGTGCACCAACAACATAATTCAAAAGTTAGTAGGTACTTTTAAATATTTTCATTTTAAATTATAACAAATTCTTATTAATTTTTATTTTGTTTTTTTTTTTGTATTTTGTTATAGTTTAGAAGATTCGGAAGATTAAGGAATACTATCCGTCTAATTATATCTATGTTCCTGCTTTATAGACTTAGTCACGCCGCTATTTTAAATAGTCATCTAAAATTCTGTACAGTTATTTTATTTCAATTCATACAGTTATTTTATTTCAATTCATAGCACAGAACCTGTTAATAATTTTGAATACGGTGCATTACATAATATATTAAAACTAAAAATGTCGTGTCTTTTTTTTTAAAGACCCATTTTGTGAGAAACTACGACATTTTGGATTTTTTTTTGAAAACGCTTTGCTTTTAAATTATAAAAGTTCAAATTTGGTATTTTATTTGATTTTAATCCCATTAGTCCCATAAGAAAAAAGCGCCATTTTGAATCTGACGCCACCCCTGATAAGGTGCTGCGGGCCAAATCAACCTATTATATGTAAGTAAACTTTCTGCCAAGCGGTTTGCTTCTATCACGATTTGAAACGTTTTTTTTGTGTAGCGCTACGACTATTAGAATGTAAAGAAACGTCGAGATTTTAAGTTTGAGCGAAAAATAAATTTCTGTCTGTCTGTCTGTCGGTCTGTCTGTCTGTCTGTAACTTTTTTTTTGTGCGCACGTTTACTCTGGAACCGTTTGAGATATTGACTTGAAATTTGGTACACATATGTACTTTAACGAGATCTAGAACTAGATTATATTTTCATCTTGTTTCGTCGAAGGGTTGGGGGGTAAATTGGGGTGAATTTGGACTAAATAGGCAAATCAAGCAGGTAAGAGTCCATAAAATTGATATTTAGTGTATACAAGAGAAGCTAAGGTCTCAAAAAAAAATGTTGCATTAGCCACCCCCATTACCAGCCCCACCCCATTATTAAAGGGGATGAAAAAAAAATGTGATTTAGTGTGTGTACAAGAACCAGAAACCTCAAAATATTTTTTTACTTCATCCACCCCCACTACCACCCCCACCCACTACCGATATGGGGTATCGTTTTATGGGTTTTTGGGGTAGAGGATTTCAAATATTACATTATGAAAGTTCCATAAACAATTATTTCCACATACGAAATTTTTTCGTTGTGAGTGACTTGGATAGAAAATCTGGATGTGGAAGTAGTGATTCCTTGGGCAGCGGTTTTTTACAAATTGAAATCTATTCATTTAACGTGGATTCTTAAATCGAGAAAGAAAAGATTTCAGTCAACATCAAATATTTATTGATTCAAATAATTCATCATTTTTATTTAAATAATATAGTTGTTAAACGAAATGGAATTTTTCTTACATCAAGTGTTAAATGTAGATCGCTACTTATCAACTGAATAAATGAAATCTTAGATTCAGAATACGATAGTATTGAATATTGATCGAAACATTCTCTTGACTGAAGTAGAGTATTTTAAAGTCAATAATGAAGCAAACTAAGATTATTACTTTTCAGAATAACATTTTCCTTGCTGATATACGATTACAATAACTTCTTAATTTAAGAATAGTAGTCTGAACAGTTTATATTTCCTTCCATTCCATTCTAATTGTCAAACCCGGGACTCCGTCGCATCATCTCGAACCTAACGCGTAAGCACTGAACAGGCAATTCAAGAATAATAATAAAAAAAAATCCTCAAGCATTATGTTTCTTATGAAAAATATTTCAGTTACATTCTGAGAAATTGATTATATATATGTCCATATGAAACTTGCAAAAAAAGTATAAAACCGCAAAATTGCAAGGGTAGCGACAAAACATGGCTACCTCCCCGTTTTCGAGGACGGCCAATACGATGGTGATACTCGCGCGGTCCATACCCCTCTCAAACTACCTCCAAACGCAAAAAACCACCCCTTTTCTTCCATTTTTCGTTGTTAGGCATGCGAGGACTTGTTGGATCGGTTTTCTTTTTAGGAAACTCAATATGTCCTGTAAAATTTCGCAACCAGACATTCAAACGACCCCCGGGGGTTGAAACCACTCCCTCCTTCAACCGAAACATGTAAAAAATATCCAAACGTGCTGAAAATTGCTTTCTACACGTTTTCAAGTGCGGGGAACACGATGCTGATATTATTTAGCTCCCACCACTAACCAACTACCCCCAAATGCATAAACGACCTCTTTTCTTCAATTTTTCGTTGTTAGGCATGTGAGGACTTGTTGGATCGGTTTTTTTTGACGAAACTCAATATGTCCTGTAAAATTTCACAACCAGACATCCTGACGACCCTCGGGGGTGAAACCACCTCTCCTTCAATACATGCAAAAAATATCCAAACGTGCTGAAAATTGTTTTCTACACGTTTTCAAGCAGTGCCGGCGCAAGGGTATTTGGCACCTGAAGCAAATATTTGCTTGTCGCCCTAAGAAAAAACATTTACAAGTTACTACTGTTAGGACAAATTTATTAATAAAAACTTATAAAAAATGAAAGAAACATTCCAATAGACAAAAATTATTTAAAAAATATTTTAGACAATTTGAGTCAAAAGTGGTCGACGGCCGGCGCGGCATTGACATGTTTAGTACGAGTAAACGAATAAGTACGGAGTACGGATTAGAATATGTAACGCTCCACAATAAAACACCCACTCAGGGTCATAAAATGTTTTTTTGAGATTTTTGTGCAATTTTGAATTTCTGAAATTTATAAAAAGGTAGTAATCAAATCTTAAAATGCCACCCTTAAAAAAATGCCGCCTGAAACATCTGCTTCGCTGTTTCACCACTTCCGCCATAGCCCCGTTTTCAAGGGCAGAGAACACGATGCTAGTATTATTTAGCCTCCCACCACTAACCAACTACTTCTAAATGTATAAAACCACCTCTTTTCTTCCATTTTTCGTTGTTAGGCTTGCGAGAACTTGCTGGATCGGGGGTTTTCCAATACCTTAATCCTATAATATTAATATTATACGTAAAATCTAATGAAAACAATTTTGTTAAAAATCTAGATTTTCATAGCTACAATACAAGAAATAGTACTGAAATAACCATATCCTCTCACAATAGTGCCCTCTTCGAAAAAAATCCTAATTACATGGGCATTAAATGTTATAATAAATAGCCCTCCACAATTAAAGATATTCAAAACTTAAGAAAATTTGAGGATAAGCTACAAACATTCTTGCTAGGGAAAAATTTTTATATGATGACAGAATATTTGAATTATTAATGTTTCCTCATGTTATATACTTACTTATTTGGTACTATTTATTTATTATTGTTACTATTGTTGTACTATTTATTAATTGTGTTGTACTATTTACTACTGTCTTTATCTTGACTTGTCCTATACTATGTATCTATGGTCTAATGGATAATAAAGCTTATTTATTTATTTTTTTTTAGTTAAAAACCAGTTACCCTTCTCTGTGGCTCTGACCCTCATAGAGGGGAGCTGGTAGTACCGGCAGCCACTCCCCACACCCGTGGGGTAAGTGACTACTAGGTCCGAGAATCGTGTGCCCTGAGCAGACGTAATGAACCGAGGATGACGGATTTCTGCATTCTGCCGGGTCTAAGACCTTTGCCGAATTTCGGCATAATAATAAAGCTTATTATTATTATTTATGCATTTAGGGGTAGTTGGTTAGGGGTGGGAAGCAAAATGATATCAGCATCGTGTTCCCCGCGCTTGAAAACGTGTAGAAAATAATTTTCGGCACGGTTGGATGTTTTTTGCATATTACGGTATTGAGGGAGGGGGTGGTTTCAACCCCCGGGGGTCGTTAGATGTCTGGTTGCGAAATTTTACTTGACATATTGAGTTTCCTCAAAAAAAACCGATCCAACAAGTCCTCGCATGCCTAACAACGAAAAATGGAAGAAAAAGGGTGTTTTGTTGCGTTTAGGGGTAGTTCGAGAGGGGTAGGGACCGCGCGAATATCACCATCGTGTTGGCGGTCCGAAAACGGTACCCTTGCACTTTCGGGGTTTTTGTAACTTGCAATTTTTCGTAAATGTTTTAAGTTTTTACATAAATTCAAAAAATAATAATTTGACCAATGAAGTAATGTTATGTATAGGCATAGCACTTGGATAAAACAACTTGACCTACTTAATTGTTCTAAAACACACCATCTTACATCTCAAATGAAGTATCCCCAAGGTAGGTCTAGAGATACTATACTATATTTTTTTCTCGATTTTTTTATAGAGGCCTTTGTAAGGGGAAGCCTCTCGAGATCTTTTCCAGATGATGTAATATTACATTTTCAGTGATGTCATTGATTAGCTTTATTAGTATACTTGTCTGATCAATTAGATTAACAGTATATATATGCAAGAGAATAGATAATTTCTCGTTTTTTTTTTTTTTTTTTAATTAAATATCGAGTATATGAAAGTTATCTGCTAAATGCCCAAATAATATTTCTTTCTACGACATCGACGTAAATTCAATCACAAACAGCTATATTTTGCACAGAATATCATATTGCATGGTGGACCTGACACGTTATGATTCATACTGCGTTTGTTGCCTAGCAACCGTTTCATTATGAACCATTATGTGTTAGGAGGGCGGTCCGCTGTGGCTAGTGCGACGACTAGAGCGACGGCGGCGAAACAGAGAATGGGTAAAAACACACTAGGCGTTTTTCGCCGAGTCGGCAGACGACTCGGCACATGGTTCTATACTAAATCATAGAAACGCACACACGTGATTTTGATCTTAGGCGACACGCCTCGGCACATCGTCTGGACCATGGGCCGCTCGTTGAGGGGCGTTGGCGCTCGTCCTCTCGTATATGGGTATTACATGTAACCGCACACACGAGGCTGCGTGTTTCAGTCGTAAATTTGATGCGTGCTTGCCAAATCAAATCTGTTTACAAATACTTTGCGTGAAATAACAGAGAAGAATGGGTGACAGGTATTATACAAACTTTTTGTCTGGCGTTCCTTAACAATTGGATGTTCCCACATACGCCTATTTTTTCTTTTTTTTGATTGACAATATAATAAACCCAACAGAATTAATTGTTCCTCCTAGATGTACTACTGAACTGACAACGTTGTACTTTGATGCTTTCTGCGACAACTAGTTAAACCGCTTCGTGTGTGTTGTTACAGGCGGCTGCCGACTCGGCGAAAAACGCCTAGTGTGTTTTTACTCAATATTTAAGTAATTTTCACTGGGCAGCATTAGCACTCGAAAATTATGTGTACTCAGGCCCGTAGTCAGGAATCGGAAAAAAAAATTACCTCTAAAATGAAAATTGAAGGGGGGAGGGGGGGGGGGGGGGGGGGTTAAAATTCAAAATAATTTTCTGTTTACCTCGAAAATGAAAATTTTTATTTTCAGCTTTTGTACCGCCGACACAATCGAGCGTCACTGCGTGGCACAAACTCGTCACTATTTATTATGCAATAAGCACAAAATGACGCTCATTTTGTACGAAAGCGAGAGTTGCAATTCATACTAGTGCAAAATTGCCATTTGGTGCGAGTTGCATTCTATCCTTTTTCTACGCAGAGCATAAAATAAGGTATAAAGTGGGCGGCACTAGTGCACACAACACACTTTTTTTATTTATTATAAAATGACTTACTTTCTGTATATTGTTGTCCTAATCTGGGCACCCTAATATACTAGTCAGGTAAATACTTTAAAACACTCATTATTGCAGAACCAATCAAAACAACTACTCTTCTAGCTAATACTGACGAAGTATTGAATTACCTGAGAGGATTCTTAGCATTTTAAAGCAAAAAATATATTAAAAATACTTATAATAATAATAATAATAATAATAATACGTCTTTATTCGTTCACAAAGTATTCTTACAATTTGCAAAAAGAAAATTCTGCAAACTGCAGATATACAATGTTTTGAAATGGCGAAGTATCGCTCAAGGAGCGTTTTTCAACTTAACCAGTACCTAACCTACAAAAACCTGTTTTACTAAAGTAAATACATTACATTTATATTATACTCTATGAGATAATGTAGAAATTTGCATGAATCAGAAATCAAAGAGAGAACATGAATTATAGCCAAGATTAGTCATCAATAGCGGAGGTTTCAAATAAATACTTTTTTAACTTTTTCTTGAAGTTTACTATAGTGTAATTATGAAATCTGGTAGGTATACTGTTGTACAATTTACATGCACTATACGTGAAACTCCGTTTAAACATTGCACTGGAGTGTCTAGGTATAACTAGCACATGTTTATTACGAGTATTAAAAACGTTTACATCTCCAAATCGTCTTAATTTATTAAACAGGTAAGGTGGTTTATTGGACAGTAACACTTTATGTACAAGGGAAAGCATATGTAAATTTCTGAGCTTGTCAAGTTTTAGTCTGTTTTCCTCAACTATTTTATAACTGATATGCTGATATTTTCTAATGCCAAAGGCAAATCTAAAACATGAATTCTGGATTTTTTGAAGTCTATCAGAGTCAAATCTTAAGAGGGCAGGGCCATAAATTGTGTCACAATATGATACCTTTGAGACAATTAAAGTTTCACATATAGTTAATTTAAGTTTTGCAGTTAATATCTGTCTGTGGGGATAAAGTTGTCTTAGAATATTATATGTCGATTTGCATAAATAACTTACATGTTTGGAGAACCTTAGATCTGAGTCTAGCCACAAACCTAAGTTTTTGATATCCGCTAAGACAGGTAATTCTACACCATTTATTTTAATTTTGAGAGATGGTTTTATAAGTTCTCTCTTATGTTTAGGGCCAAATAGCATTACAGATGATTTTTTGGCGTTCAGCTGAAGGTTATGAGCTGCCGATATATCAACTAGATTTTCTAAATCCTCACATATTTTGGAGGCAGCCAATAAACCTTCGTCCGAAGTGAAGGAAAAATAAGCTTGCGTGTCATCTGCATAATTATGTATAGTACAACTCTCAATTATCTTACAAAAATCTGAGATATATATCGAAAACAGCAAAGGTCCGAGTATGGATCCCTGTGGTACACCTAAATAATTATGTCGAGTCTCTGATATTTTGTTATTGTATACCACTGTTTGCCAGCGGTCTTGCAAATAACTTTTGATTAATGCTACAGATTCAACTGAAAAATTATAATATGCCAGTTTATCACATAATATATTGGGATCCATAGTGTCGAACGCCTTGCTGTAATCTAACAAAATCAGACAGCTTATTTTACCTTCATCGGTAGCTCTAATCAAATCATCTGCGATGGTGGCCAAAGCAGTGGTTGTACTATGTTGTTCTCTAAAACCGGATTGTGAGGTGGGTATTATATCATTTTCGATTACATAGTTAGTTATCTGAATTTTCATTATACCCTCAAGAGTTTTTGACAACATGGGAAGCACACTAATTGGACGCAGATGACCCAATTCGGTAGGATTAGGAATTTTGGCAAAAGGTAGAACATTAGCCTGTTTCCACGCTTCTGGAAATATTGAAGTGGTAAGGGCACAATTTATAATAAAAGTGAGATGGTCTATTAGGTAAACACTTACTAGCCTAAACATTTTGAGGGAGATGAGGTCGGGACCTACTGAGTTACTTTTAATTGAATTTAAACATTTAATAACATCTTTCTTCTCAACATAAGAGAATTTAAAGAGTCTATTTGTAGGATTGTGTACATTTTTGTATTTTTTTAAAATTTCAGACTGTTTGGGTGTTTTATTAATTAAAATCGGATTTGTAAAATGAGCATTGATTAAATCTAAATCTAATAAATTATTTGGTATATCATGTTTGTTATTGGTATTTAATATTTTTAAAGATCTAAGTGTGTCCCACGTCATTTTATAGTCTTTCTGGGCCATTATGAATTCCATATATGCCTTTTTTTCTCTTTTTATAGCATAATTTACCTGGTTTTTGAGAACTTTATAATAATTCCAGTGGGCTGGTGATTTAGTTATTTTACATTTACTAAATGCTTTATCTCGACTCTTCATCATTTCCCTTATATTGTATGTCAGCCAAGGCGCAGGAGGTTTTGTTACTCTGACTGTTCGAACAGGAGCACTGACATTAAAAATAGTGATAAGATTTTCATTTAGAAATTCAACCATGTCATTCACATCTCTTAGGTTATAAATATAATTCCAGTTTATGTTGTGAAACTGTTCAAGGAATAGATCTTCATCGAATTCCTTAAAGCTACGAAAAGTAATTAATTTACTTGCATTTTCTGTTTTGATTTTATTAATATTGCAAATGGTAGCACAATGATCAGAAATTCCATGTATGTTAACCACTGTTCCACTATTAATGCATTCATTATCAGAGGTAAATCATTTATTTAAATTTAGTTATTCACATTTTTTTTTTAATGAAATTATCTACTTTCTGTGCATTAGTACCTTAGTACCTTATTCTGGTCAAACTTATATACTACTTAGAAAAACTCTTTCAAACACTCATCATTGGAGAACCAATAGTACTGACGAAGTATTGAATTACATGATAGGATTCCTAGCATTTTAAGGAAAAAAAATATATTGAAAATACTTAAATCATTTATTGAAATTCAGTGATTCACAACAATTATATATAATACAAAAAAGGAATAGGTGTGTGTATGTACTTATATGTATAGTTTTAATTTTATATAGGGCTAATGACCAGTGCAGGAAAAAAAAAACATTGAACCTATTCCTATTTCAACTCTAGAAAAGTTGTACAAGTTTTTTCGAACTCGTTAATCCTCATCAGTAGAGTATAGAAAAATTCATTCAATATTTATAAACCTATTCTTGATTTATTTTTACAATTATTTTTTATTTATTTGCTTTCATCATGATTAGAGAATATTATTCAGGTATTAAGCAAATCACAACATACACACTTTCTTATTTATTATAAAATTACCTATTTTTTGTATATTGTTGCCCTAATCTGGGCACGCTAATGTACTAGTCAGGTAAATACTTTAAAACACTCATTATTGCAGAACTAATCAAGACAACTACTCTTATAACTAACACTGACGAAGTATTGAATTGCATGATAGGGTTCTTGGCATTTTGTTAAAAATACTTAAATCATTTATTTAAATTCAGTTATTCATATATTTTTTAAAATTTAATATGAAATTATCTACTTTCTGTATATTGGTACCTTAATCTGGTCACGCTAATATTGTATTTAATAGTGAGAAAAATGACGCCTTATACCCCGCGAGGAAACACGAAGCAGCTACGAACACGTGTTTCGGAATTATTGTTCCTCATCAGCGTAGCGTAGCAACAAAAAGAATCTGGAAAAGATAGGAACAATAATTAAAGGTTGAAAGCACAGTACACAGTACTGTTATTTGTGCATTCATATCTAGATCGGTCTATTTAAGACCTTCACCGACAGTCGGCACATAGAGCCCTACGCTACGCTACGCTGATGAGGAACAATAATTCCGAAACACGTGTCCGTAGCTGCTTCGTGTTTCCTCTTGGGGTATAAGGCGTTATTTTTCTCACTATTTTTTTTAATTCCATCCTATTTTATTTGACTCGCCAGATTGAAATAGAGCAGTCCACATAGAGCTCTATGTGGCGACTGTCGGTGAAGGTCTTAAATAGACCGATCTAGATATGAATGCACAAATAAGAGTACTGTGTACTGTGCTTTCAACCTTCAATTATTGTTACTATCTGTCCTTTCCAGATCCTTTTTGTTGCTACGCTACGCTGATGAGGAACAATAATTCCGAAACACGTGTCCGTAGCTGCTTCGTGTTTCCTCTTGGGGTATAAGGCGTTATTTTTCTCACTATTTTTTTTGACCCTATTAATTCCTTCCTATTGTATTTAATAATTGAAAAAGCAGAAATAAGAGATATTGATTTCATAAATGTCTTATATTATTATCTCTTACCATTAATTCGAAATGAATAAAATTCAAAAAATCTTACTTACCTTTCCAAATTAAAACAGACAGAATTTTTTTTTGCTCAAACTTAAAACACTCGATGTTTCATGACATTCTAAACCTATACTTCCACTGGATGTGGAAATAAAATGTAGGAACAGGAAAAAGTTTGACAATTAGGAACAGGAAAAAGTTTGAATTAAAATTCACAAAATTTATATAAAAACTGTTTATTATGAACAACAGCATAATATGTACCAACAATGATTCTTTCTCACAAATGCGAAGCTATGTACAATGATTTACATAGTACTAACTAACATTCTTATATAAATTAAGAAACGAAATATACAACGATTTTTATGTACATGATCAGTTCAAAAATATACAGTAGGTCAAATTTCCGCGAACTTGACCGAGATCACAATACTAACTTTATCTAGAGCATCACGATTTTTAAAACGATTAAAACTGTACATTCTTTCATACGACAATTACATATTAAAGATAAATAAAATGGCATTGTTAAGGTAAATTATAGTTTCGAAATAGTTGTAGAAAGGTTGGATAAATCATGTTTATTATTTTGAAAATATTATAACAATAAAGTATGTGGCAGTGAGAAAATTAGAAGAAATAATAAACACAACAATTTTGCCTTAACACGAGAAATTAAGTTCAGTCTTCGAAATTAACATAATCACTAAAATTACATCGTGATGCCTTCAAATTGAATAACTAAATCAGTCCCAACCAAAAAAAATCATGAGATTAAAAAATCTAAAACAATAATATCAGAAAATGTACTTGAAGTGGAGATGAGGCAACAACAGTTATTAAGTTGATATGAGGAAAACAACAAAACTAATAAATAAAAAACAACCTAGAAACCATTGTTGCGAAATCCGACTGTATAATGGTGAAAAACAACAAAATAACAATACCACAATATTTAAGACTTAGAACTAATGAATGGCTTCAATTTTCTTAAAATCTAGAACACAGCACAAGATTTGCACGTCATCCCGAAATTTTTTTTAAAAATTTTAGGAACTAATCGAACAAGCTACATTCGGGCACTAACTGATCACAAGCTCTAGAAGACCAGTCTTTGTCTTCTTTTGCCAGCCAGGGATGGTAAAGGATGTCTTCTGATGTCAGCCTTTCCGAGGGCTCCCGCCTCAGAAGAGACCTTATTAAACACCTGGCTCTAGATGAAAGACACTCGGGTATAACGAAATGACCTCTGGAAATTTTTGCGAAGAGAGACGCATGCTCGGAGTCGTTGAAGGGGTACCTGTAACAATAAAAAAGACTGTTAACACATTTCGATCGTATCACCTTTGTTGTTACATTCAAATAAAGCTAATGAAGTTGGAAATCGCTTATTATTACTTGTTTAAGTATGGGTTTTGTTCATGCGAACTTCTATGCGGTTTTATTTTAATACAGTCAACCAGATATCAGTGGCGTGCGAGTAAATATTTGTAACTGGTTTTAAAAGTTTTTTTCATTCCTTTTTTTTTCCACTATCGGAAAAGACTTAAATCATCTAGTATATTCGATAAGCCGTCCATGCATCTTAGAGACGTAATAATTTAACAGTTAAAACATTTTGAGGTGAATTTGCCTTGGATGGTATGTAAAACAAATTTGGTAGCTCTGAAGTAGTGTACACAAACGCCAAAGCATTTGAATACTACCCTCTAATACTATCTATCACTCGACGCACTTTTCGCTAACCATGCTGGCACCATCTGCATATGATTGAGTTTTAATCATGTCAAGATGATGCGAAGATGGTTAGAGAAACGCGTCGAGTAATAGTAATGGTATTCGAATGTAGTGGCTCAAGTGTTTTGGACAAATTCGGTAAGTGTTCATAGAAAATGATTTACTATTATTGGCTCATACGGGTATATTTTTAGCTATGACTTTGGGGGAGGATGCCTCGTATTCACGTAATCAGTGTCGTTAATTTACATAATTTTTCGTTAACTGTTTTTTTTTCAGATCAGAGTGAAGTGCAAAATGTTGGTCAAATATTTTGACACCTAAATAAACTCGACACCGAATTAAACTGAACCTGTCCCGCAGTACTACCCTGTATTTGTCATCAACATCAGATGAATTTACAATCAATTATCTGCATAAAATAGTGGTTGTTACAAAAAACGTCTTCATTTTCTGCATTTAATGATTTTAGAAGAAATGACTTGCCAAATCTCGGAAATCAATTGCTCGGGAATGATAAAGCATATTCTTCTATATGAAGACAGGTAGGTATTACGCACAATGTCCCTTAGTAGGATTAGAAAATCCTTGTATATTTAAAAAATAGTTTATTCTCCAAAAGTAAGTTTCTTCAAGAATCAAAATGCAACCTTGACTGTTGACAGTTATTTCTAGGTAACTTCTAGAGGATGCCGACATGGTTAGCGAAACTAACTACTTTCTCGTCAATATATGGTGATAGTGGGGTTCAGAGGATACTTAATAGTAACGGGTGAATACAAATATTTAGGATTAACACAACATCTAATGGTAGAGATAAACTAGACATTAAAAAGTAAATTAAAAAAAGGAACAATTATAACTAGACAACTAGATTCAGTGCTCCAAGGAAAAGGATGTGGGAAGATGATGAAAGTGGTAGAAAGTGGTGAGGAACGGCGAGAAAAAGCTGAGAAGAGTCACGGGCAAAAAGCTAAAGGTTTAACTCATTTGGAGAAAGCGCACAGAGGAACCAAAACAACTACCAATGAAATAAATACAGCAAATATGTACTGGAGCAAGAAGTGACATAAGTAAAGTCAGAATTAATGAAAGACCGAGTGAAAGACAATAGAATAGAGCATTTATGAACACGATAGAGAGAAAACAGCTGTTGTGGTACGCAAACATCAGATGGCTGAACACATATTTATTTTCGCAAGAAGTATGGAATGGAAACCTGCATATATGAGGAAGAAAAACAAACTAAGGAAACGCCGAAATGCAAGAATTACAACCAAGCCGGAAAGAAGATCAGAAGAAGGATCAAATGATAAACATTGTTTCTGCTATTGAGAATACATCACATGATAATTCTCAGATAATCACTAGCGTGACATAAAAAGGAAACATTAGCTACACTTTGAAGCTGAATTAAGAAAGCTATATATTATCCATTCCTAAAGACGAAAATTACGTGCCATCAGACATTTCCACTGATCGAGTAAAGTGTACTATTCGTCTCGTCGCTATTTAATGACTATTTGATTTTAATATTTAATATTTGAGATAAAAAATGATGATTCAATATGAGACTGTAAAGTAGATTAGAAATTAAAGATTGTTAAAGTTTATTTCTCGATTAAAGTAAAACAAACATACAAAGGTGGAAAATAAAAGTAGAATTAAAGGCTTAGCATGAATAAACAAATTTTTATAAATGTAAAACCTCTAATGGACTATAAACGTTGCGTTTTAACCCTCCGATGCTAATATCCGATAAAAATAATGCGAAATAACACTTCCGGCCATAAAGACGATTTTTGAAGTAAAAAAGAACGTTATTCGTCCTTATTTCTTCATTTCCCAAGCTATGATGCGTAACGGATGTAACATATGTCGCTTCGAAATTAAAGGGAATTATACAGGTGAACCTCTTTCTTTTCTTATTGTACCGCGTGTTGTATGCAACAGTTGCCTCATTAAAACATAAGGTAGGGTGGATACTTTATCGATCACCATATGCCGCGTTTTTCTATAAGGTTAATATATAAGCTAGTGTTTGTTTTACTTAAGAAGATTCAAATGTTTCTAATATCTGGATTTATATCGGGTAACACATGAGCAATGGTACAACACTTAACTGTGGATAGTAGGAGTCAACATATTAAGATTTAGCCAATCATGTCTTATTGAAATAAGTAAAAAGACACAAGGTGTCAAAATTAAAATTAAATTCTTTATTTTCTTTTGTAATTTAATGAGTTTTCAAAATTTTCTTGTGAAAATTGATGGGGGTTATTTGGAGTGGGAAATTATAACTCCCCTTTCAGCTCCAGAAGGTGCTGCGTACAGTGGCGGAACTAGGAGGGGGTAAAGGGCCCGCCCCAATGATGTGACGCCCCCTCGCCCATGAAAAAATGTTTTTCCTATTTTGCGCCCCCGGGTTACTAAAATTTTGTTCATCTTACGCCCCTCGCTCGGCAAATTTTTTTTTCCATTTTGTGCTGTCTTCCGCTCATCAATTATGAGACAGATAACAATTTTTTTTTTTAGATTTCTCTCCACCATGTCTCTCATTTCAGGATTCGAAAAAAATGTATGGCGAGGCATTTTTTATCAAAATTAGACACACATAAAGAGCACAACACTTAGTTAAATAAAACTCTGTAACAACTAATTATTGTTTGACGCGTTGTTTGACACGTACTTTTTGTCTTTTATGTATAATTGATAAATATGTTTCTTTATTTATTCGGATACTGCTGTGTCTTAACGCCTACTTTTAAAAATTATTATTAAAAAAGTCGTATGGAACTTCTGATTATCTACAGACTTGAAAGTAGTATACCTTTTTTATTAAGAAAAGACAGAAAAATTCACTACTCGAAATCTGCCGTAACAGTCCAACCAATGAATACCCAAAAGGTGACTGTAGAGGACATGGAAGGGGGGGGGAGAATCTTCCTCTTCAGGAATGTGTTGGGGGTAGTTAGGAGATAAACATACTAAAAATTCCCGCGCCTAGCCCTGACGCTTCAGGGGGGAGAGGTGTGGAAATGTTCCTTTTTTTTTACTGAAGTATAGAAATTATTAGGATCTACTTAAGACCAGAAAAACATTCGTCTGCTATAAAGGCAAAGCCACTTGCGGCACCAAAATATGTCGAAAAAAATTAAAAACATATTAGTGGGTCTTAACGAATTTCACGTATTCACCACAAATTGAAGATCCCCTTTGACAGATCACCTTATGTATGTGAAATACCCCATCAATAACAAAATCAAATTTTGGAGTATGTACGTTTTTGGCGTCGATCCGACGCATTTTTTTAGAATTCTTAACATTCAAAATGTTTTAATTTTTTTCCGCATATTTTAGTATAGCAGGTGGCTTGTGGTTAAATGATGTAGGTAGATGTATCAATTATTACAAGTGGCGAATTGTCGTCTAACGGTGAAGATATGGCCCTTCTTTCCTCACTTCTTTATTAAAAAATTCATTGCAAATTGTGTACCTGAGTTTTTTGGACTTTAGTCTCCTTTAGTTTATTTAGTTTTATTACCTAAAGACCTATTTAGAATTTAGGTCCTTACTTTGATCTAAGAATTTTTTTTTAAGTTTAGTAAGTAAATTAATTTTTTATTACATAAACATACATAAATGTATTTATTTAAAACTTTTAACTTTTACCCATTTTGGTTTAGTGATATTATAAGACAGTCACGTTCCATGGTTTTTGTTTTATTTACATTTTTACCCTAAAAATGAGAAATATTAAAATTTCGGGTAATATATATCAATATAAATGTCCGATATTATGATAATTTGATATTTACATAAATATCTCTTGTATCTCTTTACCTATCATTAAGACATGATCAGCTAAATCTTAATGTTTCGACTCCCATTATTATCCACCGTTATTTATGAATCATCCTGTATAAGATTCAACTTTTTCGAAACACCGCAATAGATCGAGACTAATGCATTTCCTCGTTGTGATTCTTAAATAACATTAATTGCTTCGTGAGTGAGAAAAAGACAGAAACCAGCCATCCGTATCCTCTTAAGAATGAAATATAAGGAAGAATTCTCCAACTTCATGGTTCGATTAACATAAAAACTCGGTATATTACAGGCAGTGATTTTTTTACCATATTTAGTCATGCTCGGTGAATTATAGTCAATTTTATAATCGGGCCTTGACCTTCTGCGACTTTGAATTTGTTGATTTTATTTAGGATTTCGCAAGCGGATATGCCTGACCACAGGCTAGGAGATACTGGAAGTAAGACAAGATCTTTCGAATGATACACGGCATTTCTGGAATTAATAGAAGACGATCTGTCACACGTGCCTGAAGCACGTGTGTATTCTTTTACATCTGCTCAAATAACACGGATAGACTTTTAAGCAAGTGAAGATAACATACTTACTTATTAATATATAAACTCATTTTTACAAGACTTATTACTTAACATAACTAATTAATTTTCATATTGAAGTTAATTTAAATTTTTATACCGAAAAGGCCTCTATTTTAACTGTTAACTAATTTTCTATTTAGATTGAAACGACTGAATGAAAGCGAGATTCTAACGCAGAAAATAATACATTTTCAATCACAACTATAATGATTTCATTTGTTACATAAACCATTCAAACAGAAAATACAATACCGAGAGTCAATAAACTATGCCCACTCAAAAAACTCTCCGGTGTTGAATTTTCAAGATGCCCGATTCGACTTACATGTCTGATGGGTCCACAAAAAATCCAAACACGAAATACCATGCGAAGCACCTGCTTTAATTAATACCTTGTCGGATTCCGAATAATAAAAAAATCAAGCGGAGTTTGATAAACCCTTAAATATCTGCACCTGCCTATAAAAAACCCTGCAAGGGTTCACAGGTAGAATGCATATTATGTGCGATGCGCGAGCCATTGCTTCTAAAAATGTGGTTCTTTATTTTTAACATACCTTCGAACAAAACCTGTTCCTTGGTTCATGATAAAAATGCATTTACTCACTTTGCAACGAAATCTCTTAAGAACATGTTCAAAGATGTAAAGGCAAACATGTTTGTCAAATAAATATATCCTATTTTAATTTGCAACAAATCATATGTATACAAAAGACCAATGATTCCTTTGGAAAGGGTCTCACCCACATTACTAATACGTCCATTACAAATAATTAAAAACAAAACTACTGGCCAAATTTAAACACAATCGATATTCTTTGTCTTAAGTTATCGCGCTTACAAAAAAACTAGACGGACGGAGAAATGGACATATTGAAGTTGTTCAGATGGTGACATTTGATTACATGACCAGCTAAGAACCTACTTTGAAGAATTATATAAAGTTTACAGAAAACTACAATAAACTACAATAACTTGGTGCATACGTTTCAAACGTATGAAGAAATTTCATTCAAATCCTGACAAATCCATCATAAATAGGTTAAATACTTTATACACCATCTAAACCTACAGAACTACAGCTCCAGCTGACCTGATCTCAACTCTATTGATCTGTCCTTTAAAATATGTCAAATATGAAAAATAGCCAATGGTCACCTAATGTAAAGGTACTTAATCTGATCTAGTTAGCCGCTCTCTAGCTAGCCTATATTAATTTTATTCACAATTAGTCTTATTCAGCAAGATCGGCAACTTGCCAGTTGATCAAAATTTGGCGTGACAGAAATATCACGAAACGCACAAAGATCAGACTGGGTTTCGCCATCTTTCTTTGCGCCTCTGAGACATGGACCGTTAGGGAAGCCGACGGACGGCGTATTGATACTCAAAAAAGTCGTCTGACCTGCGGATCTTACCAGTGTATCCTTATATATTTGGACCTTCTGAAACCGAATCCGAAGTCAGAATGGGGAATTTCGGCAATTTTTTTTAAATTTTCTTTAGATTAAAGAAACCCGTATTTTTTTAAGCAATATAAACGTGAAAAAAAAATGTTAAAGTTTAGTTATATATTTTCCCCTAAAAATTTATGACGTTATTTATAAGCTTTTTGACAGCGACAAGTGTCAGTCTATGGCAGAAAATAACATGAAAGTAGATACAATTACGCAGTATTTGCAACCGTCACCGGCAAATCAAAAAAAATTTCTGCTACGTTTGTCTACGTCACAAAACGTTTAGTGACTTTTTGAGACCAAAACTTATGGGGCTTGAAAAAATAAAACGAACTGAAAATAATTGTTTAAAATATTACTGGTAAGTTCTGAATATATTATATTTTCATATTAATACTTGTTTTTAAATATTTAGACTGAACTGAAATTCCCCAATTTCAGATTCGCTCGTTTTTCATCTCTAACCCCAAAAAATACCCCCAAAACAAAAAAGTGGTCTGGCCTGCGGACCAGATCAGTGTATCCTTATGTATTTATCGCTGAAACCAAATCCGAAGTCAGAATTGTCAGATTGGCTCGTTTTTCACCCCAAAAAAACACCCCCAAAACAAAAAAGAAGTGGTATGTCCGGCGGACTAGACCACGGTATTCTTACCAAATACATAAGGATACATTGGTATGGTCCCCCGGACAGACCATTTTTTTTGGGGGGGTGAAAAACGAGCCAATCTGACAATTCTGACTTCGGATCATCTATATTGATCTGCATCTTCTTGATAATTTTCAATTGCAGCAAGCATATTTACTTGGTTCGAGTTAGCCATTTTTATAAAACTTTGCTACTGTCATAAGTCGAGTGCGAGAATAAAATGTCGTTTTACCCACTCAAACATTCTACTGAAAATTGTGGAATGCGATATTCGAGAATGCATATTTTAAGAGTCGTGCAAATTTCGGTACAGTTCATCTCAAACTTATAGCAACATGAGGCCCAGTGTTTCAATGCAAAGTTAAGCACTTTATCCTACAAATAGATTAGCTAGAAGTTTAGAATATGCTTTTATTAAACATTTTAATATTGCTTCTAGCTAATTTATTTGTAGGATAAAGTGCTTAACTTTGCATTGAAACACTGGGCCTCATGTTGCTATAAGTTTGAGATGAACTGTAGACGTTTTGCCAAAGCCTTTTACTAATAGAGATTCAAGAATAGACCCCCTGCTCGTGAATTTAATATAAAATATCCAAATAATCCGCCGATTACTGTCAGCATCTTTAGAGAAATTAATATTTTAATGATACACAACCCTTTCGCGTCATAATTATTATTGCAAGCAGAAGTTTAAATAAGTAAAACCTACAAAAATTTATGATTAAACATTCATTTGTCAGTTGTTTGGGTCAAGGCACTCTTTTATATACACAATTCCGTGAAACAGTGAATTTTCTTGGCGATTTCAGAATTTTTATTTCTTTCGGAAAAAATCCAAAAATAGGTATTTTTTTCACGAAATTTGGGGTTGTAGAGGGGTTGTAGAGGGGTTGTCGCATACAGTGGTCTACTCAGATTTGAAATAAAAATTGCGAATAAGATTTCATCATTTTCCACTCACAAAAAAAAAGCAGTAAGTTAACCTTTGATGTTTTATAAAATTCGCAAGAATGTATTTTCAGAGGTCTACGCTTCGATCTAAATTAAACTTTTGATGGGAGTGGTTCCAAGCAAAATAGGATACTCTGTATAAGCGACGCATATTTTAAAAAGTATCATAATGTAAATTTTGAAGATTTAAAAAAGTACTATTTACAACTGCGTTGAATAATGATCTACACGTATAACGAAAAACATCTCTTTTTGTCAGAAATTTTGAAACAAAATCGAAATTACATCTAGCCTATGTTAAAAAGTGTTTACGCGTTGTGTTCGACAAACTGCTTTTTTAATCTTCAATATGAAATCACTTTTATGATTTTCACTTACATCGAGATTAGGTAACACCCAACAAAAAGAATTGTCACAAGTATTTAAATTAAATATTGAAATGCCATAACTAAATAATATTAGAAACTGACGATGTTATATAATTTATCTCTTACACTCCTCGCGACAGGCGTTGGCTTTAAAACTGCATCGGAAACTTTTGACTGCCGCTGGGTGTTCAATTTCACCTGTTCCAATGCACCCTTTATAGGTTTAAGATGAAGATTATTTTTACTGCCAGACATTCACCTGCCCCACATCTCCTGACAGTAGCTGATGGCATGGGGGTTCAAAAAGAAACAAAACGATGACTGCGAGCGACGCAGGTGGATATATGTGTGGATACTTATATACGCTTGTGTGTGCAATTTTTGTTCTTTTCTTGCAGGCTGCCAGCATGATTACGTAATGACTTTGCGTTATGAAATTAATATTTACTTGAAGGAAGTAGAGTATCACGTAACTGCTATTTTTGCATAATAGACTATCTAATTTATAACACTTACATTTTAGTAATACGTTTCAAAATGGAATGACAAAATGCGAAATTCAACTGACTCACTATATTACATTTCTGTTTTTCATACAGGTGAATTCTTATAACAAGTGCGCTTGAGAGTTACAATTAATTGCTAAAATTGCTTTTAAAATAAGTTTTCGATTATAGATTTAAGCAACTTTCGACAGCCTTACTCAACATCGATAGAGATGTATGTACACCTGACTTTGTTACCAAGACGAATTATGAATATTTAACCAATTTTTTCCATATCTTCTGCATCTCTGATGAGAAAAACTTGGACTTAAATATACGAGAAGTGATCAAAAAGCTATTTGATCATGTATAGTACAAATAAGTCAATACTGAAAGACAGAGAGAGAGAACAAACATGTTAGAATCGTTGTAGGTCTTTTGACTGGACACGGTTCTTTCAGAAAAATCTGCGACTATTGGGGTGACTGATAACCTGACTGGAGGTTATGCGGAGATAAGGAAGAACCTTCTATCCACTTCCTAACTTCATGCCCTAACCTTATGAATTATGAACTTAAGGCACCAATACTTACTATTCGTTATCCGATGCTCGAGGAAATAAGGGATGCCCCCATAGGAAAGATTGGGGTTAGAATCCTGTCTGAACGGGGGAATTCCCTTAACTTTATAAGCGGAAGCACAATGGGCCACCAAGCTGAGTGCGACGACCTTTCGTCGCCCCGCTAAAAGAAGAAGAAGAAGAAGAAGAAGGGAGCAAAATACAACATTTCCAAGCTGTGAAATGTTATTTTTAAACTAATAATAGTTATTTTCCGATACCACGTTTATATTTGGTTATCTTACATCGCATGTATACTTGAAAACCACAAAATGTAATAAACGTTAGTGTCTTCTTTCACAAATTCACGCTCAAGATTAATAATAAACGATTTCTTGAATATTGTCGTTCCATCTTCCATGAATGTTTTTATGGAGGACGCACCTTCCTCAGTTACTATAGTCTACTGTTACCCGCTGCATCCTTTTTGATATGTCTAATTTTAATGCAATAGATTTTAACATAACATAACATTAATGTCCAAATATTAATCAATATTAACAATAAAAAAGTAAAGGAATAAGTATGTGTAGGTATTGTGTATAGTGACTAGTGGTAGGTCTTTTATCCAGAAGGGCGGTACCTTCAGCAAAAACACTCATGAAACACGAAATATGTTTTATTTCTAGTTCTTGTCATACGAAATATTTTGCAGAAACCTACCTTCCAACAAGCATGGTGTACAGAATAACTCCTAAAGACCACATATCCGCAGCTTTTCCGGAATAGTGGGCACCTGCTTTGAGAATTTCAGGGCTCACGTATGCGGGACAGCCTCTCTTGTCGTGCAGCCAATCGCTTTCCGGTTCTTCTAACACTACGGCGTCCTCTAAAGATTCTAATTTTAATTCCGTCCTGAAACAAAACGAGAAATGTCGTTAGATTTTGCTTGTAAAATATTTATTATCTTGCAATTTTTTATGTTGTTATACTAGATAAGATAGTGATGACATGGAGCCATTTTGTAAGAACGACTCACAGCCAAAAATTTCGACATTCATAGCAAACAGCGAGATATTTCTCTTCAACGATATTTCTCTTCAGGAGAGGAACGAGAAAACTAAGAAAACTGCAAAGGCTAGTGCGGGGGGGACACAATAAGCTTACAGCGGTGCCTTTTTCCGGAAGGAAAAAACACTAGGTGCACAAACAGCTATTTTTGATGGTGCCAATATTTAAAAAAATACGTACTAAACCCTGAAATTTGACAGATTATGGTTAATGTAAAATGTACACATAACTTATCTCATCAGCATTTATTCTAAACTTTTATTTCTATGTTAAAAAATAATTTAGATATTCATACTTTTTATCTTCCGGTAATTTGACAAAAAAAATTAATACCATACAAAACTACTTCGTCTCGTGATTTTTACGCGACAGTACCTCATCAAATTACTCCTACAAGTTTCGATTTCAATCAATTAATAAGGAATTAAATTAATTATTTTTGTCGATCCTTTATTAATATAAGTTAAGTTTTGAAACACCAGTGCAATATGTTAGTTTAAAATATTTGCAGTTGGCAACGTCCGGGTGCAACCATTATTATTACCTAATTAAACACACTCATTACATTATCTAAATTCGTACCTGCTGATATTATAAAAATCAATTTATAATTAATAAATTACTGTTAGTTAACAACGTGTGGTAACTCTGTAAATACGTTGCAAAACAAAAACATACAGGTTTCAAAACGTATCCATTTAAAATTACGAATCCAATTTGTTAATATTTATACTGCCTCTATCGCAAGAGTCGACCATTTTGGCAACAGGTTTCGCAAAATGTGAACAGACCTTTAACAAAATATCAACAGATAAATAATTAACCTGTCAGAGCATTTAATACAACTATTGCCGCCATTTCAGTCTACCTATACAAAGTGTTCAATAAATAGGTAGGTACTTAAGGGTTATTCCGCAACACAATGTTGCAATGCACCGTGATGTCAGACTGTTTTACCAACAATGTTGAGCAAGATGTGGCAACTATATATCTGGTTAATTGTTAATTGAAACATACGGCTTCAAAAACTAAACTGAGGTCACATAGATAACTGCATCACATCCTTATATACAAAAAGGTTCCTATGAATGCGGATGTCATATAATACACAGGAAAGAGAAGCTTATTACTATTTTTTAAATGGCTATCGTCATATTTTGTGTGGGATTTGGGATGACCTATATCAATTTTGGAGCGAGAATAATTAGCAAAGCACCTACTTTTCAAGTGTATTAAAAAATGTCTAGACAGAAAATGGTTATTAAAGGCAATGTGCGAAGCAACGTATTACGAGTTATTTTTATAACTTGATTATATTTTCGCATTTTTTTAAATGTCGGGTTATGACATATGATCCTACAGCTAGTGCAAAAAATAGATTATCTACAGAGGCGCACATGCTTGTAGACGTCGACAGTGATATTGTATTTTTTTTTAAGTATACAGGTACAGTAGTAATTGTAGAATTTTCATGTCATTTCCAAGTAAGAAAAAGTATCCAAACTATGGAGAGACGTCATTTTTGTTATCATAACAGGTTAACTAAGAATCAGGATTCTTACTGTACTCCTAAATATGCTGGCATGTTTTCGTTATTTTTACCAATTTCCCCGCTTGTTTCATTTGGATTTGTTTTTAAACTTGATCTGGCAAGCCTAGAAGAACTAGGATGCGAAATTGTATACCAATGTCCAATTTTAGAAAATGTAATCCGGGCTGTCACACTAATTTTAAAAGAGCACCTACTTTGACGTCACGTTGATTACGTCATAATAAAGATCTCCCACATATTAGGTCCCAATAAAATTGTGATTTATGATCGCTAGTAATAACACACATTTTCTGTGTAGGCTTGGATTTATCCAACCAATAACCAACAGTCTTCTTTGTAGCTCATTAAGAGTACGGGCCAATCTGAACTATTTTCATGAAATATCACCAGGTGCAGTTTTCCCCGACGTAATGATTCACCCTGTATATAGAAGCCCCAAATCACGTTAGGAATACCTGAGGGAGTGCGATCAGCGCCATACAAGGATCGTTACATATTTAACAGTAGCAGACAGCGACTGACGTTGTGTAGGCGGTTGAGTCTGCCACCATCGCCACAAATGGAATATGAACATCTGAAGCAGCATGGAGTTTGCGGTGGTGTGTACTGGCGATCTGCTAGCTCTCCGGCTTGCTGCTGGTAAACATGCAGTAGCGTATATCTCATCAAATGATTGACGGATATACCCGTCTAGTACTATTGGACCAATTTTTTTCCTTATCTATGCACTAAATCAGGTCACATATTGTTTGTATAGGATAAAGAGTGGATGAATGAAAAAAGTGCATATGTACAGCTAAAACCTCACAAGGGTTTTCCAATATGAAGAAAATTTTGCTTGCCAATAATGGATAAAATTTCTTACAGGATGGAAACCTTTTTTGTTGTTCTAGCTGTACGAAAATAATAAATATGTGCAGCTAAAATGATAAAAAGGTTTCCAATATGAAAGAAATTTTACTCGACATCGTAATGAATAATAGTGGATAAGATTTCTTCAAGTTTGAAACATTTTTCTTGTTCTAGCTGTACGACAGTAATAGCCAAAATATTTACTTTTTCATTTATTTTCCAATGGTTACATTTTATTCTAAGTTACTCACGTGAAAATTTCCCCGGTTCAACGTTATTTTAACCCCCAAAACAAAAGAGTTTCTACCGAAAACGCTACCACATCGCAAGTGTATAATGATCTTGATCTATAATGCTATCGTGATTTACCCAGTGTGCTACAGATTTTAGGAGTAGAATCAACCATACAGGGAGGCTTGATTTTGGTTATCAGGTGATAGTGAGAATCAAGGAAGGAAAATTTCGATCGTGTTGAAATATGTACAGTTGGAGCAACCAAAAGGTTTCCAACATGAAAAAAATTGTACTCGCCATTGTAATGAATAATAGTAGGTAAGATTTCTTTCAGGTTATTGCTCGAAGTATCCGAAATAATACCCAGAATATTTACGTTTTTATTTATAATTGTTCTAAACTTAAAAAACTTTTCTGGCCTCATGTTGGTTTGACCTCCAAAATAAAATGGTTTGCTGTCAAAAACGCTCCCACATCGCAAATGTATAATGGGCCACACATTAGTTGCAGTGATTTATCCATTGTGTTGTAGATTTGGTAAAAGTAGAATCAACCATTCCGGTTCATAGCAACTTTTCAGATTTAAATTTCCCGACTTTTCCAGGTTTTCAGGTCTAATAGAGACACCGTTTACTGTTTAATAAAATGCTGGAACGTATAATTCGCAGTTTTATATTATGAGCGTTAAAAAATTTTCAGATTTCCTGAGTTTTTATGAAAATTACTAAAATTCTATGATTTCTCAATAAATTTTCCTCGGCATTTTTAGGCAACTTCAAAATTCTTAATTTTTTAAGAATAGTCATACAACTTTATTTTCGTAAACAAATAGTAGTTTAATAATCATATCTTCTTGTAACAAATTAAATAGTACAATGACATTTTTTTATGTTCACTAACCATTTTCAATTTGGTCTACAATTAAATAGTACAACGACTTTGTTTTTGGTTCACCAACTAATTTTTAGGTTGATCTACACTTTATTGTATGATGAAGTTTTTTTTGGTTAGCCAAAATCTCAGTATTGAGACATCAGACCACCCAAACCAAAGATTAGAGATCGTTTATAAGATCCATCCAAATATATCGATGATCCCTGAGAGAATTTGAACACTGCAATCATGTTATTAATTTTCTATAAATTCATAAGAGTGCAAGATAATGCATGATGGATTATTGTTAGTGATTTGTATGTGGCGTCATCTGGGAATAATTTCTGTAATAGACTACGTGGTAAGCAAGCAAATTTTATGGTAATTCTTTTAGAACTTCTAGATGACGACAATAATATTGGTTTGTCTACCAAGTACAATAGTACAGCGAACTAATACTGGGTTAGAATTACAATTCGATAATAGTTAAAAATAAAATATACTATTATCTAGTTTAATTTGACAGAATTCAACAAAATAATAGTCAGACGAACAAAATAATAGTCTTATTATCTATTTTTTAAGTTAATGTTTGTTTTGTTGTACGACAACTTTTTATTAATTAAAATAACAATCATCTCTTGTTTAAAAATACCATCAATATAGTTTGGTTTAACAAAATTAACGATATTATTAGTTAACCATTTTTTTTTGTTGAATTTACCCATACTATTTCTTTGAGTGTATCACCTGATTCTGACAATTTAACATTGCATAATGTATTTTTGAACAAAAAAAAAAACGAATTTGTTTTTTATTATTTATTATCAATATCGAATCGATACCACCCCAAACGAAACTTTCCCACACTCACTTCTCCCTAAATTATTAAATAATCAGCATTTAGTAATATCTTACTGAATGCTGGTTATTTAATAGTTTAGAGGTGTACCAAAAAAGTTTCGTTTAGTTTGGGGTGGAATCGATTTGATATTGAGTAAATAATAAAAAAAAAACAGTTTTTTTTTTGGTCAAAAACAAATTAGGCCGAAAATCGGCCTTACGACCTTCCTCCTTTTTACACAAAGATCATCTAATAATTGTGTGGCTAGTCAAAATATGCAAACAAGTCTTTAAACCTTGCGGATGTACGTTGTCAAATTATTTCCAAAGAACGAAACTAAATTTTATTTTAAGTATTATTAGATAAGAAAGTAATCTAGCAAATGGAATATTTTTTTAATGTCAGAAAATACGTTGTTTTGCATACCAATTTCTTCCAGAAATAATACGTGTCCATGCATTTCGGTTTTCTTGAACAACTCTGTACAACTGGCTATATTTTAATTCAGAAAGACAATAGAATATTTTGAGATAATTTCCAAGAAGCCTAGTCTTTTGTCTATTTTATCAGAACTTTTCGCCATGATGCAAAACCGTGAATTTTATTGCGTAAATAAAAATTTGATAACATTTTTCGCATAAGTACATATAAGTACTTCCAAGATATGATCTGAGTGATGTATCGCAACTCATTATTTGAGCACTTTCGCAACGCAAACCTTACAATAAAATTTGCTAATAGCAAAATAAATAGATTAAAATAATTATAACTTGGCAGATAAATAATCTCCAAGCACGTCTTATCATCACATGACCTGCAAAATTGCAACAGAAAAAACTCGTTCAGCAAGAAAAAAGCAGTTTCGTATATCCCGTATGTCTTCGTTTTTTATTGACCTCCATGATGACTACAACAAATAAATTCGCACTCTAGCATATGTTTTTGGCTGGGCATATAAGGTCAATTACCGCATTTTAAGGCGGGACCATCGTCATACAAGCATTTGCAAGACACATAAACAAAAAAATAATTACGAAGTTACTATTGTGCAGCGTTTGTTTCAAAATTACGACGGTAGTTTTGTAACATTATATGATGTAAAGTTGTACAGACAAATTTCAGAGAGATGGACGAAACTGTGTGCAATATTGGTGGGTGTCCAAACTATATTTGTTTTATAACTTATAACACGATTTTAAAATAAACAAAGCCACTGTGAAATAAAGCCCCTGCATAGCGTCAAGGGGAGCTAGTACACGTGTTAAATCAAGACTATTTTAACACAAGACATGTGAAATTCGTATATACACCGCAGATGGCCTTGAAAATGAATGCAAATACGAGAAGTTGTAAACGCATAAAATATGTATAATATTGTTTATTATTTATTAAAGACATTTCAAGGCTTTCTATTCAACAGGTTTTAAATGTCACACTTTGCGGTACAAGTATTTATTTTGAAGAAAAAATCTATTCTCTAACAATGCAGTAGTAATTAGTAATCAAACTCTACGAAGAACTTACAAAATCTGTACATTTTTATAATGAAAAATCTTGTAGACTATATCTATTCGTTAACTTTTCATTCTGTATTGACGATGAGGACTAGAAAGTGGCGTGCTTAAGTAGGTACATTGCTTACTAAGATTCAACACACCATCAAGCAGCATACGTGCTGAATTGTAGTAAACAATGTACATTAATGTAGCGAATTTGCAACTGGCGCTACCATCAGTTCTTGAAGTTCCAGTGGGAGACAGCTGTCAAATATTTGTGCTATTTGAGTATAATTTATCGTTAAACCTCATTAAAATAATTATTAAGTTAGGTTTTTACTAAAATTGGACAGATTGACAGCTGACTCCCACTGAAAGTGTTAAGATTCTCCGCAGCGAGGCGCTGCTACGCAATAATCGCTCAGTGTCCATAGCTCATAATTTACCACGAGAGAATGCGCTCTGTATCGTAGTAAAGAATGCCAATGCGCTGCCGGGAACTTATATAAAACCATAAATAATGCATGTAAAGAAAATATTTTCATATGGTTGTTTTAGTCTCGAATTGTAAATAATTTTCAAAATGTCTGCCCATTCATCCCTCACGTTCTTCTAGATACGATAACTTAAGAAGGAAAATTTCGATCGTACTGATCCTACTGATATTGGCGGAAAAAGTTTACAGTTTTTGAAAAAAATTATCAGTAAATTAAATATTAATTAGTAAATTAAATATTATAATTAAATATTATAATTAGAAAAATCTATATGAAGAGAATTGCAACGAAGTTGCAACTTCAAATTCTACAAAAACAAAAATACTGCAGGGTGTACTAATGAATGTTTCACTGACGAAGCTGGCATCAGTTTAGAACTGACGAAGATTATCTAGTTTTCATTGAAGTATTTTAGATAAAACAAAAATACTCCTCAACTACCTATCCCAAAGTAAATCGTGGCAATTTATAAGAGCTTCTTAAATTTTTTAATTGATAAATATATTTTTATTTATTTTTGTATACATTTAATTGTAGACACTTAACCTTATTTCATTAAAATAATATTTACTGGAAAATATCAACACAAGATCATTATTACTTTTCTGATTAAAATGAGACATACTTAATAACAAAAAAATCAAAGTCATCTCTAATTCTCATGTAAAAAATAATGAATAATGTACACAGTGCACACACTATTATACACAATTGTTATTGGTATGTACTTAGTCGATGTCTTAAACAAACAAAAAAATGTGCAAAGATGAGAATACAAGTGGGAACAAAATAATTAATTAGGTTGCAATATGTATCACAAAAAGAAATATTATTATGTTTGTTAAAATTAGAGTTTTAACAAATATTCTGAAAGAACTGATATTATTAAAGGACGAGATGTGAGAAGGGAAACTATTAAAAATGCTTCCAGAATTGTAACACACAAAGCTTATTCTTACAGGTACAGGAACAAACAATAAATTCAAGATATTGTAGGACAATTATGTATATCACGACCTCTGTCTAGTTTTCAAAATAAGTAATTTGGATTTTAAGTTTTAATTATCTTGTATAATAGGCAATCCCTGTGAAGCTGCTGATAGGTAATAAAGTTTTTACAGAGGTCGCTACATTTTATTTATTTTCTTATTTTTCTAAATATCTAGATCTTTGACTCCTTACATCAAACTCCAGAGCTTTTGACACAAGCTCACCTATGAGCTAAAACAAATTTGTTACAAGTTTCAGTAAATTTCTGGAAATTAAGGTATATGAAGTAAGAATTTCTAGGCGTCAAAGATGCTGCAATCAAATCGCGAGACCAATATCTACATTAAGACATTTAACAATTTAGATTTCACCATAAAAGTACACATCTCATATCGCAACGAGATGTTAATAGCGAGGCTTTTGCAACAATTGTGAAGAAATGGCATATAACTTTCATTGTAAACCCGACTTGGTGCTTTCTCCAGTGAGGGTCGATGAACGACCGCAAAAGTCAAAAGCCCCGGAAAAAGAGTTGTGTAATTTTGATAGATTCTTGAACCTTATGCATGATTAAGTGTGTTACGTTTGCTTACTTTTCATAAAAGCTGTTTACCATTCCTTACTTTTTCCATTTGCATAACGACACGGTTCTAGCAAAATTTGTCAATTTCTAATTATTTTAATAATTCGTTTACGAAAGGAAAGTTTATTGTTTTTACTGCAGATGAATTATAATTGGTCTGTTTGATCTCGAAAATAAATTACTACTACCAAAAAAAATGTTGCGAAATGGATCAGATAAGCAAGACTTATGTATTATTATAAAGTATGATTTCCTATCAAACCCACAATGTTAAGAAAAACGTACCGATCGAATATTTTTCTGTAATTTCACAACCCGCATTATATAATTTTAGGCACTTATAAAATCTCTTTTCATCATAAATAAGTACCTGCAGAATATAACAGCACTAAGCTAATAGAACACCTACCTACCTACAATTTTTTACTTTTGAGCGGAACTACAGAAAGTATTGTAATCCTGCTATAGAATCCTCTTACGTTTTTTAAAGTTTATTACCCTACTGTTATACTCCAGTCTGTAGGAGTTTTTGAAAAAAAAAAAATGAATTTAATTCCATGCCGTTTAGAAGGGGGTAGGGGGTCTAACCCGAGTGTGTATGCAAATTTCTGACCTACGTAGTTCCGGTCATCGACGCCATCTTGAAAAAATGTTTCGTTTTTTTTAAATATCTCGTAGACCAGTCAACGAGGGGGTTAGCACTCAAATTAGAGATTTTGGACATTTTAGCGCTCCGTTGACTGGACTATCGCTTCCTGTGAAAATTACGAAAACACAATTTTGTAGAACTTGAAATTCTTCACAAATTTGATCCTTTTACTTTTTCTCAAAAACGTTGTACGTTAATAGTACATTACAAATCTAATAATATGCCATTATTGGTGAGTAGTTAAATGATGCAAAAAAAAATCAGTCACGTGAGAAACTAAAAGCCGTGTGGCCATGCCATTTATTACATTACGATCTATAGATGCACATAAACTGATCATTGCTGCTACACTAGCAGTAAGATCAATGTTAATGCTCCTTGAATTTATGATTTATATATCTGTCGACTTATATTAATAGCCTCGGCCACAATATTGTTCACGTGATGTTTTTATCTAACCAGGAAATGCAGGCGGACGCATCGAACTAAGCCAGAAGCCAGATACTTTATATTGTATTCTATGTATATGCCTACTGGCAGCACAGTATCTTTCCCTAAGAATATGCAGTGCCCTCTCTCCCTCCACGGAATTTGTAGCTTCCTGGGTCATTAGCTGGCGCCCGACCAAAGATCATAATTTGCATACTTACCGGCAGCAACACGTACTGATTCAATTTTCTTTCGAATAAACCGTAAGATACTTACCAACGTGTCATTAGACATTGCGAAAATTTAATTATTTATTTAAAAGTGCCCTGAGCAACATGCTTTTGCCCAACCTTTACAAATGTCGCAACGTATCGCACGAAACATCTCAAAGTAAACAAGATAATTTCGTATGAAGCAACCTGCCAAAATTAGTTTACAAGGTGGTGGTAAATGTAAAACATGAAATTTTTGTAGGCAGACTTATTTCGAACTCTTGATTCACACGATTTTGCACACTTTCCACGTATTGCTCAACTCGTTTGTACACAACTGTCTGATTCAACATAAGTGAATCAGACATCAGAAATCAGTACATCAGACAAGATAAGACGGGACACATTTATTAGGCGACAGATTTTCGATTTTCATAAAAATTTAAAATATAGTCGCATTTGTACAGTCGTGGTCACAAAAAGGTTTCCAAACTAAAACAGCTCTGAACATCTGAAATTAATGCATGTGGTCGCGTTTTGTTTACAACTCTTTGCAAGGGCTTTGTAACCGCAAAACACGTATTAGCAGTAATTTATATTTTAAATATCAATGCCACTCTATAAAGGGGTACTTTTTACCCGTGTATCTTCTTTATTTTATAAAGCGTTGATAAAAGTTTATCTCATAATTTAAGCTAATTTACTATTATTAATTTCTAGAAAGAGGTTATCGCCATTTCTGTTTACTTATGTACTTTAGAGGACGAAAAATACAGGAGTAACAATCAAGAAAAAAAATCCTTGACTTGACTTTATTTTAAAAATAAAGATTCACTGATTTTCATTCATATTTTGTTTTGTTATAAATAGTAAGTATTATTACCCTTATTTTTTTCCCGACAGATCCCCATTAGTCTAGTGCTGTTAACAGATACCTAATGTTGTAAATGAAATCTACATTTCGATAATCTTTCTTTAAATTAAAGCTCTGTCTACAGATTTGTCATCATTATTTCCATGTGTAAATTCAAAATACAAAATGAAGGAACTCTGCCGCTGGTATTTTATTACTTTTAGCGACATCTATTTTAAACTCACGCTAAAAGATGGAAACTAATTGCAGAGCGTCAGCGCATAGCACAAGTTTCAATCAATCTTGTATTATAGTGGGAGCTAAACTTCCAAAAGAGCAGGTAGACAGGCGTATTGGACTGATGGGAGTTATTTCTTACAGTTACTTTAAATTTGTATAATAATTTGTACGTATAATAATTTGTTTTATAGTCCAGTCCACGGAGCGCTAAAATGACCAGAATCTCTCATTTGAGTGCTAATGAATGGATTTTGATGTTACCTTGTCCTATGTGTTAGTAATAACGTTAATAAAAAAGCTGAAAAAGAGATTAGAGTAGGAAATGATCGGAAAGGAAGGGTTAGAAAACACCCCTTTCATCACAGGTTCCGAAACTTGTAGAATTAGGTCAAAATTAAAAAACTCCAAGAGATAAAAAATGTTTAGAATGCCTCAATGCATACGTTTGAATTTTTTCAAATTTTACAATTTCAAAAAAGGGATAGCTTTTCAGGTTTTTCCAGAAAAACTGGGTGAAAACGCACTTTATAGAAAAGTTACAAATAAAACAAGTCTTGTATTTCGATGATACATTGGCATGAAATCTTTCAGATTCTTTTTTTCAACTTTTACATTTCCCCTACCCCGCTTTTAGGAATTTTCGAGTGGCCATATCTCAAAAAATATGCATTTTTCGAAAAAATTCACAAGAGTAAAAACATCTTATTTTGGGCCAAAAAAGGTGAATATCATTTTGGTCTTAATTCTACAAGTTACGGAACCCGTGATAAAAGGGGTGTTTTCTACCCCTTCTGATCATTTCCTACTCTCATTTTTTTTTTCAACATTTTTATTAACGTCATTACAAACACAATTCACAAGGTTTCATCAAAATCCATTCATTAGCATTCAAATTGACTGGACTATTAGAGTACTTTCCTCGTTTGCGACGCAAAAAATTATAATCGCGAAAAAATCACTCTCCGAGATAGAGGACAATAATATTTTGTAAGCAATTAGCAAACGCAAGGTTAACTACCTTTCTTGTGCTAAGGAATAAACCTGCTATACTTTTACTATACTTCAAAAAAACGGAAGAAATTATTTCAAATGTGGTCAACACCGTTGCCAATGAAGGAAATCTGATACATCTGAAAAAAATATACAAGGTAGCCATCGAAAAGAAAAAAGTAATAAATATAAAGTGCCGAATATAGAACGGAGGGTGCATATTTGAAAATGTGAGTAAGTGATCTCATTTGTTTTATTAACTTCTCTAAGAAAAGGTGCGGCCAGTACGTTGAAGCAGAACCGTAAAGTTCTTGAAAATATGTTTGCTGGTAGCAAGTATAAAAGTATAATATATAAAGAATAATTTCTGGGGTACATTTTCAAACATTGGAGAAGAACCCTTAAAATATTCAAAGGGCAAAGTCATACTTAAGTAGAAAGAATTTATAAAATAAGCTGTTTACGTTGGAAACCTTTTTGTGGCCACGACTGCACAAAAAGATTAGCATTCTCTATTCCACCACGAACACGGATCTGCTAACTGTGAATGCTGCTGCAGTAAAAATGAATGAGCTAGATTCGCTTAGGCGGTCGTCGTCGTCGCTGCAAAGAAAGTTCGCCGATGTGGATGGCGCAATGTGAAAAGAAATGTGTGAAATGTGGTAGACGGAACGCCGAGTTCGTTGACACCCATAGATACTGCAATAATGTTATATATTTGTACTACATTCTAGGCTTGAATTTCTACAAACACTCCGTTATTAATTAATTAATCTGAACTTTGGTAATGCTCCCGTGCGAAATTCTATGCGGATGTTATTGTTGCGCAGAATAATAACATGAAATTTGTTTACCGCAGATACATCAGGATGTAAACAGAGACGCACGCGGAAAAGAGGTTATATTACTCACGTGTTTTGATTGGATTCCGATACGTGATATTTACGTTTATTAAAAATGGCAAAAGTATAAATTAACTAAATAGAATTATTCTAACATAAATAATAGTGATGTAACGTGAGTTATTGCAATTACTTAGAACTTGGTTCGTGAAAGACTATGATATTACAGGAGATATGAAATGCAGATACATATTACTAATATACTACATAGAAATTGAGACATCGTTTCCTTTTACGGTTTTTGTGCTACAACAGCGAGGAAATTGTAGTTCTTTGTTATTTAATTCGAAAGCAAGTGCAACTTAAAGTTGAGTAGAGACATAAGATTAGATAACACCTTAATATGTTAATATGATTGATCCTTAATATGTGATTAAGAGATGTACAGAAAGAAAATATGTGACATTTTATACAAAAAAAGACACTCCAAAATGGTATTAAAAAGTGACGGACAATTTTGTTAGAAAAAGCAACGTTGTGCAGTTTCCCAAAAGAATTTCTCTGTGTGTAGTTGACGTCGCCAATATCAAGATTTGTGGCTAGCTAGACGGGTCAAAGAGGCGCCTGCATAAATTGTGCATTACGCAGATACAACACGATAAATGTAGATTGTAAACTGGCAATAATGACTGCACTATTTCCAGTCTACAATATTTGTTGTATTGTAATCAAGGTCCCATTTTTTTTAGTTCTAACCAAAATAAAATAAAATTCTATGATTCAACATTTTTTCCTTCATCGAAACGTTATAACAATCAACTGGCTTTTACATTTCTCGATACTTTCATGTGGGCAAAAATGATTCTCCTTATCTTCTTTCCCGTTATTTACTAATAAAGTATTGACATTGACTGATACTCTTTACAGAAGTAGATGGCAATATAAGGTTGCTTTTCCACAACCTTAAGAGGAGACAACGCCAATGACAAAGTTTCATCGGTAAAGCTAAAGCTGAAGTGGGACGAAGGGTAGGCAGTGTGGCTATTATAGGTCATCTGCACGTGACGTCACAGTTAACCTCAAAAATATGTGTTTCTTAAGATTTAAGAGTATTACGCAGCTGTTATTAAAATTTCTGCCTGGTTCTCGTATTTTCAACTAAAATCTAGTTCAGTGTAATGTTTATGAAGTTCTAAATACTTTGTCCTAATAAAATAGGACCCTTTTTGTAGGTTGGAAATCTAACCTGTAATTAGCAGTCTATTTTTATTAATCAACAATTTTGAAAAATTATTTACGTGAATTTTTAAATATTTGCTTGGAGTCAGTACGGCTTCAAGCTAAAAATGCGTATAGAAACATTAAAAATCAGAATAAACTTGAAAAACTTAAAATTTAAGGTTATGTTGGTTACATGATGAAGATTGTAGTGCTGTAGGTGGCACCATCTATTAAAAAACACTGTAATAAAAACCTTGACTGGGGAAAAATCAGTTTTTAGCCAAACGGCTGGCGTTATTAAACTGAAAAAAAGATATTCTTGGAAGTAAATGAATACTGCACGTCTATTGAAGAACATTTTTAGCTAAAACTTGTTTATTAGGAAAATCTCTCTTCACATTGGCTAATAATAGCTGAAAAATAGCATGTGCAGCAACATAAATATGAAGTATAAGGGGTTTGTTTACTATTGAAAAATACTAGATTTAGCTATAATTAATTTCGTAGTATTTGCTCCCACCAAAAAAACTCTGGCTACGCCACTGCCTAAAATCACGATGACTAAAATATATTTTCAAAATTCAAATTTACAGCACCACCACAACAGGGCATAAGTTACTCAAATAAGAGAAAAAATGTATGCTCTTCTCTTCATATCATAAAAGTCACGTTAGTACGCAAAATACGAAAGAAATAACATGACCACCGCTCTAGAGTTAATATTTAGCTGTTACATGCGTTAATCCATTTTTCCTGACAGCAAAACAAACATTTACTTTGGTAGATGTGGAAACAGTTAACTGTTTCTAGTGGGTAAGGAAAACAGATTGTAATTGACCAAGTCAATAACAACACGCCCATATTAAATGCAGGCCCACACCTCGAATTGACTCAACCTGACCATTATCTGGGTGTAACCCCGCGGCAACTGCTTTCATTTAATAAGATTTATGGAGGGATTGGCGTTAGACGTCGCGGAGAGCGTCGAGCCTCCTTTGATGCACAATCACAATGCACAATTTCTAATTCTGCAACTAGTGCATTGAACCAGGACTGCGCGCGCTGGTCGTAGTAAGAGTATTTGCTTACCATCAGGAGATATGCGGAAGTTGTCTGGTGGTACACTTGCCGCGGACGAGGTGTAGGTGGCAAGGTTGAATGGAATTCTATCGCGGCACGGAAGTGTTTATCTTTCGTGCCACTGCAAAAACCGAGGGCCCTAGAACAACGTCCGGTCGCAAGGAGGATATAGGCGGGGAGCCCGCGGCCAAGTTGTACCCCATAAACCATTGCGATGAAAAAATTGCATAAGAAACAGTCATAGAAAAAATATGAAATTGCTAGTTTTCCCTAAGCTTTTCCTGCCGAAAAGATGTTTAATTAGGCTAATTATTGGATTAAGGTGTTTCACTACTCCTACAAAGCATGAGTTGTAGAAAAATATAGTAATATGTATTCTTATGATAATTTGGTTTGACTAACCAATGTTGCCTGAAGTACTCATCAGACTGCTTCAAGGGGGTGGGATTTTCAGTATTTCATTATACTTCAGTAAAATTAAGTTGTATATCCGTCAAAATTCATAAAGTTTTGAAACTTAGCAGAAACATCAGAGTACTATCTATTCCACGGAAAAAATTAATAAACAGATAAATTTTTTTGTTCAAAATTTTAAGGAATATTTTTTGTATTTAGGTGTTTTTGCCAGAAAGTGAACAATTTAGCAGACAATTGAGCTAAGTCGAATAATCGAATATGTGGGTGGTTTTTGCAATTTTAGGAGATGATGCAATCACGGTAGGAGTGGGAACTTTCCTTTATTGTGATTTTGATGCCATTTTTGATATTTCTAAATGTGATTTAGTGCATGTACAGGAACCAGAAACCTCAAAATATTTTTTTACTTCATCCACCCCCCTATCACCAACCCCACCCCACTACCGATGTGGGGTATCGTTTTATGGGTTTTTGGGGTAGAGGATTTCAAATATTATATTATTAAAGTTCCATAAACAATTATTTTCACATACAAAGTTTTTTCGTTGTGAGTGACTTGGATAGAGAGAATCTGGATGTGGAAGTAGTGATTCCTTGGGCAGCGGTTTTTTACTAGGTTACTACCCTCGTCAAACATCACCTTCATTTCCTTTTGTTTTTAAGTTTGAACTAACAAAAATATTGGTCTACCAGGGTGAAAATTGTCGCACATGTATGGCAGCTTTATTTTTTTACCAGCAGATGTGTACGAGTATTATATTGTTACAAAAAAACTTTTCAAAAATGTTTTTTTTTTTAATTAATATTATTTGGAAAATGTGGGAATATGACATTATACTGACAAAAAAATGTTCTAAGAGTTTCTTGTTGCAAAGAACACCAGCATGGAGGAATGAGGCTGGAGTTAAGTTCTGATATTGTGCATGAATTGTTCATTATTATTACTAGTACTAGTATTGAATTGCTGGAAAACTTCTACCAGAACCAAATTTACTGTTTTACTATTTTTAACACGATAAAGTTGAACGGTATATTCTTAGACATGCTTATGTATTTTTTCGTCGACAAAGATACCATTTGGATCTATTAATTCTTGAAAGACCAGTTAAACTTCTGGATTTTTTCTAAATACTGTAGTGGTTTTATTTTCCCTTTCTCCGATACAACGCTGCTGTATAGTGTATAGCACAACCTCTGAATGAGTGAAACTCAGGTAGATCCCTACATAATTAATGTTCCAAATTTGCTGCTAATTTTGTGCATTTAATGAATACGTTACTTCTATATTACTTCCACATCCAGTGGAAGTATAGTAACGACAAAAAATTTTAAAAAATTTTTATTGTTCAAATAGGCTTAGAATGTCACGAAACGTCGAGATTTTAAGTTTGAGCGAAAAAAAAATTCTGTCTGTCGGTCTGTCTGTAACTTTTTTTTTGTGCGCACGTTTACTCTGGAACCGTTTGAGATATTGACTTGAAATTTGGTACACATATGTACTTTAACGAGATTTAGAACTAGATTATATTTTCATCTTGTTCCGTCGAAGGGTTGGGGGGTAAATTTGGGGAAAATAGGTAAATCAAGCAGGTAAGAGTCCATAAAATTGGTATTTAGTATATACAAGAGAAGCTATGGTCTCAAAAAAATTTTTGAAATTAGCCACCCCCATTACCACCCCCCCCTATTATTAAAGGGGATGAAAAAAAATTGTGATTTAGTGTGTGTACAAGAACCAGAAACCTCAAAATGTTTTTTTACTTCATCCACCCCCACTACCACCCCCTATCACCACCCCCACCCCGCTACCGATGTGGGGTATCGTTTTATGGGTTTTTGAGGTAGAGGATTTCAAATATTATATTATTAAAGTTCCATAAACAATTATTTCCACATACAAAAATTTTTTCGTTGTGAGTGACTTGGAAAAGAATCTGGATGTGGAAGTAGTGATTCCTTGGGCAGCGGTTTTTTTAATAGTCGTTGGATAGCCAAACTTCACAATCTTTCAATTTATGAATATTTCCCAGTAAAATTATTAAAATATCTATATCTACTGCTTTTAGTATTACTTTCGAGTTTATTTTGCATTTGTTTATGTGGAAAATAACATTTGTATTTTTTTATTATTATATTTTTGTACGTATTCGTGAAAGCATATAAAATTGTATTCCTGTACTCTATTTTTGTCAATTTAATGTAGCAAAATGCAAGCGAACCACATTGCACTATTCAATCCTGATGACTATAGGTGACGTTTAAACAATAATAATATACTTGAGCATCTTTGGTATGTACACATAGGAGATACGATATGTCGAAGATATTGTTAATGAAGATTTGCGATTTTCTTAAAATATAAAATATTTACTTATAATACTGGTACACAATACACATCCTGCCACTGCTTTATAAGAAAGGAGACGATGCTGATAAAAAAAACAAGTCTGCCAAACATATGCGGCAATTTTCGCCCTGGCAGACAAAATTATCTTTGTTTATAAAAAGGTTCAAACTTAAACACAAAAAAATAAAAGTGATGTTCGATGAAGGCAGTGAAATACTGAAAATCCTCCCCCCTCGAAGCAGTCTGCTGAATACTTACGACAAAATAGGGTTGGCCAGTCGAAATTTTTATAAAAGTACACAGGTATATTTTTCTACAACTGACAAATTTCATCGAGATGTTTTGAAAATGTAGTGAAATATCCAATTTAATCCGAATGGCAAACTAAATATCCTTCCGGAAGGAAATGCTTAGGTAGACAAGCGATTTCATATTTTTTATATGATTCTATTTCACATTCAACTTTTTGGTGACAGTTTATGACTACAATTTTATCGCGGGCTCTTGGGCTAACAAGCCTCGACATCCTCGGCTCATCAGCGTTCTTCGGCAACAAATGAAATCTAATAGCGCAATCCGCCTCAGCCTGGCGAGCCGTTTCAAAATCCACTAGATTGGGCAAGAGCCGGCTAAAGTTTCGTATGCAAGCTGAATATTTTTGCAAATTTTACAGGTGCAACTGTACGACGACGGCGAAAGAGCAATGACCTATTACGGAAGAAAACTGCATAATGGTATTGAAATATCGGTCAAATAATTTACTGCCGTAAGTACTCAGCACCGGTTATGCAAAACATATTGCACAAAATACATAATACACAAATATGTAATGCTGTTGGTTTTATTGTTTCTACACATATTCAATAGAATGTTACTTAATGCTTTAACATGATAACACTACTATGGTGGATAGGTGCAAATTACAGTTAGCTCAAGCAAAATAAGAAAAAACAAGGTAGCAATCGATTTTTAGCCAAGTATCTCAAAAATTATGGGAGCCCCAAAAAACCCCAAAAAGAAAGCTTACAAAATTACTTACTATTTGACTTTTTGGCTCTTGTAAAATACGAATTTCGAAGAAATAGACTATTTTCGAAAATGTCTTGAAAATAGTAGCTATTAAGTGAAAAGCAGTTCAAAGTTGATTTAATTAACCACTTTGATACATTTTTCTATGACAAAAATTCATAGAATTGGACATTACAAACTTCTAAGAGCTGTTATTTCGAAAACTAATCACAAAGATATAAAAAATGGTATATATTATATAGGGATTAAAGTGGATTTAAGATTAATACCTAAGGATTAAAAAGCACTTTAGTGCCATCGTATGCATAATGTTTTTGCATTCCTCGGGGTAAAAGTGCTGTCTATATCCTCATTTTCGAGGATAAAGCGTCATATTTACTCCCTGAAAATGGGGATTCATATTAGAACGAGCAGTTAAAAAAAATATTTTAAAGGTATTTTTAAAAGCTTCAGAAATAACATATGATGCAAAAAAATAACTAACTGACTATCACAGACTATTTTCGGGAATATCTTGAAAGTAATAGCTACTTGTAAGTGAAAACCACACTGCAAAAAATGAGGGTAAATTTACCATCGTTGCGTGTAAAATTTTAATGTAACTTTACCCGCAAAGAGAGTGTAAAATTCCATTTACCAGGGAAGATAACCCAACATATAAGTTAAATAGAAATTTTACACTCTTTTGCGAAATAATTTTTCAGTGTTATCGAAATTGGTCGTAGACAAAAATAGCATATTATATACCTAGGGATTAAAGTGTATGTTAATTGCTGGGAATTAAAAGCATTTTAATATGGTATATACGCCATATTTGCACTTCTCGCTGTAAAAGTTCTATTTTAATCCTCATTTTCGAGGACTAAACGTCATTTTTATTTCAGCAGGGATTAAATCCATTTTTAAACCCTTCCAAAGCAAAAGGGATAGTCCCTGTGCAGTGTAAAAGAAGGAATTTTAAGAGTATTTTTCTAAGCCGTCATCTATAGGTGTTATTTTCCCTGGAAACTTGCAAAATTGAAATTGTTTCATCAATTGAAAAAACACCGATTAGATAAATGCTATACTTTAAGACAAAAACTTACTTCATTGAAGCAAACAAAATACTTTTTATAAGATCTTTCAAAGAGTTTACGAGAATTGTTCTATAGAACGTTTAAAATGTTTAAAATAACTCTATTTTTAGTACGTGACTTTTTTTATCGCGCTCGTAGCTGTCGAGATATCTACGAAAAATACGTTTTTGCGGCCATTTTTCTAAAATGGCGTCCTGAACACGCGAACTAGATTTTAACAAAGTAAAAGTAGCTCTAATTTAAGTTGACTCCACGTGAAAAGCTCATTCAGAAGTTGCAATGTTTTTTTGTTGGGCTACATATAGACAGTAGGAAAACTATAATTAGGTTTGTTCGTGCAACAACTGAAATAATATCACCGTAACGACGACCTTACAGATCAAATTCAAGGCACCATTTTATATCAATATCGTTCTCCACCTATCCCTTTAATAAATTACAAAACATTTTGGAATCACAATTACCAATTTCCAAGTTATATTACGTTCTTATCTGTAAAATGGTTGTTTACTAACGATTACTGTTTGTTGCTTGTTACAACATGGAAAATTAAGAAACAAAAATTTATATACAATAGCACAAAGGATGGCGACACCTACATTACAACTATTACTCGTATACTGTTCCATTTAATACCTATATTGAGTTGCAACAATGTTATGGGTGTAAATTAGCAATTTTAATAATGATAAATCAGATCAAGGATGGAAACCATAAGTGTAAGTAATACTATTACTACAGTATTACACATCGAACGGAAAAATACATTTACATACTGAGAACCGGAAGATCAACTGACAGAGGCGTAATCTGTTTTTGCAGGGCATGAATATTTGTATCGCTATAAAAAGTTTATATCGCATTTAGTAAGGGTTTAAAATTTGAGATTTTTTTACCATAAAACTGTTTAAAAAATCATTAATGGCAATACATTTATGTATTAAAGTCAAAGATGCAAGACATGTATCCTTAATCATGCATTTTCTACGTAATTTAGGATTTTGAAGTAAAATTCTGTAACACGTCAATTTTTATTTCCGAATTATTATTTAAGCAGAAATGTATACCTACCTCTTCAACCCTCGTGGAGTGAAAACTGCCCCTTTAAAATAAGAGTGTATGTGATACCTCATTTTACTATGGGAGCTCACCCTACCTACATATGGTCGCCATTTTGAAAGTACAGCCAATTTTTTTGGGGGGGGGGCATGTCTAAAATTGTTCTTTAAGCTTTAAGCTTTATGAAAAACATTGTCCCCAAGAATCGGGGGGGGGGACATCTATGGAGGGCTCCCCGACTATTTCAAAGGGTTTTTATTCTACATTTAGCAACATAAGGTTTTTTTGAATTTTGTGTATTCTTGTGTATTCTTTTTTACTTGAATTTCTAGCATAATTCCTTAGTGCCAAAGTTAAGAAAACATTCCCCAGATTGATGGCAACACTAATGAAATTGATATAAGCATTTGGTATCAGCAGGATGGAGCTACACCATATTTTGCATTGGAAGTAATAGCCTAGTTTTTCCCAATAGGTGAATCAGTAGACGCGGTCAAATTGAGTGGCCACAAGCCCTCCCGATTTGTCCCCGCTTGATTATTTTATGGGGTTATTTAAAATTGAAGGTCTACTGTAACACATCAAATACCGTAGATGATTTAAGAAAATAAAATAAGGCAAGAAATTAATCAAATGACTACGGAAACGATACAAAAGGTTTTAAAAGAATTTCAGCAATGCCTCTGTTATTGCCAAGAAGGAACCAGTGCCCAGTTTGAACATTTGTTTAATGTTAAAATTTATTTACAATAAAATTTAGTAATATTAAAAATGCAATATTTTTCACCAAAAAAATTACATTACAGATCAAATTCACTCTTCCGTTTTTTAGTTAGAGCGTTAGAACAAAAAAAAATTTTTAATTTTATTTTTCATTATTTATCCAACAGAGAGCGAGAATGAGAGAAATGTTCGTACCGTAAATACGTACAGACCAACTGATGGAGATGATGGCAATTTTCAATAGTAATTTAGAAAAACACTTGACTTCGAATTTGGATACAAAAAATGTATCACCCTGTATGCGCTTTTTTCCACTGAAGTAAAACCATTGTCCTAACCCTAATCTTTCAAAATATTTGTCAAATCTTTCATAACTCAGTTCTAATTGTTACGGCGCCTAACTAGTGGAGATAAAGACATTTTTCACTTATTACTCAGTATTACACACCGATAAATCTATTGTCAACAAAAATATTACGTAAATCAAATCCAAACAATAACAAAACTCAAATAAACATTTGAAAATCAATATTACCTATCTGTTCGTCATTTACGTTTTGTTTTAAATTATTATTTATTTATGATAAAATAAATTCAATTTAATCATTTCAATTAAATTAAAAATCATAATAAATATATTGTGTGGGGAGAGCATCTTTATACAATTCAATTTTCGTTCAAGATAATATAAAAAATTATATTTGCGTTCTAACATCGTATATTATTATAATTTGACACTTAAATGAATCTTAGATTATTATAATGTTTCTGCACAGATGTTACCCAAGTAACAATTTAAGTTTTATCACAATCTACAAGAGGTTATTAAGTCTATATAATAAAACTGATCGTAAAACTGTTTATACTAGATAACCTCTTAAAAGCTACAATAAACCCGGCATAAAACCAAAAAAGACCTTTTATAAAGGTTATAAATATCTTCCTTAAAACTATCAATAAAACCAACAGTACTTAAGAACCCAAATCTGCAAGATGTTTTCAAGTCTACCATAAAACCTTTCATAAAATCTTCTTAAAACCGTTAGTACTTGCAATCATTTTAAGCCTGCTTTGAGAACATCATAAATAATTGTGTCTTTAATAATTCTTTGTCGAAAACTTGGTGCACTTAAACTGTCTAAATCAGAAAATATCTCCAAGTAATAAAATATGTCTGCCTCGATTGAAATATCTGCATGTGCTAACGTTGCAAAAGTTGATATTAATAAACAACCTAGTATCACAAAATTGTCAACGCAGACCACTTTATTAAAGTATATCAAAAAACTTTTTAAAAAATCACACGCCTTTCATCTGACAGCTTATTGATTATTATTTACAATTATTAAAAAAAATAGTAACCCTAGTTTTAGATTTTGGGCTTTTTAGGGGTTTATATGACATATTAACACATTTTAGATAGTTGCAGGCTAAATGTAAACAGTAGGTAATAATAAGAAAATTATAACTAAACACTGTTGCCCCAACTTTGTTCAAACATGTCTGCCATAGTTAACAGAAGAAAACATGGCTGGAAAATTAACAAAACCGTTTATTTTAATAGAATACCCTATTAAGAGTTTGTGGCTTTAGGAAATATTTTTATGAAACAAAAGGCTTTGTTAAATTCCAATTGCTCCACTTTATTACTATTTTAAAGCCTGTAAGACTTTACCCAGCCTTACTACTCTTCTTTAAAACCCTTGAGATTTGTCTCTAATCCAAATATACTTAGCTTAGATAACATAACCTAAAACCCATAATCACAAAATGGCGTTTACTATGCGTTATATATTATATGCCCCCTCAAAGTTTAAAGGCGTAAGTAGGGGAACCAAAGGATTTATAAGTGCTTTATAAAAACCAAAAAGTTTTAACGTAGCTTAATAAAACTACCAAAAAACTTCCAGGATATACGGAACCTTTACCAATTATCGTTAAAAGCAAATAGTATTTATGATAACATATATTAAGGGTAAGATTACTTAAGATTTATTAGTTTTATTGCTTGATCATAAAGAGTACTTAAAAATCATATTTTAAAACTCCCATAAAACCTAAAGATTTATAGATGTCTACCACAAAACTTAAAATATTTAAAATCCACTATAAAACTTGTGGTTTATTGTGGTTTTGAATAATGCAGCAATTAAGTGGTTATAAAACCAATAGGTCTTAAAGAGCAAAGAGGTTTAACAAATTGCTTTAAAGATAACTTGAAGGCCTTTTTTTAAGTACATATTATCTGCAGATAAATTGGTATGCACAAAAGAAATAATAAAATCCAGTTCGGTTTATTTACCTTCTTAAATCTGTGATAAAACCCGATAAATACTTGTTGGCATTGAAATTGTTACTTGTGTATTTTGATTAACATTAGCAATACCTAGCTGTGAAATTATTACAAAATATGAAAATTTACACACAACCTGGCAAAAAATTTAATACAAAAACTTAAGCAAAAGACACACCTTTCTCCATATTTGTGTCCATGTTTCCACGCAAACCTCAGTATTTTTCCGCAGAATAAACGTCATTTCTCTGGTTTTGATATTATAAATGTCTTCTTTGACCTTAGTGTAATAAGTAGATAGATATCAAACAAAATATATTTTTTATTTATTTAAGATTTCTTGTCCCTACGCCACTGTCATTTACATCAATGCAAATCTCTTACAACAAGATGTATGAAACAACTTTGACCGACCGTGGTGATTGACAATAAGCGATGCAATAAAAAAATTCAAATTAGGACATAAGATTACATTGTGGCAATACGCAAATTTACCAATAAGCATATCCGATTCAAGTCGGAACTACATTTTTTGTCCATCTCTTTCTCTACTGCAGAATCGACGTATCCGATTAACGGACGTGCCGCTACTCTCAATGTAAAAACCTCGTATACAGTCCTTAACCTACTTGCCGTGTGAACTAACTTGCATTTTGTTAGACTTGGCCTTCTTTTTCATAAAATACCTCGTTCTAAGGTTACTTGCGGTTCTTTCTTTTTACACACAAACTATTATTCATTTTAACACTTTTTAGCAACTATAAAACCTTTAATGTTTTGATTTAAGGTCTAGGGGCATGTTACTCCAGTTATCGTCAGGTGCTTTGGGGGCAGGGAAATAACTTTGGACTGATTTTTTCCCCTCTGAATTTGTGAATTTTAATTCGATCGGTAACCCAGGAAAATGTTTTGAAAAAGTAGTAAAAAAAAATCACAAAATCGTGGATTGTCTGTTCCTACTCGTCCTAGTCTAAGAAAAAAGCAGACAGAATTCTGCATAAAAAAAATTAGATGTAAACATGACACTTTTCGCCGGATTATTAAATTTTCTATTTAATTATTTATGGGACTCTGTTCGTTATTTTTTTAAGGTATAATTAATTGTAATCTTGTTTTCTTAAATTACTTCATTTACAACTTTTATATTTACTGAACCATTTTTCTCAAGCTAGCACTTACAATACAATCGGTCTTTCCTATATTGAGTGACGTGACGGACTGGTGGACGGACAGAAAGAATGACATTTTGAAAGTTGTTTAGAATTCTATAACTGACACTTTTATATTTTTATTTCCATTTCCCAAAAACCATTAAAGGAATTTTATCACTATTTTTTCCATTGATTTGTATACGAATCCGTAGTTTTAAATTTTCATTTTCCACCTCTTGAAACTACTTCTTTCACTATAGTACAGTAAACGAAGGAAATGGCAGGGAAAATTTTGGATAGTTGAGTTGGACCCTTTATGTAAAAACATACGCTGATCACGAAAAAAATACTAAAAAAATTCCAATGTCGCAACATGTTCTTATATGTATTTTTTAGCAAAATATGCAAATATATCATAAAATAAGCTTTTTTTTAAATACAAGAATAAAGTGTTTAAAATCGCATTTTCCATATGACCATGGTATTAGATTTGCAATTTTCCCTTTAGCTTTCCGGAAAAACAGAAAGAACTGACATATAAAACTAAAGATAAAATTGCAAATCTAATAGCATAGCCATATGGGAAATGCAATTCTAAACACTTTTTGTTCTCATACATTTTTTGAAAAAACGCATAGACAGCGAGATAATTGAGGAAAACTATATAATTATATAAGTTAGTTTTCTGTTTTTCCGGAAAACTAAAGGGAAAATTGCAAATCTAATGCCATGGTCATATGGAAAATGCGATTTTAAACACTTTTTACTCTTGTATTTTTTTCAAAAAAGATTTTTATTTTATGATATATTTGCATTTCTTGCTGAAAAAAAATATATAAGAACATATTGCGAATTTTTTTAGTATTTTTTTCGTGATCAGCGCATGTTTTTTCATAAGGAGTCCAAATATCCCAAACTATCCAAAATTTTCTCGTTTGGCCACCATTTTCAACTTCGTTTACTGTACTATTAACATTTTTATCATTAATTTTTCGTTGATTCATTGGTCGAATTCTATACGAATCCGAAATTTTAGAATGTTACTTAGTTATTTTTTTTTAATGGCTTTATTTATGTCGACGTCCTGGTGGTGTTTAGCTATAGCTATTTCACCATTCAACCTGGACACGCACATATACACAACAACCATTCCCTGCGAGATTGTCATCTGCCGCGTGATCTTAAGCCTAATACGCACGCCAGTGAGCCGGTGATTTCCATTCCCTAAAAACTACCACAATTTATCAACGGAATTTCCTATATATCTACGACAGCATGTATTAATTTAAGTTAAATATTGACTATTGACTATTCTGCAAACGTCAACTTCCCTGGGGATATAATAACGGATAGGCACTCTCACATTGTTCCAAAATATACGACATATTTTCATAAATTGCACATTTCGCACATACCGAAGAAAAGTGCAATTAGTAAAAAAAATGCATTTTGCAAGAGAACAAAACTACATTTTAAAATTACTAAAGATTAATAGCACACATTCCATTGCATCTAATGGGGGGGGGGTCTTCTATTGGATCTAAGGGGGTCTACAGACGGCCCAACCATTCAACCAATCAACATTCTCAGTACACTTTGAAAATTGCCATGACAACTCGTGAAAGTGAGCTTGTCTGCTGGAATTCCAGTGTCTTCAAAGCGTACCGACAATGTTGGCTCCAGCAAATCAGCTCACTTTTACGAGTTCGCATGGCAATCTTCAAAGTGTACCGAGAAGGTCGGTTGGTTGGTTGGTTGGATCGTCTGTACCCCCTAAATGGTTATAACTTATACTGGTCTGAAGACAATTATATTACTATAAACTTTATTAAAGTTGACTACACAATTCTTATGCGTGTAAAAAATGTCGACGTCTTTGGCAGTGCGGCAAAGATCAAAGACATTTTTTACACGCATTAAGAATTGTGTAGTGAGCTGACTATACGGGTCTACACACGATCCAGCGGCAGGGAGCCAGCCATGTCGGCATGCTTTGAACTCATTCGTAAAAGTGAACTGATCCGCTGGAATTCCAGTTATCTTCAAAGCGTACCGACAATGTCGGGTCCCTGCCGCTGGATCGTGTGTAGACCCCTTATACTATGTTCTTCAAAGAAAGGTCGCTGTTTATACTTATGATATTTATCTTATTCCTAAAAATTTCGAGTCATTACACCTTTTCTCGGGATGTGCGATTTGTCAATTTAAACGATTTTTCAACTTCAATAAGAAAATACTTTGTCAATATTTATAAAAATTTGTTTCAACTACTTTCATGACTCTACAAAACGATAATAAGTCTTTAAATCAAATGACGAATTTTGACCACTTATGGGCGCCCCTTGGACTACAGTGAAATGTACTTTGGCAAAAAATTAATAGTCGAAACCAAAATTTAAATTTTAAATGATGATGAGCCGCTCAGGTAAAGTTCTTTATCTAGAATGACTCCAAACAAAGATTAGCATGACTAATACAGGAAATTTTGTTATTTAAATAAATGTCATAAATGACCATAAAGACAGTCACGCCACAAAACTGGGTACAAAGAATTTCCGACTTTTAAATCCTAAAATTCTGCTACCGTGTACGATACACAGGTAAGTGTGAAAATACCTTATATCTCAAGCTCAAGAATTTCATCTTTACTTTTAAACATAATGTTTAGAAAAACAGATAAAATCGATAAACCAGGCTGCTGGATTATGCAGTCATTTTTGGTAATAATAATTTGTATTTTTCCTATGAACTCAGGTACGTAGAAAGGGCTGTGAATCATTTACACAATTTTGAGAAAAAGTCATAACTTATTATTATCAATGCAGGGTGAATCAGGGAAATTATTTTAACTAATAAAAAATATTTTCATGTTTACCTGGCGCCCAGAGGCTGCTGAGAAAAGCCTATACATATTCAAATTAAATTAATTTTACAGATTTCATATTTTATATTTATTATAATTGCAACATTTTTAATTTTATCTCCTGATGATGCCAAATTGGTTAGCGAAAGATTCGTCGGTATACTATATAACATTGTTGTTTTTGTGGAATTTTATCATAGGTTTGCTACCCTCTTTCGAGGTAGATTTTTTTCATTAAACTATTTAATAACTTTTATCTTTATCTTTTGAAAGTTATTCGTCATTCGATGACGAACGCAATATGATTTATTTTCTCTACGAGCTATATTTACGGTTTTAGAAACGTGATTAAGTGACAAGCAACACACTTCTTCATTTTTGTATTTGCCAAGAGCGTAGTAATTTTGGAGTCATAATGACCATTTTAAATTCGTCGCTATGACCATATACAATTCAAAGTCCTATTTTGTACTGTTAATGTCATAACACATATCCTCGTGACGTTAAATGTGGCCTTTAAATATTTATTGTCGCATTTAATTTCTGCTATAAATATAGCCTGAGTTATTTCATTATTCATTTCTGAATTTATATAATTTGTTTATGCATTTAATTTTTTTATATTCGCTGACTTCATTAAGTTAAATTTAAAATGAGCTAGGCAATGAAAACTTGTAAATGAAATAGCTATTTTGGTTTCGCTCTAATTAAAAGTACGTAGTAGGCCAGGGCGCCTGAAATGGGTCAATTATTTAATAATTTGGAATTAAGTTTCGGAAAATACCTTGCTTAATCTCAATATGTCATCTCATCTCGCATATGAGTTGGGCTTTACGAGCCATATTAGAAAAATGGCGTTTTCGCGAAGATAGTTCTCGCATCATTCTACGATGGTCCCATGGAACAAAAGAATTACATTTTCTTTACTTATACTACGAAATAATCTCCTTAATAATACGCCACTACACAAAATCTCACTAGCAGTAGTCTTTACAGTCGTCATCATCATCCCTCCTTTCACAACTGACCATGTTTCTTCTAGGTTTAAGTGGCAATGAAGAACACATCGACAGAAGGAGCCTGCTATGAGTTAATTACTCCAACGAAGCAATAACTCTGATGCTCATTCATTACTGACGAAAAAACTCCACGATACCATAATTAAATCACTACATCCCACATATATCGCTATACCATGGCAAAGGTTTTCGCTCAAAACCAGTATTTACAATTGATATGAAGGGCATATTTCTCACTCGGAACTGGTTCTTTATACTTTTTATTTATATTTTTAACTGATGCCATGTCCTCGACACCCCCCCCCTCCCCTGTGGGAGCTAATGGACCAAAAAAGTGATTATGTATGATGTAATAGACAGATGTTTAGTCTTACTGTAATTTGTAAACTGGGTAGATTGCATCAAATCATTATATCCAGCTGTTGCTTTTTCTTATCTCTTGAACGTATAGTCACATAGTAGCATACACATAGCAGACCATGAATTAAATATCAAGTATGAAAGGTCCCAAATCTGTCCCTTGCGGAATACCATATGCAGCTGAACTAGGACCCCTTACTATTTACAGCCTGTTTTCTTCTCTCTTTTCCGTAACTCTTGATGGAAGTTTCCGAAGATAGCATCTCAGTGGAATTATTATTGACTTTAAAATGGTATATGTTTAATTTAACAAAAAAACATTATCGTTCACAATTTGTTGTGGGCGTCATCCTAAATATTACCCTTAGTTTTATTATTTCTAGAATTTGATACATACACAAGATGACAGACTGACAGACAGGCAGGCAGGCAGCCAGACATACAGACTTTGCACATTAAAGCTTTTAAATGCACACTAAACTGTTTTGAATGTTGAATGAATGTTGCCAAGGGTTTTCTGTTAAGACATTTGTGCACTAGGCTGTTAATTGAACACCAAAACCAGTGCATTTAAATACTCTTAATTGACAACACTGAAGTGCAATTATTTCTAGTTTAATTAACCCCTTCTTTGACTAAATAATTAATTTCCAATGTTTTATCCATAAGAGCAGAAGCCTATCCAAACCAAAATTCGTTTTAATGATTGCAGCCAACTGATTTATTTTTTGTTTAAAAAAAAATTAATTCCACCCTCTCTACTAATTGTCCAAATGTTTCCTGTCCATAATAAATGACTAAAATCAGGATGAGAATAATAAATAGGATATAACCTACGTCAAACATCTGCCTTGATTCTTTTCTACCTGGCCACCAAAAAAAAACTCACTTTATACCCTTAAGATAAATGCTTGTTAATCTCGAGATGAACTAAGGTAAAAAGAGAGTCCGTGTTTTGTTCTTTTTGGCCAAGTGTTCATCAACATCTGCCACGCGCCCCGAAATGCATGCGTTGCCCTCAGTAATGGACCGGAACCTGGTAATTTGATTCCCTTTTTCAATTTCACTTAATGTCTTGCAATTTAAGATGTAACTTTAAGTGCAGCTCGGGGAAGCCAAGCCGGTTTATTGAATTTTTTTAGATGCAACCGGATCATTAACGACAAAAAAAATATGATAGAATTGATCCAGCCTTAAATCAGCTCTTTCTCAAATAAATTTAACTATACACAAAATGTCACTCTAAAGATAACATAAATTAATTAAATGTTATATTTAAAATGTCCAATTAAAATGGCACATTAGAAATATTTCGGTAATACGTGTTATATTTTAAGTAAGAAAATTTTAATTTCAAATATTAGTAATGCATTTATTTTATGAATTTTAAATTAGGTCCTGAACAATTTTGTCGTAGCATCAAAGTTGTCTTGTTATTGTGTGACAGATGGGTGTTATGCTTAGACGGTGTAATTTTGACCGTAGAACATTCTACCACAGCTCTTTTTTTTAGAGAAATTTACTCTGCAACTTTTATATGAAGTATTTCTTTTATAAAATTCATGGTTTATAAATTTTCTAGGACAAATGTTTGAAACGTTAAATTTTTTAAAATAAAATTACACTTAAGATATGATACTTACTACACAAGGTTTTGAAAGGTTTTTTTGGCAGTTTACCTTTTCACTTTCTTTATATCGGAGGTAATCTTCTCGCCTATTAATTCATATACCCGTTTGAATTAACGCATAAACATTGAAAACTCATAAGAAAGTTATGTGCTATTGTGATATTCTTAAATAATTTTCGATTTATACTCGCATGATTTTCGAGTCACATTCTTTATTTTGAGTTTAGATTGGTCAATTATTTTATTATCTCGTTTCCCACACACCTGAAAACAGACATTGCTTGACTATCACCACAGTACATTTTCATATAAGCAACTAAATACCTCGAATATTCTTGAATGCAAAAACTTTGACGAGAATTAAAGCTGTCCCTATTCAGAAAGCGAAAAGTAACCAAGTCAGAATACAATATCGCCATTCAAGATTCAAAACGTCTTTGTTCATTCCTACAAAAGCCATTTGACACAAAGAAGTCAGGTTGTCCTTGACTTAACAAGTTCAACAGTGCATTTGATAAAAGAACTAGTGTAGTGCACGCCGTAATGGAACGGAGGAAAAACGCCTATTACATTATGCAAGTTAAATTAGCAGTGGAAAAATAAAACTCAATGGCACTTATTTTAAAGCACAATGCTACACTAAAATTTAAATACGCAGACGACCTTCGACGGCAAGGTTTTCGTAATAACACCAAGCGTTACGACACTTGATACATATTTATTAATCATTTTAGTTTGTATTATTATAAATTATTGCTAAACATGATGAAACCAAATTACACTTTTTCACTTGTCAAGTTCTGTAGGTATAACTATAGCTAAACGTAATAGTGTGGGTGCCAAATGCCAATTTTCCCCTAAACCTGGGGTAAGTAGGTGTGATTTTTTTATATCTGGTCAATTACAGTAACAGAATAGGCACATTTTTGTAAAAATAATGTAAATGAGCATATTGATTCGTCATGATGTTATTGTTTTTTTATGATACAGAAGAAACAAAGAATCACTTGATGCCGGCTCCACACATTCGGTGAAGTCGAGAAAACCAAGGCGAACAACGAATGTGTGGAGACATATTTGTAGACAAATCGTCTCTTACCTGACAAACAGGCGTAACTCATATTCCACAGTTTTTCAGGAGAGCGAAAACAAATTTTCTGCTCTACAAGTACTAGTAGTATAATGCACGCGATAAATGTTTTCCTTGTTTTGTTTTTTATAAGCCCCCGCACAATATAGAAACGTTTCTTTTATGCACTTGAAATTCGTATTCAGCACCTCAAAATTAGTAAAAAAAAAGAATGGTTTCCACACTTTACCACGGAGGGGTTCAAATTTTAGGCTTTTTTGGAAACTGTTAGATCTAGATGCGTGAAATTTGGCAGAAATATTTTTTGTTTAAATCTATTAGATACGTGTAAGACGAAAGGGGAGGGGAGGGGGTGGTTTTTAAATTTAGAAGCATGAAATTTGGCAGAAATACTCTTTATTGGAATCTGTTAGACACGAGTGAATTTCGATTTTCACTTTTTGAAGGAGGTGGTAGATGGTCTAAAGGGTATCCGTATCTCTGAAATCGCGTAAGTCAGAAACGTGATATTCCAGTGACGGGCTCTTCTGAGGAAATAAGGAGACACGTATTCGACGGTTTTCAAAAAGAGACCCCCCTACCCCGAACGGGTAGACAGGGAGAGGGATGTTTTCAAACATGAAATTTGACACATACCCGCCCATGTTCTATTTTCGATTAAAATAATTATTTTTTTCGCTTAACTCGCTCTAACACAAAAATAAACAAATTGCGATGCGCAGTGAGTTTCTCCGAGTACTAAGGATGCGCAGTAGGTTTCCTCGGGTACTATGGATGTACAGTGCGTTTTTCAGAGTACTATGGACGCACAGTGGGTTTCCTCTTGTGCAATGGATGGGAAGTGGGTTTCATTAAATGCAATGGATGTGCAGTGGGTTAGTATCTCAATTTTCTTAATTCCACGCGGACAAAGTCGCGGGCATCAGCTAGTATTAAATAAAGCAACTTTTCTGCACGAAAAAGTTGTAAAAATTATACCAATACTGATTAACTAACTTTCTGATTTAGGATTTAGGTGGGACCTGAGTTATTTTTGTTATATTATTCACTTACCTCTGCTGCTTTTACAAGGGCACATTAATTTGTTAGGTTATGTTATGTTTAGTTTTTAGTTTAAAGAGCGCCAACCTGACCTGTAAAAATTGCAAACCGCTTTGCTTCGATTATTTCTATTGGAATACAGATGGCGCGGCAAGTAAAGGTAGACTTTCGCAACAGACGACAGCGACCGGAGACCGCGACAGGCGACAGCTACACCACCGGTTCAATGTAATTCAATGCAACCTCGTTCGAAGCGTGCGACACTGGGCTGTCACACGCTTCGAACGGAGCTGCATTGAATTACATTGAACCGGTGGTGTCGCTGTCGCCTGTCGCGGTCTCCGGTCGCTGTCGTCTGTTGCGAACGACTACCTTAACAATGTTCGATGAAAAAAACACAAAAAAAAACAAAACCTACAAAAACCCGCAAAAGCCCACTACCCAGGGGTTTTTGCCAACCCTGGTTATTTTTAATGCGCCCGGTATATTTTAAATATTTAACATCGATAAAATGGTTTACCCAATTAGCGCAAACTTTAATGCAATATTTATTTTTTTAATAATCGATAATAAGTTTTCCATTTGTTACTTTTTGGTTTACCGCCCCCCTCCCCCTGTACATTGTCTCGTTTGATTTACAGCTAAAATAACTATTTTCTCATTTTTCACCCAAAACTATTTGTCGGCCATCTTAAGCGCCATATTGAATTACTCAAAATGCTCAAGGGTGACAAAGTGGCATCCATCGGAATCTCAAAGAGTATATTCAATTAAATAAAAAAACTGCAAAAAATTGTATTCACGCTTCAAAGCAAGCTTTTTTGCCGGCACTAGGACTATAAACGTAGATCGAAAATAAAAATAACAGCTGGAAAATTTTGTGGGTACTCCAACCATGAAGATCGAATGAGTCAAAGCAAATTTAATAATATGTAATTGAAAATAAATTAGTTGCGTCTATCTCAGGAGATTAGTGTCGAAATAATTGCGTTGCATCAACAATCAACTTATTTCATAACCCAAACCGGAATATTATAATAATTTACGTGTAACCAAGCCTCCACCTGAGCTGGAACTTGGAAATTGTAAACGCGTATCAGTTTTTAAAATTGACTCGCCGCGACACGTGTCAAGCTAGCTTTCAAAAGCTATTCATAGTTAGAATATCGACGAACTATTGGTTTTTTTTTCTAAATCCATCGAAAAGGTTCATTTTTGTGAGACATCCAGGTGTGCCGCGTACACCTACAATAGTTCATATTGCTCAAAAGATTTCGCTATTGTGATGCACACAAAAAGCAGATGGTCCAATATCAGGCCAATCGTACACTTTGATACTCTGGTTAAGGTTCTCGCCCACATAACAGCAGGCCCACTGTAGACTCTGTCACCTTAGTGTGCTCTGGATTTTGCACATCTGCTATAAATTTAAGTTAAACAGCTTTGTTTGTGCAAGAGTTGACATTTTTGGTGTTTATTCTGAAAATAGCGTGCATTCGGCACTGTAAATCTACCAGCAATTCGTTCGGTGTTCTGACAGGGCGATGTTAACATCGTACAATGTATCAAGATGAAATATTCTTAAATTTTAAGCTAAGCATTTAAAATAATAATAATAATAATAATAATTCAGTGAAAGTAAGACTGTTTGCAGCGTATACGACGGTGGTGAGAGTAGTTTCCATTTTTAACCCCCGACGCATATGTTTGTATATTTGTCTGTGAGTCTGTCCGTGGATTCATATCTCTTCAACGTTTGATTCGATTTAGGTGCGGTTTTCTTCATCTGAAAGAGAGTTTTGTCTAAAAAGTTTCATCTCAGTTGCCCTTCAGGCAGCTGCACATCAACAAAGAGTTAATTATTATTATAGTAAGGCCCACATATAATTCAGCGATATAAAAAAGCTCACAAGAAAGCGTAAAGGACATCGATCGCTTTTGGTTAGTGTACCGCCCACCAGTTCATGTTGACTACCGCCGCCGGTCCACGTTGACTACATAGTTTATTCCAACCTATCATCATTCCGGTAGAGAACATTTCAACCAATTATATTCAGTGGGAGTGGCCTACATTCTTGTTAGGAAATATGTGACCATTTTTTGTGATGATAATAAAAGAAGCCGAACACCTTTATGGCCTTTTATGTAAATAGACCTGCGGTCGGTACCCTTTACAGTTTTTTGCGAGCTCTTTTATATCGTTGGATTATCTATGGGCCCTACTATACCAGCAAATTTGCAGATTTGATGAATGCGCCAGCGATTTCAATTAAAAACTTAGTTTTCGATTTATTTGAAACAGTAGTTTGTCAAGAAGATATTTAGCAAGATTTCATCTCAGTATACATTCAGAGAGATGCACACCATCAATAAAGAGTTAATAACGCAGGTCTATAAAAAAAAGTCTTGTTCTAAGGTTCCGATCTCACTTTTCTGAAGTATTTTGACGCGCTGAAGCCAATTCTGGACACAAAACAATTTCCTACCGTGTCAGTTTCCCTGCACCACACCCTTTTATAACCTTAATTTTTTTGTGTCCAAAATTGGTTTCAGCGGGTCCAAATACCCAGAAAAGTTAGATCAGGACCTTAGATTAGATTTGAATAGGGGAGCTAGCTGATTGGCCTTGATACCCACGACCTCTGTGGATCTACTCTGGCACTCCTAATTTAATTTTACTTAAGAGTCCTTATCCAGCTTTGTATTTTGTATCAGACTCAAGAGCCTTGATAAGGGCTCTTTGGTATAGCTATCTGCCCCTGGTTTCTCCTCGCCAAGTAGTTGGAATCTCAGTCTGGCACAGCACATGTACTGAGGTTTCCTCTTCCTCTTGACAGAATCTGCATGTTGCATCCTATGCCAAGCCCATTGGACCTATATGTCTATTAAGTCTACAGTGTCCAGTTAGAACACCCACCATTATCTTAATGGCTTTTCTATTTTGTCGTATTAGGTCTTCCTTGATTTTGGCTGCTTGTTTTTTAAAGAATTTTTGGCCTGTCTCCGTCGGCGTCGTAGGAAACTCTTCCACCACTCTAGAGATTTATTTGGAACCATTTATTAATGGGTGTTCGTATGCATGGCTTAGCCACACCGCAAAAGAGTTCAGGTTCTACTAGGGCCTTAGGCGCTCCATCCCGGGCCAGTTCAGCCGCCTTTTCATTTCCCCTGTATCCCTCGTGTCCTTAAATTTTTGTAGATAGGACGCTTTACCATGTGAAGGCAAAGTGGGAGTGGAAAGATATTATTAAGTTACTTTTACTTCCACATCCAGTGGAAGTATAGTAACGACAAAAAAATTTTTAAAAATTTTTATTGTTCAAATAGGCTTAGAATGTCATGAAACGTCGAGATTTTAAGTTTGAGCGAAAAAAAATTTTCTGTCTGTCGGTCTGTAACTTTTTTTTGTGCGCACGTTTACTCTGAAACCGTTTAAGATATTGACTTGAAATTTGGTACACGTATGTATTTTAACGTGATCTGGAACTAGATTATATTTTCATCTTGTTCCATCGAAGGGTTGGGGGTAAATTGGGGTAAATTTGGTAAATAGGTAAATTAAGCAGGTGAGAGTCCAGAAAATTGGTATTTAGTATATTAAAGAGAAGCTAAGGTCTCAAAAAAAATTTTGGCATTAGCCACCCCCATTACCACCCCCACCCCATTATTAAAGGGGATGAAAAAAAATTGTGATTTAGTGTGTGTGTACAAGAACCAGAAACCTCAAAATATTTTTTTACTTCATCCACCCCCACTACCACCCCTAGCACCACCCCCACCCCACTACCGATGTGGGATATCGTTTTATAGGTTTTTGGGGTAGAGGATTTCAAATATTATATTATTAAAGTTCCATAAGCAATTATTTCCACATACAAAATTTTTTCGTTGTGAGTGACTTGGATAGAAAATCTGGATGTGGAAGTAATGATTCCTTGGGCAGCGGTTTTTATTATTTGTGCTAAGAGACTGTATCAAAAATACGGGATATTGTAAGACATCTTTCTGTCATGTTCCTTGCAAATATCGTCTTTCTGACCTAAATATCTTTTTAGTGTAGAACTTCTAGTTTTAGTTTGAATTGGACAACTCATATCTACCTTACTTGGTTACGAGAACAGGAAAGTGCAAATTTTTGTAGGTTGAGAAAACTAGTTTTAAGCAACGTGTATACAATTCCTTGTGTTGCTATAACACTGTTAATTTTCCTAGTATCCATGCCACGGTCACTTTATTATTCCTAGGTCCGTAAGGGTATTTATACACAGGCCTGACGACAGGGGGTGTAGCCGGGGCTGCATGCCCAGGGCCTGGCACCATCACTGCTAAATACATTTTTGTATTGATTGTATTTCAAATTGTGTATTGAAAATTAGTATTTTTGATTTGTCCTAGCCGAGGGGGGTCCGCCAATTTGATTTTACCCCTGGGCCCGTACTGGTTCTCCACGGGCCTGTTTATACAATTCCATACTAGTCGTAAAGATAAAAGTTTGTGGCCGAGGACCGTGGTTTGGAATCAACGCTAAATTGTAGATCCCTAGGCGCAAAGGGCCCGCCATTGTGGCCTAGTTGCCTAGTAAAAAGTAGTACTACCCAGTATCCACTAGTCTTGAAATGAGCTGCATGGAATCGATTGCCTTTAGCGCTGTTTGGCTGTCGGAAAAAATGGCAATTGACTGGTTAACAGTTCCTTGCCTCATTATTTCCTTTGCTCATCATTGTAAAGCGGCCACTTCAGCCTGAAATACTGTGGCGTGTATTGCTAAACTTATCGAGATTTTCGTTTTTGATCTTATCCAGCTCCGACTTCCTGTTCTGTCTTCGTCCGTACCAGACCGTTTGTGCCTATATTGGAGGACCGCTTTTCCAGTTCTCTTTGTCTTGTATTTTGATTTGAAAATGTTTATACTTTGGGACCATAGTGTTCTTTGGCATTCCCAGAGCCTTCAGCTCTGAGTATAACTTTTGGTGCCCTGTTCCGTGTTGTTGCCTTATGGGAGTTGTGCCTTGCATTAGTCTGTGTACCACTGAACGAGCTTTCCCTTAGATGTGCAGTGGTGTCAGGTCTAAAAGAACTTCCAATGCAGCCGTGGCAGCAGTTTTTAGCCTTTGTACTGCAATCGCCACGAATTTTGGCGAGCAAATGAGAATCTCAATGTAGAGAGTGGTATAGGCCTAGTGCACACACCGCTACTTATAAATATTTAAAAAATCGGTCATGTGCGAGTCGAACATGTGCACCGAGGGTTTCGTACTGTAGATAATAAAGATAGCAACTAAAAGTAATAAAAACGTTTTTATCTTATAGAGATTCCACCCACCAATGGATTCTATATTAAAAAATGATTTTCTAGGCACCCTAATCGAAGATTATGCGCATTGGTTGTTGATAATGTCATTCATTAATATAAATATACACCTGAATTATGCTGTTTGATATGAAGTTTTATGCAGGAACTTCATAAAACTCCAAACACATTAAATCAGTAACAGCAAAAAGTAAAATGCCCACACCTTTGATGTTTTGTTACTATTTATATACATCATGAATGTTTGCTTGGTTCTAATATAATGAATTTTGACTATGAATATTACTGCTATATTCGAATTTCGAGGATTAATAATAGTAAATGTGTTTATTATACAAAAATAGATTATTTCTGTAACAGTTTTAAGGATCAACATATACCTCCAAATGTATCCACAACGTCATTAGCTTTGACGAGTCACAGAGGAATTCACTTACTGTTTTGTTTTATAAATAAAAAAATCACAATAACATGGAACTTGGCAAAATTTCGTTGTTCGACATACGTAAACAAAGACAAGTAATAGTTAGACAAAATGTATATTTATCTGTCACTTTTGGACGCCTATCGTCATCACTCAGACACGATCTACTGTTGATATTCATTTAAATAACGCTACGTTTTGAATTGATTAAAGTTTTTTATGCGTTTACGAGGCAGATTAAAGCGGACAGATGACCTCACGACATTGAATATCAAATATCACGAACATTATTCCTTTTTTAAACAGCAGGATGTCAAATTCTTTGGAACGTAATCCTTTTTTAGCCATTTCCTGTCGTGTGCCGGCATTCGCCCCTTCTCGCGAATTACAGCTTAAATTACATGACGTTATTCATTCACGTACGTCTTTCCTTATCTAAAACTCATCCTGTTTCTCACACGCATGTTATTTTTAGAATAATGCTTAATACTTATGCCATATTGATCCTTTTTGCACGTAGCGGAAATACGTAGCTGATCTATTTAAAAAAATGTTTTCGACGTCAATAGATGTATTATCATACTTCCGGCCGGCTTATTGGCAAAAGTAAGAGGTTTTTGGGTCTAGGCTTAATGCAATATAATACCGGACCTAGTTTGTTACGATTATTTGTGCCAGATACAGTTGCGTACATGAGACTATCTATTCGTCAAATGCAGAGAACATTTTGGTCAATAGAATAAGAAAAATTAAAGTAGCAACTACAAATCTATTGTATTATCTAATTACGTTGTGTTAAAATATTACGTACCTACTGTACGAGCGGACATTTTTTTTAAAAGTGGCAGCAAAATTAAGTGTGTTCGCAAAAGAAAAATGAAAATCTGAATTGAAAACTGGTTGAAGACTGATTTTTTCACGATAAGCAAGGGAATGACAACTGATGTTAAGGAAACAGTTGTAATTTTTTAAAAGTATTTTCTTTGGTTTCTCGTTAATCATATTGCCTTCCGTCTCTAATGACAACTGGAGTCAATGTATATTACCTCTCATTGCTAGTTGAACTCAAACCAAAGGTTCATTTTTAAAAATATCCCGACAAACTATATAGTACGGGAGCCATCGACCAAAATTTCTCGCCATCGCGACATGGACAAATCCATAAAAACTGTTTAGTTTAAAGAAAATAGGGAACTTTGTTATGTAAAGCAAAGCTCTGGCGTGTTGCGGATGTGGTAGAAAAACATGTTCCGTCGGTAAGAAAAAAATCGCGTAATTTTTTTCTAGCACCTCGTCCATTTTTAATGGAATCCCATTCAAAATATAAAAACAAACATCAATCCGTGAAGAACGGAAATTTTTAAACTTATGGAAACCTGATAAATGTAGTATTAGTTGTTAAAAAAAAATGGCTTGGCCGAGTTACAGCGACAAAGCTAAAACCTTGTTTAGATGATTGACCAGGATCTCTACGTCCAAAAATAGTCTAAACGGACATTTTCCGTGTTGCACAAAACGAAATGGAGTCGTCCCTTACTCTGCGTGTTTCGGCCACCACGCTCTATTGAGGTATGAAGATAACTGACCGCGGGAGAAAGATAGAAAAGATCCAAACGACTTCCGACATCTTCGAGATCCGTAAATTTGTATTCTTTCTTTCTCACTCCCATGGTCTAGCTGCACGCGTGTCTTCCGCCCTCTTTATACCTCCACGTCCGAAACTTTTTCCCCGCATCCTTCCCCGAAGAAATATCGGCTGGTTAATTTCTGAATTGTCACCCTGTATACGAAAAAAGTTCACGGGGGAAAAGGTTGAAGTTTGAATTCAAGGGGTTGTGATGTTCCCTGCGTTAGGGAGATTTGACTCTTTGCTTTCCCTCCCTATGGACCCTTTCCCCCGTAGAGTTTGGTACGTTTGGCTCTTCATTTATCTCTCCCCTGCTAGTTAGATTTGCCTCTGTATTTTTCCTCCCTATCTACCCTTCTGCGTGTGAGTGTGATTCTGTGTGAATATGAGTCTATTCACGCACCCGAGTTACATTTGCAAGATTCCGACAAATTACAGAACATGAAAACATGAAACACCAATATTGCAACTTTCTAACGCTACGGACAATGGATTTTCTGCTGGACACAACAACGCAGAAAACGTCCGTTCCAATTTTTTTTAGTATGTCTAAATCCTACCAATGATTTAATCAAGGAAACGCGATGCCTCGCGGGAACCCCAAAAAATTACATTTTACAAATTCATTCACTCCCAAGAGCAACGTTCAAATCGTCCGATTTCATTTTTTCATAATTGTTTTGAGCGGAAATTCTCAAATTACACTGAAAACGGGGATCGGTCGCGATGACAAAATTTTCTACTTTCAAATTTATTAGGAAATTTTCAAATTTTCTCTTCATTAGCTGCTTGCACAAGGCGGAAAATGTCCGTTCAAATTTTTATACAGTTCCAGACACCGTACTTCAACACAAAAACCAGCAAACGGACGTGTCGCTATAACGATTTTAGCCCATTTTTTTACATGTTCATTATCGTTTTTCGATCGTTTAGCAACATTGAAAACTTCCGCCATAAAGGACTTTTTTCTTTATTTAAGTATAAGCTATCCGAAAAAGTTTGAAATTCTCATGTCGCAATGAGGCTGAAAATCCTGGTCGATGGCTCCCGTACTAATAGAAATAAAGGTGCTGAAAAAGTGAATTATTTTTAAGTAGCTATTCACGATAGTCGAAACATTTTTTTCACCACAGGGACACTGTATCGTCCTGGAGATCGTCATATATTAAGGACCTAAAGTCCTAACAGTAGATCCAGGGACGTGCGGTTTTAGGGGTTTCGCGAATTTCATAATTTGTTTTGGCTATTATTTATTTACTTATTTTATTTTCCTGAAGTGCCGAAAGTCGTGGTAGTAAGTCCTATGTATGTACATTAAAAAAATAGTCTACGTGTTTTAACGATCTAAGACTGATAAATCTTTTACCTGTCCTACATAAACTTAAGTAACATCTTCGGAAAATTTCCATACAGATTAAATTAGAAGACGTAAAAGGTCTTCTATCTTATGCAATAAAGAGTTACAACTGATTATTGACGAAAATGCGAGCATGTTAAAAAAGTCTAATCCGTCACCAACTTTTTTTAACATGCTCTGTGCATGTTAAAAAGTTGGTGATATATTGTGGGACACGAATATTCGGCTTGGAATAGGACCTAATTTAGTCAATAATTATAAATTTAGGAGCCAGCAGTGATAATGTTGATGATTGTGGTAAAGTTAATTATTTATTTTGGAAAAATAATATTTTTAGTAAGATCGAAACATGTTTGTTTTATTTTTAACAGTTTAAGAAATACTTTTATTTTATTCATTTTACTTTGGGAAAATGCTACTAAATTATCTTATTAATTTAAAGGTTACCATATTGTATTTGTTGAGTTTAGCTATTTATTTATTTCATACTAAAATAATCGTAATGGGGCGTGATTAACGGCTTACGACTAGTAGTAGACCCGTTTCTTGTTTCGATTTTCAGCAAACTATTGATACATTGTATCATTTCTAATTACTTATATTATTTTAGTAAAAAGATTTATTCATGTTGTTATTTTGTAGAATAATTAGTTATATTTAAATTAAAAATGTAAGTTTATTTATTTATTTACCAGTTACTCCATTACTAACAATCCTGTCAATAAGGAAAATTGGTATAAAAGCTTTCTTAAAAGAACACCAGTTTTAGGCTGAAGTGGTTGAGGCTGAAGTGAATGGATTTAAATAAATTTATTTTAGAGAACATGAATTAATATTCATGTGCTGCTCGTTTTTACTTTTTGCATACAAGCAATGGAAGGTCGTATATATAAATGAAGATACAAAACTATCCAGAGGGACACCACTGCATAATCGCCTGCAGTCTAGCTATCAGTTATTCAATTTTACAGCATAGTAGTCCTAGATACAATATATCAAAATGATACGTTCATAAATTCGTCACATTTGGTCGACTATAGGTGTACTATTAATTTCTTACGAGCGGCAAAACCGATACAATCTTAACCACAGGATCTAAAAATGCTATTGAACTTTTTGTTAGCTTTGAAAGGTATAGTACTTGTTTACTTGCAAATAATTAATTTTTGGCATAAGATATGATAATTTTGTCCAATAATTAAACAGACCAAATACAATGTTTCATTCTATACACGTAGATTTATCGGAATTAAAAGTCTAACACTTCCTGTTGTACAAGTGATACGGAAAATCCGGATCAGAGATTTGCATGTTCAAAGAAGCCAATATCGAAATCACGGTTCTTAAAATTACCATGGTCTACGTAATAATTTATTTTCCAGAGTGACAAGGTCGAATTGCGAAATTATTAATAATTATTCCTACTTCTGATGTGTGATTTGGATCGTTTCCTTCTGTTTATTTACATAACGATTTCGCAACTTTATAAACACTATTATTTACTATGTAATGTAAAGATGAATTTAAGGTCAGACTAAATAAAACGGTGCACAAATACAAATATCAATTATTTGCCTACTGGTGTGCAATTGAGTCAAAACACTGATAAACCGGGATTATTTGTCGAAAGGTAAACAAGACACATTTAATTATCTGTACCATATTGCGTACGTTCGGGAACATAGGCATTTAGGTGCTCCAAATAAGATGACTACAAGCCGCATGGATTTTGCAATTCGGTGATGATGAGATACGGTAAAATAAACTCTTGTTTAACAGCCAAATGAATTTGCTAATCTCTAGTTCAGTATGAAATTAAGCAATTGCCACTTTATTTATATACCACACGTTGCAAGACCATTTCAAAATCGAAGTTGCTTATTTCATAAATGTCACTTTAACGTGGGCATGGCAAAACTCTTTGCAACATTTTCCTCTTACACGCCACAGAAACAAGGTCAATCGTTTACATAAAAAGGGCAGCGATTAATTCACTCCCCCATTATTACATTCAATTAACGTGGATAAATAACCTCGTAAATATATGCAATTACTGTACATATCTAGAAATACAGGGTGTTAAAAAGCTAGGAAAACTTTTGTTTTGTAAAATATATTGTTCTGGAAGCGGGACTCAAACCCGGGTTGAAATAAGTCACGACTTTTACATATAATTCAGACTTTTTTTATTTAATTAACTTTCTCGGTTTAAAATACCATACGTCGAAAAATACAAAAATGAGTAAAATGAGAACCAACGAAACTTTAAAAAGGCAACCTTCTCTTTTCCTCGTCAATTCTATCTGAATTAAGTTTTTTTATGTACGAACAATCATCAGTCTGAATTGGCTTAATAAATAAAATTAAATATAAAAGAAACTTTTTAAAGACAAGCTTTTATTATTATTTAGGTGTACTATTGACAGAGAGTACCAAAGTATTTTTACCTCCACATCCAGTGGAAGTATAGTACTGCAAAAACAAATTTTGAAAATTTTTATTGTTCAAATATGCTTAGAATGTCATGAAATGTCGAGATTTTAAGTTTGAGAAAAAAAAAATTCTGTCTGTCTGTCGGTCTGTCTAACTTTTTTGTGCGCACAATTACTCTGGAACCGTTCGAGATATTGATTTGAAAGGACCCCGCTCATTTCTTATGGGAAGTGACCCCCGGTGAAATTGGATGAATTTTTTGTATGTTGTATACTACAATTTGAAAAAAATGTAGTATAGGTTTTGCATTTTTCCAGCGGACCATCGAAACCAGAAAAAAACGTCGGATCGAAATGAAAGTCGTATCTATCGACTCGAGAGCGAATTTAGAAAATTCCGTTCGTCGGTCAGTCGGTCTGTCTGTCTGTCACGCTCAGCCCCCTTAATCCGTTTTCGGATTTCGATGAAACTTGGGTGGTTAATGGGAGGCCTTTAGAGAACCTTAACGCTGGAAGCTCGGCTTCGTTCGGAAACCGGAAGTACCCGATATAGACGTTTCAAGTTTTTCGGGAAAAATTGAATAACTCGGTAACGGGTGGTCGGATCGAGATGTTTCAAAAAAGAGATGGTGCCGCTGACAACGATCTACAGATAAGTATACCGAAGACTATGTCGAAAAACAAATGGAAATTGATTTTTTTTGCAAAAAACTGGTTTTCTCGAAATCGGGCTAGGAAGCACGATAACTGTCCAGGATATTGATCGATTTCGATGAGACTTGGTGGGATCGAAGGTACACGGCCACAGATGAAGCCTATTGCTGGCGGCCCGAATCCGTTGACCGCAAAATAAAGAATGACTTTTTTTCGAAAAAAATTTCGTTACCAATTTATCGATTATTTAATGTTTAAAATAGGTAATTTTAAGTGGTCCGTAATTCAAAAACCAAAAATCAAAATCTTGTTAAATTCTGGATATAGCGGTTCTACAGCATGCTGATCAATAATGCATTAGTTTTTCAACAAAAAAATGCCTAATATAATTTCTCGAAAAATCGACCCTTTTTCATAATAAAAATGCACGCCAATGACTGAAATAAGTTTTGTTTTACTTAAAAAAGGTGTAATAAAGGTCTTTTATACCCATCTAAACTTGGTTAAAATTGGGTGACTAATAACTGAGCTACAAAGGTGTTACCGTGAAAGGTGGGACACACTGTATATATAAGAGAGTCAAAAGTCTCAAAATTTTTTTTAGCATTAGCCACTCCGATTACCACCCCCACCCATTATTGAAGAGGGTGAAAAAAATTAAATTGTGATTTAGTGTGTGTACTGTCATGAGCAAAATTAAACAGGACAACTATTTTTTTCTAATGTAAATCTCTCTCTATTTGCACACTTCCAATGAATTATGACAACTAACTGACAATGTCACAAAAATTAAAGTTAGATGTACACAACTAGATTTTAGCAAAAATACGTTATAAGACTTGTCCTATTTAATTTTGCTCACGACAGTACAAAGGAGTAAAATTTTTTTTTTACTTCATCCACCCCCTGCCTCCATCCCCCCACTCCCACTACCGATATGGCACATCGTTTTGTGTTTTTGGGGTAAACGATTAAGTAGTGATCCTTGGGCAGTCGATTCCTTGTTTCTCAATTATTTTTTAGGGAGAACAGCCTGTGTATTTTTCACTAAAAGTACAGCAGGTCACATTTTTAAAAATTAATCTGCCTTTGTTCGAAAGCTTGGCAGCGTCCGATTGATAATGCTACATTTTTTAAAAATATTACTGTGTCCTGTGATTTGGAGAATTAAATACGAGTTATGCGGTGCCACTGTCATGGGAGAAAAATAGAATTGTTCTCTCTAACTGAGGTCGAGTTCACGATTTCGCAACGTACAGCTTCCTGTAAACCCACCGCTCGACCTCATCTCTTTGTTACTTGTATAAGATAAGTTTAAAAATAAGAAGTAGCTTTTTGCGGCGCCCGCAACTCGTTCTTTTCAGGTAAAAACAGGACATTTCAAACTGGAACTGTTATAGAATGTTGCGTTCGATTTGTGAAAATAGTCCCACAACAGGGAGGCGGATGGTGTATCTATTAAGAACACAAAGACGTGGTGATGGGCATCCGCTTCTCACAGCTGGTTATCGACACTTCCGGCAGGTTTTAGCAACGAGAAACAACGGAGTAACGCTAAATTTACCGGTGCATTATTGCGCAGACCGCACCCGCTAAGAATGTAATATCGTATTAATAGATTCAAAGATATTCTAGCTGTTATGAAGTAATCGTAGTTCAAACTTGGTTGCTCAATTTTCTTACGTATGCATAGACACGTGTATGGCAAGTAGAGGATACCTCGATTTATCCGCCTGGTTAACTCGATTTTAATCTGTAAATTACTAAATGCTTCCTGGCTTTTTGTTAATGTCTTAAGGAGGAAAAGGATGATTTAAGAATTGACGAAATGCAATTCGTTGCCGCAACTATTCTAATGGTCGTGTTTTGTGTACTTGCGTTTGGAAATCGCTTGTTATGAGGAAATTTTCTATTGTTTCTCGAAGATTTATATTGTGCACAGTTACAAAACCGCGACACACCTAAAAGGTACTTTTTGGAAATGCCAAAGGAACGACGACGATTACTTTTATCGATAAGATTTCTGCGGTCTTCTAAATTTAAACATGCGGTTTTGCAACGACGCGACGCCACAAAACTGGTTTCATCATTTCACACAACATGATTAATATACTTATAGGTAGCTGGGTTTCGTCGAATAAGTAGCACACGCAGTTCTCAATACGAAACGTACTCAAGAGTGAATTTATTGATTTTTAATTGTCGTATGAACTATTTTTCATTATCATTAAAATTCGATGCTTTCTGATTGACCTTTAAACTTGACCTCTTGTTCAGTTAACAGTAAAAATTTTGGCGGTCATCCAAATCACAAATTATATTTTAGTCAAGGCTTTTACAAATTGCATCATTATTAATTATCGATTTCTTAACACCTATTGCCACATTCACTCTATTTAGTGAATTTCAAAGTCGCCATTTTTATTAGATCACTTCAAACACAATTGAAATTAGCAATGTGTATTGCTAATTGTTTCTGTTTCTACGAGATACGTACTTATTTTATTAGATTAGCATATTGTTAATTCGAGGATATATGACTACAAACTAAAGGATTCTTTTTCACTTCTGTGCAATAGAAATTGATATACATATACAGGGTGTTCCATAATAATGTGTAAAAAAAATAACTGTCCTTGTGAAAAATTAATAGTCTAGGTGCCCGCGTACATAAATGCAATTTATACATATCCCCGTATAACTTCTTGTACGGCATAATTGCGCCTAGTCTATCACTTTTTTTCCTCTGCGAAAATTTTCGTAAACGCGGCGTTCCCCCTCGGCATGAAAAAGACGATTTCCACGCGTCGGACTGGAAAATCGGCAAATATATTTTGTCCGACAATTCGAAAATTTGATTCTACATATTTTTATTAAGCAATCTTGAAAAAATCAGCTGGTTATCAATAAATGTTTTAAAGTTATGTTATGTTATGTTTAGGGTGGTAGACTCCCTTAACCTTCCAAAATTTTTGTCGGACAGTTTGTAGAAATATATAGAATATACAGCGTGTCGCACTTTTCATGGAGCCACCCCTCATATCTAGCTTATCTGATATCCGAATTTTTTTGAAATTTTGGTGGTGAATATATACCTATAAAGTGAGTCTTTGGACGTAAGCAGATTTGATTTTAGTCAGAGGCGTCCGAGCCTAGGATGTAGAAAGGCGGTCGATTTTCGAAAAAAAAGTATTAGCAATTTTTTTAGAAAAAAACTAGTAAAATATCCCTAATCAGCACCTTTAGAAACCAATTTGTACAAGATTACATCGTAGTGGGTTCAAAGGTGTTTGAGATAGGGGCCGTCAAAAAAGCAATTTTTTAAACTAAAAATAATTTTTATCTGCAAAACGGATTCTCAAATGAAACAAAATTATTCTTCATTTTTTGTTCAGAATAATGTATTGTACTAGTTTTAATTGATTTTACAACAAAATAATTATTTATTTAAATATGGCAAAAATTAAAAAATAAAATGGTAAGCATGTACGAATTAGAATTTTGCTTTATTAAATAAATAATTATTTTATTGTAAAATCAATTCAGACTAGTACAATACATTATTCTGAACAAAAAATTAAGAATACATTTTTTCATTTGAGAATCCGTTTTACAGGTAAAAATTATTTTTAGTTGAAAAAATTGTTTTTTTGACGGCCCCTATCTCAAACACTTTTGAACTCACTATGATGTAATCTAGTACACAGGGGTTTATAAGAATATCTCACTAGTTTTTTACTGACAAAATAGCTAATATATTTTTTTCGAAAATCGACCCCCTTTTTCCATTCTAGAATCGAACGCCTCTGACTAAAATCAAATATGGTTACGTCAAAAGACTCATTTTATAGGTATATATTCACCACCAAAATTTCAAAATATTCGGATATCAGATGAGCGAGATATGAGGGTGGCTCGATGAAAAGTGCGACACACTGTATATGTTAATTTCGTTTTTGAGGCAAAAAATAAATTACAGGTACTTAGATAATGGCATGATTAAATTAGTCTAAAATATTTAATTGCCTGGTATCAAGTTTCAAATTGGCGTCGTTTCTTGGCTTTACGATATGTTAAGATGAAAATTTAAAAACCGTTTTTAGCACACCCTTTATAGGGGGTGTAGTTGGACAAGGAAATAATTTGTAGTCTTTTTAATGGTACAGCTCCATGCAAATAAATCTAAACCACTAGTTTAGCCGTACGTATAAAGATAATTGACGGACATTTAAATAAAATAATAATTAAATAATTTATATAATAATAGTGATTTCAAATGGGTTCTGTTAACAACAGCGAATAATGAAAAAAGACATGTCCCAGACATATTTGCCCGTGACTACTACATTGTAATAATTGTATCAAATATTACATAGTTGAAAACAAATGCCCAAGTAGCACACTTTTTAAACAAGCAAAATTGAAATTTTTTAAAAGCCCCCGATCAATGTATCTAATCGGCCTAAATCATGTTCGGCTACCATAATTGTCTGCACATTTTCAATTTTACGTCAATCGGCAATCGGACAATTTCTAGAGAAGTTCAACATGGTGAATTCAAGATAGCGACCAAATATCAAAATCTAATATGGCCTATAAATAACCTTCTCGACAAAATACTCTTTCAAATAAAAAAAACTACATCAAAATCGGATCACCCGTTGAAGAGATATGAAGCCACAGGCAGGCAGACAGACAGACGGACGGACAGACAGGCAGACAAACAAACATACGCGTCAAACTTATAACTTTAACCCCCCAACCTCTTTTGGGGTTGGGGGGTTAAAAAGAAAAAACAAAATTGAATATTCGCAGGATACAACCGAAAAAGTTTTTTTGGTTGTATCCAACGTTATACTACTGAAAACAATTTTGTAGGTGCCACAGTTTTCGAAAAAAGCCAAAAAACGGAAAAATATTAGCTCCATTTTTGAAAAATATGATTTCTTGGTTGTACCACATTATTACATGTTGTAGGTGTATTATCTACGTGTATTTTGTTCACTTGTTCAATGAAATTAGACATTTTTTATGATTTGCTGAAAAAGTAGTTTAATTAGAATTTACTAGATATCGGATTGTTTACTTTGTATTATCATCCATTAAAATATAAAAAAATCTTTCAGAGGCATTTATGCAATTTCAAAAGTTTCGATTTAAATTCGGCCTACATCCCCATATTATGAAGTCGAAATTGGATGATATCAAATTTTCTGTTCATCTCACATATTATGCCTATTACGAGTCTCTTTATTTTAATTTTTCGAATTTCCGAATTGTTTCCTGTCGTTTATATTTTATCAACCTTGAAATTCCAAAAATTGTATATTTAGTTGTGTGTATGTGTCTGTGGACTGACTTTTCCAAACACGAAAAAGTATATCATACAAAGTAGTACAACATTGCACAACCTAGTACAATTTTGTTTTTTTATTTGCTTAAAAGTGAGAAGCCGAACTTCACACACGTGGTGATGAAATTTAGATAGCAAATTAACATATAGGAATTGTTCGAGTTTTATGTATATAAGTAATCTTGAAGAACTTGTAGAAACTATTAAATCCTTTCATTAAAGCGACCGCCAACAAAGAGGCTACCGTGCCATTAAAACGGGTTCGAAGTCTGCAGTTTGATGATTATTTAGTTATAGGCCTATACTCATAAAAGGACGAGATATCTGTCTACTATTTGTCACCGTTTCTTTGTATTCGATCATTCAGCTGATAACCTGTATTATATTTATATCTTTATTCAAAAATATATTTATCTTCACTTTATTTGGACATTTTAAGTTTTGAAAAAAATCCTTACGGCACTATGCATTTTTATGTTTAAATGCATCTGTTATATAAAAGAAATATGCACCTTTTTGTCAAAAGAAATCAGTATCATCTATATAACACAAGGTATGGTGATTTTTTGAGCATGCCAAATCTCTTGACAGCAACATTTAAACACTCCACGTTACAACTGTATAGTATTGTTTAATAACCTACCACAAGAAATCAGAATAAATTCACAGTATAATGGTTATAAAAACGCGGTAAAAGACTTGGTTTTAGAAGATGGTTACTATAGTACAAATGAGTATCTGAATAAGTAAAATTAGAGACCAAAATTATCCTTTGATAATCTCAAAATTGTTTGTCCATGATGTAATTAGTGTTATGTTCTTTACTTACTTGTTTTACGTTATTTTATACAATTTGACTAGTCATTACATAGTTTTGTTTAATTTTTATTTTATATTGTAGTAATTATCTACTTAATTGGTAGTATAATATAAATATTATACTACAAAACCGACTTGCCATATGTACATTTCTGTATCTTTCTCAGAGGTGAATAAAATTATTATTATTATTATCGTCGCCATTGTCAAAGATGAGTTGGAACCCAAAGGTTCATCAATTCATACTGATACTGAATCCTGAGACAAATTATCACTAAACTGCATCATACTAGAATACACCTAACATCTGATAATTTCTCTACAATGGCCTGGGGAAGCAGCCCGCACCTGCCGCATTATTTAGATATGAAGCAAAGCAGAAATGATTTTTCAAGATATCAAGAGGTATTTCTTTGTGTTTTTTAAACAAATATATGGCTATGGTATAAACATAAGTTAGACTAGAATTGCCCGAGAATCGACCCCCATAAATAGTTTATGCATATTATCATGTTGATAATAACAACGTCGTTGACCTCGGGCAGTAAATAAACAAAGACCCTATAGATGTCGCTAGTTGTTTTATAATGTCAATTTTACATGTTATCTGCAATAATCGGTATTTCAGTAACATAAAAAAAATTACGTAAACGTATAAAATGGAATTATTTAAGGTCATAACAAGGAAAATAAATTATATTTACTTTGGACTAACAATATGTTATATTATCATTGTTAATTATTCAGGCATTATGTATGCAATTCTTAGTCGTCTCATTGAAGAAAATATGTGGAAAATTTATCTATTCTTCAGTCATTCATAGCGAAAGTAGAGATAAAATACAAAATCTAGAAAATATGGTGATGATGAAACAAATTTTTAGTAGTAAAAAATAACTATAAATATAGTGAAAGTGATAGCATAACAATAATTGTTTTTGAAAGCACATGATCGACTGATTATTTTGACTTTAATCACGGAGTAACTATTACCTGAAGTAAAACAAAATACGCAACAAAATGAAAATATAAATTGACTTAAATGTTGTGATACGCCGACGTCCCATATTATTCAATCATTCCATCGTTCCACTGACTGAATCTATAAATGCGAACCCTCAGCTCAAAATAATATAAAACATCTTACCTTTGCGGGTCGGAGAAAACGAATTTCCTCAATTTCAAATCCCTTAAAACGATCCCATTCTCGTGACAAACTTGAACTGTCTCGGCGATTTGCTTGAACAATCTCTTGGCTTCTGACTCCCTAAGCCTTTTCCTCGACCTCACGTAGGAATGTAAATCTCCGTGGGCCTTTGGAAAAACTAAATATAAATAACGATTTCTTGCTATCACCTCGTGCAGCGAGGACACACGGGGGTGAAAATCCAGCCGATAATGGGCAGAAACTAAAGAATGGCTGTCACGGGAAACGATCTGAAACAAAGGGAAAAAGCACATAAATATAAATTACCTGCTGGAATACAAAGTTTTTACATTTGATTAAATTGATTTCGAGTAAATTGTGTGCAATATTGGCCTTGTCGTTTGTTTTTTCTTGCGATAGGTGGAGAAATGTCAGATAGTTCGTGAGAAAATTAACATTACCGTATCACGAACAAATATAATTTACATCTTTCCACGACTACAATTATTTATTTCACAAAATTTGCTACATACACAGGGCGTAGCCCATAATGGTGGCTTGCTATAATTAATCTGCCTCGGATTCTGCTTTAGGGCAAAGGCATTGTCACGCTCATCTTGGCTGATGATTGACGACGCTGAAAACCCCATAAAATGGTTTATATAAATCAATTCCTCATGGAATTGTATTTTTAACGCAGCTAAACTTACGTGAAGATCTAGGTCCTGCGCAGGTGATAAAGTAAGATTTAGAAGAAAATGCACAGCTATTGGGCAATGCTATTAAAGTGTTTTCAAGAATATTTGGAGCTATATAAAATGCTTGTTTATTGTTACTTGAAGCTACATCATAAGTATTTGAAAGTTGAAGCATGTCCTTGTTTTTTATCTGTCAATTTATTGTAAAAGATTTAAAGTACTTTAAAATTGCTTCAGATACTTTTAGAATGCGTTAAGCGATTATGGTTACTTAAAACATTTTTAAATAGCTTTAAGTATACTTCTGTTGTTGAAGTTCTTTTGAACACACGCGCTTCAACAGGTTTAAACGAAATCCATAGTACGCGCGTGCTTTATAGATGGACTGGAGAGTTTAGATTTAAAGAATCACAAACTAGATTCAAGGAACATATGGCCGATCTTAAATATAGAAACTATGTGTATTAGGATTTTTTAACATTTATATTAGACAACCAAAGGATAAAATTAGGTCCGGGATAAACGAAATCAATTGTAAGGATTGTGATTTAAGTATGTTGGGTAAACAAAATTTCCAATTATAACTAGATTCAAGGAACATATGGCCGATCTTAAATATAGAAGAACTGAAAACTCCAGTGCTGCTCAACGATGCCTTTGGTACCAATCATAGAATCGGCATAAATAACTTGAGGTTAATTAGAAATGTAACAAATAATAAACAGCTGGTTCCTCTTAAAACATTAGAAATTGCAAAATGTAAAAATGGCGTGAATAGTGACAGAAGGTTTATACCTTGTTTACTTAGAGAGTTACGGTTCGTCGAGCCGAGAAAACAGAGAGTTTAGGTAGGTTGAGTTACCAACATTGGTTCAGTTCGGTCAACCATGTAAATATAATAGGATAGATTCTTAATTTTACTTTAATTTTAATCATTTCCAGACGATGCCAACATGGTTGATGAAATGCGCTTCGACTGTTAGTATTCGATTGTAGCCTTCAAATGTTTTGGTGTTTATGGAGATCACTGCTTAGGTAGAGAGACTATATTCTTTTGCTACTATAACAAAGGCACATCTAGGCACACAAAGGCACTCCCGAAATTTAGTGTTTTTTAAATTTTCAATTAATGTAGTTTTTGTTATATGTAAATTTTATTTTTAAAGTGATTTATTTCTTTACTTAGATCACTGCTTAGGTAGAGAGACTATATTCTTTTGCTACTATAACAAAGGCACATCTAGGCACACAAAGGCACTCCCGAAATTTAGTGTTTTTTAAATTTTCAATTAATGTAGTTTTTGTTATATGTAAATTTTATTTTTAAAGTGATTTATTTCTTTACTTCTTATTATTTTTATGTATTTTGAAATGGTTTACTTAATAAATCCGTTACTTTAAACCCGTATGATTATTTTTAAATAGGAATACACTAACTAGATATTATAATTTATAATATATAGGACTAGTATCAAGCCTCTACGAATGCTTATACATTGTAATAAACTCGTATAATATATTAGGCCATGAGGGGGTGGAAATTCCCATAAGTATAGGACTGAAAGGCCTCTAAAAAGTAGGGTTCTTCCCTTAAAAATAAATTAAACACCGGCGAACTAATTATGGCGTTAGAGAAAAAACATTTACAACTCTTAAAATTTCATTCTACTTTACTATACAACCCCAGCAAGACAGGTGTTAACACAATTACAGAATGGGAACAAAAAAGTAACAATACCCACATATTCTATACCCACAATATTTTAAATAGCGTAAAAAATGTTACCAACAAAGAAAACAAAGTACAAAACAAGAAGAAAGGAATTAAGTATTGTTTTTTATGAACGCGAATAACGCTATATTTCAGTTAAATATACATATTATATATTTGATTTAAGACTTTTTTTACATGAACAGTTGAAAATTGTCTACACTCATGAAAATAATGCTAAACTAATATACCAGAGCACTGGTATGGTATAAAAAACAAAAAAAACACAATAACTGCTGAGTCCACCATCAGGGAAACTTCTGGTTTCAACTAATTTCAACCGGTAGTTACCACCAAGAAAAAAGACTGGTGCACAATACTTAATAAGGACAATTTAGTGTCCACTGGATTTTTTATCGAAATTTAAAAATAATTAACCACGCCAATTTTATTAGCAAAAGACGCTATTTTCTTAAATACCTCTAAAAGTCTTTGGCGGCGGCCATATTTTTTAAATGGCGACGGTAATTTTGCAAAGATGGCGATTCGAGCGAGCTAGTTATCTATTAGGCATTTTAGCACAATAAAAATAACCTTCTTGAGTACATTTCCAAAAAAAAACTTGTAATTTATTAATTCGGTTTACGATTTAACCTATTTGACGTTAACTGAATTCAATTTTGTGACACAGAGACACCACATCAATTAAAAAAAGTCTTAATTAGTTTTATATTCATTGCGTCATTGGTTGAAGTAAAAAAATATTTTGAGGTTTCTGGTTCTTGAACACACACTAAATCACAATTTTTTTTCATCCCCATTTAATAATGGGGTGAAGGTGGTAATGGGGGTGGCTAATGCCAAAATTTTTGTTGAGACCTTAGCTTCTCTTGTATATATTAAATACCAATTTTATGGACTCCTACCTGCCTGATTTACCTATTTACCCCAAATTTACCCCAATTTACCCCCAACCCTTCGACGGAACAAGATGAAAATATAATCTACTTCTAGATCTCGTTAAACTACATATGTGTACCAAATTTCAAGACAATATCTCAAACGGTTCCAGAGTAAACGTGCGCACAAAAAAAGTTACAGCCAGACCGACAGACAGAATTTTTTTTTCGCTCAAATTTAAAATCTCGACGTTTCGTGACATTCTAAGCCTATTTGAACAATTTTTTTGTCGTTACTATACTTCCACTGGATGTGGAAGTAATTGACTTACAAGATTTGACCTAAACATTCAACAAGCAGGTCAAGTTAAATACAAGCTTGTAAAAAAATGGAGTACAGCTAGATGCATCCAGTTTGGTAAAATAGCATCGACTGTTTTTATTTTATTTTGGCAAACTTAAATAACTTTTCTGTGTCAAGTGGCGAGACCTTTACGTCGCGAGAATTTCAGATTTATTTATTTATCCTCGACATAGAAATACGACAAATTAATATTTTATTTTTACTTATAAATTGCATTACTCAATAATTATGATGTAACACTGTACAAGGTGAAGTATTTATATTAATAATACAAAGAATAAAATGATAAACACTTATTACACACGTACTTAGTGTTTAATTCTTAAAGTACAATTACTGCTTTACCATTAACTATGATCTAATAATATAGTTGTAGTTACGTTATTAATAAACCTTATAAGGCAAGTGCTGAAGCCAAACCTATACGGTTTCGAAAGAAATAAATAACTATGTTATTTCAACAGGTAGCAACTATACAAGTTTTTTATTACCACAATATGACTTATTGGCAATACTTACAGTAACATGTAAATAATACTTTCAATTACACATCTGGACTTCATAAAAATATCGATAAAGTATTGCATTACTTTAAAAATCAAGGTTAAAATTTAATTTGTCGTAAAGGTCAACAAAGTAATTATAGCAGCAACTATTTTGACCCACCTTAACCCTTACCTGTTAGCTAAAATATTTACCTAGTTTCTTTAAGGCATATATTTATATATCAGCTTTTTAAACTGAGTGATAATAATAAAGAACAAGGTGAGGTTGCTTATGTATATCTAAATGGTTATGTTACATGGAAACTGATAAACGTGCAATATGCTGCTTGACACATAAATAAATAATAATTTCAGTAATCGTAGATAACGAAATTTAAAAAGCTTAGAAACGTGACATTAATATTGCGATATCCTCAGCGATATCCGCGAGAATTTCATGTACATTTCAAATTACTATCGTTCAATTTATATACAAAATCTTCCATGTGCGAATCCTAGATCAAAATGAGGAAAAATGTTTTTATGGACATGCGCCCAAAAATGCTAAATACCTAATAAAAAAAATGAATTAAACAAATTTAGTTCAAAATTTTGGCAGTATATTTTATGAATCTATGATACATATTCTGGTATAATATTAATGAATATCATGAAACGTTGAGATTTTAAGTCTGAGTAAAACAAATTTCTGTCTGTCGTTCTGTCTGTAACTTTTCTTGTGCGCACGATTACTCTGGAATCGTTTAATATATTGACTTGAAATTTGGTACACATGTATTTTAACGAGATCTGGAACTAGATTATATTTTGATCTTAATCCGTTGAAGGGTTGAGGGGTAAATTGAACCGTTCCAGAGTAACTGCGGACACAAAAAGTTATAGACAGACCGAAAACAGATGCTCATGGCATTGTAAGCATATTTGAAAACCAAAACTTTCATTTTGTTTACTATTACTATACTTTCACTCCACTACTGATCCAGTCAATGAGTGCTCAAAAGAGGGGTGAAAAGTACATGGAATATGCGAGACTTTTTGACTTCACGACTTCGTTAGGAGTAGTTAGCAGGTAAACATACTAAAAGTCCCCGCCCCTGCGAGGTGAGCTTACAGTGGGACGAGCGGTGGGAGGAGGGGGGGAAGGTCCCATTTTTGGGTTTTTCGATTATATCTCGGAAACGGTGGACCCTAGAAAAAATAAAAATGAAAGCTAACTAAATTTCCTATAAAATTGTTTCCATACATATTTGTCGAATTTCCAACGGTTTTCGAGATATACGTTATTGAAAATCGATACTTTTCGAAAAAATCATTTTTACCTAATTCTTTTTGTCAAACATTTGCTTCTAGTGCCTCCCACGATCGTTTCTCGGAAGTCAGGAACGAAGTTGTAGATCATTAAATTTCCTTCAATTTGATATGCACTTAAAAAATAATTTTTTCGAAAATTATCGATTTTCAATAACGTATACCGTGCGTGTAATTTCCCATTAGGCATGTACATTCACGTAGCGCGAGAAATGTGACAACACCGGCAGACGTAAATTCGTCCATTGGTGGAGCATTCCAGCTCTGTTATTTCATTTCAGCCAGCTGGCACACGCGATGTTGTAATTCTACTCCCCATGCCTAGCCCGCGACTACACACACGGTATCTCGAAAACCGTTGGAAATTCGACAAATATGTATGGAGACAATTTTATAGGAAATTTAATTTGCCTTCATTTTTATTTAGAATATATTTTTCTAGTGTCTACCCTTTCCGAGATATAAACGAAAAATCCAAAAATGGTATCTCCCCCCTCCCTCCCACCGTAAGCTCACCTCCCAGGGGTGGGGACTTTTAGTATATTACTACTAACTACTCCTAACAAAGTTCTGAAGTCAAAAAGTCTCGCATATTCCATGCATTCTACAATATATTCATTGACTGGACTATACGTAGATGTGGAAGTAAAAGATGTCAGAGTTAGTAAATAGGGGGGGGGGGGGGGGGTCCACCCTTTCATTTAAGCATAACTTTTTTTACCATTGACATTTTGATTATTTTGAGCTATATCCCTCAGCCTCCCTCCTCCTTGCATTTTCTAGAAGGAACTAGTCAAGTCATCTCTTCCTGGTGCTAAGGGAGTATCCATGTGTTAAATTTAGTTAAAATTGTTAGAGCCATATTCACTCAAAGTGTGACTGTCCCGAATATGTATGGAAAATTTGAGCAAAATCGATCGAATAGTCTCTAGGTGCGACTGTTGCAAACAGCAGAATTGATCAAAATAATAAAATAAACAATTTTTCCAAACTACCTTAAAAATCAAAAAGTTCAGTCCTGACGAATGATATAATCGCCCATAGGACTAACATTAGTCACAAGCGACTCAAAATTTTTATGACATTTTATTATTACCGTCGATCCCAAACCTTTCAACCCATTTTTTTTTTATTCTACAGACTGTTTTAACTGGCAACGGAAACCGAGGTGGAAATGTAATTAAAACTTCAAATTAAACTAATAAAATTGATAATAAAAATAATTAAAATGTAGATTTTGAGTCATGTCTGTAAACTACTATCTCGAACGCAATCTATTAGCCCACATACTTTGCGAAAGCTCTATTTTTCCACTCTCATTTTTATTGCCTACCTTGCGACAATTAACACGAAATTGCGCAGGTAATAACTTTTATAGACAATTAATATACTACGTAAAAATTTAGCTCGTATATGCGAATTTTTCGTGAAGGTTACAGAGATAAGACACCGGTGTCACGTGTCTTCATTAATAACCTGACGACTAGAGATGTTAGGTAACTTTAAATATGTTCGAATTGTTTACTTAAACAGTTAAAAAGCTACTGGTCCGGTACCGTGTAGCGTGCTGTTGGGGCTTATTTACTACATTGTACATTCAAGGTCCCCTATTTCATGAACGCATAAGGTGAATGTTAAATTTTTAGTCAATTTCTAATTAGGTGTTCGACAGCAACTCATATTGAATAATTTGTATACTATATGGGTTATAGGCTTGGCAATTTTTAACGCTTAATATAATAGTTATATTAATCAAGCACATCCTGCAACTTCATTTTGCAGAACTGTGACGTATCGTCACAGTAAATAGGCAGCCTACGTGCTGTGGTATCGTGTTATTTGAATAGAAACACTCGAAAAACTGCACAAAAGCTGAAGAACGACTATTGTTTTCTTTTTATACGACTTTAAAAAACAAGTTCGTTTTCGTGTTGCCATTGTAGACGTTAGCATTGACAAGAAAAACAAGACGATTGAAATATCAATATTTCAATCAACGGCAATGCATAAATCGAGGCTTAAATAATAGATTTTTTTTCATTACTACGTTTAAGAAATAGCTAGGATGTTTTTTTAACGGATTATTTATTAGTATTAAAATTCCGTGGACTGTATTAAAAACGCAAATAATTACTTCCGCATCCAGTAGAGGTATAGTAACGCAAAAAAATTTTTGAAAATTTTTATTGTTCAAATAGGCTTAAAATATCATTAAACGTCGAGATTTTAAGTTTGAGCAAAAAAAATTCTGTCTGTCGGTCTGTCTGTAACTTTTTTTGTGTGCACGTTTACTCTGGAACCGTTGAAGATATTAACTTGAAATTTGGTACACTTATGTATTTTAACGAGATCTGGAACTATACTTATATTTTGATTTTATTCCATCGAAGTGTTGGGGGGTAAATGGGGGTAAATAGGTAAATCAAGCAAGTAAGATCCATAAAATTGATATTTAGTATAAGAGAAGCTAAGGTGTCAAAAAATTTTTGGCATTAATATTTATTAAAGGGGGGGAAATAAATAAAACTGTCATTTAGGTAGCGTATGTACAAGAACCAAGGACCTCAAAAAAAATGTTTACTTTATCTACCCCCACTAACCCTGTAAAATTACGAACGGGCGTCGTTACATAAAATTATAAAAAAAAACGTTTCTTAAATTGTTATCAAATTGCCCCACAATATATTATTAATCTATCTAGTACGTTTACGATTTCCAAATGCCAATCTGGTAAGTTGTGGCGCCAGAAAATGCTAGTAGGTATATTTAAACAACGATATATTACTATTCACTGTAAACAAACAGTCGAACAAAGACTATTTGCACGTAGACAAACTACGCCTGGGTTTTTTCCTTTTTTCGTTGAGACTTCACAATACTTCACAACATCTGTACACCATAATGCACAGCAGATCGACGCTGAGTGACCTATGGTTATTCTTATAGCATAAATCGGACAGAAAGCAGCTACTTGTAAATCAGGTCAAATGGCGATTTGCTTAACCTAACTAACGTCTGTGTCAAGTTACAACCCTGCCTGAAGAGATATAGTCCTAGAACTTTTTCGTTCTTGCATTAATTTTATGCATAATTTTAATTTAATTTGGAAACATTTCTTACTCTTAGGAATTTGATAAAAATTGAAAGGGCTATCGTATGAAAAGACAGACCGATCCACCGACATTATTAGTACCGGGACTGGGGTTCAAATCCAGTACAGGATAGATAGTGCGAACAGCATATTCGACACATGATATGCCTTAGCCGACTAAGCTTCCGTGCCGATATAGATGAGAATAATGCAGACTACGTGCAGGGGACAAGCAGCGCCGCGAGTGGCAATCGACCCGTGAAAATTATTTATCCTACAAATCTGACAGATAAAGGATTTGTGCGATAAAGACGTGTTGAGCCGTGGCCTACGGTTGAGCTCTGAGAAAGTAATCTGATATCAGTTAATCATAATATATTAAACAATATGACGTTTCCTGCTGCAGCAAATTGGTATCAAAGGTAACATTCGACACAAGGAACCACAAGAACATCCACGCGTATTTATTTTTTGGTAACTGGTTATTTGGGAGACTTTTATTGTTTTTGATTATTAGTAAAAATAGATGTTGCTACAAAACTTGAAGTATATGAAAGAAGAAGACGAAGAAGAAAAAGGAATCCATGACCATCTAGCTAGGATTGTGTCACGGAGTGAATGGAGCTCATTTTGAACAATTATTTTGATCAAACAATGAATCTTGGAATATGATATCGCTCTTTTAATTTAGTCATTAGTTATTCGAATTTCAAAATTTTTATAGCAATGTAGAAAGCTTGAAAATATCTTTAAAATGCGACTTTATATTATGCCGTTTGAAATTTTTGATTTGATGTGATGATGCGATGTCATCCATCCCATCCTGTTCACATATTTAATAAGTAGACAGACACATTCAATGATTTTTAATTTTACTAAAAATGTCTGACAAGAATATCAGAAGTGTTTGGCTATATTTTTATACTCTTCGCAAAAACGAAGAGTATATTGTATTTGATCGACACATTTCTAAAATCGCAAATATCGCTCGCAGAGAAAAAATTTTCATATCATTGTGTTAGTGAACGAATTCTGAACAACTTTCAAAATGTCCATCTGTCCGTCCGTCACGTTTCTTGTAAGCACGATAACTCTAGAAAGAAAAATTGTACTGAAATTTGGAGAGTAAGTTAGTGTTAGCTAGAGGAAGAACCCTATTGTTTTTGAACAAAATCGATCGGTAAATAAAAATGTTATTAACGATTTAAATTTGAAAAAAATTTTTTTTGATTTTTATGTTTTTGTAATTGAATAGAAATCTGGTGAAATGATATTTCATTTTAATATCTAAATATTTATACATTTTACAAATATACATTTCATAATGTAATATACAACTGTGAAAATATGATTTTAGCTCGTGTCTTATAATGTAAAAATTTACATTTTTTTACCTGTAAGGTGGTAGTGTAGTTCTTACACTTTTGACTCGGAATCCAAGGGTCCCGGGTTCGAAACCCAAATGTGGTATGGTATAGTTTTTTTTATTTTTACTTTATTTTACAGTCCTTTACCAACTAAGTTCGTACTATAAAATTAAAAATTTTTACAAAAAACTGCGAAGAGTATCCTATAGAATGTGTAACAATTATATAAAAAGTTCAGTGAACAGGCGAAGAGTACGTTTTTAGCTTGTTTAAAATATATGGCTGAGTTGACCCCAGATTGACCCGGTCAAGAATATTTACCTAATTATTTAAAACAATTTTCCTAGAGAACAAGGCAAAATTAGTGCGGAAGGCATCAGGAATTTTCGATTAATAAGCAAGCATTAGTAATTTAATTTGTGTCCAAGATTGTGACCAAAAACGGATGTTGAAATGGATAATAAAATCCATGTACGTATTTCCGTAACATTATACAAAGTTGAGTTAAGTTAAATACACATATGTATCGTTTCAACATAATGATGAAATCACAGATTTTAAAGGTAATTCGAAAATAATATAATGGTTATGAAACATGTATATATGTTTTACAAGTATTTACGACACGAGCAAATAATTAAACTACGTTTTAAAGTGCTGTTTAATATCCTACACGCGAATAATTATTAAAACATTTACAATGTACATATCTAGGAGGTTTTTTTACCACGATCGGAAAATAATTATTAACAGCACATGCTAATAGGCATAAACAACCTTTAGAAACTTTCAGGGTCGACCCTCCCTGCTAGCTCGCAATCTGAAATATTTACACACATGCATTGATAGAATTAATTCGGCTACTAACTACTACAACTCTAGTTTAGAGGTGGGTCCAGCGGATGGTCAAACAGGTTCACCTAAGATTCGCGTTTGATCTTCTCTGGGAATTTCATCTGAACTCGGGGTGTCATCCGGTTTATCAATAACCCTTTGACCTTTCTCAAGTTTTCTGCGTGCATTTCTATACACCAACTATGATGATTAATTTATATAATGTGGGAAATCGAGGTAAAACACCCAATATATATGCACCCCATTTTACGAATTAAGATGGGGTTACATTTTTATACACGTCGAATCGAGCATTTGCATATTATTGATTGTTGTGTACAAACACGGATTTTACATTATATTAAAATTTCTATTATTGGAATTTGAAAGAGCTCAGGTAAAGTAGGGTGGCGGTTTTGATCGAAATACCTACCCCGCAGCTGCGATATATAATGTCGGGCTAACCCTTTTACATATTTTTCCGTTTTTCTAGTAAAAAGTTATTATTATTTAAGTTTTATAGAAATATAGCGAGTTTTATGTATATTTAAGAAACCTGTAAAAATGTTTCATGAAGGGGCAAAAGCAAGGGGCCAAGCTTGCATTGTTACAACGCAATTATTGTCTTTCTCTCCTTGTCGAACACGTTATTTTAAATTCGTAAATGCTTTGTCCATACTCATTCGGTCATAAAACGCCAAAATTTATTTGACAAGCAAAATAATGAAGGTAAACGAAAGTTTTGGAAAATTTTATAATACAATATTGATAATATATAATTACTACGTAGGAACAATGGTAACAAAGATAATTGCAAAAATCTACAGCGATGCACAATTTTTCACCATACTGACGGCTGCAAATCGTGAAATATTAACAATAGAAAAAAAATAGCTTAAATAAAGGACGTACCTAGCTTTTTTATTTGCTGCAATGCTGATGGTAATATTTAATTTTGGGGTAGACATAACAGGGAAGGAGACAATTGAGAAAAACATATTTTGACCGTCATTTTTTCAACATGGCGGCCGTAGCGGCAATGGTATTTTTGTGGAAAACATTTACTAATGATTGTGGCACCCCCCCCCCCCCAATATATTATACCAACAAAAAATTCCTTGAAGGAGTTATTCACGAATGCACCCCATTTTTATGCTTTAGATTCTATTATATTATTAGTTTAACCACTAATAATACTAATAATGACATTTGATTGGTACAGTTTTGTCAAAAAAAAACGTGCCTTCTGTCTACCATTTAATGAGCGGTCTAATTTTCTATGACTCGAAGGAACGCTTTTTAGTAATTAATTATTAGCTTGGCTTTCCAAAGTAAATTGAGATCAATATCATGACATGACATTTCAAATTTTATAGCAATCTCTGATTCTTTTAAAGTAGAGACACAGTAGAGATGCAACGTGAACAATGTAGGTACCTATTACATTTTCCACCAGACAGTAAAAATGAACGAAACATTCAAAGATACAACATACATATATTAACAACTAACTCAATAAAACAAAATAAAATATTAAAATATTCATGCAGTTACTTGAACTCTATACATATAGTTTTGATTATCAATCAGATTAAAATCGATCAACAAAATTTACATTAAGAAGAAACTGTGAAATTAAACAGATTATAGCAAAATTTTATTGGCAGCTGCTTTCGTTGTTCCATTTCCCAACAGCCACAGATTATTGACAACTTAAATTTTAAAATCAAAGTCTAGTTTTCCTCAGTTAAATGGAAATGCCTATGTAAACATAACGTCCAATAAATTAAGTAACTAATTATTAAAATTTTGACCTTTCCGAGAAAAATCATGTATCTTGGTATTTTTCATGACCTAGCCCAATGTTTCTTTATGGTTTTACTACCTCAGGGGACGCAAGAACATATATCCTATGTTTATAAAGCAATAGTTTGTATCTGGTTATCTTACAGCCATAAAGCAATATTTGAACTAGCCTGCACCTTCATCCAATTTTTTTGCTACTATCTAAACAGAATAAATATTGACAAGTGGCATACCTTACAGACCAATTCTTCTTGCGTGTTGATATCAACACAACGATATAGTGAACTTCCTTCAACCTGTTCAAACAGTTGATATTTATCTGCAATAATAGAAGTCTGAAATTCCTTATCGCTCTGGTTCGGGCTCAGAGGGGAGGTTTGGTCCCTGTCGGAAGTCACCCTTGGCACCCTGCATTCGATATCCCGCGGGTGAGAAACTCGGATTTTTTTAACAATTTCTCCACTGGAGGTCATTACCTCGATTGCGGATTTGTCCACCCCTAATCGAGCACTAGTAATTACTTCTTGTACGTTTTGCATTTTCACACTATCACACACTATTTTGCACTATTGTTACAGAATTTGTCAAATTTTTTTAGTTTATATTGTTCCCTAGTAAATAAAGTTCTGAAAAAGAAATAGACAAATTAGACATGTCAATGTTACGAAAAAGTCAGGTAGGTAGTTTTCGTGTGTGTAATATTGTGTGTACATTTCGCAAATATAAACAATAATTATTAAATTGCCCAATTTGTTTAATTGATTACTGAAACATTTTTATTGCATTATTTTACACAACTGTAAGTAAATACGTTGCTTAAAATAAAATTAAAAATGTGTTAATAATTGCTAATTAATAGTGGTGTAGTAATTAATATTAAAAATTGTTTTCACATACCAATTTGCTAGCTACAAGTCAATGTAAATTACCATTTGCTTTGTCTCATGTTATGGAAAAGGAAATGTCATAAAAGCTGAACAACATTTCAAATAAAATATACAAAAGTTGCGAAATGACAAAACCAAAAGTCGACTGTGTTATTGAAAGGTCAAAAAATGAATAATGAACAATGACATTGACGGCATGAACTAACCTTGTAAAAAGTTCCAAAAGGTAAAAATCCTTGCGTATCAAAAGACCATTTGTTTCATAATAAATAATATAAAAGGAAAATAAATGTATCACTAACTTAACACATTGACAGAGATCGTGCGCACAACAACAAAGTCATCGCGCCACTACTTACTGAAATTCGTATTGTGTTGTAAAATCTGAAATCCATTTTACTACGTGCTTGCGTACAGCGGAGTGGGGATGGCGCAGCCGCGAGACGGAGCTTTCAAGAATCATCGGATGCTATGCTGTGTGGTGCTTTTCAGATTTTTACCTGAGCTTTCGGCAAGGTGTGCATGGTGCACCCTGCCACCCACCGCATCCACCCTTATTCAAAAAACTCTGTCAACAGGGGTGTCTGTGATACATTTTTACAGGGATATAAAATTAGATATAATGTAATTAAAAATATGTACTTACATGAAATAAAAGGAGGTAAATAAATACGAGTTTTCGCGTAATATTTAAGATACCTACTTATCTCAAATTAATTTTCAACGCGGTTGCTTTTTTTTTCAAAAACAAAAATAAATATTTTTGACATTTGCACATTCTATTATTTTATTCACTAAAAATACATAAAATTACGACTTCTCTCTTTTGTCCCAGTTGTTAACCACTGCTACTGAAGTAGTTTTTAAAACACCAAGACGCTGAACACTGCACCCGTCTCTCAGGTTCTCATTTCGCTATCTAAGTTAGCATCGTCAGAAGATAAACAAAATTTTATCTGAGAGAGAAATCTCCTTATTAGTCCAGTCAATGAAAGAGTTGTAGAGAACATTTTGGAGGGGAGAATTTTTCTCTTCAGGAATGTATTGGGGGTAGTCGGGAGGTAAACATACTAAAAGTCCCCGCCCTTAGCCCCGTCGCTTCGGGGGGAGAGGGGGGTGGAAAGGTTCCTTTTTTCGATTCTTCGCTTATAACTCGGAAACGATGCGTCGTACGAAAAAAGGCAATCTATGCAAAATTAAACGTAATTAAATTTCCCACAAGAATGTTTATATTCATATTCTTCCTATGTGTTATATTTTACGAGATATTCGCCAGCGAAAATCGATAATTAATAAAGGAAAATCAATTGTGTACCTTGAAGATTTCTATCAAAGCGGTTTACCGTAGTATGTTAATAAATCACAGTCACAAAACAATATTTATTTTACAACACTGGACGTATTTACTAACGTAATATTTTGTCGAAATCTAGACATTTCCTTAAATATACAGTGTGACTCACTTAAAATGAAGATACCCTTATAACTTTTTCATTTTGTTTCCGATTTGAATCAAATTTTACTCAAGTATAGAACAAATTAGGATCTACTTATGACCAGAAAATCATTCACCTGCTATAAAGGCAAAGCTACCTGCGGTACCAGAATATGAGGAAAAAGATTAAAAATCATATTTATTTTTAATCTTACGAACGACGAATTTTACGTAGCCACCACAAATTGCTGAAACTGAGAACCCCTTTGCCAGATGAGCTTATGTATGAGATATCCCCCATCAATAACCAAATTAAATTTTGGTGTATGTACGTTTGTGGCGCCGATCGGATGCATTTTTTAGAATTTCTAACATTCAAAATGTTTTATTTTTTTTCAGCATATTTTGGTACCGCAGGTGGCTTTGCCTTTATAGCAGGTGAATAATTTTCTGGTCATAAGTAGATCCTAATTTATTCTATACTTGAGTAAAATTTGATTCAAATCGGAAACACAATGAAAAAGTTATAAGGGTATCTTCATTTTAAGTGAGTGACACTGTATATTTAAGGAAATGTATAGATTTCGACAAAACATTACGTTAGTAAATATGTCCAGTGTTGTAAAATAAAGATTGTTTTGTGGCTGTGATTTATTAGCAGACCACGGTAAACCGCTTTGATAGAAATATACAAGGTACATAGTTGATTTTTTTTTTATTAATTATCGATTTTCGCTGGCGAATATCTCGTAAACTATAACACATAGGAAGAAAATGAATATAAACATTCTTGTGGGAAATTTAATTATGTTTAATTTTGCATAGATTACCTTTTCCCATACGACGCATCGTTTCCGAGTTATAAGCGAAGAATCGAAAAAAGGAACCTTTCCACCCCCCTCCCCTCTGGAGCGGCGGGGTTAGAAGTGGGGACTTTTAGTATATTTACCTCCTGACTACCCTCAACACATCCCTGAAGAGAAAAATTCTCCCCTCCAAAATGTTCTCTACAATCCCCTTTTGGGCATTCATTGATTGGACTATATACCTACATATACATAACTATTTAGTTAGTGGAGTTTGCCACCCCCCATTACTATGCCCCCCTCACCCCTTTATTAAAGGGGGTGAAAAAATAAAATTGTGACTTAGAGTATGTACAAGAAACAGAGGCCTCAATTTTTTTTTTACTTCATCCACTATTTTTTCGATATCTAGGCTGAAAAGTATATGTACATATTATGTTAAAAATTAAATGTAAAAAAATTTTTTAAAAACTATAAAAACTAGCTTTTATTATTATTTAGATGTACTAAAACGAAAAAAATAAAAATAAAAAAGAAATTAATCGTCTTAAAAGCTTGTCGCGCGCGAGAAGTTCATACAGGCATTCGTTTTGTTTGCAGAGATTGTAAAAGTATCTAAGTAAGTATTTTTTTTTTTAATTTTTATTTATACGACAAGCTTTTAAGACAAATAATTTTTTTATTTTTATTTTTTTTTAAAGTTTTTTTTACATCTAATTTTATTTTTCAATTTTTAGTTACGTCTTAATTAGTTTTATATTCATTATCATCATCATCATCATCACTTAAAACCAGATCTTTCGCCATTTCTTAGAATGTCTGAGTGAATACACTATTTGATCAAATTATAGTGTTAAAAAATATATATATCGGTCAATTTTTTATCAACTTGGACGAGGCTAGTCTCAAATTCAATGTAGTTTAATGATCCTCAAGTTGTATGTTTTTACACTTTTTGATAAAGTTCGTAGTTTTCAAGATATTTCCAAAAAACCGTTTTTAACCCCCGAATATCGGTCAAAATCTAAGTACATTCCGCACTAATTGGCATTCTATTTCACATGATTTATTTTTAGCAAATCTACAAAGTGTTTTATGGAGCAATGGCTACATTTTAAGTCTACAATTTAAAAAAATAAAGTTAATATATTTTCGTTATCAGAACAAAACGAAGACGCTAGTTGGCTTCTAAACTTTTCCATATTACAGTTTACACAAAAATTGTATTATAAATAAATACATGCAGTTTTTTGATTTAGTGTTCTAGCAATGTTGGGCAATATTGCATAAAATAGGGAAATGTGTTGTGAGGTGAACATTCCCATATGCGCATGCGCCCGAGAATAGATCCAGTACCGTTTAATATTCGTCACATTTCGTCATTTAGCCCACAGAAATTAGTATTTGACAAAATTAGTAAAAATCTGAATTTTTGCACAGACGTTTTTTGAGGTGTCCCCCCCTTTTCGAGATATTCAAGGTCAAAGTTTCAAAAACATGTTTCTTCACGAATATCTGGCGCCAAAAAAATCGAACAGCAATAATGCTGACATGAAAGTTGTAGAGAATTCAATTATCTACAAGATTGGTATTTTACATTTTTTCCCAAAACCTCGCTCTTTTCGAGATATTCAAGGTCGAAGTTTAAAAACGGTTTTCCGCGAATATCTCAGTCCCTGTGCATTGGACCGCGACCACGGTGTAGTGTACACCCTGACCGCGACTAAGTCTACATACAAGCAGTACTGCCAAAAACTGTTTTTTAAAACTTCGACTTTGAATATCTCGAAAAGGGTGAGGTTTTGGGAGAAAATGCAAAATACCTATTTTGTAGATAATTGAATTCTCTACAACTTTTATGTTAACTTTATTACTGTCCGAATTTTTTGGCGCGAGATATTCGCGAAAATCCATGTTTTCAAACTTTGACCTTGAATATCTCGAAAAAGGGAAGGGGGTTTGGTAAAAAATAAAAAGATAACTTGTAGATAATTTAATTCTCTACAACTTTCACATTGACCTCATGGACATCCGATGCATAGGACGTGAGATATTTGCAAAAAACTTGGACCTTCAATATCTTGGGTAGCCATGTTGGGATTTTTGTGAATTTGGGTTTGGGACACTTCAAAGAACGTCTGTGCAAAAATTCAGATTTTTACTAATTTTGTCCAGGTTTCCTCATTTTTTTGTCTAATTTCCCAATTGCTCATATGCGTTTTTGGATTGAGCAGTATATTTACATACGATTACTAGCGTCTACTTAATAATCATTATAATGATTATGAAGAGTGACGGCAAAACGTTGACGAATTGGCTGTGACCAACATTCAATGAGTGCACTTGGCACATTTAAAATTCGAATTCGTCATACTGTCTTGGTATAAACTAATTAATCATTAAATCAAAATTAAGACCTTATAAGCATTATATCATATTTTAAGATATCTTTCATGGAATACTTAAAATATAACTTTAGGGTGATGTCAACTAGAAAATAATACTAATGTTTTAAAATGTTCTTTACACATTTGAAAATTATTTTGAATGCGTAACTTTTGACATCAGATTCATTATTCGCTAGTTTTAAAATACCTAACTACTAACTACCAATTTGAATGCAATTCCGACGGAATTTGAGTTCTTTATCACAAAATTGAATTTAAGGGCAAGTTTTCCTACACCTTCGCCAGTCGCTGACGACTGCGACCGAGTAGCCGCGACTAATTCGTCAAGACATCTCCAATGCGTTTTAACCTGAATATTTTCCTACCTGCTACTGAGTAGTTACTAGCAGCGAATAGTCGCCGTTCGTCCGTTCGCGAGTCGCCGCTCATCTCCGAGAGCAGTGCTGCGACTAATTCGTCGACGAATATAAATTAAAAATAATATTTTTAGCAGGTATGTTTGTAGTTTTTACTTGTCATAGCTATATAAAGTAAAAGGATAGTACATGTATATTACTATATTATATTATACATTGCATATTTCATTGATGGGTACACTGGCGAGCAGTTGAAAGTAAATATTTGTTGTTATTTTGTAATTGTGGCTTATTGACAGTTAGTGGCATGATATAATTTAGGTTTTGGATTTTCTTCATGCTCCTGATAACTTAATAACATTAAAATTAATGACTTTTTAGAAATATTCATTTTGTCGCGAGCACAGATCAGAAGAAGGAGAAACACTAATTAGCGCAGGCTAGGGAAACGGGTTTGAGGAACTAGGTCGTGGCTACTACCAGTCGCAGCTACTCGGTCGCAGTCGTCAGCGACTGGCGAAGGTGTAGGAAAACCCGCCTTAATGAAATGAAATTATCACTGGCGACTCCGACTAAAAAAAATCCTATTTTCGATCTTTGTTCACCTTATATTAGACGTAGCTGGATGAAATTAATATTGGACCACCTCCCAGTCATACCTTACATTTCAAGAAAAGTTTCACAAAAATTCCTTAAGCCAATTTTTTTTTTTAACTATTTAACATCGGCCTATTTCCGCTACCAGGGCCTATCACCGACGCCAGGAGACAAGCTACCCCCAATCTGGAAATTTTGCCGAACCTCTTCCCTTAAGAAGAGTAGGGATCTTTTACTTGCCTCCGAAGCATGGTATATCCACTACGTAATCCTCGTCTGAAATTACGTAACTTCCGCGTATACACTGATATACAAGCCGCTAGAAGATGGGACGAGAACACTGTATTTCCCAAGATAGGTGGGTCACCCATCCAAGTACTTACCGCGCTCGACGTTGCTTCAATGGAATATCGACTGATATTCACATTGAAGTCGCCTCTACGCTCGCCCCCTTAAGCCAATTCAGAGCAATGATTGTACAGAGTTATTCATTATATATTGTCTTTATTTCTGTTATTATTGGAAATCAAAAAAAAAAAAAAAGTTTCATATAAAAGTTGTAGGGTTGTATATACCTATATATTTTTAAAATGCAATTGAAAAAACGATTGTTTGCATAGGTCACGTGATATAACAATGAAGGCTGTTTTTTAAATGGAAAACCGTTTGTTTTTACATATTCTTTTAGATCTGTTTTCCCTAATTTCAAATATATAAGGGTTGGTAGGTTTAGCTGTAATATTTCTTGACATATCGGAAATTAAATACGCTCCAAACATGCATATAGGTATTTTAGGGTTATTGAAGGAAGCGCAGTAATTACTCTTACGCAGCAGGCTGTGGCTGTTTTCCATTTAAAAAACAACCTTCATTGTTATATCACGTGACCTATGCAAGTTCAATTGTTTTTTAATTGCATTTAAGAAATATATATACGAAACTTTTTTATTTCCAATAATAACAGGGGGGTCAATATATAATGAATAACCCTGTACACATATAAAAAATAAAAGACTGCGGTCGAATTGAGAACCTCCCCCTTTTTAAAATTTTATGAAATTAATAACTTTTAATGAAGTGTGAAAAATGGTAGATGTTTTGTAGTCAAGAGTAGAGAATGTAAATTCGAACCACAGTAAGCTATTTCTATAAATTAAACCGAAATCCGCCCTTATGGGGCGTGAAAACTACCGCTAAAATTCAAAGGATGCAGGTGAGTGTGAATAACATGTGAAAACGCCATATTTTTGTACATGTATATCTTACTGTAAAATATTTGACTCTGGTGCGACAACCAGCCATTACTCTCAAAGGGTAGATAATCTTTTTTTTTTCATGAGAGGGGAAATCATCATGGACACCTGTCGCTTAGAGTCTATCGCGAACGGGTAGTGCTGGACTCCAACTAGCTAAAACCCCTCCATCTCTTCAGTATTTCCTGTTGGCCTGGGACTGCTTTCGCTTTTCATCGGACCCACAGGTCATTTGAGATTGTCGGTGTTAATTGGCGTTTCTCCATGAGTTCAAACCCATCTCTCTTTCCTCCTCTTCCTTCTTTTTGATAATGCGGGTTATTGCCTCCTCCCCCCCTTTTCTCCAGTTCTCTTCCGTTTCTAGCATCCTCCCTACCATATCTTCTGGAGACAATAACGATTCCCCACCGTCTCGTCTCTCTTCTCTCCATCTGTTGCATGCGAACACGGTATGCTCCACGCCATCGACCTCTCTACAGTATGCACACTCTCTGCTGTCAGTCTTGCCAATATCATACAAGTACTCCATGAAGCACCCATGTCCACTCAGGGCTTGGGTGAGATAATAGCCTACCTCACCATGCCTCCGTTCCATCCACGCTCTAATGTTCGGGATGAGGCGTCTCGTCCACCTTCCCTTGTCTACAGTGTCCCACCGCCTCTGCCATCTTTCAAACAACCTGTTCCTGACCTCTGCCCTCCCGCCTCCTTCAAAGATTTCCAGCCGTTCTTTGGCCATCAGATCCAAAGGGGGATCCCGTCACTACCAACGCCGCCTCGTACGAAATCGTTTTACATGCACTGCATACCTTTAGTGCGGCACATTGCTGGATCCTAGCCATCCTCCCTCTCGTCCTATCCACCTTCAGCGCACAGACTGGAGCTGCATACAAGAGGATAGAGTGCACGACACTACACAGCAGTCCCCTCTTGCTCGCTCTCGGTCCGTGCGTATTGGCCATAAGCCTCCCAATGGCTGTGGCTGCTTTTCCCGCCTTCTCGGCCGTCTTTGTGGCATAGACACCGAAGTTCAGCTTGGAGTCCAGCCAAACCCCTAGGTATTTCAGGTGGTTCCCTGAGGATATCTCCACCTGGCCCACCCTAACTTTCATGGGTGGAAGATTTCTTTTCCTCGTGATAACCAGGAGAGAATCAACTCAATGGAGGGTTAAAACTACCCCCACCCCTTATAGGTTTCAAAACGGAGAAAAAATTGAGGCTTTTGAAGTTTTAAGCAGGGTGAACAAATATGGAGTGAATTCGTTCCAACCACCGACACATGACTAGAGTCTACTCTTAGCTCAAATGATGCATATAGGTGGTATTGAAATTCAGAATGGGTCAAATACTTGTAACTAATTGTGTCAAATATACAAATCTGGTACGAGAACCACCCAATGTTAATAAGGTTGAAAATTACCCCCATTTCGGGGAGGGGTAAAAACTACCCCCACAGACGGACGGATTTCATTACTTCTAATATCCTGGAACAAAAAATTAGGCATTTGTAGTTTTAGGCAGGGTAGATAAAAATAGAGTAAATTCATACATTAAGCATTAACCAGTTGTGTTATATATATTATACTATACCCGCTTATTCAACTGTTTATCTTAACATGTATCTTTTAATCTGTGTAAAGCTATTATTTTTCCTATTTATGTCATACTTTCGACCATCAATCAAAATACTTGCTTTTCTTATGATTTTTCTTTCTTATCTTCAAAATATCTTTTCCGTGGTTTTCTATTCCCATTTTTTTAGTCATAGATGTAGGATGTGATCTCTTCAGTGACCATTTTTTTCTATCTATATAAGCTATATACTGCATCTTCTGAGTTTTAGCGATAGTTTTTACCCCCCCCCCCCCCAACATAAGGGGAATTTCGGCTTAATTTATAGAAATAGCTTACTGTGGCTCGAATTTATATTCTCTACTCTCGACTACAAAACATCTACCATTTTTCATACTTCTTTAAGGGTTATTACATTATTTCTATGATTATACATAATTTTATGTTTTTGACTTTTGAAAAATACACCATATCCATATAATTTGGTCCGCTGCACAGAACTTTTTTTTTTGGTGGCTGTGTAATGATTGTATCAATGTTGATATACAAGGCCTAAAATTGTTTCAAATCAATTCAACCATTAAAAGACAAATCTAGTATGATTTTTTATTACCAGCGTATGGTAGGCATTGCTGTCACTCCCGGAAAACTTACCGCCGGTACCCGGCTATGTCTACGCTGAGTTGGATTTGAGCCATGCTTGTTGTCAGTAGGTAGAGTTGTAAGATGGGAAGTGCAGCTGTTTGTGAGATGCGATGCCGTATTGTATCATGATATCGATTGTTTATGCTCCTCATTTTGTGTTTTTGCTTCTGACTTGTTTGTTTCCTTAGTTTCTGATTTCGGCAGAGCATACATCATCAAGCACAGTCTTACACCTTTTGTGTCCTTTCTGTGGGGGGGGGATACTCCCATTACCCCCCCAGAAAGGACACAAAAGGTGGAAAATATGGGGCCCAAAGGATGGAAAATGTTAAGTTCTTTATAACTTTATTAACTCTAGTAATGTTAGTCGTTACGATATAATAGTAATACGTACTATATTAACAAACAAACAAAAACCGCTGTCGAAGGAATCACTACTTCTACATTCAGATTTCCTATATTCAAGTCTCTCATAACAAAACAAATGTTGGTACTGCATTTGCGCTGTAGAAATAATTGTTGATAAAACTGTAATAATGTTATATTTGAAATCTTCTGCCCCAAAAAACTCATGAGACGATATGCCACACGGTTGTGAGGGTGGTACTGGGAGGTGGCTAATGCCAAAAAATTTTGAGGTCCTGGGTTCTTGTATACACACTAAGTCACAATTTTATTTTCTACCATTATTAATAATGGGGTGGGGGTGACTAATGTCAAAAATATTTTAATATTTAAGGTTCTTGTATACACACCAAATCACAATTTTATTTTTACTTCCTTTAATAATGGAGTGGGGATGGCAATGGAGGTGGTAGAAGAGCTGGCTAATCCTAAAGAAAATCTTTGAAGCCTTTGGTTCTTGTATACACATTAAATCCCAGTTTTATTTTTTACCCTCTTTAATAACAGGGTGGGGATGGCAATGGGGAATGTAAAGGGGGTGGCTGATTCCAAAAAAGGTTTTGAGACCTTGTCTAAATCCCAATTTTATGGACCCCTACTTGTTTGCTTTACCTTTTTACCCTTATTTGCCCCCATTTATCGCCGAACCCTTTAACGGGCATTAGATCAAAATAAAATCTAATTTCACTTATAATACATAAGTGTACCAAAGGAGGAGGGTCCATGAGGCCGGTTTTTGGCCTGATTTATTTTTGAACAAAAAAATCTGAAAAACATGTTTTTACTATTAATATCAATATCGAATCGATTACACCCCAAAATAAACTTTCCCCCACCCCCCTTTTTACCCCCCCCCCCCACGTCAACCCCCCCCCCACTACGTGGATGTTGAAGTAAAACGAATAATTGTTTAGGAAGATGGAAAAAAAATTAAAATGTTTCATTATGATCCCAAAATGTATAGTTTTGTGTATCGTTTGTATTTAGAATCACAAAAATCTGACAAGACATCCAAAAGTTATGTATAATTCAATGATTTCGATTTTTGGTGGTCCACTTGGTACTTTTACAAGAAAAATACCTACATAGACATATGAAGTAATAAGGAAGCAGACAATTTATTACCATATCCTTCTTTCCTTTGCGCTTATTCAAAGAATTATTCTCGTATATCCTACCAGAGACAGTTAAGTAATGAGCAATGAGTTTAATAAATTAAATTCGAGTTTTTATAGTCTGATATTCGCGTTCTTGAGAAACCGAGTACCAGTAATAGTGTTTGCTTTATTACGTAATACACCCTCTATCAGATTACCTGTTGTCCTTCCCCCAGCACGCCCATGCGTAAATATAAACACAACAAGTCTTTCACTGTATTTAACAAAAGATAGAGCAGATGTCTTATGATTTTTTGTACGATATGTCTGGACCTTCACATGTCGTAATGTTGGTACATCTGCTGTGTACATAATTTCTTATTTTTTTAGACAAAAGGTATCTAGCACCTTGTCACCCACTGCAGCCTGCAGCTACCTTTCAGGTTGTTCTGAAAACGGGGATATCGAATGTTAAGCACTAATGGGTGGTGGTGGTCTATTGCTTCTTGCTGATGGTACACTCGAGCGATTTGTCATTTTTGTTGTATGTACTAATTTATACGGTTTAAAAAATGCACGGAGACTTGTGTTTCGAGGATAACAAGGGGTGTAATTTTAATATATATTTTAATATTAATAAAATGAAAACAATTTATTGCAAAATGAAACATTTAGGGAGAATTACAAAACATGACCTTTATAATAATCTTAGTACAGTAACTAGAAGTTTTAATTTAGAAATATGGTCATGAATGAATAAATGAATTAAATTTCGTTTTTACTTCCACATCCAGTGGATGATAGGGTATACCTAATTACCTAGTAACGACAAAAAAAAAATTTGAAAATTTTTATTGTTCAAATAGGCTTAGAATGTCATAAAACGTCGAGATTTCAAGTTTGAGCAAAAAAAAAATTCTGTCTGTCGGTCTGTCTAACTTTTTTTTGTGCACACGTTTACTCTGGAACCGTTTAAGATATTGACTTGAATTTGGTACAAGTATGTGTTTTAACGTGATCTGCAACTAGATTATTTTCATTTTATTCCGTCGAGGGGTTGGGGGGGGGGGGGGGAATTGGGGTAAATAGATAAATCAAGCAGGTAAGAGTCCATAAAACTGGTATTTAGTATATACAAGAAAAGCTATAAGGTCTCAAAATTTTTTTCCATTACCACCCTCACCCCATTTTTAAAGGGGGTGAGAAAAAAATGTGATTCAGTGTGTACAAAAACCAAAAACCTCAAAATATTTTTTTACTCCATCCATCACCCCCCCCCCCCCCCCCCCCCCCCCCATCACCACTAATGTTGTGGGATATCGTGTTATGGGTTTTTGGCAAATATTATATTATTAAAGTTCCATAAACAATTTTTTCCACATACAAAATTTTTTCATTGTGAGAGACTTGGGTGGAAATCTGGATGTGAAAGTAGGGATTCTTTAGGCCGCGGTTTTTTTATATAATTTAATAGCAAATGTATCAAATACACGTTTTTATATTATGCATGGGCTTGCTAATTTATAGGGGGTTGATACCACCCATTGTGGTGATACATAAGGAGAAAAATAACCATGGGAATTGAAAGAGAATCAAATTTTGTAAAAAAAAGTTATGCAAATAAATTAATAGTGTTCAAATTATAACGACTTGAAAATTTCGAAAATAGCTCGAAAAGTATCATAATTAGAAACAAATGCTACATGCTATAAGAAAGCTTATAAACTGAGGACGAATTTTTTTTATTTCTGTAGAATTAATATTTTCGAAGATATTGAAATTTAAAGATGGCGTCTGAGCGTCCATAAGACAAATTATTTAGTTGAAATGTCAAATATCTCAGAAACTATGGCGCTTCGCTTGCATCAAAAATGCCAACAGCCAAAATAACACATTATTAATTAAGCTTTCAAACGGTTTTTTGCCTATTTCTGTAGCATAACAAACAAAGAAGTTGTGACAGAGACAATGTGCGTTTCACGTTTTTTTTCTTACAAAAATGTCGTCATTGTTATTGTAATTATTCAGTAATTTTAAAAAATGCGTCAAATAGTGTTTTCGTTCAGCTACACCATTACCTAGATGCTAAAATTATTTTGCCAGTTTAAAGTACTTGATTTAGAAAAGACAGCTGCCTAAGGAATCACGATTTCCACATCCAGACTTCCTATCTAAGTCTCTTACAACGAAAATAGTATAATTGCACTCCACTAAGTGGATATAATTGTTTATGGAACTGTAATGGTATAATGGTATAATATTTGAAATCGTGTACCAGAAAAACCCATGGATTAAGTAAAAAAAAATTTTGAGGCTTAGGTTCTTGTATCCACCCTAAATTACAATTTCATTTTTTTTCACCCCCTTTAATAATGGGGTGGGGGTAGTAATGGAGGTGGCTAATGCCAATAAATTTTTTGAGACCTTAAGTTCTTTTATATATACTAAATACCAATTTTATGGACTTTTATTACCTGCTTGATTTATCTATTTACCCCCATTTGCCCCAATTTATCCCCCAACTCTTCAACGGAATAAGATGAAAATATAATCTAGTTCCAGATCTCATTAAAATACATAAGTGTACCAAATTTCAAGTCAATATCTTAAACAGTTCCAGAGTAATCGTGCGCACAAAAAAGTGAGACAGACAGAAATATTTTTTGGGTCAAACTTAAAATCTCGACGTTTCATGACATTCTAAGCCTATTTGAACAATAAAAATAAAATAAAAATTTTTTGTCATTACTATACTTCCACTGGATGTGGAAGTAAAATACTGCATAGAATACTGACGAGAATTTCATCATCATCGTGAAATAATTAAAATTAAGAATACAGTATTTATTCCTGAAAAAATAATTTATTTTAAAAAATTGTGAAGAGCATCCTACAGAATGTTACCTCGTAACCCACAAAAATAAAAATAAGGTTATTGCTTTTTCTTCCAGCTTATACTATCACTCCGTGTAATATATACTATTTTTTCTTCAAGCGTATTAAAATGCAAAAATTTATTTATTTATCATAAATGTACAAATATTCAAACTACAGTCTTACATGTTGACACAATATGACAAGTGGCTAGTGGATAGCGCGCCACCGGTAGCTTTCGGTATTAACATTATGTTACTAGTAAAACTATACCCACTGCGGTGGCGCTTTCGGAACTAACATTATGTTACTAGTAAAACAATGTCCACTATGGTGGCGTTCGGTACTAACATTTTGTTACTAGTAAAACAATGTCCTACTTCTACTTCTGTTTTTGGTGACATAATTTAAACATTTTAATACGCTTGAAGAAAAAATAATTTTCATATGAAGGCGTGAATTTTCTTTTCAATCCCGAGTTTAATCTCGGAATTCCTAAATTAAAGTCAGACTCATAATTTCATTTGAAAATACGTCCGTGTAATGATTAAAATCAGAATTCTGATATTAAACTCCTAATTACGAGATTAAAATCAGAATTCCGAGATTGAACTCGGAATTTAAAAAAAAAACAGTGGCCCTTCTACGCCTTCGTATTTTCTAATACTCTGTATACAAAATAATATGAACTACTGATGGCAACACTAGGTACATAACCTAATATAATACTTTTAATGACAACATTTTAATAAAATTAGACTATACCTTGTTAGTGAATATGTAACTGAAAAAATATTGCAGCAACTAAGTTTTAGTAGCAAATGCAATTTTTTAGAGAAAAAATTAAAAATTTTGTTGCTGTATAAAAATCTCTTTCTGACTACTGTTCTTTTTGTGACGACGAGGTACCAGACCATATGTTTTCATTTTAAATTTATTTTGCTGATCAACTGAATTTTTTTGTATTTTTAATACACAATGTGAAATGAGCAATACTTCGATAATTTTCAGGATTTATCTTTTTTATCTCTACAACTCTACACATTATAATTTAACTTTTTTCTGTTTTACAACGTTGACAAGCTGTAACTCCTTTTGATTAATCGCAATTATTTTTACACGAGAATTCAGACAGTACTTTTGAAGCGTTAAATAGTCACCTACATAAACGAGATCACAACACATATACACACAGACATTCCTTCCACAACATCTTTTTCAGTATCTGGAAATGATAGTAATTGCTAACTTAAAAACCTATAAATCTTATTTGTATGCTGAGTATACCCAGATTTATAGCATCTTTGAATCATCAATCATCCATCACAGATTATGCAGTCTTTTGAAGATATAAAGAAGACATTAGGAACCTTGTAAATTATTCTTGTGGACAGTATTTAAAAATTAATGCAGCTCAATCTGCTCTTATCGTGTTTGGAAAGGAAAACAATAGGCAACTTTAGGGATAACACAAATATTCTCGTGAATATATTGGAGAATACTTTTTTACCATAATATCACATTTCAGCATGTTAATAACTTTATGAAAAAATTTTACTGTGCATTAAAAAAATTGTATTTTTGTCGTCTTAGTTTGGATAGAAAATTACGAACTCTTCTGAGTTACTTAGTCTTATCTTTTTTTTAAATATGGTGATATAGTACATGCACCTTGTCTTGATCAAATAAATGCTTATAGAATTGAAAAGGTCCATGTATTAGGTTAATATACATATTTAACTAATGATCGTACATTTCAGATGAAATGATCATACTTTTCAGATGAAATGATTATACTTTCAGAAGTTAAAAGCGCTTCAATGGTTAAATATGGTCTCGAGACGAAAAGTACATCTTGCAAATTTTACCCATAAATTGGTAGAATCAGCTAATCCCTCATACACAAAAGAACTTTTGATTATCAGACCCTCCATTCATCAACGAAATGTACATACAACAGTTTTTTTTCAAATCCTTTACTTTGATTGCATCAACATTATATAATTCCATTCCTGTTAACATTAAGCAAGTTTCAGCAAACTGTTTTAAATTTCATTATAAATAATTTCTTCAGAAATAAAAATTTTCAAAAAATAACTTAATGTGGGCACATTATTTTCTGTGTACTTCAAATTTTATTTAGTTTAGTTTTATTTCTATTCAGTGTGCATTTTTGTATAATTTTTCTTGTTATTTTTATGGTTAAGTATTTGAGCAGCCTCTGACCTGGACTCCACCATATGTATATTTTCAATTGAGGCACTTCATTATTATTATTATTATTACTATTATATAGAATCAAATTTCGTCCAAAAATCTAAGTCGAATTTTTGCACGATTGCACAATACTTTTTTCGCTCCTAGTGGCAGTACTATCGCTCGAAGTAAAAAGTGAAAACAGAAAACTTTTATCTAGAAAACACACAACTAAAATGTAGAATTTCTGTATGTAAATTTATACACATTACTGTGTTTTACTGTAATATGTGAATCTGTCTCATATATGCACATCTAGGGAAAAACTGAATATTGCATCAGTTACACCATACTGCAGCAGTGAAACTAGGACAAACTTGCAAAGCGTGTACTTCTGGGCGCCAGAGTATAGATTTTCCAGTGTATTATTTAGTTACTTAGTAGACATCTTTACGAAAGGGCTGTATTGCACTACTCCTGCCAACATACATAATTTTTTATTTTTTTATTGATTTGATTATTTATTTGTTAAATTACAAACATACACTGTGCTTAATTATTAATTACTGTATTATTAGGGTGTACTGTGGAGGCAGGATTGATCACAAAAAAACCACTATTTTTCGTTTTGTTTCTTCAATTTATTGCAGTGCACAAAGAACAGAAGGCATCGTTATGTCATGGGTTTGTATACCCATATCTAAATAACCATATACCGGGTCGCCACGAGAACTGGCCTAGGCTTATAGCTCCTTTGTTTATGAACCAATAACACTTATTTTCCGATTTAGTGATATGTAGTCAAATTGGCCGACGGAAATAACATCAAATTTGATTTTCTAAATGGAACACCCGATATATTTAGGTATTTTTGGAATCTACGGACCAAATTCTATCTGATCATGTTGCGAAATTTTAATTTTTTTTAATTTTAAAATTTTTAATTTCATTTTTCAACCCAGAAGGCTGTGACTGGGATAAAATTTATCTATCTCCACTCTTTCTTCCACGCAAATGATAATTCTTAGTAGTAGGTTAATATTAAGTGTATTGTGGGAAAATAAATTTTAAAGTGTTGGTTTTTGATAAGAAAGTCAATTTCTTTAAATGGAACGTGTATAGACCATCCACAACAGTAGATAGAGAATTTTATTTCAAATACGACAATATTCGATATGTCTAGTTTTATTTCTATTTAACACTAAAAAATTATATACTTCAAAATTATTATTCTTCTTTGCATACCTTTATTTCATTTTGCTTATTTGAATTAAAAACATAGCAGGCCTGGATACATATATTAAACGTCATAACAATCAGAAAACTACAATTTCGTTTGACATTTTATTAAAGGTGTGAGGTTTAAGTTGTGTTTTAAGCAATTGGGTTGTTGACGAATTTTCAAAAATGGTGAAATATGGTATTGGAGGACTTAATTTAGTTATATGTTTAATTTGGAGAAAAAATTCTTAGCGCAACATATTTCAAAAAATTGTTAAACTTCGACTATTTGAATGTGCCGCGAAAACGGTAGTGACATCATAACGGCAGTTAGATGTGAACTTATAAGCAGAACAGATGAAGACTAATAAGTTGACATTGCTGACAAGAAAGAAAATAACCTCATATGTCAAAAGTAAATTTGACGTTTAGCTAGCAGTGATTGATGTTTGCAGTTATTGTTAATATTTTTTTACACAACGTCTAAGGCAGTATATCTGTAAAAGCTAATTCTGACATTCTACTTGCGGTAGATATATTTATGGTCAGCGAATTTTTAAAAAGAGACGATCGTTTTGACATTGCAATGGTTGGAAGTGCAAAAGCTGCAGAGTTACAGCTCCTATAGACAGTACAAACTATTGTAATTTCTGCAAGAACTTCCTTTATCTTATCTTATTAATATTACATAATATGTCTAATATGTATTTTATTATTTAATTTAGATGAATTTGTTAACTATACTTTGTATTTTATTAAATATTTCCTTTTCATTGTTTTATTTCCTATTAACTATATACATGCGTATCTAACTGAAAACAACAAAATAAGTTTATCTACTAAAGAAATTATTTATTATCCATTGATACTCACTTCTAAGAAGTCAGAATGAGACTTACGAAGATATCAAGAAAGGTCTGTATTATAACAAAAAATAATAAATAGGTAAGTACTTTATGCTAGTATCTATCTAAGCAATAAACAGTGATATGTATTTATAACACACATAATTCAAAGGGCATTTATAACTACAATCCAACGCATTCGAAGCCATTTCCGACTGATTGTGTTCACCGATTTTAGACGACTTTCACAGTTTGTTTCATATAGTTTTTCAACGGCGAGTTTTTAAATTTCCTTTCTTAATTTATTGATCATCCTAGTATTATGGGGCGTCTAGGGAGCTTCATAAATAATCAATAGCTAACAAAAACAACTGCACTTTATTCCAACATAAACTAGATAAAATACATAAAAGCAGATTAAAGCCATTTCCCTCCTTTTAGGAAGCCAAAGCATGAATAACATTCTAATCTAGAGCCGTTAAGAATACAATAATACACCCTGTTTTATCCACCAGTTTGGCGGGTAATTTAAATTTGTAACAGCTAGAACGCCACACAAGTCTTGTAATGCGGCCGTTTGTCCCACAACATAAACCCATATTAAAAATCAAATTCCTACATTAAGATACAACTTACCACAAATAAAACGCTTAGAATACATTGTAATTTGTTACTTTACTTGACATTGAAATGGTCTCCACAATAAGAAGACTTGGTCCTTCTCTGGTGGCTTTGAATCATTCATTATTACGTTCAGCGTTTATTATTGGAACACAACAGTTTTTCTGGTGAATTGGTGGTATTATTTACACAGTACGGCAGAAAACACTCTCTGTACTTATATTTATCCATAACTAGATGCTGTTAAACTATACCGAATTGTAACCTATGAACGTCAGTTGAATTTGACGTTAAATATAATGTCAGATTAAACTGTCGTGATTGTCTTTTTTCTCCGTCGCTATCAGCGAGTTTCTAAATTAGTACCCGTTTCTCGTCGTTTTATAACTAACTTCTCTACAGACTGCCGTTATTATGTCATCTCCGTTTTAAATGCATGTATTTTTGTAATTAATATTATAATATTATAAGACTTTCTTTTCAACTTCTACATGTTTCTAATGATTTTTTATGAATAATTGTTATTGTTTATCATAGATTCTCCTCAAATTTTAACTAAACTAATCGATACAAGTATACCAGAAATGAACAAATTGGCATGCTATTAATATATGGGTCTGAAAAATTCGATCAATGCATATGCCCTGTATGCTGCGCTTTTTCCGAGAGACATCATCCAGACAGGACCTACTTTAGAAGAGTAGAAATGAAATTAAGAAAAGAACCAAATAACGTCACAACAGCTTTCTGGTTTGAAAAATGGAATTAAAAATTTTTAAATTATTTTTGAAAAAAATTTAAATTTCGAACAGATAGAATTTGATCCGTAGATTCCAAAATATACAGGGTGTTCCATTTAAAAATCAAATTTGATGTTATTTCTGTCGAAACCGAAAGTCGGATATTTTGACTACATATGTCATTAAGTCGAAAAATAAGTGTTATATACATGTTCGAAATGTCAAAACAGTTGGTTCATAAACAAAGGAGCTATAAGCCTGGGCCAGTTCTCCTGGCAGCCCGGCATGTGTCTATTCAATGATGGTTCAAAAGTTATTTCAATGTTTGTATTTTTTCTTGGTGCGTCTACTAAAAATAAATTAAAAAAATAGGAGTTATTTGTTTGTTTGATTTTCAAATAAATAAAAGGCATTTTTATGAACTCGGTTATCTTGTGTCAAATTAAAAAAAATGATTTTAATTCACAACAAATTTTAGTTCATTTTTTAAAGTGATTCTGACAGAAAAAAAAGGTATTGCAGAAACTTGACCAACTATCAAGAAGTGTTGCCAATTTAATGAAATTTCTAGCATGGTATAACACATAGCACGATTTAGAATAGTTAGTTTATTTTTTTATAATTAAGCCATGTTTGTGAAAAAATACTAATAATTTTCTAAAATTTCTTAAGTGAAGGTCGTCAGAAATGAAACAAAATTAGTACACTTAGGATGTTTGTTTTTACTTCCACATCCAATGGAAATGTGACGCAGAAAAATGTGAAAAATTGTTATCATTCAAATAAGCTTAGAATGTCATGAAACGTCGAGATTTTAAGTTTGAGCAAAAAAAAGATGTCTGCCTGTCGGTCTGTCTGTCTGTCTGTCTGTAACTTTTTTGTGCACACGATTACTCTGGAACCGTTTAAGATATTGACTTGTTTGGTACACGTATGTATTTTAATGATATCTGGAACTGATATTATATTTTGATCTTATTCCGTTGAAAGGTTGGGGGTAAATTGTGAAAAATGGGGGTAAATAGGTAAATCAAGCAAGTAAGAGTTCATAAAATTGGTATTTAGTATGTATAAGGTCTCAATATTTTTTTGGCATTAGCCACCTTCATTACCACCTCTACCCCATTATTAAAGGGGGTGTGATATATAAAATTGTGATTTAGAATGTGTACAAGAACCAAAGGCCTCAACAATTTATTTTACTTACCACTCCCACTTCCACTACCGATATGGCATATAGTTTTATGGGTTTTTGGGATCGACGATTTCAAATATTATATTATTAAAATTCCATAAACAGTTATTTCCACATGGTGGAGTACAAATATATTGTCAATTTTTTTTTTCATTACGAGAGACGAATATAAAATCTGGATGTGCAAGTAGTGATTTCTTGGGCAGCGGTGTTTTTTCCACACCTTAATAATTTCCCGTATATAAATGTTTCGAGAAAATTAAATTAATTTGATAAAATACTACTTCTTAGGATGCCACTGATATTTCTAATTTATAATACAATCGTAAATACTTATAAAACTACTTCAAAATGTGCCAAAATATAAAGGCTTAACAAAGGAAACGGTTAATTTCACAATAAGTTTAAAAAAAATGCAAATTTTGCCTCCCTTATACAATATGCTATGAGCAGTACAATTTTTGGATCAACACAATTTTTGATGTATTTTTTTTATACTCTACAAATTTACTCTCTCGTATTTTTTCCTTCACCAAAATTCACCAGGGCAAATCCTGAATCAAAAGTCTCCAAATTTACTGTTACAATTAAGGGGCCTTACATTTTCGATCAATTATGTTGGACAACATTACCTGTTGTACAGCATGATTGATTGTAAATGGTACTCTGATGTAGTGTTGCATTGTAAAATCAATATCGCCATATATTCTTTGAACAACATGTTGCAACATGTGAGCAACGACATGTTGCGCACAAAATTTGTACCGTGAGTAAGAATTTTATGCAATATAAATCCAGCATAAATGTGAAATATTATAAATAAACCGTTTTTAACTGAATACAGAATAAAATGTGTCAACGCCTGTACTATTTTAAAATTATAAAATTACATTACAAAATCTTGTGCGAATAATTATTGTGCAACATGGTTGATCGTGAATGGGCCCCTTCAGATTTAGAGAAGACTTTTTTTTTAAATTTTACCCTTATATTTAACTTCCAAAATTAAACTATCTGGAGCCATCTGTACCTACATTCAGGAGGTGGCAAGACAAGTGTGGCGAAGAGTAAGGAGAGTTCGTGAGAGGTCGATAGGAAGGAAGGGGAAGATGATGGGATGGTGAGGAAAAGGCAGAGGTATAAGTAAATCTAATGCATCATTTATTGTGTTACTCGGAAAATGAACCACAATACAATAAGGGTTATTATAAAAAGTTAGAAAAAGTCTAGGACTCCACTGTTAAAATTAGGAACATCATTATACCGGCTTATATTGAAGTAATAGGGTCATTTAGTGATATGGCAGTTTCCCACTTTTTCTTCCTCATTTTAAAGTATAACAAACCAATAGCTTCAGAAAAAAATTTCAGCTCAATTGAATCAATAACCACAGAGGTATTTGCATTTGAATAGAAACACGCTCGGCCGGCCAACAGTCCGGAGAGTGACGTCACTTGGCGTGCGCCGATGCCTATATTAGAGCAGCGATTTCGTAAGTCTATCGTGTCGTTTTTTTTTTGGCGTAGAACCAGGTCAAACATGTTAGGTTCCTTTGAGTATGTCACCGGGCATATGAAATCATATTTTATGACATTTTTTTGTGGTCTCGAACTTTTTAAATCAATAAAAAGTGAAAAAAATGTATTTTTAAATAAAATTGTTTTTTTTTGTTTCCACCATCCACCATCATTAAAACTATTAAAGGTACCGAAATTTATTTTGTGTCAAATTAAAGCACACACTGTAGCGCTTTTACCAATATAAACGGTTTGGGCACAATTAGCACTTTCATTTCTCTAAAAATCAGATAAACTAAAAATATATATTTTATGTATTGAAATCTTCACCAATCGATAAACTTTTTCATTTTTGAAAATATTTACATACATGCAGCGAAGAAAATAAAGCCTAATAATCACAAAAGTTTTTGAAACAACATATTTTTTCCTAAAATGTACCGTGTGGCAACAGCGATTTTTTTTATCAGCGCTAAATGCGACCTTTGGACGCAATTAATACACCTCGCATGCAGGGTTGGTCAGATTAGTCGTGTAGAAGTGGCGGTTGTCGAAAATCATTAGGTATTCATTGTTCGGATAAAAATTGTGACAATCGAAAATGTGCCTGTTTTAAGGAAGGCCTAAAATGTTGCAACGAGTGCAAATGTCGTTCCTGTAACAACATTATTAAAGATTTCGAGGCAGATATGAACGAATTAGAATGCTATTAATGTAGGGCCTACATAAACTACATACTACATATTTATCTATCCAAATAGAAAATTTATTTCAACAATAAAACTCATTTTATGCGTACGTTTTTACTTTCATTCATTTAAAAATGTCTAATAAACTTACAATTAGGTGGGTAGTTAGTAACGCTGATTGATATTTATAGATTAGGTATTTATATCTACCTACCTGTCTTTTTATTATTAAATTGAGACTATTTTATATTTATTGTACAATTTCTTAATATTAACAACATATGATCAATACTACTGTACAATATATGAAATATTGAACAATAATATTGATCCCCTAGATGCTTTTGATTACTGGTTTTGTATCTATTGATATAAGTTAAACTACTACATACACCCCGACCGGGACCGTCAGATCGTTGCAGTCGGCAGGCTTGCTACAGCCGAACGCGCAAGAATATGACTTTGGCCCGTTAAAAAAAATCGCTGACTCAATACTATGAACGGAACATGAAAAATTTTTATCCTAAAAACTTTTTTCAACTATTGGCTTCAATGTGTATGCAGCATGTATATACAAATTTTCATAAATAAATTTTTTTCTCGATTGTCTAAAATTACGCTACTGAAAATAACAAGTTTGAGTTTCCTATTATTTTTCCAACTTAAAAAAAACTAAATCGGGTTCACGTGGGACGTTGTTCGAAGCGCTATTGTGTCTACTTTCTAAAAAAAATAGCTTGATAGCACAAATATTTTCAGAGATATAGCGGTGGAAACGTTAAAAAACATATTTCATTAAAAATCTATTTTTTTGAGTTTTTCCGAAATAAAAAAGTTCTCGACCACCAAAATATGTCGTAAAAAATGATTTCGTGTACACGATTATCTTACTAAAGAATCCCACTAAGTCTGGTTTGGTTCTACGCCGTTTTTTTTTCTCGAAAATTAAGCGACTTTACTTCCAGATTTTACTCTACTAACTTATTGCATTCACAGCCGTGTTCACTGGGCGGTTCAGCCATCTGACGTCACAACTCGACTACGTGTTATCCCGAGCGTTTTTAAGCGCGCCGACTTTAATAATTTTTTTATACATGAAGGCGGCGTCAGTAAATTCTAATTTTTGGCATACTTACTATACTCACCAAGCTCTTTCAGAATATGTAATAATAAAAAATTGTTAAATGAGCCTATTAGAGAAATATGCGAATGCTATTACCAACAGATAAGTAAAAATCGCTGCATGAGGAATCACTCCTCTCACATCCAGACTTTCAATAAGGGCGGTAGTGGGGGTGACTCATGCCCAAAGAAATTTGAGGCCTTTGCTTCTTGTACAAACATTAAATCAATTTTTACTCCCTTGAATAATACAGCGAGGGAGGTAATGGGGTTGAAAGTGGAGGTGGCTAGTGCCCAAAAAATGTTGAGACCTTGGCTTCTCTTACATACACTAAATTCCAATTTCAAGGACCTTTATATATACTAAACACCAAAAATCTAATGGTACTCTATAAGACATAAGTAGAATCACACATAACATATGGAATCATTAGGTGGGGAGGTGTACTGAGCACGCATTTACTACACTTAGAAATTTTGCAAAAACGAGTCTTGAAAATAATATTTAATAAACCATTAACTTACCCATCGGAAGAACTGTTCCAGGAGACACTTGTGTACGATGTTTGTCAATTATATTTTTATGGTTTAGCTTTGAAGATATTCTCTGAAAAGAAAAATACGATTAGTCATGTCCATCAAATACGGAGTAGTTGTAACTTACCAATAACTTTAATGCATACAAGCACAGGACAACAATGTTCTGGTACCTATCTGAGTTCAAAAATATACAATTTCATCCCATATGAAATAAAAAATGCTAATTCTAAAACCATATTTAAAAAAAAATTAAAGCAATTTTTATATAACTCAAGAACACTTACGCATAACCAAATCAATTACCTGTGAATCAAATATAATATATAAAACTTTGATTATCACAATTTATAAATTGGTATTTTTGATATTTGCTTTCAAGTCCTTTATTATGTTAATATTTATTGCTAAATTTAAATGTTAACATATTGGTCCATTATATTATGTGTGTGAGTGTATGTCTGTGTTGGTGTGAATGTAATTGTGTATATTTATTTATATTCTTTATATTAATTTATTTACATTATTTATATTCTTCTTCTTCTTTTGGCATCATAACCCAGGGTGGGTCTTTGCCTGTCGGGCTATTTTCTTCCATTCTGTTCTTTCTTGAGTTTTTCTTCTCCAGTTTCTAATATTCATACCTCTCAGGTCAGCTTCTACATCATCTATCCATTTCATCCTAGGTCTTTCTCTTTTTCGTCTTCCAGCAGGTTTCCATTCACAGATTTTATTAGTTACTCTCGAGTTCTTTATTCTGTTGACATGTCCCAGCCATGTTAGTCTTTGACTTTTTATTTATTTAATAATGTTACTTTCTTTATTGATCTGATTCAGTTCAGCATTCATGCGGATTCTCCATGTTCCATCAGCGTTCTGGACTGGTCCATGTATCTTTCGCAAGATCTTTCTTTCGAATATTCGGAGTATTTCCTCGCCTCTTTTTGTCATGGTCCAGGTCTCACATCCATATGTTACTACAGGTCTAATTAAGGTTTTGTATTATTTATATTAGTTATATATATTATCCTCAAGATTACCTTATCTATGTATCTATGCATCCCATTCTATTTTTTTTATATATATAGTAATTCCTGTTTATTTATATTTTTTGTACCCCACATATTAGTTAAATTAAACTAAAAATTATGAAATTCTTAAATAAACGTATCTATATCTATTTATATCTATATCTCTTGTTTTACCTATTTACCCCCAACTCTTTAACGCAATAAGATCAAATTAAAAGTTAGTTCCAGATCTCATTATAGTACATAAGTGTACCAAATGTCAGGTCAATATCATAAAAAGTTCTGAAGTAATTGTGCACACAAAAAAATTACAGACAGACGGACAGACAGAAATTATTTTTTGCTCAAACTTAAAATTTCGATATTTCATGACATTCTAAACAAAAAAAAATCATTTTTTTTACCGTTACTACACTTCCACGGTGTGGAAGTAAAAGTACACAGTTCGTTTTATCAAGGTTTCTAGAGGGATATATCTCTTAATATCTCTTTCTTCTTCTTAATCACAACGCCTTGGATGATGTTTTGTAACCCATTAATTTTGGGTATATTCATTTTCGGTTTATTATCTGTTGGTGGACAAGGCAGTTTGGACATTTTCATTTTGGACATATATTAGAAGGTCGTTCTTTTATCTGGTTCACAGATCACAAACCATTAACAAAAGCTGTTTTTACTAATGCTGAAAAAACTCCTCGTCAAATACGACACTTGGAATATATTGCACAATTTACTAATGACATACGTCATGTTCACAATAGAGAAAACATCATTGCGGATACTTTGTCGCGTTTAAATGATCTTTCATTACTCGAACAGCATGATTTTTTGTCACCTAATTCAATTTCTTAAATAAACTCATCCAATTTCAATCTACAATTATTGAAAGACGCTCAATCAACCGTTTGTGAACTTTCCTCTTTATTAACCAATCAATCAAATGTCAATTCTAAATTCAAATACTGTTTACAAAAAATCAATATTGCTAATTCAGATCATAAAATTTGGTGCGATGTTTCTTTTTCTAAATGTACCAAACTCTTTACGACGCGCAGTTTTTGATATTTTTCATAATTTAACGCATGCTGGTATTCGTGCTACAAAAAAACTTATCAATTCTAACTATTTCTGGCCAAGGATGAACACCGATTGCACCTTGTGGACCAAAACTTGCTTAAATTGTCAAACTTCTAAAATAAATAAGCATACCAAAACTCAAATTGGTAATGTGGAAGTTCCCAAGGGTAGGTTCGAGCATATCCATATTGATCTCGTTGGACCTTTACCACCTTCACATGGTTTTACTTACATACTAACAGTTATTGACCATTTCACTCGTTGTCCAGAAGCTTATCCTTTATCAGACATTACTGCAGAAACTGTTGCTAAAACTTTATTTCGAAATTATATCTGTCGCTTTGGCATTCCGATTCGTGTCACGACAGATCAAGGAGTTCAGTTTGAATCAAATCTTTTCCGTGAATTTTCAAAATTTTTAGGATTTCACAGAATTCACACAACTTCATTTCACCCAGAATCCAATGGCATGATTGAAAGATTTCACAGAACCTTTAAGACTGCATTAATCGCCAGAGCTAACTCAGTTCATTGGTTTGACGAATTACCAATTATTTTATTAGGTTTACGGGCAATGCCTGAAGATGATTTACTTTGTTCATCTGCAGAACTTGTCAATGGCCAAACTTTACGTCTTCCTGGTGAATATTTTATTAAACTACCTTTATTTATTAGCAAATTACCAAAATATTTTAATAACTTACAATTCACAAATCCTAAACGGGATAATTTTCGAAATACATTTGTCAGTCCAGTCCACTCGGAAAGCTAAACTTAAACCATCCTTATCCCCTTGGTATGAAGGAGCTTTTAAAGTTCTTTCTAGAACAGATACAATTATAACGGTCCTTAAACGTGGAAGGGATTATACTGTATCTTTAAACAGAGGTAAACCTGTATATTTGTTAAATGATGTTATCAATCTACCCATCACTTCTGACCGTAAAAAAGTCCGTTTTAATATTGATACTTTGGTAGGTTGATTTTTTTATTCTGCAGGGCGGTGTAATATGTAGCGCACTTGCCTACATATAAAAAACTCTGTTACTATAGTATATAAAATAACAAAAAATTATTATTGAAATTATATTTTGAAAGTTGAAATACAAATCCTTAGAACGATATTTTTATATTTATTATTATAGCTTTAATTTAACGCTATACATGCTTATTCTAGGTTATTCTACTGGATTTAAAAAAATAGTCATTACACAATTATTAACTTGTACACTACTTCAAGTAATTTTTTAGGAATGTTTGTAGCATTGACATTAATTGAATATTTATAACCTAACCCTGATAAAATCGACATTCTGTACGTCCCGCATTAGAATCGCTGGTAAAGTATGACTTTACTTGTGTGTCCAAATTTTTAAGGAGCAGTTTATATTATATGGATACTAGTGACACTACCTAATTGAATCATATAAATTTTATGATTCAAAGGTGGCATCAATTATTCATACACGATCCCCATTTTCTGCACACATCGCAGATTCAGTGAGAATACATGATAGTAAATTTGCTAGAGTTCATTTTTAGGAACATCACTATCATCATTCGACAAATCAATTCAGTTGCGTCATCCGCAGTCTCAATACCAGTCATTACTGCATACTGCGTCATAACACTTGTTGGGTTAAGTAAGGATGAACATTTACATTGATTGTGACGAATATGTACCACACAATAACAATAATTAATTATAATACAATTACGCATTGTATAATTCATAAATTTCTCCCTGAGCTCAGTCATACAGCAATGAATGTTATGCGTGAACTTTCGTAACATCTTTCGGATGACGACGTCTTAAATGTTTGGACATTCCTGTGGAAATACAACCGTGAAATATTTATTTAAAAATGGCTCTATTAATGCAAAGTGTTCGGCTTCTTTTATGCTTATCCTCAGAATAATAATAATAATGATTAGTACAGTAAAAATGGTCTCGAAGAACAATGTTAAATTTCTGGACATTCCAAATGTGCTGCGTCCATGTTCCATAACAATTCACCGAGGCACGCACCATTCTGAAATTATGTTCTTTTTTCACCCCTTTAAGGAATACAATTTTTATTTTCCACTCTCGAAATTTACTCAAAAATAACACGCCCTACGCCAAGAATACTCTATGTAAAGTTGACAGCTCATTCAATTACCTTTAGCGAAAGAGCTATCACATGCCTTCATAATAGAAATTAGCCATGGACCAAAAGTTTCCAAAAAGTGCACTTCATGAAAATTGAATGTTAAGTAACTTGTTTTATTTTAATCGAATCAAAAAAATATTTTATTGCTTCTTCGATGAGTTTCGTGGTATATTCAGTTTTTTGAAAAATAATTTTTGGACAAAAAGACAAATTTTTAATGCAAAATGCGTATGCTGTTTTCATATTTTGTCAACAATCATATTTAAACAAATGAAATATCCAAAATCTTCATTGCTTCTTTCAAATACCACCAACGGCATTCGTTTATCTCAATTATAGCTTTAAACATTTAGAAGATCGACCGGTTCAGAGCATCGTAACGGCTTAGTGTTCGCCGCTCTATTTTCAACATTAAATTAAAATTATTAATAATAGAGATAGAGTTTCGGGAGTGGGACTTTTTTATTGGAAATTTCTTCCTCTTTAAGAATCCTTCTTTAAAATTTCTTAAATACTAATTAGTAGAGTAAAATCTGGAAGTAAAGTCGCTTAGTTTTCGAGAAAAAAAACCGGCGTAGAACCAAACCAGACTTAGTGGGATTCTTTAGTAAGACAATCGTGTACACGAAATCATTTTTTACGACATTTTTTGGTGATCGAGAACTTTTTTATTTCAAAAAAATAGATTTTTAGTGAAATATGTTTTTTAACGTCTCCATCGCTATATCTCTGAAAATATTTGTGCTATCAAGCTATTTTTTTTTTTTAGATTAAAGTAGACACAATAGCGCTTCGAACAACGTCCCACGTGAACTCGATTTATTTTTTTTTTAAGTTGGTAAAATAATAGGAAACTCAAACTTGTGATTTTCAGTAGCGTAATTTTAGGCAATTGAGAAAAAAATTTATTTATGAAAATTTGTATATACATCCTGCGTACAAATTGAAGCCAATAGTTGAAAAAAGTTTTTAGGATAAAAATTTTTCATGTCCCGTTCATAGTATTGAGTCAGCGATTTTTTTTTAATGGGCCAAAGTCATATTCTTGCGCGCTCGGCTGTGGCAAGCCTGCCGACTGCAACAATCTGACGGTCCCGATCGGGGTGTATGTAGTAGTTTAACTTATATCAATAGGTACAAAACCAGTAGTGATCAAAAGCATCTAGGGGATGATCAATATTATTGTTCAATATTTCATATATTGTACAGTAGTATTGATCATATGTTGTTAATATTAAGAAATTGTACAATAAATATTAAATAGTCTCCTTTTAATAATAAAAACACAGGTAGGTAGATATAAATACCTATTCTATAAATATCAATCAGTGTTACTAACTACCCACCTAATTAGTAAGTTTATTAGACATTTTTAAATGAATGAAAGTAAAAACGTACGCATAAAATGAGTTTTATTGTTGAAATAAATTTTCTATTTGAATAGATAAATATTGTAGTATGTAGTTTATGTAGGCCCTACATTAATAGCATTCTAATTCGTTCATATCTGCCTCGAAATCTTCAATAATGTTGTTACAGGAACGACATTTGCACTCGTTGCAACATTTTAGGCCTTCCTTAAAACAAGCACATTTTCGATTGTCACAATTTTTATCCGAACAATGAATACTTAATGATTTTCGACAACCGCCACTTCTACGCGACTAATCTGACCAACCCTGCATGCGAGGTGTATTAATTGCGTCCCAATGTCCCATTTAGCGCTGATAAAAAAAATCGCTCTTGCCAAACGGTACACTTTAGGAAAAAATATATTGTTTCAAAAACTTTTGTGATTATTAGGCTTTATTTTCTTCGCTGCATGTATGCAATTATTATTTTTAAAAATAAAAAAGTTTATCGATTGGTGAAGATTTCAATACATAAAATATATATTTTCAGTTTATCTGATTTTTAGAGAAATGAAAGTGCGAATTGTGCCCAAACCGTTTATATTGGTAAAAGCGCTACAGTGTGTGCTTTAATTTGACACTAAACAAATTTCGGTACCTTTAATAGTTTTAATGGAAACAAAAAAAAACTATTTTCTTTAAAAATACATTTGTTTCACTTTTCATTGATTTAAAAAGTTCGAGACCACAAAAATATGATTTCATATGCCCGGCGATATACTCAAAGGAACCTAACATGTTTGACCTGGTTCTACGCCAAAAAAAAACGACACGATAAACTTACGAAATCGCTGCTCTAAATAGTTTTCGAGTTATTTACAAAAAGCTAAACTCGTTATTTTTTCAATCTTCATTTGTTTATAACTTTTGCAATTGTTTATGTGCGGGTTTGAAAATTTTGAACATTTTTCTAGACATCATTTCGAATCCAATGAGTCCTCACTCATATTTTTACGAGCTTTATCAAGAATTAACGCGGCTTTGAACTTGTGAACTAGCGTATTAAGTACCAAGAAATTAATGTACCTATATAAAGAAATGAGAAAATTTAAACTATGCACAGTGTTTCGTGTTAAATTTTAAAATGGCATACTTTATTTTGTCCTCATTTTCTTTTAAATAAATTTTTTTGATGGTTAAAAATAAGAAACATTTTACGTATAAGAAATATAAAATTTTAATACAACTTTGTACGTCACATCCATCGTGCAAAACACGATTAGATACTTTTATCAGCTTCAATTTATCTCTCTTGATATTTTACTTAAAATCAGTATTTTATAAAATATTTGCTATAACATAAAAATTTGTTGTTTTTTTTTGAAATTGTAAAAAAATTTCCCAGGGTTAGAAAAAAATTCTTTCTGATTTGTATAACTGAAATTTTGTAATTCAAGTTAATATGTTGCGAAACAGATAAATAGATGCCGTAGCATTTGAAAGATAGGATTTCAAAGATAATTTATTAATCTTTAGTACGAAATAAAGATTTTAGAATTGCTTTTATTTACATATGATTGTTTATTACAAATTATGAGAAACCACATATTTCTCATTTAAAATTGTAGTTTTTGGTAAAAAATTATTTAAAGAATCCCTAAAGGCATTTACACAAAACCCTCCCTCCCTGTATTGATATAGCAACCAAAATACAATTATTATAATATGCATGTATGTATAACTAACAATGTCATTTTCAAACAGGTAAAAAATCACTGCCCAAGGAATCATTACTTCCACATCCAGATTTTCTACCCAAGTCTCTCACAACGAAAAAAATTTGTATCTGGGAATAATTATGTATGGAACTTTAATAATACAATATTTGAAATCGTCTACCTCAAAAACCATAAAACGATATGTCACATCGGTAGTGAGGGCGGGGGTGGTGGAAGGGGGGTAGTGGGGGTGGATAAAGTAAAAAAAAATTGAGGACTGGTTCTTGTACACACACTAAATAACAATTTGTTTTTCACCTCTTTAATGATGAGGTGAGGGTGGTAATGGGTGGCTAATGCCAAAAAATTTTTTGACACCTTGGCTTCTTTTATATATACTAAATAATAAAATTTTATGGACTCTTACTTGCTTGATTTACCTATTTACCCCCATTTACCCCAATTTATCCCCCAACCCTTCAACGGAATAAGATCAAAATATAATTTAGTTCCAGATCTCGTTAAAGTACATACGTGTACCAAATTTCAAGTTATTATCTTAAACAGTTCCAGAGTAATCGTGCGCACAAAGAAAGTTACAGACAGACCGACAGACAGAATTTGTTTTGCTCAAACTCAAAATCTCGACGTTTCATGACATTCTAAGCCTATTTGAACAATAATTTTTTTTTTTAATTTTTTGTCGATACTGTCCACTGGAAGTGGAAGTAATTATTGATGAGATGACAAATGCTTCTTAATATGTTTATAAGAAAAGTCGGAACTAGAATATCTTTTACCTTAAAAAAATAATAAAAAATGTTTTAAAATTTGTAAATTTGTTTGTGATTAATTACCAGTGGAGCACTTTTCTCTGATAACGGTGACCACTAACACGAATTGTTTAAAATTGCACCCACTAGGACTTTGTCAGCTCTTTAACTTAACTGACATAAATACATAATTCAATCATCTAAATTGTCAAATACCGTTTTCCATAATTATCAGTAACTAGTTTTCAACTATAGAATTTGCGCAATTTAGTTTTAGTCATTCATCTCATTGACTTATATTGTGAAATATTTTGCTAAAATACATTTTAACTATTGCCGCCACAATGAAAATTGATTCAGCAAAAATCATTTCAAATTCAGCGTAAAACTTTTATTTGTCACTGCAAGTCATTCAGCTGAATGTAATATGTGTTAGTAGCAGCCTTCAATTTTCTAGCATGACTAGAACCCCAATTTCCTTGGATGTAATTACAGAAAACTCATTAAATTCGTAAATATATTGCACAACATGTTCTAATATTATATGCAACATTGCAGCAACCATTAAAATGGGTCATTCTGTCACGTAGTGCTTTACAAAAAATCTTATCATCCGTGATATAGGTATATTATTTAGTTTGAATAATATACTAATGAAGTGCAATATGTGAAAATATGAAATACTGTCCATGATTTTTTGCAAATAAATATTTTGTGTGAATGTGCTGCAAAAAGGGTGTTCCTACATATAGTCTATGTAATGAAGCATTATTTGACGAGTTTTTTGTAAATATTTCGTGCAAAAACGAGATTACCTTTTCCCCCCATTTTCGAGGATGCTGAACACGATGGAATTGGTCGGAGAAGTTTTTGACCGCCGCAACCCCCCGAAACAGCCAAAAACCACCCCTTTTATGGGGATCCCTTTATGTGTTCATATATAAACGGATCTGGGGAGTTATTTATCCACGGGTTATATTTGAAATAATATGGAAGGTGGTTATAGAGTAAGTGGAATCCAGAGAGCAGGCCTAGGGGGTTGGTTAAACCCTTCCGAGATGTGGATTTTTTTTTTCAAATGATTCGATTCAAATGCTTATCCTCCGTTTTCGGGGTCGCTGATTACGGGAAAAATATTCAATTTTAGCTCCAACCCCTTCTCATCCCTCAAATGAGCAGAAATCACCAGAAAGCATGCTATCCAGGATTTACAGGTTTTTCGGCACATGCTCGTTATTCCTGTGCATATCCCTTCATTTTTCACGTGTAAAATTTATTAACTACACTTTGGATCGTCAATATACCCATCCCCGTTTTCGAAGAACCTTGGAAATAAGGAAAGGTTGATCGATACCACCTTCTCTTCCGTAAAAAATTAATGGATATGCACAGGAATAACGATAATGTGCCGAAAAGCCTGTAAAAGATAGCATGCTTTCTGGTGAGTGAGGGATGAGGAGGGGTTGGAGTTAAAAATTAATATTTTTCCCGTGATCAGCGGCACCGAAAACGGGGGATAGGCGTTTGAACCAAATCATTTGAAAAGAAAAAGATTCTCCACCACTCGGGAGGGTTTAATCAACCCCCTAGGCCTGCTGTCTAGATTCCACTTACTCTGTAACCCCCTTCCATGTTATTTCAAATATATATAACTCGTCGATAAATCACTTCTCAGACCCGTTTATATATGAAAACATAAAAGGATTCCCATAAAAGGGGTGTTTTTTGTCCGTTTCAGGGGGTTGCGGCGGTCAAAAACTTCTCCCACCACTTCCATCGTGTTCAGCACCCTCTAAAACGGGGGGAGAGGTAATCTCGTCTTTGCACGAAATATTTACACTATTTTTGCCTTCATTACATAGACTAATACTCGTACAGAGATACTGGTACAGTAACTAGATATATTAATTTACAAAGACTCACTTGGATCAACTGTTTTCTTTTAATATGTTTTCTGGTCAATGGTCTAGTTTCAGTTGCTGCGTTTAGAATATCTTTTGTTTTGAGAATATTATTTAGGTATTATGCAAATCACAGCTTACACACTTTTGAGTGACTGAATTTCAATAAATAATTTAAGTATCTTCAATATAGTTTTTTTTTTTTTTTTTTTTTTTTTTTTTGCCTTAAAATGCCAAGAATCCTATCATGTAATTCAATACTTCGTCAGTATTAGCTAGAAGAGTAGTTGTTTTGATTGGTTTTCCAATAATGAGTGTTTTAAAGTGTTTTCCTACGTAGTATATTAGCGTGACCCGATTAAGGTACCAATATACAGAAAGTAGATAATTTCATATTAAATAAAAAAGTGTGAATGACTAAATGTAAATAAATGATTTAAGTATTTTCAATATATTTTTTTTTTCTTTAAAATGCTAAGAATCCTATCATGTAATTCAATACTTCGTCAGTATTAGCTAGAAGAGTAGTTGTTTTGATTGGTTCTCCAATAATGAGTGTTTTAAAGTATTTACCTAACTAGTATATTAGCGTGCCCAGATTAGGGCAACAATATACAGAAAGTAGGTATTTTCATAATAAATAAAAAAGTGTGTAAGCTGTGATTTGCATAATACCTAAATAATATTCTCTAATCATGATAAAAGCAAATAAATAAAGATAATTTATTGTAAAAAATCTTTTGTTTTATTTAAAAAATTTTCTGCACTAATATTTAAGTGTCATTTGTATTCAATATATCTACTCAGTTTACTTTAGATATATTCTCCTATGCTTTTACTTCCACATCCAGTGGAAGTATATATAGTAAGGACAAAAAAAATTTTAAAAATTTTTATTGTTCAAATAGACTTAGAATGTCATGAAACGTCGAGATTTTAAGTTTCAGAGAAAGAAAATTTCTCTCTGTCTGTCGGTCTGTAACTTTTTTTGTGCGCACGTTTACTCTGGAACCGTTTGAGATATTGACTTGAAATTTGGTAAACATATGTACTTTAACGAGATCTAGAACTAGATTATATTTTCGTCTTGTTCTGTCAAATGGTTGGGGGATAAATCGGGGTATATTTAGGGTAAATAGGTAAATCAAGCAGGTAAGAATCCATAAAATTGGTATTTAGTATATACAAGAGAAGCTAAGGTCTCAAAAAAATGTTTGGCATTAGCCACCCTCATTACCACCCCCACCCCATTATTAATTATTACCACCCCATTATTAAAGGGGTTGGAAAAAAATTGTGATTTAGTGTGTGTACAAGAACCAGAAACCTCAAAATATTTTTTTACTTCATCCACCCCCATTATGACCCCCTATCACCACCCCCACCCCGCTACCGATGAGGGGTATTGTTTTATGGGTTTTTGAGGTAGAGGATTTCAAATATTATATTATTAAAGTTCCATAAACAATCATTTCTACATACAAATTTTTTTCGTTGTGAGTGATTTGGATAGAAAATCCGGATGTGGAAGTAGTGATTCCTTGGGCGGCGGTTTTTTACTTCCACGTGCAGTGGAAGTATAGTAACGACAAAAAATTTTTGAAAATTTTCGTTGTTCATTGTCATGAAACGTCGAGATTTTAAGTTTCAGCGAACTATTAACGTATCTTATTATATTATGTGAACTAGCTATGTTGGATTCAAAAGTTTTTATTTGTAATATATAGGGTTAGTATGTATTATTTGGAAGGATACTATGGCACTGAAAAATTAACCAGTTATATTCGATTTAATAAACATATGATCAAGATATGTTTTTGTTTGTTCTTGAATTCTAGCTGGAGTATTGATATATGATTTAATTCCATTTAAAGCTAAAGTATTTAAATAGGATTCAGTCAAATTGATGCAAATTCTATTATATTGTTAGTCATATCTCCAACTAAAATTTGAGTATCCAGTTTACAATATTGTGATAAGTAAATGTCCAGATAGGCCTTAAAGTCATTTACACTTCTGTGCAATGAAATTCCGTATACTTGAAAAATAAAGTAATCCAGTTTTTACTAATATTGAGTGGTGTGATTCAGTCTTTTTGGAATTTAGATTTTTTTATGATCATATAGGTTATAATTGACATTGATTGTGAAACATCATAAGTAAGGTATTTGAATAATATTAATCCAGAAGAAAAACACATGTATTTTTGTTTTTTTTTTTACTTTTTTACACCATTCGATGGAATTGATTTCGATTTAGATATAACAAATGTAACATTTTTAGAGAGAATTAAAATTTTTTCATGTTCAGCTAATTTTGGCATTGCGAAACTATGACATTGACACTGACAAATAAATAAAGAATTATTTAATATAGCGAAAAATAGGTATAGGGGATTTCATTGCACAGTCGTGTACATCGTAGCTATGGGATCTGTAAACACAAGTTATTCCAATATTTTTATTTGCCTTGTCTTTTAATATTAGATGTATAAAGGTGAAATATTCTATTTTAACAATTTTAACAGAGTGTGATAGGTTACTTTTGACGTTTATAATGACACCATCATTTTTATTTAATTTGCTTTCATTATATTATAATACATATTAAAATCATTTAAATGGTATAATTGTTCATATTTTGTCATAAATGTCTCCGTGAGTTTCAAATATATTTTCCAGAGTATGTAAAAATATTTCAAGCGTCTTGTTTATGCTTGTTATCTTTGTGTGAATGAGATTTAAATAGTAATTATCACAAATTAGGTGATTTCTTATAGCCAAGGAGATAGCGACAGATTTTTCGCGTTAATATCTCTAAAGCTAGATTTTTTCCCATGATAGCTTAGACAGTATCAATGATGAAGGTGCAATTCTGCCAATCTATAAGTTCTGCAAAAACGAATAAAAAAATTAAACATAATGTTGCAAAAAGAGGAATCTAGGAAAAAAAGTCGTGGAAAAAAAATCCTCGAAAAAAAAATCCTGGAAAAAAAAGCCGAAGGAAAAAAAAGCCGGGGAAAAAAAAGTGCTGATAGCAAAGCTACGTTAAAAACTTATGAATGATGAGACAAGATATGCAAAAATAGAATTATGGCAACGATAAAGACTCGTACAAGGAGCTTCTTTAAGAGAGTGATTTTTAACTCCCATTCCAAATGCTTAATTCGCTCGTGAGGGATTGTGGGGTGCTCAGATTCGATTCCACCCTAGTTTTCGGTTAATAACACCGGTTCGGTTAATAAATGCCTCTATCTATACTATTCCTAACATTTGAAATACATATTAACGCGTGTTTTTCAAATTTTGTGAAAAAATCGAAAGAAAATATTGAGAAAATTGTAAATATTAGTACTTTGTAATTATCGATATATTTCGCCTAGGTTTAGTTTCTGCATTCCATATGCCAATTTGTTTGACTACTTAATACCATATCAATAGTCGATATGTGAAGGACGTAGGAATTATTTTTTGGCAAGCAACAAGGACATAAATATTGTTTTAATCGTACAAGAACAGGTATATAAAATTAATGTATATGTAAGGAAATTTTTAAATAAAAAAATATATATTAGTGGATTCTCTAACTTCATTTTTTGGTGGTCCGTGCGCAAGTTCATGAGAGAGTTTTGTGATTGGTGTCATTTTATTCCATATGCTGTACAGAATGTGTAAAGTCATAGGTTAGAGGTTAATATTTATAATTGTTAATTATGTGAAAAAAAATCGTCGTTTTCAGAAAGTTTAGTTAGTTTCCACACTTGCTATAACAAATAACATTTCACAGTGTTCATTCAATAAAATCAGGTGAAATGAGTGCCATATTGAATCCAAAATGGCGAAAAACTGTATTATACATTACAAATTAGACATGGGCAACAAATAAAAGCTAATTATGTATGAGGAATAACTAACATATTTGTTTTATTTCTTTATCGGTAACATAACATATTTCTTTCATTTTAGAATAAATATTTTTGGTGGAAACACCTTCAGACTTAAAGATTCAGTTCAAATTATTAGCTAATATTCATCTTCATCATCAATATCATATTCTACATCACTATAAGAATCTCTAATATTTTCAGACTTTTCATTGTCTGCTAAAAACATTTGCATGGTGGTAAAAATTTCGATGTACTGTTATGAACACCTCACTCTGGTGAGCACCTCCCCAGGATCACAAGGAATATCGCCAGGCCGATAACATCCAATTTCAGTAACTTGCCAACCAAAATCGGTCACTGCTGCTGTAAGATATGTACTTGTTTTCATATCTTTTCTTAATGGTGCGCTCTTCTAAAACCTTGCCGTAGCGCAGCTCGAGTCAGTCATTGCATTTAAAAAGAAAGCACTTGATCCTGTAATTTCGTTTTGGCTTGCCCTTTATATTCGAAAATAATTTGTTTTTGACTTGTTTTTTTTTTATTTAGTTTACTTGTATTTCTTTTAAATAATTAACAATTCGAAATGTTAACCCACTCCCCACCAGTCGCGGATCTCATCACTTTTCACATTCTGTACAGTATACCGAACATACGCCAATCACAATGCTCTATCACAAACTTGCAGACGAGATGTAGTTAGAAAACTCGCTACTCCGTTTTGCCGCAGAGTTTTTTTTTCCCAGCTTTTTTTTCCGCAGCTTTTTTTTCCTAGATTCGTCGAAGTAAAAGAAACCTTGTTTTCTGTAAAGCAGCCTTTTCTTCCTCGGCTTTATTTTCCTCGGCCTTTTTTTCCGCGGCTTTTATTTCCTTCGGCTTTTTTTTCCAGGATTTTATTTCCGCGGATTTTTTTTCGGCGGCTTGTTTTTCCGTTTACCCAAAAAGAGATATCGATTTTCTGAAATTTCGCTGTGCCATTTACGATCAGGTTTATCTGGAAGACTTCCTCTTTACGTCGCGACATCGGTGTTTTTCGAAAAATATGCACGTGTCAAGATTGCATGTTTTTGCAATTTTCGCTACCTCCCTGGCTATTAGGTCTTGTGTAGTACAACAAATTTTCGTTTCATAGTTTTCATCATTATCAAGTACGCTCATTAATGTGTCTATCATAAAGGGAAAAGATGTTTGTAAAGCGTATTACTTTACGAAATAAATTGTAGCGGTGTACTTAGGAGGATCGCAACTTGCATGAATCAGCTTCAATTTGGACATATCACTGAACTGTTATCACTTTTTCTAAGTAGCACCTACTCTTTTCTGAACCACACATATTTTTCGTGAGAAATAAGAGATTTATAGCACAATTTCATATGCATGCATTTTACTCGAAACCGGTACGTCCTATCGCATTTTAACAAGAGACCCATTTTAACACCTTATTATGTGCCCTGTACACGTGCATAATGCTTTCTGCCCTACTATGAACTATAAGGCCGAAAAAAAAAAATGTGAAAAAGGAGAATGGAGAACACATGACATAAATCGTTATTACACAATAAGTGTTGATCCTACCTAAATACAAAAATACATTTTCTATGCGCAATGAATTGGACTTTTAGGATAAACAAAAACACTTACCAGAATTATACTGGTTTTGGTTTTTTTAATGCAACAATACCAAAATAGCCATTTTTGACATATTTTGCTGTCTAGCTTCTAAACCAATGAATGTATTAAAATGAAACCAACGTAAATTTTCTTATATTAGGGTCGTACATGCATGAAAAAAAAATGGGCGAAAAAAAGTAGGTTCACTTTTTTTTTAAAAAAGGGGTTTTCAAAATTTCAACATCCCGTATCATGAAAACCGCGCGGTATTCGATGAAAGTTTTTTCACAAATCATCATCCCTTCTTAAGGGCATTAGTATGTGTAGTATTATAGATTGGAAATAATAGTCGTTTGTCCTGTACAGAACACCCCCAAATTCGGACAGCGCGACCTTTCCGGCCTCATACAGCCAAAACCGTTTGTCCTACGGCAAATGTATAATATATATATTATGCCGAAGAGCAAGGAATGAATATTCAAAAAGTGTAACTTGGTAAAGAGCCCTACGGGCAATAGGGAAAAAGATATGGACACATAAGTAAAATTTCAAAGTTTCAACCCCTAAAAATAGGGGACGCACATGGTGTAGCAGGGTGTAGTTTTCTGTGCTTGCTTATTATGCCCTATTATACAACTTCCACAAAAAAAAGTCCGCAGTACGCAAAATTTTCTATGATGTCTAATTCGACTGGACTAATATGGGAATATATTTTTTAATTGCTGACTACTTACATTAACAAAATAGTGACATTTTTATTAAAAAAATGTGAAAAAGTACATTTTCTCTCATAACTTCTTTGTTTTTATGCTATAAAAATAGGCAAAAAATCATTTGAAAGCCTAATTAATAATAGTCTTTCATTTTGATTGTTAGAGTTTTGGCCTAAGTGCCAACGTTTCTGAGATATTTAACATATAAACTAAATAGTTAGTATTATAAACGTTCGGACGCCACCTTTATACTTTTACATCTCCGATACCATTAACTCTACAGAAATTATAAAAAAATGAAATTCATACTCAATTTAGTAACTTTCCTATTTGTCTTTGGTATGTTTTCGCTCCAGTGGCGCAGCCAGAAAATTCATCTGGGGGGGGGGGGCAATAGGACCGGCCTCCTCAGAGGATGAGGAAAATTTTTCAGAAAATGGTTGAAAACGGATGTGTATGTAGATTCCTCTATTAGATAATATTGGCATTAATTACAAAATATGTATTTTAAGGGATAATTTAGATACTGCTTTGTACTGCTTCTTTATTTTTTGGCTCACGGAAGACGGCTTGGGGGGGCGGCCCCCTGGCTGCGCCCATGTTTCGCTCAATGTAATACCTTTCGAGTTATTGACCCGAATGAGCAAAAAAGGTCTCTTGTCATTTTTTCGTAAAGTTGCCCGTTTCCGACTTATAAACAATTTAATGTTTGAAAAAAACGCAAAAACATCTATTTTAAAAATTAAAAATTTAAGCTTTAGAATAAAATAATCTGCACTTACTCTTCAGGATTTTGTTAATGGATATTCAGAGATTATATAAAAATTTTGGTAAACTCAAAAAATGTATTTTTTAATATTGTTGAAAATGACCGTTTTTGCGTTATTTCAAACATTAAATTGTCTATAAGTCGGAAACGGTCAATTTTACGAAGAAATGACTAGAGATCTTTTTTGTTTAGAGTGACCAAAAAAATCTAAAAAAAAATCTAAAAAAAAATCATTCGGGCCAAAAAAAGGAATTTTTGCAATTTATATAAAAAGAGTTAGTTTAAAAAAATTGGGACCAGATTTTCGTCCGGCAAAATCATGATCCTTATTCAGGGGATGTCCCGAACGTGAATATGCAAAAATATCATACGGGAAATTTTTTTCATACGAATGCGAGGTTTTCGCCTCTTTAGCCCAGGAATTTTAGTTTTTTACCCGGAATTAATTATTGTAAAGCTGAAAATTTCCAGGATTGTAGTTTTGGTCCAGGACAACACATAGCAAAAAGTCCCCTATTCTCCTCCGTCGGCTTCCCTTTTTTTTCAGGGCAACAAGGACCTAAGTCACAAAAATTTCAGAGCTGACTATAAAGTGCAACAGGAAGGTTGTTACTGGTCCGATTTGGGCCGAAGTGATCATAAAAGATTAGGAGAAGCATATCTGTTCATATTTCAGATGTTCCATGCACATTTTTGTTCATAATTTTCCGTTCTAGTTCTGTCAACATTTCAAAAATTTAAAATTTTTTAAAAAAAATTAGAAAAATTCCGAAATGGCGCCATTGCGGGTAAATGAAGACTCGGAGGGGAAAACGTACCCCAATAAACATTTCTCTTCATAGTCTGGGCTTTCCATTGGTATATCTGTAGCGTCACCCGTTACGGAGTTACGCCACTTTGAGTGTCGCAGCGGCGACACTCGGTAATTTAAGTGCGTTCATTGTTGCGTCTATCACGTCTAGTCTAAACAATCAAGAAGGCGCAAGACGAACTATACCTTTAGTTCTTCAACTTTGACAGTTCTCTAAGTGTATGCATTGGTTCATTGGTGCGGCAAAATTGAGTGATCTTAGTTAAGCCATATAGCACAGGAATTTTAGTTTTTGACCCGGAATTAATTATTGTAAAGCTGAAAATTTGAAGGATTGTAGTTTTGGTCGACAACAGGCACCAAAAAGTCCCCTACTCTCCCCTGTCGGCTTCCCTTTTTTTGCGAAGCAACAAGGGCCTAAGTTGCATAAATTTCAGAGCTGGCTATAAAGTGCAGCAAAAAGATTGTTACTGGTTCGATTTGGGTCGAAATGATCATAAAAGCTTCGGAGAAGCATATTCGTTCGTATTTCATATGTTCCATGCATATTCTGTTCGTAATTTTCCGTTCTAGTGCTGTCAAAACTTCAAAAATTGAAAAAAATTCTAAATGGCCCCATTGCGGATAAATGAAGACTCGGAGGGGAAAACGTACCCGAATAAACATTTCTCTTTATACTTTGGGCTTTCCATTGATATATCTATCTCCTACGTAGCGTCACCCGTCACGGAGCTACGCAACTTTGAGAGTCAACGCGCTGCGGCCGCGCCCTCCATGTGCCCGGTGGAACTGCCCTGGCTGCGCTGATAAAACCAGTTGCGAATCCCTGTTTATATATTATTGGTGTTTTATAAGATTTATTGAATGAAATTTAACTTGTCAGACTCAGAAAATGAATTTATTCGGCTAGACAATTGACATTATTGATCTACTGGGAAGTAGGGTCCTCCGGATCATTATTCATATCCACGACTGGCTGTTTGTGCAGCTGGATTCTCTACAGATTCGGCACATGATGCTGCAGTTCAGACTTCAGACCAGAGTTCCTGCACTCGCACCGGGCACCGCAGTCCCTCTTGTAGGCACAAGAAATTAGCCGTAGCAGGCTATCGGGAGCTGGCTGCCTTGTGGTAGGAACAGGAATCGGAACCAGGCCCTGGAGTCCTGATTTCCACCCCCAGTCTTCCAGGTGAGGGGATGAGATGAGTTAGGGAGAATATTGTGAGGATTTAATCTCCCGAAAAGCTTGCAGCACTCAACTAATGTGCATGTGCTTTTTGCAGATCCAACAATGGCTAGACGTCAAGGCAGCCAGCTCCCGATAGCCTGCTACGGCTAATTTCTTGCGCTGCAAGGCGGACTGCGTGCCCGGTGCAAGTGCAGGAACTCTGGTCTGAACTGCAGCATCATGTGCCAAACCTGTAGAGAATTCAGCTGCACAAACAGCCAGTCGTGGATATGGATCATGATCCGGACGACCCTACTTACCAGTAGTTCAATAATGTCAATTGTTTAGCCGAATAAAGTCATTTTCTGAGTCTGACAAGTTAAATTTCATTCAATAAATCTTATAAAACACCAATAATATATAAGCAAGAATTCACAACTGGTCTCATCAGCGCAGCCAGGGCAGTTCCATCTTGCACATGGCGGGCGCGGCCGCCGCTTGCTGACTCTCAAAGTTGCGTAGCCCCGTAACGGGTGACGCTACAGAGAAGGTGGACATACCAATGGAAAGCCCAAAGTATGAAGAGGCATGTTTATTCGGGTACGTTTTCCCCTCCGAGTCTTCATTTATCCGTGAGCCATTTCAAATCCCCTCCAAGTCTTCATTTATCCGCAATGGCGCCATTTCGGAACTTCTAAATTTTTTAAAGATTTTTTAAAATTTTTGAAATGTTGACACAACTAGAACGGAAAATTATGAACAAAAATATGCATGGAACATCTTAAATATGAACGGATATGCTTCTCCTAATCTTTTATGATCATTTCGATTTAGATCGAACCAGTAACAACCTTCCTGTTGCACTTTATAGCCAGCTCTGCAATTTTTGCGACTTAGGCCCTTGTTGCTCCGAAAAAACAGGGAAGCCGACGGGGGAGAGTAGGGGACTTTTTGCTACGTGTTGTCCTGGACCAAAACTACAATCCTGGAAATTTTCAGCTTTACAATAATTAATTCCGGGTAGAAGCGATATTTTGACTAAAATTCCTGCGCTACACTCAAAGAAAATGATAGGTAAATTCAACCAAAAAGAGCATATGAAATCGCGCCTATCTAGTTTCATAGTTAAATCAATCAGTAAAGAATAGTCATACAACTTTATTTGTTTTCGTAAACAAATAGTAGTTTAATAATCATATCTTCTTGTAACAAATTAAATAGTACAATGACATTTTTTTATGTTCACTAACCATTTTCAATTTGGTCTACAATTAAATAGTACAACGATTTTGTTTTTTGTTCACCAACTAATTTTTAGGTTGATCTACACTTTATTGTATGATGAAGTTTTTTTTGGTTAGCCAAAATCTCAGTATTGGGACATCAGACCACCCAAACCAAAGATTAGAGATCGTTTATAATATCCATCCAAATATATCGATGATCCCTGAGAGAATTTGAACACTGCAATCATGTTATTAATTTCCTATAAATTCATAAGAGTGTAAGATAATGCATGATTGATTATTGTCAGTGATTTGCATGTGGCGTCATCTGGGAATAATTTCTGTAATAGACTACGTGGTAAGCAAGCAAATTTTATGGTAATTCTTTTAGAACTTCTAGAAGACGACAATAATATTGGTTTGTCTACCAAGTACAATAGTACAGCGAACTAATACTGGGTTAGAATTACAATTCGATAATAGTTAAAAATAAAATATACTATTATCTAGTTTAATTTGACCGAATTCAACAAAATAATAGTCAGACGAACAAAATAATAGTCTTATTCATCTATTTTTTAAGTTAATGTTTGTTTTGTTGTACGACAACTTTTTATTAATTAAAATAACAATCACCACTTGTTTAAAAATAACATCAGTATAGTTTGGTTTAACAAAATTAACGATATTGTTAGTTAACCATTTTTTTTTGTTGAATTTACCCATACTATTTCTTTGAGTGTACTTCTTTGTTTCTCGTTCTCCTGTGATTTTCCATTCAAGTTAATACATACCTGTGCTAGGTTTATATCGTTTATCAATGATTATCAGTGCAATTTTTTCACTTGATTTCTTACAGCGTTGTAAGAAGAGGGTAAACATAAACAATATATTTTGATATAAGTGGTGTTTGTATTATCAAACACCACTTATATTAAAATACGTTGTTTATGTTTATATCACTACTTGAACACTATCTTGCACACTTGCTTTATTTGCAGCCTCTTTTAGGAAAGAATATTAACTTATTTTTAAGGTACCTCATTGCTATTTTGAGATACAAATTATCACAACACGTATGTATGTACGGTTTGACTGCCCGAGTGTTAAGGCCACATAGAAACTGAAGAAAATACCTTTTACTACAAAAATCACCCACAAAAATGTATCATTTCATATGACATTCTCTCTGTCTTTCTCATGTGTAAATTTTGTACCATAAGTATGTATTGTAACATTATAATATAGTATAATACATGAGTCTAGGGTCCATGATAACTATTACCACAGACAACAAAATTACACGTTAGTCAAGGGTACACCTCATAACTTTAGTTTGTACCAATCAATGCTACAAAGTTCGTGTACAATGAAATAAAAAACTCTTGAAAAGGTCGCATGGTTATTTAAGTAAATTACTTCCAGAACCGTGTAACTAGTACCATTAAAAACAGTCAGTCTTGGAAGGCTTAAAATCGCAATGAAATAGTGAGTCTGATGGTAACTGGAGTATCTCTACATGTATGTATTTTGACGCAAATAAGGCGTATCTATATTTTCAGGAACCAACTCATTGCAGGTGGAAAATAATTAAAAATAGAAAAACAGGTCGTTTTTATTTCACATTTGTGTAGTAACTCCAAAACTATAGGTGGTACAACTTGCTGGAGCTAACATTGTCGACATCCTTTAAACTCATTCGTAAAAGTGAGCTGGTCTACTGGAATTCCAGCAATCTTCAAAGCGTACCGACAAGGTTGGCTTCACCAAGTTGGATCGTCTGTACAGTGTACGGCGGTACTTTTATATGTGGACGGTATACAAAAATGTCTCGTACTTTTTAGGCTGTGAAATATAAATAATATACTTTTATATCCATTATAGGTCGTGAAAAATGTGTGTTATTTTATGGTAGGTAGTGAAAAATACATGTGTGTGTGTGTGTGTGTGTGTGTGTGTATGTATGTGTTAGTTCAATGTTACATCCCCTAATACATCCTCTTTGAGGGAGTGTTTATAATAAAGAAACCATATTAACTTTGGATATTACGAAATTCTCTAAAAAAAAGTACAAGGTAAGATATATTGTGTCATACTTGCATACAAATCTTGTCGCGCTGACCTAGAGCCAACACTGATTTTGACGTCACAGAGATAAAATTCCAGAGCCTTGCTTATGACAGAGCTGCAACTAGGGCAGATTGCGCCTTTGGCATATTTAGTTTTGGGGCAACACACTGATGGATGCTGACCTAGGATTGAAGAATAGACCGCGTCAATGAACCTAATTTTGCTCACCTCGAAAGCTTGCGCCAGCGCCCTTGGCGGTAGCCAATTTGCCAACCACTAGTTCCGACACTGCCTTATGAGTAAAAAAGTAATAAAATTATATAAAAAAAATATTTTTAAGAAAAAGCTTTTATTTGAAAAAACTACTAAAAAGTAAAAATATATTTTTTTAATTCATACACCTGGAAACCAAAAGCTTTGGGGGTGGTCATATAGCGCTATTGCATAGTTAATTTGCTCAACTGACCGCCCCCAAAGCTTTTGGTTTCCAGGTGTATGAATTTAAAAAAAATTATTTTTACTTTTTAGTAGTTTTTTCAAATAAAAACTTTTTCTTAAAAATATTTTTTTTATATAATTTTATTTTTTACTTTTTAGTCTACTTATTTTACAGACAAAACCCTTTTATTTGCCACCGCCATCCACTCCTTCCCTCTCCCGTCTTCTCACCTATCTAACACTACTTCCCACTTCTTCCCACCCCTTTCCCTCCTCTTCCCGCCCCTTCCCCTGCCTTTTCCCATCTCTCCCTACCTCTTTCCACCCCATTCCCACCTCTACCCACCCCTTTCCACCTCTTCCCACCTCTTCCCATCCCTTCCCACCTCTTCCCATCCCTTCTCACCGCTTTTCCACCTCTTACCACCCACCCACTCTTTCCCATTTCTTCCCACCTCTTCCTCACCTCTTCTCACCCCTTTCCCACCTTTTCCCATCACTTTCCCACCTCTTCCCACCCATTCTCCACCTCTTTCCACCCCTTCCCCACCTCTCCCCACCTCTTCCCACCCCTTCCCCACCTCTTTCCACCTCTCCCACGTCCGCCATATTGAATTTAGAATGACGTCATATACTTTATCGTATTTTACTCGTCAAACCCTTTCATTTGATACCCATATCAAGGGGGTTGTGACTAAAAAGCCGATCCGTCATCTTGGGACGTCCGTCATATTGGATTTACAATGACGTCACATAGTTTATCGTGTTTTACTCGTCAAACCCTTTCATTTGATACTCATATCAAGGGGGTTGTGACTAAAAAGCCGATCCGCTATCTTGGAACGTCCGCCATATTGGATTTAGAATGACGTCACATTGTTTATCGTATTTTATTCGTCAAACCCTTTCATTTTATACCCATATCAAGGGGGTTGTGGCCAAAAAGCCGATCCGCCATATTGGATTTAGAATGACGTCACATTGTTTATCGTATTTTACTCGTTAAATCCTTTCATTTGAGACCCATATCAAGAGGGTTGTGACTAAAAAGCCGATCCGCCACCTTGGGGCGTCCGCCATATTGGATTTAGACCGATAATGACTATACTATGTTGCATTGTCACCGGACTTATACACGTGTGCCAAATTTCAAAGCTCTAGCTTAATTAGAACTAGTCGAAATTCAGCTTGCAAGATTTGACCTAAACTAACAAACAAACATACATACAAACATTGCAAGGTAAATAAAAGCTTTTAAAAAGAAGTATGTGCTTGACGAGCACAAGCTTGAAGCAAAAGCGTTTATTTTTCACACTTCTAGTGCTGCGGTTTTATATCTTTAATATAGTGTTACTAAACATTAGCAATTATCAAATCTGCTTTCGTAATTTCTAACTGGAAAATATTTAAATCACCAACTAATATCCGGGCGTGTCTGAGAACACACTCATTATGGACGTGACGTCATCTAACAGTATATCTCTGCGAGTGCAATGATTCGGACATATAATTCGTGCAGTTATTTCCTAAAATTATTTAGTTGAATTCTGTCTGTGATATTAAATTATAGTGTGTATTTAAGTGTATCGTATTTAAAAGGGTTTAAATTATTTTAAACATAAATGAAAAAGATTATTTCAAAGGTCAATCGGGTAATTTACGCCGTACGCCTGCCGGGTGTATGCCATACGCTACTGCGTCACAAACATATTCATAAATTAAAAACTATAAGTCCTAGATGAAATTTTTTTTTCAAAAACTTCTCCTGTATCTTGGCTTCAATTGTTTCGCTGCATGTATATGAAAATTTGTAAAAATAAAAAATTTTGTCGCTTAGTCAAAATATGAGGACATTCTTAGCGAAGTAATAAGTTCATTGTTATTTAAAGAAAATAATAAACAATAGGAGATAGAAACAAAAGACCATTGGAAGCGCTTGTTTGTATACTTGCATTTTTAAAAAAATCAGATCTATAGCTCGGTTAGAATTGAAGATATGGCGGTGTAAATGTTAAAAAACACGATTTTTATAATCAATCAATTTCTCAAGTTTTTTTGAAATAAAAATATCTGTACCACAAAAAAATATAGTAAATAGCCATTTCTTATGTAGAATTGTTCACTTTATAAAACGGATTTGTTCAAACTTTAATGTTGAATACCGTTTGTAAAATAAAAAATTAGAAAAAATCCTTTACACACTATGTTTTGTATTACGTAGAGATTCTAAAAATACTAAAACTATATTTTTTGTCAGAGGCCTATTCCGTTGTGAGTTCTTGTTCCAATTGTTTTTATTAACGATATTACTAAATGTTTAAAACTTGTTACTCGTTATTTGCAGAAGATACTGCCAATGATATTAATGCAAATTATATTTGTGTGGTTGAGAGGCAAGCGTACTTGACTCTCACCTGGAGTCCCGGGTCAGATTCCTGGCGTAAAAATGAGGATTTTTTCGAAAAAATACATTAATCTCGTATACCTCGTATCCTGAAGGAGTGTCCCTAGTCTTGAAACGTGTAACCCTCACATACAAAGTCACTTCGGGCTTTCTAGACAGGGGGTTGTATTACTTGATATATTATTTATTTTATAGTGTGAATTAATACGCAAAAAAAAAGTTTTCATTGTTCGTGAATTAGAAAAAAATCTCCTAGCGAAACTAGAATACCATAAATGGATAAAATGATAGTTATACTAAAATCAGGTTGTAGATTGATGCGCTTCCCTTGGAACTAGCGTTCTATCTCAATGCTGCAATTCAATCCTTGAATTAAGATAAGAGCAGGTCCTATTAAAGCAACATTAGTTTGGTACTGCACGGTGCGCTCAGAAATATTATTGAGATAGTCAACGTAGCCGTAGATAAGAGTAATGTTGCTTGGTCCAATTTCATTACTTTTTTCTTCGAAAAATATTGAAATGTCATCTTTAAGGGCGGTATACACACGATCCAAATTGCTGGAGCCAACCTTGTCGGTATGCTTTGAAGATTGTCGTGGCAACACACAGGGCCCCCACAAGGGGGATCAGTAGGTACCGTGGTTCCGGGGCCCGGTTAGACCAGTAAACGCAATATTCGCTCGTTAATTATGAGACCTGGACAATTTTTTTTCACATTTTTCCCCCCCGCTCATTAATTATTAAGCGCGGGGGGGGGGGGCGCCAGAGATCTTGACAAAAAATATTTTTTAAAATTTCTCCTCCCTGCTCATCAATTATTAATCGCGGGGGGGCGCCAGTGAATTTGGTACCACGGCTCATGATTAAATGTTGGGGGGGCTTGTCAACACGTAAAAGTGAGCTGATCCACTGGAATTCCAGCAATTTTCAAATCATACCTACAAGATTGGCTCCGACAAGTTGAATCGTGTGTAGCAGATTTATTTTTTTTTTTTTTGGGTATTCGTTAAAAAATGTATTTAGTCAAACTAAGAAAATACGTGACTACTGGAAACATGTCAAGTACAGAAATTTTGTAGGGCAAATAAAATTAGTTTCTTATCATTACAAACAAAAAAAAGATACCGCTGCTCTGATGAGATAAAAAATAAGTAAATTGATATCTGAAAATCGATCCACTCATGCCGAACAAATTCCTTTGTCGTGCAGATGATGTTATACTGAGTAAGACTTGCGTTACTTGCGTTATCTTATTATTAATAACTAACTTGAAAATGAGTTTCTTATTTTATGATTCACCGACTTTTCAGCACAATATAAATTGATTTAATATTTCACTGTCTTAAATGTGAATCATGAAGTTGCTAAAAGATAAATGCATTTTACAGAATCATACACTTCTCTGACTAAGATTTCAATTATAGTTTTATCCGAATTCTATAAATCTATTTCTAATATCTTCGTAAATGCCATTGTTATTGGAATTCTTTACTAAGTTTTATCTTCAAGAAAAGCCAAGTAATGCAGAAAATATCAGGATTATCCAGCATATGTTTTTGCTATGTTGCAATGTGCGTTGAACAATGGACACAAATTTCAAAAATATTTTTGTTTCGCGATGATCTTTCACAAAAGCTTAATCAGGAGTCTGTTTGTACATAAACAGGCAAGAGTAAACAAATTAACAGGTCTGAACCAGTACAAATTACATCGGTGTTGATATAATTTACATCGTCAGTACAATTTCGTTTTCTAAGAGAATGACTCCTCTGAATTATTGGAAAGTTAATTTTAATTAATCTTCAATGGATCAGACAGTTTATGGTATGTACTTTCTATGTTGGTAGTGAAACATTTTTTTGCTATTTACAGTTATTTTAAAGTCTGCATTAATTTAAAATGTTAAACTGCAAAATTAAAAGTTAAAACCTTGATATTTAGTGGGGAACTATTTCCAGAACTGTTCTAAGCAACATTAAAAAAAATGTTCGCACCAATCTACTTTAATTAGGGACCGGATAAACGGGCATCGAAAACGCGACTAAGTGGATTACGAAAATCAAAGCCTTTTAATTCCGTCTGTTTGTCTTCTGTCTGTTGGCGCCATATCTACAACACAATTTAATAGAGAATATTAATATTTGGTAGACAGCTGACGCTATTACCAAAACATGGAATCTAATTTCAATACAAAATAAACAGAGTGATCACCTTAAAGAAACAATTAAGTAAAAACTGTGACGAAGAAGAAATCTGCTGTACTGTACAAAAAAGAAACCTGCCACACTATAATGGAAAATAACACAGGCACACAAAAGAAAAAAAAAGTCGAAACCCCTATCCCCATGTATTTTGGGACTCTGAATCTGAATATGACAATAAAAAAGGATTTAATTATCCAATTTCCCCCTCACAACCCTCCCGGGGGATTGAAATTCCACTTGTTCTAAAAATTTGAAAAACAGGTTTTTTGGTGCGCTGAAACCGAATATGACGATAAAAACTGATTTGAACCACCCAGTCACCCCCTAGCACCCCCGACAAGCCCCAGGAGGGGTCGAAATTCCTAATGTTCTAAACATTTAAAAAGTATGTTTATTTTTATATGACGATAAAAAATTTAAGGGGTGACTGGGAGGTTAAAAGCATTTGTAACCATCATATTCGGTTTCACCGCACCAAACTGCTTAAGAATATACATACATTTTCAATTTTCATAAGAAGTGAAATTTTAACCACCCTGGGGGGATGTAAGGGGGTGCTAAGAGGTGATTGGGTGGTTGAAATCATTTTTTATCGCCATATTCTGTTTCAGCTCACCAAAAAATCTGCTTTTCAAATGTTTGGAACAAGTAAAATTTCAATCCCGCAGGAGGGTTGTAAACGGGTGCTAGGGGAAAATTGGATAATTAAAACATTTTTCTATTGCCAATTGCCATATTCGGTTTCAGCGCACATGGAGGTCTACCCTCTGGGTTTCGACTTTTTTTTGTGCGTCCGTTTAATTAATGAAAAAAGTGTGTCATTAACATTTGACATGCAATTAATATAACTGTCAAGGAACAAACATGTTATATCTTGACGAAAAATATACATGGTGGATACCCAGAAAATAATTAAATAAAGAACTATGGTGGAAATAATATTTGGAACGTATATTTGACACAATTGACGATTTGCACGTAAGAAAGTTTGGTAAAAAGTGTCATAGCTAATACTAGATTGGTATCACTGTAATTCACTGCACATGCTGACCAACTCGTCTAATTTCCAAACTTTGCAACAATTAAATACCTATAATATAATAATCATAACATTGTTTTCATTATCTTTAATGTTAAACCTACTCCCATTGAATATAAATCATCTTCATTAGGTTGCTTCGTAGTCTACAATATTTAAAAAATGTCGAATTATGCAATTTGTCAAACACTGTTTCCAACTCTCAGTTTAAAAGAGTTGGCAGCAGTGATTGACAAATTGCATAATTCGACATTTTTTAAATATTGTAGACTACGGCTTACAAGAAATGTGACGGATGGACAGACGGACATTTTGAAAGTTGTTCAGAATTCGTTCACTAACTTAATGATATGAAATTTTTTTCTCTATGAGCGATATTTACTGATTTAGAAATGTGCCGATCAAATGCAATATACTCTTCGTTTTTTGCGAAGAGTATAATAAACATTTATTACAGCAATTTGAACACTCATTTGACCTTGAGGCTGAGTGACGTCACACATCCCGAACTTATGTTTGCAGTATTTGCCAGAACGCCCAATAGCCACTAACATCACTCCACAACTGACATATGTTTATTGTTTACGCTTTGTTTTGGGGTTATGTTCTGTGTGTTCCTTTACCAATTGTGTTTTGCTTTGTTTCTGTAACATAGTGGAAGAAAATGGAGCCAGGATTTTCTAAAGGAAGTGCAGAAAATTTGCCGAAAGTTGATTGGACAATTTATGTTGTTATTTGTACATGTTGGTACAAAGCACTCTTTAAACATTTTCTAAACACAAAAATTCAAACTAAAGAGAAGCGACTGTCAAAGTGTCAATTTCAACGTCACCTGTCAAAAAGCAGGGAACCAACTTTATTATACTATGAAGGTCGTAGGCTCGTCGACGTCACTAAGGTGAGTGCGTGACGTCACGTTTAAAGTGCGCACTTTATTTCCACACTTTTGATAATTTTTTTTTGATAGAAATCTTGCTAAAAAAAAATAAAGCGAAAAGAAGAAAAAAATAATTACTAAGTAAACAGTGAGGGAAGTTTTGTGCAAATACCTACAGATTTTTTTAATCAACATATTATTTTAGAAAATTTGGGGTACCTAAAATTCATAATAACCTTGACATCCCAAAAAATTTCATTTACAATAAGGGCTCCCTCCCATCTCCCGCAACCCCCGGAGTATGCACGTCTTCTAATTTACAACGTTTTGTACTCTTCTCCTCCCTACAAATAATACCACCAGCTGTCACTGATCATGACATCACAGTATCACACTGATTCAAGATTTATTTCCAGTAACTTTTAATTATTATTTTTAAATAAATTACAGATGTTTTTGATTATATAAAGGCTGTTTATTATATTTTAAAAGAAGCAATCCACAATAATAGTAAATTATTACGCTCATTATTGTAAAATACAATTTATTTGTAAGATAACTTCCTCATAATTTTATTTTTACATATTTTACAGCGAAACTAGTATTAAGGCACAGAAAATAAACAGGATATATATATATATATATATATATATATATATATATATATATATATATATATATATATATATATATATATATATAGTATAAATTAATTCAAAGTGTAAAATTTTCATTGAGAATGCGAGAAAAAGTGTAACAGTAGTTTTAAGTTAAAATTAACAGCTTTAATAAATTAGGAGAATTAATATATGCATGCTAATGGATTCTTAAAGATGATAACTAATAAAACGAAAGGTAGTAGTAGTAGAAAGTTTTATGGGATGCCAAATTATAATAAACAACAAACATTCCAAATAAGGGAATATATCGCGGATTTTAAAATCAATTAATATTAATATGATATACCAAAATGCGAAAGTTACGGAAAAATAGGTTTCAAGAAAACGGATTGGTGCGAAAAGAAATAAATGGTTGAATGTTTTGAATTATGTTTTTTATTAACCATACTCAAGTAATAGACGAGGTGACAGAACGGCAGAAAATTTATTCTATTCCCAGAAAAGCAACCGCTACCTAAGGACCACCCCCATCCCATTATTAAATGGAATAAAAAATAAACCGCTGCTCAAGGAATCACTACTTCCACATCCAGATTTTCTATCAAAGTCTCTCACAACGAAAAAATTTTGTATGTGGAAATAATTGTTTATGGAACTTTAATAATATAATATTTGAAATCCTCTACCCCAAAAACCCATAAAACGATACCTCACATCGGTAGTGGTGGTGATAGGGGGTAGTGGGGGTGGATGAAGTAAAAAAAGTATTTTGAGGTTTTTGGTTCTTGTACACAGTACACACACTAAATCACAATTTTTTCTCATCCCCTTTAATAATGGGGTGGGGGGTGGCAATGGGGTGGCTAATGCCAAAAAATTTTTTGAGACATTAGCTTCTCTTGTATATACTAAATACCAATTTTATTGACTCTTACCTGCTTCATTTACCTATTTACCCCCATTTACCCCAATTTACCCCCCAACCCTTCGACGGAACAAGATGAAAATATAATCTAGTTCCAGATCTCATTAAAATACATACGTGTACCAAATTTCAAGTCAATATCTTAAACGGTTCCAGAGTAAACGTGCGCACAAAAAAAAAAGTTACAGACAGACCGACAGACAGACAGAATTTTTTTCTCTCAAACTTAAAATCTCGACGTTTCATGACATTCTAAGCCTATTTGAACAATAAAAATTTTTTAAATTTTTTTTTGTCGTTACTATACTTCCACTGGACGTGGAAGTAAAATTATGGTTTAGTGTGAGTACAAGAATCAAAGACCTCATTTCTTTTACATAAACCTCTACTACCACTTCCCACCACCACCTCCACGGTCACCATCGGTGTGTCATATCGTTTTATGGGTTTTTAACGATGGCAAATAATATATTATTAAAGTTCTATTTCCGTAAATATAGTATCAATTTATTTTTTTTTTCGTTGTTAAAAGATTTGGATAGGAAATCTGGATGTGGTAGTAGTGATTCCCTTAGCAGGGATTTTTGTACATTACATAGCATTACACTATTCCATTAAATATCAGAATGCAATTGATATTGGTACAAAAGCGTGAAAACTTAACTGCAGCGGAGCGTTAATAAAATTGTTTTATTAAAGTTTTCCAGCAGCAACTATAACACTATTTTATGAGAAAGGAGAAATATTACTCTTATAAATGCTATGTTCCTATTAATTACCCAAATTACCTTATAATTATTATTTCGGCAGCATTTTTACTGTATTCAGGTTGTCGTATATTACACCATATATTTGCTTTATAAAAGTGAAAGAGCTATTACAAGAAAGCTATAGAGCAAAAATGCCGCGTAACGGAAATTGTGTACATGTTCTTAAAGTAATTAAAAAAGCTTTTATAAAACATTTTTATAATATGACTGTAAAGATAAAATTGCGGCTATTTCGCTTCCAATAACAAAATTGAGCCATGAAAAACCTTTATATAACAAATTTGCAAATCCACAGCTTCTATATAACATACTTCCCTTTTAACAAAATGATTATGAGAGTAGTTTGTTAGTAGGGTGATCATTTCATTTCATACTAGTGTGTAGGGAGTCATGTGTCAAAGATCAACATCGTAAGAGCCGTTTTGGAGAAAAAATGACTTTATTCCTTAAACCCCACCTCCCGCAACAGCCCTACCTGCCTTTCCTAGGAGCCACTAGTCATATCTTATTCTGGTACTAAGGGAGAAGGGAGCATACATGTGTTAAATCCTCCGATTAAAGAACTTATATCTAGATACATAATGGCATTACTTTGTGTGATCCCGAAAGATTCACAATCTAAGGCACTTCTTCCCTTAAGTTCTTGATTGGCTAGTCGATCTGTTCGCGACCGATTCGGGCACCATCGGTTCAGTTTGATTATCATAATCTCAGTTTGACACTTTTGACAGTATATCCGCCATTAATGTTAATAAGCGTTTTTCGTGTTTTTCGATCAAAATGTGGTGAAGAAGTCTTTTTATTTTAAGTTGTGATTTGCCCAATACCTAAATAATATTCTCTATTCCTATTTACACAGTTTAGTGACAATATAGTTAGTGCAAATAAATAGTGAAGTGCTGTGCCGTTTGCAAAAAGCAGTTTAGAAAAGAAGAAAATCGATCGTTCCATAGTCGTAACATGATGAAGTTGAGTTTACAGTTATAAAGTAAATTGCAATTAAATTTTAATATCCTTTCAATACATATTTATCTTACTGTTTTATCTTACTGTAATATCGTATGCCTACATCACGTTATATAAAGAGCCGGTAATGCAGGAATTGCAATAATTAATGAAAATATTTACCATTCTGCACATTTTCTACACACACAACGCCACTGTTGCCTATGGGATGTGATGTTCATCTATTCTTTTTAATGGACATATAATGTGACTATGTTAGGAGCAAACAAGGTATATAGTGAAAAGATAGCCTGTTATGTATCTAGGTATAAGTTCTTTAATCGGAGGTTAAATCTGATCAAGATTGTAGAGCCATTTTGAAGAAAAAAATTATTTACCACTTTTATACCGTTTTGAGCGAAGAATTAAATTAGCGTATATCAAAATTCGCTTCTGATAAGTATTTTACACTATGTGTGCGTTAGTTATACCACTAACTACATAACAAATAATTAAATGACGTTAAAAATCTTAAATATTCTATTTATAACGTTTCCTGCGAATGCGGTAAATATTATGTGGGTGACTTCTGAACCTTTTTAAAATTGATAAACAAATGTTACACAATAAAGAAATGAAAAAATTGTGAAGATAGAGTAGACAACAATGTAGTGCGTTGTGCAAAACTGTGAGATAAGTGTTAATTAAATGAAAGAAACAGAAATCTCGTTTATTTGCTCAGTGAGGGTAATCGTTTCTATATGATATATTTAGTACTTTATTTTGCAACTTTCTTAGATATCAAGGTTTTCAGATTAGTATTTTGAGAACCATACATTTTTATGTTTTAAAGGCGGAAAAATGAACAGCTGCTGTTGTATTTATTATAGTCTAAGATCCGGCAGCTTATTTGTACAGGTATCGTGTTTTTTAATAAAAAATGTTTTATCCCTTCATGAAACGCAGGGAAATTGGATATCATTCAAAAGAATGACAATAAAATTTTTATGAGGCGACGTAGTGCAAAGGTGAGACCGAAAAGTGTGGCAAAGGTGCATAGCCTCTATATGCAATTATTAGACAAAAATTAGCAAAAAGGCAAAGCCGGCTTCCCGAATAAAACAAATTTGGATTCATCCAGCGATTCGTCACTTAAACGAGTGCGTTGGAGAATCGGCGGAAAGTTGTGGTAGCCAAACCAAATGCAGGTCTTTAAAGATGGCGAAGTTATAGAGAAACTTGGTAGAGTTAAATATTTAGATATGCTAAATTCAGTTTTGCTACAGAATTTTTTTTTCAATGTGGCGGCTTCAAAATTTGAGAAGAAGCAAACAAAAAAGTCCTAATCCTGGAACTCGACCAAAGTAGTCCAATGTATTTCTCGACGCTGAATTCGAATCTGAATTCATTTTATAATTGGTAGGTAAGTAAACTATTGTTTCAAGACGTGTTATTTTTAGGAAAATTATGCCTAAACGACACAACATTACAAATGACCCTGGAACAACCCTTATGGAAGTGTAGTCTCGACGAAATCGGCTGAAACTTTGCTAATTTGTAATTCAAGTCATGCTGATCAAAAGTTTTCATTGCACCATGCCGATCCTATCCTATGAGTGGTTTTTCTTCCAAAAGTGCTTACTGATGTTACCCAACCAAACGCACGTCACTAGTGTAAATAAATACATGATTAATTTGTCATGTATCCTGTACCTTAAAAACGATGCCGTCTAGAAAATCTGCTGATATGAACTTTTAGTAATTTCTTAAAGTTTGGCTATGTACTTAATAAACATCCTGTGTAATTTTTTATCAACGAGTTGAATTTATCGTTTTTTGAAATTTTGATGCCAATTTTCTGCTATTAAGTTTAATTAACCTGAAAATAATACTCCATGAATATAACCCATCTACCTATTTTTTAGTAAAATAACGATATTTCATGTTCTGATAAATGTATCGATTTTTTCAGATGTCCATTATCAGTCTAACAAGACGTAACTGCGTTATCTCTTTACGTCATTTGGTGTAGTGATTATCACTGAAAGATAGCTATGTTTTCATTTGACAGGGAACAGAGAAAGAAATGTGAAGTCCCATAAACAATTGATTAGTTCCACACGTGTAAAAATAAGTCAAGTCCTAATCGTGCAAATCATCAGAGAAAGCAAGTGATTACATGATGTTAATAAATAATACTTGTCCTGGGTCTCTTGTGACTGACTTCAATCCTTTAGTCCCTATGGGCCATTATTATATCATTCTTCAAGACTGAATAGTTTGAAATCATATCTATAAAAGAATATAAAAGAATACCTTGACTGACTGACTGATCTATCAACGCATAGCTCAAACCGCTGGGTCTAGAAACTTCAAATTTTGCATAGAGGTTCCTCGATTGACGTAGGTAACCACTAAGAAGGGATTTTTTCCTAAATTCGTCACCTAAGAGGGTGAAAAAGGGGGCTGAAATTTTAGGCTTTCTCGGAAACGATTGGGTGCGTGACATATTTTTTTATTTTATATTTTATATATTTTTTGTTGAAATCTATTAGATACGTATAAGACGAAATTTCGATTTTCATTTTTGAAGGGGTGAAAACGGGGGTGGTAGAAGGTTTAAAGCGCACTCGTATTTTTGAAATCACGTAAGTCAGAAACGTGATTATTCGAGCAATGGACTCTTCTGAGGAAATAAGAAGACACGTATTCGACGGTTTTCAAAAAGAGACCCCCCGAAAGGGTGAACGGGAAAGGGAGATTTTTAACCTTTTCGGAAACGGTTAGACCTAGAAGCGTGAAATTTGGCAAAAATACTCTTTATTGGAATCTATTAGACACCAGTAAGACGAAATTTCGATTTTCACTTTTTAAAGGGTGAAAACGGGGGTGGTAGATGGTCTAAGGGGAACCCATATCTCTGAAATCGCTTAAGTCAGAAACGTGATATTCCAGCGATGGGCTTTTCTCAGGAAATACGGAGACACGTATTCGACGGTTTTCAAAAAGGCTGAACGGCTGAATAGGGAGAGGGATATTTTTAAGCATGAAATTTGACACATACCCGACCATGTGCTCTATTGTCGATTAAAATAATTATTTTTTCGTTTTACTCGCTCTAACACAATGAATTTTTATCAAATTGCGATTCCAAGTGGATTTCGCCGAGTACTATGGATGCGCAGTGAATTTCCTCGAATACAATGGATACGCAGTGGGCAGTGGCGTAACAAACATCCCCGCAGACTCCCCTGGTTGGGGCGGCCAGCTGGGGGGGGGGCACATTGACGGATGGCCGAACCCCATTCAAAACTCTGCGGCCAGCTCTGCTTTATTTTATTATGTATTTAATACCCAGTGTGGGTTTAACCCCAATTAAATTATCACACGATTAACTAATTAAAAAATTCATAAACCTGAACCTAATAATAGTAATGAAGATAAGAATTATCATCTTCCACTCGTTATAGAGAGGGGGCCCCTGAAAACGTTTGCGGGCGGGGCCCCCTCAGTTTCTGTTACGCCACTGGCAGTGAGTTTCCTCGAGTATAATGGATGTGCAGCGGGTTTCCCGGGTACCATGGATGATCAATGGGTTTCCTCGAGTGCACTGAGTACTAAGGAGTACTCAGTGAGTATATAGTACTTCTTTATAGGCATAAGTTAGTATGTCAATGTTCTTAAATCCACGTAGACGAAGTCTTTCACGCGAACGAAGTCACGGGCATCAGCTAATGTTTTATAAGGTAATATATGAGTTATTCGAAGCTTTTGCTCCGCTCTCGAGTGATCCTTATGGAGATATCCGTGTACTCATTTTATCAATCAAGAATCTTGTTAAAAATCAGTAGTTAAATGAATACCTTTGTTCAATCACCATCCGGTGCTCCTGCTCAAAACTTAACTTAAACTTAACGCCGGAAAGAAATAACTGTTAGTAATGTTAAAAAATGTCCTTTTAAATAATTGGGTTCTTCCAAAATTAACATTTTTTATGAATCAGTTTTTAATGCAGTTTCGAAAAATCGAATTTCTGTGAAATTTGTTTTGCTGGGCGACGTAAAAGTTTTTAAATTTCCGTGCACTTTCCAAAATTCGTTCTATCGACAGATCAGGCGACATGAAAAATCGATTTTTAGCATAGTTTGTAAAAATTGTTATTTTATTGTTTTAATCAATTTTGCTATATTCTATAACAATCATGCTGTATAACCGATAAGAAACATAAGATCCTTTGCACGGTATATCTATATTACTTCCACATCCAGTGGAAGTATGGTAATGCAAAAAAAAAATTGTTGTTCCATAGGCTTAGAATATCATGAAACGTCGAGATTTTAAGTTTGAGCAAAAAAAAACATTTCTGTCTGTCGGTGTGTCGTTTTGCCTCTCTGTAACTTTTTTTGTGCGCACGATTACTCTGGAACCGTTTAAGATATTGATTTGAAATTTGGTACACTTATGTATTTTAACGCTATCTGGAACTAGATTATAATTTGATATTATTCCATTGAAAGGTTGGGGTTAAATTGGGCTAAATGTGGTAAATAGGTAAATCAAGCAAGTAAGAGTTCATAAAATTGGTATTTAGTATACACAGTGTGACCCATTTAAAATGGAAAGACCTTTATAACTTTTTTATTTTTGTCGGACTTGAACCTTTTACCAAAATATAGAACAAATTAAGATCTACTTATGACCAAAAAAACATTCGCCTCCTACAAATGCAAAGCCACCTGCAGTACCAAAATAAATGGAAAAAATAAAGAAACTTTATTAATGAAAGTTGTTCAGAATAGTCCAAAAACCTAGAGTCCAAAATTTCAGCAATATTAAAAAATATTGAATTTTGTTCTTGAAGTCCAAAATTTCGACAAAATTTAAAAAAATACAAATCACTTGACAACTATCTGGATAGCTTACGTTTAATTTCAAACAAAATTGTCATAGCACAATTTTCTAAAGAAAAAAGAATTAATTTAATTTAATTATATTTTCGGACTCGAACATTGTTTTAAACAAAATTTCAATATTTTTTAATATTGCTGAAATTTTGGACAATTCTAAACAACTTTCATTGATAAAGTTTTTCGATAGAAAATACCTAATATGATTTCTTTATTTTTTCCATTTAGTTTGGTACCGCAGGTGGCTTTGCATTTGTAAGAGGCGAATGTTTTTTTGGCCATAAGTAGATCCTAATTTGTTCTATCTTTTGGTAAAATTTGGTTTAAGTCGGACAAAAAATAAAAAAGTTATAAAGGTGTTTCCATTTTAAATGGGTCACACTGTATAAGAGAATCTAAAGTGTCAAAAATTTTTCTTGGCATTGGCCACCCTCACCCATTATTGCAGGGGGCGAAAAAAATAAAATTATGATTTAGTGTGTGTGTGTGTGTGTACAAGAACCAAAGGCCTCAAAACATTTTTTTGTTAATCCACCCCCATTACCACCCCCTATCCCCATCCCCACTCCCACTACCGATGTGACATATCATTTTATGGGTTTTGGGGTAGGCAATTTCAAATATTATATTATTATAGTTCCATAAACAAATATTTCTCATTGTGAGACTTGATTGGAAAATCTGGATGTGGAAGTAATGATTCCTTGGGCAACGGTTTTTCTTTTACATTTAGTGGTATTCCGCTTGGAACTGAAATTGCAACCTTGTAGAAAACAACAAAATGATGAATGATGAAGATTTGCGCTACCCTACTACTCCGACCACATATTTCAGTTACTACGAAATCCTCTAGCTTAAAGAAAATCGTTGTTGAGTGGAATGAACCCTGCGTATCCTCAACGGACCTAACGTATATTATTTAAAAATAATTATGACATTATTTAAAATTAATTCAACACAAATATATATTTGGTAATGGTTCAAATATGTACATCCGCGCGACAATCCCGAAGTCTCTGGTTCGATTCCATGTGTAGGCCGTGTGTCGTTTACCTCATTGAATAATTACCACTGTGAAATTGGCTGGATATCGCCCAGGGGCGAGCCAAACGCGATGAAAAAAAAGAATAACGTTTTTTTATACTACTAATAGTAAACAATTCGAACAGGTTCTTATACGCGGGCGACTACCACATAATCCTTTATAAATAAACCGAGATCCGTTGATACGGACCTTTAAGCACTCTGATTCTGTCTAGGATGAATGAATCATCCCAAAGGTGACTCACCTTAGACGTAATACCAGACTGTTAGACACCAACGTGTGGTTAGTGAAATTTATGGCCTAATAGAACTTTTTACACACAAGACAACCAATAAAATGTATCTTGATGGTTTATTAAAATCTGACTGCATGAAATAGGATTGTTATGAGATTTTCATAAATTGTTATATTTGTACAGGGTGTCAGAAAAATAACTCTCATTCTTTACTAAATAATTCTACAAGCAAAAATTGTACGAACAGTTCCTATAAATATGCTGAGGGTGACACCTAAATAGTCTACTGGGACAACTTTATGTTACTTGTGTTTACATATTTTTCCTCGTTTATATTTGAATAGTTTTAAAAAAATGTGTTCAAAGTATGTGTTAACCGCCCTCCACATCACCTCAATTACCCTTTTAAATCTAGATCTAGATTTGGCTGAATAAGGAGACGGAGCCCTACAGTTTATAGTGGAATCTAAACCACTTCTTGGAGAAAATTTACTTTTTCGTTGTGTGGGGCTCGAACCCATTAAGCTAGTTTAAGTCTTAATCATGATTTCCTGGCCAATATGGCCCTACACCGGAGCTCTTGACAATTAACCGTTGGGAAAACCATTTTCTAAGTAGGTTTATCATGTATTCGGTTGTACACATTCGGCTTGTAGACACGGTGCTAGAGTGGAGTGAGAGTGATCATAGAGTAAACATTGCGAATTGTATTTATTCGAACGCGAAATACTCCAACCACTGTCAAAAGGTATTTTCTCGCCAAACCTTCAATATCTAGGATTTAGATTTATTTGTAACTTTGTCATCAGTTACATAAATAATTATGAATAATACAATGTGAAATTCTACTTTCTTTTTCAAACTTTAGCTTCACGAAGTGGGACTTAAGGAGTGAACTCTTTTCACTACACTCCGTAATGCCCGAATGCTAAAATATTACAAATTTCACTCCAAAGGCCAAAAGTCGAACGGAAATAGTACTCTTGGAGCGAAAATCGTTAAAAGAGTGCGTGTCGAATTCATCTATCATATTTGAATTCAAAAACATAAAAGTATACCATTTTTTCGAGTCATTTAAAACTCAGTGGTCGTTTGGCAACTAGTTAATAACTGCCAATTGTCAAAAACGACATCAGATTTGACAAACGACCTCAAAAACATAATTTTATAAAAATAATTCAAGTTTTTCAACACTTAATGGAGACTTGACAGTTAGTTGACAGTTGCCAAGTAGTGTCGAGAACATCGATTTGACATCAGATTTGAATTCAGCGACCTCAAAAACATAAACTTGGACACTGAGGCTATTAAAATATGCGTTAGAAAAAGTGTACCTTTGAAGGTAATAAAATTATATAAAAAAAATATTTTTAAGAAAAAGCTTTTATTTGAAAATACTACTACTAAAATAATTTTTTAAAAATTCATACACCTGGACACCAGAAGCTTTGGGGACGGTCATATAGCGCTATTGCATAGTTACTTTGGTAACCGTCCCCATAGCTTTTAGTTTCCAGGTGAATGAATTTTTAAAAAAATTATTTTTACTTTTTAGTAGCTTTTTCAAATAAAAGCTTTTTCTTAAAAATATTTTTTTTATATAATTTTATTTTTTACTTTTAAGACTACTTATTTTACAAACAGAGAGACAAAACCCTTTCATTTGATACCCATGGCAAGGAGTCGTGAAGAAAAAGATAATTTGCCATCCTAGGGCGTCCGCCATATAGAATTTAGAATAACGTCACATGTGTCCACGAGGGCTGAGCTCGGCAAGGCCCAGAACGTCCCCGGCGCCGGCGACGTCGTGAAGCGACGCCGGAGGCTGGGGGACGTGCTGGTCTTGGGGCCTGCCCAAGCGTACTATGCCCTCTGGTGGCAGTGTCCATAGTCCTGAGTGAGGCTCAGGTCTAGGGGATAATGGGTTGTTGACATGGTTAGGTACCAACGGGTTGGTTCCGCTGGGCACCATAAATTCAGTACTTGTCTGCAGAGGTGTAGCTAGTAGTTCCTCCCATAGATGTGGGGGTAGTGGAGTCGTTGAGTATTCCATTGAGCGGTCCATGGAGCGTCGTTGAGATACCTGAGATGAGATGTTGCTTGTGGTGACACAGCCGGGCCTAGAAACGGCTGTGCCGACAAAATGGAAGAAACTAAGTCCTGTCACGGACGCCCTGCGACTGAAGGCCGCGTGCGATGGTACGTCCAGCTGTCGGTCCCTAACTAACTAAATTTGATCTTTCCCTACCGACTCTATCTCGTCTGTCGCGCAATGCCCGCTCTTAGTGAACTCGGATGAGGACCCCAACGGCTTACAAGCCAGTCTCAAAGGTTCTCGTCCTTGTTCACCACATTTACACCCGACGTGGTACGCTTCCCACCAGGACACTGATAACCAGGACGTGGTTATCGGTGAGCCCCAGAAGGAATCACCGTATGTGCATCCCTCGAGAGGGTGAGGCTTGGACCTGAGGAAAGAGAGGTTTGGATTAATTGGGTGACCTCGGAAGCGGACACTACTGGGACTGGAACTGGTAATTGACGTTGGGATGGCGGTGTTTGGGATAGAACTTAGGAAGGCGTTGGAGGTGTCTAGGTCAGGGTTCAGGCACTGGATGGACGAGGAACACTGGACACTTGGGTTTGGATTGGATGGCTAGGTCTGCTGGGTGTGAGCATACGATTCCTCTTTGATGTCCTCTTCGTTCCTCACATTATCCTCTGCTTCGCCCGTAGGCACCTGGGCCAACCTTGTAAAAGGCTATAGCCGTGTCAGTATTTTAACGATTTCTTTATTTGAAATGATTTGGTGTGTGCTTTTATGACACACCAAATCTCGGGAGTACCTTACTTCCCTAATTTTGTAAAAGAAATAATTTAATTTTAAGTGCAAATAGTCTAAACTTGAGAAAGGCAGCGATGAATAATAAAGTTTTAATGCAAAAGCTATATGTACTAAGTACGTCCACACACGAGCGCTGCCTGAATTCGACTAACAGTCAGTGACGTTCAGTCATTTTCTTGACAGCAGTCGTACTGTCAACATCGTGTAGCTCTTATAAAATGAATGTTTGTTTATGTGTGCCCTCAGGCAAGGATATCCTATTATTATTTGGCTGGTGGCCGGTTAATAAGAAGATGAAAGTTATATTTTAATTTACACTATATATATTGTTGGCTAGGTTATTAGGAAGTTGAAACCATATAAAATATCGATAAGTTTTTTGGGCCTTTGGGCCCTGGGCCCTATGACACATGGTTTATCGTATTTACTCGTCAAACTTTCATTTGATACCCATATCAAGGGGGTTGTGAAGTAAAAGATACTCCGCCATCTTAGGGCGTCCGCCATATTGAATTTAGAATGACGTCACATGGTTTATCGTATTTTACTCGTCAAACCCTTTCATTTGATACACATATTAAGAGGGTTGTGAAAAAAAGGCAATCCACCATCTTGGGACGTACACCATATTGAATTTAGAATGACGTCACATAGTTTATCGTATTTTACTCCTCAAACCTTTTCATTGTATACGCACATCAAGGGGGTTGTGAAGAAAAAGGCGATCCGCTATTTTGGAACGTCCGCCATATTGAATTTAGAATGACGTCACATAGTTTATCGTATTTTACTCATCAAACTCCTTCATTTGATACCCATATCAAGGGGGGGTGAAGAAAAAGGCGATCCGCCATCTCGGGACATTCGCCATATTGGATTTAGACCGATAATGACTATACTATGTTGCATTGTTACCGGACTTACACACGTGTGCCAAATTTCAAAGCTCTAGCTTAATTAGAACTAGTCGAAATTCAGATTGCAAGATTTGACCTAAACAAACTAACATACAAACATTGCAAGTTAAATAAAAGCTTTTAATAAATAAGAAGCGTTCGCATGACAACTTAATCACGGTATATCTTGTAACCGATGCAATTCCATGCCCTCTGAGATTTTTGATCAGGACAAGAAGACACACATCATATCAAAACTTGAACCAATTTAACGGAAACCGGATTTCCATAAGTGTGCGTGATTCTTTAGTTCTATGCATTGTAAGCATTGGAACAACTGTTTTAAATATTTTTGAAAATTTTTATTGTTCAAATAGGCTTAGAATGTCATAAAACGTTGAGATTTTAAGTTGGAGTAATAAAAAGAATTGTATGTTTGTGTCTGTCGGTCTGTAACTTTTTCGTGCGCACAATTACTCTGGACCCGTTTAAGATATTGACTTGAAATTTGGTACACGTATGTGTTTTAACGAGATCTGGAACTAGATTATATTTTGATCTTATTCTGTTGAAAGGTTGGGGAGTAAATTGGGGAAAATGGTAGTAAATAGGTAAATCAAGCAAGTAATAGTCCATAAAATTGGTATTTAGTAATATATACGAGAAGTTGAGGTCTCAAAAATGTTTTTGGCATGAGATACCCCCATTACCATCCCCACCCTATTATTAAAGGGGGCGAAAAAAACAAAATTGTGATTTAATGTTAAAATACCGATGTGGCATATCGATCTCAAATATATTATTAAAGTTCCATAAACAATTATTTCAAAGTATAAATATAGTATCAATTTATTTTTTCGTTGTAAGAGACTTGGATAGAAAATCTGCATGTGGAAGTAGTGATTCCTTAGGCAGCGGTTTTAGTTGTGAGCTGATACATTCCCATACTTCAGCATTCAAAATCTATTAGGTCTATATAAAATAAGAATTATTTTTATGGAAGATTTTATGAGAAACATTTTCCCTTTTTATTTTTTTTTTTCATATAGGATATCGTTTTGCTAAAGAATTCGAAAAATCGCAAAAATGTACATTTTTTGAGGGGTGAATAACTTTTGGTTTTCAGTTTTTACCTACATTCTGAACATACCACCAAAATTTCAAAATATTATTAAATTTTTCTTCTATTCGCCATTTCTTAACCTAATTTCAATGTACCCATTTGTCACATAAATACAACAATTGTTTCGACTTTCCTGTTTCTGGTTTATAAAAAGATTTATTTCAATTGTGTTTCTGGCAAGTCAACGAGCCAAAGGACTTTTACTGCCCATCTACTTTTTCTGCTAGATCATAGCCGCATATTGGTTTCGAACTATCTAATTGAATTTTCATAGGGGTGATTCACCTTTCAGTTGACTCATCCTAGAGAGAATCTGAAAGCATCAAGATCTCGTTATATCAACGGATTTTGGTTTATTTATAGTGTTATGTGATGATGTCGGAGTACAAAGACCTCGCTTAATTTCTTTCTAGTAGAGAAAATCGTTAATAAGTAAATATTTCAGCCATTACGAAATACGCAATTTTGATGAATTCATTTAGCGTACTCTCAGTCATTACTATTTTTAACACTATACGTTAAAAATATTAATGAAGTTGCACAGAGACATGAATTAGAAGAAGACTTGTTTGTAATTAAAGTTTTTAGAGCTTTACATTAGTTACAATTTGTCGTAAAACTATTTGCTCCAAGTAAGGTATTGTCTCGTGCAGGTAAAGAAATATACGTATACATATTTATATGCATAAATAATTAGCAACTTGAGTATTATTATATTCTTTGCAAATACGAAAAACAAGAGTATTTACTGCATGTGATCCTCACATTTGTAAACTTGTAAGTAGGTATGCTTTTAGATAACTTCCACCTCGTGGAACATATAGTACAGAATTAAAGCGAAGCAGTAAAAATGGTAAAATTCCCCGAAAACGATGAAAGGAATTTCCTTAATTTTTTGCAATATGCTTTATAAAATACGTACATCAAAATCTATATTGTCGCATTACCTGCTTTTTATTTTTAAGGACGGAAACCACCCCTAAAACTGAAAAATTAATAATTCTCCTAATTTTACGAATAAATTAATGGAAATCCATATACTTATGTTTTTGAGGTCGCTGAATATGACTGTGAGGTCAAAACTTATGAGACGAAAATATTAAGGCTTGAAATGAAAAATTAATGTCTTTGCGAATAAAATCAGAAAAATCCATATACCTACTTATGTTTTGGGGGTCGCTGAATATGATTATGAGGCCAAAACATAGGAAAGGCGAAAATGTTGAAACCACCCTTAAATACTGAAAAATTAATAATTCCTCTAATGTTACAAATAAATTCACGAAAATCCATATACTTATGTTTTTTATGTCGCTGAATATGATTATTTTGGTTTGAATTTATAAAAAAGAATGGTGGATTAAAAATGGTCACAAAACTATGTCTAATTTTATTAAAAATACGGATTGTTTTAAATAAATCAAATTAATACAATTAAGTAAACTAATTAAATAACATTTTTAATCTGCTCTCTAAAACGTGCTAAAGTGCAAAGCAACCCGCTTTTTCTGCGTATTCTTCGGAAAATAGACGGCTATTGCTCATTTCTTTACCTACTATAGATATTTAAAATGCTCGTACAAACTGAAAATTTTCAACATTATTTCAAACTGTCATATATCTGGAACAGTTTGTCGTAGGAAAAAAAAATAACCCAAACTCTTCGTTTTTCTATAAGCTTCATTTCATTCTTATATCATGTTTTTGTCAGTCTTATAGTTTTTGAGATATTTCAATTTCAAATACATAATTTTCTTGCGTATGTGCTCAAGTGCCATCTTTAAATCTTTATATCTATGGAACGGTTTGTCGTGGGAAAATAAAAAAAAACAACGTTTTTTAATAAGCTTCATTTTTGTACTCTTACCATTTTTTATAAAAAAATATTTTCAGCTATAATATCCCAAGGACGTTGATAATACGAAATAATTTTATCACAGTTTCCGAAAGCATTTGCTTGGTAATATCCCGACGCCGTAGGCGTGCTTGAGGCAGTTGTGATAAAATTATGAGCTATTTATCAACGTTCGAGGGGTATTCGAATAGAAAATTTTTTGCAATTTATTTTATTTATTTGTTCAAAACTGTTTATTAAAAACATAATTATTAAAAAAGCAATTTGTAAAATTAAATTTAGATTATGTATTATGTATTATTTGGTGTGTGTTCCTCTATTATTATATTGTAATATGTTGTAACCCCTTAAAATTTAAGGTTATGTTGGTTACTAAAAAGTAGGCACAGACTTCAACAGATCGAATGTCTGAATGTAGTGTATTTGCACCTACTCGAGAAAGAACCTACCAGAAGTTAGTTCTGGCGACATCTGGAATTATCTAGAGAATGGTGGCGTCATCACAGAAAAATCGAGATCTGTCATTTTTAGGTATAAAAGACCGACCGCATTCTCAGCAAGTAATTCAGAAAGTTCAGAAAGTATAGAAAGTGAGGTTAAGACTCCAAAGAGAAACAAAGTGATAAACATTGTGATTTTTAGTCAGTAAAGTGTATTTAAATTAATAATAGTATTGTGAAGTATCCAGTAAATATTTAATAAAGTGTGCTAGTGGACATCTCTTGTTATAATTTTTGGAACCCACGGAATTTGCAAGGGGTGGTTTCCTAAGGGTGGAAACACGTGACAATAATTATTAAATCGTTATTTGCAGTTCCAAATCGACATTGTCAAAAAATAAATTTTAAATTATTGAACTGTCATTACTGTCAAACTGGATGACATAAGTGAAAAGATCCCTTAGGGATCTTTTCAGTGTAATTTTGTTCTTATTGGTTGTTTCAGCACACGTGATTAGAAATGTATTAGGATTGCTATTTGAGCTAAAAATTTTCTGAACAATTTCTCAAAAAATTATGAAAATTTTCATTATTGAAAATGGGTACGAAGTGAAAAATAATTATTTTAAAAATTCTAAAAAATTTGAGCATGTTAGTAATAATATGCATTAACAATATCTAGAATTTAAAAAAAATTGATTAATAAAAAATTAAAGCAATAAGACTAAAAAAAAATGGCGCCTAAATTTTTAAATGAGCTATTTTTTTGTTTGTAACTTTTTTAGTTTTCCTTATAAAAGGTCTCAATCGAAAGAAAATTTTAATACTTACCTTTAATTTTTACAAGAATAAATTTTTCTCATAGTTGTAGATTTTGAGTAATTTTAGATTATAACGTCGTATGTTTTTTCTGAACGTTTCGGCACCATTTTGAAAATGCCAAATTTCCAAAACTACACATCGGAGGAAAAAAAAAAGAAAAACCATTCGATTTGTTTTTGTAAAAGCTTTAATTTTGTACCCTTGCATTTTTTAATTAAAGTCCACATTTTTCGAGTAATTAAAAAAAACGTCTAGGAATACTGATTTTAGGGGATGAAAATTGCAATTTGCAGTTCGCAATATCTCGAAAAATATGCATTTTAGCAAAAAAGTGTATAAAACCTTTCTTTTATATAATTTGACTATCTATAAGACTATGTGTGTTTTTTGTTTTTTTTTGCGACAACCCCAACCAAAAAGCAGGAAAGATGATAACATAGATTCTTATGTACATACTTTATGAAGCATGTTGAAGAAAAAAATTTGGAAATTCATTACATCGTTTTCAGGCTGGGAATTAAAATCTTCACTTACTGTACTAATGGTAACAGAAAAAGAAATTGAAATCTGATTTTTTTTTTGTTCAAGTAGGCTTAGAACTACCCCCATTGTGGTGATGGGGTGGTACAGATGTTTCATATCGTTTTATGGGTTTTTGGGGTAGACGATGTCAAATAATATATTATTATAATTTTATAAACAATTATTTCCACATAGTGGAGTACAAACATAGTATTAATTTTTTTTTTAAGAGACTCAGATAGGAAATCTACCAAGTAGTGATTCCTTAGGCAGCGGTTTTTTACTTCCGCATTCACTTAGTAGAGTGAAAGTATTATAGCAACGGTAAAGAAAATCAAATTTTTTGGTTCAAATAGGCTTAAAATGTCACGAAACTTCGAGATTTAAAGTTAGAGCAAGAAAAATGCCTGTCTTTATGATATTGATTTGAAATTTGGTACACCTATGTAATATAACGAGATCTTATTTCGTTGAAGGGATGCAACTCAAATTTTAAATGTAAAGCTGCTGGACAAAAAGTGTTGTCGCGTCCTTACTAAAAAACCACTCATGTTATTTGGTAACCGAAATCGAGTATTTTCGGTTTATCGAATTATAACTGGAAATCAAGATCAACATTGCTGAAGCATTACGAGTTTTCGTAAATCCATTAGGCGAGTTGGAACTAAAATGGCAATTATCTGGTCAGAAACAAATCATCCATCTTTGCAAGATGAGTTGTAAAATGATTAATATATGATGGGTTAGTCATCATGTTTATATTTCAGTAAAAGATCACAAAATTTAAGCTATAAACCAATTTATATTGTTCACTCACGATAGAAACTTGAAAAAAGCACTTGACTTTAACACCTGGACAAAAAGTACAGGATGCTGGTTATATTATTCCGTAAATAAAATCATAAAATATGCACTTTTTGTACAGTACTGTAAAAATGTATTGCCAAATAAGCCGCTTCTTAATATAAGTTTGGCACCAACTGTCCACAACATCGGCTTCAGTTATTACTTCCACATCTACCTAGTGTAGTGGGTAGTAACGGTAAGAAAATGTTTGATTTTTTATTTGTTCAGTTCAGATAGGCTTAGAATGTCATGAAAGCTCGAGATTTTCAGTTTGAGCAAAATTCTGTGGAAGTTGTGATTCCTTAGGCAGCGGTTTTTTAAGTTAACAAAGGATGTACCGCTACACATACGGCAATTTGTCCTATTTAGGGCAACAAAAATATTTTATTCCTAAAAATGAATATTTGGCTTATATCAGTGTGAGAGAGATATATGGTGTAGAGTAGGGCGAAAAATTCGGAATTCCACTTGAAAGGGAACCATTTTAACGAACACGGAATATTCATGAAATAAAAACTGTTTTAACTGAAAAATATTTGTTTTGACATCGTCATTTATTAACACTGAAATTACTCTGAATTGCCATTACTATCTAAATCGTCATCATCGTCGAAGAAGTCAGTGCGATACATTGGAGTTTCGTTTAAGAAATCAGAAATATGTCTTAATCCCATCATGCGAAAAAGGTTTTCGTTTCTTCGTTGGCATTTTTCGATAAAATTAAATTATAAGGTCTGAAGATATGAGCATATCCTGTTCAAAATGTTCTTATTAGTATTCATCTTTAACGTTCCTCATGAGTGAAACGATCTTATGTTTTTATAATCATTTTGGCTGGCCTCCAGGATATCTTCGAATAGCTGTCCCATGGATAAAGATAGTTAATTAATTATGTCATCACCATATATCAATATTTTATGAACAGTCGAGCTCATATTGTACCTTTTATATAAAAGATTATAGTCCGTCCATACGGCAGCAGAAATATACCGCACTCGATTTTTTGCTGTCTAGTTGTCAGTAGGTGAAGCAGAAGAGGGTGAAGTAGGCAGTCGGAAATTCCAAAAAATGGCTTAAACGTGGTTTTTATAAAGTTAAGATACTATTGAGAGCATTTTTTGTGCCAAAGAAAGAAAGGGTTAATAAGCCAAGAAGGGTTCTGCCAGATCGCCCAAAGGAAGCTGTTTGTTTTTTTACTCTAAAACGTTTGTATGGCTGTTAACTAAAAATTTTTACACTTGACAGCATTTTTATGAGTTTTTTTCAAGAATGGATAAACCAATTTTCATTAAAAAAATGTTATGGCATAAACGTAGAAAAAAATTATTGATTTCATTTGTCGGAAAAAAGTGTTGAAAACATTTTTTCAAAATAAAAAAAAAATATATATATATATATATGGGATCTTCTCAAGGCACATCAATCATTTACTTCCAAATAAACGTTTAGAACATCCACTCCAATTTTCAAAACGATTGGAAGTATAGAACGTATTCAAAAAATTGATAACCTTGAGCGTACTGGGGGCGGCGCTGTTTATTACTACATTTCACCACGGTCACTGGTAGCGATTACACCCCAAATCAAGTTCAAATTTCAAGAAGTGTGGTGCAGATATTTTCAAGTTCTCTGACGTCAACTGTTCAGTCAATCAAAATCTGAACATTTTGCAATAATGACGTCTGTAGTCAGCTTACGAAAGAACTGTAGTTTCTAAAGTCCACCACGTGGAGGTTGCAGTACGATTTTTGACCACTTATTATGGAGTGTTTGTTTATCGTGAGTTCACTTGTCTCTCATTAGTCGGGAAGCTTAATTATTGTGAGCCCCCTCGTCTCCCGTGAGTCGGGGTGCTTATTTATTGTGAGTCCTCTTACTTTTTACGAATCAGGTTACTTTATATTGATGAGACATCTGTTAGTCTTCGTTGCTATCGTCCTCAATAACAGGAATAACATTATGCCGAGTAAAAATATCGCTGATAATTTGAGCTGGTTTCAGAACTTTTCACAGATACCTTACATGGAACAGAAAGTATACAATTGCGCCAAAGGAAACAGAGCTGTTGGCGGCTGCTCGCATATTACTGCAATTGTATATTATGTACCACGCAAGGTATTTGTTGAAAATTCTGAAGCCACCTGAAATTCTCAATGATATTTTTACTCGAAATAATATTGTTTCTGTAATTGGAGACGATAGCAATGAAGACTAAGAGAAGTCTCATCAATATAGAGTAACCTGATTCGTGAAAGTCCAGAAGACTCACGCAAAAAGCCACCCCAACTAGTGAGAGGCAAGGGGCTCATAATAAACAAACACCTCGATCAAGGGGACTCATGATAAATAAACTCCCCAAAATTCCAAAATCGTATTATAATCTCCACGTGGTGGACCTTGGAAACTACAGTTCTTACGTAGGTTGACTAGAGACGTCAAATGTTCAGATTTTCAAACTAGATTTTGTTTGACTCAGCAGTTGACGTCAGAGAATTTGAAAATATCTATAGCATACTTCTTGAAGTTCGATACTGATTTGGACGGTAGCAGTGTACTAGCAGCCAGTGACCGAAGTAAGATGTAGTCCTGAACCGCGCCGCATGCTGTATGCTCGAGAATTGGAGATGTTTTAAAGGGGTATCTAAACATTTATTTGAAAGGAAATGATGAGTGTGCTTTGATAGCATTCCCTACAATGTTTTTTTATTTCTAGAAAAAATGTTCAATACTTTTTCCGACAAATGAACGCAATAATTTTCTTCTACGTTTGTACCATCAAGAGCCATAACATTCTTTTCCATCTTGCTTTTGACCCAATAACTCCCGTGAAAATGGTTTTCTAGAAATAATATTTTGGGAAATTTCATCTAACACTACTATCAACTTGTGCTCAAAATCTCGACCAGATTGGTGCAGGGGCAGCATACACATGCTTATCCTGCTATGCCCTTTGTTGTGAAAACTAGAAAATTCAAAATGGCTGACTCTAAATGGCCCTAATTTCAAATACAGAAATACGATTTTTGATATTATTTTCAATTTTAACTCACAGTTACATGAAGAAAATGTGTTTTGTGTAAAACTTTTCATGGATTTTCATTTTCTTCTTTTTTTTTGTTTACCCCCACCCATGTACCCCCTTTCTTTTACTTTCCCCGTTTAACTGCCTTTGCTTTAAATTAAAAAAATATTAAATTTTATCAGGTTATTAACACAAATAAAATATAGACAAGGTTAGGAGCCCGGGTTCTCAAGTAACATTTTTAACCCCCGACCCAAAAAGTTTGACGCGTCTGTCTGTCCGACCGTCCGTCCGTCCGTCCGTCTGTCTGTCTGTCTGTCTGTCTGTGGCTTCATATCTCTTCAACGGGTGATCCGATTTTGATGAAGATTTTTGTATTTGAAAGAGTATTTTGTCGAGAAGGTTTTTGCCATATTAGATTTTCATGTTTGGTCGCCATCTTGATTACAAGCTTTTATTTAACTTGCCTTGTTCTTGTGGGTAAAATTTTGCAACTGAATTTTAAAATAGTTATCCCCAACCGATTGAGCTGAAATTTTGCATACACATTTAGTTTGGACGACAATGCATGGTTAGCTAAGTGACGTCATTTCAAATCCAATATGGCGGACTCCCAAAGATGGCGCACCAGTTATTTTTTATGCACTTCCATGATATGGGTATCAAATGAAAGGGTTTGCTGAGAAGAATACGAAAATAAAATGACGTCACACTAAATTCAATATGGCAGACGTCCCAAGATGGCGGACAAAATTTTTTAGTTTTAATACTATAATTTGATCATATAGTGTATTCGCTCATTCTAAGAAATGGTGAAGGATTCGGTTTAAACTATAAGTTTCATCGGATAGGAACGACGCAATGAATATACACTTCTCCAAGAAATTAACGCACCACCAAAAAATAATCAAAAGTTTGAACTTAGTTAATTTTTAACCCCCGACCCAAAAAGAGGCGTATGTTTGTATGTTTGTCTGTGGCTTCATATATTTTCAACGGGTGATCCCATTTTGATGCACTTTTTTTTATTTGAAAGAGTATTTTGTCGAGAATGTTTTAGGCCATATAAGATTTTGATGTTTGGTCGCCATCTTGAACTTCTCTAGAAATTGTCCGATTGAAGTAAAATTGAAAATGTGCAGACAATTATGGTAGCCGAATATGATTTCGGCCTCATTTTGATTCGGTCATATGAAACTGGTACGATTAAATACATTGACCGGGAGTTTTTAAAAATGTTCAATTTTTTAACCCCCGACCCTAAAAGAGGTTTGATTCGTATGTTTGTATGTTTGTTTGTCTGTCTGTCTGTCTGTGGCTTTATATCTCCTCAGCGGGAGATCCGATTTTGATGCAGTTTTATTAAAATTAAATATAACACATAAATATATTTATAATAGAACCGGACTTGTAGACCGTGTGCGACTAATAGAATACAAAATTGGACCGCGTCGGCTTAAAGGTTAAAAAGTTCTGTGTGGGACTCGTGATATAATAATACGTTATGTTATATGTATATATTTAGTTTAAAAAGTATAAAATAAAATAAAATTAAAAATTTAAAAAAAACCGACACAAAAATATCGACTAAACTAATATAAAAAAAATTAATTAACACAACTTTAAAAATTATGAAATAATTTTGATTCCATATACGAACTCTTATGATTTATTTAAATCCAGCTTACATTTTCTTTATGTCCTCTAGATTTGCTTTCTTATACGCATGAATATGTCGGGGGCTGCTGTAAAGGCAAACTACTAAATAATTATATTCAAAACAGCAGCTCCCGATATATTCATGCGTATAAAAAAGCAAATTTCGAGGACATAAAGAAAACGTAAGCTGGGTTTAAATAAATCATAAGAGTTCGTATATGGAATCAAAATTATTTCATAATTTTTAAAGTTGTGTTAATTTATTTTTTTTTATATTAGTTTAGTCGATATTTTTGTGTCGGGTTTTTTTTTTAAATTTGTAATTCAATTTTATTTTCTTTAAATTGGAATTTAGAAAAATAATTAATATTTTACACTCCAAAACACTGCTCGTGCAATTTACACGTTAAAGTGATAGTCAAGCAAACATCAGAGTTTGTACATTCAAGAAAAAAAATTAAAAAATATAAGGACGATTTCAGCTTTTTATCATCAAAAGCATTAAAAAAAACACAGTCGTCTTGGCTACTGTCATGCTGCGAGTGGAGCATCATTTGACCATTTAATTTACTTGCGATTGAAATTTCTTCATTTCTAGTAAAGTTATTATCTTTAGACTTCAAGATAGTTTTTCAAAAATATCCTCGTGTAACCTACATCGTTATTTACCGTACTGTATATAAAAAATGCGCTCTCAAATTTCGTGACCATAAAGGGGTCGCCATTTAAATCAAATATAGATGACGTCATAGCTCTGTGAAAACTTTTTGACATATCTGAGTGATTTTTCCAAAAAAATGTTGTAGTTTTTATGTAATTTTTCTACTAGTTTACATAAGCACTGTATAAACTTATTCTAAAAAGCAATAGAAGCCATTAATATTATCATTTTTACAACCGACAGTTTCTATATTTTATTTACAACGTTCTTAAAATGCTAATAATAATTAGCGAAATATCAACTAATTAAAAAAAGATATTTTTGTTTATCTCTTTGGACTTTTCACACTAAACGCAAACACCACATTATAAATAAATTAATCATAAATTTTAATAGAACCCCAAGCGATACAGATATTCATTAGAAATGTTTAGCAATTAAAACTCGAGTCTTACAAATGTAAAATCTCTCCCAATTACTCATATAAACTAATTGAAAATTTTCTGCTTATTTATTAACTAATTCTGTGTAAGTATAACTAAAATGTGGTAATATTCATGATTCAAGTTTTGACTCATATTTTTTAACACAAAACTGAATTAATCTGTTATTTTAAAATAATAAGTATGTTGTAATGGGTAAGAAAATAATGTTTTCACTGAAATATATATTTCTACATACGATATCCTGCATTTGGTAGTCAAAAAAGAATCTGATGAAATCTAAGTCTGTGAGAAGTCTTAAAAACTAGTTTTTTGAAAAAGGTGTTCGCTTCCATTGCAAGTAGTCCTAAGAAAAAATCTAAAAAAATTCCAAAATATACTCATTTTTTAAATTTTTGGCCCAAAACTAGTACTTTTCAGATTTTTTTTCAAATACCTGATGGTGATACATAAAATTATCTTGGTGCTAAGGCTTTCGCGGAGCTGGTGATGTGGCTGCTGGTTTCCGGGTCTTCTTCTGCGTAGACTTGGTTGAGTGCTTGATGTTTCGACCATCTTGTCGTGGTCTTCTTCTGAAGCGAAGAAGAAGACCACGACAAGATGGTCGAAACGTCAAGCACTCAACCAAGTCTACGCGGAAGAAGACCCGGAAACCAGCAGCCAGATACGTAAAATTGATTCACAGATGAATTAAAATACACAAAATTCCCTGTGGATCAAAGAAATCATCACATCAACCTTTGTAGTCGCGAGTTATGACCCTTGAAATGATTTTCGACCGTTTTCGATCTCCTCTCGAGGGTTGCCAAAATAAATTTTTTGGAAGTGCATCCACAGTAAAAAAAAATACGAGATTAACATAAATAACTTTTATTTAATTTTGGTTTCGCTCTTTTATTATTATGAACTCTTAAACTTTGTAAAAATTAGATGATTAAAAGATTATTTGACTTAATTTCAGTTTCTAGAATTCACAATGTATGAAGTGAGTTTGTTCTACTTATCTCAAGGCCTTTCTATTTTGGGTAGTAGGTCTCCCGTCTCCACAAGAAAGCGAAGTGGATATGACCAGACACTGCCGGTAAGGTGTTCGAGGGGGAGGGGATAAGCAGAAAAAAATCAGTTTAAACATTATAACTCAATAACTCAAGAAACAGAAACTACATGTGTTATGTAATCATAAAGGAGGAGATTGTGAAATATAATTGCAATTCAAATATTTCTCTACACTTGGTGGAGGCATGGTGTATTGATGTTCTCGAGATGTGGATCTGGAGACATTTCCTGGACAGACATCACTTCAACAGTTCGATTCTCCAAGAAATATACTCCTCCAATGCGACTCTCCAGCATCGTATTCTCCCGAATCCTCTCATTTTTGTATCCGCATCAACCGGAGAAAAGACAATATAGAACTGCTGGTGATTCAAGACGTCCTCCCAAACGTTGAGCTGATGTCACCAAGGACGTGATGAGAAAGAGTTTTAGATGGTGTGATGCTTTTAGACGTGTCATACAGCAAAATGAGGCCAACTGGCATAATGGATCATGAGAGTCTGCCAATATGTCTCATCGTGAATAATAAGAAGAAAATCATATTTTTCCTTGTTACCTCGATTTTCTTGTTCACGGCACCGGTTTATTACAACCACGGCTCGGGAGATTTATCTCTGTAACGTCAAAATCAGGGTTGGCTCTAGGTCAGCGCGGAAAGATTTGTATGAAAGTATGACACAATATATCTTACCTTGTACTTTTTTTAGAGAACTTTGTAATAACCAAAGTTAATATGGCAATTTATTATAAACACTCATTCGAGGAGGAGGTATTGGGGGATGTAACATACTAACACACACACATATGTATTTTTTACTGTCATAAAGTAACACACACATATGTAATTTTTCACGACCTATAACGAATATAAAAGTATATTATTTATATTTCACAGCCTGAAAAGCACGAGACATTTTTGTATACCATCCACTCTGCATAATTTCACGCTAAGTTCTTAGATACATACTCACTTATGGCTAGATTTGTACTGGGCAATTGCGAAACTGCGTAACTGCGATCTCGCATAGTCTACCTCTTCTCTTTATTAAATGTCGACGTAAATGTCCAGAATTACCACAGTGTAGATATAGTCAAAAGGGATTTTGTCAAAGCAATGTTTCACAATTTTGGAGGCGTTGCCTAATTAAAAGAGATAATAAAACCGCATTAGTAAAAACATATAAAGGTACCGCCGTACACTGTACAGACGATTCAACTTGGTGAAGCTAACCTTGTCGGCACGCTTTGAAGATTGCTGGAATTCCACCAGACCAACTCACTTTTACGAATGAGTTCAAAGGATGCGACAATGTTGGCTCCAACAAGTATCATCTGTAGACCTCTTAATGTTGACACTCGGTCAGGGTCAAATGCCTTCAACACTGCAATTGTAAGAAAATGAAGTCAGTACGTTTAACCAATATAGTAGATTTCCGATAAAGTATTCTGATAAAAGTATTACTTCCACATCCAGTGGAAGTACAGTAACGCCAAAAACATTTTTGAAAATTTTTATTGTTCAAATAGGCTTAGAATGATATGTCGAGATTTTAAGTTTAAGCAAAAGAAATTTTCTGTCTGTCGGTCTATCTGTCTTTTTTTGTGCGTACGATTACTCTGGAACAGTTTAAGATGTTGATTTGAAATTTGGTACACGTATGTATTTTAACGAGATCTGGAATTGAATTATATTTTGATCTTATTCCGTTGAAGGGCTGGGCCGTAAATTGGGATAAATGGGGGTAAATAGGTAAAATAAGCAAGTAAGAATCCGTAAAATTGGCATTTAGTATATATAAGAGAAACTAAGGTCTCAAAAAATTGTTTACCACTCCCTCCCCATTATTAAAGGGGGTGTTTTTGTAAGAACCATTACCGTTTTAGGTTAAATCTATTATCAAAAATACATTGCAGCTGGCAATGATGAATATTACACCATTTCGTCGTTTTTCTGAATGTTTCAGTAGGTGTTTGCAGTATAATATTATATCTATATGAGAGCCGTCTCTGGCGCAGAGATAAATCTCCCGAGCCTTGATTATAACAATATTTGAAATTGAAATCCATTCCTATATAATTTTGCAACTGAAAACCATTAACCAAAAGACACACAGCTAATTAATTTATTAATTTTGACTATTACATATGATAAATATTAGATTTTCATAACCACTATTGTATGTATTTATTTCATATTTCATATGTGACAAAACTTGGTATTGGGAAAGTATTATGAAAGTATTACATTGAACGGTCTGGTTTTGTCTCATAGCTGTAACACTTTGTTGCAAAAACTCTATTCATTTAAAAAATGTTATAGATTGCATTCTTTCTCTTCCTGAATCTCGACCAGAGCATTTCTAATCTCTAAAACGGTCTTAGCTAGGAGCTATCAATGCGGTATTATTTGCTCATTCAAGCTTGGCACAATGTAAAGTGTCACACTTGATAAACAACAGATGTATTAAATTGAATGTTTTTTTTACTTGGGCAACGACAGGATTTCCCATTATGACCAAACTATTTAATATTTTGTGCTATGGAAATTTAAAATTTCATTATTTACTTTAATTTAGGATTGAAATTCTACATTTTGCAAGTGTTACTACAGTTTTGAACTTACCACGAAGAAATTTCGAAGCATGCAAAACATGACGTGACCAACCGAAACAGTTATTATTTTTACATCTTGTGTTGTGCAATCAAATATAAGTACCAAATATACAGTATGTCCTTGGATTTAGTTTACACATATTATTGTTTTCCATAACATTTTTTCCTCAATTATTTTTTGAGGTGTTCAACCTCTATATTTTTCGATCAAAACATACCAGATTTTTCCATGGCAACAAGCCTTATTTACCTGCCGAATATTATTTTCCTCAGTCAAATATTTTTCTAGATATGAAGCCAAGAGATCGACCGACAGACCGAATGACTAAATTGAAATACCTAAATTTTCATGATCTAAATCTGAAATGTGAGAATCCTAAATTTGGAATAGTGATTTTTTCACAACTACAATACTTCTCTTCGGTAAGCAAGGAATATAAATAATGCGCAGTTTGATGTAGTAGGGGCCATCGGTACGTCATAGTTCGAGCGCTGAGGTTCATTTATTTATTTCAACTTCTCTTTCGTTTTTATGTATGAAAATAACAATTTAAAAAAATAAAAATTCGTGAGGACACATCTATGGATTAAGAGCTTTATTTTAAAAAAGAATCACCAAAATCGGTACAGTGGGAGCTACTAACGAAGCCGGAAAAGAAAACGGCTTGTGTTTTAAATATATATATATTATTATAGGCTCCAATATGTTATTTTTTATTTTGATTTTACGCACTACACAGCGTGTGTAATAGTATTTTACGCTTTTGCCTTATTTTTCAATTTTAAAAACTCGTATTAATATTGAAGTTTTAATTACAGATTTGTTCGCTTTAAATCAAGCAAAAATTCTTATTCCTAAGACCAGGCCCGTGTTGGCCCATTGGGATACCGGGAGTTTCCCGGCCCTCAATAAAGGGGCCCTTCATGAAGGGCCTTCATTATTGAATAATTTTTATTTTGTAGGGTAGGAGGTTTTCTTACGAGATTTTCTCTCCCCCGCTCATCAATTTTTCAAGTGAGAGGAATTTTTTTTCAAAGTTGCCCCCCCCCCCCCGAGAGACAAAAAAAATCAGATTTCTGCCTGGGGCTCTTGCCCAAAATCGCTCGCCTGCCTTCAGCATTTTTTTGTAAATTTAAAACTGAATAAACTTTCCCTGTTGTAAACTCAATCTAGCAGGGACATACTAATGTTCCTATTTTTAAGCGGGCACTTTCAATTATGTTAATTTCTTGTTAGTAACGACACAGAATAATATTAGGACAAAAAATTCGAATTATTTACTTTACAGAGTAAATAATACCGTTTATTCACAATCATACATAAATAATCAAATTGTCTTAAGTATCAAAAGTTGGAAAGTATGACATTTCTACTTCATTCGACAATTGTACTGAAATGTGACATTTCCGGTTGGAAAGTGAGCACTTGCCAACCTGAAAAAAAAAAACATAAAATGCTATTTAAAAATTTAGTAAACGACGTTTTTGGCTTTTTGTTCTTTAAGAGAGATGATTGTGAATAAAATAGTATACAAACCTTGGTGGAAAGTTTCATTGCTGTCTTGAGAATTAGTTGACCTCGCCGCTTCGCGCCTTGGTCAACTATCTCATCTCTCGACAACAATGAAACACTTTCCACCTCGGTATGTAATATACTATAGTAAAACCAAAACATATCCTACAACACATCACTTGAATTTTAGCTGGCTAATACAAAATAGAAAAACAAATTATATAAAAAAGACAAATAAAAAATATGATTTTTATGATTTACGATAATGTTGGCATTTCGACTCAGAAGACTTCGCTATTTTCGGGCTTCAAAACATCTATTTTCGTCAGCAGATCAAGCAGTTTCCGCAGACACTAAAACACTTGAACACTACACTCATGTACAATACTCGATATACCTTTCGTAAATTTTGTTAGCAGCATCTGGTGGTGATCAAACCTAAAACAAAATTTAAAATTTGAATTTTTTTACGAAATTAATACTTTTACGTATTTTTCTACTTACGCTTTTTTACCAGTTTAACAAAAATGGATGAATTGTTTCATGAATAACAATATGAATGTACAAATGAAAAATAAACCTACAGAAGTCTGTTTGCCGTTGAATCATTTCTAGATCATAAATATAAATGAAGCAATATTTATCGAAAATTGACAAGAAACATGTTTAGTTAAACGTAATTACATTTTGAGATTACAATTTTTTTTAAGTCATCGTCCGTTTAATGATACATTAAATTTTTTTTTATAACACATTTAATATGAGAGTTTATCTTGCATCTAGAGAAATGAAAAAAAAATAACTAATTAAAGTTTATCAAGTCTACATTTAATTAATTGCAGGGAATCTAGAGCTATTTCGTAAAATATTTTGTTTTGAATACCTTATCATCAGGGCCGTATTAGAGGAGAGGTCCGGGGGTACTCATTTTATTATTAATGAATTAAAAATATAAAGTTATTTAGCTAAATGAAACGCAGTTTAGGAGACCTTGATTTGGTTTTGTTGCTATGTACATTTTAATCTGTGAACAAATCTACTTCCGTGGGATTTTGATTGCTGATACAGGTATGAGCCTGGTATCAATCTCTTCGTCAAGAAACGTAGATTACGAATTTATTTATTTAATTATACACCATCTAACAGTACAAACCATTTACAGAATGGGAAACAACACATATTTAATATAAACTACATACCATAGATGAGTAACTAAAACTACAAATGTATTACAATGAAAACAATAAGAATAAAATTAAGATTAAACTTAAATAAAACAAAAAATAAGGCTAACATATAATTATGCATACGGCACAAAAGAATGTTATTACATTACAACTAACTGTAGATAACGTCTCCTATTAAGTAAAAATATCAATATCATTCGGGTTGTTATTATAAGTAGAACAGATATTATATATCGGTGAGTATTGTAAGACGTTAGTGCGGGTTCTAGGCAGATAAAAAGTTTGGTGATGTCGCGAATTCACTCTTGGAGTGTGAAAATTTAATTTATGGATGATCTCGCAGCAATTTCATGATGAATTACTTTCTTTAAGAAGTTAATGGCGTAGTTGTTACGTCTATCACTTAGGCTGCACATGGAAAACATTTCAAGCAAATCTCCTTGCGGAAAGCCAATAGGTGGATATGTATCATGAGATTTAAAGTGAAGATATTTAAAAAAACGACGTTGTACATTTTCTATTTTTGAGATGTGAATATTATAGCAGGGCTGCCAAACAAGGGATGCATACTCTAACTTAGATCTCAGAAATGAAAAATATAGTAATTTTAGCGTTGCAGTATTTGAGAAATCGTGGCTGTTACGTATGATAAAACCAAATGTTTTATTTACGTCACATATTAACGTCAATGTGATCATTAAAAGTTAGTTTTTTGTCGAAAATTACACCAAGGTCTTTGAACGTAGACGGTCGCATTAATTGTTCATTGTTTAGCGCGTTACCGTAGGTAATCATAGAATTTGAAAACGACATAATATTACACTTTTGCGCATTTAATGAAAGTTTGTTTTTAACTCACCAAGAACTAAGATTAGAAACGCTATTTTGCAATGTGATGCAGTCATTCCGATCAGTGATTCTATGTAAAAGTTTTATATCGTCCGTATACATTAAAAAGTGAACTCCTAGAGTATTACCTATGTCGTTGATAAAAATATTAAAAAGCAGCGGCCCAAGAACGGACCCCTGAGGAACACCTGAGGTTGATACATATCAGAGGACTTGAAGCCATTGTACGCGACGTATTGTTGTCGTTCAGTTAAATATGATTTAAAAAAAGATATGAGCTGATCTGAAATGCCAAAGCTAGGGAGTTTTGTAATAAGTAAGTTGTGATTAAGCCTATCGAAGGCTTTCGTTAAGTCAAAGTATATTACGTCTATTTGAACTTGCATGTCGATGGATTCAGATATGTATTGCGTAGCACAAATGAGATTAGTGGTAGTAGAGCGGCCATTCATAAATCCATGTTGTTGCGTAGAAATTATGTTTTTAACATGTGGGTAAATTGAATTATGTAGTAATATTTCGAAAGCTTTACCAAAACTACAGATTATAGTTATCGGTCGAAAGTTCATCATTTTCATCATTTTCTTTTCACCCTTTTTGTATACCGGACAGACTTTGGTGTATTTCCAAATGTCAGGAAATGAACAACACTTAATAGACAGGTTAAATAAAATCATGAGTGGCTTCGCAAAGATATAAGCACAATGCGCGCTTGTCACTTGCTGTTTGTACCCGGTTTGACATTTGTCAGCAGTAGGTTAAATAAAGTATGGTTAAAGACGTACATTTTATTATTAATTATTATAACTATATATGTTGAGAGTTGTGGTGAATACAAGACTTTAAAAACTTAACGTTGAACTTTAACGTTACTTCCCGTTCTTGCAGATATGGAAGCTACTGTTGCATCTCCCTGCAGGCAAAAATGTACTGAAAAACAAAAAGTTGTGTTAATAGAATACGTGAAAAAACATCCAAATTTAATTTCTGGCAAACAGAAACAAAATTTCACAAATAGAGATGCACAAGCTGGTTGGCAAAACATTAGTAATATTTTGAATGCGATGCCAGGGGCCAAGAAATCCTGGAACAAGTGGAAGAAGGTATGTCGATGGATTGGTTATTTAATGAAATGACGATTATTTAACATTGTTATATTTGTAGGCTTGGCAAGATCTTAAATGCAAAACAAAAAATAAAATAGCAGGCAATCGGTCCAGTGCCAATAGAACAGGGGGCGGGCCTTTAGAAATGACACCACTTACATGTGTTGAAGATGAAATTCAGGACCTAATAAAAGAGGTATCAGTTAAAGGACATAGTGTCCAGGAATCTGAGACAACTTTTAATTTTAATACTCTTGAAGACACTACATTATTTCAAAATAGTGATATTTCTGATTATGAACATGATTATGATACTCAATTTCACAATTCATCAATTAATGGTAAATCAAGATTGAATTATTATATTCATGATGAGGAAAATCCAAATAAAACTATTGCTGAAGTTATTATTCCTGCAGACAGTTTTCAAGAGGAATCACAGGTTGCTCAAGAAAAAAATAAGAGTGAAATTCTAAACATTGTAACAAACAAAAACATAAAAAACATTCCAAAAAAAATTAACAAATTTATAGACGCTGCTACAGCAGCTTCAGCATATAAGGAAAATTTAGAAAGAAAGATATCATTAAAAGAAGAATATTATAAAAGAAAAATATTGCATTTTGACAGAATAGAAGAGAAGTATGAACGAATTTGTCACACCTGTGAAACCTTGGTAGATTATCTAAATAAATAAAAGTGGCATGTTTGGTATTAGATATGCTTGTAGGATAGGTTTTTTTTTTGCCAAAATATTACGCATAATACCTATACACTGTGTACACAGATGACTTAAATATATGTATGTACAGTGTGACACTTAAGAAGACACTTTTATAACTTTTATTTTTTTCACGATTTGAACCAAATTTTACTGAAGTATAAAACAAATTAGTATCTACTTATGGACAAAAAAAAAAACATTTGCTTCCTACAAATTCAGAGCCACCTACCTGCGGTACCAAAATAAGCCGAATAAATCAATAAATCATATTAGACATTTTTTTATCAGAAAATTTTATTAACGAAAGTTGTTCAGTATCGACCAAAAACCTTAAGTCCAAAATTCAATCAAAATAAAAATTGAAACATTTAAAAAATATTAAAAAAAGTACAAATTACTTGACAACTACCTGACAACTTGGGTTTAATTTCAAACAAAATTATCATGATTTTTTTTAACAAAAACCCATTAATATTTTCATACTTGAACATTATTTTAAACAAAATTTCAATATTTTTTATTTTTGATTAAATTTGGGACTTATGGTTTTTGGACAATTCTGTACAACTTTAATTTATAAAATTTTCCAATAAAAAATGCCTAATTTATCGATTTTTTTGCCTTATTTTGGTACCGTAGATGGCTTTGAATTTGTAGGAGGCAAATGTTTTTTTGTCCATAAGTAGATACTAATTTGCTCTATCCTTCAGTAAAATTTGGTTCAAATGGGAAAAAAAAAAGTTATGAGTGACTTCGTAAGATAAATAAAAAAGTTTACATAGATACATCCGTGTCCGTGGACATACTGCATGTATTTATTTATACTGTATCTTATTTTTTAATATTTTCATAGGTAGTATTTGCCTTGCCCAGAAGACTACAGTTTTTTTTTACACCATTTGATGGCAAGGTATAATTATTTATAAATATAAGCAGACAAATAGATAGTATAATTTTGTACTTAAATAAGATTGTGATTAGATTAGATTTTGTATAGATAAATTATCTCAAGTTATGTTTACTGTGTATACTGTTATATTAATAAATGACCATAGAAATTTAAAGAAGTTGTAATTTTCTTAAATAATAATACAAGTCAGGGTTAATAAATCTATTTTACTACGTCATTAACAATTTTGAATAATAAATTTTCTTCTTGCAATTCGGCCATCTGCCAATTCTGGATTTACCCTTCTTACAGCGTTTTCCTGTAAAACTTCATTTTCTGCCAAGTTAACATCACCATATATTCCCCAGTCTATTTCTACATCTTCAGCATCGTGATCTGGTTCTGGTACTTTATGAAAAATGCACATATTGTGCAAAACTACACAAGCATTTATAATTTTACATGCCATTTCAGGCTTATAATGTAACATCCTATGCTTTAACAAAGATCGAAATCTTGCCTTCAAAAGTCCATTGCAACACTCAATTTTAACTCTGGTACACTTATGTAACCTATTATACGTATATTCTGGAGTACCAGGAGCATAATCATCTTCTAGGGGAATAAAAAGCCACGTCCTCAAAGGATATCCTGAATCTCCCAGCAAGAAGTAATCTTTGTGTCCTCTTTCATGAAGATTTCTCATAACTGCATGCACATTTGAATGTTTCCAAATAAATGCATCATTTGTACTTCCTGCATACTTGGCATTCACATTCATTATCCTCAGCTGCGCATCACAAATCTACAAATGTAAAACACCTATTTAAAAGTTTAAGTCTAATTAGTGCTATCAATTACCAATTGCACATTAATGGAGTGGTAATTTTTTCTATTAACATACAAATGTTCTGGGTGATCTGGGTCATTTGAAGGTGGAGGGACTATGGCTACATGTGTGCAGTCGAGACAACCAACGACACCTTTAAAACCATGTTGTCTGTAAAATCTGAAATACAATTATATATAAGTACCTTTCATTTTTTGTAACAAATAATTAAAATTTGTATTACTCTGTTCTGACACTGTTTAATTCGTCAAAATTTCTGGGGAATATCACCCACTCATTGAAAATTGTAGGATGGTTAAGGGCGTCGACAACTTCTTTTATACAATTGCTGACTGTAGCCTGACTCACATCAAGAAATTTGTTGCAGGCAACGTCTAGTTGATAGCTGCCACCACCAAAAAATTTCACAGCGATTAATATCTATAATTAAGACAAATATATATAATATATAGCAAATGGTATATAAAATATTCTCAGTTTTGGTAATTGTTAAGAACACCGACTTCTGAAATTTCTCCAATTTTTTTGGATAGACGTGTTCACAGACATTATAGTAACCGTTTCTGATAGTTGAAATGTTGCGCTTATTTTGGAAAACTATTCCCTACAACAAGGTAGTTTTGAAAAATTTTTATTGTCCTTGCCATAAATAAAATTAACAAAATACTGCTACTTGTGGTATTTCGCATTTTTTTTTTCAAGGGGGTAGTTTTAAAAAATAAGCACATTTCAACTATCAGAAACAAGTACTATAACGTCTGTGAAGTTTACAGTGTGAATGGCAAAAAAATTGGAGAAATTCCAGAAATCTGTGTTCTTATAACAATGACAGTTTTTTGAGGTTAAGAGTACACAACATTGAATATGCACCTACCCTAGTTTTTACATCTAAATCTGTGTTTCGTAGCTTTGGCCTCATTAAAGGCTCCAAAGTATCTACTAGATAATTAAACAACTGCTTGGACAATCTGAACATGTTTATAAACTGTTTTTCACTTAATATTGCAAAAGGATCACGAGGATTTCTTGCATTATTATTAAATTGTTGTTCTTGTGCATTCTCTAAATTATTTAACACAAAAAGATGGATTAAATCATCCATACTAAACACCAAAAATAAATAAGTGATAATATATACTATCAAAATTATTAAACTATGAAAATTTAATACATTTAAATATCTACAATTACCGTTCGAAATCGATTTCCGATATTTCTATCACTCAGTACCCGCCTGTTGTTTGGCGAACAAAATATTTCGCCAAATTACGAATTCTCTTTGTGTAGAATAGTCAAAAATAGGGATAATAGAAATTACCTTCGTTTTGTGGCGAAACTAGCAAATCGAACAGTGAATAATTGACCTCCTGACTACACTTCTTCGACTCCTAAGAGTCCTCGTCAGTGGCGTAGGCATAGAGGAGGGTGACAGGAGGGAAATTTACAACATACAACACACATCTGTTATTAGTCACTCGATTTCAACCAAATTTGGTATCAGAGACTTTTATTATGCCTTTTTTGAGTAAAGCAAAACTTATTTCAGTCATTGGCGTGCATTTTTATTATGAAAGAAGTCGAAAAGTCATATTAGGCATTTTATACTGAAAATCTAATGAAACATCATTGATCAACATATGGAATTTAACATCATTTTAATTCATTCAAATTCAAACTCTTTATTGGTCTTTGTCGCTATATGTAGAAGGTGGACCAAATTAGATAGGATTTGAGGTTTTCTCTAAAACTATGGCAGAAAGACAAAAACCAATATAAGTGTCCTGAGCTCGATTTTCGAGAAACAAACAAAAGCGCAAACCGAGATCGCCTATCTTTTTCGACTACCGAGCTACAGAGCGTTTTTGGAAAATTATCATTTTTGGATGACGGCCATGTCTCATTTACCAAGTGTCGAATCGAAAATCGAGTAATACATTCTTAAAGCACTTTTTTGAGTAGAATCCGTTGCTGATAAGAAGAAAATTATGCACGCCTTAGTTTTCGAGATATAGACATTAGTTTTGTTTATTTTTTTAAATGGAACACCCTGTAAATCATTTCATTATTCGATTACAACTTAAATTAGCTATCCACGATATACCATATGTTATATTTATCTATAGAAAAAGTGGTTCATTTTCGAAAAATTTAATATATTTGCGAGTAGGCCATGGAAAACTAACTATAAACGACAACACCTATAATATAAAATAATTTTGCCAAAAATAGGAAAAACTAAACTACAATAAATGTTCGAATTGTCTTCCATCTGTTTTGGAAACGATTAAAATTGAGTTTTAATTAACATGTTGTGAAACGAATATCTGTACGAAAATGTTTTTTCTAAGATGATTATTAATAAAATGTGTCCAGTTAGACCTATTTTATTTAATTAAATTTTCGATATACTCCTTATTAAATAATAAAATAGTAAAGATAACAAAACCACATCTTGAATAACAATATAGAATCGGAAAGTGTTGGTTTTGGTATGGCAATAAGAGCAAGCGAGAGCGAAGCAAGCAATGATGTAACTAATTCTCTTGATGGGGCGTGTCACTCTTTGCCACTGCTAGAGTACTGGTAGACGCTTTTATTGTAGGCGGTCGTTTAAGTCGTTGAAACTATGCAGTACCAAAACCACCCAGCAAACATTTGTTTTATAATTTAAATGTTATACGATTATTTTGTTTTATTGCTATTTTATTAATGCTGCTAAAATGCTAATTGATTATATTAGAGTTGCAGAAAACACTATTTGTTTGTATGCAACTGAACTGTTTTATAAATTTATCGTTAAAACATTTTTACAGCAAAATTATAAAATATCATATAGAGCAGTTAAGAAATTATTTTAGAAACGTTTCTTTGACTAAGCTATATAGTCAAATAATTATAATAATTTCCATCACAAAAAATGTCATCTGAGATTTTTCTTCAGTAACTGTTAGTGGAGAGCTTATACATCACAAAAACACTATTACTTCATTACTTGTACGAAGATGTGTCAAGTAGTTGTCAAAAGACTTTAGAGTGGCTTGAACATGTTCATCTTGAAGAAAAGAGTTGTGGGATGCATGGTTCGTCTCACGGCTCAGAGAAGTGAAGCATTGAGAGACATAGGAAAGGTATAACTCATTTGTATCTACCCATTCCAAAAACCCAGAGTACAGATGTCGATTTAAAATATCACTGAATCAGCGAAACGGTGATTTTTGAATTTGTATTTGTGATTGGCCGGATGCAGTGAATTATGAATCGATAATTCACTACGGTGAAATTATAAGTACGATTTTTCACCAAAAAAATGCTAATAATTGTCATATAATTAAATGGGTGTAGAAAAACCCTATTATTTTAAAATACAGTATTAATGCTCAACCTCGCAACGTTGAGATGTTGCTCTAAAACTCTTATTCAGAACACGTTTTCGATATATAAAATCGTTAGTCCAATAAGCAGGAAAACGTAAATTTCAAAAAACCCAATTTTTCGTTTTTTCGAATTTTGACCGATAAATACTGGTTTTTTGGCCATAAACATTAAGTAAAACTTCAATAAAACTGTTTTATAGTGGCGGTACCGAATTTTCTTAGAGCCTGTGGAATTGTTTATACAATTATTTAGTAATGGTTGCAATAGCTTTTGCAAAATATCAAACAATAACTAAATTATTTTATTAGTGCCAATTTTACATTTATAGCTATCGTAATAACGTTTTTAAAGTGTTTCTGAGACTAATGTTGTTTTATAAAACTTGTGTCGGAAACATTTCTGCAGCTTTTATAAAATAACAAATTGCTAGTTGGGCAACACTTTCCGAATCTGTATATACCCTCGTCAATTAGTCCGTTTATATGAGAAAACATTAAATTAGAGGGTTTTTTTTTTAAATTGTAGGGAGGGGAGCCCTCATGAATGATTCTTTTTAAAATTATAGAGGGTAAATGGCCAGACTAGCGACAGGGACTAGGTGAACAGGGTCGTATTATAATCGTTTATAGATATAATTGGCGAATGAAAGAAACTTTTGCGACGCTTATAACTTTTTTCAAATGTATATACATATATACTGACTGAAGCAATAATAAATGTTCCAGCAATCTTATATTCAATATAGGTATTCAACTCCTCGAGCATTCCCTTTCCCGAACAAATTTTAACTGCGTTTCTGCTTTTTTTTATTCCACTTTGACGAGTAATATTGCAAGCTTCAGTTAAGTATGTAGTAAAAAGTGCGGCAGACGTCAGATATGTAGGTTTACTGCGACAAGAGTCTGCAAGAATAAGGTGTTGTTCGAACAGAACTCCATATATAAAATGTTGCTAATTAAGAAAGTGTTTAGTTAAAGCTGTTTACCCACGCATATCCATATATCGTATCACTCTGAATTAAGAAGCGATATACTAAGATAATGTGTTTGACAGTAATTCCAAGTAAATGGTTCTTCATTGGTGTCTTTTTTGCACTAGTTCACGATAGGCTCAATTTAAATGACGGAAGCTGATTTTTGCGTCTCTTCTATTGATGTTAGTTATATTTAAAATGTTTGTTTCAAGTTTGGTAAATAAGAAAAATTAACTTCGTATAATTTTTCCACGCAGGAAGGGGTGGATTTACCACCAGAGTCGCTAGGCACAGGCCTACAAATACAACCCAGGACCAACATCTACGACGGAAAGCCTCGGGCACTAAAGATCATCCCATCACCAAAACCTTTTCAACTCAATATAACCCTTGTGACAAATTTAATCAAAATCGGTATGTTACTTTTCGTGTTCCCTAAACCTCAAAACGTAAGGGTCCGGTATTATCTCAACTTTCGATTTTGTACCCTCCTCATTTTTCCTCCCCATAAAAATGAAAATTTCCTAATGAACTAATAACATAACACAGGCACACAAAATAAAAAAGTGGTCTTTTTCTGGTACTCCATTGGGTTACCCAGATGTATTTCGACATGCTGAACACGAATCAGGTGATCGTTTAGTTCCTTTGGTCACCATTTTTTTGAAAATCGCGGAAAACTCATCAGTTTTTTTAGGTTATTTTCGCGATTCACTAAAAATTGGTCTCAACAATAATTAGGAAGTTTCCATTTTTCTCATTTTCTCGTAATAAATAGTCGTAAAAATCTAAAAAATATCTGTAATTTTTTTTTAAATTTTCTCTATAAATAAAAAAGTTATGGTCCTTCCAAGTTTAAAATGCTGCGATCATCGGAGCTGAGCTCGATTACGTCACAATACATGATTCCGCCAACAGCGAGCGGGTGTGGGCACCTTTACACTCGCTGGCATGCATCGGCAGTTTATAGCCAGCTTGCATTTGAGAGCCGAAAAAATTGCTAAAACATGCAATTTTGGCACCTTCATATTTTTCGAAAAACACCATTGGGACGGCCGTATGATATCGCGACGTAAAGAGGAAGTCTTCCAGATAAACCTGATCGTAAATTGCACGGCGAAATTCGAAAATTCGGCTCGGCACGAACGAATCAAAGTGACATTTTGTGACATTTCAGAAAATCGAGCACATACACTAAATAAAGGGAACATACGGCGCGCCGCCGGCATGGCAAGTCAGCGCGTTGTGTATTGTGACGTCACGGTGAACTTCAGCCGAGGCGAAGTATTCAAATAAGAAATTGAATAAGTTCGTGAGTTTTTCGGATATCGAGATAATTTTTTTTTGTTTGACTAGTTATCTGAAAGACTACTAAATGAGGTTGAATGTACATGATATTTTTAAAATAGGAAACTTCCTAATTGTTTTTATTTCCATTAAGATTAGGTCTCTTATGTGTAAACAGTGCCATGTCGTCAATGTAGGAAATATACAGGATGTATATCATATGTCACAAACGTTAGGGCTCGTTTTATGACTCAAACCGGAAAAAGAAGCATTATAAATAAGTGTCCATTGCTTGGTTTTAAAATACGATACAGTTTGGCTTTTTTCAAAATTTAAGAACTACTAGTGACCAGAATAAAGAAAAATATGCTGTTATATGCTATATTATACAATAGCAAAGAGTATGAGCGGGTAGCAATGTAAAAAGTGCCCCCGCACCTACCGAACTAAAATGGTTTCCATAAAATGTCTCGTATGCTGACTGTCTTGTGTACAAAGTTTTAAGCTCATGGACTCTGCATGAGGTGGAAAAAAAAATAATTTACCCCTAAATGTTTTATTTTTTTTCTCACCTCCTATTTGACGTATCGCTTTGTAATTTGGCACAAATAATATTAGTGTTAGGAGAGTTTATTGTGAAAAATATTACTCTTATACGATGATTTTATGCATTAAAAAAAATTAATACATTTTTTCAATGGCCTGAAGGATGACACTGTTTGACACTATTAAAATATTTTGATATAATATGTATTGAAACTATAACTATAACATATAACAGTTATAGTTTTATTAATGCGGTGGAACAGGATAAAAATAAATAAAAATCATCTGAACTTATATTACGAGTATATTATTTAATATTTAGATAGGTAATCATATAATTAATTCAGACAAGAGTAACTGAGTGATGCAGAAACTGGACCCATATTGCGAGCAAAGGAAAAAGGTACCCGACCAGAATGGAAGGATGTCTCAAACAAAGAAGTAGGATTGAAGGCTTTGTGGTCGCAATGGGATTCACTTAGAGCATTAGACGAGCTTTTATTATTATTACAAATGAACATCTATAAGACTTATTTTATTAACCATTAGGAACATGATAACTAATAAAAAACAAAATAATTTATCCGTCACTTTCCTCATCTAACTGTGGCAGTAAAGAAAGTTTTATTGGTTGATTCGATTATACTACCTTCAATTTTATTACGTATTATACATTGTTACTGTTTTTGCGTTTTAAATTAAGTGAGCTGATTTTTCTCTCAGAACTATTGCTATCAGTTGTCGAACTTTCCATTTCGTGCATAACACTAACTACTATCTAAGTTTTTTAAGAAGGGAAAAATTAAGTATTAGGTACAATACAAATAACTTAAGAAAACCACGAGTACGATACACACACTTAAAATTCCGGAGATAAGATACTATATATGAGAACGTAACAGTATAAGGTGGAGCTAAGAAGATTTGTAAGACAGATGCGGCCGCGGCAGAGCGGGGCCGTGAGTAGCAGCGGTCCGGCAGCCAATTGAAAAATGAGTTATTTTGTATTTTTAGTGCCTCTTCAACTGCCACAGCACGCACTTCTGACCGCGGAGTGTCTTTAAAGGCAGCTTCTACTTCGAGGGCACGCACCAAAGCTTCGCTAATACTTTGATACCGTGATATTCTAAGAATTCGCCCGACCTCTTCGGCCTTGATGCCATCTAAAAAGGCTCCCACGGCTAGTTGTTCCTGAAATTCTCTTGGTGCACTCGGATATGCCAGGTGTGCCAGTCTCTCTATCGCAGCTTCGAATTCTTGTAAGCTTTCCCCAACATTTTGCGTTATTGATTTTAGCTGAGCCTGGTATACTTGGGCAAGGTGTTGGTCGCCATATCTCAAGTCTAATGCAGCTTCCAAGACTTTGAAGTCCCTTTGTTTCTCCACCGGGATGGTCTGAAGTAAATTTGAGGCTTGGCCCCTTAGCGCCAGAACTAATGCCATAGCCTTTTTCTCGTTATCCCAGTTATTTGCACTTGCAGCCGCCTCAAATTGTCTCTTGTACGTTGTCCATGAGCTTTGGCCGTCAAATGAGGGAGGTTTTAAACAAAGACCTGATGATGCTACCAGCTGGTCTCCTTTCTCTCTCAATTGTTGTTTAAGGCTCTCCACTTCTCCTTCCGCCTCACTCATCTTTTCTTTGATGTCGCTTACTTCCCCTTTGACTGTCTTGACCACACCTACTTTATCTTCGACCTTGTTTATCTCTTCTTTGATTTCGTTAGTGATTGAATTCATAGCGTCTTGTTGGATTTTCATTTGATCGCTCCGGATTTTCCTCAGTTCTTCCTGGCGTCTTTCTAGTTCTTCTTTCTCCTCTTGACGCCTTATTTCCAGGTCTTCCATTATTTCCTTCAATTCGTGTCTTTCTTCTTGACGCCGCCTTTCTTCATCTTGACGTCTTCTTTATTGCTCTTCTTTTTCTTCTTGACGTCGCTTTTCTTGTTCTTCTTTTTCTTTGCGATGTCTTATCGGAAGTGAAAAAACTAAACATGAATAAATTATATGATTACCCATCTAAATATTAAATAATATACTCATAATATCGCAAGTTCAGATAATTACTTCCACATCCAGTGGAAGTATAGTAACGACAAAAAAATTTTTAAAAATTTTTATTGTTCAAATAGGCTTAGAATGTCACGAAACGTCGAGATTTTAAGTTTGAACGAAAAAAAAATTTCTGTCTGTCGGTCTGTCGGTCTGTATGTCTGTCGGTCTGTCTGTCGGTCTGTCTGTAACTTTTTTTGTGCGCACGTTTACTCTGGAACCGTTTGAGATATTGACTTGAAATTTGGTACACATATGTACTTTAACGAGATCTAGAACTAGATTATATTTTCATCTTGTTCCGTCGAAGAGGTGGGGGGTAAATTGGGGTAAATTTGGGGAAAATAGGTAAATCAAGGAGGTAAGAGTCCATAAAATTGGTATTTAGTATATACAAGAGAAGCTAAGGTCCCAAAAAAAAGTTTTGGCATTAGCCACCCCCATTACCACCCCCACCCCATTATTAAAGGGGATGAAAAAAAATTGTGATTTAGTGTGTGTACAAGAACCAGAAACCTCAAAATATTTTTTTACTTCATCCACCCCCACTACCACCCCCCATCACCACCCCCACCCCGCTACCGATGTGGGGTAACGTTTTATGGGTTTCTGGGGTAGAGGATTTCAAATATTATGTTATTAAATTTCCATAAACAATTATTTCCACATACAAATTTTTTTCGTTGTGAGTGACTTGGATAGAAAATTTGGATGTGGAAGTAGTGATTCCTTGGGCAGCGGTTTTTTTATTTATTTTTATCCTGTTCCATCGCATTAATCAAACTGTAACTGTTATATGTTATAGTTATAGTTTAAATACATATTATATCAAAATATGGTAATAGTGTCAAACAGGGTAGTCACCCTTCAGGCAAATGAAAAAAAATATTAATTTTTTTTAATGCATAAAATCATCGTAGAAGATTAATATTGTTTAAAATAAACTATCCTAACACTAATATTATTTGTGCCAAATTACAAAGCGATCCGTCAGATAGGCGGTGAGAAAAAAAATAAAACATTTAGGGGTAAATTATTTTTTTTCCACCCCATGCAGAATCCACGAGCTTAAAACTTTGTACACAAGACAGTCAGCATAAGAGACATCTTATGGAAGCCATTTTAGTTCGGTAGGTGCGGGGGCACTTTTTACATTCCTACCCGCTCATACTCTTTCAACGAAGATTTGGAAAATGCATTATTCCTGGAATGTACCCAGTTACAAGTTCAAGTAAATGACTTGACAAATACAAAATCACTATTAATTCTAGATTTAGATGATTAATTTACTACTAGTCAACCATCCTAAGTTGGCAAGTAGCCGCGCAGAGAGAGAAGAACTGTTGCACTGAGACAAACAAGCTTCTTAAGCTAGCTTAAAAAGCTTGTTTGTCTCTGTCCAACAGTGACGATATTTCTTCTCTCTCTGCGCGGCTACTTGCCAACTTAGGATGGTTGACTAGTAACTGTCTTATGCATTGAAATTTGAAATCGAAGTTCTGGAAAAATATGGATACAGATGACAAAATTAACGACTTTGCAATGATGAATTAAATTTCTATAAAAAATGCTTTATTTTAATTTTATTTTAAATATTTATTTCATTTTTATTTATTTATTTACTTTGTTATTATATTTAATAGATCTTCTTATTTATAACGTCTTGACTGCCGTTTTATGATTCGGTGATTAATAAATAGGCATACTAAATTTTAAGTTTGTTTTTATCATTATTATTAATTATTTTTATTATTTTTCTGGATACAGGAGGAATATAATATTCGAGAACGACATAGGACGATAGTGACTAAGAAGTGGCGACGTTTTAAAACCGCCACCACAAACAGGTTTGTTATACAACTTTGTTATTATTATTTGATCAATTTTTAATTCTGTTTTCAATTTTAAGTTCATTAAGTCTGTTTATCTGCATTTTGTATCCTCTGAATTTTTTTTATATTAGATTAAATATATAGTTTTTATATTATATTAAATATATAGCATCCTATAATTATTATTTGATTCATATTTGTATAAAATATTGATTATTAATACTTCGGACAACTTGGTAGAAATGTTTTTTTAATGTTTCAAAATAAGTAAGTATATTGATACTCTACATATGTTTCGGCTTATTAGGCCTTTCTCGTAATCTTTGTATTTACTCTTGAGAAAGCCCTAAAAGCCGAAACATATGCAGAGTATCAATATACTTACTTATTATGAAACATTAAAAGCAAGTTTTCTTGTAATTAGAATTATTAATCTCTAGATTAAAGTCGGAATTCTGAAACTAAAGTGGGAATTAGAAAATAAAATCAGTGGCCATTCTACGCCTTTGTAGAATTGCTCTCAAAACAATATCAAATACGTCATTTCAATGCAAGAATTAACAATTACACATTACCTCAGCACACTACCAAGAAGATCAAGGATAATTTTTCATATTACGCCTACACTGAATTATATGAGTATCTTGATTCAGTAACCTTATCTTATAGTAAATGTACAAGTAAAATTTAAATTTTTAAAAAACCCTAAAACCTATAATCATCAAGCAATGTACTATCATTACATCGATATCGGTTGAAACGTTATACAGGGTGTTTCCTAATTACGTTAAGATAATTCATTACTCTAGAAGACAGTAAATCCGAGAGTAAATCTTGCGCCAATTCAACAAGAGAGACTTTTCGTGTAGTTTTGCTGAAAAATCGTATTTTGAGATAAAATGTGTGAAAAAATGTCTGCGAAATTCGAAAAATAAGGAGGCCCTCTTTTTTTTCGCCTCTGTATATGATCCTTTCAGTGTAATAACTCAAAAAATAAGATTTTCCAGTGGTAAGCCCTGTATAAAATTTGGACATATCTACATAAATACTTAGAAGTTCAAAGTCTTACTTGTTCAATTGTTTTATGATGAAATTTAATTAGAGTATTATATAATTGGCGCCAACAGAATTAAACTGAACCGGAAACGATTTTTCCTGATTGCCCAGGTTGTTTGAAGTGAAATAATCCTGCCGAAGTTCAGGCATTATATTTACATTTTGATTGCATGATAAAAGAGACATCTACAAAGGAACGGTGCACAGTAGAAATAAAGTTGTTTATATCATTAATATATAAAAGTAATAGGAGTGGGCCCAGAACACTGCCTGAGGAATTTTATTATTAACATAGGGCATAACTTTGTAACCCTCGTCAAGATTTTAATAACTTTTGTATTTATGTGTGGGATTCAAAATAGAGGAAAAGATATTCTGTTTGATTCTTAGCTCGAAGTTGGGTTTTATGTGCATATTATACATATATTCTTTTTTCTACTCCCATGCTTTAATTCGTTCATTAGACATACCCTACCTGTACATTAAGATACAGATTTTCCCATTAAGATACAAGTTTATAACCAATAGAAATGCGACAAACAGCAAGATTTTGTCAATATCAAGTATTGCCTTGAACATCTAACAAACCTAAAATTTATCAGTTTTGGCAAGTTATTTGTCAAGTCATGTTTACCTAGCAATTTCAGAAATAAAGTGTTAATTTTCTATTTCATTATGACTGGTCGTAGAAAAAATAATGTATGCAACTCACATTTAATAGCAATTAAGACACTCGCATTCATTATGACATGAGCCGTAGGCGAATGTCCATGATTCTCATGCTCGTGTCTTATTAGCTATCATTAAACGATCGTTGCATATATTAATTATAATGATATGCTGTTATAATATGCTAAAATTTGTTGAAAAATTATTATTAACTATCATTGCTGTAGCAATCTTATATTGATATTATGTGTATTGTATTATGTATTAATTACCGAAGTGGGTTGACAGTCAACTATGTTGACCTCACTACCCTTTGTGTAATAATGTATTTTTTTGCACAATAAATAAATAAGTTAGTATTTTTATCTAAGTGAGCCCAAGTTAATTGTACGGTTTTCGAGCAAAATAACATCGAAGAGGTAATCACAGTCGGCCACATCCGACTGCACCTTCGTTGTTTATATGCTAGTTGCGTTAAATAAAAAATAACTACTAACTAAAAATATCCATTTCTAATATTTTTTTAAATAGTGATTGTCGGTATACCCGTAGAAACAATGTTTGTTTACAAGCTTATAAACACGCTTTCATTAATTTAGTCAATCTGGATAGTCAGAACAACACCTTCAACGAGAAAAGACGTTAAGTCAATTTGACCGCTGAATGCCGAAGGCGATGCACACCCACTCGCTATTTTTACTATTATTCTTGACCAGTAGGAACAAGTCACCTGTAAGTCGACACAAGTTGACACAGTCATCCAAAGGATTTTAAGATAAAAGATGTTCGAGTCGCCACTAAATAATAAGGATGATCGCCTTTTTATGCTGTTGAAAACCCCTATAAATATCTTTGACAAGAGTAAATATTTGAAGCAAAAATTTATAAGTAATTATTTTCAGACAATATCGATACAAAATAGATGTATTTAATTACATAATGAAATTTGCAGTTACCCTGCCTGAAAGGTGAAAAATTTGTGCTTCGTTGCAAAAATATGCCTACAAGGTTAATAGGATATTATTGTATTATATATCATTATATTTTCTTATTTTTTTTAGTTGTAATTTTGTTTATATTTATCGCACATTTTAATACGACATGAATAAATTCCTTATTAATAGTACTAATAAATGGTACCACGGTACCAATATGGTTCCATTTGAAAAAATTGAGTTTTGCCCCAAAAACCATTTTGATGAACTTAATTTGCTCATAAATCACGTAATTTAGTATTTTTGACGGGATTTCGATTTTTCTAGCATTACACGGGTCTTGTTTATAATTTATTATTTGTGGCATATTCATGATTTCTTAGTTTGTTGGGTATTTTGCCACTGTAAAAATATTTAAAAATTTTGATGAAATAAACCTCTGCGCCAAAAGGATCAGACAGAGGTTGGTTTTTATACTTCTATTACAAAATGTCTCACACCTAAAAATATATAAACTGAAACAAAATTGTTAAATGATAAATTGAAAAATTAAAACGAAGGCAGTTGACGTTTCGGAAAATAGTTCTTTTTCCGTTATCAAAACTTTCACTTTTGAGAATGTCAAACCAGACAGTTAGTTGTTTATGTATTTCCATAGTCACGTGAGACATTAAATTATATTTATTTTATTTTTACTTACTTTGTCTCTGAGGATCGGCAACCAGCTGGTACAGAAATCTACAGAATAATTAGAAACACATTTATCCTCATTTAATAAAATAATAGCGGATTCCTTAAGTTTTCTTTTAGTTGAGTTGCTTTCTTTTTCCAAAATTTTCGCGGAGTCTCACTGGATCCTATAATTGTTATCCCACGCATGTTCACAAATTTTTAATTTTTGAAATTCTCCCTTTCTAGCATAATCTCGGTGTTCACCAAGCCTTTCGTTGAAAGGTCTAGATGATTCACCTACATAATGCTTACCGCACTCACATGGAACACTATAAATACAATCCTTGGAATTTTGAATAATATTCACCGGTTTAGTCTTTGATAAAACAGATCTTAATGTGGTTCCTGTTTGAAAAACTGTTCGTACAGAAAATCTATTTCCGATTTTTCTCAGTTTATCCGATAAACCTTGTATGTATGGAATTACTGCCAAAGATCTAAATTCAGGTTGTAAATGTTGAGTGGTTACTCTACTTTCAATGTTTGCCATCTGGCTATCAACAAAACCCTCGGGGTATTGATTATTCAATAGAACGGTTCATTTAGTATAAATCGGAACCATCATGGCACACTTAAATAGAAAACTAAAAATTATGTTATAAAAAATATTGGCATTTAAAATGTCACTTGTTTGGTACCGTTGTATTCAGAAAATTATACAGAATTCAAAAATGCAATAATATACAGGGTGTTCCACTTAAAAATCGAAAGTTAGTGTCACTTCCGGCGAAACCGGAAGTGAAAAAAAAAATCACTTGTATGTCAAAAGTGTCGCTTATTATGTATATAGGATATTCTAAATTTCAATCAATTATCTTCAAAACTAAAAGAGAAAAGGGGACCGTGATCCTGTTACACCCGGTATATACGGGTGCCACAGACTACTAGTTCCCCTCTATATTTCTTTTATTTTTTAACTTATCAATTTGAAATTTGGGATGCATAAACTACCTGTAGAAATGGATTTTTGGACAAAAAAAACGGTATGAGACCATTTCCGGTTTACCCGGAAACGACCGCAACTTTCGATTTTTAAATGGAACACACCCTGTATATTTTTACATATTTGGATTCAAGACAACATTCTGAGTATACCATGAAATTTTCGAGAATTTTTGAGTCGATGTTCAGTTTTTTAAATCATTTTAAGACATTCGTCTAGAGTGCTTTGGAATACCAAAATTTTTTCTACGGCAAGTCCAAGGGAAAAACATAATTTTTCGTTTAATTTCATTAATAACTATTTACGAAGCCTCCAAAATTGAACAAAGCACTTTTTTATCGAAAACTTTTTTTTTTTCAAAAGGGATGGTGGTGGCTCCTAGTGTTCAATAAATTATAGATTTTTTTCTGAATTCATTGATATCGATTTCAAATCTATGCTATTTGTTTTTCTATTTTATTGAATTTTTTTAAAAATAAAAAAATCACTAGCCACACAGAAAAATCACTGGCACTTGGCACAAGATTATTCCTATATATTATGTATATACGTCCTATGTAGTAGTGAAGACAATAATAAATAGAGAAGGGTAGTGTCAGTAGGAAAGATCAAAAAAATTATGATTGGTCAATTTTACCATCCTCTAGTACAGCGGTTTTCAACCTTTTTCGAACCACGACCCCCTTATAGAAAGAAAAACAAGTTTACCAACCTCGATCTCTATTAATAACATCTAAAATCAATCAAATTTTAAAATTTCTTGTTATAGTTTTTGGTATGATTTCTCATTCAAAATTGGTTTCATTAAAATTGTATGTGTGTAATATTTAGATTTTTAGATTTTAGAATGAATGATTTAACCTTATTGGTTTTTTTCTCAATAGTTTGGGACCCCCTTGGAATTGCTTCAGGGGGTCGCGACCCACAGGTTGAAAACCGCTGCTCTAGTAACACATTGAATTAATGTACATACATATACCTATATCAAGCATATTACCAAATACAGTTGTAACTTAAAAAGTTGATAATACTATGGATCCTCGTGATTAAGGTCCAATGAAACTGTTTGTTTCCAAAACAAGTACCATCCCGGTAGTTCCAAAGCCTATTTTGAAATTAATATATTGTATATCTGCATTAATAAAATTTTAAATAAAAGTAAAAGTGTAACTGTCACTTTATTAAATGTTCTAGCGTGTGCAACAATGGTCGAGGTTTAGATTATGTATTGAAAGTGACGATGAAAGCGAGTAAGCTATTAAAGAAAAAATCTGTATTATTATTGTATTATTAATTATTATAGGTAACTACAAACAATTTCCCATTGCCATTCATATGAATGTAGAAACCTGTTAAGAAAGTTGAGTTATACACCACCACACGTATTATTTCCAACAATAACATTTAAAATTTTTGGGACTGTAAAGTTAATATATAAAAATGTTCAATACATAACGTTTTATTGTTATATCAACTATGGTACAACAAGAAAACATGATTTTTTTTAAACCGCTAACTTAATTATTATACGGGGCGTCCCAAAATTCGCGCATCTCCCTTTGGGTGCTGATTTTTCATGCAAAAACACTAAGAAACCTTTCTATAAGTATATCCTGCAATGCTTCCTAAAATGGCGCCTAAATATAGGTTTTTACTGATTTTTTACTGATTATATAGGTATTAATTTGAGATAACTTGGTGTGTCAAAATATTACGAAATGTTTTCTTCAGACGAAAGGAAGCTACTTTCAAGTGGTGGTAATATTAATAAAAAAATTGAATGAATAATGAATAAAGAAACAAGCTGAGATTTAAAAAAACTATAAAAGCTGCTCAATACACCTTAAAAATATTATTTGCGACCCTTTGCGTCATTTCCTGAATGATACTTTCAAATGCCGTCGATATGTCTGTTCGCGTATCGTCCTCACTAAAGATATCATAAATATGGACCAAATATTTTATATGACCCCTTACAAAATAGTCCATGGGATTTAAATCCGGTGATCGGGGAGGTAACTTATTAGCCGGGAATTATAATTAAGTTTTAAGCTACTAAAAATCTAAGATAGAAAAAATGTAGAAACAAGGAGTACCTCGTTTCTCCACCTATAGATAAAACTAATTTTGGTTACAACTAAGCCTTAATAATGCAAAATTGTGAACAAGCCTCATAAAGTTGTTCCAAATTATTTTCGAGATAATCAGTAAAAACCGCAATGTTTTAGGTACCATTCTCAGAGTTTCTTTAGGAAGCATTTCCAAACATAAGTTTATAGAAACTTTTCTTACTATTTTTGCGTGTAGAATCAACAAGATATCATAAATGAGGACCAATTTTTTTTATATGACCCCTTACAAAATAGTCCATGGGATTTAGATCCGGTGATCGGGGAGGCAACTTATTGGCCGTGGAACCATAATTAAGTCTTAAACTACTAAAAATCTAAGATAGAAAAAATGTAGAAACAAAAATGCAAAAACTCCTCGTTATAGATAAAATTAATTTTGGTATTGAACAAAAATAAGCCTTAATAATGCAAAACCATGTACCAAACCTCATAAAGTTGTCTCTAATTATTTCCGAGATAATCAGTAAAAACCGCAATATTTAGGCACCATTCTCAGAGTTCCCTTAGGAAGCATTTAAAAACATAAGTTTATAGAAACTTTTCTTACTATTTTTGCGTGTAGAATCAACACCTAAAGAGGAATGTGGGAATTTCGGGACACCCTGTCTATATGTTTCCTTTTATGCTGAGGCAAAACGGTACTTTAATATCCTCAAAAGTGAGAAAAGTACTTAAGTCTATTGTATGAAAATAACGAGTATTACTAGATTCTTTGAATATTTCACGTAATACCAGTGCATAGGCTGTCCATTCATGGTTTTCTTCAAATTCCTTAATTTTTTCACATTTATTGAACTAGCCCGAAAAGCCTCTTTTGTAATCTTATCCTATTAGCCAGGTGTTCACTGAAGTACCCACTCGACTGGACAATGAATAATAATTGTAGGTAATTTGTTAACACTTGTGACTTAATTTACAACGCTTTTTGTGCGGTCTGTATAGTTTACAACTTGAACATTTTGAAGTTACAAAGGATTAGGTATATATTCCTGGCGAAATATATTCCAAGTTTAAACATAAATTATTAAGGAAATCTAAAGGTAACAAATTCTAACAGATATTATAATTATACCAAACAAAACGTTCTAATCAACTTTTATTTATCTGTACCTGTTTCACAACAGCTTTGATACAAGTTTAGACAAGTTCTCTATGCCATCAATCTACCGTTTCTTATAAATTATGAGGCCAAGTTAAATACGTCATATTTATTTAAAAAAATGAAATGACTTTAAATATAATACCGTGTGTGTTTCTTTTAATTGATTTCATATTGCAGAAATTTCAATACAAGAAATGTTTGAAAATTATATTCAAGAAATCAAAGGGGTTGTCTGTTATTTCGTGATATTCCATTATAACAAATAACGAACACAAAAAAAGAGGTGGCGATAGGGCCCTTATTTGGCTCCAGCGAGTACCACTTTGATTCTTACATATGTCAAAGACTTTATGTTCTCGCACTACATATTTAAAAACCTTTGCAGTACTCTCTTGTACTCGGTGTAAAACAACCAACCAAAAGCACAAAACATGGTGATTTTCACGTATTTTGGTTTGGCCTCGTATTTTAAAAAAAAGTTGTTGTTGGGTCCAAAAAAAGGGCCTTATCGCGACCCTTACTTTCTTTGTTAAATATTTTTTTGTTTGCCGCTACAGTTTCTTAGTATATAGTATAGTCTACAGTTTCAAGCACAGTGAATTACAAGTTAAACTGTGTGGAATTTATATTGTTAGATGTGTATACCCCCAGAGACATCTGTGGAGATTTACTCTAAGTTCCAATTATAAGGGCAACAGAAAGCTAAGCTGGTTTAGTTAGTTCGGATGTTGTCCCAGAGATGGCGCACGGTGTCTGAATTTAGAGGTTTGCAGAAGAACCTACTAGAAACATCTGGAGAGTGATGACATCAATACAGACTATTCTAGATCTCTCACCTTTCAGTATATAAAAGGCATGGAGAAGCAGAGTGAGCAGTTTGAGTTTAGTTGATGTCAGAGCTGGGCAACTATGTACTTACAAATACCTCATAAGTATTTAAATACTAGAAAGTATTTAAATACCGAGTATTTAAATACTTCTTGCAACAAGTATTTGTATTTATACTTGCAAATACTTTATCTGAAATATTTACCACTTAGTATTTCTGAAAATGATCCTAAAGTATTAAAAGTATTTATAAATACTTAAACTATTTAAATAACTGGGAAGTATTTAAATACTTCGAAAAAAGTATTTAAATCCTTTTCTGACAGTATTTAAATACTTTCAGAAGTATTTGAATCTCAAAAGTATTTAAATAAATACAACAAATATAATCAAATACGCCAGAGAAACAGGCAGATACTCGTCAAGAATCAAGATATGTACTATACTGTGTAGTTAATAAATACATTGCATCATTCAGTCTTCAGTCATTCACGTCTTAATAATTCCCAGAAAGTTAGTTGAGAGCAGACATAGACAGTAAGTGTTAACTGTTAATGTTAACACACGTTTTGGATGAGAAGTTAATTGCTTAAGTTTCTTGAATCGTTTTTAACGTATGACCCATAACCCTTTTAAGGAATTGCAGGTTTAAGGTGGTGAAAATACTGAAAATTCGAGATTGAAGTGAAATAAAGTTTAAGTGATCAAAAGTTGTTCTTCAGGGTTTCTTGATGCTGATGTCATCTTTAATCTCACTCGCATCCTATCGATCCTGCAAAAGGAATGAAAACATTTAGACTAAAAAGATAAAAAAAAATAAAAAATAAAATAAAAAATAATTAATAATTATGTATAGAAATAAAATCATACGGATAAAAAACTATACTTATTTTTACCTGTCAGTAAAATAATATTTACAAGTCTAAACGCAACTAGTGACGAGTATTTGGAATATGGTAATTTTTAGATCAACCCCTGTTTGTATTCCTTTGAAGGATCGATAGGATGCGAATAAGATTAAAGATGACATCAACATCAAGAAACCCTGAAGAACAACTTTTGATCACTTAAACTTTATTTCACCACCTTAAACCTTCAACTTCTATTTTAAAAGGGTTATGGTTCATACGTTAAACACAACTCAAGAAACTTTTTTTTTTTTTTAATCGCCTTGTTTATATTAATGTCCTGGCGGAGTTTAGCCATAGGCTATTCTGCCACTCAACCAGGGCGGACGGACACATATAGTCAGCATCACAACACCCATTCCCTGCGACATTGCTATCTGCCGTAGCTGAGACTCGAACTCAGGAGAAGGAGAGCGACTAGACCGTGTTGTCTCTCACACAACCGCAGTCTAGCCCACTGCTACCATCTCGGCAACACGAGAAAAACGCCACTACACATCCATGCCCTAGCCAGGATTCGAACCCGGGACTCCGTGGTCGCAAGCCTAACACCTTAAGCTCTGCGCCACCGAGCCGGTGGCAATTAACGTATGATCCCATAAAAATGAATTTGGTATCCCACCTACATGAACACTACTTCGTTTGTTTGTGAATCTCGACCAAGGAGGTAAACGCGGAATAAATATCTGCGATTTTTAGGTTAGGTTAACCCAAAGCCACTTTGTCGCAGCATTACTCTAAAGTACAATATAAGGCTATTTTCCATTTTTTTTATTTAAATTGATTGATATATCTATTGTCGGCAAATTTTTCTCCAAAAAAGGGCATATTTTTCCCACTGTACACCATCGAGCCATACCTCATAGTTTGAGAGAGATTTCATAGAAATTGCATAAGCCAATTCAGAGTAATACTTGTACAAAAAACCGAATTGAGAACCTCGTAATTTTTTTGAAGTCGGTCATTTTCCCCACAGACTATTTCACGAATATCTTCAATTATAATTTATATTAGTAAAAATTCTTCTTTATAAAGTTGAAAACTGACTGAATTATCCAGTTTTATTTTATTTCGATACTACTTATAATTCACGGAGTTACAGTAAGGAATACAAGTCGAATTATTGGATGATTACAATATTTTATGCTTGTATCGCAATAAAGAAGTTCATTATGAAATTGCGAAGAAAACTAAGCCTGCCAAGACAAGTTTTCTTGGCCTTTTTGTTAAGTTACAAAAAATAAAAACAATTAAAGTTGATAAATACTCTTCAGAAACTCTTCAAATTTATATATTAGGAGAAATTTTTGGCTTAAAATGTTTTATTAAAAAATCGGTGCTCTTTTCAATATCTGTTAAAAACGATAAAAAATTTTTACCCTTATAAAGCCTTTATAAGTTTTCTAAAATATTTTTTCCATTATTAGTATGACTGAAATAACAAAGTTTTCTAATTTTCCGTTGATATAATTTTTCCCACCCCCTTAGAACCTATATTGTAAAAATGAACAAATAACGAATTCAAACGTATTTTTAGCCGACTTCAATATCAATTCAAGGTTCAATTAACTGGGCGACACGACGGTGGAATTTTATTTAATAATTTTTATCGACCTTATTAAAGGGGGTTCAATTTTTTTTTAATTTTTTGACCTTAACTTGGCAAAGATGATATAATTTATTTCTAAAATATTAAAAATTATTTCAAATTATTTTGCATTTTGTTTATCTATACATTTATGGACATATATTTATTAATTTATTCAATCTAGATGAACAAAACATCTTGGATGGAGAACACCTACTAGTTTTCTATTTTTATTATACTCAACTTGTTCTAACAAGTCACCTACAAGCTTAGAAAAGCTAAAGGTAAGTCGTCCAAAGACATAATCCGAGTCACCACTAAATAGTAAGGAGGCCTTTGTTCACTTTTTTAAGCTTTTGTAAGTATCCCTAATATTACATTAAATGTTAATTACTAGATTTTAATAAAAAATTCAACTTACTAAGATGAATTTATGAATAAATATCATTCAATTTAATTCACATTACGGTATTATTTGGAAATTCATTTCACTAAACTCAGTTCTATATTTGAGGCTACCAGCGCGAAAACGGCCTAACCCTCAAAAAACGGTCTAACCCACAGAAATGTGGGTTAGGCCGATTACACGCATGACAGAGTGAAATGTTTCTTTCTCGCACTTTTGACTTTTTTCACTGTTACCATAAACGTATATTTTACGAACAAGAAAGGTAGTTTTTACTTCCTTATCCGTAACGCAAAAAAATTTGTTGAAAATTCTTATTGTTCAAATAGGCTAGAATGTCAGGAAACGTCGAGATTTTAATTTGAGCAAAAAAAAAATTTTGTCTGTCTGTAACGCACGATTACTCTGGAAGCGTTGGGAAGGTTAGGGAATAAACTGGGGTAAATGGGAGTAGATAGGTAAACCAAGCAACAGTCCATAAAATTGGTAGATTTCTATGAAAAAATGCTATGTATTGGCCATAAAACTTTTTTATTTTTTAAAGAGGTAGAAAGATAAAAAACGTCTTTTAGCTTAATGAATCATCTTTGATTTGGTTTCTTAACATTTTTCGCGCAATTGCCATAGTTTCTGAGATATGTAACTTTTACAGTAGTATTTTGACTTAAAAACGTTCGGTACGGCACCATTTTCAAGAAAAAAAAATTACGGAGATTTTAAAAACAGTAAATTGTTCCTCAGTTTATGAAGTATCCCTTTTGACATTTTCAATCATTTACTTTCCCTAAATAAAGTATCAACTTTTTGTGTGTTGGATTTCAATTTTATTTTTTGATAATTTTGTGTAAATCTGGCAACACTGTAATAAAAATGAATAATGTATGTCGTCGGCGTCGAGATTGAAGGAAAAAAGATGGTTTAAATTATTTTTTGTTGAATTTTTAACATTGCATGAGGCCCCACAGATTAAAATATACGGATGTATTTCAAAAACAGCATAGTATAATCCACTTATTGAGTGCCTCAAATAAATATATCTATTAATCTCTGCAGAACACCTGGCTGGTCTATGTATCATTTTTTTTATCTAGCAAGAATTAGTGCAAAATTACATAATTAATTTTATCAGTAGTAAATAATAAAAATATTTGTTATTTACAACATGGAGGACACCTAACAGTATATTGAACTTCGCAACAAATAGTCTAAAAAACACACTATACAAATTCCTATTATCTCCAGGGATATAAGTTGCTATATCATTTTCAGTAATTAAATTGACAGAAGATCAAAATGCGCATCGGAATTTCTATGTTTTATGTTATGGAAGCATGGTTGTGTTTAAAATGAGTATTATATAATCGTATCTACAGTAACATAACACTATCTGGACGTAGTATTTAAACAGTTTTTTGTTCCGTTTTTTTTAGCAGTAGCATTAAATTTAAATCACAGCTATCTTTAACGTCTAAATTGTATCATTATAACTGGTTAAAAAATTGTATTGGTTTCAGAAAAAGAATTCACAGATACTCGCTTCACGGGTGATTATGCGAAATAATGCTGTGTAGTATTAATATAAATATTCTTAGAAGGATCTACTCACGATACAATTTCTCGTCTCGGTCTATGTAGTTGTTGCCCAATACCCGCAGACAGAAGCCAATTCCGAGTCCAGCTAGAAGCCCCGGTTTGACCCTTTAGACACTTTCCGTGGAGTCAATGCACTAAAAAATAAAGTGGCTAAGTCATAAAAAATAAGAACTTCTAATATATAAAAATCTCGTGTCACAGTGTTTGTTATCGAACTCCTCCGAAACGGCTTGACCGATTTTTATGAAATTTTTGGTGTATATTTGGTAGGTCTGAGAATAGGTCGTAGGCTATTTTTTATACCCCTAGGTGATAAGGGTGGCCCTATCCAGAAATTTTCTTTTTATTTTTTGGACAAAAATTTATAATTTATATGGCAAAACAACGTTTGCTGGGTCACCTAGTAATGTATAAAATGTGCGTCATATTTTTGTTGAGAAAACTCCAATCAATGAAAAAGCCCATCCCTTACATTTTGTAACATTTCAGGTGAGATTATCCGGTTTTCTTACATAAACCTTAGTCTTGAAATATCCTCATAAAAAGACATCGAGGAATATAAGGTTCGGAAATCTCACCGACCACTTCTACTTCTAGATACTGCCAAGAGCAAGAAATAGATTACAAATATTTTAAAAATAAATTAGAAAAATAGAAAATTCAACTTTAGTTCTTTCTGCTTCACCAGAAACCCTCTTTTCAGATATTATCAAATCCTTGCCAGCTGTACAGGGTTAGCCAAAAATCTTGATTTGGCTTTGGAAAATTTCCAGATATTTTGAAAATATTTGTGAAATGATTTTAAAATGACGTTTTACATATTTTATTACGAAAAAAATAATTCTCATCTGATATATCCATACTAAATATCGAGATTTTTCATTTTTAAATAAGAATAATAATTTTTATGAAAAATAACACATTTTGTTAAATAGAAATTCCAACTCATCGGCAACCGGCACGGTAGCTCAGTTAGTTATGGCGTATTGTGTGGCGAATATGCTGGTCGACTACCTATCGCGTACCGGGTTCGATACCCAGCCTCGGTACTAACAATGTCGAGGGCAGGGTAGTGGAAAGGAAGCGGAAAAGCGGTAGGAAGCTCCGATACGTGAAAAGCAAAATCTTTGCACCATTTTTCAAAGGTGGCGAATGTATTTTCACACATAGGAGGTTCATACTTACCAAATTTCTGATTGCCAGTAGTAAATTTATGATATTCATCGAATTACACGGGTAATCAGTATATGCGGTAGGGAATTAAAGTACGCCATCAATTATCGTGAATGACAAAGCTGTCGTACCACTTTTCAGAGATGCCAAGCTCCTGATTGCCATTCATTAACTTATCATTTTCTTTACCAGACTTTTCTTCAAAATTGAGCGAGCGTATGGGAGTCGTAAACCTATGACTTTCTTGTGGCTGTTTTTTTTACAGTTTGATCCTTGTAGAGGGTCAGTGTTCCAGAATTCAGAGCCGGTGAGTCGCGTCAGCCAGATTATTTTTTATTATTTATCGATTCCCGCAAACCCCATCCCTAAACCTATTATACTTTTACAAGTCATATTTCTTACCCAAGTAACAATTTTAGTTTTAATATACTCTGAAAGCTTATTTCTAAGACTACTTATAAATATAAATGGTCTGGAAGGACTCTATAAAACTGACTTAAAACCCTTATAAGAGTACAGGGGCCCACCTAGAGAAAGACCCACAGGCCTCTTTTTAAAACTACTATTAAAAGCTTTCAAGGTTTAGTGAATCATCTGAATCTTTACTCGTAGAATATTTAAAGAGTATTATAAAACTATATTTGGTTTAGGATAAGCACTATAATAAAAGTTAAAAGGCACACACAAATGCATTGAGATAATGTTTTATATTTAATGAAGTAAATATAAAAGCAAATAAATCTATTGCCAAACTCACATCATCGATGTAATATATGGGCCACCATGCGTAGTTATAAAATGAACATATGGCGAATACTGAGAGAGAGTATTTACAAATAAAGTATTAGGAGTTCTCACATCTAAAATCTTCAACGAGACTAAGTTTACTGTAAAACATGGTTAGATAGTTCCAAAAACAAAAATTTAAAAAATATATGGATAATTAATTTTTCTTTTCGGTGATTTAAAACCTTCACAAAATCAAAACTTGGAACCTCCTCAATATGGCTGGCCCCTAGACATTGCTTGGCTGCTAGAAATAAATCAACTTCTAACGTGTTTTGTCTTAAAATGTCTATTAAATTACCAACTGCTCTTTAAGTACGCCGATTTGTTCCTGTAGAAATGTATTTTAAGTCTCATTGGTTTCAAAATATTTTTTAAAACTTCTAGGCTATTTTAAAACCTATTCTAAACCCTTTGAGTAATTAACGCAACCGCTTTAGGACCTATAGATTTAGGGCGTCTGTAAAACATGACCTAAAAATTCGGTTTGGTTTTAAGATTTTACCACATTTGTAGAAAGTTATGGTAGTACTGCTTGCCATGTCGCAATGTCGGTCAGTAATGGATCCTCTTTCAGACAACCTTGTCTTTGGATTTGGGGGTTTTCTACTGTGTGTTGTGTTTATTCATCCACATACACACGGCATCCACAAATACATGAAATGCAAACGAATATTTCTTAATACAGCTTTAAAACTACCTATTAAAACATTGTAGTCTGGAGAAAGAGAAACCAAATCCCTTTATGGTTAAGAGTGTGCAATGCCTATGCTTTTACATGGGAAACTTTGTGATTTTTTTCAAAGCTCCCTGTCCCACAAAAAAAAAAATTAAAAAGGAATGAACATTTAGAAGTATGCGATGCACAAAATAAGATTTTTGTTGTTTTAAATAAACCACACATTTGCCTAAAAAGCTGGGAAAACGAAATCATGTAAAAGTTCATTCATAGTTTCATAGATGGCGACACCTTGACAATTAGACTCAGGGAATGGATTACAAGTGTTTATTTAATTTAGACCACAACAGTAAATATATCAAATATCTAACTTCGTAATGACAAGCACAATATTTTTCTACATAATAAAATATGTTTTCTGTATTTTTTATGCTTTTAGTAATAAAGCCTATAAAACGAAATATATAAATAACTCTCTAGCCACACCTACTTGTTATCGCTGGCAATTCGACGAGCATAAACTGCCCGACTTAGTAAAAGAGTCGTCTATTTGACATTCAAGCATAATCCAACTAGGATACTATCAGTTGTAAATAGACTGTTATGAGCACTTCGAACAAACAAAATTATATTTAATATCCATAACTAATAACTTCTTCTTACCAGACCTATATCACACATTTTAACTAAAAAAGTGTAGAATATATGCGTATAGGACAGAAGATGTGAAAATCTAAAATTATCTATTTTTGTAGTTAGGATGCTTTTACTTAAGACGGCAGTATACTGAGTAACATTTTCTAGGGATGCTTTATATTTAAAAATGCAGCTGTGTAGAGAATATTATGTTATACATTCTATCTTTGAGGCAATAAAATCCATGAAAAATCTGGGTAATTATTTATTTTTAACTTCCACATCCAGTGGAAGTATAGTAACGACAAAAAATTTTTGTTGTTCAAATAGGCTTAGAATGTCATGAAACGTCGAGATTTTAAATTTGAGCGAAAAAAAAATTTCTGCCTGTCTGTAACTTTTTTGTTCGCACGTTTACTCTGAAACCGTTTGAGATATTGACTTGAAATTTGGTACACATATGTACATTAACGAGATCTAGAACTAGATTATATTTTTATCTTGTTTCGTCGAAGGGTTGGGCGGTAAATTGGGGTAAATTTGGGGTAAATAGGTAAATCAAGCGGGTGAGAGTTCATGAAATTGGTATTTAGTATATACAAGAGAAGTCAATGTCTCAAAAAAAAATTTGACATTAGCCACCCCCATTACCACCCCCACCCCATTATTAAAGGGGATGAAAAAAAATTGTGATTTAGTGTGTGTCCAAGAACCAGAAACCTCAAAATATTTTTTTTACTTCATCCACTCCCACTACCACCCCCACCCCACTACCGATGTGGGGTATCGTTTTATGGGTTTTTGGGGTAGAGGATTTCAAATATTATATTATTAAGGTTCCATAAACAATTATTTCCACATACATATTTTTTTCATTGTGAGTGATCGAAAATCTGGATGTGGAAGTAGTGATTCCTTGGGCAGTGGTTTTTTAACAAATAGTGTTTTGATTCGGGATTATATGTAGCCAGTAGCGATTACACCCTGATGTAAATGGTCTATCATCTTTACATTTTACTCCCCTCGCTTACTGAAGACAAGTTCGAAGTATTGTAAAAACCGCTGCCCAAGGAATCACTACTTCCACATCCAGATTCTCTAACCAAGTCACTCACAACGAAAAAACCTTGTATGTGGAAATAATTGTTTATGGAACTTTAATAATATAATATTTGAAATCCTCTACCCCAAAAACCCATAAAACAATACCCCACATCGGTAGTGGGGTGGGGGTGGTGATAGGGGGGTGGTAGTGGGGGTGGATGAAATAAAAAAATATTTTGAGGTTTCTGGTTCTTGTACATACACCAAATCACAATTTTTTTTCACCCCCTTTAATAAGGGGGTGGGGGTTGATAATGGGGGTGGCTAATGCCAAAATTTTTTTTGAGACCTTAGCTTCTCTTGTCTATACTAAATATCAATTTTATGAACTCTTACCTGCTTGATTTACCTATTTACTCCAAATTTACCCCAATTTACCCCCCAACTCTTCGACGGAACAAGATGAAAATATAATCTAGTTCTAGATCTCGTTAAAGTACATATGTGTACCAAATTTCAAGTCAATATCTCAAACGGTTCCAGAGTAAACGTGCGCACAAACAAAGTTACAGACCGACAGACAGAAATTTTTTTTTCGCTCAAACTTGAAATCTCGACGTTTCATGACATTCTAAGCCTATTTGGACAATAAAAATTTTAAAAAATTTTTTTTGTCGTTACTATACTTCCATTTAAAAAAATTTTTTGTCGTTACTATACTTCCACTGGATGTGGAAGTAAAAATATAAATCGGCCATAGAGTATAATCATTACCCTAATTATTTTTTAAAGTGGTTCATTTTTTGTTACAAAACAATTTACCAACAGTGAAGGAATGGCAGATTCAGTGGAGATTGAAGACAGGGTAAAACGGTGGAGGAACGTATGAAAAATCAAAAACTGTTCATTTTAGAAAAAAATATTCAAACAAAATAGTTACGTCCATCTCTTATCTTCATTCCTTTTCATGTATTTAACCCTCATATTGGCACACTTTGTTAATAAATCTGTGATAATTCGGTAAAAATCTAAAATCGATGTATTGTTCCGTTTTAGGCTTAGGGCGAAATAAACGATAAAATAATTGCTATTTGTCCAGCAAACGCCGAGAACGAGAAAAATGGTCCGCGAATACTCGTGAAGGTGTTGAATAATTATTTATAATAATTAATTACCCGACGGATTATTATAAAATTCAATATAGGGTTCTATTCTGATAATATACGAAGCGATTAAAAAAAATCAAACCGGGCGCGCAATACTGGTAAGTATAAAATAATCTCATAAAAACTTAGGGACTTTGATTACATTCGAAGTTTTTACATGACTTCCTACATGTAAAACAAAGCTGAATATACACTTATAACCTTTATTGTAATGTATTTATTTGGATTATATTGTACGTAATATACAAATATTTATAAACAGTTAGATTTGTAAAACAAAGCAGCAATGAATTATTTAGAAAATATAAATATAAAGTAACACCTAAGATATTGGCGAGCAGTGTATTGTATATAGTTTGCTTTGCTTATTCCTTTTAAACTATAAATATGTGAGGAAGGCCTATAAAGCCACGCCCATCATCCGTACTTCTCTGTACCCCACTTCCTCACAGGTGAAACTGTTTGATCGGCATTCTTCGCTCTTAAGCCTGATTTATTATAGGTTTCTGCCCATTTCATTAAAACTCTAATAAGTTGTATTTATGAAGATTCGACTCGAAACTTAGTAATCTCAAAGCATATTAGATTTATAGGCCAGCATTAACAACTACCCTAGAGGTAACTTTATAAAGCGATTATAAAACCTCAACATTTCCTAAATTCTTCAATAAAACTCGATCCTCCTAAGTCGGGCTTATCAACTAGAGAGTTTTATTGAAGGCTTGACAAATACCTTGATAAGTTAGTCATAAACAGAGAAAGACTACGAGATAATTTAGTTTTAATGTAAATTCTTGAAAGCCTTTTTAAAACTTTCTTTCAGACAAGACTGTCTTTAAGTGTATTTGACATTTTTTATTACATCTGGTATAAGTCATTGGTTTATGAGGTGGTCATTATAAAGCACTGATAAAACCAAAATAAACCTAAAAGGAATTTGAATTGTTACTTGGGACACATTTAGAGATCTGCGCACATCTCTGCACCAAACACTTTGGGCGTAAACTTATTATACACAATTAGTGGTCTGCGGGCTCTTGGTCTATTACCAAAGTACCAGTATACAAAATTATATTTTTATTTACCAATTAAGGTCAGGCAATTTAGCACTATTGCAAAGACTAGAATAGTGGCATATGATTTTGGGTACTCCACGTAGGAAAAGATGTTATGTATTGTAAGTGTGAATGCGATGAATTTCGGATTTGTAAGTGTATTTACATAGTCCTCAAATGAAAAATTGTGAAAATCTTGTGTCCACGCTTTCAAAAAGACACTGTAGAATGGGCTTAAAATCGCCAACATTATATTTTTAACTAGAAAAATCTACACATCTATTCCACTTGTAATTTTATATAAACTAGATGTGCGATTAATTTGCAGGTTTTTCCCTTTAACAAAATAAGTACATTGACAAATTTTTTTAAAACCACTTTTTCGTATTCCTGTGACCTCAAAACGTGAATACCTGGTCTTATGTCAGTTTTCGATTTTGGGCCATTTGTAGAAACCTCCCCATTTTATGAGTAGGTGGTGGGGGAGCTGAAGTAGCTACTAATATCGACAACTATAAAAACTTTCATTTTGTTTGAAAACATTTTTAATTTTTATAATTATCTAGAAATTGGAACTGTTGGAAGATTTTTATAATAATAAAAATTACTCATTTTTTTCGTTATTTTGAGATGAACAAAATATATGGTAAAATATTTATTTGTTCAAGTCCAAATAATAAATATCTTTCTCTAACTTTATGGACCAGTATAAGTTATAAAAATTCTTAATACAAAATTAACGCTTCATGAATTTGACTACTCGTAATAATTTCTATGTTTGGCTATTTCATTTACGTTAGTCTCCGCACGTCATAATTCTTTTGAAAAACTATAACAAATCCACGAAAATCTGGAAACCCCCGATACGTTAAAATTTTAAATGTAAACAACTTACCTATCATTAAATAATTTATTTTTATTTGAAAATAAAGCGTCATTATTTTTTATGGCTTACACAAATAATTAACATACCTGCTCTGGGTGCTCTGTTTAACAAACAATATTTTGTTTTGCATACGATATTTATTGTTGACATATATAACGAACAACTAATGAAACTGAAACTTTCCTTTGAATACAAATTTAAATATTTATTGATGGCTGGAATTTTTCAGCAAATCACAAATTTTACTTTCTGCTCAAGTTAAAATAAATGAATTTGCAAGAAGAAAACAGCGTGGTTTAGCAAAAGACGGCCTTGTGAATTTTTAGCTTTTTTACGTATTTTTAAATCATTTTTGCACTTTTATGTTCAAGGTCATCAGTTGAAATAAAAGATTATTTTGCAAAATCTTAGACTTTGTTCCAATTGTATAATTTCGAAATGTCGCTTAAATGGGCCTACACACGATACAATGAAAATAAAAACAAGTTAAGAACGTACTCTTCGCCAATTTACTGAGCCTTTTTTATAATTGTTACATATTCTATAGGATACTCTTCGAAGTTAATGTTAGTTTTTGGACGTCCTAAATTATTGTGAAAAAAATTATATGAAAAAAAAAATGAAGGAAAAAAAATCCAACCTATGTGGGATTCGAACATTCGATCTTTGGATTGCAAGGCAAAACTTTAGCCACTGCACCATCACACATTGCTACGAAAATTGATTGTCTTTCGACAATCATACATATTTCAACTCATTAGATACATTTTTATGAAATATATATTAAGGCGCATTTGCACGTATCCAGTCATTTGGTCGAGTCGTTTAGTAATTTAGTACTCGATCAATTTGGACAGCGTGTTTTAGTCGAGTAATTTAGTGGAAAGCAATGGAAAGCAATTACTAAATTACTCGACCGTCTCTCTACTCGATTAAATTACTGGATGCGTGCAAACAGGCCTTTAGCAAAATGCATAAACAAAAAGAAATATATTATAGAGATAACATTTCGCAAGATTTCTATTTAAGTACAAGCGACAAAAATTAAGAAAATATATTTTTTTTAAATTAAATAATTAATAATTTTATTTACTGATCGATTTTCTTCAAAAACAATAGACTTCTTTCTCTAGCTAACACTAACCTACTTTCCAAATTTCAATACAATCGGACTTTTCTTTCTTAACTTATCGTGCTTACAAGAAACGTGACGGACGGACGGACAGACGAACATTTTGAAAGTTGCTCAGAATTCGTTCACTAACATAATGATATGAAATTTTTTTCTCTACGAGCGATATTTACGATTTTAGAAATGTGCCGATCAAATACAATATACTCTTCGTTTTCGCGAAGAGTATAATAGGGGAGATAGTAAGAGAAATGTGGACGAAAATATTTGAATTTGACAAAGATATGATGTCATTTTAAACAATCATTATTTAAATAGTCGTAATAAATATCAAACTTAAGGAATCATCGGCAGTATGCTATTCTTTTCATGTCTATGTACATGCAAAATTGATGGAGATATGACGTTTCGAACAATAGGTACATCATTTTATAATTTTAGAGATAACTAACTTTCATAGACTATTTAGTAAAGCGAATATCTAGAAAATAGCTTCCTGTAAGTGAAAAGCACCTGTATTATAATTTAAAGTTGTTTTTTTTACAACAAGTTGATATCTTTTTAATTTTTGTACACTTAAAACTCACAAAGTTACAGTAGTAAGTACAAAAAAAAACCGCGGCCTAAGCCTAAGGATTCGCTACTTCCAATTAGCTGTACCAAATGTAGTGGGGGTGGATGAAGCAAAAAAATATTTTGAGGTTTTTGATTCTTGTACACACACTAAATCAATTTTTTTTCACCCCCTTTGATAATGGGGTGAGGGTGGTAATGGGGGTGGCTAATGCCAAAACATTTTTTGAGACCCTTATATATACTAAATACCAATTTTATTGACTCTTACCTACTTGATTTACCTATTTACCTCTATTTGCTCCTATTTACCTCCCAACCCTTCAACGGAATAAGATGAAAATAATCTAGTTCCCGATCTCGTTAAAATACACACGTGTACCAAATTTCAAGTCAATATCTTAAACGGTTCCAGAGTAATCGTGAGCACAAAAAAATTACAGATAGACTTAATTCTTGACAAAACACTTCATACGACTTTTTGAAACATTTTATGCATGTTAGCTTTATATAATACATTTTAATAAAAATCGGTGTTTTCTTCAATATTCATTGTTAAAAATAATAATTTTTCTTTGAGAATGTCTATTTCTCGACAAGATTGATAAAAATCATGATTAAAAAAAAATAAGTCATTCTTTTGCTTTTTTTAAAAACGAATAACATATTAGTTGAAATGAGTAGTCTTCTGTAAGCAAAATCGAATCCATTAAGAAAATATTTATTTCTCAGGAAATTCTAAATGTTATAAATATAATATCACTGTCTCTAACTTACCTAAGTATTTCTTTTAGTTTTTCTATCGATTAGTGATTAACGATTTTTATTTAAAACTCACTTGATTTTTAATCCCGTCGAAAAAGAAAGGTGTTATGTCTGTGTGTTTGTGTCTCTCCCTTTGTAACCGCGGTTTTCTTTTCTGAATAAAGTAGAGCAAATTTTTAGCTATATCATCCCATTATGAAGATAATAAAAAATAAAATTGTGATTTAATGTGTGTACAAAAGAACCCAAAAAATTTTTTAGCATCAGTCGCCCCCCATTATCACTCCTTTCAACAATGGGGAGGGTTTGATAGTGGGGATTTGGATAGGAAATCTGGATGTGGAAGTAGTGATTCCTTAGGTAGCGGTTTTTTAGCTCAATGTCTGTTTTGTATTTGGAAAAATATGGTTAAAAAAATTACATCTAGCACATGAACTGCTCGTTGGTAGTTAACCGGTGATGGAATTATATCGTTAAAAACGTAGTAAATTATTTAAAATTTTGTACAATTTTGTACAGAGGTATATCACTTATTGAAATTCCGTGCCTGCATTCATCATAATGTAGGCACGGAACCACGTTGGCACATCCTTGTGCCCACTCTGACCACTGACAAATGAAGAATTTTATTGTTTTTCACGAACTGAGTAAATGTTCTAAAGAACTTAAATAAGCAAGATTGTGTAAAGTTGTTTCAACCCCTATCCCTTGGCCCACCTAAAAAAAGGTTTGTCCAGTCTCGGTCGAGTCAATATTATACTGTACCTGTCCCATAATAACCATAGAATTCTTTTATAGGGTAAGTGGTGCATCTTAAAATTTACTGACAAAAAAATTTGGGCTCCTCCCGCGGCCAGTTTTGGGCTGTGCCCTCTCAGTTTCGTATTTCTAGTTCTGTGCCTGTCATAAAGGGTGGTCACAAGAGGCGTGTAATTTGTCATGTTTTATATGAACTATATTTTATTATTATTTTAGAGCAAAATGTTACTAATATTTTTAATTAAGCACACAAAAATACGAAGATATACAAGATATTGAAACTGTAATGTGAATGTGGGTTTCTTATGAACGAACTTTACGTAGATTAGGTGATATATCCAATTTTTCGTTAAGATGTTATTAAAGTATTTTTAACAAAATCGTTATGAAAAAATAAAGCTATTGGACCTGATTGTGTACTTAATTTCGGTCACACGTAAAAGTGAATTCGTATTCCACCAAAATGATAATGAATGTCGGTCACGCCCGACGGCATCTTCAACTTGCTCCATTGTACATACGTATTCTGGAAGTCGTAAACAGAGTCTAAACATTTTACGATTATTCATAACATAACATATGAAAATCTTCCTCTTTGTTAGAAACCAGTTTGACCAGTTTTTAAAATTAATTTATGTTTTGAATATACCGGATAATAGCAAATATTAAGATAAACCATTTTCTTATTATTTATTGTTATTACAAAATTATCTCAGGCCGTAAATATTTAATTTGTAAGTTTTATAACTCAATATGTACTTTAAAATCGACCGCCTCTGTATCTGGGATAGTATTGATGACAAACTAGATGTCAGAGATTTGAGAGAGATTAATGAAAGGAAATTTGCTAATTGCCTTCCATCGACTTCTCGAGGATACTGACCTACAAATTCACTAAATAATTATAGTAAACTGATTTATTTTTAATAGTGGCATTTCCTAGAAATACATTTTGGTAGTATTTCTTGTTTGCTAGCGCTATTTTCATTCATTCGTTTTTTTTGTTGAGATTTGCTTTAAATTATACCTTTCAATTTTTGAAGCTTATTAAAAATCGATTCGCACCTGAAAATTTTTTGTAATTATTAATGCCATTAAATAGAAAATTAAACTATGTGCATCCTACAGGGTGATCGCTAGAATTGAGTAAAATGTCATGCTTTAGGAAAACGATATTTTGCAACAAATTGAACGAAATACCTAAAATATTTTTATTATGCTCATGAAAATACAACGATCTAATGGGTTCTATAGACAATACAACTTGCTGGAACCAACATTGTCGTCATCCTTCGATCTCATTCGTAAAAGTGAGCTGGTCTGCTGGAATTCCAGCAATCTTCAAAGCCTACCGACAAGATTGGCTTCAGAAAGTTGGATCGTCTGTAGACCCTTTAAAGCATGAACCTAAATTGTCGAAAAGGGACAGTTTCCACCAATCTTAAAAATAGTCATTGTCTTGCCAATGTTTAAAAAAGGTGATTTAAATGATCACGAGAATTATAGGCCAATATTTCTATTGTGTATAATATTAAAAATTTTGGAAAAAATAGTGTTGAATAGAATTACAAACTAAATTAATTACTATCAGATAATCAGCATGGCTTCAGAAGAGGGAAATCCATGGAAACTACCTCAGTTTAATTTCTTCAATCCATCTATGATGAGTTGGATACAAATAATTATGTGATGGGCTTATTTCTCGATTTAACTCGAGCGTTTGACATCATCAATATTTCGTTTGTTATAGAAAAAAATGTTTTCCTTGGGTATCAGAGGCACTACTCTAGAGTGAGTGAGTGAATTAAATCGTTTTTAACGGATAGAAGACCAAAAGTGAAAGTTGACGATAAAATATCTGAAGAATATAACGTTAATATGGGAGTGCCTCAGGGATCGGTCCTCAGACCTGAACTTCTTGCTTTCTATAAATGATCTTCCTAAAAATATATCCCAAACTACAATAATCATGTTCGCGGATGATACATCAATGGTAGTAACAGTTGCTGATGCCTAAACCTTGCAAACCACTGTCAATATAGTTGTAAAACAGTTCTATGAATGAAGTAACAAAAATACATTAATATTAAATTTGGTAAAAACTGAATGGATATCTTTTTCCAAAAGAAAAACATTATCGGAAAATTTTGCGGTTCATATTTCAGACCTAAATCTAAAACCTACGAAAGAAGTTAAATTTCCAGGAATTTACTTGGATTGTTAGCTATGTTGGGTTGGGAGAACCATATAAATGAATTAATCAAGAAACTAAATAACGCATGTTTTGCATTACACCAGCTTAAACCTACAATGGACATCAGACATTTATTAAACGTTTATTTCTCTTTAGCCTACTGCCATCTATCTTACAACATTATATTATGGGGCCAAAGTGTTGACATACAAAGAGTGTTTGTCTTGCAAACGAGAATGATCAGAATTATCTTTAAAGTTGAGCCAAGAGACAGCTGTAAGGATTACTTTATAAACAATAAATTACACAGGTCGACAAAAAAAAATGTCTGATCTAAGGACTAAACCTATCATGCCTTAAGTATTTTTGTGTACTGAATCCGAATTTTCAATCAAAAAAATTTTCTACCGCGTAGATTTGGAGTAAACGTCAAAAATTTTAAAAAAACCGTATTTTGACGATAAAAACCGGGAAAATTTTTTAAATTGAAAATTCGGATTCAGCACACAAAAATACATAAGGAATGATAGGTTTAATCCTTGTAACAGATCTACAAAAAAAATTTTGTTCCAAGTATGTATTTTTGTGTGCTGGATCCGAATTTTCAATTTAAAAATTTTTTTTTACTGCATAGATTTCGAGTAAATCCCGGTTTTTATCATCAAAATACGTTTTTTTGACAATGAAAATCGGGATTTACTCGAAATCTATGCGGTAGAAAAATTTTTTAATTGAAAATTCGGATTCAGCACACAAAAATACTTAAAACATGATAGGTTTAGTCCTTGGAGCAGATTTTTTTTTTTTTTGTAGATCTGTGTTATTGACTGTTAGTCTCCAATCAAGGAATGGCCCAAAGGGTGGTGTAGAGTGCGTGAGCAGGAACCTAAGCGATTCCTTTAGAAAGTTGTTTAGGGTGCTTAGGTAGTGAACATACTGAAAGTCCTGACGTCTAGGAGGTGAGCCAGAAGGGTGGGGGTACAAAGAAAGTCCCACTTTTGGTTTTTTTGCTTATATCTCTAAAACGGTGCGGTGCGTTGTAGGGAAAAATCTTCTGATGCCAAATGAAAGCTCATGAAATGCTCTACAACTTTCATTTTTCGAATTCGCAACCGTTTTCGAGTTACACGCTCCGGAAAAGTGAACATTTTCGAAAAACAGATTCTTACCTCAACTTTAAGAAAAAGCAAGGTGGGCTTTTCAAAATTGTACTTAAAGTCAGAAATCATCAAGGAAGCGGCAGTGATCTTTTACAACCCCTCCTCCACTCAAGACGAGGTTGAAGAGGCTGGGAAGATTTGCTTCCTCAAATGGTATGGGGCACCAGCAAGACAGATCTCCCTCAACCAGTACCGCTTCCAGTCGTTCGTGAGATCAGTGGCAAATATTAAGCCTGATCAGCTCCCTTCCACCAACTGAGAGCGCAGCTAAACAGCATTCCCGGCGCACCTGCCACCAAGTTCAGCAGTGACTCGGCAATGAACTGCCCCCTCAAGATTGGGGGTAGAAACATGTAGGAGACGCCCTGGTGCCAATTACAACAAAAGATCCACCAGCAACGGAGGTCCTACTGAAAACGGTATATTGCCGTTGCACCAAGGATTGTGGTAGTGGCAAATGTGGATGCCGGAAAACAATGCCGAACTGTTCTGCGGCGTGCCTCCACTGCCAAGGGAAAAAATGCCTCGACGGCGTGCTTGTTTACGACGAGGACGACGATGAAGACGACGACGTAGAGCCCCTTCAGCAAGAACCATCCACCACTGAGGGTGAGGATGCCATGGACGAGGAACCCTTGCCAGATGCCTCACGGCCAAAGAGGATGAAAACGTGAATCCAGAGAAAGTTGAGAAGTTATTGAGAGTGAGAACAATGAGAATTAATGAAATCGAATAAAATTACTTACCTTATATGTGACTTTTTTTTATCATCTTTAAAATACAATTTTCTATTTTTCAGGTAAAAATCTGTTTTTCGAAAATTTTCACTTTTCCGGAGCGTGTAGCTCGAAAACTGTTGCGAATTCGAAAAAAGTATATAAAATAAAAGTTGTAGAGAATTCCATGAGCTTTCATTTGGTATACGTTTGAAAAAATTTTCCCTGCAACGCGACGCACCGTTTTAGAAATATAAAGTGGGACCTTCTTTGTGCCCCCCCTCCTCCAGCTCATCTTCTGGACTTCAGAACTTTCACTTTGTTCTCTCCCTAAGCACCCTGAACAACTTTATAAAGGAATTGCTTAGGTTCCTGCTCAAGCACTCTACACCTTCTCTATTGATTGAACTATGTACCGTCTATTTATATTTTTTCTGTACTGAAATATGTCCAATTAAATCTGAAAAATTTTGAACTGAATGGTGACAATCATTCTCACAACACACGGTGTCGAAACTTATTAAGATCTCCTCACCATGCAACAGCTTTTTACGAAAAATCACCACGCAGGGGCGTAGCGAAGGGGGGATACGTTGGAATTTTGAGATGCAAGATGACAATTTTACTGATTTTTTTTTTAAGATTTTCTCCCCCTCGCTCATCAATTTTTATTTCGGCGGAATTTGGCAAAAGTTGGAAATTCGAGATGTAAGTTGCTAATTTTATTGAAAACAAATTTTTTTAGGATTCTTAGCTCATCAATTACTTTCACTTTGTTCTCTCCCTAAGCACCCTGAACAACTTTATAAAGGAATTGCTTAGGTTCCTGCTCACGCACTCTACACCTTCTCTATTGATTGAACTATGTACCGTCTATTTATATTTTTTCTGTACTGAAATATGTCCAATTAAATCTGAAAAATTTTGAACTGAATGGTGACAATCATTCTCACAACACACGGTGTCGAAACTTATTAAGATCTCCTCACCATGCAACAGCTTTTTACGAAAAATCACCACGCAGGGGCGTAGCGAAGGGGGGATACGTTGGAATTTTGAGATGCAAGATGACAATTTTTACTGATTTTTTTTTTTTAAGATTTTCTCCCCCTCGCTCATCAATTTTTATTTCGGCGGAATTTGGCAAAAGTTGGAAATTCGAGATGTAAGTTGCTAATTTTATTGAAAAGAATTTTTTTTAGGATTCTTCCCCTCCCCCCCCCCCCCCCCGCTCATCAATTTTTTTTGGAGGGTTATTATTTAATTATTTACAGAGTTGGCTTTTTAAGTCTTATGAAGTTGGCAAATTTGAAAAATAACCCCCCAAAAAAGTTGTCTCGCTACGTTATAATGCAGTCGCTCTCTACAATAAATTGCCGAATGATATTAAAAACGTCAATTCGTATGAATTGTATAAAGACAAAGTTAAAACTTTTTTAATTGAAAATTGCTTACATAGTGTTTTTAATTTGTATTTTTTTTTCTTGTGTATTGGATAGAGTAGTTATCTTTAAATATGTGTGTCTTATGATGTCAAATTCTTTAAACATTTTAAATTTTAATGACTGTATTTTTAAATTGTAAATATTCGCCTTCTTTTTACATTATACCACATTATGTTGTCTAATTCAGGGTATAAATTAAACATTATCTCTCTTTTATTGACGTTCACATCAGTTGTAAAATTGCACAGCGATTAAATAAATTATTATTATTATTATAATGGAGCAAAAAATTAGCGGCAAATCAAATAGGTATAATAAATAACTATGAAAAACCTAAGAACTTCAAAATTGAAATCGTTTCTTTGAAATATCCTAAAATGGATAGATACCTTAAAAATTTAATTATTCAAAATTTAGAAAATCATATGGTCTCAGTGTTGGGTAAATATCTTTTTCCGTTGAAAATTTCACGGCCACATTAAAATCTTTCATGTTTGTAGAGCAGTAGCTTTTAATGCAATAACCTTAATTACTAAAAGAGAATCCAGTCTCCTTGAAGAAAAATTAACGGACTGCAGCTGTACTAGGTCAAAATAAATTAGTAGACTAATGGAAAAGACATTTAAGAAATTAATATAGTCAATTTTATATCAAATATTTGCATAAAAATTTCAAAAGCGTTTGCGGTAGGTATCAAATTATATTTTTATTATTGCTGTTTTTATTAATTATGTATGACAATAAATAATATCTAACATTGCATCTGCTTTTATATTTTAATTTTACAACGTGCAGAAAGCCATTTAAATATAAATAATTTCTGTTGTCTCACTGAGAATGACGGATGTCCCCTTTGTTTTGCCAAAGCCAGCAGAAAGTGAACGGAAATTAGGCATAAAGAATAATATAAACTGTGGCATGTGAAAAATAACGGAAGGTTTTCATGAAATTATTTAATATTTTACTGATGATGCAGCAAAAACACGAACATTTTATTTTGTTTTCTACCAGTAATATCTAGTTTTAACCTTCGAAAAGTTGTACAAAGGGCATAACCGGGTAAGCAAGGTGTAACTAAAAAAAACATATACATCCTTTTCAGATTTTTTTTTAGGGTAACTAATCCCTGCGGCGCCAGCCTGAACTTTTTTCTGTAGCATGTCTGCGGACTATGTTATATTTTACTTCCACGTCCAGTGGAAGTATAGTAACGACAAAAAATTTTTTGTCCAAATAGGCTTAAAATGTCATGAAACGTCGAGATTTTAAGTTTGAGCGAAAAAAAAATTTTCTGTCTGTCTGTCTGTCTGTAACTTTTTTTGTGCGCACGTTTACTCTGGAACCGTTTGAGATATTGACTTGAAATTTGGTACACATATGTACTTTAACGAGATCTAGAACTAGATATTTTCATCTTGTTCCGTCGAAGGGTTGGGGTGTAAATTGGGGTAAATTTGGGGTAAATGGGTAAATCAAGCAGGTAAGAGTCCACGAAATTGGTATTTAGTATATATATATATATATATATACAAGAGAAGCTAAGGTCTCAAAAAAAAATTTTGGCATTAGCCACCCCCATTACCACCCCCACCCCCTTATTAAAGGGGATGAAAAAAAATTGTGATTTAGTGTATGTACAGGAACCAGAAACCTCAAAATATTTTTTACTCCATCCACCTCCCCACTACCACCCCCCTATCACCACCCCCACCCCACCACCGATGTGGGGTATCGTTTTATGGGTTTTTGGGGTAGAAGATTTCAAATATTATATTATTAAAGTTCCATAAACAATTATTTTCACTTACAAAGTTTTTTCGTTGTGAGTGACATGGATAGAGAATCTGGATGTGGAAGTAGTGATTCCTTGGCCAGCGGTTTTTTCCCAGTTTTGTCAGAAGATTACGCCATACTTTAAAAAATGCCGAATTGCCGCAGTGCCGTATGCACATTTTGTGGACAATTAATTCCTTGCAAGTAAAGAAGGCCACACTGCAAAGTAAATATGGACATCTGAGTAATGTATACATACTAGTGACAAGTGATTATGGAGAGGGTGAATGTTGTAAGAGGAACCAATATAAAGCTGCAACTCTGACAGTTAATTAGGTGATCAATAGAGTTGAACTCTCTTGCGCCGCAAGAATCAGTTTATAGCATTAATGTTAAATATCATTAACGGTAAAAACTAAAGTCAACGGTATTATCGACGACCTCGTCAAAAGCCTGTCATTATTTAGTCACGTGTTGTTAACAGTTTGCAGCATTAAATCGTAGCATTACTACCCTGAGAAGCATATGGATGTTAATCTTCCTCATTGTCATCTACAAACGCTGCACTCACTCATGCTATCCTTCTAGAACAATAGGGAGAGAACTTCTGCCAGTTTACGTATGCTTGATAGATATCGTCCGTACGAGAGATAATACACGACAGCAGCTACATGGAAACAATATCCAACAGTTCGATTCCCATTGGCACATTGACAGAAATTGACAAAACTGCCTTTTGCAGACATTTCCAGCAAAGATGTACTGAACTTCCCTGAAATGACGGAAAAAAATTTAAAACTATTTTATACCGGATTATATCAATATAAACAAGCGATTTCGAACCTCGCCGAAGTCATAAATGAAGACGGAACACATAATCTTCAGTTATATAAGGACCAGTCCAATGTACTCAAAAATGCAAGTTCGATCACGCTACATCAAAACGAAGGTTTACCAAAGGGCGGATCCAGAAAGGTTACTGGGGGGGGGGGGCACTAACATCTACAAAAAATTTTAGAAATCAGAAAAAAAAATTTTTTCGCCTCATACAGAGAATGCTATTAAAAATGTAAAAAAAAATTTTTCGCTCGCCTCGGAATCTAAAAAAATTTTATCGCCTCATGGGCGGGGGGGGGGGGGCAAATGAAAATCCAAAAAAAAACTTTCGAAAATTTCGGCAAATTAAAATCCGGACAACAATTTTTTCGCCTCATACGCACGAATACTATTAGAAATCCAAACCGTTTTTTTTCCCACCTCATGCGGAAAAAAAAATTGTCACCCTGAAAACGAATACTTTTCTCGGGGGGGGGGGGATTGCCCCTACTGCCCCCCCCTGGATCCGCCCTTGGGTTTACCGATGTTTCATCGACTAGATTTCCCACAGTATCGGAAGTTCCGGCGTTAGAAGACATTTCTGTGAATGTGCCAATAGGAATCGAATTGTTGGATGTTGTTCCCATGTAGCTGCTATCGTGTATTATCTTTCGTACAGACGATATCTACCAAGTGTACCTAAACCAGCAGAAGTTCTCTCCCTATTGTTCCAGAAGGATAGCATGAGTGTAGTGATTGCAGATGACAGTGAGGATGATTAACATCCATATGTTTCACAGGTTAGTAATGCTGCGATCTAATGCTGCAAACTGTTAACAACACGTGACTGGTAAGACCAAGCTCTTACCCCTGCCGATGTTAATATGTAAATAATGACAGGCTTTTGACAAGGTACTCGATAGTACTGTTGACTTTAGTTTTTATTGTTAATGATATTTAACATTAAGACCCTAAACTGATTTTTGCGGCGCAAAAGAGTTCAATTCTATTGATCACCTAATTAACTGTCAGCGTTGCAGCCTTATATTGGTCCCTCTTACAACGTTCACCTTCTCCATAATCACTAATCACTAGTATGTATACACTACTGTCCATATTTACTTTGCAGAGTAGCCTTATTTACTTGCAAGGGGTTAACTGTCCACAAAATATGCATACGGCACTGCTCACTTCGGCATTTTTTTTAAATATGGCGTAATCTTCGGACAAGACTGGGGAAAAATATATTTAAATTATACTTGATTATACTTAAAAGTATTTTCTCTGTAGGTCTTTAATTTAACATATATTTTTTACAAAGCCATTGAATGCGCCATTTCTTAGAAATAAAAATAGTTTTGCTAAAATCAACCCACCCTTACTCACCCCAAACCGGTCCCCCTCTCGGGCGAATATTTTGTGAAACTGCTACTTTCCGAGATTGCTTCCTACTGCACGGATATAAGTGCCAGACACTTGGGGGAAGTTACACCACGCTTACCCGGCTATGCCTTTTCTAAACTCTTTGTTTTCATCAGGAACGATTAGAATTTTACAAATCACAAATAAAGTATTGTACAGCCAATAATTTCTGGTCATTACCTCACTATCATTCTTTGTGGAAGAAGAAAAAGAATTGGCAAATATTTGATTATTGAATGACAATAAATGCAGATATTACAATCACATTACGACAAACAGGAAATTACTTAGATTCTGTTGTTGGTTTCATATGACTTTGTTTTAAAACCGGCAATGCAGGAAGTATTGACGTGAAATTTGTTCTTATTTTAAGCAACTCCACAGCAGTATTTTTTGAGTCTTACAATTGTTTTAATTTGGAATTCATTTAAGCCTGTAAATATATTTCTTCCAGTGTTCTTTTCTTTAACTAAATTCTAATTCTAAGAATTAATCACTCGAATAACTGTCTTTTCGAAAAACTGTCCGTTCGAAGAATTGTCTATTCGATTAGTTAGTTGTCCTTTTGAAACACTATTTTTTTGAGAAATTGTAGTTCGCATAACTGGTTATCGAACAACTGTCCCAAATTCATGACCAAAAAACTTTATTAAAAAAAAAAACACTATTTGAAAAACCGTCCATTCAAAAAGTTGTCCGTTGAATCACCGTTTTTCAAAGAATTGTCATTCAAAAACACACGTTCATTTAGGGGGTAGCGAAGGTTAAGAATTAAATCTTTTTTCACTCTATCTGGTGCCTACGATATTACTATCCAGCCTAACTTTCTTAAAACTAAATTTTGGGACGTTGTATGGTTGAATACGGTGCACATTTTGATTGCTCCAAGATCTTATTTTCATTTCCGGTTTAACCGGGAACAGTATAAACTTTGTTATTTTTAACGGAACACCACCTGTATGTTCGAAATTTAGATTGCCCAAGAAATTCTAGGTACAAAACATGTAGCATACCCTATTCTATCCTCCTGTCCTTGACAGTTCCCGAGAAAATGGCGGTTGAAAATATTATATCGATCATAAATTATTCCATTTTCATATAAAACAAGTGAATGTAGGAACAAATCTGTTATGGTTATTTAAGTTTTTTGGCGAGTAAAATTTGATAGTCATAAAACTTTCATTTCCGGCTGACGAAAAGTGACTTTCAGACTCAAATTACTTCGATACTTTTAATAGAATACCCTATATTGAACCTTAAATTTACATTCTACTAACCTTTCTGGATATTTTTGCTTGTGGCATCCTTTGTGTATACCTAATAGTTTTTAAGCTATCGGCGACAGAATGTTGACCCGCACTGTAAATATCACAAATCTGTTAAAACCTTCATTATAAACAACTTTGTTTTATAAACATTTTGTCCAAAATAATAAATAAAGGTACTTCTCTCTTGAGGCATTTTGATGTTTTCTTAATTTATTAACACCCGGTACATCCGATCTAAGATTTTTATGTGGTAAATACATTTTTTCGACAAGTAGAATTTTTTATAAAGAATGACTTTTCGTCGTAAAATCAATAATAGAGATGTTTTTCCTCTTGTCAACTCCATCCGGGGACACATTGTATATGAGCCTGCCATTACCAGATCAAATCTTGTGCGTTTTCGATCACATCCTTCAGCAATCAGAAATCTCTTGGATTTCTTTTGAAGGAGGTTCATTCTTTTAGTCATAAAGAATAAATATTTATGGATGTATATTATTACTACGGTTAATAACATCCAGATATAACATTCTCTGAATGTAATTGCAATTAATTTGGCATATTTTAAAATTAAAGCGAGCGGAAAAAGCTGACCTATGCTATTGCAACGAATTTAATGTAATGTATACGATAAAATTATCGTCCAGCGGAAGTCTCAAAAAACCTTCAATTTTTTTGATAACTCAAAGCCATCCAGTGGCGGAAACGTCTTAGTCACTAATTACGTAAATTGAAATTAATCTAATAGTGATTAGGCCTTGGTAACATTTATTGTTTTTGAACATTTTAAAAGGCGGAAATGCGGTAATTTGGGGATAATAGTGAGAATACGAAAACATTGAGATAAAATCTATTATAGAATGCTGAACTAAGTTGCATCATAAAATTGTTTCTCCTTGTTGGACCAAACTTTTTAATATATTTTATTGAACAGAAGCAGAAGAATTTATTTTATTTTTAGCTGGTATTGTTAAGAAACAACGAAAAGAGATAGAATCTCACGACTAAATTAAATGAATGAGTGAACAAAACAAAACAACTATCGCAATTGCTTGCTCATGAATGAAAAAACATACTTTAAATTGTAAATAAATCAATTAATTCTATTAAAAAGTTATTATCTTTGTTGTACCGTTTCAACCCAGACATATACAAAATATAAACAATCAACACGTAACTTTTGAAAATATTTCTTTAACCTATATAAGAGAGACGTAAACAAGTTACTTGATTTACGACATTTTGCGTAAATTATCATTTGTGCAAATTATGTCTTATGTGAGACAATAACAAAGGGTCTTCTAGTCTTGATAAGCTATGAACCTCATTTAGATACAGGTTGCCAAAACATTACGTGGGCAATACCTCATTCATGAGGTCACAAGAAGTCGATTTAACCACTCTCACACGTTTACCAAAAAATTCCTCAAGAGCTATGAGGACTTTGATCATGTGGAGTATTTCCAAATGCATTTGGAATAGCCCAACACTTGAATGTATTCATACCCAAATAGCAATTTGGTATTTTATAAAAGCTGCAGAAATGTTTCAGACACAATTTTTATAAAACAATATTACTCTCAGAAACACTTTAGAAACGTTATTACGACAGCTATAATGTAAAATTGGCACCATCTTATAAAATAATTCAGTCAATGTTTATATTTTGTAAATCATATTGCAACCATTACAAAATAACTGTATAAACTTTCCCGCATGCTCTAAGAAAATTGGGTACCGCCAACATAAAACAGTTTTATTGAAACTTCATTTAATTGCGTTATAAAGTAAATACTTCACTGTTTGTTATTATTGCTATAAAACACCAATAAAATAAAACGATTTCTTAAATGTATTAAAAAAGTCGCACTTATATACTTATAAATATATAATATACTCTATATATATCAAGCTTTCAGTGATTTTACTGGACAGCTGATAATAATTTATTAACAATTATTTTAGAGACATGTTAACCCATACAGCCTGCAATTTTTGATGCGAAGGAAATTTTACTGTGAATTATGCCATGTGTTTTTGATGAATTTTAAGTGCCCCTCATGATACTTTCTAATAGTCCTTTAGAATACTTTGTACTAAAAAGATTTTTTGTTTTAACAAAAATTGCGTAAAAAAAAACGCTGCCCAAGGAATCACTACTTCCGCATCCAGATTCTCTATCCAAGTTACTCACATCGAAAAAACTTTGTATCTGGAAATAATTGTTTATGGAACTTTAATAGTATAATATCTGAAATCCTCTAACCCAAAAACCCATAAAACGATAACCCACATCGGTAGTGGGGTGGGGGTGGTCTTAGGGGGATGGTAGTGGGGGTGGATGAAATAAAAAAATATTTTGAGGTTTCTGGTTCTTGTACATACACTAAATCACAATTTTTTTTTTCATCCCCTTTAATAATGGGGTGGGAATGGTAATGCGGGTGGCTAATGCCAACAATTTTTTTGAGACCTTGTATATACTATCAACCAGGACAACTTCAAAAAGCGTGGCAGCGTAAAATTTGGCCCAGAGGTGCCTTGGTGTCTAAGTTTTTAGCAAAAAAGAGGATGCTACTAGAAACTGTGGATCCTCTCCCTTAAATACAAATCCAAGTTGTGTTCATAAACCGGATAAAAATGGCTTTATCTCCGATGTTTTTAAAAATTGTAGTGACGGGGTGAGCATATTGCATTTAAGTAATAAATTAAAATTGACCAATAACATAAGCTTATTTCATGTAAATATACAGGGTCTTTCAAACAAAATAGACGAATTATCCTTATATCCTGTGAAACAAGTTTGAAAATGGTAAATTTAAACACTTATAACCTAGGTTCTTTCTTCTGTAGAACACTTGGCAAACATAGACATATTTATCATAGACACAGACATATTTATCAAAAATGGCCTAAAATTTAAACCCCTAAAATTGGAGAATTTCTGTGTCGAGTTCGATGCCGAGTTTTGTGCCCTGGAAATATGTGAAATAAATATGGTTATTATAACTTTATACAGATCCAGTGGACGAGGCGATCTAACAATTATTCTGATTAAGCTGGAGGAACTCCTTATGTTTATCTCCGATATATATATAAAAATGTTATACTCCTTGGAGACTTTAATATTAGCTTCACGGAACAGTCCTCTGACTTAACTGAACTTGTCTGTCTGATATCTACTTTCAATCTTGACATTAGAGCACCAGAGTGACTTTGTGCTCATCTAGGTGCATTGATAACATACTTACTAATCTAAGACATGATTGCTATGACACGTGGGTTGTCGATCCGTCTCTCTCAGACCACTATGGTCAGTTCCTCATTTGAAACAAAAAAATACCAGTAAATTCCAATAAGGTGATGATGAAATGAAATCGCATTTATCTCTTGTAAATTGGAGTATTTTTAGCAAACCAAGTTCTGATACAGCTTTTTTATCCACATTTCTAATAGATACATATCAGTCACTGGTTCACAAATGTTTTCCTCTCAAAAACATATCGGCTACAAAAAAATACCTCTCTATTGGTTTAATAGTAATCTTAGATCTATGAGGGATACAATATCATCAGTTAAAACTATAGCTAATGTAACAAAGAATCAAACTGATATATCTTTACATAAATCCTTAAGAGCAAATTATAATAAAAGTGAAATAGTTAGGACAAAAAAACTTGCATATGACTTATACTTAACAAATTCAGACAACAAGTTAAAAGATAGTTGGAAATTAATTAATCATGAAAGAAATAATAAAAATAAAAACATTTAACAATTTCTTTTTTAAAATAGCTGAAAATATCATTAAAGATTTGCCTGTCAGTGACCACATGCTATTAAAATTTTTGAAAAATATTGCTACTAATTCTTATTCTTTTTTTCTTGAGCCCGTTACACCCACCGAGGTGTACAATGCTATAATGGCATTAAAAAATTCAAACAGCAATATATGATCGAAACACTAAGATTATCAAACATCTAAACACTAAGATTATCAAATATATCTTCCTGGTTATACCGTTCACTCACCTTACAAATGCATGTTTTAAGGAAGGTAAATTTCCTGATGTTTTCAAAGTTGCCAAGGTGGTGCCTATATTTAAGAAGGGGGACGTAGACGAGATGGACAACTTCCGCCCTATCTCTATCATACCAATCTTTGGAAAAATTTCAGAAATCTTGATTAAATCCAAATTAGAAAAATTTTTTGAAAAAAATTGTCTCCTAAATAGCAGTCAATACGGTTTCCGTAGAAACTGCTCTACAACACAGGCAGTGTATAGTGTCGTGCGGGACGTTGTCAGGGACCTTGATGAGGGTAGACACACAGCGGTAACTCTGTGTGACCGCAGCAAGGCTTTCCACTGTGTCTCGCATGATACCCTGCTGGAGAAAATGTCCTATTACGGGGAATACCTCTATTGCTCTTTGAGTCTTACCTTCAAAATAGAAAACAATGTGTTAACTTTAACAACAGTATGTCTGATTTAGAATTTATTAAATATGGTGTACCCCAGGGCTCTGTCCTGGGTCCACTACTATTTATAATCTACATTAACGATCTTTATTATCACCTGCTCCCTGAAAAATGCGTCTTCTTCGCAGACGATACAACTTTAATATGTTCTGGAAAAACAAGGACGACTTATTGCAAACTGCAAAAGATATTGAACTTATGGCCGAATCCTGGTTCTCCTCTGATAATTTGAAATTAAATAAAGAAAAAACGCAAAGGATCACTTTCTCCAGCAGTACTCCGCACGTGGGGGGAGCATGAAACTACTTGGGATAACTCTGGATAGCTCTCTGAATTGGACATGTCATGTTGACCTTCTCTGTAAAAAACTGTCAAGTCATATATTTCTCCTAAGACAATTGAAAAATATCCTAAGTAATAACATTATTAAATGTTTATTACTCTATATTATCACTCATCTTTGAGTTGTGGGGTCATCTTATGGGGTAATTCATCTGCGGCTATACGTGTATTCAGGCTACAAAAAAAAGCAGTTCGCATAATTGCAAATGTGGGTTTCAGAGACCACTGTAAAACTGTATTCCAAAAGTATGGCATTATGCCAGTGCCTACTCTTTATATCTATTACTCACTGTTAGAAATCCATAAAATGTAGCTACTTTTAATAAAAAATCTGATGTACATACACATCAAACCAGATCCTCCAACTTACTCAGAGCTCCTAAACACAGGCTGCAGAGATCGGAAAATAATTCCTTGAATCTAAATCTATATAATAAACTATATAATTCTGACAGGATGAGAACGTGAAAGGGAAATGTTAGAATAAACTTGAAATTATCCATTTTATAACTTTCAGCTAAAATATAAAACAAAAATGAAGTAAATGAATTAACAATTTCGATAATAATTGGACAGCATCTGAAGTTAGAAAGAGTGAGATTTCCTTTGATTTGATAATCAGTAAGAAATGTTAAAAAATAAAGATAAAACTAATCGATTTTCAATAATACAAAAAAATGTTTTACACTTTTTTGTAATTCAGATAATGTATATATTTTTCAAAACTATATTTTCGAGTACCACCCTATAATGATCCTGATTTCCGACTATATTTGTTTTGAAAATTATGTTGTTTTATACTTTTTAGTAATTCTTTCTTTTGGGGGACGTCCATATTTTTATTCCTCAAAAATTTTAAAATATGCTTTTTTGTATTATTTTATTATTAACTATTTTATTTAATATATGCAAGTAATCTGAACATTCGTCATATCAACTACCGAGTACCGCAGTCATATGTGCTCATCACATTCAAAGATTGTGGGCCGACTAGATAAGTGAGCAATGCGTTAGAAAATTCATGAGACAATTTCGAAAACGGTATATTTCGATATCTCCTTTCTTTTAGAAGAGATTCTACTTCAAAATTTTCATAGAATTATTATTTCGAGTGGCTGCAATTTATTTTGCCCGCTTCCCCTTACAGGTTCGTATTAGTGGTGTTAAACTGTTAATCGTGGTAAAGAGAAATATTATACAGGACACCTACGCCTTTTGACAGTCTAAATTATACCAAATGGACTTTTAACATATATTTAAAATTAAAATATAAAAGCAGATGCGTATAATATTTATTTGTTCAACAAGCTAATAAATTGTGGAATGTAACAAAAATATAAATTATCACCTACCTACCGCAAATATATTTGGTTCTTTATATATTAGATCAATTTGACCGTTAACATTGTTATCTAATTTTAAGAAAAATATCATGATAATTTTATTAATTATGTAAAATTAATTAAATTCATTGCGGGTGGCTGATAATAGTTGTTAATGAGCGCGGGAATAAATAATAGACCGAAGGACCAGTCAGTAAATGCACTGACAAACTGAATATGGTAACTATGTTTTAAATACTTTGTGTATTAGCGGCACTTGCCTGGTGTTTTACTCTACAAATTGGGCCCTACAATCTCCAGGTCACCAATAAGGGAAGATTCACAAGGCACTCGAGGGATGATAGGTAGCAGCGTATTATTTGACCGAACTGACTTTCTAAATTTTTTTAAGTAGTGTTCTTATATGAATTTTTGGTTGATATGGTAATCAACAAACTTAATTATGAAAGCAATAAATTGTTAGCAGTGTTTTCTGAATAAAAGTGAATGCAATAAATATTTATCTATTTATCTGTTTTTATTTTATTTTTATTTTGTTTCAAAATACTACAACTTCTATCGTGTAATTTCATAATTTTTAAACTGATTGCTCTAAATTGTTTTTACATACCCTATATAGTAGTGTACCAAGGTTAGGGTAACTGTATTTACAAACTACATTGTTTATTCCATATTCAAAATTTGTAGTAGAATATTTTTACTGTCAGTTCAAGTGAAATTGCACCCGTACTCTTCTAGGATGTTGTGAATTTTACATACTCTCCATTGCATGATGGCTGAGATACACGTCTTCTCTAGAGGCTTCCACGCTTGCCACGTTTGGTAGGCAGAGACTTTACATATTAATAAATAGGTTCTTGCATACATTTACTGTACACTTTAACTGCTCAATAAATGGTATTAGTTGATTTCTTGCATTTTCTTGAATGAATGATTTACGTTAAGTTTAATCTCTCGGGAGCTATTGTGTATTAGGTCGATAACCGAATGTATGGGACCCTTATAAGGCTCACAAGTTTGGTTATTCAGGACATCGAACAGATCACAGAAGCTGAAGGGAGAAACTCTATAAAAGTAATTCGTGTAATAAGAAGTGCTAGATCTACAAGAAGTGATTACAGATAAGACAAGTGTACCGTAAGAAGGCGGATACTTTGAAGGGAGCAGTAAGCAATCATCGGAAGGCATGAACCTATACATTTTTCGCTTAGTCATCTCTTATAACTCAACCGAATACCACCGAGAGTAGAGACTAACTACCTTAAGTCGAAAGGGAGCGCGCGTCTGGCGCCCTTAATACTAAATAGTGTCAGACGATAGTGGTGAGTTTTTCTATAATAATACGGTAAATTTGAGACCCTTTCATCGTTCTATTCTTGAGCTAGAGCGAGTTGAACGAAGAAATAATTATTAATAGACCCAGGCACGGAACTAGAGGTACAAAACTGGGTGGTCCAAAACTTGCCCGGGAGGAGAAGCCTAAAATATTTTTGATGGGCGGGAGTCACTAAATTTTGGCAATCAACTTTACACAATCTTATATATTCAAGGACTTTATTAAATTTACTCAGTTCGTGCAAAACAATAAAAATTTTAATTTGTCAGGAGTCAAGGTGAGTACGCAAGGGTGGGCCAACGTAATTTTGAGTGGGCCATGGCCCACCCCGGCCCACCTTAATAGACCCGAGAATGAGAGGAATGGTCCTTAAAAACTCGGGATGGTGTTAAATAATTATTTAAAAAAATTAAATTATCACGAATCACTAAAATAATAAATTCAATCAAATTCAATAAAGGTTTTATTTTGATAGGAGACGAGCAGAGCATAAAATAAGGTATAAAGTGAGCGACACTAGTGCCGCCCAGTGACGAACTTGTGCCGCGTAGTGACGCTCCTGGCGGCGCAAAAGCGAGGTAGGAAGAAAATTATTTTGAATTTAACCCCTCGCCGGCTCATCAATTATTTGTGAGATTCTCCTCCCCTCCACTCTTCAATTTCTCAATTTGGAGAAAAAGGAATTCAGATTTTCTTCCCCCCGATCTTCCGTTTTCCAATTTGGGGGAAAAAAAGTTTGTTAGAGTAATTTTTTTCTTTCCGATTCCTGACTACGGGCCTGAGTTCTAGTGCCGCCCAGTGAAAATTACTTAAAATATACTCTGAAACGAAGCGATTAAAAAAATCAAGTGAATTCGTTAAGAATTTGCGACCTCTAGAGAATTTTAGTACATACATATGTACGTACGTAAGTACATACCAACCGACAAAGACTTATTTCAATCTTAAAACTTAAAAGATCCAGCTTGCTACAGCCAACCTTCAGTGCTATTACCAGTCTCCATCGTTAAAAATATCGACCACGTAACTTTAATGTAGATAATTTTTTTTATCGAGTTTGTGCTAAAAGTCAATTACAGAACCAACATCGATAAATTCTACCGAGAGCGATTAATTTATATCTACTCGATAATAATGGAGTGAACTTAGCTCAAAATAATATGTAAAAGAGTTATTTTACCGATGCCATAAACAAACGAGTAGATAAAATGGGTTAAACAGGGTCGATAATTTTATCGACTGAACTGGTAATAGCACCGAATGTCGGTTTGTTTTGAAAATCGCCCTGCCAACTGGGAAAAGTGAGTTGGCACGGCAATTTTTAACGCATATCGACAAAGTTCGCTTTAGCAAGTTAGTTCGCGTGTTGTCTAAACGTTGGTTGTGGCATTTTCTTAATTTTTCTCTATTCTTATTGGGATGCTCTGCCACATGTATTCTTCTAAACAATGTCTGAAATCTACAAAATAATACAATTAACCAGTATTTTACTGGAAAATAACCTCTACGCCTGTGACTTTTACGTCAAAGGATCAGTTAGAGGGTGGTTTTGACAAATAATGAATAAGAACAAAAATATAAAAATGACGTATTTTGCTGACGTTTCGGAAAACGAATCTGTTTCCTTTCTCAAAGCGTATTATAATGTTTGTGGGCTGTGTATATTAATTAATACGCTTTGAGAAAGGAAACAGATTCGTTTTCCGAAACGTCAGCAAAATACGTCATTTTTATATTTTTGTTCTTATTCATTATTTGTCAAAACCACCCTCTAACTGATCCTTTGACGTAAAAGTCACAGGCGTAGAGGTTATTTTCCAGTAAAATACTGGTTAATTGTATTATTTTGTAGATTTCAGACATTGTTTAGAAGAATACATGTGGCAGAGCATCCCAATAAGAATAGAGAAAAATTAGTTCGCGTGCTTTAGCAAGTTAGTTCCCTTAATAAAAGTTGAAAAATTGACCATTTAAAAATTACTTATATCAGCAAAACTGATTGCTGGTGCGTTGAGCGAGAATAGAACCCACACCCAGCGTGGTGTGTAATAATGTCATGTCAATGTTAAAGTGACCATTCGTCCCCTTTTGATGGAGCTGTCCCCCAATGTGAGTGTCCCCCAAAATGTCCCCATTCTCGAGGTTTTACTAACACAACAAAAACTCTTAAATTTCGACCCCCCCCCCCTGGTTTCCAAAAAATTGAAATTCGTCCCCCGCTCATCAATTATGAGATCTGGAGAAAAAATTTTCCCCACTACTACCCCCACCCGCTGATCTCATCAATTATTATACCTGGAATTTTTTTCCATCATGTCCCACATTAGCAAGATTCAAATATCGTCACTTTAGTCAATGTGCTTATGGAAATGAATAAAAAGAACACTGTTGTTGGACAGAAGTAGATACGTTTTAAGAACTGTGTCTAATTCTAACAACAGTTTAATTCTATTTAAATTAAAATTAAATTATTTAATTATTTAATTTTAGGATTATGGATCTATTTTTAGGTGAGAGATTTTATTGTAGTCAACAAGTTACTAATCAAAAATGTACTTTGAGTATTTCTTTGTTCATAGTAAAAATATAATTTGTTGTAGAAGAGATACCCAAAAAACAAAAATAGGAATCAATATTATACCATGTCACAATGTCACAAAGAGCAATTGAGGAGTATTATTGCAAAGGCAACAAATCCTTTTACATTAACTTTATAAGAGACAGTATAATTTATTGGACACCTCCACAATAAAAATATGTATTAGATTTGTTACATTTTGAAAGATTTGTGTCATATGTCGAAGGGATTTGTTGGATTTGGCTCCATAAAAATGTAATTTCTTGCTATTAAGGATTTGTTGGGTTTTGAAAAAAAATACGAATTTCAGGACGTATAAAATAGTGATCTGTTAGTTTTTGTCAAAAAATTATGATTTTATGTTGAAGTAATCAACCAAGAGCACTCGAACACATGCAGAACTCAAAACGGGTCAATTATGGATTTGTTGCCTTTTGCAACAATGCTCCTCAATTAATATAATTGTAGGCAGTGGCGCAGCCAGAAAATTCATCTGGGGGGGGGCCAATAGGACCGGCCTCCCCAGAGGATGAGGAAAATTTTTCAGAAAATGGTTGAAAACGGTTGTGTATGTAGATTCCTCTATTAGATAATATTGGCATTAATTAGAAAATATTTATTTCAAGGGATAATTTAGATACTGCTTTGTATTGCTTCTTTATTTTTTGGCTCTTGGAAGACGGCTTGGGGGGGGGCGGGCCCCATGGCTCCCCCCCTGGCTGCGCCCATGATTGTAGGCAATATATTTAACTTTTCAGAAATAAAATAAGTAATATAATTGTATTAATATACGAATCATGTGTGTAATTTTGTTTGTTTACACCTAAAATGAATACTCATCAAACAAAATTTCCTGATTATTGTCACAACACAACACTTGTTTGGTTTTGCACGTCCTTGGCGTCTTCTCTGTGCGCGTCCAAGGTGTCTGCGGTCCGCGAACGTGCCACAGAGCAGCTGCACAAGTGCGGCAATACGCAGTTTAACTTGATTTTTATCTTACGCCACATATCACAATATTATATTTTATGTTTATTTTTTACAAACAATATCCAATATCAGTAATATATATCGTAATATCACTACTACTCTAGTTTTCTATACTTAACTAACTTGTTTGTTTTTTATCGTAGATTAATAAATAACAAATAATCGTGAAGTGGACATTGCAAGATTGTAGGCATAATCCTGATTTTCGATTATATTATGGACGTGAGCACTCGTTTATCTTTTACTGAATAAAAATGATGCACTGAAACAGCATAGTGCATGATATTCACATTTAATGATTCTTTTTACTGAAATTGCCTACCATTACTTATATTACATATTATTATTACTTGTCTTGTTAATAAGTACCGTAATTCGGGGTGACATTGGCCATTTATTAACCGTATTCTCTTGTATGTTAGTTAAAATAAATACCACAAGAATCCTACATGCACCAAAGTGTAAGTCTTGTATCATATATTTTGTATCAACTACTTCATTTTTTTTTATTACCGTATGTTTATTATTATTTTTGAATATATAAATAAGTGGCCAAAGTCACCCCAATGTTTATGGTCACTTTGGCCACAGGTAATATTTCTATTTTAGGCCAATTACAGGAAGTCAAATGGGCGGCTATAAATAAAATTTTAAATACCTTTTTATTATGACTTTTTTTCTTCAAAGATCTGTTATATAAAAGAAAGCTTTATTTATTAAAACAGCTAATCTGTACGCTTTTCTTGTTAAAATAATTTTTCACAAGTTGTCTTAATTCAATTGCACTTGCAGGAAATCCATATTCAGATAATTTAATTAATGCACCTTCAAACTGATCCTCAATATCCTTTGATAATGCCGTTTTTCGCCTAATTTATTTGTGAACATTTTTTCTTCTATTTTGTAAAGTTCCTGTAACTAAACTAAACTAAAAAACCGCAGCTTAAGAAATCACTACTTCCACATCCAGATTTTCTATCCAAGTCACAAGGAAAAAAATTTGTATGTGGAAATAATTGTTTATGGAACTTTAATAATATAATATTTGAAATTTTATAAAATAATATTTGACCCCAAAAACCCATAAAACGTAATCCCACATCGGTAGTGGGGGTCAATACCTTACGGTTCCAGAGTAATTGTGCGCATAAATAAGAGTTACAAACAGACACACAGACCGACAGACAGGCATTCATATACATTAGACAACATGGAAATAATCTCATCGGCAGGTTTCCAGACGAGATGAAAAATTCAGAAATGTCAACAGGTTCGGTTAATGTTCGTATAAAGCCGGAAATTGTTTAATTTTGATTGGAGGGTCCGCCCATGACGTAATTTGAGCGCGTATATTTGTTTGAAATATGGAGTAAATTAGACAATATTTTTGTTTTTAAAATATCCATTTAAAATTAAAATATTAAACGATATGACGTGTATATACAATATTTATTAGGTGTTAATAAATGATTTATGACAAAATAAACATCTAGTTAAATTACGTGTGAAAGGTCCATTCTGTGGCTGTTTCCAAAGAAACCAATAAGTTTTATTTCACAGTGTGAAATAAAATTTCTTTATTTCACACTGTGAAATAAAATTTCTTCATTTCACACTTTTTTCTTTATTTTACACTTGTCAACAATGACATTGTTTTGATTCATTGAAACTGTCAAATAAATGTCATTTTAAGATATGGTGTTACAAAAATAATTTTTTGCAACGCCATATCCTAAAATGACTTTTATTTGTCAGTTTCAATGAATCAAAACAATGTCATTATTGACAAGTGTAAAATAAAGAAAAAAGAGCGAAATAAAGAAATTTTATTGCACATTGTGAAATAAAACTTATTGGTTTCTATTGAAACAGCAATAAAATGTAGTCTATTTTTACCAAATTATATTGCTTTCTAATTTCGAATGGCGATACAAAAAATTTTGTATACATATAACTCAAGACTAAAATGTGTTTTTTTTAATCGTGTGGTTTATAGCACTCGCCTTCGGCGCGTAATATAAACGCCCCACTTGAAAAAAAAAACACCATCTTAGCCACTTGTTAATCCTTCTAGAAATTTAAGAAAAAAATAACTGTTTCTTGGTTAGTACGCTGGCTCTTCCACTTAACGACAGTTCATAGCAACCTCGGCCGAGCCCGCCGAGGCTAACAAATTAAAACTGAAACATTTTGATCAACCAGTCCGACTTTTGACTGACGCACATTCACTCAGGTGGGTTCTGTTTCTGTTTCTGCGGGTCATTTATATCAATTTTTGGACACTTGGAAAACAATCACCACTGATATTACTGTTCTAGATTGGGTGTCTGGATACAAGATCATCCTTTATATCTCCTCCGGTTCAAGTTTCACTCCAAATCGGGGCTATAATTCATCAGTGGCAACTTTGTTCCAAAAAGATTTACAGAAATTAAAGAAAATTGGTGCTGTGTCTGAAACCACTTCTCGCAAAGATCAGTTTCTGTCTTCATTTTTCCTGGCCCTAAAATCAGATGGAACACAACAGTTCATTTTAAACCTACAAAGCCTTAATAAAGGCCATGGCAGGTTAAGATAAGTGTCCGTGCCTTTGCAACATTTTTGGTGTGGTTCCTTCCAGTTATGTATCTTTGCGTAAGATATTACCACAAAAAGTTTTGACCCCAAAAACTTCATATCTGAAAAAAATTTTTTTTTCGAAAATCCGAAAACATTTTTTTTTCAATCAAGTGAACCAATTTGTTTGTATTTCACATATATTGTAAATCTACTCAAGACAATTTATTAATGACATTTTCAGGAAATCTTTTCATGAAAAAAAAATTGATGCTTTTGAATTTTTTCAAAAATTTAAATACGTACTTACACGTTAGAGAGCACCACCATTTTTTAGTAATTACAATACAATAAGCTATAACATATATTAACCTCCCCACAATAAAATTGTGGGAGGTTACTACAATTAGTCCAAAATCGAAAATTGAGATAACATCAAATCTTTACGTTTTGAGGTCCCAGGAACCCAAAAAAGTTGTTTTTGAAAAATGTCTGTGTGTGTATGTGTGTGTGTATGTGTGTGTGTATGTGTGTGTGTATGTCTGTTAGCACGATAGCGGCGAAGCCACTAAACGGATTTGGATGAAACTTTGCATGAGGGTTTCTTTAGTACTCCAGAAGATCTGAAAAGGTTTTGGTTGAGATCGGATTACGTTTGTTGCCGTTTTGGCACAATAAGTTGTTTACTTTATGATTACTTACAATTTGTAATCGAACCATTGAAAAGCAGTAAAAATTCCGATTTCAACGATATATCACACTTGCACTCTTTCGATTTGGTTTCCGTGAAAAAAATTAAAAACCAAATAACACGCTTCTTGTGTAAGATATATTTTATAGTGTAACCACAGAAGGCGAGTTTTATTGACCCCAGAAATCTACTACTCGTAGAGGTAGGAACGCATCCTGCCGTTTTATTGACCACTATAGGCGAGTTTTATTGACCCCAGAAATCTACCACTTGTAGAAGTAGGAACGCATCCTGCCGTTTTATTGACCACTATGTTTTCCACGTTTGCTACTTTTCTTACGACCGAATTTGATCGTGGAAAGAGTAGAATCACTGGTCATAAAACCAAAAGTAACTAAAATACAAAATAAATAAGAAGAAACTGAAACTATACTTATTGAAGTTATTAAAATATATACAAAATGAGTGTAGTAAAGATTCTAAAAAAAAATAGATAATCATTTGGATTTGAAAATCCACGAATTAGATGACAAGATATATTTATATAATAAGATAGATTAGATAAATTAGCAATTTCAGCAGCAGCTCTATAAGCAGTAGCTTTTTATGTCGATTCATAATGTAAGAGCCAAAGAGAACTTAGAGCTTGTATCTGTACTGTGCGTTTAGTTTTTTCTTAGGCATAGGGTTATTCTTATTCGTGGGTATTTGCAATAACTTGGTACATTTTGCTAAATCACTGAAGCACTTGTGGCAACATTGACAAAGCGTTTTATTGACACCTAAAATTTGCTACTCATAGTAGTACATTCGAACTAGCAATAAAACACGCCTTATGTTTTCCACGTTTGCTACTTTTCTTACGACCGAATTTGATCGTGGAAAGAGTAGAATCACTGGTCATAAAACCAAAAGTAACTAAAATACAAAATAAATAATAAGAAACTGAAACTATACTTATTGAAGTTATTAAAATATATACAAAATGAGTGTAGTAAAGATTCTAAAAAAAATAGATAATCATTTGGATTTGTAAATCCACGAATTGGATGACAAAATATATTTATATAAAAAGCTAGATTAGATAAATTAGCAATTCCAGCAGCAGCTTATTATGTCGATTCATAATGTAAGAGCCAAAGAGAAGTTAGAGCTTGTACCTGTACTGTGCGTTTAGTTTTTTCTTAGGCATAGAGTTATTTCTTATTCGTGGGTATTTACAGTAACTTGGTACATTTTGCTAAATCACTGAAGCACTTGTGGCAACATTGACGAAGCGTTTTATTGACACCTAAAATTTGCTACTCGTAGTAGTACATTCGAACTAGCAATAAAACACGCCTAGAGTACAGTAACTGCACAGAGGCGAAGTCTTTGGCGGTTCCTTTGAGTTTTGATGGCTCGTTTTCTGTAACCTTGCGTACCAGTTGCGTCTACACCACGGTGTATTAAATAGGTGGTCCGGCACTTTCCTATTATAATAATGACTTCGTAAGTGCATGGTTTCTATTTACTTTAGTAGATGGCGCGAGCAATAAGGTCCTATAATTACCTGGGCATGTGCATCGTATAACTAACATAACCTCAAATTTTAAGTTTTTTTCGTTTATTCTCATTTTTAATGTTTGTATAGGCATTTTTAGCTTGGAGCCATACTGGTTCCAAGCAAATATTTAAAAATTCACGCAAATAATTTTTCAGTATTGTTGATTAATAAAAATAGACTGCTAATTATAGGTTAGATTCCTAACCTGCAAAAGCGCCTTATTTTATCGTGACAAACTATTTAAAACTTCATACACATTACGTTGAACTTGACTTTGGTTGAAAGTACAGGGACCAGGCAGAAATTTTAATAATAGCTACGTAATACCTGTGAATCTTAAGAAATATATATTTTTGAGGTTAGCTGTGACGACACGTGCAATACTGCATGTAGTATTGCATATATTCTTTCAATGTTTTAATTTAGCTACTTAATGTTAGATGTCACTGGACTCTTGTCAAAAACAAAAAGCCGGGAATGTATGCATCACTGTATGCACGTATGTACAAAACCTGTAAAATTATCTATCTATGCGTAAGTAATGAGAGAACTTAGTTGTCCTGCCATCTTTTACATTATGTACGAAGTAAACACTTATGAAGCCACTGTGAGGGTTGTCGTCGCATCACCTATTTAATACACCCTGGTCTACACTGAGAGAAATATGTTTCTTTTAATAGGTTAGATTTCAAACCTGCAAAATGCGTTTTATTTTATTGTGACAAACTAGTTAGAACTTTATAAACATTACATTGAACTAGATTTTGGTCGAAAGTATGGGAACCGGGCAGACATTTTAATAATAGCTACGTAATACTTTTAAATTTTAAGAAATATATATTTTTGAGGTTAGCTATGCCGTCACGTGCAGATCTCCATTTAAGGATACAGTGAAAAAACAGTGTATTTCGAGTTGGATTGAAAAATATTACCATTTGAATTGCTTATAATCGGCGCCTATTTTCAATTGAGTTGTACACTAGGTTTTATTTATGAGAATTTTAATTCTCGGTTAATGTTTTCAATATCCCAAAATGAGTGGAAACAAAATTCACAAATCCAAACTTAACACGATAAACGTCAACAGTGTCAAGATAAAAGTGAGGTTGATTGTTAAACAATTAAAAAATGGCAATGAGTATACAAATTTGGTTTTGGCGGGAAGGCTAGCCTTCGCCTCTGTATAGTTACTGTACTCTGTGGTCTAACCTAACGTTCAATAGACTAGTGTGTTAAAGCGTGCAGACTGTATGTTGAGTAAATTTGAGGGTCAAGTGCATCGAGACATTACAAGTTTTTTCGACGTTAATAAAGCCCACGGAAGGTGTGAGAGACCTTCGTGAACCGCTCACAAGCCCTACAAATATAAGCAATCTCACCGGAACGTTTTCGGTGAGTTTTTTCCAATAAAACTTTAAAAGTGACAGTGACATTATATTTTAAAAACTATTTCCGCTATTTCCGGCATCCCGATGAGGCATATATTTGTATTCAAATACTGAATAAAATATTAATCTTGTGCAGACTATAAATTTAACACTCAAGTTCTTAGGTCCAAATCCCACCGAACGTAATAGACTTTTTTTTCTGTTTTAATATGAAAGAAATATTTCAACTTAATAAATATATTAAATGAGATCGTTCATATTTTTTAGTGCTCTTTTCGGCTTCAAAGATTCACCGGGTGGGGAGGTTCTAGCCGCTTCCAGTAGCTGCTAGGGATTGCATTACCGGTTAACCGGTTAACCGGTTAGCCGGTTATTAGGACAAAAAACACATGACGATAATTACCGGTTATTTTAATTTTTTTACCGGTTATTTCGGTAAATTCTGAACTTACGATATGTCACGTATTCAACGTTTCTATTTATGTCACTGACTAGTATTCACTAAATACAGAGTGACTGTCCCAACACCGAGCACTTTTAACAATAAATAAATAATATTATAAAAAGTAAACTCCAAACACCAAGCCCTAAGAAATACAAGATATTGACAATATCTTACGACAGAAAATTGAATATTTCACTGCCGCAAATATCCGTGGAATACATTTAGAAGTATGTTATTACCAATTTTTATTAACTTATCGACCCACCAATATCAATTGAGGAAGGGCATCTTCAGATGGTGGTATTCTACGCACAAATATCAGACGACTAACATATATAGCTTTGAAAAACTAACCCTTTTAACAGGATATTTTTAAAAAATATTGTATTTTTAGATTAGGTATTTAGTAAATGCCCTATTTGAGTTTATATTTATAATTTTTGTTATTTAAGTTGATATTTTTGTTATTTACAGAATAATTATTTATTTAAATTTATTTCATGTATATTTTTTTCTTTTGATAAATTAACTCCTATATAAGAAAGTCTATTTGACAGTCACATTTTTGTCACTTTGACAACGATAAAAAAAAAAAAAAAGTGCATCGTTTTTTATCACGGATAAAAATGCCTGTTCCTCAAAAGCAGAGTACACGTAGTAGTCGCACGTCACTTTGAAATCTGTACAGTCAGCTATAATTTTTAAGTATTGTGGAAACTATACTGTATGATATGAGTCGTTTTGGGAAAATTATAATTATTTTTAATAAATTATTGTTGTTGTTCGTTCACATTCATATTCTGTCGTTAATTTATCTTGCCCAAAAACACTCGAGCTTTTCCTTTATGGATACATTTCTTTTTAACTCAAAATTTTGCCAATCAGTAATTTTGCTCGAAAAACTGACATTTGACAAAATCGCTCGACCTCCGGTCTCGCGATTTTTTCATGTCAGTTTTTCTTATAAAATCACTGATTGGCAAAATTATTTCGTTACAAAGGGAAATTTATCCGATAAAAAAAAACTCTTGTAATTTTACTGTTGATAAATCAACGCCTGTATAAAAAAGTCTATTTGACAGTCACATTTTTGTCACTTTGACAGCGATAAAAAAGGTGCATCGTTTTTTATCACCAATAAAAATGCCTGTTCCTCAAAAGCAGAGTACATCTAGTAGCCGTACGTCACTTTAAAATCTGTACTGTCAGCTATAATTTACGATTATTCGACATGTGTGGAAACTAGAGAAGAGAATATTAAAATCAGTACACCAAACCAAACAATTTATAACAACTGTGTTTTTAATAACTGTTCCTTCAAATAATTGTATAAATAAAGATAATTATTGCTGTTGTTCGTTCACATATTCTGTCGTTAATTTATCTTGCCAAGAAACTCTCGAGCTTTTCTTTTATGGATAAATTTCTTTTTAACTCAAAATTTTGCCAAACAGTAATTTTGTTCGAAATACTGACATTTGACAAAATCGCTCGACCTCCGGTCTCGCGATTTTTTCATGTCAGTTTTTCTTATAAAATCACTGATTGGCAAAATTATTTCGTTACAAAGAGAAATGTATCCAATAAAAAAAAGCTCTTGTGATTTTACTGCTGATAAAAAACCTTTTTTTGTTCATTATATCAAATATACGTATATAAAAATGTTTTTTGTTAAATTTAGATAATTTTGTACATGGATAAAGACAATTGCCATTTTCGCCACCCTAATCATCCATTCTAAAAATTACCGGTAAATACCGGTTAACCGGTTATTTACATTTTTATTTACCGATTTACCGGTTATTAAAACTTCCGGTAAATTGCAATCCCTAGTAGCTGCCGATTTTTTTTCACAAAAATCTATCGAAGGCAAATTGGCCGCTATGTTACGTAAACCCTGTATCGTGGGTTTAGACAGTTTTACTGATTGATGGTTTCGGAATATCGTCAAGAAACTTTGCATATGATAAATTCATGTATAAGTAGCAGAAGACGTAGTTAAACTAAGTTAGTTAGTTTTCTGTTACTTATACGTGAATTTATCATACGCAAAGTTTCTTGACGATATTCCGAATCCATCAGTAAAACTGTCTGAATTATTCGCAGAAGATATTATTGTTACAGTAAATGAGGACAGTGATGAAGACAACTATTAGCCGCGTTCTCACTATGCAACATGTTTGTAAAACATTTGTTTTAAAGCGGAGTTGTATAACTTGTTACAAATTCAAAGGGAAAATGTTTTAAAACAGACATGTTTTAAAACAATTTTCGTGTTTTGTAACAAGTTGCACTGTTCCCGTCCTGTGTCGGTAAACATCAAAGAAAATCGGTAACTTGTTTTAAAAACCTGTTGTAATTCTGTTTAGAAACTGTAACATGTTATAAAACACTGACGAGAGCGCTGCTACGCACGTCATTTTCGTCGTCTGCATTCTGCATTCAGTTAGTGTAATCTGTTCAGTGCAATTAACTATGGAGTGGAGACAGGCTGATGTGTATAGACTTATCGAAATGTACAAAGATCGTAAATTGTTGTGGGACCCGACGAAAGAAGATTACAAAAGTAGGAATAAAAAGCATAATATGTAGCGTGAGTTGGACGAAGAGTTTGGAATCGAGGTAGGCCGAAAAATAATAAGGAAGTTAACAGGACAATTACCCTTATAAAGTCTTGTAGTGTGTCAACCAAAGCATCACAGACTTCTGGTACAATGCTACTAATTGTTGAAGGTGCCACTTTAAAAAGGTAACAATCGCCAGGAGTTAGACACACTAATGTTATGGCTAGTCTTTCTTTTACCGGAATGGCATCTCTAAAAGTTGTGTCTTTTCTTTCAACGCGCCTACAAATGGAAGTAATCAGATACTCAAAATCCTGACTTGCCATACTAAGAAAGGTTTTAAAACTACCATCAATTTTAAGTTCTCCAGCTAAGAGATCTCGGTCGTCACGTTGAAGATCACTCAAGATGTCACTGCCGCTACACTTTTCCCTGGCCTGTAACTGCGAACGAACCCAAAATAGTCTCTTTTTAACAATTTTTTTATTGTTGGAACTAAACACCACACAAATTGCAGCTGCAATAACACCATTTTCGCTTGGAGACGCCATGATGACTAAATGTTTTCAAACACAGTTTGCTACTCTTTTTGGAATGTTTTGAAACCAAATGTTATCAAACATGTTTTGAAACACTGGAGTTTCAAAACAATTGTTTTAAAACACGTAGGCTGTTCCAAAAAATTTTCAATACGTGTAATTCAAGCAGTTGTTTTTCATTTATATATTTATTAATATATCGATATCGAGTTTCTAACCAATTTGTACTATTTTTCTTTATTTGTTGTAATTAGTATGTAAGTTAATATATTATTGTTTAGTGTTACACTGGTGTTATAATTTCTGAACCCACGATACAGGTTATTTATTAAGGGAGGTGTAAGCACGTAACATTATCTTTGCCAATCTGACTACGTTACTCCCTTGGTAGAGTTTTGTGAAATATATATGTTAATAGCTTATTGTATGTTTTATAATTAATAAAAAAATGGTGGTGGTCTGTAACGTGTAAGTACGTATTTAAATTTATCAAAAAATTCAAAAGCATGATTTTTTTTTTCATGAAAAGATTTCCTGAAAATATCATTAATAAATTGTCTTGAGTAGATTTACAATAACGTGTACAGGATTCAATACAGAGATGAAATACAAACAAATTGGTTCACTTGATTAAGAAAAAAATTTTTTTTCAGATTTTCGAAAAAAAAACTTTTTCCCAGATATGAAGTTTTTAAGATAACTTTTTGTGGTAGTATCTTACGCAAAGATACATCACTGGAAGGAACCACACGCAAAAAAGTTGCAAAAGCACGGACACTTATCTTGACCTGCCATGGCCTTTGTTTCTTAATTTTTTGTGACTATATAAATACAGTACAATTAATATCCTATTGATAATAAATCAAGACTGTTTGTTTTTAAATTTTTTGAATAATTATTTATTTAAGCTTTTTTTTGCTATTAAATCGAAGAATTATTTATGTATATCTGATAACCATTACAACACAGCTTTAAATATATATGTAGTTAAAGTGGAAGCGACAGTAACAATTTAAAATTATTATTAATTACCTAGTTAACTCTCAGTAAAATGGAATATAATTGAATAGGCTCGCGCACTAGTTTATTACCAATAAACTTTCTGGAAATACTTCTTATTTGTACTCGTATTTTGCTCTGAAAACATGAAATGTAAATGTAAATTTTTGAATATAAATTAATAAATTACAAAATTACACTTCTTCTTTGATATGAACACTAGGATTTTTCTACCTTCAGTTACTTGTCGTACATATACACTTTTTTATTAAAAAAATTCTACCAAGCCACGTTTTTGAACGTACTAAAGAATGCGGACAAAATAATGAGACAGTTTATCGTGTGCAATATTTAAAAATTAATCGTTATCAAGTATTACAACACTATCGTTTGAATATTGTTTTAAATTTCGCAATGCGGTTCATTTCGATAACGTGTATTTCAAAATTAAATTAGTTTGGTCATATGTTTCAGCATCGCAATATGTTTTCGTTTAATATTTGCTCATCTCTGTGTTGCATCCTGTACACGTTATTTCTTAATTTAGTCCACCATTAAATTACCTCATACCCTTTATAGCAGAACTACCTAAAATTAAGAGAACGTGGTATTTGAAATTTTCTGTAATTGAGGAACACCATAATGAAACAAAGTGGCGTGATAATTTCTAGCCATTTTCCCACCTTAAAAATGTACAATCAGGGACGGCGTCATGGGGCTGGGGAGCTTGGTTCTGGGGGCCCCAAGCAATCCTTACAAATATTTCTTTCGCTCGGGTAAAAACGTAATTAATTTATAAAAGAAACAAGAAGGCCGGTCAGTGCAGCGACGAATATTATGTTTATTACGTCTCGTGTCTTTTTTGAGATAAGGGAGGCCTCTCTAAAAACTTGCGGGGGGGAGGGACACCAATCTGAAGTTACGTTACGGGTGCCAAGGAACTATGGGTTAAACTAAAAACTGTAAACGCCAAGGATAGCCAGAGCAAGCAAATCTGTCCGCTCGGTGCTGCCATTATTATCCCAGGCAACACGGTCACGTCATTTTGACGTCACTTTTTGGTAACTATTCGTCGGCGACGTCATGTTACCAAAAAGTGACGTCTTAATGACGTCTGCATTTGTACGTCATAATGCCGTACATTAAATTCGTCATTATTACGTTTTTATTTAATGATTTTAAACACCAGTGACGCCTTAAAGACGTCTGCATTTGTACGTCATAATGCCGTACATTAAATTCGTCATTATTACGTTTTTATTTAGTGATTTTAAACACCAGTGACGTTTTAAAGACGTCTGCATTTGTACGGCATTATGACGTACATTAAATTCGTTATTATTACGTTTTTATTTAGTGATTTTAAACACCAGTGACGGCTTAAAGACGTTTGCATTTGTACGGCATTATGAAGTAGATTAAATTCGTTTTTATTTAGTGACTTTAAACACCAGACAAAAAACATTAGTTTTACAAAATTGCCACCGCAATAATTATTTACAGAATCTTTAAAAATACAATAATAATAAGTGGATCTTTAGCATTAATTACATGGTAATAATTACCCAGGCAGCAGACTGACGTCATTCTTTGGTCACATTGGTCGACGAAAAAATGACTCTCAGTAACGTCATATTATGACTAAATTATGACGTCATGTTGAGACGTCGACGCGACGTTTGGTGACGTAATTTTTTCATTGCAGAAATTATTTCTAGTTGGCGCCACATGCAAACTATGCATTACCACGTTGTTTGTTGCATAAATTATTTCTAGATGGCGCCACATACAAACCACTGAAAATAATCAGTCCTTCTTTATACCTTATACTCTAATGAATTTATAGAAAATAAATAATAATATAAATTGCAATGTTCAAATATATTCAGGAAACGTTGATTGATTTGGATGGATCCTATAATGGTCAGGTTAAAGATCATTATTATGTGGCTGGGCAGAGGTAGCATAAAAACCAGTGAGTGCTTCACCTATTAATTGTCCATTCATCTACATCGTACATGGCAGAGCTTATCCTGCAATGCATATCATACATCGGAAAATGGAAAAATTCTAGAGCCCTTAAGATTTACATGCTATATCGCACCAAATTGGCTTATTTATTATATTTCTCATATGTACATTTATCAATTAATCAAAAATAGCTTACATATGTAAGCCCATCGACGTCATTTAAGCAACGTCTGTTGACGTCATTTAAATGACTTCAATGGGCTGTGACATTTTGCCGTCATTTTCACGTTATATTTAACGTCGCATTGGTGATAAAGGTGCCAAAAAAATAACGTCAAAATGGCGTGGCCGTGTTGCCTGGGATGCGCTGCCATTTAAAATGCAGTGTGTGGAGCATATTCTTTTAATAATATTAACGCACACGCACAATTTATTCAAATAATTAGGGCATACAACATTTTCAGTATTTATATAAATATCGTGAATTAAACGTGTGTGGAAAGTTCCAAGAATGTAGCAATTATTTTTTCCTTTTCCACTCAATGTCAAATTAATATATTGTTGATTATTCAGTTTATTTGACTTAATTTTCGATTTTTTTTCTGCTTGAATTAGAATCGGTATTTTTCCTCTTCATTGCCTTAACCTGATCTGCTTTTTTAAATTCCTGAAATTCATGCGAATTACAGTGCAAGCAGGCAAAGCGTGGGAGTTTCTGACAAAAATTGATAAAAATATGTCAAATTTATTAAAAGTAAGTCATGGAAATGAAATGCCTGGTTCAATGAAACATACATTTTTGTTTTTCTATACGGCGGATATTAATCCTTGATTCATAAAAAAATCTGATAAAAAATGAACTTATCTACATTAGATTCTGTTTCAATTCACAGAAAAATCTGATAAAAATCTAAACAAAATATTAAATTATGAAAAATATGTACTCGAATATGTATTATGAAAGTTAACACCCAGTATAACAAAACATCTCGGAAAAGTAGTAGTATATAATAAAAAAAAAACAGAGACATCTTATAAAAATGATCTAAACTAAATATTAAATTATGAAAAATATGTATTAAAAAAATTAACACCAATTACAACAAAACATCTCGGAAAAGTAGGTACACATATAATAAAAAAAAAAAGTATTTTTACCTAGTAATTCATTTTGCAAGTTTAGTTCATAGCCAGTCTCCATAAAATGAAACGAAAAAAATCCTACTTGTATCTGGGTTAAATTTATTCTGCCTTTTGCACCTATTTATCCATTCACTTCTCATGGTTTTGGAAAACCGTAGAATATAATATTTTCACCAGCAGATTTCTTTGTACAATACAGTACAGTAATATTCTACATCTATACACCTTGTTCCCGGCATTTTTCGGTAATGGAAAGTAGAAAAATATTTTGAGGTTTCTGGTTCTTGTACACACACTAAATCACAATTTGTTTTCATCCCCTTTGATAATGGGGTGGGGGTGGTAATGGGGGTGGCTAATGCCAAAAATTTTCTTGAGACCTTAGCTTCTCTTGTATATACTAAATACCAATTTTATGGACTCTTACCTGATTGATTAACCTATTTACCCCAAATTTACCCCCCAACCCTTCGACAGAACAAGATGAAAATATAATCTACTTCCAGATCTCGTTAAAGTACATATGTGTACCAAATTTCAAGACAATATCTTAAACGGTTCCAGAGTAAACGTGTGCACAAAAAAAGTTACAGACAGACCGACAGACAGAAATCGCGACGTTTCATGACATTCTAAGCCTATTTGAACAATAAAAATTTTTAATTTGTTTTTTGTCCTTACTAATACTTCCACTGGTTGTGGAAGTAAAAATTAGTATGTCTTTCATTTTCTGCAGTCTCAGTCTGCTTGACCTAAAATGGATTTTTACCAAATTACAGTTCAAATGGGATCTAACTCGCGGAGTTAATCTAAGAAGAAAATAAATCATTGTGTGTAAACTGATCTTTCTGTTAATTTTGCATTGAAAGTTAGAGCCATATGCCAACTTTCATTGCATTTGAACAAGAAAAAAAACTACAAATTATGATCAGAGCCATACTTCTTGAAGAAATTAGAAGTTACAAAGAATTTAGAAGAAGGGTGGAATTATGTAGTAATTTAGGTGGGGCACTATTTGAACAAGTTTTTAGTTGAATTCGTTGAAATTGTTAATTGTGTTAAAAAATAAGCTATTTACTTTAATCTGTACTGTTATTATTATTTTTTTTTGTTCAAATGCAATGAAAGTTATCGCAAACTCATTGTAATATCTGGTACATTCACTATCTTTCACTGACTCAAGTTCATAATTCAAGAAAAGAGTTTTGCACCCTGTGATGGATTGTTTTCGTGAACTAGGTCATAACAGATTTATGGTTTATTCCTATTAATAAAGCTTAGAGGGTTCAAGCTTTTTCGCCAGTTATTGGAGCTTTTATGCAGTTTTGTATAATAATGGGGTAGTTTTCACCCTCTTAAGGGTGTGTCTCAATTACTTTGTGTAAGCCCTAGTCAACACCTTCGTTTATGCATTCAGCCAATAGACTTATATTATATTTCTGTTCATGGAAGCTCTATAACTCAACAGCATCATTTTTCCCTATTTTCATCCTTATACAGGGGATGTTTTTGGCCCTTAGTAACCGTGAGTCCGTAAAATTTGGATTTATTGTATGATCTCAAGATTATTTGGTACCTGCTACTCCCACTACCAACTTCATTGCCGCCCCCATTTTTTAAATTTTATGAAGTTGATTAAAAATATAACAAAATCTTGCTTTGCTTTACTTTTTTATTTTAATGATTTCTCAGTCTTTATACTTTCCAAAGAGAGAGGGCTATCAGTTGTTATGTCAAAATTCTCTGTTGTTCATTCCGTTTACGCAAAAATGTTTATTGAAAAACATTCTGTAAATATTTTTTTCACATTTTATTTTGTATATTCCCAAAATAAAATAATGAAGCATTTTCCGCGATAAATAAATTATAAACGTTGTTATGAGTAAGTATATAAATATTTATACAAATATAAATATTTCTTTTCAAAGGATAATTAATATAAAAATAATCTAGTGATAAAAATCGACTGGGGAGTTCGAACCTCCCAGCCCCCCCGCAAAATACGACCTCGGTGATAAGTATTAGTATTAGTTAATTTTCCGTTCGAAGACCTAAATAGAATGCACGTTTAACACATCATTGTATGTACTTGCTTGAACTTTTATAATCAATAATAGTACATCGCATATGTATGTGTAAATGCAAAATGCAAATGCAAAATCCCGTTATTTTTGGCTGGCATCAGGCGGGCCGCATTAACTGTCCATCATCTAGCCTAAAAAAATTGCAGTCTATCTGAATCCATGTCAGGCAGTTCGCTGACCGCCAATATCTTGAGGCACGAGCACGACACGCTAAACAAAATATTAGATAATATACAAATTATTATCAATATTATCATAATCAGTAAAGAGATTATTAGATTATGTTATAAATATATATGTAAACGGGTATTTTTTATTTTATGTAAGGAATTTTAACTACAATGATTAAATTAAAACATATTATTTATTTAGCAATAAACTCATTCTCTACGAGTTGCGTTGCGAAATTATTTATTAGCATAACTTCATTTTGATATTTAAATAAATATGCCATAGAATGTTACCCAGAAGTTTAATAAATTTAATGTTTTTTAAAAATACCGCAATTTAAATAGAATTTGCATTAAATGCGGTAAATCTAGTAATACATTTGTTGAAATTGCCAATAGAAAGAAATAAGGAGGTTATGCAGTTAATTAGCACCTTGTCTTAGCCCTAAAGGTAAGCAAAGTGAAAATCCTGCCATGAAAGTAACGAAAAAGGCAAATTGTGTCATAATAATATTCAGCTACTTGATAGTATTGATACAGACAGAGATTAAAAATAATACAAATAAATAGTTTTCAAACATTAATGAGCTTCGCCACCATTTGTACAACTAAACAGAATGATGGCAAAACAATTTGCAGCTTCCTTACGGAGCTTGCAAATTTAAAAAACATATTTTTATTCTGTAAACGGTAATAGATTTCTATTGTTAATGCCTTCCATCAAGGAAGCTTTGAAGCATACGCTATTCGTTTAAGAACTAAATTTTAAGTAAAATTGCTCTTATTCGTAAAAGTCAGATCTGCAGTAGTTTTTGAGATATTTTAATTTTATTGTCCAATTTTTTAGTGTTGTTTTTTTTCAAATTGCTGTTATTTTTTTAATACTGGTTTTCGGATGTAGGTTTTTGGTAACTCTTTTATCTGCTATAAGAGAATTATTTACTGGTGGTAAACTTTTTCAAGACCATTTCCGATTTTTTTTTTGCTTTAAATTGAGACAATAAAATTAAAATATCTCATAAACTACTGCAGATCTGACTTTTTCGAATAAGAACAATTTTGTTTAAAATATAATTCTTAATCGAATGGCATATGCTTGAAAGCTGCAGCGCCATCTCTGATGGTAATGTTATCTTAGTAAAACATAATTAATAAAGAAGCCATTAACAATAGAAATCTATTGCCGTTTACAGAATAAAAATATATTTTATTAATAAAGAATAATAGATGATTTATGTGTCGATATAAAAAAAGCCCTAGTTATCGATACTTAGAATAAACTACTTGTAATTTGGGTCTTCTAGTGCCCCTTTATTGTGTAAGTGTGTAGATGAGGTTTTCAAGAGGTGTTGCTCCTCCCTGTTTTTTGATACCAAATTTAGAAATCATTTTCCTGTCAACTTCGGAACCAGGTACATTAAAAACAATTTGTATCCGTTTTGCTATATATTCGCAGGGTATTTTTAAATAGCTAATTTTAATAAGCTTTTTCATATATCTGTATTTGGTCATATACATGGCAAATGACCCCCTGAACTCCCTGTTCAGAGTCGACCTCGTTTTACCAAACACTCTATATATTAATACCGGACAATTTAATTTGTTATATTCACTGTGCTTGAGAATGCAGACCAGCAACTACGAAACTGCAGTTGCAAATAAGAAAATATAGTGATATTTAGCAAAGAAATTTTGTGTTTGTCAGTGGCGCAGCCAGAAAATTCATCTGGAGGGGGGGGGCAATAGAACCGGCCTCCTCAGAGGTTGAGGAAAACTTTTCAGAAAATGGTTGAAAACGGATGTGTATAGATTCCTCTACTAGATGATATTGGCATTAATTACAAAATATTAATTTCAAGAGATATTTGGATACTGCTTTTAGTCCCTTCAAATTAGTCAAAAAATTGCTGTTTATGTAAAATCTTCCCACAGTTATGAGACCTGTAAGAAACGAAGTATTTGGCTTGTCTAATCATGATTTTCACCCCCCCCCCCAGTTCTAAAAAAAGGTGGTTTTTGAGAAATATATACATATATATTAATTTTGGCGTTTTTTCGTCTTTTTCTCTATTTTGAGGAAAAACTATGCATTTCGGTGAAAAATATCAAAAGAGCAAAGTTGTAGAGCATAAAATTTCCTTGTAAGTTTTGCCTCTACCACTTTTTTTTCACACGAAAAAATATGGACATGTGGACTTTTGCTCCTTTTTTTTAGATTTTGAACCAAAATTATGCATTTTTATGAAAAATTACGTGAGATCAAAGTTGTAGAACATAAAATATATATATTTTTATGAGAAAAAAAAAAGCTAAAGATAGTGAATTTTATGTTCTACAACTTTGATCTCATGTAATTTTTCATAAAAATGCATAATTTTGGCTCAAAATCTAAAAAGAGGCGCAAAAGTCTATATGTATATTTATTTCTTTCGCGCCCTCTAGCGGCGAAACTAAGCGGAATTCGAAAAAAAAAAGAGACAAAATTAATAGGAAATTTTATGCTCTACTACTTTGCTCTCTTGATATTTTTCACCAAAATGCATAGTTTTTCCTCATACGTATATATTTCTCAAAAACCAGGGTAGTTTTTAGAACTGAGGGGGGGTAAAAATCATGTTTAGACAACCCAAATACTTAACTTTTTACAGGTCTATAACTGTGGGAAAATTTTCTTAAATATTTCCTAATTTGAAGGGACTATTTGTACTAATAGTGATTATGCTTCTTTATTTTTTGGTTCATGGAAGACGGCTTGGGGGGGGGGGCATGCTCCCCCCTGGCTGCGCGCCTGGTGTTTGTTATTTGTTCTAATACAATATCACAAAGTAAAGCGCAACTCCATTGATTTCGAGTAATTTTTCACTTGTCTCCTATTTCGGTATGTGTTTTAACTATTTAAATGGCAAATATTATTGAGGTAATAACGTATAAACCCGGACATAAAAAATAAAAATAAACATCTGCTCGATATCGAGAAAAATAATTCAACATTTTTATCTTTAATACATATTAGCAATGTTTAATGAGGAGATATTTTGCAACTGTTATTTATAAACCTTAAATTTTCGCGATAAATTACAACTGAGTACAAATATTACGAAATGTGAATTAGTGCTACATAGAAGTGTTTTTTAAACAACATAATCTGTGTAACAATGTACAAAATGTTATAATTTTGAGATAATTCATGAGCACCAGATCGCGTGTTATTGCAAAATTATCCTGAACCAACGATAAACTACATAAACTTATTCCTACATTGGCGTAACGCATATGCATGATTGTATTCGTTCAACATTTTGACGAGATGCAAAGAAAATATTAATATGCTGACAGGAGCAGCGTAGAGTGGTCCCAAATTGAGTTTTATGGTTCAAAAATGGCCAGAGAGCGTATATTTTTTCGGAAATCAACAATTTTTTTTAAGTTAACGCTTACCGAAATTCCAACTTATTTTTTTTTTGGCCTTTTGGCAGACTTTGGAGGTCCATTAATTACCAAAGAGTGTATTTATTATGTCATAATTGGTATAAATATTATCTTATCTAAATATTTTTTATTGTTTTTTAAAATACAATAATTTATTTATTTATTTATTTATAATAGTTTTGGTCTGTGTCAAAATTAATATAGTTTTTGCCTTAAGAACACAAAGCATATTTTTTGCTTCTTGTACCTTTTTTTTGTAATGGTTAAGTACACTGGTATATATTTCTATAGATTTTACGCCTTTTTTAATCGCATAATTTATCATTTTTTGGTACCTCAAATAACGTTTGTAATATATTTTCCACCTTGTTATTTTTTTTCTTCTTTTTTTACTTCTACTAACCCTTCACTTATATTGGCCTGGCGCCCTGTGAACTCGCGCCCGTCTAAACCTCCCCCCCTTACTTCCTACGAGCCAAAGGCAAAATTTAACAGGAATTAAAAAATATTATTGAGCATACTTATTGGTTAGCTTTAATATCTGATATTGGCTTAGGTATATTTTTTTGGATTAGATTTCCGACTGAACACCAAAAAAATTGACATGGTGACACTAAATTACTGATCAATTGAAACGGGCCTAGCGATTTTTGGGTTGAATTTCAAGTCGAATCTTTTAAAAAGGAGAATAGATGTCAATATGTCAAGAAAGGAACTCCACAATCTGTCGCAAATTATAGACATATTTCCTTACTGATTACAATATTAAAAATTTTCGAAAAACTTATGAACAACAGATTACTGTAATTTTTAAACTTTTGTAATTTAATAAATCAAAGCCAATATGGATTTCTAAGCGGCAAATCAATAATTACTGCAGGGTACATAACAAAGACCGTTATAGAAAGTTTAGACTCTAGTCATCAAATAGCTGGTATAGCATGTGGCTTTTCCAAAGCGTTTGACAGCGTGAATTTAGAAAATCAGCTGAGCAAACAGAGTATTCGTATTCAGGATGGGGTAGAATAAGAAGTGGAGTACCTCAGTGATCAGTTCTGGGCCTATTTCTAGTTCTATTCTACATAAACGATCTGCCATCTTGTGTAATAAATTCATTGGCAACGCGTTTCGCTGACAGTTCACTTTCTTTGGTGAAAAGCGATACTACTGCAAATATTCCATTTTATGTAAATGAATGCTTAAACGATACACTGGCATAATGGTTTCGAACAATAATGTTAGGAGGAGGCTAAACCAGAATAACTTAAGGTACGTTAACTAAAATGTTAATCATATTAATATTTATTAGATCAAGAAGACGAGCAAAATGTACGCGGCTTTTATGAACCGAACTCAACGGCAAGAGTGGAAAGAACCATACAAGGTGGAGCAATGAGAAATGATGTTCTACGACGCAACGAGGCTCAACCTGACCCATTCGCATGGGAGGGTTCTTGTTTGACGTGGGGAACGATACGAGGAAGAAAATATATTTCTTCAGGAAGCGTTTGGGGGTGGGGGAATAAGTGTGTGAGAAGGGATGATGCATAATGGGAAAACATAACTTTTTATTGCATGAGTTTTTGGAAGCAAATAATGTAAACCAATTATACTTGCTTCCAATATCTCACGATTTGAACATAATGGAGCACGTACTGTCTTCCTTAAAGTCAAGTGTGAGATCAAGAGAAGTTTCTCCTCAAACTTTGAAGGAACTTGCTGTGACAATATAGGAGGAGTGGAAAAAGAACACGCCAAGATCTAACTAATATTTTGGTAAGCAGTTGCACGGTGGTGTCAGAAGGTTTCCACTAGGTACTAGTTCAAAGATTTTAGTTCGAACGGTAATTAATATTGTTTCAAATAAATATATTTCTCTTTGCTAATATAGATTTTACTTATTGCTCCATTAATAATGAAGAGTTTGGTTTTCCTTTTTTTTTTTAAGTTGTCATTGTAAATGATAATAGTGCTTATAAAATAAATAAGTAAATATTTATTATTATTACCTATTTTTATTGTTTGTATTTGTATTTAGATTTCATTCTATTCTATTAAAAAAACATACATACAATTTTTCACATACTTTTGTATCCTTTGTGTAAAAAACACCAACAGTATTTAAAAAAAAAAAATAGTATCTACAGGTAAAGCCGTTTACACGTGCACCAAAAAGTGACCCCAAAAATAGGTAAAAAATCGCCAATTTTCTAGCCCTCGAATTTTATTTCAAGCTAAGTGCTAAATTATCCGCATATTCATTGATTAATTCAGAAGGGCCAAAAACATCCCCTACATAAGGATGAAAATAGAGAAAAATGATGCTATTCAGTTATAGAGCTTCCATGAACAGAAATATAATATAAGTTTATTGACTGATTGCATCAACGAAGATGTTGACTAGGGCTTACACAAAGCAATTGAGACACATCCTTTAGGGGATACCAAACTGCACAAAAGCTCCAATAACTGGCGAAAAATCTTGAACCCTCTAAGCTTTATTAATAGGAATGAACCATAAATCTGTTATGACCTAGTTCACGAAAACAACCCATCACTACCTCTCATCTTGAATTATGAACTTGAGTCAGTGAAAAGATAGTGAATGTACCAGATATTGCATTCTGATTGCAGTGTGTCTGGATCTGGAACGATAACCAATATTCCCACAATAGCTTTTTACACACCTCTGAAAGGGTGAGAAAACAACGCACATTTATATAAGCGATCTCGCTGTGAAAATATTGCATTAAAGTAAATTCTGTCACAAGGATAATAAAGGACGCTCTCCATAAAGTTAATGTCCTAATGGTCTGTTTTCAAACTTCAAGTGAATTTTATAAGAAGTTGGAGTGCGAGGGGGTGAATATCAGGGACATCGCAATCGCTGTATCACATTAGCGAAAATCCTGTAGCAAGGGTGCTCTTTAGGAATGTCATAGTCTCGTGACACTTTCTCATCGCCCTAGAGAAATTCACAGGGGTTAGAGGGTGAAAATCTGAGCAATTTTACAATCATTATATTGTATGGAAAAAAATTTGACGTAAAGATTAGTATCCCCCTTTCCCGAACGCCATAGTCTATAGGTCCGTTTTTAACCCTCAAGTGGACTTTATGAGGGGGAAAGTGTGCGAAGGGATGAATATCGGAGCAATCTCGTAATCGCTGCATTACATAAAAAAAATACTGATGTAGCGATTTCCAAGCGTGTTTTTTTCTTATGTCAGGACCTCTTGATTCCTTTTCATCCCTCAAATGGTCCTGACGGGGGTCAAGGTCAGTTTTCGTCCCGTTCTCTTACTCCATCGTAGGTGTGTCATAAAATAGTTACAAAAATTCTAGTTATCGTATCACATTCATACCTACTGCAATCAAAATGCATAAACTGGTACATTCACTATTTTCTCCCTGACTCAAGTTCATAATTCAAGATAAATGTAATGGATTGTTTTCGTGTACTAGGTCGTAACAGATTTATGATTTATTCCCATTAATAAAGCTTAAAGGGTTCAAGCTTTTCGCCAGCTATTGCAGCTTTATGCAGTTTTGTATAATATTTCACCCTCTTAAAGGTGTGTCTCAATTGCTTTGTGTAAGCCCTAGTCAACACCTTCGTTTATACATTCATGGAAGCTCTATAACTCAATAGCATCATTTTTCCCTATTTTCATCCTTATATTGGGGATGTTTTTGGCCCTTCTGAATTAATCAATGTATATACGGATTCGTCGATATTAGATATGAATTCTGTGTCAAAAAATATTAAGAACATCTTGATTGTTCTGCCATAGCTGATGTGTATTTTTTGATAGCATCACGCATATCACAACTTCAATCCCTCATATCTTAAAAACCAAACATATGTTCATCTTGAAATTTTGTATTCAGGCTGTTCTCATTATTAACAATAATATAGTACTTAGTTTGAAACAAAATTCGATATTTTTAATCGTTTCGGAGATAATTGACTGAAACAAACAGACGGACTGGCAGATAAAGAAATCTCGTCGTAAGGGTTAAGTTTTTACATTTTAATGTAGGGAATCCTAAGAAGGTCCATTCAATCTGTGACCGCATACTGATTTTGGGTACGTCACTGGTCACCATAAACTAAAAATAATAAAATTATAACGATATCTGTTTCCTTTCTCAAAGATTTAATAAAAATCTTGATGATGGTGTGTACATTAAATATACAGCGTTAAAAATGTTTATGTAATCCATAGATATTATACTTACAGAGAGATGTTGATATTTTAATTTTAAATACGTTCTTAATTGGTAAGTAAGTAAGTAGAGTAAATTGAATATTGTTTTTAGAAGACGATACATATGATGTGGTAGAAAATAAAGGCACCAGAGAATGTCATTGACAAATCGAAGGTGTGATCTACAAGAGCAATTAAGTTCATTATACAGTAAAGGCGCTTCCCGGTATAATATGTTACCAGGTAATATCAAAATGTAAAAAGTGTAAACTCATTTAAAATAAGACTAAATAAAAAAGCATATCCTAGGTCGACAACAACTGTGTTATTATGTGATTGATGAGAATCTGTTAATTCTGTGATTTGTTAATTTTTATGTTTTTCCTTCTTTTCTATTTCTCATTATCCCTCTGATTTTTTTACTAAAAATGCTAATATATTATTGTAGAGTCTAGGTAAGGGCGAACACATGTAGGTTTTTTGTATTTTCTTGGTTTAGTAAATTTTACTTTTATTTACAATCCCAAAAATAAAAAGGAATAATGAAGAGAATATCACAATTAACATTTAGACAATATCTTGTGTTTTGGTAAATCGAAAATAGTATGTTTTCTGGTTAAATATCTCAAATTTGAATTATTTTCAATTTATTGATTCACATAATGATATTGCAAGAATCTACTTAATTTTGCATAGAGATTAATTCGATATACTAAAAATAATCATTGACGATTAACTCTTAAAGGACGACATATGGTTCGACAGGAAATGACGCCAAGTTACAATGCAAAAAACTGACGAGATTAATATACTCACTTTCATATAGATAACATGAAGCATTATAATATTTATATTTATTTAGTAATGCAATAAAGTTAGGACGGATACAGATAAATAATCACACTAAATAAGGGTATTATAATGTGTTCATTAATTTCTTCGTTGTTTACCAAAGCGCATACATTTATTTCATAAATAGCTTTAACACTCAACCTATTTTTCGATCCTTTCGCTTAAAAGTAAAATATTAAATGTTCGGGAGATGTGGGAGAGTTGGGACAATTTTCAAAAATTAATTTTTGAAATTTTTGTTTTTTGAAAATTTAAAAAAATTAAAAACACAGTAATATACCTTCACATATTGGACCACTTCTTGTAAATATTAGTTAAATTTACATGGTAAATAGCGGCATGGAAAAATATTTTCTAGTGTCATGTATTTGTCCCAAATCTCCCTCTTAGGAGGGAGAGTTGAGACAGGTAATTAAATCTTCACAAAGGTATGGAAAAATATTTTATTATTGCAAAAAATAACAAACAACGAGAAAGAATAAAATTAATTAAAAAATGTGACAAATGCTCAGAAGAAAAACAAAAATATATTGCAACGATAAAAAAAAATTTGCTGACGCAAATCGCTAATATTTCAAAAATATTTACGTAGAAATTCGACCATATTTTTTGGAATGACAGGATTGTTCTTTTTTTTCTTGTAGCGTAACGGCATGCCTACAAACGATCCAAATAATATAAGGAAATTAATTCATACATGAAATGGGGGAGACATAGGATGGGCCAACTCTCCCTTAAAATAATGTCCCAACTTTCCCTCACTGTTCGGTGTCATTAAAAGTGACCAGATTTATTTTTAGGTGGAAATGAATCATGAAATGGCCCCAACATTTAATAGCTGAAACGTCGCACAGTGGAAAAAAAAGCCTTTTTTGGACAAAAATCTGCCTACAAGTCAAATCTTAATCAATTTTGATCTACCTTGGCTTAAAATGTAGGGTTATTGGCTACACTTTCAGACTATACTGCCTAAATTACAAACCCCGATTTCCTAACCTCCAAAAATGTATCAATATGACTCACTTTTTTCTATTTCTACAAGTCAAATCTTGATCGATTTTGACAATCCTAGGTTTAAAATGCAAGTTATTAGCTACCCTTTCAGTGTATACTGCCTAAATTGTGAACCCCGATGTACTAACCACAGAAAAGAGAACTACCAGAAACGACACTTGGGCTTCCCGCCAAAATTCCATTGCCGCCATTTTGTTGTTAGTACATACGTCAGTTCATTTATTGTTTTAGGTTAAAGCAATAAATGACAGTCTTTGACATAATACCCCAATAAATTCTTAAAAGGTTTTAGTTTCATTGTGCTGTGAATACGTAAAAGATCATATAGCGGCGGGAAAGTGTGTTGTTAATAGTAATTTTTATTTGCTCTGTTAAGGAATGTCCAAGTAGTACGACAGGAAAAGACATTAGTTTATTTAGGTTTCCTAAGGATCCCGAAAGGTATTTTATTATTAACGTAAATTATAAAATATTTCCAAGTAATTGTAAACCTTTCTTCATTTAAGGTCCGTATTGTGGTTGGAAGCATGCAATCGTGGGGATTTGGCAAGTAAAAGTTCAGCCGAACTTTATAACAATTTTAAGTTGTGCGCATATGACAAATATGTATCAAAATTGATTGCTACCAACAGCACTACCTACTATTTTTCCTCAACTTGACAGTTTAAAAAGAAAAGAAATTAATATTTCCCAAGAACAACCTCCCAGTAAGAAATTACAGATTTTCTCAGGCAAGAAATTGTATTGATTTCAATAGGTACATTTTGCGATTTTATATTAAGAATACAATTGTTCGTAGAGATAATTTTATCCAATTTACTTTAATAGTTTTAATACCCATTATAAATAGAATTCTTCAAATAACGTAATTGTATTCAGCCTGTGTAAAGTTTGTTTATAAACACGCTGTTCAAATTTCCCGCCAAAATTACCAACAACAAAATGGTGAAGGTCACAAAAAACATCAAAGGCGATGTTGAGAGTGCCGCTTCTGGTAGTTCCTTATTCTGTGTACTAACCTCAAAAAATGTATCAAATATGAGAGTAATCACTTTTTTCTATTTCTACAACTCAAATCTTGATCAATTTTGACAACCCTGGGCTTAAAATGCAGGTTATTAGCTACCCTTTCAGTGTATACTGCCTAAATTATGAACCCCAGGATTGTCAAAATTGATCAAGATTTGACTTGTAGAAAGAGAAGAAAGTGATTACTCTCATATTTGATACATTTTTTGTGGTTAGGAAATCGGGGTTTGCAATTTAGGCAGTATACTCTGAAAGTGTAGCCAATAACCTACATTTTAAGCCAAGGTAGATCAAAAAATTGATTAAGATTTGACTTGTAGGCAGATTTTTGTCCAAAAAAGGCTTTTTTTCCACTGTGCATCGGTCGTTACATGTAAGATAACTCTCCAGCAACACTTTCACCCACAAAGCATTGAATTAGATAATTTGAACAAAAAAGAAAAGTCACTTTTCAGTACATAAAATAATTAAAATTACCTGAGATTTGAGGTACACAATACACGGGCGAAATACGGCAGTTTATTTACTTCTCTCACAAATATACATAAATGGTATGACACACACTATCAAACTACCAACCAATCGGTATAAAAAGTCACTGTACCAACTCTCCCACATCTCCCCTACCATTTAGATTAGTGAATTTTTCAGTGAAAATTGAAATATTCAGGAAAAACTACTATTTTTTATAAATTTTAGCATGTTGCAGCATACTCTATTTCACACTAGAATCTGTTCCTATAGGATAATTTTTAATAATGCAACAAATTACTTTCAAACGTTTTGACGTTTTTGAGACCTACCTACTTACTAGTCAACCATCCTAAGTTGGCAAGTAACCACGCAGAGAAAGAAGAAATATCGTCACTATTAGACAGAGACAAACAAGCTTTTTAAGCTTCTTATGCTAGCTAGCTACCTAGTTAGCTCGTTTGTCTCTGTCCAACAGTGATGACATTTCTTCTTTCTCTGCGCGGCTAGTTGCCAACTAAGGATGGTTGACTAGTACAATCACGCCTGAAAGGTCAAAAACACAAAGAAGACTACGTTTTAAATACACGAAATGAGTGCGCATCGGTTATAAATGTAATTATTTTTGCAATAATTTTTAATTATATCGAAGTGACTCCATCTACTAAAACAGCATTTTACTAAAAAAAAAATCCAGCAAAAAGCATTTTTTAGCGAACTGGCTCATGTTATTAAACTGATCAAAACATATTCTTGTAAGTAAATGAATACTACCCTTCTATTGAAGAACATTTTTAGCTAAAACTTGTTTATTAGCCAATGTGAAGAGAGATCAGTAAAACCTTCAGCAGCAAACTTTATCCAACTTCTGTTGTCTTTCGGGTGTCCACTGGCGGCCATTTTCGAAAATGGCCGCCACGGTCGCCAGGGGGCAGTTGGCCGATGGCTCCACATCCAAAATTGTTCATATTACAACGGTCTACCTCCGTGCCAAATTTGGTGCTTTTATCAAAAAGTGCACAATATGTTGAAATATCCTAGCTAAACTGCCGCACTAACTAGAGAAAGTGAAGCAGTGTATTTTTCCATCCTTTTTTCGCAGGCGTACAGACGGTTAACGTTTCCCCCTATTGGTTTTCTTCAACCAATCAGACGTTTCCTTCAACCTATCAGATCTTGCCAGGAAAGGACGAAAAAGAACACTCAAGTTTCTCTTTCTGCCTTCCAGCTTCCAGTTTGTTATCAATTTCGATGGTTGCAAGTGTCAGTCGTCGTCTTGGGCGGTATATTCCTCTAGTTATGCGAATGACAATGAGTAATGAATCTGCGTAATACATCTTATATCATCAATAAACAAATATAAACATATCCCGGCAACTTAATACACACATTAGAAGAACTGGCACTATAGCTAATAGTTTAACATATTCCACTAAATTAAAGTGACCATTCATCACGAATTAGGCGGGACAGTCCCGCTTTTCGAGGTGCCGTCCCGCAAAGTGAACCGTCCCGCATTAGTTTTAAATTTGACCGCTCCTCCCCCCTCTCTCCATTTTTTTTTCAGATTCCCCCCCCCCCCCCCTCCATTTTGTCCCGTATTAGCAAGATTAAAATATGATCACCTTACACTAAACGAAAATATACATGTATACGTAAAATGAAAGGGAGATTTTAGTATTGTTTAGAGCATCGTCCCTGATTTTCATGTTTTAGGTATTGTTATACAGTGATTCCTTGTTTTATCCCAATTATTTCAATAATCTACTCGCTTCACTACATTAAATTTGTATGAAATCTAACGCAATCTTACTTCACCAATGATGAATTATCTCTAATTCGATTTGAATACTTTCTGAGTTACTTTAAATATGTGATGTGGAGTAATAAATAAGCTTGGATCGTCGGCATGTATAAGTAAATAATTTGAAATGTAAATTTCATTTAATGACATCATGTGCACACATAAATACTATTAAACGAACATCCAATATAGACTTATGCAATATGGCCTAGTACCTAGGTTATTGCCACTAAGAATAAAGATGATTACATCTTACATCTACTATGATCCTTCATTTTTACCGACAGGGTCGCCTAATTTTTTATTAAGCATTAGAAATAAGACATTACACCATTTTGAAATAGTAAAGACATCTTCTTAAATCATTGTATGGTAAATGATTGTCGATATATATCTAACTTGTTTTTCTAAGTACACAATGGAATATAGTTAACAACATACTGGAATTTCTAGAAAATTTTTTATTTTTCAATATAGAGAATCTCAAGTTTCAATTAATTTTCAATATTTCTTCTTTGCGTATGACAAAAAAAACTAAAATTCTGTCTGATACCTATATGGTTCTCATAACATATTGTAAACGACGCGACGTGTGGAATACGAACCACTTTTTGGTGATAATTACGCTAACCAGTGAGCTACTGACCTAAAAAAGACGATAACATATCTTATTATTTACACAAAACTTTCCATCTCTATTTGACACCATTTACTTAATGAATATTTTTTCTATTGAATGACCACCCTGTACATTTTTTTTTAACTAAAAGTATATCAGAATTTCCTTTTGGAAATAGTGACAGCACATTTCAAATATGATTTTCCATCATCGATTTTTAATTAATTACCACTCCATATAATTTTCACTAACAGTTCTTCGTTAGCAATGGCGTCAATTGCTACTACTATAATGTATAGTGCATAATTTTGATTTACCCAATTATTAACGTGATCTTTGTGATGGATTATCGTATGTAAGTACATTTTTAGTTTATTTGTTTCCAGAGCGAGTGTTTTCAACTTGTACACATGTAATAATTAATTTGCCTGCTTGGTAGGCATTTCTATTTAATTTTAATTGCCACAGTGATAATTATTTTAACTTGTCCCTAGTCTATATATTTCTATATATTCCAGACAGCCGTGGCTTTGGAATTGGGAGTTGTCAACTATATTATGAGATGTGTTTATGCTACATTTTTTATATTATTATACTACTATGTATACAGAGTTCCCACTTTTTACGGTAACACCTTCGTAGCTCAGTTCCCTGTCAAAAAAATTTCATCGATCCGTATTGAAAATTATCAAAAATTAATAAGTATCTATGAGAACCTATATGGTCAATAAGTTTCTATAAGAGTTAGGTAAAGTTGCTGTTGAAATTGTTATCAGTTTATATCCGCATTGACCAGCAAAATGAGTCAAGCCATATCCATTTGTTAATCCAAACATTTACTTATACAATATCAATGAGAATTTATGAGCACAGTATCTAATGTAATTCGTGCGGCTTTCCGTGATTAAAAGACAAGTGTTTCTTTAAGAAACGAGCTGCATTAGGTTAGAACAGTTTGGATTTGCAATTGAAGATTACAAATTACAACGTTTGAATAGGGATTTATGAGATCAGTTTCTATGAGTATTAATGTTTTTTTTTCAGTAATATATTAAATGTGTTTTCATTTGTTTGAATGGGTAAAAAGAAAGGTCAGTTTTCAACTGCAATTACAAATACAAGTTTAATCGCTTCGAATGGGATTATATGCGATCAATTTCTAAAAGTATTTATGCTGTTTTCCGAATATAGTTATGATGAGGTTTAATCAGTAACAAATTGTTAACTACTTGTTATGATATGGTCGGAAATTCCAAGTACACATTTAGTATTCCTTCAAGAGGATTGATGAGAGCAGTTTCTACGAGTATCTATTTGTTGTTCCTATAGTAAATTATATAAGTCTTTATCAGTACAGATTCGGATTTAATTTAAATATGAAAATTATATCAGAATAAAGCAACCAAATATTTTAAACAGTATCTATTTGTAAATCCAAACATTTACTTATACTATCTCAATGAGAATTTATGAGAACAGTATCTAATGTAAAACGTGCGGCTTTCCGTGGTTAAATGGCAAGAGTTTCTATAAGAAACGAGCTGCATTAGGTTAGAACAGTTTTGATTTGCAATTGAAGATTCAAAATTATAATGTTTGAATAGGGATTTATGAGATCAGTTTCTATGAGTATTAATGTTTTTTTTCAGTAATATATTAAATGTGTTTTCATTTGTTTAAATGGGTAAAAAGAAAGGTCAGTTTTCAACTGCAATTATAAATACAAGTTTAATCACTTCGAATGGGGTTATATGCGATCAATTTCTAAAAGTATTTATGCTGTTTTCCGGATATAATTGTGAAGAGGTTTAATCAGTAACAAATTGTTCACTACATGTTATGATATGGTCAGAAATTCCAAGTACACATTTGGTATTCCTTCAAGAGGATTGATGAGAGCAGTTTCTACGAGTATCTATTTGTTGTTCCTCTAGTAAATTATATAAGTCTTTATCAGTAAAGATTCGGATCTAATTTAAATATGAAATTTATATCAGAATAAAGCAACCAAATATTTTAAACAGTATCTATTTGTAAATCCAGACATTTACTTATACTATCTCAATGAGAATTTATGAGAACAGTATCTAATGTAAAACGTGCGGCTTTTCGTGGTTAAATGGCAAGTGTTTCTATAAGAAACGAGCTGCATTAGGTTAGAACAGTTTTGATTTGCAATTGAAGATTACAAATTATAATGTTTAAATAGGGATTTATGAGATCAGTTTCTATGACTATTAATGTTTTTTTTCAGTAATATATTAAATGTGTTTTCATTTGTTTGAATGGGTAAAAAGGAAGGTCAGTTTTCAACTGCAATTACAAATATAAGTTTAATCACTTCGAATGGGGTTATATGCGATCAATTTCTAACAGTATTTATGCTGTTTTCCGAATATAATTGTGATGAGGTTTGATCCGTAACAAATTGTTCACTACATGTTACGATATGGTCGGAAATTCCAGGTACATATTTAATATTCCTTCAAGAGGATTAATGAGAGCAGTTTCTACGAGTATTTATTTGTTGTTCCTACAGTAAATTATATAAGTCTTTATCAGTATGCATTCGGATCTAATTTAAATACAAAAATCATATCAGAATGAAACCCCAAATATTTTAAACAGTGTCCACCTGTAAATCCAAGATAATATTATAATGAGAATCCATCACAACAATATCTAATGTAACGTGTGCGGTTTTCCGTGGCTAAATTTTAAAATTATTTGCAATAAATAAGCTTTAACGGATTCGAACAGTTTTGCATTTCCAGATGAATAGTTTTAATTGTTAGGGATCTATGAGGTCAGTGTAATGTTTTTTTTTTCAATAAAATGTGTTTTTATTGGAAAATAAACATTACACAAAGACACTGATCTCATAGATCCCTATTTAACAATTAAAACTATTCATCTGGAATTGCAAATTAAAACTGTTCAAATCCGTTAAAGCTATTTATTAAAAATACTTTTAAAATTTAGCCACGGAAAGCCGCACGCGTTACATTAGATACTGTTCTGATTGGTTCTCATTAAAATATATCTTTAAATGTTTGGATTTACAAGTGGATACTGTTTAAAATATTTGGTTGTGTCATTCTGATATAATTTTTGTATTTAAAGTAGATCCGAATGCATACTGATAAAGACAAATTTTCTATTGGAACAACAAATACATACTCATAGAAACTGCTATCATCAATCCTTTCGAAGGAATACTAAATATGTACCTGGAATTTCCGACCATATCGTAACATGTGGTGAACAATTTGTTACTGATCAAACCTCATCACAATTATATTCGGAAAACAGCATAAATACTGTTAGAAACTGATCGCATATAACCCCATTCGAAGTGATTAAACTTGTATTTGTAATTGCAGTTGAAAACTGACCTTTCTTTTTACCCATTCAAACAAATGAAAACCCATTTAATATATTACTGAAAAAAAAAACATTAATACTCATAGAAACTGATCTCATAAATCCCTATTCAAACATTATAATTTGTAATCTTCAATTGCAAATCAAAACTGTTCTAACCAAATGCAGCTCGTTTCATATAGAAACTCTTGCCATTTAACCACGGAAAGCCGCACGTTTTACATTAGATACTGTCCTCATAAATTCTCATTGAGATAGTATAAGTAAATGTCTGGATTTACAAATAGATACTGTTTAAAATATTTGGTTGCTTTATTCTGATATAATTTTCATATTTAAATTAGATCCGAATGCATACTGATAAAGACTTATATAATTTACTATTGGTACAACAAATACATACTCGTAGAAGCTGCTATCATCAATCCTTTCGAAGTAATACTAAATATGTACCTCGAATTTCCGACCATATCGTAACATGTAGTGAACAATTTGTTACTGATCAAACCTCATCACAATTATATTCGGAAAACAGTATAAATACTGTTAGAAATCGATCGCATATAACCCCATTCGAAGTCATTAAATTTGTATTTGTAATTTCAGTTGAAAACTGACCTTTCTTTTTACCCATTCAAACATATGAAAACACATTTAATATATTACTGAAAAAAAAAACATTAATACTCATAGAAACTGATCTCATAAATCCCTATTCAAACATTGTAATTTGCAATCTTCAATTGCAAATCAAAACTGTTCTAACCTAATGCAGCTCGTTTCTTATAGAAACACTTGCCATTTAACCACGGAAAGCCGTACGTTTTACATTAGATACTGTTCCCATAAATTCTCATTGAGATAGTATAAGTAAATGTAAAGACTTATATAATTTACTAGAGGAACAACAAATAGATACTCGTAGAAACTGCTCTCATCAATCCTTTTGAAGGAATACTAAATGTGTACTTGGAATTTCCGACCATATCATAACAAGTAGTGAACAATTTGTTACTGATTAAACCTCATCACAATTATATTCGGAAAACAGCATAAATACTTTTAGAAATTAATCGCATATAACTCCATTCAAAGTGATTAAACTTGTATTTGTAATTGCAGTTGAAAACTGACCTTTCTTTTTACCCATTCAAACAAATGAAAACACATTTAATATATTACTGAAAAAAAAACATTAATACTCATAGAAACTGATCTCATAAATCCCTATTCAAACATTATAATTAGTAATCTTCAATTGTAAGACAACCTAATGCAGCTCGTTTCTTATAGAAACACTTGCCATTTAACCACGGAAAGCCGCACGTTTTACCTTAGATACTGTTCTCATAAATTCTCATTGATGTGGTATAAGTAAATGTTTGCTGCTCCATTCTGGTAGAAACTGATAGAAATTTCAGCAGCAACTTTACTCCAGGCTCCAGTAGAGGGAGCTGTATACGTGTAGCTAATTCATATCTAATCTAATGTGACCTAAGGAACTGAAGTGTGTTTGTTAAATTAAAAACAAAGCAGTCTCTTTCACTGCTAACTCATTCATTGCTTCTAGGCTAGAACAAGAACACCCAAGGAAATAAGGACTTTGCAGAATTTTGTGTTTACCACAATATTAGTATTTCTATTTGAAATATGCAATTTAAACTGTACATTTGTCGGCATGCATATCCAAATTAATACTAATAAAAAAGCAAAATGGAAGTTTACAATAAAAATACATCTGTAAAATATACAATTGAAACTGTACATTTGTTGACATGTATATCCACATTAATACTAATAAAAAACAATGTTGAAATTTACAATAAAAACATGTTGATAAATGGTGTGTTACATACGATAGATACTGGAGAAAGGACGGACTGGAACTCTTATGATATTACTTATAGAAAAGTTTAGAATCTCTTTAAAGTTGTATCTGTAATTCCATATGTTAAAGATATAAGGGCAAGGGTGCATTTGCAGACACTAAACTGTAGATTTGTTGATGTATATTTCATATAAGTACTCATGAAAAGGCAACATGATAATTCCAAATAGCTCATTCGGAATTACTGTTTCATAACCGATTTAAAACTTAATAAAACAGATAAAATCCTGTCTGTATAATACTAATATAACTTATAGGAACGATAAAACCGCATCACTTTTTTTTTTATAAGTTTCTATGTGGAATTTTTGACAGGGTTATTAGTTATCCAATTTCAACAAAATCTGCATCGGTATCAAATACCTCTACCGTATCTTTTTTGAGTGAAACAAAACTTATTTCAGTCATTGGAGTGCATTTTTATTAAGAAAAAATGGGTCGATTTTTCAAGCACCTAACATCTTCGACGCAATGCGCTACATTTCTCTGAAGGTCACCCTTCCAAACATTAACCGAAACTAACTAAGTTTCTGACCTCTCTTATCCCGGTGGAGACGCCGCCATCTTGAAAAAATTGTTAACTTTCGTTTTTTGCTTTTATACACTGTTGCCACATTTAAGACCCGATAATAATTTATTTATTTTTCTTTTGTAAAATTATTATTTGTATCAATGTAAAGTGTTCTATAACGATGAAGCAACAAAATCATGATATATTATCATCGAGTATTTACTACTGCTAAATAAAAAAGTACAATATTATTTGTTTGGAAAATGATGGATTTTAGGACCTATTTTGTAATAAACTTTTTACTTAGCATTAGACTGACTACAACTGTTATTATTTCCCTAACACCCAGTATATTTTTTAATCATTTATTTAACCTCGGCCAATTTCCACTATCAAGACCAATCACGAACACCAGTAGATAAAGCTCATCAGTGTTTGTGGAACTTTGCGTAGTAAACATTGGTAATAAATATTATTTCTTGAAATATCAACCCACGAAACTTGTGCCAGACAAATAATGTAATCGCTTGTTGAAAACTGAACAGAGATAGAAGAAAACGACGATAAACTATACTGTTATAACATTGAAGCCCTTTAATTTGATTGTACTATATGTATTGTCTATATCGAAAAACTGATTCGATCAGTGTTGCCAGATGTTGAAAAATTTTTTAAGATTGCACCAAAAAAACGGTAGATGTGGTTAGTAATATATAAACATATAATTGCACTTACAATGGCTTTTTTTATATATTGGACAAATATTTTAAAAGTCTAAGAAATCGAAATGAAATCAAATTTAGAACTTTGTCAAAGAAAATAATAAAACTTCATCAGATTCAAAATCTAAGGTTGTTTTAATTTGTTTTCGATGTGACAAGTTATTCATATAAAAGACCTGTTTACGGCCCCCTACAAATTTGAAGAAGAATCCTTCAAAGTAAGTTTTTTGGACTTCTTGAGCAAAAATAAGTTATTTCCAGGTGAAACGGAAAATTTCCAATCACCCCTCTCCCCTTCTTGATCCTCCCTTGCATGCACGATTCTATTTCAAATGCATGTATCTGAATGAAGTCCGATTGCGTACCAGGTTGGCAGCACTCATAGTACAGCATTGCATATAAATGTCCTCCCCCTAAAGGCACCAATTGACCCCACTTCCCACTTCTCTTCTAACCTTAGCTTTTAATGAGCATGTTCAAGGGGTCGCTCGATTCTTTCATCCCTACTTCACATGAAAAGATCTTTTGTGAATTACCCTACAATTAGTCGCTGCCCAGGACTCCCAAGTTTTTACAAAGCTTGTGATTTTCCTGGTGGATAATTTCCCTGTCTTCAGGCGTTAGACCTTTTCTAGGTACTTTAGCCTAGTGCGGAGTAGCATCTTGCATTCGCAAAGAATATGTTCCGCAGTTTCTATTGCAGTATCGCTGTCGGACCTTTCGAGTTCGAGAAGCCTTGTGGCATTCTTTGACGAATAAGTGATGAATTTTTTCCTTGTCTTTGGCCCAGAATATTCCTCCAGTAGGACTCTTTGTTCCTTTTCCCATTTTAGGACCTCCTCAGTTATGTATCCCTTAGATAAGCCACAAAGAATGGGGCTTCAGTACCTCTTTTGCATTCCCTCATGCCCTGGCACCCACATCAAGGTAACCTTGTTTTTTGCCAGTTGCTTCAGGGATTGTCTGCACTCCCAGGCAATTTTAGGACCTGAGAGCTCTTAACGCTGCCTGGCTGTCTGAGAGTATATAGATCTTTGCCCTTCGAATGCCTTTATTTATGTATTCCTGGGCCCATAGGTCTATAGCATAGATTTCTGCTGGGAAGATGGTTGGAGTCTTGCCTAGGGTTCCGGATAGCCTGCAGTTAGGCCCCGCTACGCCCGCACCTTCAGCCACCTTCGATCCATCTGTGTACCAGATGAGTGACCCCTTCTCCTAGCGGCTCCCGATTAACACATCAAACGGGCACTCAAAGTTCCGCTTAATTGGCATAGTCAGTGGGTTTGGTCACGGATTCCAGTTCAATGCAGTGGCGGCTGGTGAAATTTCAATTTTTTTTTTCTCGTCTGTGGCGCATGGGACCCATACGAAACTTGGGAAATAACATCTAGAGAAGCACTTCTCTAATGACCCCTAAAAAATTTTGAAAAAGCAGTTTGCGAAAAAATTTTTGAAAATTCGCTAGCCTCCCCTGGGTCTAGGGATCCCTGTTTACTTTTATTTTTTTTTGTCATATGCATTTGACTTTTCATAAAAATGCATCGACAGATTTTGGAGTTTGTGAAAATATTTTCATTACTAACTGAGATACAACGAATTGAAATATTGTAATTTGTTAAATTGTAAATTACAAAATTTCAGTTCATTGTATTTCAGTTAGTAATGAAAATATTTTCACAAACTCTAAAATCTGTCGATGCATTTTTATGAAAAGTCAAATGCATATGACAAAAAAAAATAAAAGTAAACAGGGGTCCTTAGACCCAGGGGAGGCTAGCAAATTTTCAAAAATTTTTTCGCAAACTGCTTTTTCAAAATTTTTTAGGGGTCATTAGAGAAGTGCTTCTCTAGATCTTATTTCCCAAATTTCGTATGGGTCCCATGCGCCACAGACGAGAAAAAAAATATTGAAATTTCACCAGCCGCCGCTGGTTCAATGGTTTCTGGAATACTTAGATAAGCCACAAACCAGGTCTCCTGGTTTGAAAGAGTGTACCTGCTGCGGCCTTAGGGCACTAAGTGCTGCCTCCTTCCTTACATGCAGATGTAGAGGAAGTAGATCTAGCATTGCCTCGCTAGCTGCTGTGGGACAGGAGCACATTGCTCCTGTAATCCCTAAGCAAGCAAGGCGTTGCAACTTCTGCAACTTTCCTTGTGTTAATTTTTCTTCAGTTTTTGGGCACCACACACATGATGCATAGGTGACCATAGGTCTCACAACCGATAGGTAGGACCAGTAGATCATCTTCTGTTTTAGACCCCGCAAGCCTTACCAAACAGCCTACGATACGTCCACATAGCCGCAGTGGCTTTGGTAAGTATTTTTTCTAGGTGTGAGTTCCAGGCAAGTCTTTGATCTAGGATTATTCCTAGATATTTAACTTCACTGGAAAAATTCAGCACTGTTCCATTTAGCATAGGAGCTCTTAAACTTAGTTTTATCCTGTTGGTACACGGAACAATAACTGTTTTGCTCGGATTAACGCTGAAGCCCTGAACATGTAAGTTATATATTTAATATTCAGATATCACTTCATTCATTTTTAATAACTAATAGTTTATTATTTACCTGCTCTAATTAAGAAAGTGGTGGTAGGGGAGGGGTGGCTTTCGAAATTTTCCGTTTCATCTGGAAATAACTTATGCTTGTCCAAGAAGTCCAGAAAATTTACTTTTAAGAATTTTTCTTAGAAAGCCGAAAACGGGGCCTTAGGGACTTTCCTCTTTTACAGCAAACGATTTTCGGTTTGCGCCATTATGTGACTTTAGGGATAGACTAAAAAAAAAGGTAGGTAACTTTATTTGAATCTTTTTTCTATACACAGCATATTTTAAAAAAAAATGCAAAAAACTGAAATTTGGCATCTATTTTGGATGATTTAGGCAGTACAACTTTGATTTTCCAGGAATTTTAGTACTTATGTTAGTTGCGTTGTACTATGTTCGTACCAAATCCCTTGCTTTTAAGAGTTTTTTAAACTGATTGCAAAATGACTACAATATTTTGAGTTAGATAGATAATCCGCAGTTTTGGTTGACAGAGTCAGTGTGCCTGACGTGCTTTCGAAATATCTAATAACAGAATTTTGGATTGTATAATTATAAAAAGTACCCTTTTATGGTAGAATTTGAAGTGGGACTATAGAGAAATAGATAGGCTTCGAAAACGGTAGATCTGCCGCAATAACCGAAGATCTGGCAACACTGGATTCGGGTGACATTATAAATCACATCGATATGTTCATGCTTATTTGCCAAATATAATCACGCCTCAATTTCAAAATAAAACAACGATTAATAATTTTTATTATTGCTTCATACCATTCTCATTCACAAACATATACGTAATAAGAAACAGGTATGTAAAAACTCACCTGACTTAACATTCAAAATTAACTATTTCTGTAGGTGTGTCCTTCGACAAAGTATTTTATGTTACGCAAGATTTTTGTTTAAAAAATTACATACCATTGTCACAAGTAATGCTATATATTTCGAAATAGTTTTAATAGGATTAAATATTAGAATATCTGTTTCTAACATTATTCTTTTGTTATTTGCAAAATTGAAAATATATAATTTTTATCGAACAATAATCATGTACTTATGTCACTGAAACTGAAAAACAAAATATAATTAATGAATTATTTCACTAGGTATTCAACATAAAAGTATGAACAGGTGTCATCAGAGTCGACACTAAGGAAAGAAGGATAGGATTTTGCAGAGTGAGAGGGAAATATGCGTTTATTTTCGGTTTATTATAAATATTTAAAAAATCATAAATGGTATAATCTTTAATATTTTCAGATACTTCCCATTTCTCTAAATAATACAATCTTATACAGTTTTTATCATAAATTTTGTATATAGTTAACGCCATACTCTAATAATGAAATTAGGAACTATTTTCATTGTTAAACTACAGAAATTTACAATAAAAAAATGTATATAGTTGTATTCGTTAGAATAATAGCAATTATTTAAAACAGTTTTAAAGATTATAGTATGTTTAGTTTTTTAATTATTTATAATAAACTGAAAATAAACGCATATTTCCCTCTCACTCTGCAAAATCCTATCCTAAAGACAGAGTAAACCCAAGCAGCATTCAAAGTGATGGGAACTGGCATCTGAAGCATCAGAACTTTAATATAGTAGGAATGACATAACTGTTACTAAATTTGTGACTTTAAGGTAATATTCACTTTGTGGTATGCATTTGCAGTGACAATTATGTAGATTCTACTGAATTCAGGCACTGTATAATTATAACACTTTCAAGTAACTGCTGCAGAATCTGCAACGTTGCGGATACTACTCTGCATTACTTTGAAGCATCCTCAACTGCAAAGTGAAAATTGGTAGTAATGCCGACCTGTGCGGTCGGCATTGCTACCAATTTTCACTTTGTGCATTACCAAAGGACCACTTCAAAGTAACGATAACTTCAAGTGTGCAATTTTAAGTCCCTGGTACGTTGTTGGGAAATTTTCTGAAACTTCAAAGTTGTCTAACTTATTAGTGACATCTCGAGTAAAAATGAGGTTATTTCTACGAACATAGGTCTCTGAAGTTATTTTTACTGCTCCACACTAATTGAAAATGACTACAAAGTTACATATATCTTGAAAACCTACTATAAAGTAATATTAACTTTTAAGACAATTTATATAATGATTGACATTAAATAAAATGGCGGCATCTGAAATGCTCAGTAAAAGCGAAATAAAGTTTATCGGCACTCATCCACGTTTTATAGAAAACTGAAGAAACAGTTAAACAGTAGTGGAAATAGTGATTCTTCTGAATATAATGCACACATGAAAGATTATTTCGCCACAGCAAAACCATCATTTTTGGCAACAAGAAGTGCAAAAGTGTTCCCATAAACACAAGGAGAAGAGTAATCGAAAACTATAACAGTTTGTAGTGATATTAATGATACATGATACTGTGTACTGCACGAACGTTACAACTTGTCTTTAAAACACAGATTGACCAATAGTTAGTGATTCACTGAGCATATTAAATGAATTTGCCGATTCAAAAATTCAAATTTTATAAATATTGTGTCGATGGGGAACGGACAATATCGGTATAACGGCATAAGACATTGTTTGTGTACACTGCGCGGCTTATAAATATATGGTACAGCACTTGTGAACTGAAAACCATTAACTAAATTTATTGGTAAATTGTGATGTTCTCTCAAGCTTCTGAATATTACTTAACTGTCTAGACATCGTTATTGTTTGAAATACTGATTTGTGATAGATTTTATTATTGTCAAATGTGACCAGTCTAGTCTTCTTTGCATTGATAAAATCGAAGTGTACTATGACGCGCAGTGTACAATAAATTGAATTGAATGAAATTAAATATAAACTGATCACTAAAATATGAAAACTCTTATGTATTCTTTCCATTATTATTATTACACACCTTACGTTAATAAATACATTTGCAAGACATACATTGTACCACATCGTTTTCAGTAAAAAAACCGCTGCCCAAGGAATCACTACTTCCACATTCAGATTTTTATTCAAGTCACTCACAACGAAAAAATGTTGTATGTGGAAATAATAGTTTATGGAAGTTTAATAATATAATATTTGAAATCCTCTACCCCAAAAACCTATAAAACGATACCCCACATCGGTAGCGGGGTGGGGGTGGTGATAGGGGATGGTAGTTTGGGTGGATGAAGAAAAAAAACGTTTTGAGGTTTCTGGTTCTTGTACACACACTAAATCACAATTTTTTTCATCCCCTTTAATAATGGGGTGGAGGTGGTAATGGGGGTGGCTAATGCCAAAATTTTTTTTGAGGCCTTAGCTTCTCTTGTATATACTAAATACCAATTCTATGGACTCTTACCTGCTTGATTTACCTATTTTTCCCAAATTTACCCCAATTTACCCTCAACCCTTCGACGGAACAAGATGAAAATATAATCCAGTTCTAGATCCCGTTAAAGTACATACGTGTACCAAATTTCAACTTAATATCTCAAACGGTTCCAGAGTAAACGTGCGCACAAAAAAAGTTACAGACCGACAGACAGAATTTTTTTTTTCGCTCAAACTTAAAATCTCGACGTTTCGTGACATTCTAAGCCTATTTGAACAATAAAAATTTTTTTTAATTTTTTTTCGTTACTATACCACTGGATGTGGAAGTAAAACAAATATTTTATTTGCACAAGTTTATTAACAACTTAATATCAGATAATAAAAAGTACTTTGTAAAAGTATAATAAATATTTTTAATCCACATCACACACAGTGACACTTTAACAGTTATTACCGTGGTGCCAATTAAAAAAAAGTAATTACCTATCTCGGATCTGCCTATTGTACTAACATGAAAATAAGTTGGTAGCAATAGTTGCCAAGATCTTATAGCGTCATTGGTCCCATTTCCTACATCTAGGTAACTCGTCACTACTTTTAAAGTAGCAACAACTATAACGTTGGTGGCATCTGCTACTTTATGGGAAATGTAACTTGTAGGGAAATAATTTTGGTTTTTGCCACCTCTGATATGTGACAAATACTTTGCTGACGTATATACCACTACAAAGTGACTGCAATTAAAATCCCCATTTTTCTGTTGTTGAATGAAGACAGATAAAAATATAATTCAATATATTTTATTATGGTCATTTGCAAATGTTTTATAAACAGATTATTACTTTATAATATATAAAATTTAAAAAAAAACGTTTTCCATACAAAATTTTGCAGTTTTGCTTGTACACATAATTTTTGCAAAAAATTTTTTTTCCGAAAACCCATCTTCTCGAGGGGGCGTCTTTTTATCGAAGCATTATGATAACATTTTACAGAAAACAAGTGGTGGTTTTAATATCCATACCCAGGGTAATCCACACCCTTGGACATATTATGTGCTCAAACTCAATAAGTCATTAATTTGCTATTCGAATAACAGAGAGCCAAATATATAGTTTGCGCTCTCATTCCGGTCAGCTGGGCTGTTCCAAAAGTTAGTCATTTCTACTACTTGGTTACGTAATAACCTAGTCCTCAACGCGGTAACGGTAGAAGTACCGGAATAGTAACTTGCTACGTAATTATTATTCCCCATTTTGGTGAATGCTTAGTAACATTCCTTAGTTGCGGGAACCTCTAAAGTTCCACTAATGGTAACTACTATGTAGAAACTACTAAAATTGCTGCTTGGGAAGGTACTGTTACATGGGCAATTTTCATAGCAATTAATTGCTGGGCGACACACTGGAGCAATTAGTGGAACAATATTGCGCAACATTGTGCGATTTTCAACAAGTATTTCGGCAATATATAGCCATATTGCTCGACATCGTTCTAGTTGCTTATAATTTTAGTTCGAGTTGTCGTATTTCCACCGGGTTTGGGAAATTAAGGGCGATTATTCTTTCTATCTCGCTCGCCCATATACCTACTTCCGTCATATTCTGTGAATATTTGCTTTGTGTTGCGAGTTATTGCCAGTTTTGCCGTTACAGAAATCGGATCTCTCATATTAGTAGTTTGTTTTTGTAATTATGGGACCCAATTTGTTCACAAGTAATTCAAAATCACTTCGGGACATTCTGGTGAAGTTTTTGAATAAAAAGTCGTGTAAACGTAATTCATTCCATAATGTAGAAGACAATAACTGTCGTCGAGCTAAATATGGTCGCACCCACATTCGCCTGGTTCTTTTCTTTTTTTTTGTATTTATTGCATGCATAATGATAAAAGCACTTGAAGCAGCGAAATAGAGTTCCTCCATCGCCGGAAATAGTTGCTCTACTGAATTTGCAGTGTACACATCTATTGTTTAATTGCTGGATATTCACAAATATCGGTAGCCACTATTCAGCAACTTATTGACGAACAGTTGCCTGTTGCTGTAGTTGCTGATGATGTCGTGACGTAAAAGTCGGCAGATATTGCTAGCAATTAAGCAGTTTTTATCGCCCGTGTAACACTACCTTTATGGAGACAAGTCTAAAGATATTTATTTTCCATATTTTAAAAAAACGCACATCTGCAGCATCCTGGCACTCCTCTGGTTAGAGCCCAGTAAAGACTTTTTTGCTTCTGAAATCTTTATGGAATAGATTTATTTACTAGAGATGTGAGATGTCCGACCTCATTTAGGTTTCTAATGAAATATTTCAAAAGTTTTGTACTTGCTGTATTGTGTTAACTGCTTTAGAATAATAAATAATAAATATAATGTTTCATAAATATATTATTTTTCTTCAAACGTCAGAAAAACATGACATTTCTTAACTCATTTCGCGACATTGACATTTCAGACGGTTATGGTCATTAACAACGCAGATAAAAGTACTTTATCTACTCTTATTAGATTAGGTATATACTAGTTAATGAACTGCTTCTGAACAATTAACATAAACAAATAGTGTGAGTTATAATAATTCACTTGTGAGTTATTATAAATCACTAGGTACAGTGCCAATCTCTTTTACCTTTATGTCTAGCCTGTCCAATCGATGTAACATGCGACGTGAAGGTAGCTCTGTCCGAGAGAAATGCTTTTCCGATACGGTGAAATAGAACGATCCATTATTATTGAGGGGAGGAAGGTGATTTAACATGTTTGAATAGTTTCGAAATTTTTAAACCAAGTTAAGTAATAATTGTGCCAAAAATGATAAATTCGATTAGTGAAGATGAACTATTATGTACACCGACAGAATTAAGGCAAGGGCTAATGATACAATACATAATCTATTATCCGAAAAATCTCAGAACAAATATAAAAGTATGTACAAGAATTAAATTTTACAGTTAATTTTATTAATAAACAAACTGAGTAATTTATATAAATTTTTCTCAATTTAATGTTTATTGTTATAATCGTAGATAATGGAAATAACTCACTTGATGAATTACCTACGTTACCACTCGTTGAATAATATACTATTTTCTGACGCTTTGAGCGACAGAAAAAGTAATATTCATAGCACCGCGTATTTTATTTAATACTTCGGCCATGCGATATTAACACGATGCATTTTTGGATGCGAAATTCGAGATTTTTCTATTTTTATTTTTTTTTATAGCTAATCGACGTTTGAAGAAATTATAGCATGTTTTATTCGGAGTAATTAGCCACTTATTGTGACTCGTCTGTAATTGCCGGATGAACGAAGTGAGCAATATACTATTTTTCGTTATATACAAGAAACATATATGGAATATGTAACAAAAATAGTATATTATTCAACGAGCGGTAAGGTAGGTAATAACTCACGCAGATGAAGTTTGAAATGCATCAAGTGAGTTACTACCATTACCGCAAGTTGAATACTATACTTTATCTACGATTTTATCAATAAATATTAAATTGAGAAAATTTTATTTAAATTACTCAGTTTGTTTATTAATAAAATTGACTGCAAAATTTAATTTTTGTACACACTTTTATATTTGTTCTGCGATTTTTCGGGTAATGAATTATGTATTGTATCATTAGCTACTTGTCTTCATTCTGGTGGTGTACATATTAGTTCATCTTCACCAACCGAATTCATCGTTTTTGGCGCAATAGACCTATCCAGTTAGGGCAAGCGAGCGAGATATGTACAGCCTAATGTGCGTTGAGTGAGACAATAACTAGTGCGTGGTACGTTGTGCGCATTCTTGTGGCAACTGGCTGCATCTGTATCTCAGATACGCACTGAACGTACGACAGTGTGCAATAATATTCTTGTTAAATAACATTATTAAGTAACGTACAATTCCAAATTTGTGAAATGTGGGAGAAAAGTTTATGTAGATTTAAGGAATTTAAGCAATCGTCGAACTATTGCCACAAGAATGCGCGCGCATGACGTATTCGCAGCCGCTTAACAGGATCGGTCTATTATTATACTCTTCGCAAAAACGAAGAGTATATTGTATTTGATCGGCACATTTCTAAAATCGTAAATATCGCTCGTAGAGAAAAAAATTTCATATCATTGTGTTAGTGAACGAATTCTGAACAACTTTCAAAATGTCCGTCTGTCCGTCTGTCCGTCTGTCCGTCCGTCTGTCCGTCCGTCTGTCCGTCCGTCTGTCCGTCCGTCTGTCCGTCCGTCTGTCCGTCCGTCTGTCCGTCCGTCTGTCCGTCTGTCCGTCCGTCTGTCCGTCCGTCTGTCCGTCCGTCACGTTTCTTGTAAGCACGATAACTTAAGAAAGAAAAGTCCGATTGTATTGAAATTTAGAAAATAAGTTAGTGTTAGCTAGAGGAAGAACCCTATTGTTTTTGAAGAAAATCGATCAGTAAATAAACAAGTTATTAATTATTTAATTTTAAAAAAAATTTTTTTGTTAATTTTTGTGGCTTGTACTAAAATGGAAATGGCGAGATATTATTTCCATAACAAATTTTTTTTTGTGTATGAAGTTTACTAATATTTTTTAGAAGTGAATTATGTATGAATGTCGACAGATATATATTACAGACAATCAATTTTCCTAGCAACAGGTGGTGGCGCAGCGGCTAAAGCTTTTCGTTGCAATCCAAGGGTCCCGTGTTCGAATCCCGCAGGTTGGATTTTTTTTTCATTTTTTTTTTCATACAATTTTTTTCACAACAAGGTTTATATCACAAAATTTAGGATGTCCAAAAACTAACATTATTTACAAGAAAACTGCGAAGAGTATCCTATAGAATGTGTAACAATTATATATAAAAAGCTCAGTAAATTGGCGAAGAGTACGTTTTTAGCTTGTTACTTAACTAGATTTGAAAACGTCGAAACTATTCAAAGATGATAAATCACCTTCCTCCCTCAATAATAATGGACCGTTCTATTTCACCGTATCGGAAAAGATTTCTCTCGGACAGAGCCACCTTCCTGTCGCGCGTTACGTCGATTGGACAGGCTAGGCATGAAGATAAAGGTGATTGGCTCTGTACCTAGTAATTTATAATAACTCACTCATTGTTTATGGATACTATTTATTGTTCAAAAGCAGTTCATTAATTGAGGCGCTCGCGCGCAAACCCCGATAAATCCACACACACAAAGTTGTGGGAAATTACAAAAAACTTCTCAAGCAAAAACCAATAAGTCTTTTTTTGTTCTTTTTAAGTCAAAAAATATCTTCTAAGCTGTAGAATATAAGACCAAAAAATAAGAACAATGCTACTTTATTTATTTATTTTTTTTTTAACTTTTCTTGCTGGATTTATCGGATTTTGCTATGTAAATACGAATTTATCGATTTTTGCTTTAAAATAAAACATTAAAGATGCAGAAAAATAATTTTGACAACATTAATAATTTATTAAAAATAAATAAAAACATTCATTGTTAACAAAAATTAATTCTCAATATCTGTTAAAATTTCAGATAAAACCGTTATAATATGTTGGTAATAAAATGTCTTGCAGTTGTCTTCTTTATTTCTAGAAGAGAAGTAGGTTTTTACAGTAAATAGTCATATTACAGAGAACTTTTTCAAACGTCAATCAATATTAACTTTTCTACCTCACAATGGATGACAGTGTATTGTATAAAAATGGATTTATCTGCTTTTGATCCCGATAATATTGGATTTATCTAGTTTTGTTCGAAACGGTCAACTTTAACATTAGATTTATATGGGATTTATGGCGTTTTGGTTACCAAAGATTATATAGGCTTGTAGAGTTTAGTCTAACATACATGAAACTATTACAAACTCAAAATTGACTTTTCGTGGATTTATCGGGGTTTGCGCGCGAGCGCCTCAATTACTATATAACATAACAAGAGTAGATAAATATATTTAAATGGATCTATATTAGATGTATTTTGAAATGTTTCATACATATTTCGTGTTTACTGGGGCTTGTATATTACCAAAAATACACGTGAATATGCATAAAAATACATGCAAAACTATACATAATAAATTGCGATGATGTATTGGGCTGCCTCGGTGATTGTTCAATAAATACATGTAATTTATGAGTATTCGTATAAAGCATCTTTTAGAGAGAAAATCATAAACCGGTTACTTATTGCAAGTTTGTTCCGGGTCAGACTTTATTTGCACCGGGCTATGTTGCAAATTATACGAACTAATACACAAGTTAAACATTATATTTGCAATAACGATAAGCATATCTGGGGCTTCACTTACAAAATGTGTATTTATGCCGGATTTTTAATATAGGAGTTCTTTCATAATACCCACGAATGCAGTTCGTGGTTTGTTTGTTAGTGATCGGCCTAGATGATTAACAATAATAAATATGATGTTTTGTTCTTTTTACGTTTTGGCCGTAAACAAATTACTTTGTATCCCGTGATTACTGTATTGTGGGTTAATGATCGTCCAGAAATTTTTGCGATAAACGCATAATTTAACAAATAAAAGATAGTAATTATAAAAATAAGGTCGTCGTAACCAGAACACGAATGTCGATCGCTGTTAGAAAAACAACAAAAATATACCTTTTTACTTCCACATAACAATATCTGTTAACGCTACAGAAGTTAACAATAATATTGCTATTGATGAAGCAGTATATCTTCGTTTTGTTTTACTGAAGAATCATGAATGATTTAGGCATAAGCTACAGCTTCATGCATCACAATCCGCAGAGGACACAAATACTCCCTGCTTGTTTTAAACGATAGGAGGATAGGGACATTTATTCAAATCTAAATTTCAATTTTGTTAATAGTATAATAGATGCAATTAATTTAAAGGTACACTGAAAAAAATAGATCAATTGAGTAAAGAATAAAACCGCTGCCCAAGGAATCACTACTTCCACATCCAGATTTGCCACGCTAGTCTCCCACAACGAAAACATTTTGTATTTGGAAATAATTGTTTATAAACTTTAATAATATAATATTTGAAATCGTTTACTCCAAAAATCCATAAAACGGTATCTCACATCGGTAGAGAGGTGGAGTTACTAATAGGGGGGTGGTAGTGGGGATGGTTCTTGTACACACACTAAATTAGAATTTTTTTTCACCCCCTTTTATAATGAGTTGAGAGGAGTAATGGGGGTGGCTAATGCTAAAAATTTTTTGGAGATATTAGCTTCTCTTGTATACAGGATGTGCCAATAAAAACTCCCAGGTGAAATATTTCGGAAACTACTAGAGATATTTGAGTTCTGTAAAAGCCCATTGTTAGAACACATAAATGGCTGTAGATTTAAATAGAAATAGTTTTTTAATATGTTAAGGGATAGATGGCGCTGCAGTACAAATTATTTTTTGGATGTCAGGAACTTGGAAATGTTATCTATGTTAAAGAGAATTTAATTTCAAGTAGATTTCGTGTTACGAAAAAAATTTGAAAATCCAACCGTTTTCGAGAAATTTGAGTTTAAAATATTTAATTTTTGAAAAACTAAAATCGCCGTAGCTTTCATACACATTAAATTTTATACGATAGTTCGTTTCAAATTTTCTTCATAGAAAGATAATGTGAATAATTTGGCAATAAAACTTTTTTTACAACTTCCGGTTAAACCGGAAATTACACTTATTACAATTTTAAGCGCCCGCCCCTGTATTTTATTAAACAATATGGAATAAAAATATGTTCCATACATTTTTTCCAGTGCAACGATAATAGCAATAACCTGTACTGAAGAAATGAGCTTTGTTAAAGTGATGTGATTAAATTTGACGCTATCTCCCGGTTCGTAACATTCTAAGCCTATTTGAACAACAAAAAATTTTAAAAATTTATTTTGTGTTACTATACTTCCACTAGGTTCAGGGACAGCCCCAAGGGGGGACCTGCAAAATGAACTGTGCCCCCCCAAGTGCTTTCCTGGATTCCTAGATTTTTTAATAATTTAAATTAACGAAAATATTATATTTTTGCTTTATTACAATTATAATTCCTATTTCCTGTCCTACTAAACAATATATAAATTTCTGTGCCCCCCTACAAACCTAAAAAAAACATTGTGCTCACCCGGCCTGGCCAGTCTGGGCTCCGTCCCTGACTGGGTGTGGAAGTAAAATGATAAAAACAGTATTATCTGCTTTAAAATAATTTGAAAACTTTGTTATATTAGTATGTGTACTGTTTATGGCCTCTGAAAAAGTATTTTCGCAATATGAATATGAATTATCATCTGAGAATACATTTAGAAAGGCCTCAAAGAAATTGGGTAAATCATTCACATAAAATAGAAAAGGCAATGGACTAAGAAATTTTGCTGATGATATTTCTAAAAAATTTTGAAATTTTTTTTTATTGTTTCGCACAGTCTGAAATATGAAAATCCGAAGAAATCTCAGAGAGTAATTTTTTTCACGAATCTTCCTTCGGTATGCGTGAAAAGTAAAAAGATATTTCCCTAAAATTTTGTAGTTGGTCATATGCACAATCGTCTTCCAAGACATGCATTTTTAACACTGACAACAAAGTTAAAAAGAGTACTTTTAATAGCGTTCGTATTTTTTATTATGTATTTTTATAGAACAATATTTTTTAAATCTAAAGGTTTAACCTCCTGTATAAATAATATTATACTTTGGACTTTAATACAGAAGCTTTTGATTTCATGTATGAAGTAATTGTTTATGTAGTGGCTGTGGTATTGTTGGAATTATTTGTTATTGTTGTCGTGTTTTAATATTCACATTTTTAATAATATTAATGCTATAGTCTAAACATTCCAAGTATTATGATTGTGATTCTTAATCACCTTTTTTATTCTAATATAATAATATAAATGTAAATATGTGAGAATAATAATAAATACAGTCATGTTTATATCATGACAGTTCCAAGAAATAACCAGTGATTTTAAGAAATCGTTCACGACTCTACAAGGTGAATTCCTTACAGAGGCGTATCACACAGGTTTTTTCCGCCATGATTTTGGCTAGCGTTTTTTGTATCACGTGGTGTTAAGGAATTATTTACGTTGTGCACACACTGCTTGTACATACATATATGCTATGTTTTTCGGATCGCTGATCCAGCATTTTTGAAAAGAAAAATTAATTACTGAAGCTATTACAATAACAAAATATCGTCATATTGTCAAAAAAAAAAATGTGAAAACGCGCATTGTATCGGCCATAACTTCTTTATTTTTTGTGATGTAGAAACAAAGAAAAATCGTGGTAAAGATTAAATATCTTTAATTTTACTTCTTAGAATTTTTTATGGAAATGTCACAGTTTCTAAGATATTCAACATTTAAACTAAAAACGGTCAGATGCCACCTATAAAATTAAATAACTCTGAAACTGTCCACCCATATGTAAACAAAACAAATTAATTGTCAGTTCATTAGTTTCATTCTTGATCCACTGATCCACTATTTTTTCGCTAAAACTAATATTTATTGAGATATTTGCAAAGAAACAAAAATGTTACGTTTTTCTAAAATCCCTTTACAGTTTAAAATGCAATGATTTTCTACAGCAAGCACTGTAAGCGGACGAAAAAACTTGAGCGTTACCCAAGCAGCAATTTTAGTAGTTTCTACGTAGTAGTTACCATTAGTGGAACTTTAAAGGTTTTCGGAACTAAGGATTGTTACGTAATGGGAACCAACCTTCTACTAAGCATTCACCAAAATGGGGAATAATAATTACGTAGCAAGTTACTATTCCGGTACTTCTACCGTTACCGTGTCGAGGACTAGGTATGTAACCAAGTAGAAGAAATGACTAACTTTTGGAACAGCTCAGCTGACCGAAATGAGAGCGCAAACTATATATTTGGCTCTCTGTTATTCGAATAGCAAATTAATGACTTATTGAGTTTGAGCACATGATATGTCCAACGGTCCAAGTTAAAGTGATTATATACAACATGCATAAGCATACAATTATAAATCATGATGTTTTGCATTTACCCTGGGTGTGGATATTAAAACCACCACTTGTTTTATGTAAATTGTTATCATGATGCTTCGATAAAAAAGACGCCCCCTCGAGAAAATGGTTTTTGCAAAAATTATGTGTACAGGCAAAACTGCAAAATTTTCTATGGAAAACATTTTTTTTTTGATTTTATATATTATAAAGTAATAATCTATTTATAAAACATATTTGTAAATGACCATAATAAAAAGAAATGTTTTATTGAATTATATTTTTATCTGTGTCAATATGGCGAACTCATTCAACAACAGAAATATGGCGATTTTAATTGCAGTAACTCAGAGGTTACAAAAACCAAAATTATTTCCCTACAAGTTACATTTACTATAAAGTAGCAGATACCACCAACGTTATAGTTGTTGCTACTTTAAAAGTGGTGACGGGAACTACAACAATTTCACTGTGTAGTTATATTTACCTAGATGTAGCAAATGGAACCAATGACGCTATAAGATCTTAGTAACTATTGCTACCAACTTATTTTCATGTTGGTAGAATTGGCAGAATCGATATAGGTATTTTTGCTTGAATTGGCAACGCAGTAATAACTGTTAAAGTGTCACTGTCACTGTGTGATAGGAATATGTGGATTAAAAATAACAATTATACTTTTACAAGTATTTTTTATTCTCCGATATTATTAGAAAGATATTATTTGGAAAGAGTACACACGTATCGAACAATATTTGATGGATGCCCCTGACGGTGAGCATCTTATGTCAGAGGTAGGTGTTTATTATGATCTTGCTTTTGTGTACCTATTTAATTGTTTGGGTTTTTTAGGTTGCATTGATATTGGGAGTTTACGGTGCCTGCCGTTGCGGTGAACTGACCTTCTTAAGCGTCGAAGATATAAGAGATAAAGAATAATATCTGTATATATCCATACCAGATACCAAGACAAATAAATCAAGAAGTTTCACAGTTTTAAATGAAGGATTTTCGGTAAACTCACTTGATTCGATTAGGAAATATGCGTCTTTAAGACCGCAAAATGTGTCTCACAAAAGATTTTTCGTAAATTTTCAAAAGGGAAAGTGCACTGTCCAATGCGTTGGATTAAATAAGCTCTAAAAAATTCCAAGAATTGTAGCTGATTATTTGCAACTGCCAGATGCAGATTTGTATACTGGCCATAGCATGCGCCGTTCCTCATCAACTCTTTTGGCCAATGCTGGGGGTAACATTACCACCCTTAAACGTCACGGTGTGTGGAAATCATCCACCGTGGCGGAGGGTTATTTGGAAGATTCAGCCTCAACAAGATTGTTATTGCTAAAAAAATTCAGGGAGAGCAGCATAACGAGTCAGGCGATACAGACGTCGTTACTAGTATAGAGAAAAATTGTGTACAGAAGAGCAGTTTTCTTTGTGAAAAATCGAATATGATGACAATAAATGTTAACATAAATATAAATAAGTGTTAGTGCATGGATTCTTTGTTTTGTTAATTTTCCATATAATGGAGACAATAAATAAATTCCTTGGACTTTATTTTATATTAAAATTACTCTTTAGTGACTAAATCACTTTACCTCACTTTAGCTTACTACTTTATCTCACTAGTGACTTATGGGTCACTTTATACCTTCAAAATCTCATCAATAAAGATCACTTTATATGAAAGTGTTGGATAAATATATTTATTAACGTAAGGTGTATAATAATGGAAAAATACATAAGAGTTTTCATATTTATTTAGTGATCAGTTTACATTTAATTTCATTCAATTCAATTTATTGTACATAAATAATGTCTCATGCCGTTATACCGACATTGTCCGTTCCCCATCGACACAATATTTATTAAATTTGGAGTTTTTAATCGGCAAATTCATTTAATATGCTCAGTGGATCACTAACTGAACTATGGGTCAATCTGTGTGTTAAAGACAAGTTGTAATTTTCGAGCAGTACACAGTATCATTAATCACTACAACTGTTGTAGTTTTCGATTACTCTTCTTGTGTTGATGGGAACACTTTTGCACTTGTTGCCAAAGATGATGGTTTTGCTGTGGCAAAATAATCTTCCATGTTTGCATTATATTCTGAAGAATCACTATTTCTCTACTACTGTTTAACTGTTTCTTCAGTTTTCTATAAAACGTGGATGAGTGCCGATAAACTTTATTTCGCTATTACTGAGCATTTCAGATGCCGCTATTTTATTCAATGCCAATAATTATATAAATTGTCTTAAAAGTTAATATTACTCTATAGTAGATTTTCAAGGTATATGTAACTTTTAAGTCATTTTCAATTAGTTGGGAGTAGTAAAGATAACTTCAAAGCCCCTATGTTCGTAGAAATAACCTCATTTTTACTCGTGATGTCACTAATAAGTTAGACTACTTTCAAGTGGTTCTTTGGTAAAGCTGTGCAGTCGGCATTACTACCAATTTTCACTTTGCAGTTGAGGATGCTTCAAAGTAATGCAGAGTAGTATCAGCGACGTTGCAGATTCTCCAGCAGTTACTTGAAAGTGTTATAACTATACAGTGCCTAAATTCAGTAGAATCTACATAATTGTCACTACAAATGCATACCACAAAGTGAATATTATCCTGAAGTCGCAAAATTAGTAACAGTTATGTCATTCCTACTATATTAAAGTTCCGATGCCTCAGATGCCAGTTCCCATCACTTTGAATGCTGCTTGGGTAAGGTCATATTATATATTAGCGAAAAACAGCATATGGGAATATATTTTTTTAATTACTAACTACTTACATTAACAAAATGGCGACGTTTTTATTTAAAAAATGTGAAAAAGTACATTGTTTCTGTTATAACTTTTTGTTCTTTATGCTATAGAAATAACCAAAAAATCATTTAAAAACCTAATTAATGAACTTTCAATTCGATTATCAACATTCTTAACGTAAGTGCCATAGTTTCTAAGATATTTAACAATACTTCGTCTTATAGCCGTTTGGACGTCATCTTTATACTTCCAGATCTCCGAAATCATTAACTCTACAGAAATTAGAAAAAAAAAAAACGAAATTCGTCCTCAATTTAGTAGTTTTCTTATTTGTCTACTTTCGCTCAATGTAATAGGTACCTTTCAAGTTATTTGACGAAAACCTATTTGAAATACCTCTTTTTCAAGCTAAAATCTCAATGTTCTAGTCGTTATAATTTAAAGACTATCGATTTATATGAAAAGTTGCGTAGAACCATTTCTTCTCAAAAGTTGATTCTCTTTCAGCACCAATGTTTTCGCCACCTCCTGAAAAGGGGATAGAACCCTTGCGAGAGCTAATTGTTCTCCTCCAATCTTCCACTGACCACCGCACCTCAGCCTGTAGGCCGCTTTCCGAGCCTGGGCCTCAGTCACCAAGTAAAGGAGCACAAGGCCCAGAAGGACCTCCGGAGCCGCTGTGGGGGTCGTGGCTATTGCTCCTGTAACTCTCAATCAGGCCAGTCTTTGGAGTTGTGTTTGCTTCTATATAGTCCGGTTACAGTCCGATTACAGTAGGCCACCAAACAGCAGAAGCATAAGTGATCATTTTTTGAGGCCTTAGCTTTTCTTATATATATACTAAATACCAATTTTATAGACTCTTACTTGCTTGATTTACCTCCATTTACCCCAATTTACCCCCCAACCCTTCAACCCTTCAACTGAATAAGAGGAAAATATAATCTAGTTCCCCAGATCTCATGAAAATACATACGTGTACCAAATTTTAAGTCAATATCTTAAACGGTTCCAGAGTAATCGTGCGCACAACAAAGTTACAGACAGACAGACACATGACAGACAGAAATTTGTTTTCGCTCAAACTTAAAATCTCGACGTTTCATGGCATTCTAAGCCTATTTGAACAATAAACATTTTTTTTAAAATTTTTTGTCGTTACTATACTATATTGGATGTGGAAGTAATTAGGTAACTTTTTTGTTATCATAGCTTTTAGCTGTTTTAAGATGGTGGTTGCATAACATTTATACTGGGCGATTTACTCCAGAATCGTGTGTTGTAGAATATTTCATGTTACACTTACCCTGTATAATATTTGAAGTCATGTTTTGGGTGAAAAATTTGAGTAAAAATTATATCTGACTAATTGATCGTCTATGTCTAGTTTGTCATTCATACTTTCCGTACAGATTGACAAAAATCAATATAGGTGTCCTGAGCTCGATTTTCGAGAAACAAACAATAGCGGAAACCGAGATCGTCTATCTCTTTCGACTACCGAGCGTTTTTGGAAAATTGGCATTTTGGATGACCTCTATATGGACAGACGAGGCCCATATAAGCAGTGCCGGAATTTTTAATCGGTATAATAACCACCATTGGGTCATGAAAATCCCCACGTAACCGTTACAGTTAATCGTCAAGGACGATTTGGATTTGGTGTATGGTGGGTTTTATTGGATACCAAATAATAGGTCCTCATTTTTTTCACGGTAATTTGAATGCCGAAAAATTAACATTATACGACAAGAAATATAGCCCCTTGTAGACAACATGCCTTTAAGACAATTTCAAAGATTAATTTACCAACACGATGGCGCCCCAAGTCATACGTCAAATGAAACACGAAATTATTTAAATGCTAAAGTTAACTAAATAAACAGAAGAAAGTCCAGAGAGACGTGCCTTGGTGGAATAAGAATCTCAGCCGCCTTAAAGCTGAGACCAGAAAAACTTTCAATAGAGCCAAAAGCTCTGGAAACTGGGAGGATTATAAAAAAGCCCTCACGGAGTACAACAAAGAATTGAGAAGGTCTAAAAGAAGATCATGGAGACGGTTCTGTGAGGGGATAGATGAATTAGTCCCAGCAGTCCGTCTTCAAGAAGTCCTTGCAAAAGACCACTCAAATGGAATAGGGCTACTCAAAAAGCCCGATGGTCAACATGCAGAGAGTCAGCGGGAAAACATAAGAGTACTTTTAAGTACTCACTTCCCTGGATCCCATGTAATCGAAGGTGAACTTCCACAGGCCTGCCTGGAAGAGGATGCACCCCGTCCTACCAGGGAAGGAAAAAGGTTAGCTGGAAAGATATTCACCCCAAGCAGAATTAAATGGTATCGACCTTCAAGCCCCTTAAATCACCAGGCCCTGCTTTAACATGGAATTGAGGAACTTATCCTGTGCCTGAGAAGCATATTCATAGCAAGCTACACTCTTGGGTATATTCCCCAAGCCTGGAGAGAAGTTAAGGTGGCGTTTATCCCAGAGACAGGCAGACGTCCACCAGACGAGCCTAAATCTTATCGCCCCATCAGCTTAACCTCTTTTCTCCTTAAAACAATGGAGAAAATACTAGATCAACAGATTAGAAGCGAAATAATTACAGTGAAACCTCTTCACTCGAAACAATTTGCCTATCAACCTGACAAATCAACAATAAATGCTCTACTGGCCTGGTTAAAGGCATCGAAAAGACATTTACAGCAAAAGGAACTGGCTCTGTGTGCTTTCATGGATATAGAGGGTGCTTCTGATAACACCTCCTATGAATCCATACAAAGACTCGCGGAAACAAGGGGAATACAGTCACCAACAATCAAATAGATACAATCCATGCTAAGAAGCAGAATAATTACCACAGATATGGGGAGCGAGTCGGCCCCCGTGACTGCAGTTAGGGGCTGACCACAAGGTGGAGTCTTATCGCCCTTGCTGTGGTCAATGGTGGTCGACGATCTCCTCCATAAGCTGAGTAATTATGGCTTCAACGTTCAGGGCTATGCTGATGACCTGGTCGTTATTGTCAGAGGCAGGCATCTCAAACAACATGCAAATTACCTTAAACATAATATCTAAATGGTGCTCGTCAGAAGGTCTTAGTGTCAATCCGAGCAAAACAGTTATTGTTCCATTCACCAAAAGGAGAAAACTCAATTTAAGAGCTCCTATGTTAAATGGAACAGTACTGAATTTTTCCAGTGAAGTCAAGTATCTAGGAGTAATCCTAGATCAAAAACTCACCTGGAACTCACACTTAGAAAGGACACTTACCAAAGCAACGCCGGCTATTTGGACGTGCCGTAGGCTGTTTGGTAAGACTTGGTGTCTGAAGCCGAAAATGATACATTAGTCCTACCTTTCGGTTGTGAGACCCATGATCACCTACGCATCATGTGTAAGGTGACCAAAAACAGAAGAAAAAATAGCACGAGGAAAGTTACAGAAATTGCAACGCCTTGCCTGTCTAGGGACTACAGGAGCAATGCGCTCGTGTCCCAAAGCAGCTATTGAGGCAATGCTGGACTTACTTCCTCTGCATTTGCATGTATGGAAGGAGGCAGCACTTAGTGCCTTAAGGCTGTATGAGGCGCTTAAATTCAGACCAGGCGACCTGGTTGACCACTTAAGGATTCTGGAGTTAATCCAATTCGAATCCATGATCAAACCCACTGACTCAATGCCAATCAAGCACGACTTTGATTACCCGTTTGATGTGCTGATTGAAAGCTGTCAGGCGGGCAGGGTCGAAGCACTGCGGTTGGAGAAAGATCACACATCTGGTACACAGATGATCCAAGATGGATGAAGGGGTTGGTGTAGGCGTAGCAGGGCCTAAATGCAGGCTATCTAAAGCCCTTGGTAACACCCCAACCATCTCCCAGGCAGAAATCTATGCTATAGATCAATGTGCCCAGGAATACCTAAATAGAGGCACTCGAAGGGCAAAGATCTATATAATTTCAGATAGCCAGGCAGCATTAACACTTTCGCATCGGGCGTTTTTTTAGGCGACTGGCCTCACAAACGGGGATTTTTTGCGTTCGCGCAATTGTGCGTCTCCCGTTTATTAGTTTCGCGCATTAATGCGGTTCCCGACTCCAAAGACACGCGCGCTTATATGCGCAAGTTGAAATAAACGAAGATAGAAGATAAACGTTTTATTTAATAGGTATGCAAACATGCAAACATATAATATATAATTGTTAAAAGCATACAACGTTCTTACTTCTTTAATAATCTAAATTTTTTTTTTTTTTTAATTATTATTATTGTTCGCGTGCATTCTTATTAGTATATACAGAATTTGCATACTGAAGAAATAATGCAAGTTGCATCAATATCCCAACACCACGTATTCCCCACACCATAATAACATCCAAGCCTTTTTACATCTAAAAAAAATTTTTTCAAGCTCATCATCTGCTAAATATTTATTTTTCCTGTTCATTTTGTAAAAAATGCAATTTATTTTAAAAAAATTTGTAGCTGTTTACACACAACAGACTGCCTGACACACTCAAGAATAAACTGCGAGTATACAACTGTTTTTCAGACCACAGCTTTTCTGCAACTAACAAGCTACAGCTTGAGGATGCTTTTAAGCGAATATCAGACCACAATCTTGCTCCTCCCGATTTTAAGTAGTATTCACGGCGTTCGAAAATATGCGTCTCCCGTACATATGTCAGTCAGAGATTTGCGCGTTTTTGCGGCTCCCGTCGTGAAAGGGTTTTAAAGGCTCTCAGGTCCTATACCTTCGAGTCAAAAATTGCCTGGGAATGCAAACAATTCCTCAAGAAACTGGCAAAAAACAACAAGGTTACCTTGATGTGGGTGCCAGGGCATGAGGGAAGAGAAGGCAACGAATTGGCTGATAGCCTCGCAAGAGAAGGGGCTGAAGCCCCGTTTTTTGGACCCGAACCGTTCTGTGGCTTATCCAAGGGACACGTAACGGAGGATATCCTAAAGTGGGAAGAGGAACAAAAGAAGTCCTACTGGAGGAACATTCCAGGTCAAAGACAAGCGAAAAGGTTTATCACCTATTCAACAAAGAATGCCGCGAGGCTTCTCGAACTTGAAAAGTCCGACCTAAAGCTGATCACAGGCCTTCTAACTGGTCATTGCCCCTTGAGATATCATCTCAAGAATATGGGCATGGCAGAAGATGACAAATGCAGATACTGTGAAGCTGCAACTGAAACTGCGGAACATACACTTTGTGAATGCAAGGTGCTAATCCGTATTAGGTTAAAGTACGTAGAACAGGCGGAATTAACACCTGAAGACATAGAGAGAAATTAGCTCCCAGGAAAATCGCAAGCTTTGCAAAAAGTTCTGGAATCCTGGGCAACAACTAGATGCAGGGTAATTCACAAAATACCTTTCAGGTCGAGATGAAGAAAGGCCAAGTCAGAGCCAACAATCCACAGTCTAACTAAATAAATACCTAATAAAAATTAATTTAGCTAACTGGACATTAATAAACAACAAAGTAGTTTAGTTATTGTTTAATTTTAAGGAAATAATGGTCCCATTTTGTGGCCAGCTAGATCTCCTGATATAACCCCTGCTGACTTTTGGCTTTGGGGTTATATGAAAAATATTATATATTTAGAGAACATTCTAATAACATAGAAGAATTGGAAAACAAAACATTAACTTCTGTCATGATTGGAAATGCAAAAAATGCTGTAAGGAGAAGGTGTCAAAAATGCATAGATGTCAATGGAAGACAATTCGAGCATTTATTCTAGTTTAGTTTTTCCTATTTTTGGAAAATTATTTTATATTCTGTTGTTGTTAATAGTTTTTCATGACTTCCTCAGAAATATGTTAAATTTTTCGAATATTAGCCACTTTTTCTAGACATATGATATATCATTGGATAGCTAATTTAAGTTGTAATCGAGTAATGAAATAATTTACAGGGTGTTCCATTTAAAAAAAACAAAAGTTATATCTATATCTCAAAAACTAAGGCATGCATAATTTTCTTCTTATCAGCAGCGAATTTTACTGAAAAACGTACCTTAAGAATGTGTTACTCGATTTTCCAAAAACGCTCTGTAGCTCGGTAGTAGAAAAAGACAGACGATCGCGATTACGCCATTGTTTGTTTCTCGAAAATTGAGCTCAGGGCATTTATATTGGTTTTTGTCTATCTGCATAGTTTTAGAGAGAACCTCAAATTCCATCTAATTTGGTCCACTCTGTACAGGTACACGTCCAGGCTGCAAACATTAAGTAACAAAAAATTACTGACCAATTGCATTGTGATCAGTACCTTCCAATTGCAAAAATATTGTCAGTTTTAAGTACTTACCAAATAAGGAATTTCCATCATTTGCAGTTCAAGCTGATGAAGTTGACTAAGAATTGTGTATAAATTGTGAAACGTCCATTTACAATTAGCCTGAGTCTTAAACATAACAATTTTACATCACATCCAATTTCTAACGTTTATGTTGCAAGTAGAAATTATTCACTTTTAGTTAATAGAAAGGAATGAACTCGTATTGAACTTAAGATTTTTTAAGGACTTTCTCTGCGAGTTCGTTCACCGTAGCAGAAATTATTTCATTGACCTACGACAACATGAACGTCTGTAAGGACGGTTTTGACGTGATTATTTACTACACTTTTCCACATTCAATTAAATAGCAACAATTATTTTTTTAATACTCTCTCTTAAAAGAGAAAAAATCTAAAAACAAATGTTCAACAATAGTGAAATGTAGTAATGGAAGCATTAATTTCGGTTATATACATTTAATTTCCAAGGAAAATTCGAAGCGTCACATATTTAAAAAAAAAAAGTTATTCAAGTATTTGAATGTGCCTTGAAAATGGCAGTAAAGTTATAAGGGTAGTGTTATTATTGTGAAATAAGCCAGTAAAATTCTTTTGATATAAGTATTAATTTTTTTTCGGCTCACCATACTTAAAAAACTTTCTGGTAAAAACTGAGAAGTTGCTCTCCCCGTTTCTTTGTCTTCACTCTGTGATTTTGATACATATTCATTTTTGGAAAAACTTTTATATAAAACACTTATTTGAAAGCGACATGTTGAGAACTGGTTGATGAAGAACTTTATAGCTAACTTAATTGTTTTTCTATAATTACACTATAATTATCATCAACCATACAAGATGGAAACACACTTTGTTATCCAAAATATAGGCAGGTATACTTAAAAGACTTAACAAACTGTCCAAGCCACAAAGTTAGTTTACACAAATCACAGAATTTACCGCACAGGCCAAGCGAACCACCATTTGTAGTTTGGTTTTAATATTCATTTTTTTAGAATTTAGAATATTCTTCACTATCCTATTTTGAAATTACCACACGAAGTTCTCAACAATGTAGTACACTCAGAGAAATTTGGCGTTTTAAGAGTATAATCTGTGGTAGGACAAATAATATTTTCATTGATATATATGAAAAAGGTTTATACGGGTGGGCGTGCCCCTTTGACCAATGAAATATGCCGTTTACGTAAACAGGAGGAGATTAACAGATTGTGTAATATAAGAGAAATAGTTGAAATATATTTCTGTCGTACAGAGTCGAATTTCGCGTTGGGTGCACAAGAATTTTTATTTAAAGTAATTTGAGTAGGAAAACTGAATGCGGTTGTAGTGATTCCTTAGGCAGTGGTTTTTAATTAAAAGAAAAACTATCTGTAGATACATAATGTAAATGTACAGTGTACAGGGTGTCCTAGTTAACGCGTTATGTCCGATTTTCTCGGTAGTTTTTGAGATAAGTATTTTTTTCCGGGGAATCGATGCCGCTAAGAAACATATAACTGAACATTAAAGAAAAATTGATCGGATTATTTATGTTCTTAATTGACTATTAAAGGAAAGTAAAAAAAGGCATGTAAATTTTAAATATCACTTCCGGTTTACATGGCAATGGCGTTCTTTTTCTTGAAAATAGAATATTAATTACTTCCACATCCAGTGGAAGTATAGTAACAAAAAAATTTTTGAAAGTTTTTATTGTTCAAATAGGCTTAGACTGTCATGAAAGGTCGCCATTTTAAGTTTCAGCGTAAAAAAATGTCTGTCTGTCTGTCGGTCTAACTTTTTTGTGCGCACGATTACTCTGGAACCGTTTAAGATATTGACTTGAAATTTGGTACACGTATGTACTTTAACGGGATCTGGAACTAGATTATATTTTCATCTTATTCCGTCGAAGGGTTGGGGTGTAAATTGGGGTAAATGGGGAGGTAAACAGGTAAATCAAGCAGGTAAGAGTCCGTAAAATTGGTATTTAGTATATATAAGAGAACCTAAGGTCTCAAAAAAAATTTTTGACATTAGCTACCCCCATTACGACCCCTACCCCTAACCCCCATTTTTTAAGGGGACGAAAAAAAAGTGTGATTTAGTGTATGTACAAGAACCAAAAACTTCAAAATATTTTTTTACTTCATAGGCCAAGAATTTTTATTGAAAAATTACCAAAAATCCTTGCTATGTTGGGGTGATTTCTATTACGAATAACTGGCAAAATAAGGATACATATATTACTTCCACATCCAGTGGTAGTATAGTAAGGTTTTTTTTTAATTGTTAAATTAGTGTACAATATCGATAATTCTATCATTTACAATTGAAATTAAAATTTTGTGGACATGTCTATTGAAAGTCGCATTTCGGAGATATGAACTTTACTTTGCTTTTTTTTAAAGGAACACTCCATATATGTACCATTTGAAACGCCATAAAAAAAGCTTTGTATTTATAATATAATACATGGTGCTTATCTTAAACAAATTTTGTCTAATTTACTATAAATTTACAATTTATCAAATTAGCCATGGAAAACAAAAGTATGTAAATTAAAATAAACAATATGTTAGTTCTGTCTAATTTCACTTTATTTTAAATAAAATGGAGAATTTCAGTAATTGATACAGTGTGTTTCGCTTGAAATGGTAACACCCCAATAACTTTTTTTTTTCCGATTTGAATCACATTTTACTTAAGTATAGAACAAATTAGTATCTACTTATGACCAGAAAAACATTCGCCTTCTACGGTACCAAAGCCACCCGCGGTACCAAAATATGTGGAGAAAATCGGAAAATCATATTAGGCATTTTTTTATCGGAAAATTTTGTTAATAAAACTTGTTCAGAATTGCCCAAAATGGCCAAAATTTAATCAAAATTAAAAAATGAAAAACTTGAAACTTTAAAAATTTTGAAAATAATTATTTAAAAAAAAACTGTAAATTGCTTTACAACTACCTGGCAACCTGGTTTAATTTCAAATAAAATTGTCATAGTACAGTTTTCTAAACGAAAAAACCCATTAAAATGATATTTTTGGACATAATTTTAATAAAAATTTATATATTTTTTATTTTGATTAAATTTTGGACTTAAGGTTTCTGAACAATTCTGAACAAGTTTCATTGACAAAATTTTCCAATAAAAATATGCCTAATATGATTTTTTGATTTTATCCGCGTATTTTGGTAACGCAGGTGGCTTTGCATTTGTAGGCGGTGAATTTTTTCTGGTCATAAGTAGATCCTAATTTGTTCTATACTTAAGTAAAATTTGATTCAAATCAGAAAAACAAATTAAAAAGTGAAATACACTGTATATATTTTTCGGACTACCATGACTTAATGTAAGAAAATATAAAACTTAATATCTACTATAGTTTTTAAGAAAAATACTGTGTCATATATCATTGAAAAGATTTTTCTATGGCCTTTCAAATGGTGTAAAAATATATGGGGGTGTTCTATTTAAAAAAACCAAGGTAAAGCTCATATCTCCGAAATTCGACTTGTTTGAATTGTTTTGCTGAAATGATGTTTGGAAAATACATGTGATATCTCATAACTTTTATTTTTGAACTTATTTACGTAACTCCAAAAATAAAGAAGTTAAATGAGGTTCTAACGTTTGCACAACCACCCTGTACTGTTGACTATAATGAGGAACTTTAGTCTAGTTAATATAAAAAACACGTTCTCAAATAAATTAAACATGTTCTGATAGAACATATTAATAATAATAATTTTTTGTTTTTATGTCTTTGGTGTTTTTCAAAAAAATTGCCGCCCTTGGATTTTGCCGCTATAGCGGCAGTTTCGTCCGCAGTTTCGTCCGCCATCTTGGATTCCTAAATATCTTAGCAGTATGAGATTCCTCGGAAAACCTACGTCAGACTGGATTTTGAACCATAAACTTATCTCAGAAACTACCGTGAAAACCGAGCATAGCGCGTTGACTGGGACACCCTGTACATTTTGCTTGGGAATGATTTCGAATAAATTGATTTCTGACCTAACTAAACACCGAATTCAAATTTTCATAATAAAATTTGTAGGAGTGTTTATACAAAACGGTCCTCTCTATTTGACACCTTTTATTTATGTATTAACATTTTCAAGAATTTCATCTATTAAGTCATTCCTGTAAGATAAAATAATTTATAAATAGATTTAAGATTACAGTTACCACAACTGCTAAATGCTTCCCTGGCAAGCATTCATTCGCGTCTGGTCTCCATGACAAGTTCCTCCCTAAAGTCTAAGAGCGTGTAAAGCTATGCGAATGCCGAGGCGAGTGTCATCTATTGACGGCAAAATTGGAAACTATTTATTGAATCTATGTTTGAAAATTAAGAGGTTATATTTTATCCACGTAATTAATTAAGGATTATCTAGGGCGTCACGATTTCGTTTTTTGTAAATTCCAATTTTTCGACGTCAATTTTTTCGTTGATCACGTGTTTTTGATTAAAACAAAAAATTAAAAACGTGACGAACTAGAATATATATTTTAATACATACGTACAAAATTTGAAGTTTCTATCTTCAAAAATAAGCCGAATAATTCGTTTCTTCATTTCACTGACCGCAGATTATACTCTTAAAAAGCACAAGAAATCACTTGAATATAAATATATTGATGTATTGAATTCAAGTCGTCAAAACTCAACATATCAAGTTTGTATATTTTTACTTTTATATTGATTATTGAACAAATTATTGCTATATACCCTTCAAAATATAGGGAATTTCCTTTCCTTTAATATTTAAAATAACATTTTACTTGCCTGACTACATTAATAACTCATCCATCATTGGCGCAACTAGTGGGGGGGCCGGGTGGGCCGGGCCCACCCCAAACTAGCCACGGCCCACCCCAGAGGAAAGAATAAAAATTAGCAAAAAAAAATTAAATTTATCAACTAATGTATCACTAAATTATTCGGAATCCATAAATTTAAATATCTAAACCTTTTGTTTTAATGTTTTTGTTCATTAGTTCATTGATTTAGGATTTAGGTTTCAGTTCCTTGTGATTTTTTTTTATAAAAATTGAAAATCTGAAGCGTGTGTGTTTCAATATGTTCCTAATATTAAATCTCTTACTTTTAAGGTGTCAATATCAGGATAAAACCATTCAAAACCAATAATATTTACATATTTGTATAGTTTTTTCATTTTATAATTTGACTGAAAGTGAAAAGTAGTTTTTTCTACTTCCATCTTTAAAATGGCGTTTATCGTATACGTTTCCATGACGCTAAATAATCCTTTAAACACGCTTTCGACAAACCGTGACTTCGTGCATTTTAGTCACAGGCTGAACTTAGCAACGAGATATTAGTCACGGCTGAGGTTAATTCTAGATATTTTAATGGCAAAAATCAAGTTAGTTTTCCGTAATTCTTGTCATCAATCTGTCAAAATAAATCGACGCGTTGTGACAAGAGACAAGTAATTTTGTATTTTTTGGAAAAAAATGAGCCTAAACGACAGTGAAAGTGAAGAAGATGTTTTCATTGGTACTCCGCCCGAAATTACTCAAGCAGCGGCATCGGCAACTGCTAGTTTGCTGCCAGAAAAATCTAAAAGTCAATACGAACGTGCATATAAACTTTTCCAAGATTGGCGTCAAGAAAACCAAACAAATTCATTTTCTGAGAATGTATTACTTGCTTATTTCCAAAATTTGTCGAAAAATATGAAACCGTCCTCTTTGTGGGCAATCTATTCAATGCTGCGGACGACAATTAATCTAAAAAATAATGTTGATATTAGCAAGTACCCCAAGTTGTGCACATTTCTGAAGCGTAAATCAGATGGTTACAGACCTAAAAAGTCGAAAATATTGACACCCCAGCAAATTAGAGAATTCTTATCATCTGCTCCAGACGAAGAATACCTATTTACAAAGGTAATAGTATAAAACCAAATTAAATAAAAATAAACAAAATTATAAATATTTTAGGTAGGGTTACTTTTTGGAATAATGGGAGCTTGTCGGCGGGAAGAATTGACGAAAATTCAAACAAGTGATGTTGAAGACCTTAACACGGCCCTTTTAGTTCACATTCCTGACACGAAAACAAAAACGGAACGTCAGTTTGTTATTGGAGGTAATTTCTATCATACATGCAAGAAATACATGGAACTTCGACCTACAAACATGACAAGTACTACCCGATTTTTCTTAAACTACCAGCGAGGAAAATGTAGAAAACAGCCAATTGGAATTAATACATTTGGCAGCCTCTCTAGCGTAGTAGCAAAATTCTTAAAATTACCTGACCCTGCTGCTTATACTGGTCATTGCCTAAGAAGGTCTTCAGCGACGATTTTGGTGGACTCGGGTGCGGACATCACAGCATTAAAGCGTCATGGAGGGTGGCGATCCACAGCTGTTGCAGAGAGTTATATTGACCACTCGTTAAACAATAAAATTGAGACCGCTACTAAAATCATGAACACTGTTCAAAATAATGCAATGCAAAAAAATAAAGAGAATATTGATATTGCAATTGCTCAAAGTTCAAGCATTGATAAAAATGAAAGTGGACCAAGTATTAGCTTCAATTCAAATCATGAAGCAAATTTAACACAGTTCGATGGAACGCATTTAGGAAAATCACTTAATTTTTTTAGCAATTGCCAAAATGTTTCCAATGTAACCATTAATATACACAATAAGTAGAACAGTAGTTTAGTAATTTTTTACTGTTACCATGTTATGGATACTTGCTAATTTTCCGAGTTACAGGCAATTTTTCACGATAAATAATGTACTACATTTTTTGCACATTAAAAAATATAAAATTATATTGAACCTTTAAAAATGGTATAACTACATACTCATATTTTGTTATAATAATGTATATAAGTCATGCTCATTTTTCGAATTTTCATGTATTTTTTTCAATAAACGTAGTACATTATTTATCGTGAAAAACTGCCTGTAACTCGGAAAATTAGCAAGTTACAAAAAAATTCCAAGAGACAAAAAATGTTTAGAAGGCCTCAATGCTTACTTCTGACTTTTTTAAAATTTTTAAATGACATATTTTTAAAGCACTACAATTTCATGTTTTTCCGGAAAAACTCGATGAAAACACTTTACAGAAAAGTTCCAAATAAAAAAGTCTTGTATTTCGATGATACATTCACCTGAATTTTTTCAGATTTTTTTTTCAACTTTGACCTTTCCCCTCCCCTACTTTTAGGAATTTTCGAGTGGCCATATCTGGAAAAAATATGCATTATTTGAAAAAATTCACAAGAGTAAAAACATTTTATTTTGGTCCAAAAAAGGTAAATATATTGTTTTTTTTTTCATTTTGACCTAATTCGACAAGTTACGGAACCCGTGATAAAAGGGGTGTTTTCTACCTCTTCCGATCATTTCCTACTTTAATTTCTTTTTCAACTTTTTTATTAACACATTGCACAAGGTTTCATCAAAATCCATTCATTAGCACTCAAATTAGAGATTTTGGTAATTGTAGCGCTCCGTTGACTGGACTATATTAACAGTAACTATAATTCTTTCATATTTACTTTGACATATAACCACCATTGTCATTTTTAATACGCAGACGCGATGTCACATTATAATATTACACCAATGTTCTCTCTTCTCCTCTGTTTTCCTAATATTCTCAGATATTCTCAGATGCAGTCAGATGCCAATAGCAAGATCAATAGTATAGACAACAATCTCTGATTCATACCTGTAAATATGAAGTTGTTGCCCACGACTCGGTAGATGGCATGTGCACGCGAAGCTTCCCCCTCTGTCTAATCTCTCTTTGGGTTTGATTAGTCTTAATTTTCAATTTCTTGTATTGAGCGACACCTACTGGTGAATAGCGTTACTAACCTTCAATATTCTGAGAACCCATTTTATTTTGTTTTGTAACAATGCTCTAAATTCCCTTCTAATTTCTAATTCTAACCTCATTTAACTTTTGAATAAAAATGTAAATATGGAAAATGAAAATTTACAATTTAAAGGAGGAAATCCGGGTGCTGTGCAACATGGAAATTTTATAAATTATTACCAGTTTCATCCACCCGAAGAGAGATTAAAGTTATTACCACTAAACCTGTGGGCCAACGATAAACCTTGTATAGCACTTGACATAGGATGTAACGCAGGAGTAAATTTGATTCGGTCTTATTAACAAAAGTTGCTTAGTTACTCCACTTTTTTTTAGGATTTAACGGCTGCCTTATACGCTTTTTTAAAAAACATCGTGACAAAAGATTGCAGTATATTAGGAGTTGACATTGACCCAATTTTGATAAGGCGAGCTGAGGAAACAAACAACAATGATAACATTTCTTTTAAATGTTTAGATTTTATGGACCAAAACAAGCGAGAGGTGATGATAAAAAATTATCTTAATTTGAAAGGAGCAGACAAATTTAGTGTAGTGTTTTGTTTTTCAACAACCATGTGGATACATTTGAACAACGGGGATTTGGGATTGAACAGTTTTTTAAAAGAAATATCTAGTATCTCTGAAATGGTAATAATAGAACCACAACCTTGGAAATGTTACAAAAGTGCTGTAAAGAGAATGAAACAGAGTAGTTTTATTTTTCCTTTGTTCTCCGAATTAAAAATTAGGGAGAATGTGGAAGAAGAAATTGAACGTTATTTGGAAAAGGATTGTAATTTAAAGAAAGTTGTAGAAACTAGTAGGACAAAGTGGAATAGAAAATTATTAGTTTTTATAAAATAGTTCTATAGAATATTTTATTAATTCCAAATCTATTAAAACATTTTTAAACAAAAGTACTCATCAGTATACGAAGTATCATATATTCACGTATTTTACTAGGTAGTTCTTTTTTAGTTTTTATTACTGGTTATATACCTATGTTATTAAGCAGTTCTATATCGAACCCAAGCAGCTACTTTACGGTAAAGTTTGTAGTAAACAGAACAGATATGAAAGCTATTAAACATTTTAATAAAGAATATAAACAGTCAACGCTACCAAAAGATTTCCAACTTATTTGCAGTTGGCACCTTCTACATTTATTATATATCAATGAAGGTCATAGTACTAACTGGACGAGCCATATCTCATTCATAGTCCTTTAGACTGCTGCATTCTAAGTAATAGCAGTTGTGCAGAGTGCAAAGTGTACTTCATTGTCCCATCGTCAGTTGACGAACATCCGAAAGAACAACAATGACATTTTGTAGAAATGTAGATTGTTCAAGCTCAGCTCTTTCAGCCCTTATTCACATTGACTTAAAAGATCTTTTGTGAATTACCATACAATTAGTTGTTGCCTAGGACCAGGCCCGCGCCTAAGGATATGCGCGTCCGTGTGCAAGTCTTCATTCGGCGCCCCTTACACTATATTGTGGAGCGTTCAGTAATTTTTATTGTGCAGTAATTTTACGCACCCAGAAGCATGCGCCCGCGTGCGGTGGACGCATCGCACGCCCGTTAGGCGCGGGCCTGCCTAGGACTCCCAAGCTTTTCCTGGGGGCTAATTTCCCTATGTCTTCAGGCGTTAGTTCCACCTTTTGTAGTTACCTGGTACAGATAGCATCTTGCATTCGCAAAGAATATGTGAATGTGGGTTTACGTTATACCGTGCGTGTAATTTCCCATTAGGCATGTACATTCACGTAGCGCGAGAGATCTGACAACACCGGCAGCCGTAAATTCGCCCGTCGGTGGACATCCCAGCTCTGTTGTTTCATTTCAGCCAGCTGACACCCGCGATGTTGTAATTCTACTCCCCATGCCTAGCCCGTAACTACACACACGGTATATATGAACTGCAGAAATCCAGCTGAAAAAATTTAAAAACTTCTGAAACAACCACCTTAAGAAAAACAAGCTAAAAACGTACTCTTCGCCAATTTACTGAGCTTTTTATATATAATTGTTACACATTCTATAGGATACTCTTCGCAGTTTTCTTGTAAATAATGTTAGTTTTTGGACATCCTAAATTTTGTGATATAAACTTTGTTGTGAAAAAAATTGTATGAAAAAAAAAATCCAACCTGTGGAATTCGAACACGGGACCCTTGGATTGCAACGAAAAGCTTTAGACGCTGCGCCACCACCTGTTGCTAGAAAAATTGATTGTCTGTAATATATATCTTTCGACATTCATACATATTTCACTTCTAAGAAAAATTAGTAAACTTCATACACAAAAAAAAATTTGTTATGGAAATAATATCTCGCGATTTCCATTTTAGTACAAGCCACAAAAATTTACAAAAAAATTTTTTTTTTAAATTAAATAATTAATAACTTTTTTATTTACTGATCGATTTTCTTCAAACACAATAGGGTTCTTCCTCTAGCTAACACTAACTTATTTTCTAAATTTCAATACAATCGGACTTTTCTTTCTTAAGTTATCGTGCTTACAAGAAACGTGACGGACGGACAGACAGACGGACAGACGGACATTTTGAAAGTTGTTCAGAATTCGTTCACTAACACAATGATATGAAAATTTTTTCTCTACGAGCGATATTTATGATTTTAGAAATGTGCCGATCAAACACAATATACTCTTCGTTTTTGCGAAGAGTATAATAAAGAAGATTCGCCCCACAATCCATTACACAACCCTGTCAATGTACTTAAACAATATAAAATTTGCACAGCGAAGACACAATATTGAAATAATCTCTCATAATTACTGTAAACAATTCACATATCCGGAAAGTTCAAATTTCGACCAGGTGCTGTTGACGTTTAAGGAGTACTGAAATCATTTCTCATCATGTGATGTTTCTTTTTACAATTTATCGAGCAATTGATTTATGTAGGTAAATATGGTAGTATATTATTATCTCCTGGGTTGAAGGACCGGTCGGTGGCCTTGTGATTGTATGGTGTTGTATACTAATGCGATCAATAAAGAACTTCTATTATTGTTATTATTATTATTATTATTATTATTACAATAACAATTAATTTTTATAGCTTTAATGTATCCTAAGAGAAAAACTGTAACTTATTTACGTTTTAAAATGTAAATATGCCAATATAAACAAAAGTATTTGTTTAACAATAGTTATATGTCCTCCAAGTGAAAAACTTGTATCCATTTTCAACAAAAGAAGCGACAATTTGTTTAAAGTCACAAAGTTAATTATTGTTCGAAGATCCGCAGTACTCAGGCCTTTCGTCCCATTGTACATTCGCAGCATTTAAGATCCCCTAGAAAAACCTAGTGCTTTCCACGAAGGAGAGCAGCCCTTTCCAGGGTAGATCCCGTAGTTCCTCTGGCTGTTGAAACTGCCTTCCGAAATACCTATACCTTGACACTCCTATTGCTGCACAATGGCATAGGATATGCCACACACCACACATCCTACAAGTAGGATCATCTTTCAACTGCATTGTATACAGGTGCTTATTGTTCAGATGACAGTGTCCTGTTATATCAGGCCTACCGTCCGTCTCAATCGTTCTCTATCGAGCCCAATCAGCCACTTTACGGTGGAGTCAGTCGAGGGAGGGCCCCTTTATATGGAGCCTTGACTGTTTCATTCGGGGGGCCTGAGCCCAATAGTTGTTAAACTGTGCCATTGCCCAGTCTTGCAGCTCTGATTGTATCAAACTTCTTGGCAGACCGAAGGCTGGCTTGGGGCCAGCGAAAGGAGTTTTTGCTCCTTCACTTGCCGAACGGTCTGCTTCTTCGTTGCCCTCGACGCCTCTGTGTCCGGGCACCAGTTTAACTGAGTTGCGTTCCCACAGCTCAGTCAGAATGTTTCGACAGTTCAGCACCAGCTTAGAGGTCACCTCTTGTTTAATGCAAGAGCTCTCAAAGCTGCCTGACTGTCGCTACATATATAAATATGCTTATTGACGAAACTTCTTTTGAGGTTTTCCGTGTACACCAGCACCGGTTCCCTCCTAAGTCTTCGATCCGTCTGTGTACCATTCCAGACCTCCGGGACTCAGAAGATTCATTTTATTGTGTTCCCAGTTATCTCGACCAGGGAACACGACTGTATATGGAAGAATGAACTTATAGACGGAGAGACACCGGTCGTCGTCTGACTGAGCAACAACCTGGTCCCTTATAGGTAGAGCTAAAGCCTTTGTGTGCCTCAGCCCTTGTCCCGTCTCATTCCACATTCCACCTTTAAACAGTCTATTTGCTGCTTTCCTAGCTTCCAGTTCCACTTCGACATGCAAGGGAGTGAGCCCAAGGATGGTCTCCATTGCAGCCGTTGGGGTGGTCCTGATTGTTCCTGTTATTCCTAGACAAGCTAGCAAGCTAAGTCACAAAATATTTTTTAACTAGTCAAAGAAGCCCTAATTGTCCAGTTCCTATTTTTTAATGAATCCGAGGATAAGTTTTTCTGCAAGAAAAACAGATAAATGTCACTTTTACACACAGTGCATTTATTACTTATTGCACATTTAAATACGGATATATAAAATCTCTATTAATATATGTGTATCAAAATATTGCATTGTATGCATAATTATGCAGTGTTGAAGTGTTATAATTTAAATGTTGTAAATCTTGAATTATTAAAATGATTCGAGAGCCGATCCGAAGTCTGCCAAAGACAATAATCTTGAATTAACATTCAACTCAGACTTGAATCAGTAATATATTTATGAATTTACATTGCAGTTATCTATGAGTGCGGACACTTCAATACATGCCCCGATGAAATCCTTACATCTTGGATATCCTAACTGACATTTAAGTTGTTTACTTCAAGGGGTTAGTTCTTGGAGAAACATATCTAATTAAAGTTAAGAAAGATAAACACTTGCTTTTTTGTCTCACCTAATTTATTCAGATTTATCTGACATGTTCCGGTCTCCCAACCATTATAGGAGTCTTAAACAGTTTAACAACTCATGAACAGAATATAAGGGTGGTTAGAGATGACATGTGAATTTCATTACAGAGACGAAAAGACAGCTGAACAAATGATTTGCAACTGGGATGCTCTCTCTTGCTGCAGACGTCTCCGCTATGAGCGACTTTACACCTCATTGAACCACAGAACGAGCTCCCCCAAACTTATCTGGTGGATTATTAAAGCTATTGATATTGATCCAGAAAAGATATTATAAACAAATGGAGATACAATCCCAGCAAACAAAGAATGTATCCGTAATGTTATGCAATGTTAAGTGGAAGTAACATGTTTAATGTTCTCTTGCAATATGATATTTATATTACAACAACATAACAGAAATGTTAAATTTCGAAATATTAAACAAATATTTATAAGTAATATTGGTTACATTAAATAACATTTAATAGTATGACAAAATACTTTCTAGCAACGTTGAAGTTATATTAAAGTAATAATATCTTGTTTAGTGGGATAGATCTTGCAATAGATAGCACTAAAAGGATGGTACAGCCAAACTCCATTTCAAATCAATGAACATGACTTGTGTTTCGGTCACTTGACCGTTTTCAAAGGGTCTTAAAAAAATTTACGACTGATAGTGATCGAGAAACAAGTATAAAAGACTGAGGAGTTTAAGAAGGGTCAAAAATGATTTTTTTTTTTAATATGGTAACAATTTAAACTTTAAACACGGTTACAAGAGATTTGATCCAGTAGACCGTTTGAGGGGGGTACTTTTGTATCATTGGACGTCTAGAGATTGCATTGGACCATTGACGCGTGATTTCTGGTTTTACTATGTTTTACAACATAAATAAACAACTAATATCATTATCAAATTTCTAAATTCTTTTCACCCGGCGATAAAAGCTTTAAAATCTCAAATATTCATGCTAGTGTAACATTTTGGAGATGTATCGTTGTGGTCAACTAAGACTTATTTATTTATTTTTCACTATGTTGCAGCAGTCCGATTTTGATGAAACTTTTAGCAGTTTATCTACATATGTATTGCTATATTTAAGATTTTTTTTAAGGTGGTCACATGAAACCCTATAAAAATCACCTTAGAAAAAATTGTTTGTTAAATAAAAATATTAATAAAGGAGACAATTGAAAAAATATATTTAATTTTCTTCATAATGCTTCCTACAATAACGTTTTTGGTTCATCACTCTATTAGATTCAGAGAAAAAAAAAGTTTAAAAAATACATCTTAAAATTCATACTTTTTAACGTTACTCGGTAATGTTATGAGATACGTGAGTAAATACTATATAAATGATAGTATAAATGGATAACCTATTAAACAAATTAGTAGTTGTCATATTCGGTTCTAGGGCACATTTTATTTGAATAAATTCTGTGAAACAAAAAATAAAAGTGTTTATCTTTCTTAATGTTATTATCATTTAAAATCAAATTGCTAAATTTTATTAGCCCTTTATTTAAAAATGTTCTCCCTGGTCGTGACAAAACAGTCTATAACGAATATTCATACTCCAAATTAATGGTAAAAAACGATTTCTTGTTACGTCATAATTTTTATTTACTTACTTCATATTTAATGAGATAAAATTCTTGACAATGTTAATTCGCAATCCTTTAATTTGGGAATATTAGGTCGCTAAATGTAACAATCATAAAATTAATGTGATGTTTGTACTTAAATAGTTTTAAGATTAAAAAGAAATTATCTACAGAATAATCTTTTATTTCACAATGTAAGTCCACTTAACTTATGACAATAATATATTGTAATACGTATTTTAGAAAAATTAATAATCCACATAAATTGTCTTTATACACCTAACATTACTAAAACTAAATCATCATTACGATGAAACCTCTTCATTCCCACCATCAAACTCCAATTTAACATCCTCGTGTAAGCCTTCAACATCGACCTCAGATTCAGCGGCATTTAACATATTCAAGGTAACTTCTGATTTTATCATTGGCTGTTGCTGAACGCTTTGTTGCTGAGCTGGCTGTGTAACTGTATTAATTTGCCGTACTGGCAAACCTGCATCCTCAAACGCCTTTTTCTTTAAAGCAGTCCTAATTTGGGATCTAACATTATTAAAAATCATATTAGTTTAGGGGAAACTTTGAAGAAATTGGGATAATGCTAACTTACACTGTTCTGCGTTTAATGTGTTCACTAATTTGGTTTAAACCTTCTGAAAATTGTTTAACTACCTGTCTTAGCATCTCAATTTCTTCGTCAGTCCATTTTCTAAACAAATAAATAGTTTTGAAAATGTTTCAATAATTATTTACGCTACCTTACCCTGTGGGAGATTCAGCATTTGGATGCAGTTGCATTGTTAGATCCCCTAATCGGTTAAATGCTTGTCCAGCGGCAGTAAAAATTTCACCCACCTAGAAAGCACGTTCGGTCGATTAAATCCGGTAAATATATTGTAAATTTCATTAATACCTTGCTAGCGGAGCTCATTGTTTATTTACTTCCTGAATTATAATTTTTCAAAACATAACCTACACAAGCTCTTACGATTACACTGAAGTTAGCGGAAGTTAGCAACTGGCTGAAGTTTGAAGTAAAACCACAGACCTATATCAGAAGCGACACTCTATTGTTCTTTCATTGATAAATAGGAGCGACCTTCGGCCATCTTTTTGGTGGTATTTTAAGAGGGAAATTTAGAATAGCATAATATTTTTGTTTTTCTGCTTGAATAGCCGCTAATAACCTACCCGGTTCATCTTTTGTACCCACAACACATATAGAACTACAATAATTGTTAATTAAATTGCAAACTTGCAACAAAAGCAACCACGGCAAAAAATAGTAGGTGCACAATAATACCACCAAGAAGATAGCTGCCTCAAACATCTTCTGGTGGTAAAACATGAAATAAAATGAGTAAAATACATTTTCGATTGCAACTACTGGTATTAATAAATGAACTGGTTACTTTACTACCGGTGTATTTAAATAATAGATCTTTTGATTACCTTACACAAACGGTATATATTTAATATAGAAAACTCGGAATTGATAATTATCTACAAAAATTTAACTCATAAATTCTATATGCCTCGTATCTGGGAGATTCATGGTTGCGGTTGAAGAATAGAGACAAATAGTGGCAAATGCGACGTGCTTTCACTATGTCCGTAAAAGTGTCGGCATCTTTGGTGGTGCGGTATGGTATACTTGTATGTTCCAAAAACATCGATGTTTTGCTTTCGATGTTCGATGTTTTTGTAGAAGAACGCACTACCGGGCGTCAAAATGACGCGACACCAATTTATTTCTCAGGGGGCGCCAGTCGCGTATTACCCCGTTCTTCTACCTCCCAGGCGGGTTCGAGATAAGATGCACTTCGGTAGCCGAAAAATGGGACCAAGGCTGCACTACCACAGATCGGAACTACGCTCTCTCTGGACCCGAATTCCCTCGTTAGGGGTTTAGGCACCGCTTAATTTCCTGAATTTTTGCATAAAAAAATCCCAACCGAAGAATTTCTCTGCGGAGGGATTAGTTTTGGTACGCGAAAATCACGTTTTGGTCCATTAATAACGGAATATATTTCTCAAAAAACGCATAAAAAAATCCCTATCGAACCTCCGTAAAACAACCAGAAGGTCGAACGTTAATGCGAATTAACTCGACACATCCGGTTTTCTATACGAAAGTTCCAGGGATTATAGACCGTCAACAGGCCTCAAGATCAATTAAGAAACATTAGTTCAAAGAATCCGTTTATTTAACAGAATTGGTTATACAAAATTCTCAAGAAAGAATCGTGCCTTCCCCAATCAAGGTAGTGACTTTCAGACCATACAAGCGAGAGCGCTCGCGCTAACGATCGATTAGGTAGAAAAGATTCATACGTACCTTCTCAGAATCAAAATGCGAGCTTTTAGAATCATTTCAGACTCTGGGTAAATGAATAATCAAGGCTGACTGAAATTAACTTAAAAAAGTTTTACTAAATGAATTTAGTTTCGCTAGAGACTACCTAGCTTTAAAGTTCTTGTATCGTGGAGATTCACGTACTCAAACACATTCAGAGGACTTATTACTGCATAAGTTGAGTGGCGTTCGATCAGTCCACGACTTACTAACCCTTATCACAGTCGATTAATAATATCGATTTGGCAGCGTCTCACCTTCGAGCGACTATTAGGCAAAATTGAATTTTTTGATTTTTATGCACAAGGCGTTTTCCTCTATAACTTTGTCATTTGAAAAGCCCCGTTATTGGCTTTTCTACCATCGCTTTGTCTGGACTACTCAACGCGCTCGACCAAATTGCGAGCCGCTGGGTCAATCCAAACTCTTTCCATGCGAGAAACCGGCCTTGTACATGTGCATTGATTTTTATCAATTTTTGCTTATCGGCACTACGCCGGCTTCGACAAAATCTTCTATTTTGCCTTTTGGATGCAGTGCATCGTTAAAATTTTATGCTCATACTTTAGAATTGTGCTTTCAATGATCGTACCTCAAAGGTCAATGTCTTTGGTTGAGGAATAAAAAATAAAAAATAATTTAAAGTATATTTTCGTGGTACTTTTTAAACTGACTTCGTGGTACTTTTGAAAAATCCAGTTTAAGACCAATTTTAGCGTACTTTTGAAAAATCGATTTTCGAGCCAAATTTCAAGGTACTTTTGAAAAACTAATCTGCGGGTGAAATTTTGGCGTACTTTTGAAAAATCGATTTTCAAGCCAAATTTCAAGGTACTTTTGAAAAGTTAATCCGCGGGTGAAATTTTGGCGTACTTTTGAAAAATTGATTTTCAAGCCAAATTTCAAGGTACTTTTGAAAAGTTAATCTGCGGGTGAAATTTTGGCGTACTTTTGAAAAATCGATCTTCAAGCCAAATTTCAACGCAGTTTTGAAAAATTAGTCTGCAAGTGAAACTTTGGCGTACTTTCGATAAATCGATTCCTGGGCCAAATTTTGACGCCCTTCCAAAAATATTATTTTTCAAAGTCCAATTTATGATACCTTTGAAAAAGTATACTATTCATAAATCTTTGTCATTATATACTTCTACTCTGATATTCTGAACCAAAAACATTTTTCCTAAGTGAAAATTCGGTGTTTCTTCGAATTTTCGCCTGGTCATTTCCAACGCCTTATAGAACCCAAAACGGTCCTTGTGGACTGATCTGCGCCTCTGCAGACTCCCAAAAATGTCTTTAAATGAAATTTTTGCCTAAGTCGAATTTTGATTATGTCTTCAACTTAGGACGATTTTGGAGAGTTCTACAACATTTTCTCCATCGATATTACATTATGAAAACATATCGATGTTTTATTATATAACATGGGATAAAAATATGTAGGGCAAAAAATAATAAAAAAAAGATTGGTTTATCGGCCTATAAAAGTCAGGGAATGTGGAAATTTTGTGTGCATAATATCTTAGATAATATTCTTTAATCTTAAAACTGCGAATAGCAGTGACATAATCGAATGATAACTGTGTCATTTTTGGAAAGAGATGGAGACGATAGCAGCCTCAACCCATTGCGACTCTTATTATTTTCCTCTCCGTCCTATCCGGTATGTGTATCCTAGTGAGACTTCCATTACGTAGTCTAGTTCAATGGTTAATAGTAAATAAAAACAATAAAAGGAAATATAAAATTGTATAACGCTGTTATGAAACCGTGACGAATGAAGCTTTAATTTGTGATAATACAAAGATAAAGAATAAAACAATAGAGATAGATCTTGTTTACAGACACAATAACTTTCATGACTTTTCTACTTTCCAAGTCGCGTTCATATTTCCTCAACTGTTAACTGTTAGTGTGAGATATTTTTAGGTAGTGGTGACTGGTGCACTCATTAGAATAATTACAAAGGGTGCAAGGTGCATTGGTGCAGTGAAAATTGAAATATGATATGAGATATATGGGAGTATTGGGAGGGTTTAGGCTGTGTTTTAGGTTAGATGTAGACATGTGCAGTGCAGTACAAAAGTACTAATAAATATATTAATAAAATAAATTAAGCTCTAAATGCGGGTAGCTTTTCGGTATAATAATAAGCTCTTAATAATACTAATAAACATTTCCGGCCGTACAGTAGGACACTGAATATACGTACTTAATGAAAAGGATTTTTTTGGAATAGGTACCTATTTAAATTTGAAAAATGGAGGGTGGACCTAATATACAAGAAAGAGAATCAACAAATTCAACAGAAAATGAGGAAGGAACTAACACTGAGGGGTGTTTTAACTGCTTGTGTCACCCCCGAGGGAAAGGGCACAGATTTATTGTATTATTTTTTATGTGCTTTCTGGGCTTTGGTAAGTGATTCCAATTTTTGAGGTTATTTTCTTTGTCATGGAGTTGACAATCAGCTGATTTTATTGTTTAATTTTTCCATTATCTGATGCCACGCTGATAACAGACTGATAATAGCACACAATTTTATAATCATTTATTTACACTATTACAAAGTAATGTGTTATGTTATGAATTTCCTTATTATGGAATATAGACTCCAATATAGATTAGAAATGTCTGTTTACTTATAAACTCTTTGTTTCATATAAACTTTGACCTCACCTAAAAATAATAATTAGTCATGATTTACATAAAATTTATTAACAATATTATTATATTATGTCTTTGTAATATTTTCAATGAAAACATAACATTGTAATAAATAAAGCGGCTAAATTAGGACTGATTATTTATGTACCTAACAAAAATTGTAATAACATAAACAGCTAAGTAAACATATTATGTGGCTTTTGATATCCCTTTGGGCATAAGTGAAGGCATAAGTGTCTATATCGATGTAAACAAACATATACATTCATTGATGACCGACCAACCAGGGCAGGGTGATAGAGGGTCTCAATACGTATCAATTTGTGGACCTATCATCCTTTTAAAATTTTCTTAAAACATAAATTATTCCTTAACTTTACAACACTCTAGCGAAAAATAAACAGATAGAAAACGATTTCAGTACCCATCTTAACAACATATCATACTGGCAACCAACCTGAACAAATTTCACTGAGTGTATGATAAAACTTTTATGATATTTTATGGTATGGTATTTAAATAATCGAATGGAGTTTTTTTAATGATCAAAATTGAAATATTACACACATAATAGGCCTCTTGCAAAAAATATAGTTTTAGTATTTTTAGAATCTTTACTTAATACAAAACACAGTGTGTAAAGAATTTTTTCTTATTTTTTCTTTTGCAAAGGCATTCAATATTAAAGTTTGATAAATCCCTTAGGCGCGCAAACAACGCGTGACTTCATGTAACAGGAGACGCCACAGCGCTAGCTCACATTTTAAATTAATTTTATTTATGGACGTTGCCCTTATAATAGCTTGATGGTGGAGAGAAATAGACCATAAAAGCCTTTCCATTCTCGTAAAACCAGACCAGACCTTTTAGTTTTTATAAAGTGAACAATTCTACATAAGAAATTACTTTTTATGATATTTTTTTGTGGTACAGATATTTTTTATTTCGAAAAAACTTGAGAAATTGATTGATTATAAAAATCGTGTTTTTTAACATTTACACCGCCATATCTTCAAATCTAATTGAGCTATCGATCTGATTTTTTTTAAAATTCAAGTACACAAACAAGCGCTTTCCATGGTCTTTTTGTTTCTATCGATTATTGTTTATTATTTTCTTTAAACAACAATGAACTTATTACTTCACTAAGAATGTACTCATATTTTGACTAAGCGACAAACTCTTTTATTTTTGCAAATTTTGGATAACAATCGATAGTCCATTTGTAGCCAGCGATTATTCTGGTAATGGTACACAAATGTATGAAATATTTCGTGCTTTCCTGTAAAAATTCCAGATAATTGTATACAAAAGCACTTGCGCCGGCGCGTTACTGATGTAATTCACAGGATTATCTATGTATTTATACAATTTATTATGTAATTTATACATAATTATATCGAAAATTACATTAATTAGGGATGGGACGTATATCCGGTCCCGCTACTGCATCCGGCCAATCCGGCTTCCAAACCGGATATTCGGCTCCGGCCGGATATGAAAAAATATCCGGTCAACATCCGGCCAAATAAAAACTGTATGAAACTTAAATGTTATTTATTAAATGTCAGTTATATATCAAAATATTTATAAAATTAACAATGAACTAGAAACTACAATCAAAATAAATAACAAATATAAAAAAATAAGTCTTAAATTCTTCAATGGGCCTGCATATCGATAATATGGATATATAATATATTAAATAACATTGAAAACAAAAAATCAAAACACAACATAAATTCTTAATAGACCAGGCAACGAATGATTATAGAGGGAAATTTTAGGGACAGAAAATTTGACTTCGGAACTTTGTTTGGACTGGAGATGAACATATCACTCCTAGGTGGTGAGCGGGGGGAGGAGGGCACTTTAAAGGTCCCATTTTTTTGTTTTTCGCTTATATCTCGGAAACTATGCTTCGTATGGAAAAAGGTAATCTACGCAAAATTAAACATAATTAAATTTCCTACAAGAATGTATATATTCATTTTCTTTCTATGTGTTATAGTTTACGAGATATTCGCCAGACAAAATAGATAATTAAAAAAAAAAGTATTAAGTACCTTGAATATTTCTATCAATGCGGTTTACCGTGGTCTGCTAATAAATCAGTCACAAAACAATCTTTATTTTACAACCCTCGACGTATTTACTAACGTAATATTTCGTCGAAATCTATACATTTCATTAAATATACAGTGTGACTTAAAATGAAGACGCCCTTATAACTTTTTTATTTTGTTTCCGATTTGAATTAAATTTTACTCAAGTATAGAACAAATTAGGATCTACTTATGACCAGAAAAACATTCGCCTGCTACATTCTTGTAGAAAATTTAATTATGTTTAATTTTGCATAGACTACCTTTCTCCATATGACGCATAGTTTCCGAGATATAAGCGGAAAACCAAAAAATGGACCTTTAAAGTGCCCCGCTCACCACCTGGGAGTGGGGACTTTTGAAATGTTCATCTCCAAACTAGTCCAAACAAAGTTCCGAAGTCAAATTTTCTGTCCCTAACATTTCCCTCTACACCTTTTTTTTGAGCATTCGTTGCCTGGATTATAATGAATAATATTAAAATTTAAAATCAAATTCTTTGGTCCTAATAGACTGGTAGGTAAGTATGGTATAAATACTAAAAAAAAAATAGTAATAAATTAATGAAAATTAAAACACAATTTTCGTGATTTGAACTCACAGTGGGCTAGAGCCACCTTTAAATGAAATATGCATGCACTCTCTCAATTCCTACGGGAAATGGTAGCTTTATCTGTCCCGAAACAATTCCCGTAAAATCTGAAATCATTCCCTTGGCCGTTTTCTAGAAAATTCACTTTTATTTACTTTTTTTGAAAACTGATTTTTTGCATTGATAAAAACAAGAATCTACTACATTTTTGAAGCCTCTGAATACGCGGACATATTTCAAACAACCTATCATTTAAGTATCAGTTATCTTCTTCAATCCGTGATTCTTACGTTTATAAAATAGACAAAGACAATATCTATTTTCATTGTGCGTTCTGTGGATGATTTCGGCCCTCCTCCCCGGGTCCTGGACCTTGCTGGCTAAGGCCTTTATCTTCTGGCACTCTTCTGTCTCGATGATCTTTCTTCGCCAGCTTGTCACCCCCTGGGTAGCATCTGTCTGTTCGGAAACTTTGGGGTATTTTTGGCTGGGATTGACTGCCGGTATGCGGACTGCCCTGTATATTTGTGTTAATATTTTATGATATGCAACAAGAATGAGTCAAAGGCCCATTCTGTCTCCTGCGGAGGGTGGCATATCATAAAATATTAACACAAATATACAGGGTTGATCAAAATTTAATTGAAGTTAGATATAAAATTTTTCTGAAGAAAAATTGTCATTACTGCCGGTAACTATTACACATTACGGAACTTTTGGTACCGTTTAACCCTTACTAAATAGAGCTTTCTGAATATCCGGGTAGCCCATATCATAATATTTAAAGCATATGAGTCATTTTGAAAAATGTGATTTTAATGAGTTTACAGCACCCTGCATGATGTATTATTGGACATATTGACGTTTTCGTATTTTTTATATGAATTACATTGGAACAAAAATAATTTTAACATATTCGCAGCCATCTAGATTGACAACTAAAATTCGAATTATTTTTCGTCCAACACTGTATAAATTGTTCAAAATAGTATAAATGTATCCAAAATGTGATCTTTATTTTAAAAATGCAAAAACATACAGGGTGGTCCATTTAGAAAAGACTATTGGGGTCATTTCCGGTGAAACCGGAAGTGATAAATATGGTGGATAGGTCTCAAAAAGTTGGAAATCTTACCTAATTTTACCATACAAAATTTCACCCTGATATCTTTAAAAACAAGGAAGTTACAGGGGTGGCCCACTATTCGTTTACACCCGGTATAAATTAATTTAAAATATATGGCACATGTGAGAGGGGCCTATTATGTGATGTGTGTGATATTAAATACTGTTCTAAATACCATATGAAACTTTGTTTAAAGATGTCCAGACTTTATTGAGATATTCTAAGTTAAAATAATATATATTTTTTAATTATATCCCTTATTTCAGTGAATAATTATGAATTAAAATTTTTCAATCAAAGAGTTACATAGAATTTTCCTAAATATGCTAGTTATTTTTCTGATTCTTTGTAAATTAAATTTTTGAAAAATTTGAATCAATCAGTGATGAATAATTTGAAATCTTAATATTTTGTTTTTCAGGTTCCTACTTTTGTTATGACAACCCTGCCGCACTTCAAGATTACATAAAAGATGATCTGAACATAACGGTGTCTCAGTACACAATGTTGTATTCCATTTATTCTTGGCCCAATGTGATACTATGCTTTATAGGAGGATTCTTAATTGACAGGTTTAAATTTAATTACTCATGGTCTATAAAGGTCTTAATAACAATGAGTCATTTGTTTTCAGAGTTTTTGGAATTCGGCTAGGGACAAATATTTACATGGGCTTAACATTTTTAGGACAAGTCTTGTTTGCTTTAGGAGTGTATTGCAATCAATACTGGTTAATGATCGTTGGAAGATTTGTTTTTGGGTATGAATTTTATTAATAATCTCCTAATAATATTGTAGGTTTTTCATTGTAATAATTTTATTTTAGAATTGGCGGAGAATCTTTGGCTGTAGCTCAAAATAATTATGCTGTGTTATGGTTCAAAGGAAAAGAATTAAATATGGTATTTGGACTACAACTCAGCTTTGCACGAGTTGGTAGCACCGTAAACTTCTTAGTCATGGAAAGTATCTATGAGTGGGTCCATCAGAAGTACACTGGACCACAGGGTCTTGGCATTGTGCTCTTTATAGGTTTGTTTATTTGTTTGTAAGGGATTTGATCCTGAATTTTATTATTAATAATAATAATAATAATAAGAGATAGATAAAAACCGGGTTTATATGTTTTGGGGTTTTTACCCGGGAAAAAAACGTTTTTTTTTATCAAAATAAATTGGTCATTAAAAGACCATCATTTTGATACCAAATATGTTAGGTATATTTGGTTGTATTCATAACATAAAGCTTTAATGCTATTTTTCTTTGATTTAGTTCTAACCTAACTTTTAGTCTAAAAGTTACGTTAAAATTGGCGGCAAATTCAAAAATGGGAAAAAAACGGTTCTTTTTTCATTTTAACTCTCCCAGGAAAAAACCCATTTTTGGGAAAAATTTCTAACCTAACCTAACTTTTAGTCTAAAAGTTAGGTTAAAATTGGCAGCAAATTCAAAAATGGGTAAAAAACGGCTTTTTTTATTTGTACCCTCACAGGAAAAAACCTATTTTTGGGAAAATTTCTAACCTAACCTAGCTTTTAGTTTAAAAGTTTAAAATCGGCGGTAAATTCAAAAATGGGAAAAAAACGGGTTTTTTTCATTTTAACCTTCCCAGGAAAAAACCCATTTTTGGGAAAATTCCCGAGGGAAAAAACCCATAATGATAATAATAATAGTAAATCGTCTTGATGAGAGAAGAGACATACAATTTTCTTAATCTAAATGATGAAGTTTAGTTTAGCAGCTGTTTTACCACTTTTGCCATCTTTTAATCATGTTGCATTTTCATTTCAATTAATTCAATTTATATCAATTAATAGAGCTTGTAAAATTGAAGTTGCATAATAGCGGGTTTATATGTGTATGAATTTATTGGCGCCAGTGGCGGTTTGGCTAGGTTGGCTAGTCGGCAACAAATTTTTTTCTGATTTCGCCCTCCGTTCATCAAAAAAAAATTGTTTCGTTCAGATTTTCTCCCCCTGCCCATTAAAAAAAAATTTTTTCTGATTCCCCCCGTTCATCAAAAAAATGTTTACGTTTATATACATGCGAAGCAAAAATATTCAAATCGCCGAACTGAATTTGAATGTTTATTGTAAAATGCCGACTAAGCCCTAGACACCCAGACCGCCACTGATTGGCGCCAGTAGATATTGGCACGCCAGTAAAATATTATGCACGGATAAACAGTTACTGGTGAGCATGCATCAATGCATGCAAGGTTATGACTTGCTCGCCAGTTCTCACCAGTTACTATTAGACATTACAGAAGTCAATACGAAATTTAAAATTTGGAAAATTATTCACAAACACACAAAATAAAATCTTCCAATATGGAGCCCACTTCATCTCAGAAAACAGCTGTTTGTTGTTTTTCATACATATGCGCGTTGCAGACCAATATTCTGCTAGATAAGTTTTACTCTATTGTTATACAATAAATTACTTATTTTTGCGATACTTTGGCAACTTTTTTATAATAAATATATTAGAATTGTGTTGTGAATGCAGCCACTGGCGCAATTTGCATAATTAACCTAAAAATTAGTGGTAGAGAATATATAATTTACATATGTTTTTTTTTATTGTAAATGCATAAATTCTATATGTATGTATAAATTCTGCGTTTTGTCCACATCTAAAGTGAAATCACCATCCGCTTCCTCATTGGAGTCTAGTTTTACTAGCTAATTATCCCTTATTTCATCATCTCTTTTTATTTCGACATCATTTAACTGGTCCGCCGTTGCTTGTTATAGAGCACTATCATGAGAAATTTTGTTTATTTTTCTGTTTCCATCAACAACACGTAGTTACTTAGTGCAGTAGTTGAAGCATAATCAGTATTTTGGCCTATTGATTTTTGACCTGATACATTAGTAGGTAGTGCAGTGAGCGGAATCTCATTGTTTCATTTTACTGCTGTTTTATTGCCAATACCACTATTTAATACACATAATATTTTTATAACATTTTCAATTTCCTTCGATTAAAGTTTTTCCATTGTCCTAAATCTGATATTTTTAATTTCTACTTTTGCATGTACGATCTACACCAATCTGCTCAATGTTAGACATAACTTCTGATAAATTATAAACAGACAGCTGCCACTGGAAATTAATTGTTTCAAATATATTTTATTGCATAGTTATCAGCAGCATTTTTATGTTACGTAAACAATTTTATTTTGTACTTTATTGCTGTTGCCATATTGCAGTAGATTGCAGCGCTATATAATAAGTATGTAGCAGACTCTTGAATAACAATTTACTTTCAATAGCTGTCAACTGTCCCAAATAGTGCTTTAATATAACTGTTTTTTAAGATAACAGGAAACTATAAAATAATTTTAATATATATTTAAAACGGTGCTGAAAATACTGCCAAAAGTTACTAAAAAAGCACTATAAAATTATTTAGTTTTATAAGCTGAAATGTTGTATAGCTTAGTCACGGAAATGTTTCTAAAATAATTTCTTAACTGCTTTGTAAGATATTTTATAATTTTGCTGTGAAGACGTTTTAATGATACATTTATAAAACAGTTCTGCTGCAGACAACCAAATAGTTTTTTCTGCAACTCTAATATAATCAATTAGCATTTGAGAAGCATTAATAAAATAACAATAAAACAAAATAATCCTATAACTTTTCAATATAAAACAAATTTACTGGTTGGGATATAGTTATCAATTAACTCGCTTTCTAGCTTTACTGTGACTTTAACACTTCCAATCAAAATATATTGGAAACGAGCCATTTTCAAATGTCGTGCCCATTGAGACTTTTGATCAGTACCACCAAAACTGCATCATACTATACAATATGAGCCAATTTGACTGGGACCATTTTCCCATATGTTTTGTGTGGGTTCCTTTGGGGGTGGCTACAGTACTCCAGGTGGCAGGTTTTAAGGGGTTAAAATCATGAACTTTAAAAAATAATTGCATTTAAACAAGTTATACAAAATATACAAGAACTGAAAAATGTGATACAAACTCTAATACCACAACATTGTCCTATGGATATCTGAAGGATTTTCTCTATGGACATAATTAAAGTTTTATGATTGAGGTATTTATACAAACCTGAGAAACGTGTTGAAGAAAAAACGGTAAAGGAATAATATCGTCATCTACAACATAAATAGAATATTTACATCAGTGAATATTAAATAGACGTCCTGCTGCTATCTCGAAAACGTATTGGAGAGAAAGCTGTATGGAGATATTATCATTTGTTACAAAAATATCATATTTAAATCAACGACACGAATAGGACGTCCATCTCCTGTCCCTATATGGACTTAAAATGTACATACTTATGGCAGAAGGACCTCGGTCGATAGCCATTTGGTTTTACCAATAAAGTACTTTATTATTATTTATTTTGTACATACTTCCCGTACATAAAATGGACATTCAGGGGACGTCCATTCCGTGCAATTTCAAAGTAAATCCGATAATTGACGTCCAGTGGACGTCCAATTTATGTCCGTGGACATCAGTACATTAAATGAACCTAAAATGAAAGTCCGGCGGAGATCTTGTATTATTAGGGAACTTTGCAAGACCCTTTTTAGACTTGAATGGTTATTGTAACTCCTGAAGGAACCTTCTGAAAGAAACACAACATAATTTCCACAAACACCAACACATTAAAAACTACACATGATGCACATTTCTTCAACAAAGTTAGTAACATCTGGAAATGATTTTAACCAGTTGCAGACGATGCCATCTTAATTGGCAAAATGCTTTCAAGGATAGTGTTTAAGTCTAGTGTTCACTTAAAGTCTATGAAAGATATCTATTTAGTTATTGATAAAAAAATATATTTTTCAGCAACTTCTACGTGCATTCTTTCTATGTTCTGCGCCCTAATTTTGGGTGTATTTGACAAAAGGGCAGAAAGAATACTTAGAAGAAACGACGGAATTAATAGTGGTGACGTTGTCAGGTTAATGGATGTGAAAGATTTTAGAGCCACTTTTTGGTTGGTTACTGTAATCTGCGTGGCATATTACGTCGCAATATTCCCCTTCATAACTTTAGCCAAGTGAGTAATAAAATGTTATTATTTATTGTATCAAGTGTGTTTTAATGGTTTTTCGTTTTATAGGGAGTTCTTCATTGAGAAATTTAAAATGTCGAATCAGGATGCAAATTCAATTAGCAGTATTGTTTATTTAATATCGGGATTTGCATCTCCTGTACTTGGTTTACTTATTGATAAAACTGGCAAAAATATTATCTGGATCATGGTTGCAATTTTGGCTACTGTACAGTCACATGTTCTGTTGGCATTCACAATGATTAATCCATACGTAGCAATGGTAAGAAATTGTTATAGCACGTCCTAAAATAACGGATTCTTTTTTTTAACGTAGAAATATAATTTGTGGCAAAAAAAAGTTTTTGTTTTATTTGTTAATCTAAGTATAATTTTTATCATGTTATTTTCTGATTTTTATTTAATTTATAGAAAAAATAATCATTTCAGCAAAACGCATTTGGCATTTTTTTGAACAAATATATTTTTTGGATAAAGAAATCAACGAAATTTAGTATCAGGGCTTATTTTAACATTTTAAACAATTTTTTTTATAATATCGTTTTGCTCCAAAATGAAAAATAAGAATAGTGTTCTCTTAACACTTTCACTGAGGGCATACAACATCCTGTAGTACTAGCAGTAAAAAAGTTATTGAATTGTTAAAATTTTCTGTAATTTCCTCATTTGTATGAAATACAGTTTATGAATTTTTTATTTACTAACATTTTTTCGCGTACCTATTTCTAATTTTGATTTAAACAATTTTAGGTAATAATGGGCCTATCATACTCAACATTAGCTAGTAGTTTGTGGCCTTTGGTGGCATTAATAATTCCTGAATATCAGTTGGGCACAGCTTATGGTGTGTAAGTATTTTAATAATTATTGTACCTTCAGATAGCATGAAATTATTTTCCCAATAAACATTTTTGGTTATATAATAGTAACTGTAAATTTGCTATCACTAAGCTTAAATAACTTTATGTTATATAATATAGTATTAGTAATATTTCTTTTACCCTTATAAACCCTTAAAACACTTAAATAGAGCAGTTTATAAGAGTCGCTAACACCTTTGTTTAGTAACAGTATATAACTTCAGAGTTTATAACCAATAGTAATAGAAACATTCTCGTTACCTTTATATAACTTCTTATATAACCTATGACTCTTACCTTTGGTGATGAAACGTAGTTACATAAACGTTATATAATCTTTGCATATAATGGTATTGGTAAAATTTTTGACACCAGATCACCATTACTTAATTGTATTTCTGTCTTCTGTGACGCAAATATATGTTTTATCTCTTGGACACATATCATTTATATGTACCTACTTTCTTCTCATATTCAAATATTCCAAATTGACCTTTTCTGTCATTTTGTGAAATAAAATGAACATGGATGTTTAATATAATCAACTGTAGGTACTTTATTTACTAAGTTTTCGCATTCGTCTAGATCGAAATTCTATTGCGAGCGATGTATTACTGCAAACATGAATAAAATTCTCCCAAAAATTGCAGGGGCTTCTAAAATACCCTTTAATAGTCAATTTTAATTAACGGATCTGAAAATTGCATAAATGCTTTTTTTAGAAATCACACGTAAAAAATTGATAAAAGTGTTGCCCCTATAAAATTACATCAAGCAAGTACATATTTTGGCTTCAAGAGAGTAAAAATAAGTCAAATGTTAAATTCTAGTAAAGAGCCATAAATGGCGTCTCCATTCTAACTCAACATCATAGCAGAAAGCAATGTAGTTCGCTTATAAACACTGGAAACTGTAGTATCACTCATGGTGACCAGTGGATGTTTTACCACTGGGCACACTGGGCGGGTACCCAGGGCGGCAAACTTTCAAAGGCGGCAGAATTTTTTTTTTTTTCTGAATATTCCTTGAGTCGTTTTTGTAGGTAGTATACATATGTTATATTTTTTAAGAGTGGTGGCGGCATCTTAAAATAGTGCCGGGGGCGGCAAGCATGTTAAAACCGCGCCTGATGGTGACCTTATATAAACTCAAGTAATATTATATACCTTTAAATAGTGTTGTTATAAAGATTTAGGTTCGCTATAGCTTTTGAGTAATCTAATGTTCCTAAAAGTGTTATTATAAAACTTAAAGGCCTTCAAATGTCCTTTAAAAATATAGTGACATACATTACTCGTTTAGCAACATACATTGCTCGTTGTGGTTATATACCTCTGATATACCTTTAGTTATTGGCAACCTGTGTTACATGGAAATGATATTTATGTCATTTATCCATTATAACCTGAAAAAGTATGTATGCATGTAATTGTGTGGTTTGGTAGTAATATGTCTTTTAAAATAGTGCAGACTGAAGAACCAGGGCACAAATTGCCCTCATTAACCATTATGATCCATTTCACTGAAAGTCAGGGCCGTACTCAGACCGGTTTTCTCGGGTCATTTGTCCGGGGCCCGGTCCTATAAGGGGCCCCTCCCGGGTCTACAAAAAAATTAAAAATTAATCCTTTCCAAAATAAGGGGACCCGGAAGATTTACTTTGCCCGGGGGCCGCCAAAGCTGGGGACAGCCCTGCTGAGAGTATCAATATTGTCACAAATGTAAAGCGGTTTCACTACTATTTCCATTATTATGAGTATTTTTGTTTTTAATATTTACCATATATATATAGTATTTCGTTTTTGTGTATATCTTCTTGATTTGATTTTGTACAATTTTTTAATGAATTTGATGATGACATCTGATATGAATTTACACTTTTTGGGGTACCGAATGACAGAGGTACTGAATATAAAATTCTGAAAAAGTTTTTTCAAACTTTGTGACGAAATTCACTACTGTATTTTACCTTTTTCCAGGTTTTTAATAAGTTATTCTCCATAGTTAAGTTTATAAACACTATGTGTCAAATACAAAAGAAACCGCATGATGCATTGTCAAGGTTTATAAGGGTAACATGCTTCACTGAATATAATGGAAGTTTATACAAGGAATTTTCCTTACTAAACTGATTACCAAAAGTTTTATAGTATAACCTAAGCACTATTATTTCCTATATTTTATAAAGGTAATTAACAATACTGCTATATAACCTAGGAAATATTAGTTTTATAATAAAGGTAACGGCATGCCTTATACAAACTTGTTATATTAGTAACGATTACTGTACGTTTTATAAAATGGCGATGGAAATATTTATAACACTTCATTACATACCTCTAACTTACGCAATTTTATAAAACCTTAATAAACCTTGGTGACTATGGGTGCCTACTGAAACCTTTCTTATGTAACTTTGTTACCTTTATATATTCTTTATATAACTAGATGTTACCATTAGTGCCGTGAAATGTTTATTGGGATAGTGATCTCTGCATTAGAGTTAAGAGACAATTGATAAATTTCCCCAGAACTGTATAAGTATGTAAACAACAGGGAGATTTCACATTTTTTTAAAGTTGAAAAATGAAAAGGCAATGCTTTATAACCATTTGAAAACATAAATTAAAATTAAATATTTGCCACCAAAAAAGGTTAGTGACCACAACTTATGCATGTATTTTCCACATGCCTAAAAGAATAAACCCCGCAAAGAATGACTATTGACAATCGGAACATAGGGGGCTGCCATTTTGATAGTTACACACGGAGCTTCGGAATTTGGCAGGTGCTCAGTTTAAATTGTTAATAAATTCCTCCATACAATGTGCACCAACCTTGTTGTGAGAGTTGCCCACCTCTGACATTCAAGATATTTCAAAGGAAAGTAAATGGGAATAAAAATATGTTTATATAGGCATGTGGAAATAAAGATTTATTAGATAAACATATACCAAAATGGAATTCTCTTTGTAGTACGATAAAATAATAGATTTACCTTCTCAAATTCAAATGTATCAAAGAAGAGATCGTGAGCGGCTTATATAAATCTAATTGAGTGATTCTTTTAATTTAGTTGTCAAGCAATTCAAAACCTAGGACTGGCTGTAATTTCTATCATCGCTGGATTGATTGTCCAACATTGGAGCTACACAGCATTAGAAATATTCTTTATTGCCAGCTTAGCAGGTAAGCCATAGAGGACACTAGTTGACTGATATCTATATATTTTTTATTTTATTTTAATTGGGTTGTTGCACTAAGTTAAAATTTGAGGAGAATCTATGTTAAACAATAACAATTATTCATAAAAAATCATTAGAAACATGTAGAAGTTGAAAAGAAAGTCTTATAATATTATAATATTAATTACAAAAATACATGCATTTAAAACGGAGATGACATAATAACGGCAGTGTGTAGAGAAGTTAGTTATAAAATGACGAGAAACGGGTACTAATTTAGAAACTCGCTGATAGCGACGGAGAAAAAAGACAATCACGACAGTTTAATCTGACATTATATTTAACGTCAAATTCAACTGACGTTCATAGGTTACAATTCAGTATAGTTTAACAGCATCTAGTTATGGATAAATATAAGTACATATAGTGTTTTCTGCCATACTGTGCAAATAATACCACCAATTCAGCAGAAAAACTGTTGTGTTCCAATAATAAACGCTGAACGTAATAATGAATGATTCAAAGCCACCAGAGAAGGACCAAGTTTTCTTATTGTGGAGACCATTTCAATGTCAAGTAAAGTAACAAATTGCAATGTATTCTAAGCGTTTTATTTGTGGTAAGTTGTATCTTAATGTAGGAATTTGATTTTTAGCATGGGTTTATGTTGTAGGAAAAACGGCCGCATTACAAGACTTGTGTGGCGTTCTAGCTGTTACAAATTTAAATTACCCGCCAAACTGGTGGATAAAACAGGGTGTATTACTGTATTCTTAACGGCTCTAGATCACTGAACTCTACTATTATAAATGGAAGGCCAATATAGGTATATGCGCGTGAACAAAATACGGCAATTACGCCACAGATTAAAACTCAAAATATGAAGCCACGCGTCGACGCAGTAGAGAAATTGGTGTCTGTGCTTGAACCAAACGGCTGTCTACGGAAGTTATGCGCTGACGCGATTATGTGTTTTATTCGTTTCCCATAGATTCCGTAGCATAAGTCTTGGATTAGATGAAATTTCCAGAGTCGGTGTCACTCATTTTATTCTTTGTTTATTTCTGTCATTTATGTAAAGCTGGTATAAATTGATTATTTTGTGAAATATATTTTGTGACTGTTATAAACAGTTAATTGAGACAATATGGTGCAATCTTGTACGGTACTGTGTTGCAAGAATCGTTGCAAAGTCCCGGGTTTTAAACAGTTGCAGTAACAATAAGACCGGCTCTGGCGTATTTTGTAGTGCGATTGCGCTCCGCTTTACGGTCGCCATACTTGCGCGAGGTTTAATTTCACATAAAAATTGGTATGGATATTGACCTTCCATTTATATAGTAGAGTTCAGTGCTCTAGATTAGAATTAGAATGTTATTCATGCTTTGACTTCCTAAAAGGAGGGAAATGGCTTTAATCTGCTTTCATGTATTTTATCTAGTTTATGTTGGAATAAAGTGCAGTTGTTTTTGTTAGCTATTGATTATTTACTAAGCTCCCTAAACGCCCCATAATACTAGGATGATCAATAAATTATGAAAGGAAATTTAAAAACTCGCCGTTGAAAAACTATATGAAACAAACTGTGAAAGTCGTCTAAAGTCGGTGAACACAATCAGTCGGAAATGGCTACGAATGCGTTGGATTGTAGTTATAAATGCCCTTTGAATTATGTGTGTTATAAATACATATCATTGTTTATTGCTTAGATAGATACTAGCATAAAGTACTTACCTATTTATTATTTTTTGTTATAATACAGACCTTTCTTGATATCTTCGTAAGTCTCATTCTGACTCTTCTTAGAAGTGAGTATCAATGGATAATAAATAATTTCTTTAGTAGATAAACTTATTTTGTTGTTTTCAGTTAGATATGCATGTATATAGTTAATAGGAAATAAAACAATGAAAAGGAAATATTTAATAAAATACATATTAGACATATTATGTAATATTAATAGGATAAGATAAAGGAAGTTCTTGCAGAAATTACAATAGTTTGTACTGTCTATAGCAGCTGTAACGTAAGTACCTTGCAGCTTTTGCACTTCCAACTAGACATGGGCACGTGACGTGAATTTCACCGTGTCACGCCGTGTCACGGCGTGAGCGTGTACATTTAAAGTACCAAATCACGGAAGATTTCGTGAGTGTGCGTGAGTCAAAAGATCCCGTGCATGAGCGTGCGTGAGATAATATTCACGCCGTGACACGACGCCCCATCTCTGCTTTAAAACTTAAACCTGTCGTGTCGTGACAAGAATAAGAAGCGAAGCGATAGACGGAAGACGGAACACGAGCGTGAGAAGGGAGGGAAAGGACAGGAGACTGGATGAATGACGCAACATTCAAATCAAACTGCGTAATTGCAATCTCTCTCTACTGCATTCGCCAGTCGCCTAGCCCTCCTGGCCTGGTCTGGTCAATCTGGTCCAGAGATGGGCACGTGACGTGAATTGCACCGTGTCACGGCGTGAGCCTGTACATTTAAGGTACCAAATCACGGAAGATTTCGTGAGTGTGCGTGAGTCAAAAGATCCCGTGCGTGAGCGTGCGTGAGTTTGTCTTAACATATATCAGTCGTGCGTGAGTGTGTGTGAACTAAAGGTTTAAAGTCGTGAGCGTGAGTCAAAATCGACTCCCTACTTCCAACCATTGCAATGTCAAAACGATCGTCTCTTTTTAAAAATTCGCTGACCATAAATATATCTACCGCAAGTAGAATGTCAGAATTAGCTTTTACAGATATACTGCCTTAGTCATTTTGTAAAAAAATATTAACAATAACTGCAAACATCAAATTTACTTTTGACATATGAGGTTATTTTCTTTCTTGTCAGCAATGTCAACTTATTCGTCTTCATCTGTTCTGCTTATAAGTTCACATCTAACTGCCGTTATGATGTCACTACCGTTTTCGCGGCACATTAAAATAGTCGAGGTTTAACAATTTTTTAAAATATGTTGCGCTAAGAATTTTTCTTCCAAATTAAATATATAACTAAATTAAGTCCTCCACTACCATATTTCACCATTTTTGAAAATTCGTCAACAACCCAATTGCCTTATTATTATTGACGTCCTGGCGAAGTTTAGCTAATGGTACTCTACCACTTAACCAGGACGGCGAGATGAGATACGGTCACCCATCCAAGTGCCGGACTCGCCCACCACTGAAACCGGTACCGTACCTCACCTATATTGGTTATTTTTCATAGCCTTCTTTATTATCAGGGAGATATTATGTCCTTGCGATACATTTCACCACAAAATCAACCCCAAATTGCAGTAATTTGGTTTATTATATTATTGTGATTGAAAATTATCTGTGGGATTTAGATCTGCGCTAGTTGCCGGCTAGTTCATTGTGTGTGGGTATACCAACTACTTGGAAGTTATCGATGCACTACTCAAGCATTAGGTGTATGGACAACCATGACTTCTGACTTCCATCAAGTCTCTATTAAAATGATTTTTAGTTTAGAGACCATTATTTGTTTTATATTTTCAATTCAATTCTTTATTGGTATTAAGATACACAAAGGGTTTACACATGTCTACTTAATAGTCCATTGAAATGTTTTTGCCCTATACCTCCCTAACGGTACATCTTACAAAAAATTTGTGGAAAGGTTTTTTGTTTAAAATCGAATTCTCTACAACTTTACTAGGGAAACTTTTTGTCGTTTTGTTAAAAAGTTATAACCCTTAGAAGATAGAAATTTGTCACCAAATTTTCTTTTTAGCGCTAAAACTTTGTTTCTTGAACTTTAAACAAAAAATACATCATATGTTTTTTGTAGAGGATTTCATAACGAATAATTTTCATTTAAACTTTTTTAAATTTCCTTATTCTTTAATAAGTTTCCTATGGAAAATAATCACTAAATAATAAGACTAATAAGTGACAATCGTTTTTTCAGCTGCATTGCTATCCACAATACTTTTATGGATACTGGATAGGATCAAAAAGGAAGCGCTGAATATGACACCTGGCAATAGACTGAGACATCAACAAAGCGTGCTGTAAGTACAAAAATGGGATACAATTATTCATTTTACGAACGTTACATGGGTACCATACCCAGCTCAACTGGATGATTTTGCTTTCCTGCTATTATATATTTAAAATAAAAACAGTTCCATTTTTCTTTTCAGTGCCGCAGAAGTGTTAGAAAGGGAAAAACTTTTGTCAGCATCAGCGGTTAGTTCCTCCAGTGAATTTTTACAGCCTAATTCTGACTTCCACATACGCAATAGGTATTTATCAAGAATCGGTGCACCTGTAAGTTAAAGTGTTTTGTGACATTATTAATTACTATTTGTTTTATTCTTTCAGCTCCCCGCTACTTATAACATAAACGTAAAAGGATTGCAATACAGAGCGTTACGTTGAGACACAGGAGAGGGGCATCGGTGTTATGTCTTGCGAAACCTTTGTTATAATTTTAATTAATAATGATAAAAGTTTATAGGTGATATTGATAAATTAATTTAACTAGTTACTTGTTGCCAGATTAGCTCATTTTAGAGATAGCGTGACATTTTTATTCTAATCTGGTTGCTGAACTGATGTGATAACATGTAATGGTACATCTGTATATTTTTTGTAAGATAATGAATTCGTTGTCTTAATTTAGTACAAAAGATAATTATTTCGTACACATACGTTACAATTTATATGTAGATCTCGTTTTTGATTATACAATTGTAAAGGTTTTGGTGTTTGGGCAAATCATAACTAAATTTGGAAACTTGGAAAAAAAATTTGTATAGGCTGTATAACCAAAACTAGTAAAAGAATATTGATGCAAAATTGTCGTGATTGTATTTCATCTTATTTAAAGCGTTTACCATCAAGCCTAGCATAATTCTCAAGCACCAAAAACTACCATTATATCGAGTGTCTCGTAAATAAGTAGGCATAGAGCGAGTGTAGATCAGCCCAATATATGACGATTTAAATTAAGTTAACCTGATAACAAGTTGCACTCCTGAGAAATATAAAACTCTCTAAGAAGTTTACTGGGAGTGGGTCACGTCTAAAGGTTCATAGAACTTTTTAATTCATTTCTTATAGTTACAAAAGGTTTACCTCAGGTCAAAGACTATATAATAAAATATATAAAGACACGACACTCGAAAAGAGAAGCTCGTTTCTTGAGAGAAAGAGAGAGACATGATTCCGAATTAAACCTCCCGTGATTTCTTTACGCATGCGTCAGCAGGTTAGCTTTCCCAAATCTGTGTCAGATATTCCAGAGACGGCTTTTACGTAGATGTATTATATTGTAAAATCCGAATGAGACATTCCCAAACTATATACAAACCATGAAATGATGAAACGTTCCATCGTCTTGTGTCATCTTGTCTATGTTTCCTTATACAATACGTAAAGTGTTATTCGTATATATTTGTTACATGCATGAAAATTTTTACTCGATTACACATCACTTAGAGCCAACACTGGTTTTGATGACCTTCACCGCAGCGGTTAGGGTCTACATTGCCAAGTTGCCAAATGGAAATTCCAAATTAAATCCCCGAGGTCAAATTTCTCAAGTGAGATTTATGATTGGGATCACTCGTAGCGTCGCATCTTTATATATTATATTGTTTAGTCTTTGCTCAGGTTATGCAGAATTTAATTTTGAAATTTAGTAACAAGGGAATGCTAATTTTGCTTAAGTTACATACTTGCATCTTTGGCATCTCAGTGTTCTGTCACTTTAACAGTGACCCACCCCAATAAACATCCTGTGGTACTTTGGTTAAGCTCAATTTAGCCTCAACTGGGGTTTGTAATGTGACTGAATTATGTGCCAAATTGGCACCTTGTAGGTCGAATAGTTTGTAATTTTTTTTCTTTTGAAATTTCACCTCAGACTATGGCTGACCACATCCTTCATATACCAAAAGCTGGCGTCTTTTTTTAATCATATCTGATAACTTTCTTGCACTACGATGTATTTGTAGTCCTATCAAAGACCAGCACAGTGGGCCTAGCCTGGGCCCTGGAATCAGAAGCAAAATGGTATACAGCCTATTTTTAAATTTAATTTTTTCATAACTGATAATCTTCTTGCATCAAAAAAAAAAAATGAAACTAGACCTAAACTACAGATGCATTATACTCATGCAAGAAGTTTTAATGGCAGCGGGGGCTGTAGTGAGAAGTTCATGATTCGGAAAAATCCAAAAAATAAAATAAAAAACTTGTCTGATGGCTCATTCAAAATAATTTTAATGGGTTCATTTCATCTTTAAACACAGAGAAATGAGTGAGTATACAAGAAAATGTATTGGAAGCAACCAATAGTTATTCTATGTTTTGGGGGTTAAAATTGACATTTTTTGGCATGTTTGTAAAACTTCAAAAATCTTAGCTCTTAGTGTACAAAATCTTCTGGTAATATATATGTATAAACACATTGTTTAGATACCAAACTCAAGAAATATTTTTACAGCATAACACTATCTAAAAGGGGTAAAAATACCTCCAAATGGTATGAAAATACATATCACTTTAAAATGGTAAAAATAAAAAAGTATTTTTTTCAAATAAAAATTCATTTTTTTGCTTTTGGACATTAGAATACACCCAGAAAACACTCATAATTGGCACATAAATGGTCACATGCACCACCACCAGCATTATCATAATTAGTATTTTATGGAAAGCCATAAATGGATCCGATGTGAAATGTCCCACCGGCCAGTAGCCGACCATCCTTCATATTGCCGTACAGTCTACAATAATGGGCCATCAAAGGACCACTCATAATGCCACCCTTTGGTCATTTATAACTACATTGCAGTTTCGTAAATGGTAATGCATTATGCTGCCAACTCTGGTCATTTTGTATGAAACCATTAGTGTACCATCTACAGCATATTTCTGACTGTAATCTAACACATTTTTCAATATATTGCATGGATTATACTTTCACAGCAGCCATATATTTTGCATAATTACATAACCTACCAGATTCTGGTATGTAAATTTTTTATATGAAATTTGCATAGGAAAACCCAATAATATATACCTACATTATAAAAGTATTATAATTCAATATTGAAAAATATGTTAGTGACGAGACCAAACAATGCCTTCAATATTGATATTTTGTAAATTGAGAAGTTTGGAGATGTCAGGTATCAATAAAAGCAAAATAAGTTGTAAGTTAACAATACAATATTGATTATAAATAAGAAAAGTAAAACAATGAAATTTATATGACAACAGAACCACAGAAACGAAAGCTTGCCGCGGTATTTTGGATATCGGGTGTCTGATTTTTATGACCTCGAAGTGACAGTAATATGCCTTACTACACTCAGAGAAATGATGCACACAAAAAAATACATTAATATTTCGGTTCAATACACTGTACACTGGGAAAACTGTCTTGTTTTATATTTAGTAGATAGGTACATGAATAGGAATACGTATATACGGTATTAATGAAGTTGGGGGCTCAAGTCATAGTGTATTGCGAAATGTTCAAAAAAAGAAGTACACTTTTATATTTATATCCCGTATTTCAATCATAATAATGCGCTTTTAAGCCAATGCACTTTTTTTCATACTGCTACCAGAATATGAAAATGCTATCATGGAAAGTAGTCAGAGATGTGCCGAGGAAACTTTCCATATTTAATAAAAGTCTGTAAAAGTCATGTAAATAATATAATTATATGCACTTATTTAGTATCAAAATGAAGCTTGCATCATCACAAATCATATTTCACCATAAAACAGGCTATCAATATACCCAATGGAAAGTTAGAAGGAAAACTTCCTGGAAACTTTCGGAGTTTTCAAAACGGAAAGTTTCCAGGAAGTTTTTCTTCTAACTTTCCATTGGGTATATCGATTGGCTATTTTATGGTGAAATCTGATTCGTGATGATGCAAGATCCATTTTGATACCAAATAAGTACATACAGTTATATTATTCACATGACTTTTACAGACTTTTATTAAATATGGAAAGTTTCCTCGGCACATCCCTGAAAGTAGTACAATGTATAGATATACAATGAAAGAGACATATATTATGTATATAACTATATTGGCTATATTATTGAATAGAATATTACAAATCAAATACTACAGAATAGGGCATGTGCACAGCTAAGCTCAAAAATATATATTTCTTAAGATTTATGAGTATTTCGTAGCTGTTGTTAAAATTTCAGCTTGGTTTCCATACTTTCAAATAAAATCTAATTCAGTCTAATGTTTTTGAAGTTCTAAATACTTTCTCCTAATAAAATAGGACTCTTTTTGTAGGTTGGAAATCTAACCTGTAATTAGCAGTCTATTTTTATTAACCAACATTATTGAAAAATTATTAGCCTGAATTTTTAAATATTTGCTTGGAGCCAGTATTGCTCCAAGCTGAAATGAGTATACAAACATTAAAAATGAGAATAAACCTGAAGAAACTTAAAATTTGAGGTTATGTTAGTTATATGATGCACATTATTGCACATGCCCAATTATTGATTTTTTTTAATTGATACAATGAAAAGTTCTTTAGTATGATGCGAGTTGAGAGTCATTACTTAATTACCTTATTCATGGTCACAATACAATTCTGTTCATTAGAAATTGAAGAACATATTCTGTAACTTATTACATTACTGATAAGAAAATATTTTCTTTCATATTAAGCCCTTATCAGACAATGCAATTCAGTCGCTTCAATTCAGTTGCGGCAATAGAATCGCCGCAATTTTTATTATCACACTATGCATTTCTGTCTCTGCAACCGAATTGCACAAATTAGAACATGTTCTATTTTTCCGCAAGAAATTGCCGCGACTTAGTGATTTTTGTAGGAACTTTGGTATTGCCAATATATAAAAAAGTTTGGTTATGTTAATGTATACTTATAAATCAATATAAATTGTAGTAATTTTAGGTATTAACGTTGGCAATGACAGTTAATAACTAAAGATCGCAGCGACTGCATTGCATAGTCTGATAACTACTCGGAATATTATGTTGTGGCGACAAAATCGCCGCAATTTTACCGCAGCAACTGAATTGCTTTGTCTGATAGAGGCTTAACTTCTTTTCAACTGCTAATTGTTTAGTATATCTAACATTACTTTCTAGTTGTTTCAGTAATATAAATTTGTACATACCTTTCAAGATCTTTGGGAAATAGAAAGAAGCTTATTTGTTTCACCTTCGAAGGGCATGGATTATAAGCACAACCCCAAACCATTTAGAACCCATTATAAACAAAAATCAAATAAAGAAATAAACTTAGAATAAGAAATTGTCCAAAATTGGAAGAAAAAGGCACGAAAATAACCAACCACGTGTAAGTGTTTCAAAGACTGTCAATCGCACAACGTCAAAAATTATCATATGGCTTTTGACAAATATATGCCTTATCGTCATGGCGACTATGAATAAATTTGGTCCCGCCAGAAAGGCTTGCTTGCGCTTCTGTATAGTTCCTGTCTTCTGTGACAGAACTAAAATACTTTTCTGAAAAGTATTGTACTTCAATTCATTATAATTACCTCCATAATTAGGGGTTAAAAGGGGTTAAAAGTGTCCTAGAGTACTTATAAATGTTTTTTTTTTTTTGTTGGGCTAAAAGGATAATTTTAAATATGAATTATCCTCTGTAAACAGTGTTAAGCTGCACCAAAATTTCTTGCACTTGAAACTTAAGTTCTAAAGTACCTAAACAACCTGTCCGTAGATACCAGAAGATTTTGTCCATTACGAGCCAAAATTTTAGAAGTTGAATACAAACATGTCGAAAAATTACAATTTTAATCCCAAGACAGTCGAATAACTACTGATTATTTCCAATACATTTTCTTGCATATTCATTTGTCTATGTTTAAAGATGACATGAACCCATTAAAATCATTTTGTATGAGTTATCAGATATGGTTTTTTGATTTTGTTATTTTTGTGTTTTTACTGTTTTGAACTTCCCGTTACAGCCTGCACTGCCATAAAACTTCTTGCATATGTTCAGAGCAACTCTAGTTGAGGTCTAGTTTCATTTTTCTTGGTGCAAGGTTATCAGATATGAAAAAATAAAATAAAAAAAATGGGCCATACGCCATTTTGCTTCCGAATCCAGGGCCAAGACTAAGTCCACTGTGTTGGTCTTTGGTTGACTACAAATAACATAGTGCAAGATATGACCAAAAAAGGACGCCAGCTCTTGGTATATCAGGAATGAAACTAGATATAGAGGGAACCCAGGCAGCAGACACGTCATTTTGACGTAATTTTTTGGTAACATTGGTCAGGTGACGAAAAAATTACATCATGTTGAGACGTCAATGTCATTTTTTCATTTTAGATGAGTTTATTCATACAAACCACTGACAATAATATCAGTCTCTCTTTATCTTGTACTCTAATGAATTCATAGAAAATAAATAATATAAATTACAATGTTCAAATACATTCAGGAAACGTCAATTGATTTGGATGGGTCTTATAATGGTCAGGTTAAAGATCATTATTCTGTGGCTGGGCCGAGATAGGATAAAAATCAGTGGGAGCTTAATCTATCAATTGTTCATTCATCTACATTGTACATTGCGGCTCATCCTGTAACTCACATTTCATAACAACAACGTAACAAGGTTTATATACTTTGCTTTTTTGTTTCCCACTGCATGTCACGGAAGATTGTTACAGTATGGTCTAAAGTATGGGGTACTGTAATCAAAGCAACTTTAGAAAATTGATTTCTAAATTCTTCTATTCAACCTTCTACGAAATATGCCATCAACCATTTGCCCATACATTAGAAAATGGAGACCTCCTAGAGCACTTGAGATTCACATGTTATTTTGCACCAAATTGGTTTATTATATTTCCAAATGTACATTTATTTCAATTAATCAAAATAGCTTACATATGGTCCCATGAACGTCGCTAAATGACATCAATTTGATGTCATAAAATTATGTCTCTGGGCTATGACATAGTAACGTCATTTTTTCGTCATTGTTACGTCATTCCCGGGGTCAAAATTATGTTTCAAGTGACCAAAAAATGACGTCAGTTTGTTGCCTGGGAAGTTGGATTAAATTGTTATATTTTCACCTGTTGTTCACGTAGTTGCTATGTTCACTTACTTACGAGTCCATCGAGGTACCCTGTATATATAGTTATCATGTGATAAGTACTTATGTAATTCTTTATATACACAATACTCTTTATTTTGACTTTTATATATTTATAACGTTGTTATAATGGAATAATTGGGAACATAAGATGAGTTTGACATTTTTGGAGAATGTTTTTGTTTATTTGCAATATATAACATTATATAATATTTAACGTGATTTGTTTTTTTTTTTAATAAAATTTATGTGAAGTACAAGTGAACATCACTTCATAAGAACAACGTAACAAGGTTTATATACTTTGCTTTTTTTTGTTTCCCACTGCATGTCACTGAAGATTCTTACAGTATGGTCTAAAGTATGGGGTACTGTAATCAAAACAACTTTAGAAAATTGATTTCTAAATTCTTCTATTAAGCCTTCTACGAAATATGCCATCAACCATTTGCCCATTGAGAAGAACGACTTGAGCACATTTTTGTGCTCTTGAGAAAATACCATTAGAAAATCCTAAGCATGCCAGTAACAGTTACAGTGACGATTTAACTAACAAATCTAAACCCTACATATTCGTTACTGTGGGTTATTGTCATTTTTCTTACGCTAGTTTGAGCCAGTTTTTTTTATATCTATTTATTTAACGTCAGGCTGTTTCCGTTATCAGGACCTATCACCGACGCCAGGAGACGAGCTACCCCCAACCTGGGAATTTGGCCGAACCTCTTCTCTGTCAAAGAGTAGGGATCTTTTACTTGCATAACATTTAATAGACAAGGGACTGGCTGCTTTACATCCCCTCCATCCTACTCCAAAGGATGCCATATCCACTATGTAATCCTCATCTTGAAATTACATAGCTTCCGCATATATGCTGCTACGCGGTTTGTATATAAGCGTAGAAGGTGGGACAAGATCACTGTTTCCCCATCCAATTACTAGCCAAGCTGAACGTTGCTTCACTGTAAGTATCAAAATACGTTGTACAGTCAAGACACCTCTATGCTCGCCCCCATTTGAACTAGTTAGATTTGTGAATAAATATACTCATTTTTGGTGGTGGTTGGTGATTTTCAGAATAGCCATATTTTCCTATTAAAAAGTTCAAACTACTGTATCTTTAGTTTAAATGTGCGCCCCCCCGTCAAGAATTTTTTAAATCCGCACCTGGTGCAATTATCTCTTTCTAGAAGGACGGTCCGTACTGGCCCCAAATATGGCCAGAAGTATGCTATGATCTGTAGTGTTATATTCTACAATTTATCCTGATTACCACTACCACCATGCAAAACGGTGACTCAAAATACAAGATAGGGCAGATTTCTAAATTCACCGGTGGATCTCACCGGTAAGCAATAACATTATTTGATTGGCGATTTTGAAAAACATAGCCAATCTGCTTCGTATTTTGTCCACCGGTGAATTTAGAAAAGTGCGGGTAATTAACTCCTACCTCAAGTGGGTCATTGCGAGCTCGTTCCAGTTACAAGTTCTTTGCATAAGAGGAGACAACACCAATCATAAAGTTTCATCGGTAAAGCTAAAACTGAAGGGGGTGAAGGGTAGGCAGTGTGGCTATATATTATAAGGCATCTTCACGTGACGTCACAGCTAACCTCAAAAATATGTGTTTCTTGAGGTTTAAGAGTATTACGCAGCTGTTATTAAAATTTCTTCCATATTTTCAACGAAAATCTAGTTCAGTGTAATATTTATGAGGTTTTAAATACTTTGTCCTAATAAAATAGGACTCTTTTTGTAGGTTGGAAATCTAACCTGTAATTAGCGGTCTATTTTTATTAATCAACAATATTGAAAAATTATTTACGTGGATTTTTAAATATTTGCTTGGAGGCAGTACGGCTCCAAGCTAAAAATGCGTATACAAACATTAAAAATGAGAATAAACTTGAAAAATATAAAATTTAAGGTTATGTTGGATACACTCAGATAAACAAAGAAATATATGGATAAATAATCTCATTTGAAGTACACAGAAGTTGTGTGTAGGGAGGATAACCTTCAAAGGGGCAGAGTGGAGAGGAATGTTTATGTTTATGGAGTCGCCTAATCAGAGGCGTAGACAGATAAGGGGGTTAAAATTTTTAAAATAATCGATTAATGTTCTCGACTATTACTTAATACTATATCTGACAATAATACGACTCTATTGAGACAAAAAGAGTACTGTTTGGTTAGAATTTTTACAAAATGTGTTATTGAAGAGAAATGAAAGTATTGAACTGTCAATTCTCAAAGTTAAATGGTTCTTAAACGATAAGTTACTCTACATTTTCTGAGTAAAAAAAAAAGTTAGGATATAAAAGTAACTTGATATAGGTATATCCTGGGGTTATGCGGTCTTTATAATAAAATTATTATTTTTGCTACATTTAGGTTTATTCAACCATCGTCAGAGAACTACAATTAAATGAAGACAAATATTTTTTCAAATGCTATTTTTTATACACATGGATTTAAATTGTATGTGTATACAAAATAGCATTTAAAAAAATATTGGTCTTCACTTAATTGTAGTTCCCTGACGATGGTTGAATAAACCGAAACGTAAGAAAAGAGTAATTTTATTATAAAGACCGATAACCCAGGATATAACTGCGTCAACATTTAATTTGATATTAACGGTCAAGAAAATAAAAACATCTATATATGTTAGCATATAAATGAAACCAACTAGTATTTTTTCATATTACAGTATAACATATTCATCTAAAAGTTTACATACTTATCACTCAACAGTACCGGCAAGCGTTTGATTAGGTATGACAATAAGAGCAAGCGAGAGCGAAACAACTAGGCTATTTTTTTTATCGTATAACACATCCTACTCGTGCTACCTGCTTTCCTCACCACATGTGCGTAGGCAGCTCTGTTTGCATGCCTAATCCAAGATTTTCCGATACTGTATAATGAATCTGGTCATACACTACCCGTACCATATACATAAAACAAAAATAACATCATATTACTTTTAAATCTCTATATTGTAAACAAATATACTCTACATAATGCACTACCTTATAGAGCGGGAGCTAAGTGGCTTTTTCGGCAGCTCATCGCTTTATGAACTTTGAGATATTTTTATGGTTTAATGGATGATAACAATTCATAAAATCGACTTCTGGCGGGGCACCTCCTGTCAGGAGCGTCACGAACACTGTTTAAAAATCAGTGAAATCATGTCATCTTTACAAGGCTCATTTTTTTGTGTGTACATATTTTATGTTTAGAATGAATAAAATATTATCGCCAGAAAGTGTGGGCCGTCAGAAGGCGCAGCCAGAAAGGTAATAATGATACAATACATGTGAGATACGGTACGGAGTCAAGTTAGCCGAAAGTGTTAAATTCCTGTATATTTAACAGCCTATGGTACTTTTGTTGACTTTGTTTATGGGGAGGCTATTCTATTGTTGAAGGAGCTTATTTACATTTTAAAAAGGAGCCAGAACTTGTAACGATGAGTTTAGAGTTCTGAGATGAAATATGCGGAAAAAAATCCAATTTTCTTCAAAAATCCTAAACATTTTCTTTCTGGGAATTTTTTTCTGTGTTCAAAACATAAAATATGTTCAACCTTAAAAAAGTTTGTAACGATGATGTTATATAACTTCGTTTTTTTACCTCTTTGACCTTTCTGGTTGCGTCCCTGATGGCCCACACTTTCTGGCGATCTTATTTTATTCATTCTAAACATAAAATGTGTACACACAAAAAAACTTGGCTTTGTAACGATGATATAATTTCACTGATTTTTATATCTTGAACCATGGCCAACTCGACGGGCTGACATAAGCCAGAAGTCTATTTTAAGTTCGATAGAATTAATCAGCGCATAGAAAATGCTTGTAACGATGAGTGCCCGAAAAAGCCACTTAGCTCCCGCACCATTACTTCCAGTTTTTAATTTTAATATTGTTGGATATAGTTACGATAAAGATAACAGATTCTTTATCAAATCTGTTTTCGATACAACGCATCAAATTATTTCAATCTGATATGGCTATTAAAAAATATAATAAATTGCAGTTAATTTTCTAGCTTAGTAAATTTAATTTATATCGGTATCTTGGCAGAGCCGTGGAGAGAAAATATGGACCCTCAAAAAATTTTAAAATTTCCGGGCCCCCTAGACAAGCCCGGGGGCATCACCCCCGCACCCCTCCTCTCTCGTCGGGTCTGTAGGTATCGATTCTGAATTAATTCCAGTAAAAGCAAAGATAAAGCAGAGAGTAGCCTCGACTCGACTCTTGTTAGTATTAAAAAGCAAATTATATGAGACACCCTTGATACGATAACGGAAGTGAAATGAGTCTCTTGGTAAAACTACTAGGAAACAAACATTTTTCTTAAACATCTTTTTCCTGTCCGGGTTACATAAAAGTCATCAAACTTGAAACGATTAAAGCATACCTAATTGTAAATGCTTCAAATTTTGGTCGGTTACCTGTAGGAGAGCGAGTCACTTTTTTCTAAACGTAATATTTTCTGGGAGCCTACGGAATAACAACATAACGTACCACATATATCAGGCAACCCCAACAATTTCAAAGTCAAGACTGTTCAGAAGGGGGTTACACATTTAGAAAAACGCAGATATACATCCATTACATATCAACGTTGCCAATTTTAAAGCTGGGGATCGAACCCAGTGCATTATTATTTTGAAAAGTTAATACAGTCTATTATTATGTAATAATGTAAACATTCTGTAAAGTTTGAAATACTCGTACCAAATTTAAATAGGTATACTTATGTAACATTTAAATTTAGAGAAATAAATCTAAATCTATTAATCTATCTGATAATCACACAACTGTCTTTTTACGTTTTTTACTTGAGTGTAAAGACGAGAGAGGCAGAAGGAAAAATTATTTATTGCTAAATCAACAAAACAATAAGACAATAAACCTAACTATAACCCTAACCTACGACTATGTACACAACAATGCTTGCATATAAAACGAACGAGATTACTCCCTTTTGTAGGTCTTTTAGTAAATTAAACAATCCGTAGTCATTTTTGAACCGTATAAAACGTGATTAAACTGCAAAATCAACACAAAATTGTTTATAACTGGATAAAAACAGCGTTAAAAGCAATAAAACAATATGGCGGCACAAGAAAATGTAAACAACGGTCAACGTCCTTCGGAAGAGAACCAATGAACGCCTCGATAGACATGTAAACAATGAATACGTGATATACCTTACGCGGAGACGGAAAGTATTATTTATCCATATATTTCTTTGTTTATCTGAGTGGATACATGATGCAGATGCCCTATCGTAGTGCTGCAGGTGGCACCACCTATTAAAAAGCACAGTACTAAAAGTCTTGACTGGGAAAAAGCAGTTTTTAGCCAAACTGAAAAAAAAGATATTCTTGTAAAAAAAAACTTTTTTCAGTAGAAGTGTCGTAGTATTCATTTACTAAGAAGAATATCTTTTTTTCAGTTTAATGACGCCGTTTGGCTAAAAACTGTTTTTTCCCAGTCAAGACTTTAGTACAGTGCTTTTTAATAGATGGTGCCACCTACAGCAGCATTTGCATCATGTACCCAACATAACCTTAAATTTTAAGTTTTTCAAGTTTAATCTCATTTTTAATATTTGTATACGGATTTTTAGCTTGGAGCCATACTGGCTCCAAGCAAATATTTAAAAATTCACGTAAAAAATTTTTCAATATTGTTGATTAAAAAAATAGACTGCTAATTACAGGTTAGATTTCCAACCTCCAAGAGTCCTATTTTATTAGGACAAAGTATTTAGAACTTCATAACCCGTATAACCATCCGATAAAGATATTTTTATTCGATAAAGATGCTATATATATTTGTCGTTATCGGTCGTGTATTTATAGCACCTATGCAGAGTCTATATTCTAAACTTTACCGATAAAACCTTTATTGCTACTATGCAGCAGATATACCTAGTTACATTTAAATTCAAACTATACCGCATATCTATCTCAACTGTACGTGATATCTTTATTCTAACTGTACCTTAAAAACCGACACCTAACCTAACCTCATTTCTCATTCTCTTCTCTTATGTATTTTAAAACGCCTGGCGAATTATAAACAAAAAACGATGGCAACAAAACTTAAAGAATTCGTTATGCCCAACAGATGATCCTGGAGTTACATCATGTTGACAGTTGATGGCAGTAACAACCTTCTTTGAATCTGTAATATGGGTTCTCTTGTTCTATATTAATTATAAAAGAAATTATACAACATATATAAGGCATAATATTCATTACCTACAATATTTTTACATACCTTTGAGCCTGAGTCCTATACCTATTAGGACCGTTACTTTCGGTCCCGATTAAACGTTAACGGTGAGTCAAACCAATTCAGTTACCATGGAAACAATTGTACTTTCAATGATTTAGCCGACGGTTAAAGTTTAACCACGTTTAACGTTGACAGAAAGTAACGGCCCTTAGTTGTTCAGAGACTAGCTGTTATGCTCTTATTTCTAGGTTGTTAACATTTTGTATGGAGGAAAATGGCCCAGTGGGAACGTACTCGACTGCCACTCTAAAGGTCCACGGTTCGAACCCTGCTGCAGGATAAGAGGTTAAGTTGTGTTTATTAAATAGTGTGTTATATGTGTATTTATATAATCCCATCCTTCAGCGCGTACGTGACAGAGGTGTAAAATAGGGTTGGCTAACCCGAACTGGAACATACTTTGGAACAGGTCCGGTGGGTTGGACTAGTGGAACTGATCTCAACTAATAAATACGGCAGGTACGAATATTAGTCCGAGTACTCCGAGTCCGGCTGAACTTTTTAGAGACCCGGTGCGGCGCGCGCACTTTATAGACGTATGGACTGGTTGAACTAAACGAGTACGACTAGTACAGTACAAGATTACGAGTCCCTTTGCACCAGTCCAGTCCACTGGGTCCAGTTTGTCTGCCGGTCCGCTCAGCCGTTCACCGTGCGAGTTGGTTAGCATGGACTAGGAACTGAAACTGATCTTTGGACTAGGTTCTTCTCTGGACTGGATTAGGTCCGAACTGATCCGTAAAAATATTCGGATCAGCCATCCCTAGTGTAAAATAGAAAAAAATGAGATATTGAATAATACCATAATTTTGGCCTATATTGATCTATACAGTTACATTACAGATTTGATACAGATTTTGTACTTATGCTGTATCTGTAGGCTAAAGAAATTCTATACTGGGATCTGTATAGTAGAGATATTATTTCTCTATCAACTCTCTGACGATACGGTGCGGATTGCCTGTATCGAATCAAGATATGCATATAGTTGCTGTAAAGGGTCTTTACTGTTTGGTTATACGGGAAACATTACACTGAACTAGATGTTAGTTGAAAATACGGGAACCAGGCAGAAATTTTAATAACAGCTGCGTAATACTCTTAAACCTTAAGAAACACATATTTCTGAGGTTAGCTGTGACGTCACGTGCAGATACCCTATAATAGCCACACTGCCTACCTTTCACTCCACTTCAGCTTTAGCATTACCGATGAGACTTTGTGTTTGATGTTGTCTCCTCTTAATTATTAACATTACACAAATCCTTACAGTATTTTGAATCAGGCTCTGCATCTGGTGTGAGTTCACACCAGCTGCTCATTGGCTAATGACATTTTTTTGGTGGGGATCGTGAGTAACTAACCTCGGATTCACGGTCAATAAACGGTACGGTTACCTCAATCAGCAGCTTTAGGACGAGAGAGAGACGCGGGGGGCGGGAAATAGAATGAAAGAGACAGACACATCTGATTTCCGTGCAAAAGACAGAGACAAAGATGCCTGTAGTGTCTACAGGTGACGTAGCTGTAGACCCTACCGGAATCTGTGTCTCTGTCTATTGCACGGAAATCAGATATGTCTGTCTCTTTCATTCGATTTCCCGCCCCCCGCGTCTCTCTCGTCCTGATTGAGGTAACCGTACCGTTTATTGACCGTGCCTCGGATTGACCTCTTCTGCCATCTATTGGCTACTTTAGTTCGAAAACACCTCAGAGAACTTTGGATCAATGACTTTGGATTTACAGTATCTTGGATGCAAGGTGGTAATCTTGTCATCAAAGCGAAACGTCAAATTTCTGTCAGTCAAATCCAAATTCACATATGTGTTCACCGACAGATAATTTTATTTAAATCAATTGAAAACGATGAGTATAACACCAAAATTGGACGATCTGATTCAGTCTGTTTCATTGTATACTCGAATACCTACCTTATTTCACTTGTATGTGTTACCATTTATATTAATTTATTCAGGTTGGATATATGGATGGTTGGGAATATATGGGTTTTCAGATTATTATGAGGGAGGTTTTGTTGGTTTAGCTGTTATCGGGTGTCTCCAGATACTATGCTGTTTGGCCTGTTATTGGTCAGTTCATATAAATTGTTTTTTTACTTGTAAAAAGGTGATTATTTTTAAATTAAAGGTTGGGTTTTTTGTTTCAATATTGCTACTTTTTAGGAAAAAGATCCATATAAAGCAACTATCGTTAAAGTTATACCTACACCAAATAATGGAAGCTCAGAACTTGTTTGGTTGCGCCACACAAAGGTAGACAATTTTTCCGATTTTTCCTGCTTACTCAGCTATGTTTATTTTAGAAAGAAAAAGGAGCAACAATATGGTTTATATTTCAAAAGACAAAGTATATATGGAATTCAGATAAAAAAACATTCCGTGGATTGGAATTTCCAATCAATAAGTCATACTCTGAATATATGTCTTGTAAGGGATTTCAAGAAGATACAGATATCCAACAAGCTGATGAGCTTTATGGCAAAAATGAGCTGGACATGTTGGTTCCTGAATTCATGGAACTCTTCATCGAAAGAGCCACTGCACCTTTTTTTGTATTTCAAGTGTTTTGTGTTGCTCTGTGGTGTCTGGACGACTTCTGGTATTACTCTCTTTTCACCCTCGTAATGCTAGTGTTATTTGAGTGTACTCTAGTGCAGCAGCAATTGCGAAATATGGATGAAATAAGGAAAATGGGAAATAAACCTTATAATATTCTTGTGTATCGTAATAGAAAGTGGAGGATGATACCGACTTGTGAGCTTATACCTGGAGATATTATCTCGATAACTCGCTCACAAAAGGACAATTTAATACCTTGTGATGTGTTATTGTTACGAGGGTCTTGTATTGTAGATGAAAGTATGTTAACGGGAGAATCAGTTCCACAGATGAAGGAGGCTATAGAGAATTTTGAATCTAAGGAAATTCTGGATCCAGAGGGTGAAGGAAAATTACATGTATTGTTTGGAGGTTGGTAACCTAAGTACATATTTAACATGTATAAAATAATGAGAGTTCAAATATTTTGAAACATGATTTTTTAAGAAACTTTTAGATATGTCTCTAGTAAAAAAAATTATACTTTTAATATCGAAGGATTTTGCAAAGTAATTGACCACAATATTAATTTTTTTCTGTGAGAGAATTAAGGTACTTCTGTCACTGCACTAACTATGTTTTCACACAAAATTATTGATTTTTTGCCGCTTGTTAGTCAATAATGTCTCATGGTTATATCACCTATGTCAAATAAAAATTAACACACACTTCTGATCACAACTTAAATATATAATAAGAAGGGAACGCTTTTTTTCTCGGAAATATAAATTGATGATGCAACCCAGACTTCAACTGAGCTGAGCCACTCAACCAAGAGTACAAGTTACAAAATTATTAAAACAAATATACAAAATGTTTCGCACAGTGTAATGCAATTTTGCAACAAATTTTTTCCTGGTAATAGCTACAACATTTCATGTATAATATTTCTCTGTCGTTTCTTATTTATTAAAGTGACCAGCCTGTATATTTTTCACTGAAAGTATGTTGCGCCTCTTTCTTGATAATTGTGTCAACTATAGTCTAAATATTATGACCACAATAATTTCTTAATTATTTTTTAGAGAGACCGTCCTGTATATTTTTCATATGTTCCTTCCTTGATACTTTTGTTAAGGTACATGCGAGATATTATTGCCCCTCATCGCATTTTTTTCATCATTGTTTTAGGGTGACCACCCTGTATATTTTTCATATTTTTCTTCCTTGACAGTTGTGTTAACTGCATGTGAAATATTATCGTCTCCATTACATTATTTCATTTTTTTTTAGATGACCACCCTGTATATATTTTCATATTCCTTCTTTGACAGTTCTGTTAACTACATGTGAAATATTATTGTCCCCGTCACATTTTTGTTGTTATTTGTTTTGGCTGTATATTTTTTATATTTTTCCTTTGACAGTTGGGTTAACTACATGCCAAATATTAGGTACTTACATCACATACTTTTCCTTAATTATTTTTTTTTAGATGTCCTCTGTATATTTTTCACTGCAAATATATATCAGTGCTTCGTTGGCAATAGCGTCAATGTTAGTACCAAAATAAAGTGTGTTTTATTAGATTTTAACTAAAATTGCATAAAAATCTAAGCGAAACGCAACAATATATTAGAAATACGCGTGTTAGTATTCATACTTACAAAATATAGATCTAGGGATCCTGTCTTTTTGTCAGGAATATCGAATTCTCCGATGTTTGATGGCATTTATTTTTCTTTTTGGTGTAATAAAAATAAAATTCGACAATAGTGTTACATTTAACTGTTGTTTTTAGGTACTAAAGTTGTCCAGCATACCCCACCAACCAAAGCGACTACTGGCTTGAGGCCACAGGATAATGGCTGTGTTGCTTATGTTTTGCGAACGGGGTTCAATACGTCCCAAGGAAAACTTTTAAGAACGATTCTCTTTGGCGTTAAACGGGTTACAGCAAACAATAAAGAAACATTTGGTTTCATAATGTTCCTGTTAATATTTGCCATTGCTGCAGCCTGGTATGTGTGGACCAGGGGATCTGAGGATCCCAAACGCAATCGTTACAAACTTTTCTTAGAGTGTACCTTAATTCTAACCTCCGTTATACCACCGGAATTGCCTATAGAGCTTTCCCTGGCTGTGAATACTTCGTTGATAGCTCTATCCAAACTAGGTGAGTATTAAAAGTGATTAGCAAGTCACCATATGAAGCCATATTTTCTCTTTATATTTAAATTTCAAAAATGCCACAGTTAGAGTTGATAAGTTTCTTTGTTCTCCAATCTCATATTGGGGGGGGGGGGGGGGAGTATACTTGCAAATATTTTGCATAATGTGATATGGTCCAAAAGAAATTAAGTCTTATAAAATTTTTCCTTTATTCTAACAGTTTTGTTTAAATGAAATATGTTCTAAAAATACAATATTTTCAGGCCAAATAGGACATACCGGGTGTCAACGAGATCACTTTCTGGCCGTCGTTATTTAATTTTTTAACGGATCGAGATGAAACTAGGCATGTGTCACATGTTACCGAAACGTCATTTTTTTTTTGTCCATCTGTCAAGTTTCTACGACTTTTGATATTTAAATTAACTTATTAATTTAATTATTATAGCAGTTAAACAAATTTACATTATAATAAGCAAAAAAATGGTAGTTTTTATTTTCATCCTTAAAATACATTTTTTGCAGACATTAAATTACTAACAGTAAATTTTCTGAATGAAGATAAAACGGCCTACTTTTCTACAAAAACCTATGGAATAAATGTGATGTTTCTGAAGTGCTAAAATAGCAATTAGTAAATTATCAGGGTGACAAAGTAAAATTTAATTTTTAAAAAATCATAACAAAGTTATTTAAACTTTTCAAAAAATTTTAGTTTAAAATTAAGATACTACATACATGCGGATTTTATTTTTTAAACACTACGTTATCCAAATGTTGACCATCTTGCCTACAGCACTCCTCCAATACGGGCCTTAAATTTTGGAAAACTCGTCGACACATTTCAACAGGAATATTGGTAATGGCCTCCCGAATGTTGTTATTTAACTGGTTTGTATTGGCTAGGGGATTGATGTAAACAATACTCTTTAAGTGTCCCCACGAAAAAAAATGCAGGGGCGTTAGGTTCAGTGATCTTGAGGGGAAGGGGATATCACCAAATCTGGAAATAAGCACGCCTGGAAACAATTCACGTAAACTGGTCATTGATGCTGCTGCTGTGTGTGCCTGTTGAAACCAGGTCCAGTTGGGGTCGTATCCAGGAAAGTTCTGAAGAGCCAAAATAGTGCGAATGTTGACATGTGTCGACGAGTTTTCCAAAATTTAAGGATCAGGTTGGAGGAATGCTGTAGGCAAGACGGTTGACATTTGGATAACGTAGTGTTTAAAAAATAAAATCCGCATGTATGTAATATCTTAATTTTAAAATAAAATTTTTTGAACAGTTTAAATAATTTTGTTATGATTTTTTAAAAACTGAATTTTTCAATTAAAAACTGACTGAACAAACTAAAAGTAAAACTGATTTATTATTTTTGAATGGCATATCAATGATACGACAAGTGAGAGCGATGTCCTTGTTTGTTCTATCTTCTGTTTATAGTTATACTGTCTGTACTAAAAACATTGCCTATTTTTGATTAATTTTAAATAAAAAAATAGTTTTGAATTAGATAAAAAAATTATAAGAATTTTTTACTTCTTTGTATGTATTTTTTTCTGTTTCTTTTTGGGATGCTCTGCCACATGTATTTTCTTCTAAAAAATGTTTGAAATCTACAAAATAATACAATTAACTAGTATTTTACTGGAAAATAACCTCTACGCCTGTGACTTTTACGTCAAAGGATCAGTTAGAGGGTGGTTTTTGACAAATAATGAATAAGAACAAAAATATAAAAATGACGTTTCGGAAAACGAATCTGTTTTCTTTCTAATAATAATATTTATGTGCTGTGTATATTAAATACACAGCTTTAAGAATACATTTGTTATATTTAATATCCAAAGATACTTACTGCTTACACAGAACTGTTGATATATCTAATTGATAGTTTTATTTTAAACAATGTTGAGTTTGTTAAGTTCTTCTTTTAACATCGGCAGCCAGGTTGTGCAAATATCTACAGAAATGAACTACCATTGTTAGATTAAAAGAGTAAATAATACAGTTGAAACAAGCGTTTATAGAAAACCAACACATACCAACAGGTATTTAAATTTTAACTCAAATCAGTCGATGCATGTTAAAAAGGGTGTTATAAAATGCTTATATGATAGAGCCAAAATAATTTCTTCCAATGATATTGGACAATGAGAAACACTTTATAAAAGAGGTTCTTATAAACAATCAATACCCTGAAGCTTTTGTTGATAGAACTTTCACATATATAGAAAATAGTAATCATGTACGCCAAAAACCTGAACAACGGTACACAACGTTAATTAGGACGATTTTTCAAACGGGCAATACATTGAGATCTATTTTAACAAAAACAAAACCGCTAAATCATGAGCGAAATTCAAAAAACTGCATTTATAGTATTCCGTGTGAGTGTAATAAACATTATGTGGGCCACAGCCAACATTTAGACAATATTTGTATGTATATTTGTACACATATCGCAGACTCCTTTTACAATTGATATGTATGTTTATGAAATGTTTTTTTCTTTGTAGGTGTGTTTTGTACGGAACCATTTAGAATACCATTTGCGGGCAAAGTTGACATATGTTGCTTTGACAAAACAGGTACCCTCACAAGTGATAATTTAATAGTGGAGGGTGTGGCACTAGCAGAAAAAGATTCTAAAGCTACTGCCATAGCAGAGGTGCCGATGGAAACAGTCCATGTGCTAGCAACCTGCCACTCTTTGGCTCAACTTGACGATGGACTGGTAGGAGACCCTCTAGAAAAAGCAACTTTAACAGCAATAGAGTGGAATGTTACTAAGGCTGATGCTGTGATTCCTAAAAAAGGCAAATCCCCTGGCCTAAAAATTTTCCATAGATTTCATTTTTCGTCTGCCTTAAAGCGTATGTCTGTTATAGCAGGTTATAATCCTATGGGATCGACAGACACAGTGTATATAAGTACAGTCAAAGGGGCTCCAGAAATTCTAAAACATATGTTTTCCGAAATTCCTCAAAAATATGATGAAGTTTATTTAGAATTATCGAGGAGAGGGGCACGAGTTTTAGCATTAGGTAGGTTTACATTCATTGTCAAATCTCCAACTGACAACTGTTTGTTAGGTTTTAGGGAAATTGGTAGGCTCTCTACACAGGAACTTCGAGATCTGACTAGGGAAGATGTCGAAAAGAACCTCAAATTTGCAGGCTTCGTTATAATTTCCTGTCCATTGAAGAATGATTCAAAATCAGTGATAAAAGAATTACAACATTCCTCTCACAAAGTGGTAATGATCACTGGGGATAATCCCTTAACCGCTTGTCATGTCGCTAAAGAACTAAAATTCTCCACAAAAACTACCCTCATTTTAAGCCAAGGTGAAGATAGTTTTTCGTGGAAGTCGATAGATGAAGTGGAACATTTGCCGCTGGAGTATGATTATAAAAATATAATCCAGAAGTACGATCTATGTATAACCGGTGATGGTCTCGACTATTTAAAAAAAAATTATAACGCGTTCCTTAACTTAATCTTACCACATATAACGGTATTTGCAAGGTTTGCTCCCAAACAGAAAGAATATGTGGTAGTGCAATTGAAATATCTAGGCTATACAACTTTGATGTGTGGGGATGGCACGAATGATGTCGGAGCTTTAAAACATGCAGATGTAGGTGTGGCAATATTGGCTAACGCACCAGAACGTATCCCTGACATTAGAGAACAAAGAGAAAAATTGGAGAGGGAGCGAGAAAGACGGCAGAAGGAGCTCAGGGATGCTACAATTAGAAATAGATCAAATCATGTTCGTAATACGATCGAGCAAAGGGACAAGCTTCAGGCTAAAGTGGATAAAATGATGAAGGAACTAGAAGAACAGGACCAGCCACAGGTGGTGAAGCTGGGAGATGCCAGTATCGCTTCTCCATTTACCAGCAAGCTGTCGTCTATTATGTGCAGTGAGTATTTTTTTTATGTAAGATAATTTAGATAAAAGAGCAGGTTACATCATATCTACTGAAAAGGAATGAACTTTATTTTCCATTTATTGGATTTTAAACATTCAGTACTCTGGCATATTAGGGCTTGTTATAATTTTCCTATATTGATTTAGAAAATAGTATCACTATTAAAAAATAAGTAAAATCATTTTGAAGTAAAACCATTATAATAATATTAACTGTAATTCAATTTAGGCCAAACAAATGAATATATGTTTTGACCAGTGTGCAGTGCTAGCTCTCAAAGCATGAATCTGAAGGTGTCGTGCGTATATTATCTGTTGCAAGGATCCCAGAAATCGATGACTTTCATGTATTAACGTGCAATTGATTTTTTTTTAAGAATTTAATCAAACAAAAGCATCGTTTAAGGGATAATTCAACCTGTGAATAATTTTGAATGAATTTTTGTTTCATTCGAGTGGCTAAACAGAAGAGAAGGTTGTTTTTGAATGTATAGAGATGCAATGGATTACAAAAGTAATAATATCATTCGTGACAGTGATTGCAAGCAACAAAACACCTATTGGATTACAATGTACATTATACTCCTATACTACATTAAGAGAAATAATACAGTGGCGTGCAATAGGGCATTTACCATGTATTTTCAACTGTGATGTCCCCTAGATGCATAGCAATGAAATTACTGCATTTAATTTCTTGGTCTTGTTGGACCAAGATTTGTAGACTATATAAACATATTTTCCTCACCAAAAATATTATTAGCCAATGAGCAGCTGGTGTGTAGCACACCAGAAAGCAGGATTGAATAAGAAATATTAATAAGAATTTGTGCGGTCGGGGGTAATTATCCTCGCATTTTGAGTGGTTTTGCATGGTGGTAATCAGGATAAGTTGTAGAATGTAACACTATAGATCATAGGATACTTCAGACCATATTTCGGGCCAGTACGGACCGTCCTTAGAGAGAGAGAGAGAGAGAGAGAGAGAGATAACTCCACCGCAACTACACGTTTGAAGAACAAGGATAACCTCATGTCTTGCCTAATAGCAAAATATGAGAGAACCTCTTAGTCTACATACCATGTTGTTGGACCACCTCAGCAAAGAGGATTAGTAGGCTGCCTGTTAGATGGGAAGTGGAAACACTCGAAAAAACATGTACACATCAAAGATCTAAACCTCTGAAACACACTTCCCACTTTAACCACCTACGTGTAGATAACATGCACATGATTTCACGTTTGACAGATCTCAATCCTTAGGAAAAACAAATTGAAATTCCTTAGGTATTAAATTACGGATCGAATTTTTCTTATTATCATTTCCGTGAACATTATACAAAATGTCAAGTTTTTGCAGTATTGTAATTGTGGAAATGTGGCAGTCCGAGACAACATTGTGCAAATTATAAACAGTGCAAAGCTACAAATTTAGACGCAAAACAAATTTTTATTTGCGATAAGTGCTCAAATGGGCATTGTAAATTGTGCTCCAAAATTACACCTACTGAAGTTAAATGTCTGGAACTTAAAAAAGAAAGAAGATTGCGCTATTACTGCCCTGACTGCTATGACAGTATCACCGATATTGATAATGTGCTTGAACTCAATAAACAATTGATGGAAGTTAACTCTAAATTAAATGAAATGATGGAAAATATTCCATCACCAGATATTTCCAAAGTGCTTGAAGTTTTTGAAGCTACGCTAAAGGAAACACAAGCATCTTTTATGCAGGTAATCAATGAAATGAAAAGAAATATGTCAATACATCAAGACAAATACTAGGAGGAAAGTACGTTATTAAGAAATGAAATGAAAGCTATTCGTGAAAGTAATATCGACATGGTTAGACTTTTAACACAAACTGAAAGTCTGAAAAGTTCACTGCCAGCTGATCCAGTCGAGTCGTTGAACATCAACGCCTTCCCCTACAAGGCTGCACTTACCAGATCTACGTCCTCAAGAAAAGTGAAAATAAATACGAAAGCAGTAACACCTTCATCAGCTGCTGGGGAGAATGTTGCTTTAACAACCATGAATAATACCAAAATGATAGGAAACACAGAATCAGCAAGCACTGTTGGTTCATCTCCTCCAGTGTTTTCAAAGGAAAATACTAGTATAGAGCCCTCTAGAAATGAAGGTTTTCGTGAAATAAGAAGAAGACGACGAAGACAACCCAAAGTAGGAAGTGGTGATGGAGATGATAACCTTCATGGTCGCAACAATAAACCTAACAAAAAAATATGGTTATTTGTATCCAAGGTGCCATATCTGAGGAAAATATAAAGCAATATATCGAAAAGCGGTCTAATACGAATGATGTTTATATAAAGAAATTACCTACAATTAATGCTGGAAAAGATAATCAGTCTTTTATGGTGGGAGTTGACCCTCAACTGCAAGCTACAATTTATGAACCAAGCTTTTGGCCTAAAAAGGTGATATTTGACAGGTTTGACTTCAAGATGGGAAGGCGATTTTTAGATAACCCCCGTTCAGCGCATACCAGTAGCGATTCTCAACAGGATTCTTTTTTAGTACATTAGTAGACACATCCAACCTCAGACTGGAATTAAATTCGATTGAGATACATCATCCGAACTTACAAAGTATAAATAACAGTGATAAAAAATTGTGTATTGTTTACCAAAATGTCAGAGGTTTAAACACCAAGACTACAAGTTTTTATAATGCAATTTCTCTCACATCCGAAGAATATGACATCCTTGTAATAACAGAAAGTTGGCTAAAACCCAGTGTGTATAACAGTGAACTTTTTCCCAGTGAATTCATGATTTTTCGGAGGGATAGAGATTTTGAATCAGCAGGAAAATGTAATGGAGGAGGAGTTCTGTTAGCCATAAAGAATTGTTATCAATGTCATGAAGTTACTTTAAACCTTAACGGTTCAGATATCGATATCCTTTGCGTAAAAATCACTATTAGCGAAAGTATTACACTATACATATTTGCAGTGTATGTTGCCCCAAATTGCTCTTTGTTATCACTCGAAAACTTGTTTAACTTCTTAGAAAACTTACCACATCTGTACAACAGTAATTATCTCATAATAGGTGATTTTAATATTTCTAAATTAAATGAATATTACACAAACAACAATACCTCATGTTAATGAACTGTTAAATTTTCTGAATTTCTTTGACTGTGTGCAGTATAATCATATTTTAAATCATATGAACCGCCTATTAGATCTTGTAATAGCAAACGTCAATTGTGAAGTGAGTCGGGCGTTAGTTGGACTGGTCGAGGAAGATAAGCATCATCCTATTTTACAAATTCACCTGTCAGTAAATGTTGATAAATTCAAAGACATAAATGCAAATAAGGTAAGCAATTATAATTTTAGAAAAGGAAACTATGCACTTATGTATGACTTGTTTATGAATACAGATTGGACTGAGCTCGAGCAGTTTGCTGATATTAACCATGCTGTTGACTTTTTCTACTCAAAAATATACAGTATTTTTGACACTTGTTTGCCTAAAACCAAACCAAGTAAAAAAATACCCTGTATGGTTTGACAGACAAATTATTAGAACTTTAAAGAAAAAAGAAAACCTTCGGAAAAATATAAAAAAACTGGACTAGTACATTTAAAAAACGAGTATGTTAATTTAAGAAATAAACTGAAAAGAGACAGATTTGGCTTATCAAACATACATAAACAAAATACAACAAGACATAGGCGAAGACTCTAGATTATTCTGGCAGTTCATTAACAATAAAAAAGAATCGGTAGCTATTCCAAACGTGATGAATTTGAGAGGCAATGAATATAGAACAGGGCCTGCTATAGTTGATGCTTTTGCTAGTCATTTTAGTAGTGTTTACACTGTAGACGATAATACTGATATTTCACACATAAAGCAAGCACCCCCTGTTAATGAAGTAATATTAAATACAATCACGAATGAGGACGTATATGAAGCAGTAAAATATTTGAAAGTAAACAAAGCTGTAGGCCCAGATAAAATTCCATCATATATAATCAAGGGTTGTGTTGATTTTTTTGTGCAGCCGTTAAATATATTGTTTAACTTAAGTCTAAGAACTAAAACATTTCCTGATGCCTGGAAAGAGGTCAAAATATGTCTTATATTTAAAAAAGGAGACAAGAATAACATAGAAAACTACAGGCCTATCGCAGTACTACCAGCACCCGCAAAACTTTTTGAATCTATAATTTTTAAATATATATATAATGCAGTCCAAAATCAAATATCAGTACATCAACATGGCTTTATGCGATATAGATCCACTGCCAGTAACCTAAGTAATGTTACACAATTTATATCGAACACATTAGAGGATAGAGGTCAGGTTGATGTAGTATATACTGACTTTCAAAAAGCATTTGATACTGTCTCTCATAAAATACTAATTAGTAAGCTATGTAATGAATTTGGTTTCCATGAAAACCTAATTAAATTTATGTCAAGTTATTTACAGAGTCGTAAGCAACGAGTATTTATGAAGGGATATGTTTCAGAACCATTTATAGCTACATCTGGTGTTCCTCAAGGATCTAACCTGGGGCCACTGCAGTTTCTAACATTTATTAATAGCATAACAAATTCCATTGAATCATAAAAAATATTACTATTCGCAGATGACCTAAAAATATTTCTTAGAATCGATGAAAGAGCAGATTGTCTGAAACTACAAAATGATCTAAACAATATATATACTTGGTCGACTGAAAATAAGCTTTTATTTAATATTGATAAATGTAGTATTATGACATTTACAAGAAAACTTAACATTATTGATTACTCCTATAATATTCAGGAAGCAGCACTGGCCAGGGTGAGTGAAATGAGAGACTTAGGTGTAACATATGATAGTCAAATTACTTTTAATAAACACATCATGATTATGACAAATAAGGCTAGTAAAATGTATGGATTTCTTGTACGTAACTCGCGACAGTTCAGCAATCTTAAATGCATTAAGCAATTATACATAAGCTTTGTACGAAGTATTTTAGAGTATTGTTCCATAATATGGAGTCCATATTATAGATATCAAATAAATAACATAGAAAAAATTCAAAACAAATTTTTAAGATATCTTAACTACAAAGAAAATGGAGAATATGATACTACCTTACCAAAAGAAGACCTTTTACTACAATACTATCTTAATACACTAGAGAAACGCAGGAGAATAAGTTGTGTATTGTATTTACATAAAATTTTAAATAACGGCACAAATGATTCTTCCTATCTCTCACTAATTCATCTGAATGTGCCGACTCATTCCACTAGAAATTCTAAAACATTTTACCTAGAAACAGCTCACACGAACAGTCAAATTAATGATACTGTTGATATTTTTCATTGCACTCGAAGTAGGTTAAAAAATATATTAGAAGATGTGATGTAATGTCTGTGATATGTAGGCAAGTATGTGTATTCTTATGTTAATAATATGTGTATGTATAATTTGTGTAACTTGTGATATTAACGTTATACATTTTTACTTAAATTTGTTATATTTATATTTTTTATTGTACGTTTCACAATACTCTGTAATGGGGCTGTGCCTGTTGAGTATTTATTACCAAATAAATAAATAAATAAATAAATAAATAAATAAACATCGGTTTTTATAAAATATTCTAAATTTACAACTAGAAGAAACAAGGGTATAGACGCCATCTGATTGGGAACAATTAAAAGAAATTATTGTACAGGGTTGTTCCAAACGTTTTATTAATGGTAAGTTGTTATGTGTTAATTTAAGGATTTTCTTTTTAAAGTGAATTTATATTGTAGAAAATACTGCTATATTACAAGACCTGAATTTTCCATGCAGTTGGGTATTTTGCCGTTGGTCACTAGTTGAGGTGAAACGGGGATGTGAAACGAGGTTTTTGAGATTACAATTAAGTTTACAGTGCAAAAAAATTAAAATAATGGTGACCTAATCTCTACCAAATGTATATACGTAGATAATTGCATAATTGCATATTTTTGGCATAAAATTCCGTATGAACAGGGTATGAATATCTGTATGTCATATTTATGTCCACTTATTAGTTGTAATACTTATATTGTAATTAAATGCGTTAAAATATCTGCTATGATGATTTCTTTGCCGTGAGCATGATGTATGTCATTTGTAAATTGTGATAAAATAGCATGTATTTGACTGATGCTAAGTGAAATGAAAGTTCACAATTGTTAGATTGAGCGTCTTTCAGTAATTGTAATATGATTAATAAAATAGTATGTATTTGACTGATGCTAAGTGAAATGAAAGTTCACAATCATTGTTAGATTGAGCGTGTTTCAGTAATTATAAATTGATTGATAAAATGCCATGTATTTGACTGATGCTAATGAATATGAAAGTTCACAATCTATAAATTGAGCATCTTTTAGTCATTGTAAATTGATTGATAAAATAGCATGTATTTGACTAAGTGCTAAGTGAATATGAAAGTTCACGTTAGGAGCTTCGAAAGTGAGCGTCTTTCGGTAATTGTAAATTGATTGATTGAGTTGTTAATTGAATTGAATTATGAATCGATTTATAATGAGAATGACGTTATGTCACATAAAGTAAGGAAATAAGTGAAACGTTGATAAGATGTTTTAATAGTGCAGGGAGTTGTTTAAGCAGAGTACTACACATACCTACACATATATTGTAATAAATAATGTAAATTTCAAAAAATAATGTATATTTTTACATTTGCTTCCTTTTTCTTTAATTTTTAAGAAATCTAGGGGCACAGTTTTGATGCCTTTGAATTTAAACTTCCTGGTAAGAGAGATGTGGATGAATTTAGTTATGCATTCTACTTGCAGTGAGTGCTGAAACTCTTGTTTCGGAAAGATACAATGTATCTTTTGTATCCTTTAGTTCTTAGAATTGAACATGTCCCTAAAGCTAGCTCTAAATGTTTAAAGATTCAAGCTTAATCATGTCATGTTTAATGGTCAGTTGTGTGATATTCAAAAATTATCTTAGTAAATGAAAATGTATCTTTTTTTCAGTTTGTCATATCATCAAACAGGGAAGATGTACCTTAGTGACTACTTTACAGATGTTTAAAATATTAGCATTGAATGCCCTTATCTTGGCATACACTCAGTCTGTGCTCTATTTGGATGGTATTAAATTACGGGATCTGCAAGCTACTTTACAAGGGCTTCTATTGGCTGCCTGCTTTTTATTTATTTCAAGGTCTAAGGTAGACTGAATGTCTATACCTGCATGCATTTCTAGATGATTAATTATTTATTTTTTAGCCATTAAAAATTTTATCAAAGCAGAGACCGCTGCCAAATATCTTTAATTTCTACACGATACTAACTGTTATCTTGCAGTTTGTGGTACATTTTCTTTGTCTGGTATTTCTAGTGCAGCAAGCCAAGTTGCTGTCGCCTGTGTAAGTATTCAATTTTTTTTTTTTAAATACCAATTCTACTTACTTATTTTTAGAGATGAGCCAGCAAATTCTACAGCTACTGCAGGAGATTCAAAGGAATTAACCGAAGAAGAAAAGGATAAATTGTTTAAACCAAATATTGTAAACAGTACAGTTTATATTATATCAATGGCGCTCCAAATAGCAACCTTCGCCATAAATTATAGGGTAAATTTACATGTTTTTTAAATTTTGACTTTATTCGCTCAATTTTAATTCTAGGGTAACCCCTACATGGAAAGTTTAAAACAGAACAAAGCCTTATTGTACAGCGTTTTGGGATCAGGCGGAGTTGTTTTAGCTTTAACATTAGGAATAGTGCCAGAATTATCTGCGCAATTCGAAATAATAGACTTTCCACCAGATGTAAGTATAAAATTTACTAATTTCCTCTACATTTTCACAACGATCTTATGTACTTTTGATGACACTGTGTGTTGAGAATGTCAATATTTTCACTACTGAATTTTCTAATTATTTGTTGTGTTCATCGGATACATGATAGAATAAGGAATAGAAGGATAATCAAGTGCTCAATAAGGCGAGAGCCAATCAAAGTAAAGCGCGCCAAAATGATGACAAGATAGACACTTTTAAATATGCTTTTGACTACCCAACAACCATTATTAACGTAATTGTTTAAGGTAAAACAGTCCAAATTCACCAAAATAAACATTAAAAACATATGTTGCGAAGTTCTGCAACAAAACATGATGTGTAATATACAAGTTAGACCTTGAAAAATTCAAAATTCTCATCTTCGGCATATTTTGGAACCCCATACTCCGCCTATAAATAAGAGGGCGCAAATATTCCATTTGCCTAGGACCAAACCTTAAGCCGGCCCTGAACATATACATATATAACTATTTTCTTGACTCTCAGTAAGCCAATGTAGTCCAACTTATACAGGGGGTTTCATGAGGAAACAAACATGCTTTAATGGCAGATTAGAGGACACAGAGAAGGTAATCATAATCATCTATAGAAAAAGCTAGTTGGGGCCTCGTTGCTGAAATAGAGGGTGTTTTTAGTATTTTTGGTTGTAACTTTGTAAAGAAATTGAATAATAAGTTCATATTTGGTGCATATAATACACTAATGATCCTGAATAAGCACTTGTATCACACACAAAGAAGATCCTAGTCCGGACTTGAAAAAAAAACGTTTTTGAAAGAAAACGATACCCTGTACATGTTTTTTTTTTTAATTTCAATATTAAATTCGAAAAGTACATAGAAAACTGAACAAAAGGGCGGCTTAATTTTTTTGCCACACTTTTGCCGCCTTCGAAATAAATTCCACTAAATAATGTCATATGAGACTTTATATAGAAAATATTAATGAATGATATGCGCGAAAAATGCTTCTACTATTAAAGTGAGCTTTTACTTTTTTTTTCAGCAATAATTATTATGTTTTAATTACCAATTTTTATAAATGTTAGATAACACCGAATCAAAAATTTATTTCATTCGTCTCATTTATTACAGACTAGTAATACAGCCACATAACGTACCTATTAATAACAACAACAACTACTAACAAAGTTGTATATCAATAATCCACATAGTAACAAGATAACAAAATATCAAAAGAATAATTGTACCAAAAATAAAAAATGCTGACTGATATTGTCATAAAACGTATTTACAAATTAGAATTGTTATTAAATTTGAGCTAAACTTAAGAAATTTAACTTAGTTGGGCATTCTGTTTGATTTGTTTTCCTTAGATTAGCTCAGTCAAATACCTTCCTCCTTACCTATGCTAAGTCTACCTGATTTCATCCTAAACTTTAGAAACTTGCCCAAGTTGATTTCAAGGTGGCGATTGGTCATAATACCTGTATCTTTACAACGCGCATACGTAAAATTTCTGGTCTGTTTTGATCATATTTTTTGCATTCTAAAAATCTCAAAAGTTCTACCTGTACACAAAAAAGGCTCCCTAAATGACCCAGCCAACTTTCGGCCAATATCTATAATTCCACTTATTGGAAAAATTTTTGAAAAAGCCCAAAAATCCAGGATTAATAGATACTTTGATATTAATAACTTATTTAATAAAGCACAGTTTGGTTTTCGTACGAACCACTCGACTACAATGGCTATAAATAAACTAACTGAAATAATATCAGCTAGTTATGTAGTTATGATAAAGGCGAATTTGTTGGAGCTCTATGCTGTGATTTAACTAAAGCCTTTGACTGTGTATCTGTTGACATACTCAGAGAAAAGCTGCATTACTATGGGTTTCACAATCATTCACTAAAACTTATAAACCCTTATCTCTCCAACAGGAAACAACAAGTAATTGTTAATGACATACATTCCAATGTTGATATCATCGAACATGGTGTTCCTCAGGGTTCGGTGTTGGGTCCTATCCTGTTTATAATATACGTCAACGATATAACATCAAGCGTACCCAACAATGACCTTATACTATTCGCAGATGATACCACTGTAGTATCCAGAAATAAACAGCTTTCCTTACTGCTTAAAAATATGGAGGATGCACAGTCGAAGGTGACAAACTGGTTTGCAACTAATAAACTCAGTCTCAACAGCAGTAAATCTGAGACCATTATCTTTACACTGCGAGAGGCTAAGGAATGGAATAATCCTCAGTCAGTTCGCTTTTTGGGTGTACACTTAGAACCTAAACTTACATGGGAGGCACATGTGAATCATGTAGCAAAAAGCCTGACAACTAATATCTTTGTCATAAGAAACTTGATAGGAATTGTGGCCCAGCCAGTACTTAAAACTGTCTACCATGCACTAATCCAAACTAAGCTGAGCTACGCAATTTTAGCCTGGGGCCATGCACCTTCGGCCTCAAGATTATTCAGTCTTCAATGCAGAGCTGTACGTTTAATTGATGGTCTAGGATATAGGGAAGACTGTAAAAAGAGTTTCATTTAGTTAAAGATTCTGTCCTGTCCATGTTTATTTATACTTGAATGCCTTATGTACGTAAAAAATAACAGCGAGGGGTATCTAATGCATAACGATGTACATAATTATGAAACTAGAAATAATTCCAATATTTACTTAGATTATTATAGAGTATATAAATCACGTACAAGCATTTCCTATTTTGGACCTAAACTTTTCAATCTCCTCCCAAGTAATATCAAAAACCTGCAACCAAGATTATTTAAAAATAAAATCAAGGAGTATTTGCTCAATAAATGTTTTTATTCACTAAATGAATTTTGTAATAAGAACGTAAAAGTTACACTATTTCCATTTTATATTTTACATTAATTGTTTATTGTTAGTTTGTTCACATCATCGTTATTGTAGTTTATTACTTTTATTACTTTACTTACTAATTTGACATGTGTAAGCAATTTATTGTATTAACACGAATAAAGAATTGAACTGAATTGCAAGTGAGTTTAGATAAGAATCTCAAATTCAGGTTTTTACAACATACGTTACCGAATCGTTTATGAAATGGAAATATCCGAGATATGTTCTTTCAAGATGATGGGGCCCACCGCAATACTTCAACCAAATTAGAAACCATTTGAATTATACATATCCAAACACACGGATTGGTCACGAAGGTCCTCTTGTATGACCGACAAGGTCGGTTGCTGTATCAGTAGTCTTTAATAAATGAGAGGAATGAAATAGATTCTTGATTCGGTGTCCTCTAACATTTACTTTTTTAACCCTTTCATATCAGGCATTTTTTTAGACGACTGGCCTCACAAACGGGGATTTTTTGCATTCGCACATTCGTGTATCTCCCGTTTATTATTTTCGCGCACTAGTGTGCTTCCCGACTTCAAAGATACTTGCACTTATATACGCAAGTTGAAATAAACCAAAGATATCAGATAAACGTTTTATTTAATAGGTATGCAAACCTATAGTATACAGATTCGGAAATTGCAATTCGTGATATGTAAACGTGTATCAGCGCAGGTAAACCACGCCTTGTCGTAGATCAACACAGGGCATTGGTATTTGTTAACCGGACGCATTCTGCTTTCAATAGTCAATAGTACATCGAACTTTTTTCCCTATATCACGAACTATATTTGCCGAAACTGTATAATTGTTAAAAGTATACAACGTTCTTAGTTCACTAACAATGTAAAAAAAAATTATTTTAAGTCGACAATTTTTTTTTATGTATGCATTTTTATTTGCATCAATATTTCAACACCACATATTCCCCCAACCATAACATCCAAGCCTTTTTCCATCTAAGAATACAAATGATTATTGAATATTCATAAAATTGAATTCTCATTCAGTCAAGTCCTGAAAACATCATTTTATACAATTTTTTAAAATATTTCCACTCAAGTTGTGATGTACAACATTAACATAACACAGGCCCAAACTAATACATCACAATTGGCACTTTGTACCTAGACTTTGATACTTTTTGAAGTCATATCTGCCAGTTTCTTTTGTACAGAAGTGAAAGAGCAAGGTTCCTTTTTTAAGCTTTATTTTAGCTTTTTGACTTTTTTACCATTTTTTTAAAAAGATATTCGCGAGAAAAAAATCTATTTTTGGGGTCATTTTCCAAAATGGCGCCTTAAGTCAGTGAGCCACAGACCATGTATTTTATCATGATAAAGGTAGATTTCATTTGAAAAACCCTTTAAGTTTTTTGGAAGTTGCCACCTTATTCTTTCTTGTTTTACGATGCTAAATCCCAAATTTTGCGTCCTGTACACTTGCTTTCAAAACTTTCGCTTACACATTCAAAATTAAGTAACAACGGTTTTGCAAAATTTAAGCTGTGTGAACGGATAATTTTGAGATTAGGTTAAAGATGACATTGACATTTAATTAAAATTTAATTAAAATGAACATAAAAATGAATACAAATATATTAAAAAAGGTTTTAATATATTTTTTTGGCTTGTCTGGCCGTATTGAAAGGGTTTTCCCTTAAATTATCCAAAAGGGCTCCGTCCTACTCCGCGTTTGAAATTTTGGGTATATCCGAACACGGCCTTCTAGTCACGGTCCCTTCTTGTTCCCACCTCTTCTTTACTCGTAGAACAGTGCTTTTATCTAGTCCATAATGAGTAGCAACCCTTCTTATGGACCACCCCTCTTCTAATTTAGAAAGCATCAAGACTTTGTGTTGCTCTGTTGGTCGAGGCATTTTGACTTTTCAAAAGTTCAAATGTCAGAGTTGATTAATTACAACTCTGATTTAATACAGCGAAAAATAGGTGTCCGCGAAAGTTTTGAAAGCAAGTGTACTAGTTAGTTTACCAAATGCATGGGTAATTTGTTGTCGACGGAATTCAAGGCATAGAATCCTTAGATCATTCTCAATGAAAACTGTTATGGATAAAGTTCCAAAATGTCCTTATTTTAAAAATACAGAAGGTCAAAGCTCCAAAATTCAAAATTTTAAAAACGCGATTTTCGTATATTTTATCGAAACGGTAAATACTTTTAATATTTAATTTGCTTTAAGAATATATACTGATGTACAGTGTAACACAGGAAAATACATTATTCTAATATTCATATAAACAAATAAAAGATTCTTACGCAAATAAGAAGAATCCTATTTTTATTCCAATGGAAATCAGCAAAACAAATAAAATACAAATGAGATCGTATGATTCGTTTTCCTCATAATATATTTATAAAAATTACTAAAAATTAAAGAAGTTTGCGTGCATAATAGAAAAGAGTGTATTTTTGTTGGACCTTAGAAAATAAATATATCTTTCTCCTTCTGTTTTAATGATTCTAGGCCATAAAAGTTCTTTAGCTTAAAAAATGTGATTTCGGCATTTTGAAGTAAAATTGACATTTTTATTGCATAATATTTTAAAAAAACAGGACAAATTCACATCTCATTGCTCTAGTAATAAAAATAAAGCATGATAATATTATTTAATTTATATATTTATTTACATAAGTACGCAATATATATTCATGTAACTGCTTCATATAAATCAATACATAAGTCCGTTTCGATAAAAAATGTAAAATCACATTTTTAAAATTTTGAATTTTGGAGCTTCGACCTGCTGTATTTTTAAAATAAAGACATTTTGAAACTTTATCATAACAGTTTTCATTGAGAATGACCTAAGGATTCTATGCCTTGAACTTGCAACGATTCCGTCAACAACAAATTACCCATGCATTTGGTGCCGGGTCTTTTATGAAATATCTGTGTTCCAATAATTTATTTTTTTCCAGTTTCGAATCGTCTTGCTACAAGTTCTCTTTGCAGACTTTTTCTTCTCCTATTTAGTCGATAGAATTTGTTTATGGTTATGTGGAGAAGGAAGCATGAAATTGTCATAGAAAATAATGAAAATTGTCCAAAATAGTACTTTATTAATTTAGTAATTTATTTAATTATTAAATCATTCCAAATGAAAAATTGTAAAATCAAATCCTATTATGTATTATTTTATGTCTTTTTGTGAATTGGAAATAAAATATTGTATTTTTAATATTGTGGTATTTTATTTTCCATTCGAAAATATCAAGGTGCGGTTTTCAAAAACACCCTGTAAATACGAACCTTTAAAGAAAGTTCCATTTCTTTATTTATTTAAAACATTCTTTAAAATGAAACAAGACTTGCTATGGAAGCTACAAAATCAAGTAGGTAATATTACATTTGTAAAACAATCGAATGTGGTGCATTGTTGATCATTGTTATTTGCATTTTGTACAAAATGGAGAACAACACTGTCGCTCTGCAAAAAGTTAATTTAAGAAATCTGGATCCAAATCTAGAAAATGTTTTAATTGTTGGCATTATTATTGCCAAGCAAAGGCCAAAGAAATTTCTTGACACGAAAACTGCCGTGGAAACCTACAAAGGTGTTTGGAATTTCACACTTCGTGATTCTCCACAAGATTATATTAATGTAACTTATTGGAATTCCAGTGAAGCTGTATTTCAAGCCAATGATAAATTCCATACAGGAGATATTGGTGAGCAAGAGCCATGCATAATTTTGAACATTGCTTTATTAATTTCCTTTTAGTTGAGATAATTAATCCTAAAATAATAGTGAGAAAAGTAAATGATTATGGTGAACAGTTTCGTCCAATGGTGACATCCCCTTTTGGTTTATCATTAAGTGAGAAATCAGCTATTATAAAGCATGATGGTGATCCTAGGCATTATATGAATTTACTTAGATATCCTACAAAACCAATTGCTGGGTTTCTGCCTCTACGAGATATTCATAACAGCGGTGATTCTATGAAAGGTTTGAATATATATTTATTTTTTGTACCTTACTTTAAAGATATATTTTATTAGATGTCAACATTGATATTTTGGTAGTGGTAAGAGGTTTAGGCCAAATTCGTACAGTCACCACGAGAGGCAATGAAAATTTGCAAGTTCGCAGTGTGGAGGTATTCGATCACACAAGTCCCAGTTTGAAAATTGAAATTTGGGAACCGGATGTCATATCAAGGTTGTTATTAATTTTGTTTACCATAACATTTTTACAATAGCATTTTAAGGTCTGCAAGTTGGAAGCCACGTTTTACAGCTCTGTTTTTGACTGATTTGCGTATCCATTGGTCGAATTTTGAGAGATCATATGTTGCTAGGGTTACTACACGCACAATCGTAACAGAAAATCCAGAAGGTCAGGAGGCGCTAACTTTGCTTAATTATGCTAAAAATGCCCCTATAGAAACATTTGAAATTGTAGATCAACTGATAATGGCGTTACCTGATCGTAAGTAACAACTAGGGTAATTTGTTATAAGTATTACTAGGTGACAAATTTTTCTGAAATTTAGACTAGGTTTATAGTTTCAAGTCATTGAACATAAGTATGAATATATTTTACCAGTACGTATACATTTACTTTCCCAGAGCTGAAAGTTGCGAATAATGACTCGAGAAGTAAAATGTATCTGAATCAGGGACAATAAATATATCGTGTGTTTGAACTGTGTTGATGATATGCACCAAAATTTATGATAGGATGGACATTGTTTGAGTCGTGCTGACACAAACACAATATTCTGTCAAAATTGGCACTGTGCACTATTTTAATTTTTTTCAGTCAAGATGTTGAGCATATCTTGAAATAGACATAATTTAGACACTTGCATCGACATTGTTTCGATACAGTGTATTTAAAATGTGTTAGAAATTTAGTTAGAAAGTTTAGCTAATGCTACTCTACCATTTAACCAGGACGGCGAGATGGAGATACGATCACCCATCCAAGTGACGGACTCGCTCCGGCGTGCTTGACTTCTCCGATCGCAAACCCGTCACTGAAACAGGTACCGTACCTCACCTCACAAATACATCTCATTAATTGTGTATTCACCTTTTGTTGCATAAATATAGTGAAGAGTAGGGATACACCGGGTAGTTGCTTTTATAAACGCAGGGTACTGGGTTTAACCATGAAGTTGACACTGCGGGTACCGCAAGTGTAGTTTGGGATTATTACGAACTATTTATGTATGTAACTATGTAAACAAATCTTGGAACTCGATTTTCACCCACTTCCACATATTCGATTATCTTGAAAGGACCCCGCACAAATCCTTATATAAAAGTGGCTTCCGTTAAATTGGCTGGATTTTTGATATATGTTCTATATTTTGTCAAATTCACATCTCAAAAACAATACCTTGTATTCTTTTGCATCATGTTATGTAAAATTAAATTCTCTTTTCTCTAGTATAGGCATTGTAGGGATTAAAGTTACAGCTTTTTGAGATATTCGCGATTTTCTTAAATGTTCTAGACTTTTTAAAATTCTCGAATATCTGAAAAAGTTGTAACTTTAAGCCCTACAGTGCTTATACTAGAAAAAGAGAATTTAATTTTACATAACATGTTGTAAAAAAATACAGGGTATTCTATTTAAATTAAAAAAGTTTTTAACGTGTGAATTTGACAAAATGTAACGTGAAAAATCGAACACTTTGTATACTGTTATGGAATTTATTTTTATTGTAGAGTGTGGCTCGCCTTGTGTTCTTTCTACTACTTGCCAAAGAGCGAATGAAGATCTCCTAAACGAAGAAAGTTATAACAGTTCTTGCAAACCGTTGCAATTCAAATTTCAAATTTGTCAAATTTTTTATAAAATGTCAAATATTTTGAAACTCTGGTGGTTTGGGACCACCGACCCATTGAGACATTTGATCGGGGGCCCAAAATATAGAACATATAAAAAATCCAGCCAATTCAATGGAAGCCACTTTTTTATATAAGGATTTGTGCGGGGTCCTTTGGCATGCGTAAGTGGTTCCCATGATAATACACTGTAACACTTTTATATTACAAAAATTCAAGATGACGGCACCTAAATGGCCAACGTTGCTGCTGTTCGACTAAGAATCGATATCTGGTTGGGGATTTTTAAAACCGCGAATAATGGATTTTATATCAAAAATTAAAAATTCGAGATGGCGAACCAATTTGGCGCGTATGATCCGATTCAACGAAAAATCGGAATATGGGTTTTCAGGACCGCGAATTGCGATTTTTAGTCAAAAACTGAAAATTCAAGATGGCGGCGTCAATATGACGGACAAATTTCGTTGTTTATGGTCCGATTTAATTCAAAATCAACATCTGGCTCTGCTTAATTATGAATATTAGAGCAAAGTTTGGTTTGTTTAAAAAATAAATATGTTATTTTTTTTTTATAATGTTTATTTTTGTTTTATTTTTATTAGTTTGATTTATACACTATCACATTGTCGGTAATCAGTATTATCATTATAGTATAAAAATTAAAAATGATATACACTAGCAGACAAAAATATTGCATAATTTCAAAATTTGCCACCATTTTGAGATAGATTATTTTCAAAACCGTTTATTAGATTTTTGTTTTGTTTTGTCTTCTGGAATAGAGAGCCATGCCTACTATAAGTGAAACTGATCTTTCCTTTAAATATAAGGCGTAACAAAAAAGATTTGTATTTTTGTTGAAAAATTCAAAACACCCTGTAGGAGTCACCAGCAGTAGAATTTTAAAAAATCATTAAAATCGAATAATCGGTTTAGAAAAAAATCAACTTCAAAATTACGGCAAATTTTGAAATTATGCAATATTTTTGTCTGTGAGTGTACAATGTTAAAAGTGTAATCATTTTGTTGGGTAAATGTTTACCCAACAAGACTATCACAGTATTTTTATATGTATATTGCTTTTATGTTTTGAATTTATAAATAAAACCGTTAAAAAATCGCATTTATTTCTTTAGTACCCGGTACCCAACCGGGTACTATTTTGTTATCCGGCGAAACCGGGTTTACCTTAAAAAGATCCGTGTACCCGGTGCATTCCTAGTCAAGAGGATACCTTATTTTCTATATGAGTTCACTTTTTTCTTTGAGAATGCATTGAGAAAAATATGTATCTCCCAAGGTTTGTGTCTCAAGTCCATTCCATTCCGATTGATCCACCAGCGTACGGTAGGCATTGCTGTCATTCTCAGAAAACATACCCCTGAGCCGGCTACGTCTTCATTGGGTTGGATTTAGGTCATGCTTGTCAGCGGCAAGAGCCTCATGACGCATGGTACAGGAATGTGGGATAGAAAGTGTAGGTGTTTGTGAGTTGCGTTACTGCATTCTGTCGTGATATAGTGTTTATACTCCTCTCTTTGTGTTTTTGCTGCTAGAGTTCTTCTGAGTTTTCTGATTCCGGGAGAGCATATATCCCAACAAACTTTAGGCGAAATCGACATGATATTTGATAGGTCAAACGTGTTTGAGGTTATGTATAATGACCGGAAATTTAAATTTAAAAAGAGCGGGTTTAAACTCTCCGCACAACTCTGATTTTCATAAACAGTGCCTTGAAATAAAAAGGATTTTCTTGTTGAGTATGTGTTTCTTCGTTTTCTCAAAAAACAGATGCGAACGGAGCAAAATACTTTCATATTCATGTTTATCACACTAGAAAAGCAGAAATTTAATAATCCTATCTGAAATACCAGAGCTAGATATCATTCACTTTTTAACCGATTCCAAAAAAAATTTCAAAAAGGAGGAGGTTCTCAATTCAACCCCATGTATGTTTTTTTTTTATACATGTTCAATGATTACTCTGGTAGCTTAAGCGATTTCTGTCAAACTTGTTGCAATCAGTAGGCTATGCTATGGCGGTTATCCCCTACTAAATTTATAAAGCTACATCTAGTGAAATGTGAACAAATGTGAACTTCATATTACGAGAATATTCGGAGATTTGGCGAAGTCGCCGGTAATTTCAATTAATTCATAAACAGCAGGGTATTATTTCCTGGTAACATTCACACGGTGCCCAACATAAAGAGAATTTCACAATAGTTTCCTTCATTATGTAGAAGTTAAATAAATAATATAAGCTACTAAAAAGGTTGAAAAAAATTTTTTTTTAATCGAACCGCCTTCAAGGAATCATCAAAAAAACATCTCTAAAAAGTAAGAAATAAAATTTCACTCAGTTTTACTAATATCTGTCTATCTATTGGTAAAAAGTAGCAAGAAACTGTACCTTATAACTTAATATCAATTTGAAATCGGTGCAAAATGTATTTTTGAAATTAGATATTTTTGCACCGATTTCAAATTGCAATTCGATTTAAATAAAAAAAAAAAATACATCTTAATTGCACATTTTTCCCAAACACTGAAACACAACACTCGGCACGTGTTTCGCCAGCTAAGTTAACATCATTTGTGTACGATTAAATCTAAGTTCAATTTTGACCATTTCTAGTTGACACCAACTAGGTTGGTGAAACATGAGGCTAGTGTACTGGTGCGTTCTAGTGTTTGTGAAAAGTATTTTATTCAGTGTACTATCAAAGGTTCTAATGCCCCCCAAAGCTATAAATATGTCTTTCTATGTAATTACAATCTATTTTTAGCAAATACAATTCAAGACGTAATGAGTGTCAAGCAGATTCAAGATAAAATTAATTATTCACTACAAGAAAATAAATCAGGCCCTAAACAGTTTACTGCATTACTGTATTCATTTGTAAGCAGTTTAGATTTGGATGGGCTATCTAAAACAATAACGATAAAGTGGTATGTACACAAAAATCTTTCATGAAGAAATTATTTCATTTATTTTTTAGTGGTCATTGTAAAATGCGAATAAACGGATCAAACTGCGAGAATTCTGAATGCCCTACGGTTTTTGAAAATGATGTTATAGAACCAGAAATGAATTTCGATATAAAAATTATGTTAACTGATCATACAGGAACTCTAACAAATTGCCGTTTTAGTGGAGCAGCCGCAGAGCAGGCTTTGAATTGTACGGTAGGTTCTGAAAAAAATTAAAATATTCTGTATTGTGGGAGCCTTCCCAAGAACTAATTAAAAAAAAGATTTTATTTAACATTTTTGTACAACTGATGTGCCTAGCCGGAACCCGTCCCGGAGCCAACCAGATAACTACGACGTGTAGCGTCGCGGTGGGCGGGGTGGGTCCAGTTTGGCTTGGCGGCAATAGCTTATTAGCCAGAGCTCCTATCCGCCGTAGGTGGATTTAAAAACTGGATTAAGATTAAAATATGCTCACATGAGCCTAAAACTAATTAAAAGATAACACACTAAAACTACACTCGTTGGCAAACGCAAATCCGTTTGAGCAAATGACGACCTCGTGGTCTGGCCACCGTCGAGGAAGATGATGTGGTTTATAAAGTTTCAATTTATGAGATGTTATTGGCCTAGAGGGGATTTGGAAAGACAAAAGTGGACAAAAGACAAAGAGGATAAAACAAAAATGTACGAATATCCCAGTAGAGGGATTGAAAGATGTAAAGTTGAGGAAAGATAAAGAGTTGGGTAGAGATAGGTTGTCGTAGAGGGAAGTATGGCTAGAGGAGTTGCCAGAAAATAGGCAACGCCTGGTATGGTAAGGGGTGTTTCAGGTTGAAAAGTATGGCATTATGCTGTCTGATTCAGGTAATGTTACGGGTTAGTAGACTACCATCCAGTTTGAATTCATAGAATCTTTGTGAGATTTCTTGGGCGTAGTCCGCTAGTGGAGTTATGTCGTGGCAACGTGCATAGAGATCTCTGAGGGAGGTGTACCTATCGGAATCTTGAAATGAGGTGCATAAATTTATGTTCTAGAACTTTTAATTTCCGCATTGTCGTGACCGGGATGCTGCACCATACCGGTGCCGCGTGTGTGATGACCGGCCTGATCACCATTGTGTACAATAATTTTTTATTTCTCCTGTTTTGTTCGCTATCTTGTGCCAGGAGCGGATACAGACTCCTAAACATGGAGTAGATCCTTACGTACCGTCTCGTTCACGTGGGTGTTAAACGTCAGTCTTTTGTCCAAGTTCATCCCCAGATATTTCACGCACCGCTTAATTGGAATTTGGTGACCCCCGATCTAGAGTGGCGTTAAAATCCGGTTTTCGGTGAAGCGGCACGTGAAGAGAATCGACTCCGACTTCTCGGCGTTGATCCGAATTTTCCACTTGTCGTAATATGCCGTGGCACGGGCCATGTGTGCCTTCAGCAGGATAGTAAGTAAGTAAGTAAGTAAATTTATTGTTCATGTAAAAAGGATTTACATTGTACCCATTGGGTGTTGAACAGAGTGGGTTAATAACTAAAACTTAACGTAACCTAAAAGCTTAAACTAATTCTAAGTCTACCAGTTAAAACGTTACAATAAAAATTTTTTCAAAACATAAAGTCAGTAGTGACAGGAAATCAGTGTAAGGTTAAATAAGTGTTTGTTATAGTCATTGAACATCCACTGGAGATGATCTATACTCCTGCAAATAGTAGTGTGCCTGCTTTATGAGATATTTTTTTATTTTTTGTTCAAATTTTGTAGCGGTCAACTGTCTTATATTCGTAGGTATTTTGTTGTATAGTGATTTGCCCAAATGATATATTGTATTTCTAGTTAGGTTTGAGTAAGATTGAGGCAGAAATAAGGGATCAGAGCACCTAGTTTCATAGTTGTGCAAACTCTTTTTTCCATACTATGTATATTTTTGTGAATGTGTATGACGGTTTCATATATGATTAGATCAAAAAGAGTTAGAATTTTTAATTTTTTTTTTTTTTTTTTTTTATTAGCCGCTTGTGCGTTATGTGAGTGCACATACATGGCCGTGTCATCGGTGTACTTGGCAAGGTTCGAATTCGGGAACTCCGGGAAGTCGGAGACCTCTAGGTTGTACAATTTTGGTGGCAGACACGACCCCTGGGGGATGCCCGCGCGAATGTCCCGCCGAGTTGATAGTTTATTATTCACTCTGACTTGCAGCGACCTCTCTGACAGGAAGGAATGAATAAGTTTGGTTATATGTGTCGGAAAGTCCAATGAATGTAGAGTAGACTGTAGAGTAAGCCCGGGATCCACACGGTCAAAGGCTTTCTCAATATCGAGGAGCACCATGATGGTACTCTTCCCGAGGTTGCATTGCACCTGGGCCCGTCTGCCCCCTCTCCCCCGTGTGTGCCTATAGGCGGTGCACAGGCTACAGGGCATCATGTGCGCCACGAGTCCATTTTGCGCCACCCAAATTTTTTTTTTATTTCATCTCCCCCCCCGCTCATTGTTTAAAAAAGAGGCGCTTTATAGATTTTGTCCGTCAAGCCCAGCGGTTACGGGGAACGCAATTTGCAGGGACCGCAGGGAGCCTGGTCTACACATGTAACACACTGAGTCAAGATGGAAACTCTTCTTCCAGTATTCCAGGATATGGTCTATTTGTGAAATTGAGCTCCCATTATTCTAAGTGCCGAGACAGGTTTGGCTTTTGCTTCACATTGAGTCTTATCCTAACATTAAAATGAGCATTTTCCTTTTCTGCACAGAAGTGTACATACATATTTTAGGCATATTTTAGAAACAGTTTTGTGCGGATATTGGAAGTTATAACGCATCGAAGCTCTGCCTTATTTAAAATGTGTCTTGTCCAAATATACGTTTCCATGCAGTGTCGACACACATAACCTAGCATATACCTTTGAATGCCTCTTGAGTTTACTTTGTGATAGTTGATCTTGATGATATAAGGAAAACACTGTACTTTGTTTTATATCACTAAATTTATTATAACCTAACGTTACTGCAGTTTCGGAACAATAATATGTCATTTTTGCAATACTTAAGTTACAATAAATTTAGTGATACAAAATAACAGAGTAAAATGTTTTCCCTATACTTAAATCTTAAGCAATGAAATTATGTTTATATTTCTATTTATATAGTTTAATAAAACATTACATTTTCATTGTAAAATTAAATTTTTATAATTTTATAATCACTAAAAACAGTTATCAGCACAAAATAAAATGTTGTTTCTAGCCTCGTGAGTTTTCCAACTTGACAGATGATGAAAAGTGTACGTTGAAATGGAAATACTTAATGGAAAGATGTGCGGTTCGTATAGCAGTATTATTCATAGGAAGACAAAATCCTATAATTTCCGTTCTGAATATAACACTGGCGAACACATTTGAGGTAGCTAGAAGATTACCTGTTTACTAAGCTCTAAATAGTTTTAGTTTAAGATTTGTTTTTTAAGTTAAGTAAAACTATGTTAATATTTAGCAAAACATTTTTAATAATATTTATTAAAAACAAGTAATTAAATAAATAAAAATAAAAATTTTGAACTATAAAATTATGTTAAAATTAAATTAAAAAGTTATGAATCAATAGATTCGTTGTCTATACGTTTACGTTTTGTTTTTCTTTTATGATTTTCAACCTCACACCATTCTGGTAAAACTGGAGCAGGTGGAGCATCCTCAACTTTTCCATATCGTCGAAATAATTCTCTTATGTAGTCGTCTTTGTATATACCAGGTGGCCTAAAATTTATTATTGTATCAACAGTATGTATGAATAAGAATTGAATTTGTGATGCATGTCAAAACATTTGTCAATGCTTATGTTGTAGAATGACAATAAAAATAATTGTGAGGGTAATAATAAAAATTATCCAAAATGGTGTTTATGGATATTACGTATTGACATGCATCAACCCTATCCTAATTGAATTTATATTCGTACACTTGTTATACAGGGTGGGGCAATAGTGCATTGGACTTCGATAGCTAGAAATTAAAAAAAAAAAAATACAAGTAAACTAGATGAAAAAGTCTATAACTGGAAATTATCTTCGAATAAACAGCGCGTGCCAAGACGATTTTATAGAATCAAGTGTCTTTTTTTTAAATGAAATGCTATGCATACAACGTGATTTACCATGATATGCGAAAAATAAAATGGTGTACTAGTCTTCAATGAGGGAAAGCCCCTGCAAAATTTTAGAGTGCTCCGAGGTAATTTAGTATATTAAAAATAGTTAAAACTTACAAAGATACACTACTGTTATTGTCAAGTCAGTAATAGGGCAATGAACTTACTTGTGAAAGTACATATTGGAGATGTTTAGATTTCCCTAATTGGCATAAAAAGTGAAGCCGGTGGGTGCGGTCAAAGTGCCGCGTTTTTTGCTTTTGGTCGACCAATCAGGACACCGGCAGGTACAAAGCACCGCCGAAGTTGGTGTTTTTGTGTTATTGATGGGTTTAAGTAAATATCTCTTATATCTACTTCTTGTTGTAGAGTTCACTAGCATAGGGTCAATGTCTTTTCGATTTATTTCGCTATTTTTGTAGTGATGATTTGATTAAAACCAAAAAGTCATTTCTACCCTAAATAAAATGGTGTACTAGTTTTCTAAGTGGGAAAAATTTTAGAGCAACCCGAGGTAATTTATTATAGTTTTTTGAAGAACGCTACCAAAATGGTAAGAGATAAGAAAAAAAATGTAAAAACAAGCATCAAATTCTCTACAAAAATTTCAGTGAAAGCACATGTTTATCTTTTATAGAATGTGCAAAGGAAGGGTCCAAAGTGTGGCATCGTACAGATTAATCAAATTTAAATGCATATATTCCCAAAACAATAAAAGATACAAACATGCCATCACCCACTTTTTTATGTTAAACTTAATTCTCTACAACTTTGTCTCTATAGTTTTTTTCACAGCTCTACCATTTTGGCAACGTTTTCATTTTAATGCAGGTATTGTTTTCTAAGTATATTATATATCTGCATATTAGTGGCCATATTGAAGCAGTCATTTTGAATTTTGCAACCTTTTTAAAATTTTCTGGGGGTTGAAGAAGTAGACTCTACCTCCATGCCAAATTTTAGGTTACTAGCTCATCGAGAAATACCCAAACAATTCAGATAAGACAGGTAAATATAGGTAAAAACTTTGTTACACTCTGTTTTATATAAAAGTAGAGTGTAACTAACTATATATATACTTGTCTGTGAATTACTTGGGTACTTCCCGACAAGCTAGGAACTTGAAATTTGGTATGAAGGTAGGAACTACCTTCACAACTTCTAAAAAATACAAAAACATGAAAAATTCAAAATGGCTGCTCCAATGTGGCGTCCAAAATTTGAATCAACTAATAACTTTTAACGATCCCCATAGCGGAGCACGGGCATCTTGTTACTTAAATAATAACAACAAATATAGATGTCGAAAGAGGAGACCTTCAGCAATAAGATCCTGGTATTGAAACATTTTTTTTTTTATTTAAGACATGCGGTGAGCGAAATTTTATACTTATTTTCTTTGCGCTTTTTAGTAGTTTGTGGCTTTGAAATGTAACAAATGTTTGATTATTATAATGAAGTATCTTCTAGATAGGGGAAGAGATACTAGAAAGAATTCCTCATAAGGGAGGTATACTATATTAGCATGATCAGTCTTAGATCATCAATATATAGAAAGAATGTTGTTATATTGTTTTTCATGCTGAAGGTTAGATATAGTAAGTGTATGAAAGAAGAAAGGAGTCGACAAGTCATTTCGTAGAGGGAACTCTTGTTGATATGCTAAGTTGGTCAGACTTAGACCAATGATATGTATATGAAAGGAACAAATAGTTTCTTTGAAAGTTATCTGCTGAATACCCAAAATAATAGTTTTTAACAATGATGTAGGCAGAAATACAAGATATTTATTTTTAAGTACCTGTGGTAAATTACGTAAATCGATCTTGTAATATTCCAGCTACATTATATAGAAAGAAAGATGAAAATATACATGATGGTCGTTTAAAAAATAATGAAAAAATATGACCGAGGACGATAATATTTCGAACACTACTTACTATCAGGAAAGAAAAATATGAAAAATATACATGATGGTAATTTTGTTTGGTCTGTAGCTGACACAATTATCAAGGGGGAAACCTGGCACACTTTTAGTGGAAAATATACAGGGTGGTCAAAACAAAAGTGATAGTTTGATCCAATTAAGCAATCCAAACCACGTGACTTTTAAGCATGGTGTGGTGGGCAAACATCCGGCAAACGTTTGTTTTCATTCGTTAAACGTTTGTTGAAGAGTTTGTTTTTCGGTTGCCTTGGCTACGTTTCCGCGAGTTAATTAGAATAAACCCCGTGTTTGCCCACCACGCCATATTGCCAAAATAATTTGACAGGTTGTTGGATTGCCTAATATTAAGTAAGTTAGGTAACCTTTAAAGGGCTGACAGATTTCTAATGGTTTGAAATAAATTTTCTCGCTAGACTTATCTTTCCCAAGCTCTTCCTTTATAAATTAAAGATATAATTTATCGTTTATTATAAATTATGATGGTTTTAGTCTCTTTCTAATAAAAAAATTTCGAATGTTTTAGAACATTTACGAACATCGTATGTACTTATAAGAAAAATTGAGATATAATTCGCAAGTGGAATACCTACCTTGATTGCGCAAAAGCTTCCAGCGCTTGTGAAACATCAAATTCTAATCTCTCAATAAGAAATGATGCGATTAAAAATCCAGTCCTGTTAAAGCCATGTGTACAATGTACTGCTATACAATCAAATGGATATTTGTAAATGTGCTCATGAACCAGAGAAATGAAAAATTTTGTCTGTTCTATTGAGGGAGTTTGACCATGGCCCTTACAATTTAATTTAAAATAGCGACATCCTTCCAAAGTAATATCATTTTTGTCGTAATACCTGTCTGTGTTGGTTAAATCTATCCACAAACCAATCTTTACCTACAAATGATGCGAGTAGAAATAAAATAATTTTTGTTTATAAAAATGTCTTCATTACGAAATTTTGTTTGGCCCTGTAAAACAATTCTTGTGGAGGATACCTAAACACCGGAGGCATTTTATAATATTCACTCAATGGAGTTTTCAAAGGCATAAACTTTGCTACAATTAACTGATCTCCATTTGGGGGACAATGTAGCCACCTTTCGGGAATGGGCCCTGATTTTCTTTTGTTTAAACTCATTTCACTACACTGGAGGTTTCCCTATACATTAGTTATTAGCTAAACTTAAACATATGGTTATTAAAACCCATTCAATTAAAATACATTTATTTTAGGTTATGTTATGTTAACAATAAAATTTTGACATTCTATTCGTCTACTAGCTGATGGTTTTTTTTTGTCGCACCTAATGTAAAAAATAGATCCGAAATATTAAATTCAAATTTCTAATTAATATATAATTTTCTAAAATAATGATCGAATTAAGATGAAAGCAACCGTGGTTTATTAATTTTTATGATCTTTGCTTTGGCTGATAAAGTGGTTCGACTTTAAATTTACCGCGTTTATTTGTATAAAGAATTTGCATTGTTGTCAAATCTGTGATTTGCCACCGGATTTAGCAACTTTCAACCGATGAATAATTTTTAAAAAGGGTGCTAAATCTAAAGCATGTAAATTAGCTTCATTCGTTCATATTATGAATTTTTTCACTGTTATTTTTCACTGTTATGGTTAACGTAACATTCTTTTTTTAATTTTGATAAACGGAATATCATCAGTGTGGAATGCATGAGAAAATTATTTTGGAAAATTTTAACTTTACAATTAATGGAGTGCCGTTATTTGCGATGAAAACTATATTGTGCGTTAGTATGACATATATAGATTGGCATATTTTAAAATGTTAATTCAGAAATTTTTTTGGTAACAAGATGTAAAACCAGAATCCTGGTTGTGCTCGTGCTCGGTTGTTAAGAAACGGAACATTCTAAAAGGCCTGTGGTAACCATAGAGGTGGTAACAGAGATAATAACAGATAGTAACAGGAATAATAAGGAAAGATTGGAAAAGTGGGCGTGGCACATGCCTGCATCCTTGGTAAGCAACTAGTCTATCATGGGCGTCACTTTAATTTAATGTTATAGAACTTACCAATATTTTAAAAATGTGTAGAACAGCATTTATTACTTCGTTTTTAAATCTAATATAATTCATTAGTGCTTATACAGTAATTTGACTAATAGATCGGAGCTCATCTAATAATAGAACAACAATAAAAAAACAATATTCATTCATTAATTCTATCCCTCAAAGCAGTACTCTACTGCATCTAGGGCCAGTCAAAACAAATCGTACGTACTAAATTGGGATTGCTCATCTATCGTTTAAACCTCGTTGTGTGGTAACATTGGAAATTTGACAACATTGCAATATGTGAAGACGTAAAGACGTTCTTGGTGTCTAACCTGTGAAAATAATTAATTTCTTTAAAAGAACTAGTTAGCATGTTAGTATAAATCTTTAATAACGTTTAAAACAACACTGATGATATAAACAACCGTGCAAAGTTTTGTTGAACTTTTTCTCCTAGAGAACATAACCTTACATTTAGGTATAAAAGTAAATAAAATGAGTAGACCCAGAAAAAATCCAGGCCCCGTGCCAGACAGATGGATGAACTGCCCTAGAAAATCTGATAGCCTAATAATAGGAAAGTTTATGGCTTTAAAAACGCCATTAAGTACCAATTTTGACGATCAAGTGCCCCCAGAAAATAGGTTCACACCAAAGATGATATTTGATTACTGCAAATCAAAGAAAGTTCGTATACAATAAAATAAATAATAATTATGTATTGTATTGTCTGTTTCGCAAATCATTGATTAATGGAAAATTCAACTACTGACAAGTTATTTTATTTTAGATAAAGTTTGGTTTGTGGATAGATCTAACCAATACGACTAGATTTTATGATAAAGAAGAAATAGAAGAACATGGTTGTAAATACGTAAAATTACAATGTCGAGGTCATGGAGAAACTCCGTCTGTAGAACAGACTAATACTTTTATCCAAGTAGTCCATAATTTTATTTTAAAATTTCCACTTGAAAGCGTCGCCGTACACTGCACTCATGGTTTCAATAGGTCAGGTTTTCTCATTGTATCCTATTTGGTAGAGAAAATGGATTGCAGCCTTGAAATAGCTTTGGATATGTTTGCAAAAGCAAGGTAAGTATATACATATATGTTATATGGATTATTTTCCTATATAACATATATATATATATATATTTTTTGATTTACAACAATTTTCAAAATATAAAAAAATATTTTTGCTTATTTAAGGCCCGTTGGTATTTATAAAGGTGATTATATACAAGAACTATATAAAAGGTACGATGATGTAGATGACGCCCCTCCTCCTCCAAATCTTCCAGATTGGTGCATAGAGAGCGATGATAGCACAGGCACTAATAATATTGATGATTATGATGATCCTTTTACTGTGATGGCGTCGACATCTTCTGAGTAAGTATCACGTTTATTACTACATTTAATGGATAGTTTCGACTATAAAATATTTTTTTATGCTCAGTTCTACTAAAACCAACTACCTAATGTTAAAACTCTCAAACATATTCATATATAGGAGTAGATGTCTTGCGGTTCAGCCTTTCACGAAGTGAACTTTTCCTCCAGTCACTGTGACGTCCATTTCAACTCGGATTAACAGTGTGGTTATGATTGTAAGCGTCGAAAGATCTATTAGCATAGAATGAGAGTTGTATATAATGAACCAGATGTAACGAATGATCATTGATTGGATAAAGACGAGAATATTTTTACATATATATAATCAATGAAAAACAAAAATATCTACATATACCAATGACCCGTGTTAATCAATTCCCTACAAGCCACTGAAAGAAAAGCTTACTGTGTGTAAAGGCTGGTTGGTTAGGTCTCGTCTGATCGAGATTCAACTTATTTTGTTCGAATTGACGAGTGAAAATCCTATCCGACAAGCCCTCGCAAGCCCATCACCGGAAAATCGGAAAAGAGGGTGGTTTTTCCGATTTGGGGGTAGTGAGTAAAGGATAGGTCGGGAAATATTGTCACTATCGTGTTCCCCTTCTCTCGAAAACGGGGTATACTGTTTTACAGCTGCTTTGATTCGTTGTTTTTCGTGACATTTCGTCATTGGGAGTGGTGGTAGTTTCAACCCCCAGGGGTGGGTTAGGTCACCTGTGGTCAATTGTTACTTATTTTATTCGAATTGGCAAAAAATACCGATCCAACAAGCCCTCACAAGCCTAGCACCAGAAAGTTGGAAAAAAGTTTTTCCAGTTTAAGGGTAGTGGGTGAAGGGTATGTCGGAAAATATTGTCACCATCTTATTCCTCGCACTCGAAAATGGAGGAGTAGATGTCTTGCGTTCAGTCAGAACTTTTGGGGTCAAAGCTTTATCTCAAAGAACTTTATATTCTTAGACTTCAGAGGCCACTTGGCAGTCGAACTATTGAATTTTGAGATTTGTGCCCATGAGAACTTTTGAAATTTTGACCGAAAGGCCTTTTCCTATACTTTTGTGCGGGGTCTTTTACTCAGCCCTGCGCAGAATAAGACATACATAGGTGTTATGGTGCGGGAGCTATGTGGCTTTTTCGGAAACTCATCGTTACAAGTATTTTCTATGCGTTGAATAATTCTATCGAACTTAAATAACGACAATATATACTTCTGGCATATGTTAGCCCGTTGAGTTGGCCATGGTTCATTATATAAAAATCAGTGAAATTATGTCATCATTACAAGGCTCATTTTTTTTGTGTGTACACATTTTATGTTAAAAATTAATAAAATGAGATCGCCAGGAAGAGTGGGCCGTCAGAAGGCGCAGCCAGAAAGGTCAAAGTTGCAAAAAAATTAAGTTACATCACGTGATCGTTACATGCTTTTTTAGGCTAAGCATATTTTTTTAAACGTTTTGAACACAGAAAAAAAAATCCCAGAAAGAAACTCCTACCAGAAAGTAAATGTTTAGAATTTTTGAAGAAAATTTAATTTTTTTCGCAACATTTTCTTTCTTGCTAGCCTTACTGACAGGAGTTTCTTTCTGGCAATTTTTTTCTGTGTTCAAAACATTTGAATACATATGCTCAGCCAAAAAAAGGCTTGTAACAATCAGGTGATATATATCCGTTCCTTTACAACTTTGACCTTTCTGGCTGCGCCAGCTGAAGGCCCACACTTTCTGGCGATCTTATTTTGTTCATTTTAAACATAAAATGTGTACACACAAAAGAAATGAGCCTTGTAACGATGAATATTTTCATAGATTTTTAGACAGTATTCGTGACGTACCTGACAGGAGGTGCCCCGCCAGAAGTCGATTTTATGAATCGTTAACATCCATTAAACCATAAAAATATCTCAAAGTTCATAAAAGATGACATGCTGAAAAAGCCACCTAGCTCTCGCTCTATTAGAGGAGGTTCTAAGATATCATAAAATGTTGAATTCAAAATGAGTTCTTTTTTTACGTTTTAAGAAAACCTCATACGACTTAATTATGTTGTAACATTTTACAATTTTTGAGACATGTGTTTTTAAATAATGTCCTGATTTAATGTTAACACTTTAGAATCTTTTAAAATATAATATAAAGAGTAAAATAGAATATTCGCCCTTTCAAAAATAACACAAAAAGTAAAAACTAATATAAACACTTTGGTAGTTACGCAGATAATAACAGTTCAGGATAAAGTAATTTGTTGCCTTCTTACACGGTCACCTTTGCGATTCTTTATTAGTGAGAATAATAAATATATTACTTTATAATTGACGTCACAAGATGCATCAGTTTTGTATATCTTACAAGTCGAAATTTGAATATTAACCGAAGCACTGTGCGCTATTTTGAATTTTTTTATTTTGACTTTAGATTCATAATCAGCGACCCCCCTTAAGAACATAAATATACGTTTCAAAAATAAATCAATGATGTTTCATATATTGTATTTTTTGGTTTAGTGGTTGTTTCCACACCTTGGGTGTAAGAGCAAATATAGAAACTAAATATGATACCTTTTACTACAATAATAACCCATCAAAAAAAATTATTACATATGACATTATTGTTGCTAAGCTCTCCATTTTTTTAATTTCTAGATACTGTAGTTGAGCGTTGAAACATTTTTTGTTCACTTGAAATAAAATAAAAAAGAAATAAAAGCATCAGTACCATCTACTTTTTTGTGTGTTCGTTCCAGTGTCATATTTGTTTTTTTTTTTTTTTTAGTCAAAACTCAAATAATAGCACTAAAGGCAGGACAGCTAGAAACAAAAATACGCCCAAGTTTATGGAAGGTGTGCCAGGGGTGTTTTCCTTTCAGGAGCAGCCAAAGGCACATCAGCTACAAAAGAAAGTACAAGTCATGTGCGAATGGAAGAGCAAGGGTTTCCCTGGCAGCCAACCTGTTTCGATGGATAATAAAAATATAGTTTTATTACATCAAAAGCCCTATAGGTAAGTGAAATGGAAATAGTTTTAAGTGAGATGGGGTAACTACTTTGAGCTTAATTTGCAAAGGGCCTTGGCGCATAAGGGGGGGGTGATCGGCCTTTTTACTTTTTGAAATCTCACCCAGCTAGGTTTGTTGAGAACAAAAAGACGTGCTCTTTTCCATATTTTGATTTACGTAGGTGTTCCAGAAACTGTTTTATTGGATCACGAAGATTTTTCGTTTTTTTCACGTATCTCAGCCGCATTAAATGATTTTCCAGTTTTTCTTGCGCCAAATTGAAGGTCTTTGACGCGCGCATAAAGTACAATTTTTTCCAAAATTTTTGGCGTGAAATTCAATTTTTTTTTGAGGCTTCAAAAATTTTTAATATTTTAAAAAAAAACCTATTGACCTACATTGTGATGAAAAAAATATATGTGATGAGTCTTCATCAGATCTATCTTCATGAATTTTTTCATAATTTTTGTGGGGGTGATAGGGGGTCAAAAAATTAAAAACCTATTTTTTTTCGCTATATTTCGATATTCTTTTCAGAAAAAACTTTGAATTATTCTTTCCTTTAAGTGGAAAAAAATTCTCAAGTACTTTTTACATTGTTCATTTTCACAGTCTAATGTATTATTTGATAGTTGAATATGTCTTACACATAATTTTTGAAATGTACTTTGCAAGATGTCTTTGAGAACCAGCTTGAACTTAGATTTTCTTGATTTTTACGCAAAATCTTGTTGCGCAAATTAATTATTTCATTAAACTGACGTAGCATTAAAAATGCAATCAGGCGCTAATGAGTTATTTTGTTAAATCCATGTTTATTAAATACGTACTGAGGATCCAAGTTTCATTTTTGATTTTCATAATTTTTCCGAGAAAATCTCCGTGAGCAAATGATTTATATTATTAAACTGACATATTTTTAAATACGCAATTAGATGTTATTGAGCTCTGGTCTGAAAAACTTTTTTGAAAATACTGGTAGTGACTACATAAATGTGTGCAAGTGCCCTAAAGTTCAACCACATGTTTTGCATGAGAGAGTTGTTTTGACTATAATAAAAACTTTTTACTTACTTCAAAATTGTTTTTTTTTTGCCGTATGGTTCATTACTAAGGCTGTGAAACCCTTACGAAAAAAAAAATTGTTTTTTCATTGGAAAAACAATTAATAATGGAGATTCTAGTGGGAAATCATAACATTTATTTTAATAATTAAAATATTATGCAGAGTGGATATTGTGTTACAAAAGTTGTGTAGTTTTATTATATGTGCCAGTCAGAAAAAAATGTGAATAAGTGTTTTCATAACATTTAGAGAAACTTGATTTTATGTCTTTTATTGATAGAAATTAGTTTTCTTTATTATTATATCCTACAGTAGTAGCAGTTAAAAATCTTGGGTCGATCCCTATAATAAGATAGAGTGAAATATAAATAGCAAAATAATGTACCTGAAAGAAACGGTTATATTACCATTGATGCCAAGCACTTTCAACATTTTAAGAGTTCCGCCCCTTATCCCCTCCTATTGTCCCTCCTACAACTCGAGATGTTTATGATGAAAACTAAAAATTGTTTAGTACATTTCAAGATAAGGTGGGGTAAACGTTTGGACAATACCCTAGCTACAGAGGTCGAAACTAAGCAGTGGAATCGGAAGAAGAGTTGTTTTGAGAATTTGACATCGGAGGATATTTTGGATTTTCCGGAGTTGACGGTTGAAGAATTGCAGATATTTTTCAACGGCACTTACCAATTCAAACAATCAACATGTTACTTAGCAGAATTAATTGGTGATTCTGAAAATATAGATCTGCAATATTGTAAAGAAACTCCGGAAATATTAAAAATTCGAATCTGCTCAAGACGTATCAAATCAAAAATATACAATGTATACATTCAATACCAAGCTGACATTAATGATTTAGATGCCATAAAACGTTGGTATTGCGTTGGTGCAAGAACTCTGGAGTGCTGTTCTCATGTTGCCACTGTAATATATTACTTATCTTACGCTCGATACCTTTCTAAAATAGTAAAACCAGCAGATGTATTATCAAAAATCTTCAGCATGCATGAAATCCCAGTTATAAATGAAGACAGTGATGAGGATTGAAATGTAATATTTTCGTTTTATAATATATGAATTTATTTTCTTCACAATAAATATATTTTATATTTTTGAAATGTGTTTTTCATTATAATTCTATTCAAAAAAAGTTAGAAATAATTGAGAAAAAATGGGGCGAGGGTAGAGGCGACTTCAATGTGAATATCAGTCGATATTCCGTTGAAGCAACGTCGAGCGCGGTTAGTACTTGGATGGGTGACCCACCTATCTTGGGAAATACAGCGTTCTCGTCCCACCTTCTAGCGGCTAGTATATTAGTGTATACGCGAAAGTTACGTAATTTCAGACGAGGATTACGTAGTGGATATACCATCCTTCAGAGGGGATGTAAAGCAGGCGGTCCCTTGTCTATTAAATGTTAGGCAAGTAAAAGATCCCAACTCTTCTTAAGGGAAGAGGTTCGGCAAAATTTTCAGGTTGGGGATAGCTCGTCTCCTGGCGTCGGTGATAGGCCCTGGTAGCGGAAATAGGCCGACGTTAAATAGTTAATAAAAAAAAAATTAAGAAAAAAAAAGAAAATAAACAAGAAACAGGGTTGAAAAAAAGTTGAAAAAGTAAGCAATAAAAATTATAAAAATATTACTAAAAAATAGAGGCTAATTTTAAAAAAATCCGTTTTTACCGGTTCCTCTTAAATCTTTTCAATCTGAAAATTATTTGAAACCTCTATTCTTTAGGAAAATGAAAAAAATAATTAAACTGAAAGTTTTTTCTGAAAAGAATATCGAAAAATAGCGAAAAAAATAGTTTTTTAATTTTTTGACCCCCTATCACCCCCACAAAAATTATGAAAAAATTCATGAAGATAGATCTGATGAAGATACATCACATATATTTTTTTCATCATAACGTAGGTCAATAGGTTTTTTCGAGGGGTCAACCGCGAAGGAAATCTGGTGTACACCTAGAAGGAAGTCCCAAGGAAGTCCGGGGAAGTCCGAGGAAGTCCCAAGGAAGTTCGGGGAAGTCCGAGGAAGTCCGAGGAAGTCTGAGGAAGTTTGAGGAAGTCCGAGGAAGTCCGAGGAAGTCCGGGGAAGTCCGAGGAAATCCCAAGAAATCTTAGGAAATCTGAAGGAAATCCGAGGAAGTCCGAGGAAATCTCAGGAAATCTTGCTTTCAGTGATTTTTTGTTCTCTCCAAAACTATGGGCTTTAGACATGTTATATAAGGTTTCTTTGTTTGTCTAGTTGTTCCCCAGTTGCTTTTAGTATTTATGTTAAGTTTCTTTAAATTTTTAATATTTATTTACAGTGTGCCCCATTTCAAGTGGAAACACCTTCGTAACTCAGTTATTGGCCAATTTCAACCAAATTTGGATCGGTATTAAAGATTTTTAATATTTCTTTTTCAGTAAAACAAAACTTATTTCAGTCAGTGGCGTGTATTTTTATTAAGAAAAAAAGGGTCGATTTTTCGAGAAATCATATTAGGCATTTTTTCTTTGTTGAAAAACTAATGCAATATTATTGATCAGCATAATTATTATGATAATAATTATTATTATAGATGCGTAATTAAATTTTGGCAAAAAAGTACATTCTATTCCTGTATAGAATAATAATAATATAATAATTTTTTTTATGTAATTTTTCATAAAAATGCATAATTTTGGCTCATAAAAGTAGAGGCAAAATTTACAGAAAATTTTATGCTCTACAACTTTACTCTCTTGATATTTTTCACCAAAATCTCTCTCAAAATAGATAAAAAGGCGAAAAAACGCTAAAATTCATATATATGTATATACTTCTTTTTTAGAAGTGCGGGGGGGTGAAAATCATGTTCAGACAACCCAAATACTTCACTGTTTACAAGTCTCATAACTGTGGAAATATTTTCCATAAAACAGCGATTTTTTGACTAATTTGAAGGGATTAAATAAGTGGTAGGTAAAGTGGAGCAAGTGCACACCGGTTTTTGGACAGTTGACATTATTTGTTGACAATTGTGGGATTTATGTTTTATCATATAGTTTTCAAATTTTGAGTATTTCTTTGTTGGTACATTGGGCGAACAAATCTATAAATAAATAAACCCTAATCAACGGCCAACGCACTACAACCACACTTGATAAATGATAGGAGGGCGCACTTACCCCGAATTTAGGGGCAAGTGCGTATTTGACTGTTAAAGAATCATGAAATCTACTGAAATTGATAGGAGGCAAGATCGTTTTAATTACAATTTTTACTATTTTTTGCACTTTGCAGATTTGAAATTAATTGATTTGTTCAAAAGTTACAAACTATATTGTACGAGGAATCGAGAGAAAAGTTCAAAACATTAAAAAAATATTTCATTAAACATTCTCAATAAACTGAAAATATTATATTTATATTTCAAATAACAGAAACATAAAGTCCATAATATATTCTCATGTGATTAAGTAAAGTTAATGTTAAATTTATGGAAGTCAAAGTCGAAAGTCCAAGCATCTCCAGGAAGATCTAATTTTGGATCAGGCAAAACCTTAATAATATCTATGTTAGTTATATTATCTACATCTTCCAATTCTGGCCAAAAAAGTTTACCGTGATTAAGTTTTGTGAATTTTACGGTCCATTCATCGTTATTAATTTTGTTGGTAACCTGAAAATGATAAAAGTCAGTAAGATATTGATACTTAAATAGTTAAATGAAGCAATACTTGTCCTACATAATGTCGTGTTGTTTTCTTGGTGCTATATTTGACAATTATCCATTTGTCTATGTATGTTCCTGGGCTTGATTGTTCTTGATTTTCATCTTCAACTTCATTAAGATCGCTTTCAGCGTCCATGTCATCGTCAGTGTCAACGTAAGAAAGTTCTTCTTCATTATTTGATGAACTAGCCGGTGGCGTCATGGGTTTCTTAGTCTGTCTTGGTTTTTTGAAGTTCTCTTCTTCTTTGAATCTCTCTTCATCTTATTCAAAGCTTTTTCCTTCTTCTTTGAAGCTTTCTCTTTCTCTATTGCTTACATTCTGGCCACAGCTTCCGGTGACGTAATGACTTCAGAAGGTTCGAATTTATCTTCCGGAATTACTTCATCATTGAAAGGTACCATACCTGCTTTCTTAAAGCCACTAATAATTGCATCAATCTTCAAATCTCTGCAAGTTTCTGCCACCATAGTAGAAAACTGCACCTTTGGAACTTTATACCTCGCATTCTTACGTTGTCAGGATACCAATTTAGCATCCTACATATCCTTTAGAGGCTTAAATACTGCCAAGTCAAGTGGCTGTAACAAATGGCTTGTATGCGGGGGCGGTTTTAAGATGGTAATTTGTTCCCTGATTGCAAGTTCTATGATATTGGTAGTCACATGAGTGCTATGGCCATCATAGATTATTAGAACTGGACGACTGTCACCAAGAGAAGAAATCAAACTTTTTTCAAAGTAGTTACGGAATATGTCTGACTCCATCCAGCCATTGGAGCATAGACTTTCTTGGAAATATTTCTGTTTTAGGGAGCCATTCATTTCAGATATTTTTGGCTTTAAATATTATCAGTGGTGGACAGTGGCGGCTGGTAAAATTTTAATAATTTTTTTCTCGTCTGTGGCGCATGGGACCCATATGAAATATGTGAACTAACATCTAGAGAAGCACTCCTCTAACGACCCCTAAAAAACTTTGAAAAAGTATTTGCGAAAATTTATTTTTTTTTGCCATATGCATTTTACTTTTCATAAAAATACAATAGGTTTTGGAGTTTATGAAAATATTTTCATTATTAACTGAAATACAATGAACTGAAATTTTGTAATTTACAATTTATCAAATTATAAAATTTCAATTCGTTGTATCTACTATATATCAATAAAAAATATTTTGAAAGTGATTTTTTATTTTTAAATAAATTTAATATAATAGAAAAACAAATAGCACAGATTTGAAATGGATATCGATGAAAAACCTCTATACTTTATTGAACACTATGAGCCACATCTTCCCAGTTGAAAAAAAAAGTTTTCGATAACAAAGTGATTTGTTCAATTTTGGAGGCTTCGTAAATAATGAAATTAAAGGAAATATTATATTTTTCCCTTGGATTTTACCTGCCGTAGAACAACATTTGGTATTCCAAAGTACTCTAGAAGAATGTCTTAACACGCTTAAAAAACTGAACATCGACTTAAAAATTCGCGAAAATCTCATGGTATACTCAGAATGTTGTCTTGAATACAAATATGTAAATATTAGTGATGCAACGATTACGATTGAGATTAACCGTAATCGCCGATTATTAGCATTTTACGATTAATCGTAATCGCCGATTATTGCAAACGATTATTTACGATTTGTGGTTTTTAATTTCTACGCTGCGTCGTCTAATATGGAAGATACGATTCGACACTGGAAAGAAAAATATAACCTTTCTTTGCTTAAAATCCATCGCACATAAATATTTTGCACTGAAGGCTTCCAGTGTTCCATCATAGAAGTTGTTTTCCACTGCTTGTTGTCATACAAACAACTAGGAGACAGTGGCGGTCTGGGTGTCTAGGGATTAGTCGGCATTTTACAATAAACATTCAAACTCAGTTCGTCAGCGATTTGAATATTTTTGCTTCGCATGTATCTAAACGTCGTCCCAAATTTTTTTTGATGAGCGGGGGGAAGAAATCTGAAGAAAATTTTTTTCGTCCCAAAATTTTTCTAATGAGCAGGGGGGGTGGGGGAGAAATCCGAAAAAATTTTTTTAACGTGCAGAGAAGGAGAAATCTAAAAAAAAATTTTCCCGTACCAAATTTTTTTTGATAAGCATGGCCCCTCCTTAGATGCGACTGGCCGACCTGACCAGACCGCCACTGCTAGGAGAAATAGGTTGGGTCGAACAATCCTACAATTAATTATTGATTTTTGTTTTATATGGTTACATGCTTGCCCAGGGTTGGCACAAAAATGGGTGGTTTTGTGGGTTTTTGATTTTAGAAAAACCAATCTGGGTTTTGGTTTGATTTTCGTTTTTTTTGCAGGAAAAAAAAAGCAATTATATAAGAAATTATATTTTTGCCTCACAAATACTTGAACAAAACAATAATAAAAATGTAACGTGTCAGTATATTAGTAAACAATAAAACAAGTAAATAATAAACTTGAGACAAATAAAAACATAAAACAAATAACAAAAACTTTAAAAAAATTCCTCAAACTGGAATGTGAAAGGCAAAAGATAAATATCTTTTGAAAAGATATTTATGTTTTATTTAAATGTCTGAATCTTAACTAATTTTGACGCCTTTTCATTCCAAGCTTATTCCTTAGTTTGTTCCAAATATGGCCGAATGTAGGAAAAATTATTTCTACTGCGGCACTGGAAGTGGGAAAACTATGCAACTATGCAATTAAAAAAAAAACGCACATATTTACTAGGTTTTCATAACTGAGAATGTGAGAATATATCCAACACAGTCCAGATGTTGTCACACGCTATATTGTCAAAGCAACGCCGAATGAAAGGTGGGAAATTAGACGGGAAATTTGTTTTTATAAAAACCCAGTATAAACCACAATTACCCAGAAAAACCCACCAAAAACCCACCTAAGTACCCAGTGGGTCGTCTTTTTCTAAAGAAGGTGGGTTTTTGCACAATCTTGGCTTGAGTGGTAATATTTTGCAATTCAGTTTTATTTTATCTACCAAGATTTTTAAGTGGGGCATCTTAATTTACATTATTTAACTTAATCCCTCAATTTGAGAACATCAATAGTAAACTGACTTTATATAACAAGTGGTTGCTTTTAGTAATTAATAATAAAATAGTTTTAATAAAAACAATTGCTTTTTATTGTTATACTATAAAATTTAACAAAGTTTTCTAGATAATCGTAATCGTATTCGTAATCGGCGATTATCACTAACGATAATCGTAATCGAAATCGTAATCGTAAAAGTAAGAATCGTTGCATCACTAGTAAATATATACAGGTCGTTCCATTTAAAAATCGAAAGTTACGGTAATTTCCGGGTAAACCGGAAATGGTATCATACCGTTTTTTGTGTCCAAAAATCCATTTTTACAGGTAGTTAAAAAATAAAGGAAATATATATAATGCGTTGAAATATGATTCTCGAAAGGTACATATTACAGACATTCCATTTTTGAAGTAATGTGTGATGATACATTGTCTGAAGTTTTGCCTTACAATAAAGATCGTGTGTTCGAATCCCAGACAGGTTGGATGTTTTTTCTTCAGTTTTTTTTTATATATATATATATTTTCTTTCACAACCGAGTTCACAACAAAGTTTAGGAAAAACTGACATTATTTACCTACAAGAAAACTGCGGAGAGTATCCTATAAAATGTGTAACAATGATATAAAAAGCTCAATATATCGGCGAAGAGTATAATGCTTCCACTAGTTTACATTTGAGGTGTCTATTAGTTTTTTTAGTTGCATTAAAACACTCAACCAAAACACACCTAAAATATTAATAATGGAAAAAAAATTAATAATATTAATTAATTTCTCTGACAACGGTGAATAAACCAAAACATTGGGACACAGTAATTTTGTAATTTGCATTTAAAAAGTTTGAAAATCTCAGGATCGTATAAAGTTAATTTGATATCAACGGCCAAGAACATAAAAATATCTATATTTAGTCGAGAATCTAAAGGTCCGAATTCGATCATGGGGTATGAACTCGCAGGTATAAAATTAAAACAATATAGATATTATCCAGAATTTTATGCCGAATTCGATTCCAGAGGGCGCGATGTCGGCCAAGATTGCGAAATTGCAAAAAAAGTAATAATTTCGAAAAAAAATTGGAACTTAAATGTTGCATTATCTTTCGTTTACATTGCATTTACGAGCTTATTTATAAAGATTTTTTAATAATTCTTATATCAATCGAAAGCTTAATGTTTGTAGTTTTATACAAGTGTAATAGAGACACATTATTTTCATTATAAATAACACTATAAATTGTTTAAACAATATGTGCTCGGAAAGTGTAGTGTAATTTTCGGCATCGAGGTACTTTTGTTATTATTGCAGATAGATGTGTAGTTATTTGAGACGAAATACGTAGAATAGACCAATGAACATTTTTTATTAAAACAATTTTTTAATTCGCTGAATAATTTAGGAGATATGATTTTTTAAATGTAGGGCGCGCGGCCGTAGTCATAACTTATAATAATAAATATAAGATGGTCTAGGGTACGCGATTTGCCAGTGTGCATTTGCCGTTCACATTGTTTATTAGTTCTAGTCTGACAGGCGAAGAACATGCATGATATCGTTTTGTTTTTAAATAGTAACGATAAATATAAAAGGTAATAATACAGGCTACTGATACAGACATTTTTGTGATGGCACTATACTATGCTGCTGGAATAAACATAAATGAGATGTGGATACATAGATTCGATGTGTATATACCTATTCACTGCATAATACAAAAACTGTCGACTACGCAGAATATATCAGAAATTTATATGGGCAATTTTTTTCTATGTACTTACGTCTTAAGTGGTTGCGATACGGTCAGTTTTCCTTTCAGAAAAGGAAAAACTTACGTATTCAAAACATGCCTCAAATATGCCAATGATCCTAACAGTCAATATTGAATTTCCCACTCGACAATCCATTTGATACTGCTGAATTTGAAAACTCTGCATGATATTTCATTAAAGTCTTATATGGTAGACCGCTTTTCATTGGTAATTTGGACAATTAGCGAGCCCATTTATTTCACACTTGTAAATCGGATATTCGAAATTTGCCACCAACTGAAGACTCATTTCACCAGCACATTCTTAGAGTTGCCTACCAAATAATTATTTGGAAGATAGTAAGTTGCGTCAATCTAGTGCTTCCCCACCCTAAAGATTTTGGTTGGGTTTCGAAGGACAATACCAAGACTTATGACAAAAAGTGTCCGTCCAAATGTAACGCCTGGAAACATATTTCGTAAACAATTCCAAAATTGCATTGGAAACTGCAGTTGTGCTAAGGCCGGTTTGGCGTGCACTCATATTGGGAAAAAAGCGGAAAAAATTCTGAGCAGCAGTTTCTCTGCATAGGAAGTAAGTATTCAACTTCTAGAAAAAGGTTTTGCTTATGCGCAAAAAAAAAGAAATGATTTTTGAGATATATACATATATATACGTTTTTTCGTGGTTTTTTTTCATTTAGACGTGTATATCTCGAAAAGTACGCGTTTTTAAGGCTAAACGAAAATAAGTAAACGTGTTCAGAATACGATTTCCTTCAAAAAAGGTTCTATACATTTTTCCGATTATCACATTGGCTTTTCCGGAAAAGCGATTTGAAAAATATATATATGTTTTTTTTGCGTATTTTTTATTTTGAATGCAAATATCTCGAAAAGTGATCGATTTTTGGGCCAAATGAACATAAGTAAACTTGTTCAGAATAAGATTTCCTGCAAAAAGGCTCCTATACATTTTTCCGATTATCCCATTGATTTTTCCGGAAAAGCTTCTTGAAATATATATATATTTGCTTTTTCGTGTTTTTTTTTTCATTTTGATGTATATGTCTCTCAAATATATAGAACCTTTTTTTATAGAAAATCATATTCTGAACAAGTTTAGTAATGTTCATTTAGCCTTAAAAATGCGTACTATTCCGAGAGATATATGTCCAAATGAAAAAAAAAAAAAAATACGAAAAAGCAAGTATATATATTCTTCAAGAAGCTTTTCCGGAAAAACCAATGGGATAATCGAAAAATATATAGAAGGTTTTTTGTAGAAAATTTCATTCTGAACAAGTTTATTTATGTTCATTTAGCCCTAAAATCGCGTGCTTTTCGAGATATTTGCATTCAAAATAAAAAAACACGAAAAAACACATAGATATATTTTTTAAGTTGCTTTTTCGGAAAACCAATGGGATAATCGAGAAAATGTATAGAACCCTTTTTCTAAGAAATCGTATTCTGAACACGTTTACCTATGCTCATTTAGTCTTAAAAATGCGTACTTTTCGAGATATGAAATTCTAAATGAAAAAACACGAAAAAACGTATATATATATATATATGTATATATCTCAAAAATCATGTCTTTTTTTTCTGCGCATAAGCAAAAAATTGTTCTAAAAGTGAGTACTTACTATCTATGTAAAGAAACTGCTGTTCAAAATCTTTCTTTAAAACGGCGTTTTATTTTCCTAATTTGAGTGGAGTATATAGTATTATTACATCAGTACACTTAATTATAGCATTATAACATCAATCATATGAATAACCACTTACCTATAATACTCCAATTTTAGTTATATCATATGTATTATGTGCACAGAATTTACAATACATACAACCATTATTTTGTCAAGACAAAAAATATTTTAATTTCATTGTAGTTGTTCTTAAATTAAATACAGATAATTTGTTCTGTTTGTACGCATTATTTATGATCTGTACGAACTTTCATATGAAAGACGTTACAAAAATGCTGCTTATACCTTACAGAAAAATTAATAAAATAATGTACAGTGCCCGTCACAATAATCCTTGCCAACCTACATTTTTCAAAATTCTCTACATTTCCTGGTGTATATTATTAGATTTTTTTTGTTTATTTTGTTAATTGTCCTCTGCTGTATAAGAATAAAATGTCAATTGTGTTGTGGTAAAGGATGGCGGATTTATATAACTGATAAATCAAATAAAACTTGGCATAGGTGGCAAAATTGAGACAAGACGCGGTAGACCAAAAAAATGCGCTTCATTTAAAAAAAATCGTATCTCCTAAATTATTCAGCGAATTAAAAAATTGTTTTAATAAAAAATGTTCGTTGGTCTATTCTACGTATTTCGTCTCAAATAACCACACATCTGTCTGCAATAATAACAAAATTACCTCGATGCCGAAAATTACACTACACTTTCCGAGCACATATTGTTTAAACAATTTATAGTGTTGTTTATAATGAAAATAATGTCTCTCTATTACACTTGTATGAAACTACAAACATTAAGCTTTCGATTGATATAAGAATTATTAAAAAATCTTTATAAATAAGCTCGTAAATGCAATGTAAATGAAAGATAATGCAATATTTAAGTTCCAATTTTTTTTCGAAATTATTACTTTTTTTGCAATTTCGCAATCTTGGCCGACATCGCGCCCTCTGGAATCGAATTCGACATAAAATTCTGGATAATATCCACATTTTTTAAATTTTATACCCGCGAGTTCAGGGTTCGGCATTTTAGACGCGTCTTTTTGGATGCTAGATTCCTTACTAATTGGCTTATAACGACCTATTCTGTCTTACACGTTCCATATTCACTATAACAACGTTTCGAGCAACATTTCCTGACAAACCGACTCGATAGTAATAAATAAACCAGAGAAAATCGGTTCCGAGATCGGTTCGATTAGTGGTAATAATAATAATCGACATAACAATCAAATTTATTGAATTGATAATCATTAAGTTAAAAATGAGGTTAAAAATATAATTATGTTAATAATATATTTTTTTATATTTTATAAATTAGTTTTAATTAATTTAAAGGTAAATTTTATAAATATTCAATTATAATATATATTTATGAAATTTGTAAACCTAATAAAATTAATTATGTCATTAAGAAAATTGATTATAAAAAACCGCTGACCAAGGAATCACTAATTCCACATCCAGATTTTCTATCCAAGTCTCTCACAATGAAAAAATTTTGTATATGGAAATATTTTAAATCCTCCACCCGAAAAACCCATAAAACGATACCCCACATCGGTAGTGGGGTGGGGGTGGTGATAGGGGGTAGTGGGGGGTGGATGACGTAAAAAAATATTTTGAGGTTTTAGGTTCTTGTACACAGTACACACACTAAATCACAATCTTTTCTCATCCCCTTTAATAATGTGGTGGGGGTGGTAATGGGGGTGGCTAATGCCAAAAATTTTTTGAGACCTTAGCTTCTCTTGTATATACTAAATACCAATTTTATGGACTCTTACCTGCTTCATTTACCTATTTATCCCCATTTACCCCAATTTACCCCCCAACCCTTCGACGGAACAAGATGAAAATATAATCTAGTTTCAGATCTCGTTAAAATACATATGTGTAGTAAATTTCAAGTCAATATCTTAAACGGTTCCAGAGTAAACGTGCGCACAAAAAATGTTACAGAAGACCGACAGACAGACAGACCGACAGATTTTTTTTCACTCAAACTTAAAATCTCGACGTTTCATGAGATTCTAAGCCTATTTGAACAATACAAATTTTTAAAAATTTTTTTGTCGTTACTACCTATACTTCCACTGGACGTGGAAGTAAATCGAAAAATGGAACTTCGGAAGAAATCTGGGAATATCAAGGAAATCTAAGGAAATTCCAGGAAATCCGAGGAAATCTGGAGGAAATCCGAGGAAGTCCCAGGAAGTCCGAGGAAGTCCGAGGAAGTCCCAGGAAGTCCGAGGAAGTCCGGGGAAGTCCCAGGAAGTCCCAGGAAGTCCCAGGAAATCTTAGGAAATCTGAAGGAAGTCCGAGGAAGTCCCAGGAAATCCGAGGAAATCCCAGGAAGTCTCGAGGAAGTCCGAGGAAATCTGTGTAATCTTCGTCAAAGAGGAAATCTGGTGTACAAAATTTTGGGCGCGGTTGGCCCCTCGGGTTTTTTTTAAAGATATTAAAAATTTTTGAAGCCTCAAAAAAAATTGAATTTCCCGCCAAAATTTTTGAAAAAAATTGTACTTCATGCGCGCGTCGAAGACCTTCAATTTGGCGCAAGAAAAACTGAAAAATCTTTTAATGCGGTTGAGATACGTGAAAAAAACGAAAAATCTTCGTGATCTAATAAAACAGGGGCACCTAAGTAAATCAAAATATGGGAAAGAGCACATCTTTTTGTTCTCAACAAACCTAGCTGGGTGAGATTTCAAAAATTAAAAAGGCCGATCACCCTCTCCTTATGCGCCAAGGCCCTTTAACTTTAGTTAGACTAAAAGAATTATTCTGTGAATATTTTGCTACCTCTGCAACAAACTTAAACTCTTTTTGGAAACAAATGTTACACAAATTTAGTATGAAGAAAATTCCCATTTTGCAATTCTCTGAAGGAACCTTTTTACGGCGGCTTTCGCATTTAATGTAGATGCATCTTTAGGATGGTGACGATTTTCCGAGAAGCAGGCACTATTGGAAGGAAAAAGCTTTTGAAAAGCCAAATAAAAAGGAAATGGTCGATAATGTTAGAGGTACGGTGGAAAATGATCTTTCTAAATTTTTGAGAAGGTTGAGCCAACAGACAAATTTGTCTTACGGTACCTGCTAAGTAATTATATGGAAAAGAAGAATATGTTTTTTTGCCCCATAAAATTCATTATCAACATGAAATATTTCCAAGAAACGAGCGCATCTCTGTCTACAGAATGGGGAGCAGCATTTCGAGCAATCGTTGCATTTTATTTAATGCTTACATGAATTTTTATGTTCTTCATACATTTCTTGCCATATTTCTTTCCTACTCTGATCTTAATTGTCAATCTTTCAATTTAGAGTGATTTTAAAAAAATGAGGAATATTATTTGGTATATTAAGTATTACAATTATTATTATTGACGTAATTTATCTATTTCAGGGTTTCTTGGAAGGCTGATGGTATGAGATACATGATGCTGATAGATGGAGAGGACGAAGTATACTTTTTTGACCGTGACCATAACGTCTTTAGAGTGGATGGTCTAAGATTTGTCCACAGAAAAGACATCAGGAGGCATTTAACTGATACTTTGTTAGACGGGGTAAGCTGACATGGCACAATTGTCAGATTTTTTCGCAAATTTGGTTAAAAGATTGTCTAAAAGACTGAAAATTGCCTGGTCAGTGTTTTATTTCACATATAAATCGTTATATATTCCCAGCTTGGGTATTTGCATTAATTATGTTTTTAGATTCTCCCTGATATGTCTACATTTTTGCATTTTATTTTCAGGAAATGGTTATTGACAAAGTAAATGGGGAAGACATTCCTAGGTACTTAGCATATGACATAATCAGATTCCAAGGGCAACCTGTAGGAAAGATGCCTTTCTATCCCACACGTCTGCACTGCTTGGAGAATGAGATTATTAAACCCAGATACGCTGCTATGGAAAATGGTCTGATAAATAAGACACTAGAGCCATTTAGCGTAAGGAAAAAAGACTTCTGGCAGACCACACAGGCTGCCAGTTTACTGGGTGAAAAGTTTGCAAAGACTCTTTCACACGAACCCGACGGACTCATTTTTCAGCCATCTAAAGAGGTGTGTGTAATTTCATTTTTATTTATAACTAGCATATGCCCATATGCATATGTCTGTGTGGATTCGCTACCTTTTTTCCCATCATCTTCCCCAATATCCCATATCCCCCGGCTTCCCGAATTTCTCACCATGTTCTCTCAACTTCCCCTACTATCCAACCACTTTATCTCACTTTTCTACCATCTTCTCACATTCCAACTGTGTTCCCCTACTTTGTACCACTTTTCCTTACTTTCGCCAGATTTTCGGCAGAGAAAAGTGTCCTGGGCCCACCGTAGCGCCGATGATAGTTCAATAAAAAAAGCATCATTTGTTGCAGAACTACAAATGTCGTATAACGCGTCATGTACTTCAAATCATTGGTAACACAATGGTTTAAAAGCTTCTACACGACTTTCTCGTCTAGCCTCTCTTAACCACGTTCATGGATAATGTAGTGATCATCATTTTTACATTATTTCAACCAGTTTGGGTGGGAAGCTTCACTGTTGGTTCTGTCCTGTTCTCGGCACTCTTCGTTAGTCTTATGTAATGAAGCCAGAAAAGCCATTAATATGTCGTTTAAACTACTTTAATTGTTGCATGAAAAAAACATTGTCTGTTTTTTCAAATGTAGATATAGCACTTAGGATTTACATAACGTTGTAATGTCCGTTGCCCCAGGAGAGAGTACATTTTCAAAATTAAACCTTATTAACCCTTTCACTGCGCACGGCCCAAATGCAGTGGCTGGTGCTGTGCGCAATTATTTTGCTGCTATCGAGTATAGTCGTCTGGAGCAGTATGGTTCGAAGGAGTATCTTTTTTCAGTTAAAAAAAAAATTTTGTCAACAATAAAGCATGCAATTTTGAAAAAAAATAATAAATCATAACGTATACAAACTAAAAGAATTATTTTGATTATGGTGCTATGGCAAAAAAAAAATTACAGCGTGATTGCAATCGGCCGATTCCCACCCATAAACCTGAACACCGCAAGAAAATCCGGCTAGAGCAGTCAGATCCTATTTAATTTTGTACCGCGAGTTATCTCGTCTGGAGCAGTTAACCCGGTGGCGAGTATACTCGTCTTGAGCAGTGAAAGGGTTAAAAGTGAACTACGCTCAACCATGGCTGAACGATGCTTGAAATCTTTGGTCATAATGTCAGTAGAGAACATCATTTTGACCTATTGACCTATTTCGCATTAGAAGATTTGGTAAAAAGTGTCATGGCGAAAACTAGATTGGTATCACTAAAAATCATTGCACACTTGTCTAATTTTCAAACTTTGAAAAAATGAAATACCTACAGTATAATAATCATATCATTGTTTTCAGTATCTTTAATGTTGAACTTATTAAAATAAGCTAAGCATTAGTCATGCTAAGATCCGGCTCATTTGAGTGAACCGGTTGACCAAATGACCCGTTCACGAATATTCGTTCATATGAACGACCCGGTGTGTACATGATCAGTTCCATAGATTAAAGAATATATTATGTAGTCAGTTCATTCTGTTGGTTCTTGTTTGCCACGCACCAATCGTGAATATCTTAGTAGAAAATACGATCCGAAATTCCGTGTTCGGGTAGATCATATGAACGATAGGGTCACGGAGAGTGATCGAATCGTTCACGGGTCTTTTGGAAGATTCGTTCATTGTGAACGAATTGTTCATGAACGACACATCACTACTAAGCATTATTTATTCAATGTCGGCCTACTTCTGCTACCAAGGCCTATAATCGACGCACAGTGGGGAATTATGGACTTTTTTGGACAAAATTCGCCTGACAACTGAATTCGCAATGAAAGGTAACATTTTTTTTGTAAATTACATAGAAACGTCGCTACAACAAGGTGGTGCTACAAGTGACTAAAATTGAATCTGACCTGCTTAAACCTTTCAGTGTAGTCAATTTTGGGTACTTTTGAAGTTTTTATCAAATTATTTCAAACAGAACATATCTTTATTTCAAAATCCAATGAAATTATGTTTTTTTTGGGTCGCTGATTACGAATACAGTAGTTATTTTGACCAACATTGGACACATTTCGAGATATTGACCATTTCTGGGTATTTTTTGACGTTTTTATCAAAATGTTTCAAATATAACATCTTTATTTTAAAATTCAACAAATTTGTATGTTTTGTGGGTCACTGATTACTAATACAATGGACATTTTGTCCTAATAATTTCATTGAATTTTGTAATAAAGATATGTTCTATTTGAACATTGATAAAAACGTCAAAATATGCCCAAAATTGACTAGACTGAAAGGTATAATAGGAATTGTTTTAAGATTTTGCAGGTCAGATTTAATTTTAGTCACTTCAAACCTCAAAAAAAAATGTTAGCTTTCGTTATGAATTCAGTTGTCTGGCTAATTTTGTCCAAAAATGTCTATAATTTTCCATTGTGCTACGCGAGGAGACAAACTACCCCCAACCTGGAAGTTTTGCCGAGCCTCTTCTGTGTCGAAGAGTAGGGATATTTTATTTGACTAACATTTAATAGACAAGGGACTGAATGCTTTACCGTTACGAAGGATGGTATGTCCACTACGTAATTCTTGTCTTAAATTCCATTCATAGGTTCTACGTATACGCTGATTACAAGCCACTGTACTACTATTAATATTGGTATACCATTTTTCAATAACCGACGAAAGGTCTCTAAATCTACCCCAGTTCAAATATAAAATAAAAAATCTCTTACTCAGAAATGCTTATTACAGTACTACAGAATTCCTAAATAGTAATCTGGACAGTCACCTTCAAGTGTAGTGGTTCACTTAAATTATCCACTTTTTTGTACTTCATACATACATACATGTCTACTTGTATTATATTACCCTCCATCGTGGCCTACGTAAATGATTCCATCAGGCCACCGCATTGCACTCGAATCCGACTGTGACGTCACGAAAGGAGTCCTTCGGTTTTACAAAGCTACTGGGCTGCGGGTGGATTTCGCGCGATTTTGCAAGATTAATATTTTATTTTTTCGTATAATTTGTTTAGTATGAAGTTGAGTATGGATTAGTGTCAACTAATTGGGTTTCAATTTGTATTGGAGTCGAATGAAAAGTGAGTTACTTAAATATTTAATGTGCCTAACATAGTAATAATTCAAATAGATGGAGAGAAATACTATAAATAAATGATTCAACCTCCTAATACTTAATAATCATAACAGTTATTGAAATTTGATCTTGATTTATTAATGTATATTTATACTGTGAACATTATGAAAGTGCCCTTAATTAATGAATGTCAATTAAACTCAGGTAAGAATGCCCCGTCGATGTTGTGTGCCAGGATTCAAATCAAATTACAATAAACAACGATATACTACTGTGTTTCGCGTTCCGTCGGACAAGAACCTGGCAAAAAATGGTCTCACAGCATTCACCGAAAACATTTTATCCAAAATATAAATACAGTAATCTGTGTTAATCATTTTAGTAAGCAATTTTTAATTACTGAAGATTCTGTCAAAAGAGATGATGGAACTCTTCTAACACTTCCTCGAAAAATCCATAAACTTTGTGAAGATGCTGTTCCTACAATTTTTAATGAATGGCCCAAATCCAGAGTTTGATATCTGAAAGATTGAAAATGACTTTCTAAACATAAAGTCCAAAAAAAAAAATTAGAAACGAAATAGACAGAAACCTGCGATAGTTGTGATATGCAAAGACTGCAACTAATTCGTATTTGTTTGACATACTTTTCTAATATTTTGTTGAACAATTATTCTGAAGTGACAAATAATCATATAAGGGAAGAAAAACAAATGAAGTGTAATAAGAAAAAAAGGTCATTGTTAAGAACGCCGACTTCTTGAATTTCTCCAATTTTTTTGCATAGATGTGTTCACAGACGTTATAGTAATTGTTTCTGATAGTTGAAATGTTGCGCTTATTTTGGAAAACTACCCCCTACAATGGGGGTAGTTTCGAAAAAAAAATGTAGTAAGTAGGTGTATTGTCCTCTAAATAATTTTATTTAGGGTAAGGACAATAATTTTTTTTATTAAAAATACCAATATTGTAGGGGGTAGTTTTCCAAAATAAGCGGAACATTTCAACTATCAGAAACGTTTATATAACATCTGTGAACACATTTATGCAAAAAAATTGGAGAAATTCCAGAAGTCGGTGTTCTTAACAATTACCGGAAAAAAAATACTAGCAATAAAGAGATTAAAATAAACTGTGATAAAAAAAGAAAAGTTGATAAGTTGCAATCTCTGTAATAGGAATTAAATTTAAAATAAATATGTTGTACATACTTGTGTATGTACTGATCTTTTAATATTTATAACAATAACTGTTGTGACTTATTATTATAGAGGCATTTTAAATTTTTGTTACCCACAATTTATTGCTGTTAGAGTTTAAAGAAATAATTATTTTTTTGTTTTGTTTTAACTATTATTAAAAGTGTTTATTTTATTTTGAATCAATAATCAATCAAGTGTGTATTTTAGTTTTATAGATATATTTAATTTTATAGTATAATACTGATGGGTAATCATTTACAAATTGTTTATTTATTTATTTATTTTTAGAAAACTATTTGTGTTTTTATAATATATTTTATTATTAATTATATAAAGTAAATCATTTTTAAGCATACATTTACATTTTTTGTTCATATAATTTTATTAGAAACGTTCAAGAAAGCGTTAAAGGTTTCGGTATGTACCGTAATGCTAGGACTCCGACGGCCGCCATTAAATTGAATGCGGTGGCCTGATGGAATCATTTACGTAGGCCACGCTTCCATGCACCATTCCTCATTATGTTTTAACCCATTGTTCATGTTTTCAACCACACTGCATAAATTATTTATATATTTATTTTATTTTAAACTGTTTGTATGTCTGACTTGCACATTTTTCTTTTTTATTTACATCTTTATACTTTTTATATCATTTACTCTATTTATTCTTATTACAACTATGTTGACGTGCGCAAACACTTTGTGTATTTTAACACCAAATAAAAATCTAATCTAATCTAATCTAATTTAATCACTAGAAGGTAGAACAAGATCGCCGTATTTCCCCAGAGAGGTTATCCATCTAAGTACTAACGGCGATGAACGTTGCTTCACTGTAAGTATCGAAATACGTGTACAGTCAAGATACTTCTACGCTTGCCCCCTAAGCTTAACATTAAATATACTGAAAACAGTGATATGATTATTATATTATAGGTATTTCATTTTTTACAAAGTTTGGGAATTAGACGAGTTAGTCAACATGTGCAGTTCTTACTACTTTTAGTGATACAAATCTAGTTTTCACCATGACACTTTTTAGCAAACTTTCTAACGTGAAATAGGTCAATTGATTTCAATGAAATTGAAGTATAATTTTTACTGGATTAGGGTTAGTAATATATAAGATTTTGGCTGCTGGTTTCTGGGTCTTCTTCCTCGTAGACTTGGTTGACTGCTTGACGTTTCGACTATCCTGTCGCGGTCTTCTTCTGAAGCGAAGTGAGCTCTGCTGGACTGAGCTCCTCTATACAGGTTATCAGGAGGCGTGTTGCGGATCATTGCTCATGTGGAACATCGACTTCCACTTTATTTGTAATTGTAGTTCGGTATCACGATTATAGTTATTCGGATGTTTATTTATTTCAATGGCTTCTCTGTATCTTCTTGTCCAATAATTCTTGGTGTTGGCTAATTTCTTTGTCTTGTCGAATTATATCAAATGGCCGCCTTCTTCTGAGTGTTTGGCAACTGCTGATTATCCTTTGTATGGCTAATGTGTTCTCAGAGCCTGGTGTTTATATGTCATTTGGTCTCTCCGATGTAAACTTGTCCGCAGGAACATGGAATGCTATATACTCCTAGTGTTTCTAGTTCTTCTGGACCTTGGTATTTGGGACAATGTTGTACCACCTTCTGTTTCACATTATATATTACTTTGACGTTGTTTTCTCCAAAACTCTTCCGATTCTATCCGTATATCCTTATGGTAGGTAAGCTGTTGCCATGTATTTCGTTTCTTCTTCTGTTCTGGTTGTATCTTGTCTCTTTATTGAGTTGTCTATGTACTTCAGTTTGAATCTGTTTTTCTGTAGTGACGTTTTTAAAGTCCGGTATTCTTCTTGGAGATGTTCTGTCTCACAAATTTGCTTTGCTCTGTGTACTAGCCTGTTTTTGTGCTGGGTGATGGTGAGAATTAGTATGTAGGTGTCTGTCGGTGTGCGTTGGTTTCCTATATACCTTGTGTTCTAATCCTCCATTGTCCTTCTTGAACGTAAGGACATCTAGAAATGGGAGTTTACTATTTATTTCTATTTCCATGGTGAATTTGATGTAAGTTGTTTAGGTAGTCCTTGAAATGCTCCAGCTCCTCATGGCCATGTTCAATGAGGAGCTGGAGAGTTAGGATGGAGGTCATGAAGGTAACCCTTTATAGGAGTGTCACAACATTTATATGCGGCATAATGCTGTCATATTTTTTTGCAAAATTATCGTCACCATAATTATAGCTAAAAATCTGATCTTCAGAATTATATGATCCATGCATTGTCGAATCTGTATAAGTTAATTTTCTTATTCTGTTTACAATATAGAGCAGCGATTTCGTAAGTCTATCGTGATGTTTTTTTTTTAGAACCAGGTTAGACATGTTAGGTTCCTTTGAGTATGTCACCGGGCATATGAAATCATATTTTATGACATTTTTTTGTGGTCTCGAACTTTTTAAATCAATAAAAAGTGGAGAAAATGTATTTTTAAAGAAAATTGTTTTTTTTGTTTCCACCGCCATATCTTTAAAACTATTAAAGATACCAAAATTTGCTTTGTGTCAAATTAAAGTACACACTGTAGCGCTTTTACCAATATAAACGTTTTGGGCACAATTTGCACTTTCATTTCTCTAAAAATCAGATAAACTAAAAATATATATTTTATATATTGAAATCTTCACCAATCGACAAACTTTTTTATTTTTGAAAATATTTACATACATGCAGCGAAGAAAATAAAGCCTAATAATCACAAAAGTTTTTGAAATAATATATTTTTTCCTAAAGTGTACCGTTTGGCAACAGCGATTTTTTTTATCAGCGCTAAATGCGACATTGGGACACAATTAATACACCTCGCATGCAGGGTGGTCAGATTAGCTGCGTAGAAGTGGTGGTTGTCGAAAATCATTAGGTATTCATTGTTAGGATAAAAATTGTGACAATCGAAAATGTGCTTGTTTTAAGAAAGGCCTAAAATGTCGCAACGAGTGCAAATGTCGTTAGTGTAACAACATTATTAAAGATTTCGAGGCAGATAGGAACGAATTAGAATGCTATTAGTAATGTAGGGCCTACAAAAACTACATACTACAATATTTATTTATCCAAATAGAAAATTTATTTCAACAATAAAACTCATTTTATGCGTATGTTTTTACTTTCATTCATTTAAAAATGTCTAATAAATTTACTAATTAGGTGGGTAGTTAGTAACACTGATTGATATTTATAGATTAGGTATGTCTTTTTATTATTAAAAGGAGACTATTTAATATTTATTGTACAATTTCTTAATATTAACAACATATGATCAATACTACTGTACAATATCTGAAATATTGACAATAATATTCATATGAGATGCAAATAAAATGATACATTCATACAAAATGCTAGAGAATATAAGAAAAATAGTTTATTGATCTTTTGGTTTATTACAAACATTAGATAATGCAAGTCAATCGTGAATAATTCTTAGAGATACCTATTTTTGATAATATTTATTTCGATTCGAAAATTTATGGGGCCATCAGCAGAAGGACAGAGTAAAATATCTCTGTCTTTTTATTATTAAAAGGAGGCTATTTAATATTTATTGTACAATTTCTTAATATTAACAACTTATGATCAATACTACTGTACAATATGTGAAATATTGAACAATAATATTGACCCCCTAGATGCTTTTGATCACTACTGGTTTTGTACCTATTGATATAAGTTAAACTACTACATACACCCCGACCGGGACCGTCAGATCGTTGCAGTCGGCAGGCTTGCTACAGCCGAGCGCGCAAGAATATGACTTTGGCTCGTTAAAAAAAAATCGCTGACTCAATACTATGAACGGGACATGAAAAATTTGTATCCTAAAAACTTTTTTCAACTATTGGCTTCAATTTGTACGCAGCATGTATATACAAATTTTCATAAATAAATTTTTTTCTCGATTGTCTAAAATTACGCTACTGAAAATAACAAGTTTGAGTTTCCTATTATTTTACCAACTTAAAAAAAATAAATCAGGTTCACGTGGGACGTTGTTCGAAGCGCTATTGTGTCTACTTTAATCTAAAAAAAAAAAAAAATAGCTTGATAGCACAAATATTTTCAGAGATATAGCGGTGGAGACGTTAAAAAACATATTTCATTAAAAATCTATTTTTTTGAGTTTTTCTGAAATAAAAAAGTTCTCGACCACCAAAAAATGTCGTAAAAAATGATTTCATGTACACGATTATCTTACTAAAGAATCCCACTAAGTCTGGTTTGGTTCTACGTCGGTTTTTTTTTTCTCGAAAACTAAGCGACTTTACTTCCAGATTTTACTCTACTAATACAATATTGTCTAATATATTATTATGAAATTAACTGATGTTTAAAAACACTTTCATAGCCAAACATTTCTTTATTGCACAAATCATTTATGCCAGTTTTTCAGGATTGTAAATTGTGTACTTAATTGCCACTGGGGGCTTACTTGCCTCCGTGCATGTGAATACATTAGAACATTAAAGTTATGTGAATAGGACAGGTTGAATAGCTGAGGCTAGACTTTGCCTGAAATATTATTTATTAGGATGTTCTGTGACTATTTTCATATTTTTAATTTAATCGTTTCAGCCATATACAGCAGGGCGTTGCGATGATGTTTTGAAATGGAAGCCCTTAGATATGAACTCTGTCGATTTTAGGCTGAAAATTGTTAAAGAAGAAGGAGAAGGGTGAGTATACATATATACATTAATGTAGAATGTGCTTTCACAAATAATTACGAACTACGTCATCATGTCAGCTCATATCTGAGGTTGCAATTCCAGAAACACATTTTGTATACAACGTGATTTATAAATTATAAAACTGGAAAAGTTTGCAGACACACAGTTTTGTATCAGCTGATTTTAAGATTGTTCGTGTGCATTTTTTAATTTACCAGCAAATTAGTAAAATAAAATAATATGTAATCAGGTAATCAGTAATCAGGTGTTTATCAGATATGTTTCGTTGAGTTCTTTCTCAACATACCACAAACCGATGGATAAAGGACATTTCCGGGCTGAAGTTAGCTAGTGTCCCTCAGGGATCAATCTTAGGCCCTTCACTTTTTCTACTTTTTGTAACGTACTGAAAATTTTTATTTAAGGAATATAAAATCAGTAACAATTATGCTGACGATACCAATGTATGATATCAGCTGAAAATATAGACAGTCTCATAACACTTGCACAGTATATGATATGATTGTGAAGTGGGTTGAGCAAAATCACTTATGCCTAAATGAAAATAAAACGCAGTGTGTGGTATTTAGATTGCCGAGGTCTGCATACTCTCACTAGCATATTCTGTTCAGTACCGTGAATGCCAGTGATCAACTTGATTAACTGTAAAGGACGTGATTATTCACTGTTTATCAGATATGTTTCATTGAGTTCTTTCTCAACAAACTGCAAACCGATGGATAAAGGACATCTCCGGGCTGAAGTTAGCTGGTGTCCCTCGGGGGTCAATCTTAGGCCTTTCACTTTTTCTACTTTTTATAAATTACTGAAATTTTTATTTAAGGAATATAAAATCTGTACCAATTATATAGTATACTGACGATACCAATGTATTGATATCAGCTGAAAATATAGACTGTCTCATAACACTTGCTTGCACACATGATATGATTGTGAAGTGGGCTCAGCAAAATCACTTATACCTAAATGAAAGTAAAATGCAGTGTGTGTTATTTAGATTGCAGAGATCTACATACTCTTTGAACAATAATTTTCCTATAAAAACCACAAGCTGTGTCAAAATCCTAGGAATCACCTTAGACAGTCATCTGCATTGGAACTCACACATTGAAACTGTCTGGAAAACTAAGATATTAAGATTTCTAAAAAATTTCTGTAGCAACAACATCCTTAAAACGCTGTTATTGATCCTTTCACTCCCATCTGAGAAATGGTATTATAAACTGAAGGAACAGTGCGCAGAATCAACGGTTTTTATTTTACAGAAGGTTGCAATAAGAACTTTAGCAAATCTAGGTTATCGGGAATCCTGTAGAAATGCTTTTCGCCAACTATGTATATTAACGGTTATTGTGGATCCTTTTATAGGAAAAGAAGTAGACTTTTCATTACCCAACATACACGAGCCATCTTTAAAACATTGTGTTTATTTTAAATATGCCCATACAACATCTGTGGAGATTGAAAGGTCATTTTCAGAGTATCCTTGGATTTTTGACAAGAAACATCAAAGTTTAAAGTCTGAACATTTAAAGCAACTCTTACTTTTTAACTTTTATTCATAAACGGACAATGTATGACTATCATTTTTGCACCTGAAATACGTACAAAATAATAACGTTCTTACAAACCCTTCCAAGTCTACCACTCATAATTGTGAAGTTGCAACCTGAGGTACAAGATCATATTTACGCCAGGCTTTTTAGACATTTATCACTTTTAAATCATATGAAGATTTCCCATTGCATTCTTAATAATCTGCTGTGGTGGTACATTTTGACGGATCACAATAACCACACAAGGAAAGAAAAGCATAAAATTTCTTCTTTGTCACAGTATTTAACATTGTTAGTTACTTGCACAGAAAGTAAAACATAAATACATTTCAGGATCGTGTCCAGAAAAGTTGGTTACCTTTATGTAGGCCAAATGGATACACCCTTCGCCAAGATGAAATACACAAAAGCACTCAAAGATCTCGATAATAAAATAATCGAATGCAAGTTTGAAGATAACCAATGGAAATTTATGCGAGAGAGAACTGACAAATCGTTTCCTAATAGTTATAATACGGCTCAAGGTAAGAAAATTATATTTTTCTACGACTGTTAAAAAAAACTGTAGTATTTTTCGTTATATTTAGTGCGTAAAACATATGTTCATGGTAATAGTGAAAAAAAAAAAAGAGTATCATTATTTCATTCTTGAAGTTGTTTCACGATCTTCGCTTTAGAGACGTCAAATTATGAATTTTTGTTTTGGCGTTTAAGCTAATTTTGAAATTTATTTGTCTAAATATGGAAATTGAGGACTAGAAAAAATATTATTGTGCATAAGAGGCGTTTTTTTCGTTTATTATTTTTCAAAGCGTTACCAATTTTTCATTTGTATATTATATTTTTTCTTTTGTTTTTAAAAATAAATGTCTTCTATTTCTGCTTACATTATTATTAAAAACATTCTTTTGGGCATTTAGCAGATAATAAAAAAAAGAATGGTTTCTTTGAAAGTTATCTGCTAAATCTTTCTTTTACTTTTCTACCAATAATTGTAGTATGCTTCTGTACTAATAATAATGATTAAATTTAGATAAAATTCACAAATGACAATGAGCAGAACACAGGACAGATGAATAAAAAAAAATAATTATACGTAAAGCAAAGAAAATGGGACCAAATTATTTTATTAAAAAAAAACATCTGTAAGGATTTATATAAAAAATATATCTAAAAAATTTTTTCTCCTTCATTTTAGTTTCAGAAAAATATAAGAAATTTTCAGAAAATATTATTTAGGATTCTCAAAAATATACCTAAAAGAATTGTTTATTTAAAAAAAGTTGTAAACTAGAATGAAAAAAATCCAAAAATATATGTATATATTCTTTGTCATGAAGTGTTCAAACAAACTAAGAGAAATTTCTATAAATAAAACTTTTTAAACGTTTCTAATATGAAGAATTCATAAAAATGATTTGTTAGTTAGAATTTTTTGCTGCGAAACAATAGCTTCACAATAAAATGTCAAGAAATCGACAACTTGTCAGTCATTCAAAAATCTCCATTTTGCGCACTTAATCTTTTTTTTTAGGATAAATAATGTCCGAAATATTTTAATTTTAATTTTGCTGGAACCTCAGTGAAATTGAAAAACATTTTGTTCCATTATAGAACATTTTCCCAGGGTCTATAGAAGGCCCATGAATTTATATACCATTGCAAACTTTTTTAGAGAATTTTATTCCCAACAACTCTGGTCTTACATTTGATGCATCTGTTACGATTTTCTTAGTATTTTGATGAGGCATCATGTTGCACTTTCGTCCAGTACGAGTGCACGGCTGTGTGGGTATACTCGGCAATTCTGACATTCATGCTCAAGTTCCAACAAAACTGAAAGAGCAAATATTTTTCGATCTGAAGTGGCTTCTTCCAGGTGTTGCCGTGGTTGTCGAATTTGACTTGACGTTTCGCTGATCTTACTGTCAGCTTCTTAGAAGGATTCTAAAGACTAAAGTTGTGTTCTGCTCCTCGCTATATTCCTTGGCGATGTTTTGCTTCGCTGCTCATTCGTTGTGCTTCGTTGACCATGTTGACGTGTTACTTAGTCGATACCCATCTTCTTTATTGAAGTTGTCCCTGTTTTTCAATAGAGATCATTGGTATCGACTGAGTAACACATGGAGACTGACTTTGCCAAGCAGCAGTGGTTTAAACAGTCATGGTCAACGAAGCACAACGAATGATCAGCTAAGCGAAGCAGTGCCAAGGTATATAACAAAGAGCAGAACACAACAGCTTTAGTATTTGGAATTCTTCTGAAGACTGACAGCTGACAGCATAATCAGTGAAACGTCAAGTCAAATTTGACAACACCCAGTGGGGCAGAAAGTTCAAATTTCGTCGGATTTGTATAAAAATTGGTTGTTAGGTGTTTTCTGGATTGCTGACTCCGAATTTAATGTAAAAAACATTGAAAATGGCGGAGGTAATATGGTGGTCATAATTGCAAAATTTTTATGCATTTGCACGGAACTCATCATATTTTCAGAGTTGTTGATACTAAATATTGCTAAATTATCCTTGATATCTAATGTAGGTAACATCACAAAATTCTTATATAACCCAAATAATGACTGACAGGGAAATTCACAATAATTAAGCATATTGGTTTGTGAGAGGCAAGAAAAATCACAGAAATGAAATTAAAAAATTGTAATTACACAGTAACTTCGCCATGATGGCCAAAAATCAATTAATTAATACTGAAAGTCATTTTGTTTTTAAATTTGACGTCGAATTTAAAATTAGTGACCCCAAAAACCATCATGTATCAAATTTATGTAAATCCGCAAAAAATTGCAATGACGGCCACCATATTGAATACACCCTTTTGAGGTTTTAAAGTTAACAGATTTGGTATTTGTAATTTCTGAAACCACAATACAAGTCTCACGTAAATACGAAATGTGTTGCAATTATAGACACCATCAATTTGACTTTTTAGAGTTTCATGATCATGTGCCAAGTTTCATGCAAATCTGAGAAAAATTTGCAATTGTGACCGGCGCCATGTTTTGAATCCACCATTTTGAAGTTTTAACTTTTGCCATCAGATTCAGTATCATTAGTGACTTCGAAAATAATGTATCTTGTAAAAAACATCATGCAACTTGTAGAAAATTTGCAGCTATATGGCCACTATTTTGAATTATTGACATCAGATTCTCTAATAGCGACTTCTAAAACTCTCAGCTTTGTGCAAATCCAATAAAATTTCAGCTGTGTTCAGTTTTTGGTGGTCTCTGACTCTCCATGCAATGGTTCAGTCTCTTGTGTGGGCTAAAGGTTTTAAGACAATTTTGCAAGGTTTCTCAATCAACTGATAAAGGGAAATCCGATATTGCCAAATTTTGATATGTTGCTCTACTGGCAGAGTAGATCAAAAGTCTCCATGGGCCCCAGTTCCAGAAACACACCCTTCCTTTTCGCTCTCTAAAGGGGTAAAAAGCGTTGGAGTAAATGATATCCTACAACGTTGAGTGAAGAGTCCTTATAGAGATGCAGCCGTGTACTTAATATCATAGCGCGGGCAGGGTCTGTGGTATAGTTAGGCGCCACCGACTAAGGGTCTAGCAATCTCGTCAATCTCAGTCCCTCAGTCGGCTGATAGCACTCGCATGGTTCGTGTCATTTGTTGTATTAGTGCACCGTAAAACGAGGAAAAAGTAGCTCCCTTCTTGAAAAAAAATTTTTGAAGGTACAACCACATGGGACCTTCACAGCATGATAGATTAGGTCCTTGGCCATCTGTAATGTCCAATTACAATATTTTTTGGGAGGTCAAACTATTTTTATGACGAAAAATGTTATAAATCTGTCAAAATTAATTTTTCTTACATTTTCACACATCCCTCGTGATATCTCCGGAACCAATTGAGATAATTATACGTATTTTTTTTTAATTGATGGAGGAAATGTGGGCGAAGGTCACTGCTTAAATTTTGTTTTTATGGAAAATCTAATTTTTCTGTAAAACGAGGTAAAACTTGAACATTTACTTCCCTTGCAGCGCTTTTTTCAGTAAGCGAAAAACTTTTTTATTTTAAGGAATTTTGACATACCATCTGCGTATGAAATAAAGTCTACACCTCAAGGAAGTTTTTAAAACAAAAATCAGGTCTCTACGACTTATAGTTTTCGAAATTTTGTTATTTAAAGCTGAGTTTTTCGATCCTAGAGGCCTAGATGTCCGGCAAGTGTGGACTATTTAATACAAGTAATCTTATATTATATTATGCCAGTTAGAAACAAACTTTTCTTTATATAATGTGAATGCAAATGAGTATTAGTTATTTTTATTGAGTTATTACATATTATTTAGTGCTTAACAATGGAATGTTTATTCTGTGGACAAACTTTGAAAGATAATGACAAATTAGTGAGACAAAATCCTAGATTGCAAGGAGTAAAAACAATTATATATGCCACGGTAACAAAGGCGAGACATTTGTGTCGAAAAGATTTTGCAACAAGAGGAAAATATTTTAAGTGGAAAAGTCAAAGTGAAATTTCATATAGCCTGCAAACAAACCTATATTAGTTTGTAAAATCTTAAAAATCTTTCCCAATTCAGTGAAATTGAAAATGTATCTTCGTCTTCGGTAAGATGCAATAAATTTAATATTCGGACAATGTGTTTAATATGTAATACATCGAGAAAGAAAGGCGTAATATGGTATACGATAATTCTCTGTAGACGTGATTTATCTTTATATTTCTTTGCCACCTTATTATCAGTCTAGTCGATACATTGTTGACAAGGGGCCGACGCGACATTTTTATTGTTAATGATGGGATTTTGGAGAATGAGAGGGGAGTATGCGTTTATTTTCGATTTATCGCAAATATTTGAGAAACCAAACATAGTATAATTTTTCACATCCAGTGGAAGTATAGTAACAAAAAATTTTTTTAAAATTTTTATTGTTCAAATAGGCTTAGAATATCACGAAACATCGAGATTTTAAGTTTGAGCGAAAAAAAAAATTCTGCCTGCCTGCCTGTCTGTTTATTTTCATAACAATTAAATATAAAAACCCAATGAGCTGCTGGCAACATAAAACATTTTTTTTCCCAGTAAAATAAACCATTTTGATATAATATTAAATAATACATAACAAAGAAAAAACCGCTGCCCAAGGAATCACTACTTCCACATCCAGATTCTCTATCCAAGTCACTCACAACGAAAAAACTTTATATGTGAAAATAATTGTTTATGGAACTTTAATAATATAATATTTGAAATTCTCTACCCCAAAAACCCATAAAACGATACCCCACATCGGTAGTGGGGTGGGGGGTGGTGATAGGGGGGTGGTAGTGGGGAGTGGATGAAGCAAAAAAATATTTTGAGGTTTCTGGTCCCTGTACATGCACTAAATCACATTTTTTTTTCATCCCCTTTAATAAGGAGGTGGGGGTGGTAATGGGGGTGGCTAATGCCAAAAATTTTTTTCAGACCTCAGCTTCTCTTGTATATACTAAATACCAATTTCACGGACTCTTACCTGCTTGGTTTACCCATTTACCCCAAATTTACCCCAATTTACCCCCAACCCTTCGACAGAACTAGATCAAAATATAATCTAGTTCCAGATCTCGTTAAAGTACATACGTGTACCAAATTTCAAGTCAATATCTCAAACGGTTCCAGAGTAAACGTGCGCACAAAAAAAAGTTACAGACCGACAGACAGAATTTTTTTTCGCTCAAACTTAAAATCTCGACGTTTCACGACATTCTAAGCCTATTTGAACAATAAAATTTTTTTTAAATTTTTTTGTCGTTACTATACTTCCACTGGATGTGGAAGTAATTAACTTAATTTGAATATCTGCGGAAAGACTGGTTAATTTTTTTTTTATTACAAGTAGGTATTACTTTTTCGAGAGCATAGTTTTCGAGGCGATAAAGTATCGCACAAATGGTACACAATGCACTTTTTATAAAGCATCGAATTTTGTACAAAAAAGTCCCTGAGAGCATATTTTTATCTATTATGGCTCACATGCCAAAGGCGCCCGCGCGCAAACCTCAAAGTAACTGTTTTTCGCGCTGTTCTCCAAGCAGCCCGTTAAAGTAGTTAAATATTATTTGTCCAATGAGAATTTGTGGTCGATTTTTTTATTTATGAATTTCTGATCGCTCTGCACGATGGCGTCCTTCATTTTTCTTAAATATGCGTTTTTTAATGCAAAAAACATTAAAAAAATCGTACATTTGAACTTTTCCACCTTGTAGGAAGTAATTTTCTTTATTAAAAAAATGTATCTATTATTGACATATCATTTTGTTTTTATTTATCACATATAAACAATTCATATTACGGCCGAAAAGTGTAATTTTTCATTTTCATCGATTTCTATATAACTGGAACTTGCCGCATATTTTTATTAATTAGTGTTTTTTTCTGTACAATTGTAAATACATTTCAATAACACAAAGAATATTTAACTATTTTTTTATTTTATTTCAACATTTTTTTAATACTTGTAACTCCATTATTAATATTATGCATCGAATAAAAAACAGTTTTAAACAGAAGTTACTCATTATGTTTTGTGTAATTTAAATTTGACTATTAACATCGCCGTTTTCTTAATTTTTTTGTTTGTTAATTAAGTCGCCAGTGCCACTTGCAGAGTAGCGTAAAAAACAGTCATTTTTATGCTTACACGTGAGCACCTGTAGCTCGAAAACTATAGTAGATAAGAATATGCCCTCGCGGACTTGTTTGTAGAAAATTCCATGTTGTACAAAAAAAAGTGCGGTGCATTTTCGTATTTATTACCGTTCTCGCTACGCAAGCGCTGAAAGATCAAAAACACCATCCTCGACATTTGCATACTCTTTTTTCTAATTATTTTAAAAAATTGGGAGGTCTTAAACGTACTCATAAATACTATTCCATGAAGCTGAACCGAATAGCAAAATAAAATATTTTTAATTTATCACATTTTTATAAATTTCAGAAATTCAAAATTGAACAAAAATCTCAAAAAAACATTTTTTGAACCCCAAATGGGTCTCGAGGACAAGGAACAATTGCAATTTCGAACAAAACACGATTGTTACAGCGCACAACGTGGCGACTTAAAAGATGAAATGCGACAATAATTGATAGTTAAAGGTTTCTCTTGTTTTTGAATTTTAAGTGAAACTAGTGAAAGAATTATTTATCTGAGATTTTTGTTTGTAAGTTTTTATTAATAAATTTGTCCTAACAGTAGTAACTTGTAAATGTTTTTTATCAGGGCGGTAAGCAACTGTTTGCTACAGGTGCCAAATGCCCTGACGCCGGCACTGATTGCGCCGGTCTACAACCTGCCTGGAGAATTATAACTTAATTAATATATTATGTACCCTCGTTCGCTGGATATCAACGTCCAGTATTTCTATTCGCGGTTCGCGCAAAATAACACCGCGCGGTGGCACCACAAGTCAACGAACAATATGTGGATAGGGACGTGTGGGGGAAGCGTGATGAGCGAGGAACGGTTTTGGCCGTATAGTTGCGTATCTTATAGACTCTTCAATCAACGCCTACAATAATATTTTATACTTTCTATAGTTATGAAAAATTCAGTCAAAGAATTTGATTTATATTTTGACACCCGTCCACCTTCTTACGTTTTTCCAACCTTTATGGAGGGTGAAATACCTTTGTGTATACATTTCTATTATTTTTTTGAAAAATTCTTTGTTAAAAAATAATTAATTTAGACTATTTCGGTCATTTATTCAGATTTTTAGTTTTTTTTTTTTTCAAGTTGTAAGTCATTACAAATAAGGTATTGATTCTGCGAGCCATAATGAGCAAATTAAGTATGGTTTAACTTTGGAAATAATTAATTATCAATTATATATTTTTTCTAATGTTTCCGTACTAAGTATAAATCACAGCATAGAAAGAGAGACAGCAAAGAAACTCTCGTCAACTCCTTTGTGTTGGCGTGACTAAAATTATTCATCTTGAAGTCGCCATTTCGGCTTAAAAGTCAGAGTTGGATTCCAAACAATTTAAGTGTTTCCGACAGGACCGTATTCTCCAATTTAAATTAAACAATATATTTTCATGCACAGTGTGTGTGCTTGAAAATGTAGATTAGAAACTACGAAACTGTAGTCATACACTGAAAAAATATTGTGATCATTACCTATTATAATGGAATATCACAAAGTAACAGACAGCTCTATTGATTTCTTGAAATAAACAATAATTTTAGATACAAGATAGAACTTGTAAAAATAGGAAATAAAAGCATATGAAACAGAATTTTCTTTTAAATACATTGATATAATTTTTTTTCAGTATTTTTTCGAATAAAAATAGCTAAAAAAAAATAAAACAATAGTTTCATTTGGATTTTTTTTTATAACAGAAGGGCCTTCGTTAATTAAGCTAAAGTGATGATAATTATACTATATCAAATAGTAGAATGCCTGTGTTCCACTATGGGTTCATTAATATAACTAAAAATAATGAATAAATATAACGCACTCTCCATCCAATTTTTATTATAAAAATCAGACTATCAAATAATATGACAATCTATAAATTATCCAACATAGGAAGTTCCTAAAAAAGTTGACTCAACTTTAGGTTATATTATGCCGGCCATTTCTTCTCGAGAGAACTTCGACTGGTCTGTCCACAAAATACTTTTAAGAAAACGTTCATCTTCCAGATCTGCGTCCAACATAAAACGGCAAAAAGCAGTTCTCCATGTTGAGCCACCTTCTTCGAGTCCCTGAAAAGGCGTGTAGTGGAATGGATGTTTTCCTTCAATCCTAAGAATTGTCCAAACTTTCCATATGGACAAATTCAGTTGAAGAGCTACTTTTCCAATACTGCTGGTAAAATCTGCTTCAAAGGCCTCCAAAATTTGTTCATCTATTTCAGAACCATGTTGCACAATATGCACCCGTTCCCTATGATGAAGGTTACCTGTTTCACGTATACGTCGATATGTGTTACAAAACACCTGGTCATTGGGAATTCTCCTTTTTGGAAATCGTTCCCGATAAAAATCTTTAGCTGATGCTGCATTTCCGTCGTGCTACATAAAGAGAATAACGGCATATTCTGCATTAGAAAAAAATACCATTGCTGAAAAATGTGACAATAATATGGACAATTAAATGAAACAGCGTTTGACACAAGCATTCAAATGTGTCACTGGTATCCAAGCAAAACAATTTCTTGCGTCTGGTCGCCTGATATCTACCTTCTGTTTATTTCATTTCTTATTCACTACACGTGTAAATACGTTTGATTTTATTTCAGTATGTCACAGACAGAAAATTGTCTTCAAATATTAGTAAATAAAATCACCGATTTGCGGCTGAAAGAATTTATTATAATTTTGTTTAATATTCTTTCCTTTAAAAATGTAAAGTTTTATACAAATATGTTTCTTTTTTAGTTCAATGAACTATAATTCTGTCATAACATGGTATAACATTGGAAAGAGTATGCAATAGAGAAGTTTTTAAAACTATTTGAATCTCTTGAAGTAGTGTCGCTTTTGAGAAAATTTTGCTTAAAACAGAAAAAAAATGGAACTGATGTATTTCAACACATAAATTGTCCTAGATAATTTTTATACCAATACTTGGTCACTTCTTTTTGTACGGTTTAGACAAAGTGCATATTAAGAATACCTAAAAAAAATGTAAGAAAGCTGAAAGTATTTAGTATCATAAAAAATAATATGTATTAGTAACAATTCAACTATTTCGCAAACATATCAAAAAATGACGATATCTCAAAAACGGTGAGACTTTGCATAAGGGTAAATATGGTCATATAAGTTCCAAACGACCCCAACGATCACCCGGTGAAAACTTTCTGTCAATGTACCAAACACCTTGTTTATATATTTATATACTCATATTTTATTGTTTTGGAAATATATGCATTTAAATTCGTTCAATTCGCATGAAGCCACACTGTACGTTTCCTGTGCACATAAGTATTAAAAAAGATACACACGTATGCACTCACCTTCTTTTTTCTAGAAAATTTAATTTTCTACTAGTATTTATTATTAAAAAGTTTCAATTAATTTTACCTACTTACCTATTATTATGATCAGTAGGGAATCTAAAAAAAGACTATTTGCACAAATATCGTTTGTTCTGGCAATATTTTGAAACACAAACAGAACCCGTACTTGAAAATAATAACAGAGAAATGTTAAACAATGAATAACACACTGCACTAAGTACGTCTATGAACTAAATAAATTGTACCCAAATTGTACCTACGTCGCCCGCACTGTTTTTCAAGGTTTTAAGCCCAAATGGTTCGTACGCGACGATCTGCGCAAACCGTTCCCGCCATTCAAGTTTCCCTGCTGTCTCTCTTTCTTAGCTGTGATAAAATATTGTAGGGTTATCATTTACTGCAACACTTTTAGAGGGTGAAAAGAGGTGAATCGGTATGTTTTTGAGACTCGGGCCCATGGAGACTTTTGATTTACTCTTCCTAGAGCAACATATCAAAATTTGGGCGAATTTAACCGATACCGGATATCCCTCTTGTGGTGTGTGGGGCCCTTTGGTTATGAACTATTCCCATTTAATGCCACAAATTCGTAAACACCCTGTATAGGTTTAAATTTGCAAATTTCAGAACTAAGGCAAATATTCCACGAATAGTCTTAGACGATCTTCCAGGGCACATTTTGGAAAGTTCTGGTGTTCATTATATTTTTATTTATCCTAGAATTATTACTAAACTGTTTTTCTTTTAGCTGTATGTGGAACTATAAAGAATCCAATAACAAAGGAGAAACTGTTGGATTACATAGAACGATATCGATTCGATGACGATAGTGAGATAATGCCTCCACCTGCCAAATTGATACGAAGATGACTTTTTTTAGGAAATTTTTAATTATTACATTTTTTTATTTATTTAATAACAATGTTATTTTTATATGAAGCAATGAAATACACTGTTATGTTCATATGTACTCATGTTTATTTTGGTGATTAGATATATATAAATAATAAAAAAAATTATCTAATACAATACTTTTAAATTAAATAACTCCTAAAACTAACTAAAGCTACAGAGTTAATCAAATACGATAAAATCACCTGTAATGATACACAGAAAATTATTCTGTTAATACTTTTACAGAAAATTTTAGATTCCTCACTCTCAACTTAAACTTACTTCAGCGCATATACTTTTAATTTTTAACAGCCTTCTTCCAGTAAAAATAAATAGTGAACTTTTAATACTCAACAAGTTTTTATGTAACTGTTCTGATCATTATATTGCCAGAGGTTGTTTAGTTTTTTCACTTTTTCTTCTCTCGCGAGTTTTAATAAATGGTGGCTAACGTTATTTTCGGCGGCTTTAACCAATTTTTCGGAAAGATCTACGTAGATCATTTTGACTAAGTCGTGTTCGGAAAAGGATTGTGTCCTGTTGTTGCTCAATACATCCATGATTTGTTGCTCCCTCTCCATTCTGTGGCTGATGTAGAATCGAATTTTTTCCATAGGGTTCTGAAATTAAAATATACAGTTATAGATGGTAAATTTAGGGACAACATAATCCTTTAATATCCGTATTAAACAGTTACATGAGTACTTGCAGAACATACATAGAACACAGAAGTGCTTTGAGACGCTCCTGTGAATTTGTGTTTAAATTCGGTTAAAACTTTGCTAAATCGAACAAAATTGCTTTGAATAAAAACGTACAAAATTTTGCACAAATTGATATGTTACCATAACACCAGTTATGTTATATAGTCGATATTTAATTAATATTGGTGAAGCACCAGATATGAAGGCTAATAAAAAAAATGATATTGCTCTCAAAAGCAGAGATGGGTAAAGAAAACTTCCCAATAAACGTTTCCAGGAAATTTTTGGGAGTTTCCGGAACGAAATTTTGATAAAAATGAAAGCTTTCAGTAAAATAATTGAATATTTCAAAAATTCCCAAAGGAAACTTTACCGAAATTTTGAAAACTTTCAAATATTCCAAAATTTTATTGAAAATATAATTTTTTTATCAAAATTTCGTTCCGGGAACTTTCAAATGGAAAGTTTTCTTTACCCATCTTTGCTTAAGGATAGGATCATAAATGGTATAATCTTTTAAAATAGTTTCAGATACTTCTCATTGCCATGCCATAATCTAATAATGAAATTAGGAACTATTTTCATTGATAAACTACGATAGTCAAGTATAACAGAAAGTTACAATTAAAAAAATATATATAGCTGTATTCGTTAGAACAATAGCAATTATTTAAAACACTCAAAGATTATAATATGTTTGGTTATTTAATTATTTATAATAAACCGAAAATAAACGCATATTTCCCTCTCACTCTGCAAAATCCTAACCTTAAAAGCATCCATTTCATAAACAAGTGACAAGGGACAAGTGCCTTGAAGGGATGTAGTGCAGGGACGTCGTCTACCCGCCAAGAGAAGAAGAAATCAGTGCAAATACAAGAGAAGGAAACCAACAACATTAAAGATAAGTTCTGTTGTATGTAACCATTTTATTTATGTTAATAACACGCAGATTTTGGTAATTTATGTGCTAATCATTTTTACTTTATTTTACTCTACTAGTTGCGATAGAAACAGTCTAACAAATTTCTTAGACAAACAAACTTTGACCTGTTTATATTAACCACTTGTATCAAGTCCCTAAAAGGTCTCGGTAAGATAAATTATAGTTAGGTAGTAAATTCTCGAAAAAGGGCAAGAAACTGTTTTCTTATGTCAACCTTCAAGTAAATATTGAATCTAAATTAAACCAGAATTGATCAGTGGTGCACTATTGGTATATTGCGCCAATACTGAGTTTCCTCCAGCACATTAGTGGAAATACACGCGATACAAACTTCCAGGGACCCAATTCTTGAAATCGTAGGAATTAATTCTCATGAGAAAATTTTCTCATGCGAATCGACAAATCCAGAGAATTGCTATTCTTGAACCTCGTAGGAATGTCAAGTTATAAGTTTATACTATTATTTTTAAGAGCCAATGAGAAGATGGAATTTTTAATAATATTTTATTATTGACACAAATGACACTTGTTATTTTGTTGATATTTAGGTTCTCATTTCTTGGTAAATATTTACATTTGGTTGAAAGATATAAAATAATTCCTGACCGATTTTTGTATCGTATTAATAAAGAAACGATTTTAGGATATCATGGAAGGTGGTAATAAACGCTTTTTTATGACAGATGGACAGAAAAAATCCTAATAGAACTCGTAGGAGCAGATGAAGACAAGAAAAATAAAATAAGAAATTGAATTTGCTCCAAAAACCTCTTGCAAAGAAATTTAATGCTACTACCACCTTAGTAGCTTTGCAAATACAAGATTTCCTAGTGAGTGCAGTCAAATATCTGTCGAGGGCAGTGGCGTAACAAACACCCCCGCACCGCGGGAGGGGGCTATAGTTACAGATGGCCGACCCCCATTCAAAACTTTGCGGCCAGCTTTGCTTTTCACAGATATGTATTTCATTTCATAATTTAATGAATTAAATTCATAAATAATGTTATTTCTATAATTATTGAATTGTGGGTTTAACCCTAATTAAATTATCACACGATTAACTAATTCAAAAATTCATAAACCTGAACCTAATAGTAATGAAGATAAGAATTATCATTTTCCACTGGTTATAGAGTGAGGGCCCCTGAAAACGTTTGCGGGGGGAGCCACTCAGTTTCTGTTACGCCACTGGTCGAGGGTATCTATTAGATAGATCCTTGGTTAATCAGAAATGTTTAATAAAAAGCTTATCGCTTAAATCAAACAGATTTCTATTCTTAATAAAATGCTGCCTTTCGTGTGCCATGACAGCTTCAGCTTCTTCCAGATTTTGCAAAATTATGGCCTGAAGGTTAAAATCATTCATCGTTAAATGTGATAAATAATACCTACTAGACCAAACAAACAAGTAACACTTAATATCGACTCAATTTTATGTTTCATTAATGTACACATAACCTAAAAGTATAATTTATACGAGAATTTTCGAATTCTCTGTCAAAAATCCTTGGGAATTTTTTCCATCAATATCGACAGAAATATTTCCTACGATTCTACTTAAATCTCACAAAATCGTGAGAATTAATTTCTACGATTTCAAGAATTGGGTCCCAGAGATGGGTAAAGGAAACTTTCCAATGAAAGTTTCCCTGAAATTTTCGGGACTTTCCGGAACGAAGTTTTGATAAAAATGAAAGTTTTCAATAAAATATTCAAATATTCCGAAAGTTCGGAAACTTTCAAATATTTTATTGGACACTTCCATTTCTATCAAAACTTCTTTCCAGAAACTTTTAAATAGAAAGTTTCCTTTCATCTCTGCGAATTTCTTTCAGGAAAATAAAATAATCTTAGAAAACACAAGAATACTGGATCTATTAAACGAAGACACACCAACTACTGATGCAAAAAATTAATGATGATGGGAATTACCTATATGGAGCACTAAGCCATCGGCTAGAAGGAGAAAACATGAGCAACTCAGCCATACACCAATGCCATGAAGAATTTATGAAAACAAGTAGCGGACTATATACAAAACAATGACAAACAAATTGAAATACCTAGGGACATATCTGACAAACTGAAACGGATAGAAACTGTAAATGAGAGAATTAAAATGGCATACGGAGTTACAGGGGTAATTATATCGTTCATCGAGAAAAATAGACCACTATAGGGCCCGATCAAGAGGATATACATAGCCATCATACTGCCAGCGATGATGTATGGAGTTAAAAACGTGGCAATGACAAAAGCCAATGGAAAAAACCTGAGAGGAGCTGAAAGGGGCATCATCCAACTACTTGCAAAAACTATAAGACTAAAGCAACGACATAAAACATCAACATTACCAGGGGGAAAACAATTACAAAAAGGATAGAACTATTCGCAATGAAGTACTGGGGACATATCTAAAGCAGCGACCCAACACATCTAGAAAGGATCATGAACAAACTAGGAAAGAACTTTAGGAGTAAAAACATAAAAATGAATAAAGAAATTGCAACGATATATGCTCTACCAGAATCAGAAACGGAGGCATCAGAAGACTCAGAAGAAGAACAAAATTTGTAGAAGCAAAAACACAAAAAGAGGAGCATAAACACTCCATATCACGACACAATCCGGCAACGCATTTCGGAAACACACTGCCCATCTCATACACCTGTACCATGTGGCTCTTGCTGCTGACAACAAGCATGACCCAAATCCAACCCAATGTAGACGTAGCCGGCTCAGCGGTATATCCTGGAAGTAGCAGCAATGCCTACCGTATGCTGGTACTAGTCAACCATCCTAAATTGGCAAGTAGACGCGCAGAGAAAGAAATATCGTCACTGTTGGACAAACAAACAAGCTTTTTAAGCTTCTTAAGCTAGCTTGCTACCTACTGACGATATTTCTTCTTTCTCTGTGCGACTGCTTGCCAACTTAGGATGGTTGACTAGTAAATCAATCAATCAAACAGTTACATGATCATTTGCACCGATTACTGTTTTCATTCATACTGCAGAATGCCCAAATTAATGTGGTGTGTAAGATGTGTATAAAACAGAAGAGAGTCCTCATTCAAGTACTGTTTGGGAATGAGATTTCCTGCTACTTGGCCACCTTATCAAGTTAGTGCTAATATCTCACATGTGCCACGTAAATATGGTTTATACCTTAACCATAAAAGGAACAAGTGATAAATTGAACTGTCACGAGGGTCAAGTGACACGTGTAACAGAGTGATGTTGATTTGATAAGCCTTTTTGTTAACTTTATTTTGAATTACATACTCTCCAAATTGCAACGTCAGTAGGAGTTACATGGTGCATTGTATGCTTTGCATCATTACAAGAAAGGTGTGACTACGCATACACTGTAAGCTGTGTTTCTAGTGAAGGATAAGTATGATCGACACAACTCTGAATCTTTATGTTCAAACAAACAAGGCATAAAGGAAAGCCCTGCCATTATATTCAAATGTTCACACATTTCACCAACAAAGTTGGCAGCATTGGAAGATGATTAAATCTGATATTACGGTTTTTCATTTTAGTTATGTAATTGATAGCAGAAATGAAAAAATTGATACTTACATTAATGACGTTTCCATGACCAGGATATATAACATTAGGTTGAATATTAGCAATTTCTTGCAAGGAATTCATGTAATCATACAAGTCCTCAAAAACTGCCGTTCCTTCACCCAGTATACAGTCTCCACTGAAAACAGCATTGTCCTCAAGAAGATGAAGAATTATATGATCTTCTGTATGACCAGGTGTATGAACGACTCTTAGAGTTGCTCCTTCCACTGAGAACTCTTGGCCGTCTTTGATATTTTCAAAAGTAACACCCTTAAGGGGGTCGTCTTGGGCTCTTGGGAATTTCCATATTTGGCAATGCTCTGAAAACAATGAGAATTGTAGTTTTAATATGATGCAATAAATTTAATACTTCCACTTTTCACTGAACACACCATTATGCATTTTGGCGATTTTCCTTTTCATGACTATACGTTATATTAAAATATAGACACCAAGTGTATAAAAGAAAAGTCAGTGGAAAATAATATAATTAAATTGGTTTATATGTGGTAATCACTCGTATTACAAAGATTCTTTAAATTTTTATGTAGTTTGGAAAATCTATGAGATTTTTATAAGTGTTATTTTTTAACTTCCTTGAACCCAATTTACCCTGCTGCATTGGATAAATTTTTAAATGAAATTTTGATAATTTAACACCGCATAGTAATGAGCACTGCTGTTGAGTCAGTACCAAGAGTTAGCTATCCGAAAGAAACGTAAAGAACCGCAAGCATGATAAATTGTTACACTTTTTTTATTTGCATCGAAAATAAGTAAAATAAAATGCATGATTACGAAAAAAAGCATAATAATACCTTTGTGAGATAATAGGTACTATTTATTTAAAAGAAAAAAGTAAGTTGTAAATATCCCACATTTATAAGTATTATATACATGGCAATGATTTTTTTCTCTGGTATATTAACAAATATGTTTTAACTTTCCTTGAAACCATTGTGACCATTTTGCCCATGATGTCTAACTGTTTATCACTGTATTCTCTCAATCCACAATAACTCGTGAAAAATTAGTTAATTTTCATATTAGCGAAATATAATAAAATAGTGGGTGATGTGAATAGTTAAATTTAATATATATTTTTAAAAACCATGCTCTTTCACCTGATACAAGGTGTTCCTCTCTTGCATTAAGATTTCTTGCAACAGGATGTTTTCTATAAGCAAATGAAGACTTGTGGAGTGGATAAAGTCCACAGCAAGCAGAAATTTGCATAGGGTCACAGCCTATATGGCAAGTTTAAAATATAATTTCAAAAAATGCCCAACAGAATTTAATACTACGAGAAGGTTTTTACAGTACTTCCAAAGTGTGTGGGGGACTTAGATTGTACCCTTCTTAGAATGCAAAGCTCTGTAGGACATTATGCAGAGACATACAGGAGTAGAATCAAGTCCTGTTAATTGTGTACCAATTATTACATGGATATCATTATCAGAATATCTTTCTCTAAACCACCTCTGGTATTATTAATGTACGTATTATGCTATAAGACCAGTGTATTTCCATGTTCGGTTTTTAATATTGTGATATTTGTTTTTTAATATTTTAAAATCTCTGCAGTGATATATTCCCCACAAATGCAATTGTACTCTTGTATGTAATATTTTGCAACTATTTTACTTCTGCAAGTCAATAGAAATTCGATGTGTCATTCTGCTGTGAATAATTTGTTTTGTTGCAAATGATTATGTTCAAACAAGCAATAATTAACTTTAACTACAAAATATTTTGCGATATAATTTGCACGGAAACAAAAATAACAAGCATAATGAAAATTGTTAAGACAAAAAAAATTCATTGTCTTTTGATTCTACAATGAATTATAATCTGTAATAAATTAGTTGTTGACGTGTAAAAAAACCTCATTGTTATGTCTCTGTTAATCAAAAGGCTGTTTGCTATTCTTATAGAGGTTATCTGTTGTGTCGAGGTAAATTCTGTTAATGTACGATTAAAAAACAATTGGCAAGGATTTTTTCTGAATTTAACCTTGGTTTTATATATCTAAGAAATTATATAAATAATGTAGTCATTACCCAAAAAGATTCTATGGTATATTTTTCTGTGAGAATGTGAGGTCTTTTTCTATAAAAATGAGAAAAGGTTAGGTGGACATATGTCCAAAAATGCATGTTAACAGTACTTATACCTATTATTCAATGAGCTTGTGGTGATAGCTCTATTATTCTGAGTGAATAATAGCTATTACACACAAGTAAAATATACTCTCTCTTCGACAACTCAACAAGAAGTTCAACTTTAAGTTTGCAGAAAATAATGTAAAAATTTTACATAATGTTTATGTAACAAATTCCCAGATAGCACAAGACGTCTTTAAGACGTCCATATTAAGTCTTATTTAGGTCTGAACGTCTTATTCCTTATAAAGATGTCTTGAAGACGTCTTTAAGATGTCTGATTTCTACATCTTAAAGACGTTTTAAAGACGTCGTAATTACGATGTCAATGTTAGTATTGCCCAATAGAAGCAAAAAAATGTTAACAAAACTGTTTTTTCAATTTTACGATGTTTTTCTTTATATTTGACAGATATTTCTGTAACATGTGCAGTGTATTTTGTTTGTGTATTTGTAGTAATTTGTCATTAATAATTTAATTTTAATCTTTTTTTATAAATTATTGATGACATTATTAAATATAAGTGAAAGATTAATGATAACAGCAAAATCTAGTCGTTGCAATTTGCTAACTATAGAGTCTTTAAGAGAACAAATTACAACCGCTCAGTGGCTGCAGAGTTAAAGTGTTCACTTACGAGTCAATAGGTCTACGGTTCGATCCCTACTGATTCCGTTTTTTTTTTCGTTAAAATAATTCCAAAAAAGTTTTAGTTGGTTTTTATAAAGGTTGCTTATAAAACCAATATGCAAATGTATTTTTTTCAATTTTAGGTCTGTTTTAGACCAACAATGAACCTCGAAAAGACGTCTGTAAGACGTCACGTTTTGTAACATAAGGCCTAAATAAGACGTCTTCCAGACATCTGTAAGGCGTACACGGGCGTCTTTAAGACATCGTGAATGTCTAAGGAAGACGTCTTTAAGACTTCCTAAAGACGTCTCTGTGCTATCTGGGTTAATAATAAAACTAGTTGTATTTTTCGTACCGGTAATTTTACCATTGCTTGAAATAATTTTTTTTACAACAAACTTGTGTAAATTATTTAAAAAACTTAACGGTAATTTCAAAAATAAAAACATGACAGATTGGCATTTGCAGACAAATTGAATTGAGTTATGTCATGCACAATGTTTTTGAACTTTAAATCACCTTTTGTTTTTACTCCACAAAAACTGTTGTGTCATGAATATGAACTCTTGTGAGTGATCCTAGCCTCTGGGTAATGAATTACTCACGGTCGTGGGTAATAAGCCACATTACTTGTTCAAAACAGTATCCATAATATAGTCGTAGAAAACTAGTATAGAATTTAATTGTCTTAGCGTTTTTTTTAAATCATAACTTACTTGTTTTTTCTTTAATATCTTCGAGAATGTCGGTAAGTCCACCAACATGGTCATGATGCCAATGAGAAATAAAAATATGGGCCAAATCTATACCTTCATAATTCAAAACATTTCTCAAGTGGTTAATATATTGAGGAACATCGGAATCACCAGTGTCGATTAAAATTCTCCTAAAAATACATAAATCAAGTTATTAAATGAAATCAGTTAACACTGTACTTTTCTTATATATAATAAATCAGGTGCTGTATGTATATCCAATAATAATGCAAATAATTACTAAAACAGTTGTTAATAATTTGTTTGCTAGTGCTTTTAATTTTATCGTGAATAAAAAATTAACTTTCTAATGACCGAATTCGATAAGAGTTAATATTTAATACTTTATTAGTGTTTTTGCATTTGTATTTTTATACAGTATGTCCCACTTCGTACTAAAGCCACCCCTACATCTTAGCTATTTGTATTTGGATTTGTATATATTTTTTATACCCATAATGAACTACCTTTGGAAGGTTGAACTCTGTTACTCAATCTCTATTTCAAAGCCAACTGTGATGTTTTTAAAATGGGAATTTTGCAAAACTAACATTATAGCGATTGAGATAGAGGAAAAATGTATTTGGAAAAGTCGTTCAGGAAAATTAAGTAAGTTCAAATATGAATTTTCATTTAAAAATATTGATTTTTTTGGGCGGTAAAATTTTAATTCGAATTTAAAAATGCTTTTTCTTGGATATTACTCAACTGGTTGTGGAAATTCAAATGTTTTTAGTTATAATTAAGTATTACCTTCAGTCAATGAGATTTTAAAATTTGTGAAAACACCGAATTGGACAGCAAAATTTTACCCGGCGTGCCCGTGAATTTTCGTGAGCACTGAGTCCGCCCCTGCTGAAACAGTTGACAGAGCAGAGAGCACTTAACCTTACCTTTTTAAATGCGTCTTAAAAATCATTATTTTCGCTTAAAATTTAAAATCAAATGTCATCACCTACCTTTTTCCTGTTCCTACGATGTATGTGTTGGTTCCTTGTAACGTCATAGATCCCGGGTTGCACCCCAAAACTCGGATAATCCTTGAGGAAATTCGTGTCACGGCAGGAATAACTGCAGCCATTTTCACAAATAATTTGCCGGAAAAAATTAAACACTAATTGACAGGTTTGGCTTGAAGAACACAGCACTGGAAAAATAGGGAAAAATAATTATATTGCAAAATCATTCAGGCCTAAAATGCACTGTCGCAAACACGAACATCTATTTTAATAATAATAGGTATCATTTCAATTTAGTTGATGTCGAAGCCATGTGTTATAATATGTTAGGCTTTTACTATTTTTGAATAATACACATTATCACATTAATCTCCATTATGATAGGTAAATTATGGAGTGTTGAATAAGTACAATGAAATAATGAAAATTGAAACGTGTGTGTTTATTGAAAATAAATTATTGGTAGGTATGTAATTACTTACATTGTTTTGTTACCTAGTTATGGGTACGAATTAATAACTACCAAACTACCTATTGAAAAATTGTATATAGGTAGGTACAATTAGAATGGTAACTGTGACAGTAAACGTCAAGCCACTGAAGACCGAAGAACTTATCTTGAGTAAATATAAATAAACAGTTGAGGTTTCTGCAAAAACGGTCTCGCAAACTAAGAAAATGAATGGGTTTACGTTATTTTTTATAACAATAATTGCTTTATCTCGATGCGAAGATTATTATTTTGGAATTGAAAAGGTATGTAATTTAGATAACAGTGATAAGTTAATGTGCAAACAAATACAGATTGTAAAATTAAACATGTTAATATACCCTACCTTTGCCACGTCTTTGGAAGATTTTGTAAAATGCCTTCAGCAGTTCAATACACTACACAGTAAACTATTCTTAGCCAATGCGTGTAGTTTATATATACTGGTAATTTATTATCAGCAACGCGATAGCCTCAATAAAGTACGTATTTTTGATAAGAAATCAAAGGGCATTTTTAAAATGTTTAGTTATTTTAATCAACTATGATTAAAGGGTCGTGGTGTGGGAAGGTCAAATATGTTTTCGTTTGAATACAACCACACTCATCTCGTTGATATTTTACAATTTGCTTATTCAAATATTATATAATATTTTTGATTTTCAAATAATGAATCAAAATAATTTAGTGCATTGTTTATACTACTACCCTACCTACTAAGAGTATAGTACTATATATACTCACGTACTAAGACGAAAAAAATCCTGTTTGAGGCTTTAACTTTTACATTTTCTTTAAATTTTCTTCTAGAGATTTGTAAATAGATGATAAAGCGTTGACGTAGTATAGTTCATCTCAAACTTATAGCAACATGAGGCCCAGTGTTTCAATGCAAAGTTAAGCACTTTATCCTACAAATAAATTAACTAGAAGTTTAGAATATGCTTTTATTAAACACTTTAATATTGAAACTTCATATTCTAAACTTCTAGCTAATTTATTTGTAGGATAAAGTGCTTAACTTTGCATTGAAACACTGGGCCTCATGTTGCTATAAGTTTGAGATGAACTGTAAGTACCTAGGTACAGGGGCGTAGCGAGCCAACTTTTTTGGGGGGTTATTTTTCAAATTTGCCAACTTCATAAGACTTAAAAAGCCAACTCTGTAAATAATTAGTTGCCAACTTCCATTTCAAATGTCCAACTTTTACCCTAAATAAAAACTGATGAGCGGAGGGGCGGCAAATTCTAAAAAAAATTTTGCCAACTTTCATCTCAAATGTCCAACTTTTTTTTACCCTAAAAAAACTGATGAGCGGGGGGAGAAATTCTAAAAAAAAATTTTTTCAGTGCAAATTCCCAACTACCATCTCAAATGTCCAACTTTTACCCTTAAATAAAAATTGATGGGCGGGGGGTGGTAAATCCTAAAAAAATTTTTTTTCAATAAAATTAGCAACTTACATCTCGGATTTCCAACTTTTAAAAAAAATTTTCAGTAAAAATTGTCATCTTCCATCTCAAATTTCCAACTTTTATCCAACTTTTGCCAAGTCTGACAAAGTTGGGGGGGTAACGTACCCCCCATACCCCCGCTTCGCTACGCCCCTGCCTAGGTAGGCATTCTGAAAGCCAAATTCTAGATTATTTATTTATTTATCCAAATCGACATCGTGTCTCGTTCTCGCATGTTAGACAGGTAGTTATGCGATTATTTCACTGAAAGGGTCAGAGTTGTACTAAATATTTTTTGGTGGGCCATAAATTATTCAAGTAAGCCAGTGAAAGTATACACATACAGTGTGTTCCCCAGTGGCGTAGCCAACGATGGGAGGTGGAGGGGGCAGTTGATTATACTTGGGCGGTATAAAAAAGGATGATTTAATATTAAAAAAATTATAATAAAAAGTACTTTTTAAAAACAAGATTTTTATTATTATTTACTAAAACGAAAAAATTAAAATTAATTGTCTTAAAAGCTTGTCGCGCTCGAGAAGTTCATATAGGGATTAATTTTGTTTGACAGATAGTACAGTAACTTTATACATTCTACCTGACACAGGTATGGCTGCTTTCTTATATGTTGTATAGGATTAGAAAGTAATGTTAAATCTACGTTTACGACTCAGCAGACCTCAGGATCTTGGTAAAAAATCCAAAAACCGCAGTTTTTGTCGATTTTGACACCTAAGGCCTACTTTTTCGGTTAAAACATTTTAGTATTTTTTAAAAGTATATTAAATTTGCTACAAATTGGCAGCAGAGCGGACTCTGTAGATCAAATAGTAGCCGAGATACAGCTGTTCAAAGTTTTGCAAAGTTTTCATTTTTCGACATTTTTATGATAGTATGGTAGTATTTCACAGATTTTTAAGTTAAAAATTGTTAAAAATGTCGAAAAATTAAAATTTTAATTTCTATTCAATTTCTAACTTAAAAATCTGAAATACTACCATACAACTACCTTTTAAGTGTCTAAATAATACCATAATTTTTAAAAACTTTTAAATTAATATTTAATAACATAAAAAAATATATTTACTTATTACGGCCGGTTTACTTATTACGGAGCATCGTAACGGCTTAATGTTCGCCGCGCGGACCTCTATTTTCAACATTAAATTAAAATCATTAATAATAGAGATAGACTTTCGGGAGTCGGGAATTTTTTATTGGAAATTTCTTCCACTTTAAGAATCTCTCTTTAAAATTTCTTAAATACCAATTAGTCCAGTCAATGAAAGAGTTGTAGAAAACATTTTGGAGGGGAGAATTTTTCTCTTCAGGAATGTGTTGGGGGTAGTCAGGAGGTAAACATACTAAAAGTCCCCGCCCCTAGCCCCGCCGCTTCAGTAGGAGAGGGGGGTGGAAAGGTTCCTTTTTTCGATTCTTCGCTTATAACTCGGAAACGATGCGTCGTACGAAAAAAGGTAATCTATGCAAAATTAAACGTAATTAAATTTCCCACAAGAATGCTAATATTCATTTTCTTCCCATGTGTTATATTTTACGAGATATTCGCCAACGAAAATTGATAATTAATAAAAAAAAATCAATTGTGTATCTTGAATATTTCTATCAAAGCGGTTTACCGTGGTCTGCTAATAAATCACATTCACAAAACAATCTTTATTTTACAACACTCGACGTATTTACTAACGTAATATTTTGTCGAAGTCTAGACATTTCCTTAAATATACAGTGTGACTCACTTAAATTGAAGATACCCTTATAAGTTTTTCATTTTGTTTCCGATTTGAATAAAATTTTAGTCAAGTATAGAACAAATTAGGATCTACTTATGACCAGAAAATCATTCACCTGCTATAAAGGCAAAGCTACCTGCGGTATCAAAATATGAGGAAAAAGATTAAAAATCATATTGATTTTTAATCTTACGAACGATGAATTTTACGTAGCCACCACAAATTGCAGAAGCTGAGGACCCCCTTTGCCAGATGAGCTTATGTATGAAATATCCCCCATGAATAATCAAATCAAATTTTGGTGTATGTACGTTTGTCGCGCCGATTGGATGCATTTTTTAGAATTTCTAACATTCAAAATGTTTTATTTTTTTCGGCATATTTTGGTACCGCAAGTGGCTTTGCCTTTATAGCAGGTGAATGATTTTCTGGTCATAAGTAGATCCTAATTTGTTCTATACTTAAGTAAAATTTGATTCAAATCGGAAACAAAATGAAAAAGTTATAAGTGTATCTTCATTTTAAGTGAGTCACACTGTATATTTAAGGAAATGTCTAGACTTCGACAAAATATTACGTTAGTAAATACGTCGAGTGTTGTAAAATAATAGTATATTCTATTACTAGGAGTAGAACGCACTCTTTTTTTGTGTTGAGCCCAGGATTTGCAAACTGGGCGAAACACAAAAAAAGGCGTTCTACTCAGTGTAATATATACTATTTTTTCTTCAAGCGTATTAAAATGCAAAAATTCATTTATTTATCATAAATGTACAAATATTCAAACTACAGTCTTACATGTTGACACAATATGACAAGTGGCTAGTGGATAGCGCGCCACCGGTGGCTTTCGGAATTAACATTATGTTACTAGTAAAACAATACCCACTACGGCGGCGCTTTCGGAACTAACATTATGTTACTAGTAAAACAATGTCCACTACGGTGGCGTTCGGTACTAACATTTTGTTACTAGTAAAACAATGTCCTACTTCTACTTCTGTTTTTGGTGACATAATTTAAACATTTCAATACGCTTGAAGAAAAAGATTGTTTTGTGACTGTGATTTATTAGCAGACCACGGTAAACCGCTTTGATAGAAATATTCAAGGTACACAATTGATTTTTTTTTATTAATTATCGATTTTCGCTGGGAATATCTCGTAAAATATAACACATAGGAAGAAAATGAATATAAACATTCTTGTGGGAAATTTAACTACGTTTAATTTTGCACAGATTACCTTTTCCCATACGACGCATCGTTTCCGAGTTATAAGCGAAGAATCAAAAAAAGGAACCTTTCCACCCCCCTCCCGCCTGAAGCGGCGGGGTTAGGGGCGGGGACTTTTAGTATGTTTACCTCCTGACTATCCCCAACACATCCCTGAAGAGAAAAATTTTCCCCTCCAAAATGTTCTCTACAATCCCTTTTTGGGCATTCATTGATTGGACTAAATAGTTTTCGAGTCATTTACAAAACTCAAAACTCGTTATTTTTTCAATCTTCATTTGTTTATAACTATTGCAAATGTTTATGTATCTCACCCTTGTATAATTTGAAATGCAACAGCATAATACTACTTTTTGAAAATTTGTCTCAATAATAAAACCTGGAAATTCAGTGTTCACCTTATGTGGTTCACCCTGTACACATAGATTTATTACTAACTCCGTAGTACTGGCTATAACCAAATTATTATTATTTATTTCAGCCTTGATATATCAATGAACTTATTATTTTAGAAATGCTAGTAATATATTATTAAATTATCGACTTCTATGAAAACGTTTACTATTTGCCTATTGATTAATCATATACATTGCGTAATTTAAAAAAAAAGTAAAAAAAAATTATAAACAAATGATTTATCTATCACAAGAATTCTTATCTCAACGCTATATATTTTCAAGTACAATTAGATAACCACGTGATAAATCTTGCTTGTTTACAGTTATATTATATAAAATTTCAGCTGACCCCTAATGGGGGTACCATATTAGATGTTAGCTGTGATTTTATATAAAACAGGGTGTCTCGTAATAAGTGGACATATACCAAATACGGAACTACCTGTAGATCATCAGATCAAAATATTAAAATTTAGCCTAAATCACTTCTACAAGGGCGGCTCTGGACCTTGAGCTTGGAGGGGGTAACACTGAACCCAAAATTTTTTGATGAGCGGGGGGGGGGAATAAAAAAAAAATTTTTGAAGAGCAGGGGGGAGAAATCCGAAAAAAAATTTTCATCCTAAAATTAAAAAATAAAATTTTTAAATGAAAGTTATTAACTTACACAATCTTGAGGGAGGTAATTACCCCATTCAATTTTTTTTTCTTCCCAAAATTAACAAAAATCATAACATTTTAAAACAAAAGTTGATAGTTTACAGAATCTTGGGGGGGAGGGGAGTGTAATTACCCCGTTACCCCTCCCCCCATAAATCCGCGCTTGTTTCTAAATAAAAAAACCGTTGCCTAAGGAATCACTACTTCCAAATCTAGACTTCCTATCCAAGTCTTTTACAACGAAAACACTATATTTGCACTCCACTATGTGGAAATAATTGTTTATGGAACTTTAATAGTATAATATTTGAAATAGTATACACTAAAAATCCATAAAATGATATGCCCCATCAGTAGTAGGGTGGTGGGGGTGAATGAAGTGAAAAAAATTCTTGATGTCTGGTTCCTGTATACACACACTAAACAGTGCCGGTTTTAGATATAAATTGCCCCTAGGCCCAGGTCAATTTTGCGCCCCCTCCCGCTTGCTATTAGTTTATGGGCAAGGGACTAAAACTTTTTTTAGTCCGGAAAAATTTTTGAAGAGACGAAAGACAATGGCGCCCCCACAAAGCGGCGCCCCTAGGCCCGGGCCTATGAAGCCTAGTCACAAAACCGGCCCTGACACAATCATCATATTTCTTCACCCCCTTTAATAATAGGGTGGGGGTGGTAATGGTGGCTAATGCCAAACATTTTTTTGAGACCTTAGCTCCTCTTGTATTTACTAAATACCAATTTCAGGCACTTAGTCTGGGGTCCAACAGTACGAAATCGCTCTAAATTCCAAGTAACCTGTTCCAACATGACGTACATTTTTCAACTTCAGATTTGCAAAAAGGGTTATATAGGACACCAGAAATGACTTGTCGGATTCTTATCAGCTCTTGCATAACTTCTTAAATGATAAGAAAAGAGACGAAATGATAATTCCTAAAAAAATGTTTTTTAATACATAACACGTTCCCTAAAAGAAACTATGAGTGCTATCCATCTAATTTTTTTATAGTATACACTAAAGACATAACCGCTTGGATGAGGCTCGATGTCACTGTTTAAATATGTTTAGTTTTTTGGGAAAAAAATATGAAATCTGTAACTATAAAATATTGTAGTAAGAATTTCAACATACGAGCAAGTACTTCAATTTTAAATTTTTTATGTATAAACTATGCTAACAAACATACCCAATATATTGAAAATGTTTTTAAGACAAGAACTAAGTTGATATTGCAGTTAGTATTCGAGTTGTGAATTTTTAAAATGGGTGCATGATGCGGCGCATGTAATAAAGGCGACAGCTCTCCTAAAATTCATAAAGCGCATGAAAACAGTTTACAGTGGAATTAGCTGGTATGTTTATGTTTACTAGGCGTATGTACTTATGTATATAGTGTGAAGTTAATTGTCTTAACATTGTAACAATAGAAAAACTATTTGTGTTTGATTGTTTAAATCGATTGATTTTATTGTTTGCGGTTCATATTTATTATTTACTAGCTATGCTCGCGGTTACGTTCGCGTGGAATTTTGAAATTGACTAAAAAGCTTTATAAACGACGTTTGAGGTAGAATCACCATTCTGGAATATTTCAGAAAACTCACAAATTTTCTGGACTACTCTCGAATTTTTTGGAATATTACAGAAGTTTAATCTTAAAAGTTTATGCCGTGCAAATACGCTTATTGTAGAGATCAAGCTGTATCTCCTGTTCTACTAGACCTATTTTCATAAAACTTGGCTTAGTCTGGGCCGATTTCGATGAAATAAGAACTAAATGTTACTACAAGCTTAGATGAACCTCATTGGTGCAGTAGTTTCTGCGTGATGCGCGTTCAAACAGACAAGCAGACAAACAGAGAAAAATTCCAAAATCTGTCTTAATGTATTCCATTACTTACTTATCTTACATCCCCCACATCAATTTTTTTGCAAATATTTTCAATGTACATACACGTCAACTTTACAAATGTATTATATGTATACGTTTGAAAATTATTAAAAGGTAAAATAATTTAATAAAAGTGATTTACGCTCCCACCCACCGACGGAAGACGCTTTTCAACAACATGTTGCAAATATTACTTTTTTTTAAACAGTGTTGTGAACCGTCATTCAAATTACCTCTTGCACAAAATTTTGGATGCAGAATTGGAAATCAGGAGCTGGTACCGATAATGTCGACAAAAAAAAGTTTATCTGAACTTAAATTAAAAAGTGCAACTGTAAAATAAAATGCGACACAAAATGTTCTTGTGAGTGGTATTCAGTTGCGTGCTCGTGTGCTGCTTTTCCTGAAAGTTGTTTTAAGGGAAAAAGCAATATGCATCATTTTATAATGATAGTGATTCTGACTAAAATGTTAGAATAGGTTATACACAAAAATTACATAATATACAACATTAATGTTTTATTTAAAATAATCTCCCTTTTCTGCTTTCTATTAAATATGCTAAATACCTAAAATAATATTTCTCACTAATGTTTAATTTCTTAAACAATATAAAAACGAGTAGAAGTTGTACTCGGGCATGGCCAATTGCGAATACCTATTTGATTAACATTTTGCTCGAACACACAATTCACTTTGTATCGATTATTATTTTTTTAAATGAGTGGCCGCAATCGGCGACGCCCGACTACTACTTTCATTCGTTTTGTTGTATTATTAACATAAAGTAATTCAAATTTGCAATTATATTGAACAATATAGTGCTTTTTACTGTTACACTGTACCAATTATCGTGTAGACTATTTTTATTTTAATGTTGCATAATTACGCGCCTCATAAAAAAATCATAAACAAAAAACTGTATACGTTATCGACAGGATCTTTTTTAAAAAACTTTTTCAATATATGGACTATATTTGGTAAGCAATTGTATATAAGAATTTCATAAATTTAACGTAGTTGTCCGCATATCGAAATTTTTAGAACGTAAATATCAACCTTTTGATTTTAATTATTTTTTTCCAAAAAAAATATTCTTTTCAAAAATACCAATAGCTTAGTTAGAATCACGTATATCCTTTGAGTATACATACCAAAAATCAGATCGGTAGGTTACATAGTTTTTGTTTCAACGGAGAATAACCATTGTAAAACATAATTTTGTAATTATCAATCCGCCATCTTTTTTGCGATTTCTGAAGTTGCGCAAGAGCAAAAATTATTCCGACAAGTGTTTTCTAGTGCCCCAGGTAATGCTCTCTTCATTACTTATATCAACATTTGTACGTCATGTCGGAACAGGTCATCTTGATTTTGGAGTGCTTGGACCCCGGACTAACTCTTAATTGCTTGATTTGCCTATTTACCTCCATTTATTTACCTCTCAACTCTTCAAAGGAATAAGATAAAAATATAATCTAGTTCCAGATCTCGTTAAAATGCATACGTGTGCCAGATTATATTATATTAAACGGTTCCGGAATAATCGTGGGCACCAAAAAGTTACAACAGACAGACCGACGCGACAGACAATTGTTTTTTGTTCAAAAATAAAAAAATCGCTAATAATAAAATTCTTTCATTTTTCGCCTCGGAAAAAGACCGCAATAGGCCGAGCTTTTGTGTTTTATAAAATGTAATGTGTATCACAAGAATGCACTTTTCAGAGGACTAAGTTAAAAAAAACGATCTAAATCGGACCTAAAATAAACTTTCTGTGGAAAGAAAATGTAACACACTGTATATATTTTATATATTATTAGGTTATTAGGTTTGTATTGGAATGATTTTCACAAACAAATGTTCTAATAGTGTCAGATAGCTATAATAGTATCAGATAGGTATGTCATTTTCATTTCGTCTACAACCATAATTCTCTTTTTGAAAGTTTACCACTTGTTCCTATACTTATACTAACAATGAAATTAATATTTTTTCTGGTGCTCTAATAGACGTTTCTTCACATTTTGGACCAAGCAATATTTAGAATATTTACAGATGTATCGGTCTTCAATCAATAGTTAGGACTTTACGAATGAATAAACACTGAAAACATTCATTTTATCACACCGCTGACAAGGCTAAACAAATAGTCTGACGTCACTACACGACGACAGTAAAAATTCATGACGTTCAAACCGTTTTGTATTTCAATGATATTAATAATCAAAATTGCTATTATTATTATATTAAGAGAGAACCTTATTCGACTTTGGACAGTGGGCTATTTGTTATCTCGTATGGCTTCAACAAAAAAGTCAAACATCAAAAGTTACTTGTCGCCAATAAAAACACTTCAGTTTCATTTCGATTGTTATGAAACGCTTTTAACTATTTTTTTTTCGTAAATTTTTGCACAGACGTTCTTTGAGGTGTCCCAAACCAAAATCCACAAAAATTACAAAAATCCCAACATGACTAACCAAGATATTGAAGGTCAAAGTTTTTTGTAAATATCTTGCGTCCTATACATCGGATGGTATTATGCAAATCACAACTTACACACTTTTTTATTTATTATGAAAATACCTACTTTCTGTATAATGTTGCCCTAATCTGGGCACGCTAAAATATACTAGTTAGGTGAATACTTTAAAACACTCATTATTGGAGAACCAATCAAAACAACTACTCTTCTAGCTAATACTGACGAAGTATTGAATTACATGATAGGATTCTTAGCATTTTAAAGAAAAAAAATGTATTGAAAATACTCAAATCATTCATTTACATTTAGTCATTCACACCTTTTTTATTTAATATGAAATTATCTACTTTCTGTCTATTGGTACCTTAATCAGGTCACGCTAATATACTACTTAGGAAAACACTTTAAAATAACACTCATTATTGGAAAACCAATCAAAACAACTACTCTTCTAGCTAATACTGACGAAGTATTGAATTACATGATAGGATTCCTGGCATTTTAAAGCAAAAAAATATATTGAAGATACTTAAATTATTTATTGAAATTCAGTCATTCACAAGAATTATTGAACTTTACATTCTATTTCAACTCTAAATAAAAAAGTGTGTAAGTTGTGATTTGCGTAATACCTAAATAATATTCTCTAATCATGATAAAAGCAAATAAATAAAAACAATTAATTAATGGTAAAAAATAAATCAAGAATAGGCTTGTAAATAATGAACGAATGTTTCTATACTCTACTGATGAGAACTAACGAGTTCGAAAAAACTTGTACAACTTTTCTAGAGTTGAAATAGAATGTAAGGTTCAATAATTCTTGTGAATGACTGAATTTCAATAAATAATTTAAGTATCTTCAATATATTTTTTGCCAATTAAATTTCCTATAAAATTGTTTCCATTCATATTTGTCGAATTTCCAACGGTTTTCGAGATATACGTTATTGAAAATCGATAATTTTCGAAAAAATTATTTTTTAAGTGTATATCAAATTGAAGGAAATTTAATGCTCTACAACTTCGTTTCTGAAAAACGATCGTGGGAGGCACTAGAAGCAAATGTTTGACAAAAAGAGTTAGGTAAAAATGATTTTTTCGAAAAGTATCGATTTTCAATAACGTATATCTCGAAAACCGTTGGAAATTCGACAAATATGTATGGAAACAATTTTACAGGAAATTTAATTAGCTTTCATTTTTATTTAGAACATATTTTTTCTAGAGTCCACCGTTTCCGAGATATAATCGAAAAACCCAAAAATGGGACCTTCCCCCCTCCTCTCACCGTAAGCTCACCTCCCAGGGGCGGGGACTTTTAGAATGTTTACCTACTAATCACTCCTAACGAAGTCCTGAAGTCAAAAAGTCTCGCATATTTCATGTACTCTACACCCTTCTTTTTAGTCCAATTAAATAAGTCGGCAAATCAAAATTTTGAGGTAAATACTTGAATGTTTGATATAACTTACTTTGATGTATTAGAACACGATTAATGAAAGAAATTTTTTTCTGAACCCCCGGGAAGGGGTGAAAAAAAAATAAAATAAAGTGTTTTTTCAAAATTACTCAAAATGTGTAAAAGCTAGTAAAAAAAGTTTCAAACAAAAATTGTAAAGCATGAAATTTTATATAAAAATAATCTCTAGACTTTTTTTGGTATTACTAAAATTAACGGAGTTAGGCTGGTTAGAAATTAAGGGATGATATGTACAACTTTAAAAAATCATAACGTGCTGAAAAGTTAATGAATTTGAAAAAATTTTTTTTCTATTTACTCAGAAAAATATAAATATTCGTTTCAGAGAAATGGATTTTTTTTTAAATTGTTAATAAAAAAGTTATAAAAATTTTAATTTTTTTATTTTCAATTAAAACCACTTTGAACGGTGAAACGAATTTTTTTTATACCATTCTCTAGGTGGTGTTGGAATAGCCCATCTGTAAATTGTCGGTTGGCGAGGAAAGTAACAAAGGCGTTTGTTTTTTCCCAACTAGTAAATATTAATTAAGAGAATCATGTAGCTGCTTTTTATCCACTTATGTTTTTGTACTTTATAATTTTTTAATAATTTTTTTAACTGCAGAACTCTTGGGTGCTCATATATTATTAGAATCTCATTTATGATAGGGTGACCAGATTTTTGTTAAGTGAATGCTGAACACTTCTGCCGAGGGCGGATCTGGACCTTCAGCTTGGGCTGAAAATAACAAAAAATTTTTTGATGAGCGGGTGGGAGAAATCCGAAAAAAAATTTTTTCGTCCCACAAAATTTTTTGATGAGCGAGAGGGAGAAATCCGGAAAAAAATAAAAATTCTTGAGCGGAGGGGGAGAATTCTAAAAAAAATTTTAATACTTTCCAGCGAAATTCCGGACATATGGTCAGAATGCTGGACTTTCGCTGGACACTTGTAAATGCTGGACAGTACCTCAAAATTCCGGACGTATGACAAATATCTAGATGCGGCTTTTCACCTTATGACGGCAGTAAGGGCATCCGCGAGTGACGTCACAACTAACCTCAAAAATATGTGTTTTTTAAGGTTTAAGAGTATTACGCAACTATTATTAAAATTTCTGACTGGTTCCCGTATTTTCAACTATAATCTAGTTCAGTGTAACGTTTATGAAGTTCTAAATACTTTGTCCCAATAAAATAGGACTCTTTTTGTAGGTTGGAAATCTAACCTGTAATTAGCAGTCTATTTCTATTAATTAACAATATTGAAAAATTGTTTACGCGAATTTTTAAATATTTGCTTAGAGCCAGTACCGGCTCCAAGCTAAAATTGCGTATACAAACATTAAAAATGAGAATAAACTTGAAAAGCTTAAAATTTAAGGTTATGTTGGTTACATGATGCAGATGTCCGATATCTTAATGCAGCGGTTGTGAATGTTTTGGTGAATAAATGAAAATTTTGAATGAATTGGAGTGAATTTTTTTTTGGATCATTAATTTCAATTTTGAATGAAATAAAAATGACATTTAAAAAAAAATGATCGATACATTTCCATTAAAATAGATCATTGATATTATTCTATTCCTAATCTAAATAAAAATAAACAGTTTAAAAAATAAAATTGGATAAATTAAATAATAAATAATTGAACCATTTTTTGGATGGATGGATAATAACAATTAGAAGAAAATAATTCATTCTTAAAACAAAATGTATGATCCATTCTCTATTAAATTAATCTTATGAAAAGTTAAAATAAGAATTACTAAAAACAAATTTGTTAACAATTTTTAGGAGCATTTGTTCACCAAAACATACACCACCGCTGCATAGATATATCTAGGCTAGTTCACAAGTTCAAAGCCGTGTTAATGCTTAATGAAGCTCGTGAAAATATGAGTGAGGGCTCATTGGATTCGGAATGACACCTAGAAAAATGTGCAAAAGTTTCAAACCCGCATATAAACAATTGCAAAAGTTATAAACAAATGAAGATTGAAAAAATAACGAGTTTCGTTTTTTGCAAATAACTCGAAAACTAGTAATATTTAAGAAAATTTAAAGGAGGATTTTTAAAGAGGAATGAATTTCAAATAAAAAAGTCCCAACTCCCGAAACTCTATGTCTATTATTAATAATTTCAATTTAATGTTGAAAATGGAGCTCTGCGCGACGAACACTAAGCCGTTACGATGCTCTGAAACCGGCCGTAATAAGTAAAAATATTTTTTATGTTATTAAATATTAATTTAAACATTTTAAAAAAATATAGTATTATTTAAACACTTAAAGGAACAATATCCCGTTGGAAAAAAATTGTTTCACCGATTTTTCATAAAATGAGCCTATTGTTGTTTTGAGTTTTGCTCGAAAACTATGCATTTTTCCTATAAACACGTCAATAGAAAAGTTGTTGAGAATTAAATTTCCAATCGAAATGGCACCTTCAGAAGTCAAAATATTTTTTATACAAAAATACGCCCAGAAAACAAAACAAAAAAATGCAATTTTTTATTTTTTTAAATTTTAGCCTGTAACTTTTTTCGGGTACATTTAGGCATAGACATTGCTGCATAAAAAAAAGCTGTTTAAAATGATTATTAACGGGTAAAACGTCAGCTTTTTTTTATGCAGAATATCTATGCCTAAATGTACCCGAAAAAAGTTACAGGCTAAGACAAAAAAAAAATGCATTTTTCCGTTTTTTTTTGTTTTGTTTGCTGGGCGTATTTTTGTAAAAAAAAATTGACTTCTGAAGGTACCGTTTCGATTGGAAATTTAATTCTCTACAACTTTTCTATCGACGTGTTTGTAGGAAAAATGCATAGTTTTCCAGTAAAACTCAAAAATGTGAAAAGTTGACCTTTTTACTTCGATCTCAAAAACGCACCCTTTTAAATGGTAGCACTCGGCGGTTTTCTCATTTGGGGTCAATTGAACATAAGAAACAATAAAAACCCTTTAACGTTTTAGTTCCCTTCAACCCTCTTTTTTTGGACATAGACAATAGCCTAAAAATATTGTAATTAAAAATTAAAAAATTTTCTTTAAACATTTTTCTTAATTGTTTATAATATTTTGTTGCATTGTTTCATTATTTAAACAAATTATTAAGAAAAAAATTTATTCTTAAACTTTATTATTTAAGAGAAAAAAATTTTTGCTGTTCATTTATTTGTTTATTTAATAAACAATTTGTTATTAACAATCGCCGAATGTGTTTATATTCTTTTTAGATAGAAAAAAAAAATAACAAAAACAACCGTATACATAAACATGTTAAATTCATTTTTCTTTTTACATGTTTATGTATACGGTTGTTTTTGTTTTTTTTTTCTATCTAAAAACATTCGGCGATTGTTAATAGAAAATTGTTTATTAAATAAACAAATAAATTAACAATAAAAATTTTTCTGTTTTTCGTCTTGTAGAGAATTGCAAATAATAAATTTTAACAATACATTTTTTTCTTAATAATTTGTTTAAGTAATGAAAAAAAGAAAAACATTATTATAAACAATTAAAAAAAAAATTTAAGACATTTTTAAAATTTTTAATCACAATATTTTACAATAAAATGGCAACAAAATTTTTATAAGGTCTCCATGAAGCGAAATAATTTTAGTGGCTTTTGTTTAACAATTATCCGACTTGAAATATAAACGTAAACTCTAAAAAAATTTGTTAATGAACAATAGGCTCATTTTATGAAAAATCGGTGAAACAATTTTTTTCAACGGGATATTGTTCCGTTAAGTGTCTAAATAATACCATAATTTTTAAAAAATTTTAAATTAATATTTAATAACATAAAAAAATATTTTTACTTATTACGGCCGATTTCAGAGCATCGTAACGGCTTAGTGTTCGCCGCGCAGAGCGCTGAGAGATAGAGTTTCGGGAGTTCGGCTTTTTTATTGGAAATTCATTCCTCTTTAAGAATCGTTCTTTCAATTTTCTTAAATATTAATAGTTTTTGAGTTATTTGCAAAAGACGAAACTCGTTATATTTTCAATCTTCATTTGTTTATAACTTTTGCAAATGTTTATGTGCGGGTGTGAAACTTTTACACTTTTTCTAGACGTCATTCCGAATTCAATGAGCCCTCACTAATATTTTTACGAGCTTTATCAAGCATTAACACGGCCTTGAACTTGTAAACTACTCTGCATCTGCATCATGTACCTAACATAACCTTAAATTTTAAGTTTTTCAAGTTTAATCTCATTTTTAATATTTGTGTACGCATTTTTAGCTTGGAGCCGGTACTGGCTCCAAGCAAATATTTAAAAAATCACGTAAATAATTTTTCAGTATTCTTGATTAATAGAAATAGACTGCTAATTACAGATTAGATTTCCAACCTACAAAAAGAGGCCTATTTTATTAGGACAAGGTGTTTAGAACTTCATAAACATTACACTGAACTAGATTTTAGTTGAAAATACGGGAACCAGGCAGAAATTTTAATAATAGCTGCGTAATACTCTTAAATCTTAAGAAACACATATTTTTGAGGTTAGCTGTGACGTCACGTGCAGATGCCCTATAGATGTGACGCATGCGCGTCTTGTAGGCAACGCAGCAGCTACGAAACAATTTTATCTTTGTCGTATGCATTCTTCATTTCTTTTCAGTTATTATGACGTCACAAGAGCAGTGTCTTACATTTGGAAAAAACTAAGCAAGTAAATAAATTCATACCTTCTTGAAAATGAAGAGTAAAAAAAAATTTCAAAAGCAAATATTCAGTATATTAAATAATGAACAGAATGGTATAAAAAAAAATTCGTTTCACCGTTCAAAGTGGGTTTAATTGAAAATAAAAAAATTAAAATTTTTATAACGTTTTTATTAACAATTTAAAAAAAAATCCATTTCTCTGAAACGAATGTTTATATTTTTCTGAGTAAATAGAAAAAAAAAATTTCAAATTCATTAACTTTTCAGCACGCTATGATTTTTTAAAGTTGTACATATCATCCCTTAATTTCTAACCAACCTAACTCCGTTAATTTTAGTAATACCAAAAAAAGTCTAGAGATCATTTTTATATAAAATTTCATGCTTTACAATTTTTGTTTGAAACTTTTTTTACTAGCTTTTACACACTTTGAGTAATTTTGAAAAAACACATTATTTTATTTTTTCTCACCCCTTCCCGGGGGTTCAGAAAAAAAATTCTTTTATTAATCGTGTTCTAATACATCAAAGTAAGTTATATCAAAAATTCAAGTATTTACCTCAAAATTTTGATTTGCCGACTTATTTAATTGGACTATTTTGAGCACTCATTGACTGGATTAATAGAGAGGAGATTAAATTCAAGTTTGTTGGTCTACCTTTAAGTACTCACTTGTTATAAGGAAACAGCGCTTTCAGAAACATTTATCAACATCAATGACGATTTATAAAAGCCGGACCTCTTCTTATCAGTAAACGGGAACAAGTTATTCTGATTTATATTAATTAATAAACCATGATCGCTGTGTGATGTATAAAAATAGAGTGCAATGTTCCTTCTCATTATCTTACATTTTTTAAAACAAATCATTAACGCTCGAACTGGTTTATACTGATATAAATACAGTGGGGTCAGATTCGTTGGCAATTTATCATAAGTAATAATGTTCCACGTTTTTTATGTATTTTAATATGTATACAAAAATAATTACGTTTTAACCAATTATAAATGCCAGAAATAATTACAAGAGCTACTTTATACACTGCGAGTAATGAATAAGATGAGATAAGACTAATTAAAATTGTAAATAGAACGATATCGTCCTAATTTAGGCGCGTGAGGCCAAGAATATTAATTTAATCTCCATACAAAGTACGTTTGACAATATTAAGAGATACAAAAAAATGCCCTCATTCTATTTTCAAACAATGTACACTGTGAGGCATTTAAATTTCACCCAGTGTTATATAAAGAATTTAGGTGAAAATCTGGTGAAAAATACGTAGGTCTTACAATAATAAGAGAAAATATTTTGATTTTAAACAGAGTTCATAGCAATTTTTCAAACTTAAATTCCCTGACTTTTCCAGGTTTTCCGGGACTATTGGAAGGTTTTCTCCAGTAAAATTGCCTGGCTTTTCATTAAATTTTCCAAATTCACTGACTTTTCCAGGATTTCCAGTGGTGGCATTGTTTCGATTTCGTTCCTTATAGACCTAGTCCCTTAACATATATCAATGTATGACGGAATTTCAGTTTGTATGTTTTAATTAACGTGAGTAATTTGCTTAAAACTCGTGTAACTCGTCAGGTATTAAAGCAAAAAGATAGGTTTTTTTTGGGTAGAATTCGACGATCTACACGTTTCAATAGTCACTTTTTTCCCCCCCTAAGTTGGGATGAAACTTACTCCCAACGAAAAACACCCTTATTCTTTTTTAATATTTCATATTGACTCATTGAAATTTTGAATCAAACTATCCAAAAATATTTGAATTTAAAACTGCTATAGAATTAGTCAAAAGTGAGATCACTAAGTTACTGTACTATATGTGTCTTGATTTTTATAAATATCTCATTACTTCGTTATTCTAAACCGTCTGCCCCCACTAGTAGGGGCGGACCCGGAAAGTAACGGCCCAGCTAGCAAGGGTACGTTATAATGACGTCAAAATCTGGTGATTCTGGTCAAAAAGACGTCAGGGCACTAAAAATCGACGACAGAATGACGTCTTATAAATGACATTAAAATGACGTGCTACACATCACGTCATATTGTCGTCTTTTTTCGGTGTTAAATTTATTTATATTTTATCGGATTACAAACTTTAAAACTCGCTAATGGCATTTTGTTATCGTAAGCAGAGTGTAAAGTTAAAAAAAAGAAACCGTGTCGTGAGGGATAATTATTGGCGTTTTTATTCGAGGATAATGTTTTTTAACAATATCCAAAATAATTTACATTCGAAAGAGTTTGCAAAGATTCGGCAGTTTATTTGTGCAGATTTCGAGTTCTTTTAATAATAAAATTATAGATTAAAATATATTAAAAACAAAATCTAGCCGTCGCTGTTCAACTGTAAAGCCTTTAAGTAAGCATTCTCAAAGAGCTCGGTGGTCGAGTGTGTTAAGGCGTCGTCTTATAAGTCACAAGGTCGGCGGTTCGACCCCTGCTCATTCCATTTTTTTTTTTTTTAAATAATTGCGAAAAAAATTTTAGTTGTTTTTTTAAGGTAATAATTGCTTATAAAACCGATGTACGAATGTACTTTTTTTCAATTTTAGGTCTGTTTTAGACCATTAAATATTCTATGTTGTAAATGTCGATATTATACCTTTACTGTTTTTTCTCCAACACGTTTCCCAGGTTTGTATAAGTACCTCATTTTTAAAATAGTTGACTCCTGACTTCCCCTTCGAGATCTGGGAAAAACATTTTTTTTACGAACCGCCACTGAATAAATGTAATAATTACGTTGTTCAACAAGTACTCGTACTTCTCAGGTGTCACTGGTGACAGTTTAATTAAATTAAATATAAGTTCTTCTTAATAATTATAAATAAATAAAAATACTAGTAACTCGAAAAATTCAGGTTTGGGAACACGTAAAAAAATAGAAAAGAAAAAAGAGAATCTGAAAGATTTTCATATATTTTAAATAAGGCAAGAAATTCAATTTCACATAATAAAGACTTCATTCACCACAATAAATACTGCTTTTAGCATCCGAAATAGCGGTCGCCAAGCTAGCTCAGTTGGTTAAAGCGTCAGTACTGTAATCGGACAACGGGAAACGTGTTGGTTCGAATCCTACGCTCCGCAATTGGTAAAGGTAAGTAAAAATGAATTTAATAACTTAATAATAATAAACATTATAATTTGCAGGCAACCCTTGTGAGAAAAACTTGGAGTGATGGTAAACAATATTAGATATGTTAATGTAAATAAAATTACGGATGGCTAACAAACAAATTCATTAGGACAAAACTTATTTATGCATTAATTATTTTATTTTTATCAAGTAGATTACTAACTAGTATGTAGTTTTATATATTCCTATTACTAAAAACCTGTGTATAACCTGAAAAAGACGTCATTCGTCTGAGACATTAGGAAGTCATTTTCACGTTTCATTTACGTCATCTAACTCGTCATTTCTCGTCACCCCTGACCATTTTTTCACGTCATTTTCACGTGCCTTTGCTACCTGGGGGCTATTAGTGTAACAATCTTGTAGTTTCCCAGGCAGCAAGGTGCCGTCATTATGACGTCGTTTTTTCGGCATTAATTACGTCAATTTCACCTTCAGCATGACGTAAAAATGACGTGCAAAAGACGGCACAATGTCACAGCCCAATGACGTCATACAAATGACGCCAATATGACGTATTTTGGTAATCAGTGAATTTTGTGATAAGGATGCAAACCTCTCATTATAATATTTTTCCACAATTATTAATAAAGTTTTTGACGAAAAAAACACCGGAATGTGCAGGGATCGAACCGCCGACCTCTTGACTCGCAACCTAACACTTAACTCACTGAACCATTGAACACCTTTATTTGAATATGTTTAAAAGCTGTATACCTATTTAGAAAAAGTAAAACAAAATTATTATTACTATGTGGCAAAAATTGAACTAGTCACTAAATACTTCTATTTATTTTTATTTTATAATGATTTATTTAAATTAAAATTTCAGGTCGCAAAATTTATTCAGCAACTGTGTCAAAACATACTGATGTTTCTATATGTACGTTTTTATTGTAATAATATATTGCTATTATGATTGGTCAAAGGTCTCTATATACATATATACATATATATAGTGAATATATGAATATATATAGTGAACCAAATGACCAATTTTGACGACAAAATGACGTCATTTTAATGACGTCAGAAGTACGTTTTAAAGATCACGTCTCTGGTACGTCATTTATTAATGACGTCAAAATAATGACTTAAAAGAAACGTGTATTTGACGTCTTCATGATGACGTCAGAAGTACGTTTTAATTATCACGTCTCTGGTACGTCATTTATTGGGACAATGACGTCGGCGACGAAAAATCACCTTTAAAAGACGTCATAATGACGTCACCCTGCTACCTGGGTTGGTATACTGATTTCTGTCATTAAAACGACTATTTTTCCGAGTAGCGCCAAATCAAGATGACTTCCGGTTTTAAGATGATGGCCGATTTAGAAAATTTAAAAGAACGAGTTTTCTATCTAAACTATTGATGTTACAAAAAAGTTGTTAAGAAAAATTGTTCCAAATTAAATTCTAAATAAAAAAGTTTAGTACAGCTTTTTACCTAAAACTAAAAATAAAGGCTGTATATAGAAAAATATAAAAAAGTTACTTTTATTTATAATTTAAAAGTTTACAAGTTTTTCAACTAAATAATTGCTGTTACAGAAAAAAATTGTTAAGGAAAATATTCTACATTAAAATTTGAATAAAAAAACTTTATACAATATGTTTACCTAATACTAAAAATAAAGCCGCTATATATAATAATTATAATATTCTTGTTGAGTATTTCTTTACTAGAAACTGAAGACACATTATTTTCCAACCTAGAAATAATTAATAAAAATAGATAAAGATTTTTTAGTCAGACTTACATACCTTTTTAAGTTAGTTGCATTCTCCTTTACAATTTGTGCAAAATAACGTGCATTACAAGCCGGATTTTTTACAACCACATTTGGTTTCAATCAGCAGAGTGGAAACCTCGTAATGCATCACACACTTACTTTCTCCTAGTTTTTGTGCTATTTCATGCACCTTTAATACTCTAAAATGTTTATTAGCCCCAAACTGTATATTTAAACTATTCAGCTCTACAAACAGTAAAAAAATGAAACCGCCGGTACTACTACGTCAGTGTCGACACTGTCGACAGTTCTAATGCAAATGTCCTTCCAACCTTGTTGAACACTATCATTAATATCCAATATTAGTCTTGTATCTGCTTTTACTTGGTTGCAGGATTTTAGATACTGCTCTAAAATCCTGCAACCAAGAAAGAAGCAGATACAAGACTAATATTAGATATTAGTTTAGCTAGAAACGTTGGTCTTTTAAATTTTATAAAACAGCCGCCATCTTGAAACCGGAAGCCATTTTGATTTGGCGCTGCTCAGAAAAATAGTCGTTTTAATGACAGAAATCAGTATACCAAATTACAAAATTGGTTCACTAATAGCCGTTTTCTAAGGGTTTTTACTGTGTTTGCCCCGCCGTACTATACGTCCAAAACTCTTCTGACAACTTTTTTCTTGCAGATTTTTGCAATTTTATGTATGAGTAAATAATTATGACATATTTTTTAACGAGAATAATGACTGTTTTCACAACATTTTTAGATAGCAGATAACAAATTTACTTATTTCCTCTTTTTCTGGCAATTAAAATTAAATATAGACAACAGTCTGTACTAAAACATTAACCTGGTTCTAAATCTTGTATCACAAAAAAGTATCAACGGATTATGCCCTGCTTTGAGCCAGTACAGTTATGTTATTAAACATATCATTACCCTGAATTTTTATCTACTAAATAATTAAAATTATAAATACTATAAAAAATATTCAATTTTTAGCAGATGCCAAATCCTGTTTACTAGAATTAAAACATGGTTTTTCACATTTATCAACTTTCTGTCCATACCACAACAAAATATTATTGACTGTAATAGCTAGGTCAATAGTCAAGGCCTAGAATACATTTAATTGCTTTTTTGCGAGTTAATTAAATGCAAAATTTATGACCGTGAAATATTAGATACAGCTGAGATAGGGCTAAGTAAACAACTTTATTGTTTGGAGGCATATGTTCTAAGTACCTAATTATATTTATTTTTATACTGCGTAACAGAGCTGGAACAAGGATAGATTGCGCCTTCGGCATGCTTGGTTTTAGAGTACATCTCTGCCCAGGTAGTAGGGTGCCGTCATTTTGACGTCGCTTTCTCGGCATTCATTACGTCAATTTCACCTTCAACGTGACGTAAAAATGACGTAAAACTGACGGACAATGTCACAGTCCACTGACGTCATGTGACGCCAATATGACGTATTGGTAATCAGTGAATTTTGCGATAAGGGATGCAAACTTTTCACTATAATATTTTTCCACAATTATTAACTAAGTTTTTAACGAAGAAAAATCCAGAGTGTGCAGGGATCGAATTGCCGACCCCGCAACGCAACGTTTAACTGACTGAACCATTGAACAATGATTTCAAATCACTTAAAAACTATATAGTTGGAAATAGTGAAACAAAATTTATATTATTATTACTACTATATGAAAAACTGTTACTTATATTCGACATTTTTTGTTTGCAATGCAAAGCAGCCCCCCCCCCCCCGGGCAGGACGGGCGACGCCCGTCCTGGAATAAGTTTCGCCCGACAGATGGTGATCGTAATGGGGGCAATTTCAACTGTCTTTTCAATATTTTGAAAGATATTGTGTACAAATTTTTTTTTTAGGATTTTTTCAAAATTTTTTCGGACTAAAAAGTTTTTTTTGGATTTCTCCCCCCGTTCATCAAAAAATTTTTCGGATGGATTTCTCCCCCGCCGCTCATCAAAAAATTTTTTGGACTAAAAAAGTTTTTTTTACGGGCCCCCCTTGAAAAATTGTTTGCCCGCCCTGAAAGCATTTTCTAGCTACAGGCCTGATGCATAGGTGTAATATTTATGTTCACTTCTTAATAAGTTTGTAACATGGACTTGCATCACTTAACAAATGGCGTGAAATTGCCGTCACCATGTTACCCTATCACAGCTACACCTAAGATGACGTCTAGATGACAGCTTTTTTATGACGTCAATATGGCGACTCTAATGTCACGTCATTATTACGTCATTGACTGGTCGAATGACGTCTACTGACGGCAGATCACCTTAAAACGACGTCAAAATGACGACACCTTGCTACTTGGGTGGATGTTGAACTAGGATTGAGGAATAGAGCATGTTAGTAAACCAAAATTTGCGCTCCTCGAAGGCTTATGCCCTTTTGTTAACTCCTAGTTCCGCTCTGTTGTGTGGATTTCAATCGAAGCATTCTATTTAATTTCAACATCTAAATCAAACTCTCATAACATAACTTCTGCGCCTTGTAATGTGTACAACAATTTTCTTAAATGGGCATATCCTTATAGAAACTCATTTTATTTAGGAGCAGGGCTAGATTAAGAAATGGCACGCACCTAGGCAAATGAAATATTTGCGCCCTCTTATTCATACGCCCCAAGCAAAAATGTTGCGAATTTTTCAAAGTCAAACAGCCTCAAATTCAAAGTTAGGCATTTGATTTAACATTATATTGTCTTCGAAAAATAGGTTTTGTGGGAGTAAGACATACAAATATAAAATACTTACCTATAAAAAATGTTTTATTGTAAAAAAAATTGCAGTACCTATATTTTTCTTCTGAAATGTAAACATAAACATTAAATAAAATAATAATTGATTGAAAGACAAAACTTACATCCTCTTTCGTCACTTCTTACTTGCCGCTATAATACAATCCTTAAATATTTCTGAAAAATCTTACTAGAGTACAGAGGTAATAAAATCGTTAATTTTGTCAAAATAAAATAATTAAAAAAAGCCACTGCCCAAGGAATCAGTACTTCCACATCCAGATTTTCTATCCAAGTCACTCACAACGAAAAAACTTTGTATGTGGAAATAATTGTTTATGGAACTTTAATAATATAATATTTGAAATCCTCTGCCCCAAAAACCCATGAAACTGAACGATACCCCACATCGGTAGTGGGGTGGGGGTGGTGATAAGGGGGTGGTAGTGGGGGTGGATGAAGTAAAAACATATTTTGAGGTTCCTGGTTCTTATTATATATACACTAAATCACAATTTTTGTTCATCCCCTTTAATAATGGGGTGGAGGTGGTAATGGGCTAATGAGAAAATTTTTTTTGAGACCTTAGCTTCTTTTGTATATACTAAATACCAATTTTATGGACTCTTACCTGCTTGATTTACCCATTTACTCCAAATTTACCCCAATTTACCCCCAACCCTTCGACGGAACAAGATGAAAATATAATCTAGTTCCAGATCTCGTTAAAGTTCATATGTGTACCAAATTTCAAGTCAATATCTTAAACGGTTCTTCCAGAGTAAACGTGCGCACAAAAAAGTTACAGACAGACCGACAGACAGAAATATTTTTTTCGCTCAAACTTAAAATCTCGACGTTTCATGACATTTTAAGCCTATTTGAACAATAAAAATTTTAAAAATTTTTTTTGTTCTTTCTGTACTTCCACTGGATGTGGAAGTAATAATAAATAAATAAATTATTTCCTTGCACATTTTATTTTTCCACAGATAAATGGTAAACGCTAAACGTCGCGCGTCGGCCGTCAGGCGATAAAATTAGGTCTGAATTGCTAAGGTGCCCCGTAGCGCACTGACGTCCCTAGGCAATTACCTAGTTTGCCTGTTGGATAATCCGACCCTGTGTAATTTAAACTTTGACTTGTTTTACTTCCACATCCAGTGGAAGTATAGTAACGACAAAAATTTTTTTTTTTTTAATTTTTATTCTTCAAATAGGCTTAGAATGTCATGAAACGTCGAGATTTTAAGTTTGAGTGAAAAAAAAATTCTGTCTGTCTGTCTGTAACTTTTTTTGTGAGCACGTTTACTCTGGAACCGCTTGAGATGTTGACTTGAAATTTGGTATACATATGTACTTTAACGAGATCTAGAACTAGATTATATTTTCATCTTGTTCCGTCGAAGGGTCGGGGGGTAAATTGAGGTAAATTTGGGGTAAATAGGTAAATCAAGCATGTAAGAGTCCATAAAATTGGTATTTAGTATATACAAGAGAAGCTAAGGTCTCAAAAAAAAATTTGGCATTAACCACCCCCATTATCATCCCCACCCCATTATTAAAGGAGATGAAAAAAAATTGTGATTTAGTGTGTGTACAAGAACCAAAAGCCTCAAAATATTTTTTTACTTCATCCACCCCCACTACCACCCACACCTCACTACCGATGTGGGGTATCATTTTATGGGTTTTGAGGTAGAGGATTTCAAATATTATATTATTAAAGTTCCATAAACAATTATTTCCACATACAAAATTTTTTCGTTGTGGGTGACTTGGATAGAAAATCGGGATGTGGAAGTAGTGATTCCTTGAGCAGCGGTTTTTTAACCAGAAAGTGGGTAAAAAAAGTTGTTATTATATAACATATCAGATTGTGCTTTATATAAAATATGATTAGCACATGGGCTTCACAGAGTTGCCTAGACTATTAGGAAGTGCTACCTGAATGTTGATAAATTAGTATCCAGTGCAAATAAAGTTTTTCTTAAAGCACTAGATCATTTACGATTATTTTGCAAAATATTTCCAAACACATCATTACCTCCATAGTCCATTTTAACTCGACGGCAGCATCGTACTATTCAGTGGCGATCCCAGGATTTCATTTTGGTAGGGGCCGAACTCGAAAAAAAAAATGAAGAAGGAAAAAAATTGTTGTGTATTTAAAATAAGATATACAGGGTGTAATCAAACAAAAAACCTTTATGACTGTTCCATCTAGGGGCACTTTGAAAAAAACTGACCTAGGTCAATAATTTGAATATTAAGGTAGAAAACATTTGAAAACCACTGCTTTTCTTGGTCAATGGACTTGTAGTTCCCAATTATACAACTTTTAAATTGTCATAAAAAGCGCAAAGTCCTCGCCGGCACACGCGGCGGTCCACGGTGTCAAAGCAAAGGCCTTTGATGGACCGCCTCAACCGAACTCAGGCAATTATAAAGAGGTAAATAATTCGTTATCTCTTTCTGCACAACTGCAAGCAAATAATGGCCACAGAGGTTTAAACAAAGCATTTCTTTACATGTGTGTTTTTTAATTTGGAACAAAATATTGGATTGTTGTTTATAATTTAGAAAATTTAAATGTGCTTTATTAACATTTGTAACATAAATGAGTGTTCTGGGTTAAAAGCTTACCTACATAAATTATTCGAAATCTCTGCATCTGCATCAATACACAGTTCGGCACGTCGAACTAAGGACATGTGCACTCCGTTCAACACTAAACACTAAACTATCAACTTGTCAATAAATAAAAATAAAAGAAAAACTTGGTCCAAAATCCAAAAAGAAACGCAAAAAGAACGAAGAAGTAAGTTGTGTCTGTACGTAATCAAGAACTTAACGACATGAACGGTAAGTCAATAAAATAAATCTTAACTATAAATACAGTGACCCGAAATTCAAAAATAACAAAAACAAGGAACGGTTGGGCGTGTGTACATAACGAAATACCCATATTAACTAAAATATTGCACAAGGGTGGGTCAGAGTCAGTGTTGCCAACGAGTAGATTTTAAATACCCGCAAAATCACAAAGAAAATACCCGCATTACCCGCCAACTATATGAAATTACCCACCAAAATACCCACACTGGAAAAACAGATAGGCATTGCGATTTTTTTGGTTTTTTGTGGCTTGGTTTGGTGCTAAAAATGTTTACTGGTTTAATATTGATGTTCGTACAAAGGAATGGAAAGATAATGAAACAAAATAAATAGGTACTTACATAATTTAATGGGTATTTTTTAAATAAATATAAAACGCAATATAAACTATTAAAAAAATAACAAAAAACTCTAACAATGTATTAACAAAAATATAAATATAATACAAAAATAAATATGAGTAATGACACGGTGCCAGCCAATGGAGCTTAAAATACATAATAGCTGTTTTCTTTCGTGCAAAACGAACTGATTAGAATCACTAAACAGCCAATCATATCGAGGTATTTTTGAAATCCTTGATCTCTATTGGTGGCTTACTAATTCCTAACTAACACAAAAGATCGGCCCATCAGCGGGCCATCACTGGTCCAGAAATTAAACTTCTGGCCCTGTGATGGCCCAATGGAGGGCCGACCTTTTGTGTTTGTAGGGTTATGTTCACTTTGAACGAGCACGAAAGAAAATAGACTATGGCCAATAGCGGAGAGAGACGGAGACAGAGAACCTTCGGATGCGAGCTTCACCCCCTTTGCGAGCTTTGCCCCCTTTGCGAGCACATTTCAGTGTATGTATAGAGCTCACTGGTGCCAGATCTCAAAATACCCGCATTTTACCCACATGAAGCCATTACCCACCAAAATACCCACACATCACTAAAATCCCCACAATTCGGGTAAATACCCACCAATTGGTAACACTGGTCAGAGTATAGGTTTCCTCAGATCTACTAAACACTCAGAAAACGTCGACGTCTTTCATCTTTACCGCACCGCTAAAGACCGCCGATATTTTATAGCTATCTGTACAAATATCGAGTATCATAGGCAAAGACACGCGACGATCTAAACCTACCTCAATATTCCAGCAGTTCTCAAACAATATTATTAAAAATTTTCGAAATTTTTGTTTATTTTTTCTAAAACTATGGGGTTTTAGACCTCATGTTATATAAGGTTTTTTTGTTCGTTTAGTCGTTCCCCATCACCAGTTTTTTTTAATGACATGAAACTGATTATTCATGAAAACATTGAAAACCAAATAAAATATAAATAAAAACAAGTTATATCTATAGAACCACTAACTCCAATCTTTCAATTGCATTCGTCTTGGCTTTATTGCTACAAAACGATCAATGATTTTTGGTGATTGGTGATTTTGGTTTTTATTTGATTGTCATACTATTGAAGAAACACCAAGCCAATGGGGGGGGGCGTCCCCTGGGACCGCCACTGGTACTATTACGACAACTTTGATTACGTCCAGATGACGTATTTGCTATTGGCCTGTGAAATAGCACAGACTTAACAGTAATTTTTGAATTGAATTATCCAACCATCGTGAGACATTAGATTAGATTAAAAAACAGATGCTGGCTGATTGCCTTTGTCCACTGCGACCGCCTATGGATTTATTATGATGCTCCTGTTCTGGTTTTCTTTAGAACACCTTGCTCTAAAGCACTGGCACTGACTTTTATATCAGACTTCACAACCTTGATAAAGTGCCCTTGGTATAGCTCTCAGCCCTTGATTTTCCTCGCCAAGTAGTTGAAATTTCAGTCTAGCTAGAGCTTCACAGTGGCATAGCACAAGATCACATGGATTGATATTTCCTCTTCCTCTTGACAGAACCTACACGTTGCATCCTCTGATAGCCATTAGACCTATATCTCTACCCACAGAGTCCAGTTAGAAGGCCATCGTTACCTTAATGGCCTTTCTAAAGGTTGATCGTTCTTTAATGAACTCTTTGGCCTGTCGCCGTCACGGGAAACTCTTCCACTATTCCAGAGGTTTAGTTTGTACCTATTTATTAACGAATGCTCTTATGCATGGATTAGCCACACCGCAAAAGGATTCAGGTCCTGGTAGGACCTTAGACGCTCCTTTCCTGGCCAGTTCATTAGCCTTTTCATTTCCCCTGTGTTCCTCATGCTCTGGTGTCCAAGTCACAGTGATTTTATTTTGACTTCCTCGTTCTATAAGGGCATTTAAACAGTCCTATACTAATCTCTAATAGATCTGCATATAACCGGTTGACTTACACCACTTTCGATAGGGGGCCGCCAAATTCCAATAAAGCGGTGCGTGAAGTATTTGGGGGTGAACTTGGACAGGAGACTGACATTCAATACACACGTAAACGAGACGATACGAAAAGTCTACTCTATGTCCAGGAGTCTGTATCCGCTCCTGGCGCGGGGTAGCGGACTAAACAGGACCAATAAGAAATTGCTGTATACAATGGTGATCAGGCCGGCTATCACATACGCGGCGCCGGTGTGGTGCAGCATCCCTGTCACGACAATGCGAAAACTAAAAGTATTAGAACACAAATTTATGCGCCTCATTTCAGCCTCTGATAGGTACACCTCCCTCAGAGATCTCTATGCACGTTGCCACGACATAACTCCACTAGCGGACTTCGTCCAAGAAACATCGCAAAAATTCTATCAATTCAAACTGGGCGACAGTCCGCTAACCCGAGACATTACACGAATCAGACAGCATAATGCCATACTTTTCAACCTGAAACACCCATTACCATACCAGGCGTTGCCTATCTTTCGGCAACCTCCCTAGCAAAATCTTTCCTATACCAAAATTTCCATTTAACCAACTTTTAGCTTTCACCACCTTTTACTCTCAAACCCTTCCTCTGTTCCCTCTATTAGTCACCTTTTTGTTAATTTTGTTAATTTCTGTTCTTTTGTCCCTTTTTGTTCTCTTTCAAAATCCCCTCTCGACCAATAACTTCTTGTAAATCAAACTTTTTATTTAAATCACAACTTCCTCTCCACTCTATCTTTCCGAAGGCAGGCAGACCATCGGAAGAATACTGTCATTGGCTCGAACGGGTTTTTTCATTAAGTCTTTTCCCGTATCAATAATCCAATTTTTAAAACTGTGCGCGTGTGCTGTGCAAACTAAAACATTAGTGTAATTTTTAAGTGTTTTTAAAACTCATTCTAGTTATAGTTCGCCAAATTGTTAGATTTAAGTTTTTTGTTCCAAAGAACAGGAGTTCTAACCTTATAATTCTCCATTTATTGTTTAAGCCGGAGTTAAACCCGTTTCACCCGACCACCCATCTACCACGACGTTGCACGCCGTGGTGGTGTGGTCGGCTCTGAATCAGGACTTGACTCAGGCGCACTTTTGTATTATTAATTGTAATAAAACATTTTTGAATTGAATTGAATTGGTTGACTTGAGCGCTCCTTGGCTATCGAAGAAAATGAAAATTGACTGGTTGACAGCTCCTTGCCTTATTATTTCCTTTGTACACCAGCACACTATTGTAAATGGTTTTATGATTAGTAGTTAAAAATAAATAGTCGGGGGGCATACTTGATGAAATATACACTCCGTGGGAAATTTCATGATGAAATTGTGGGAGTAAGTAATACATTCCTTATGCCCTCCATAATCATACCTTACCAGGTGCTTTGCTTGAATTTGTGGCAGGCGGCCTATATGGCGTCATATATTCAAGATGGCGGCCACCCTAGACATCATCGGAAGTTTTCAATTATAACTGTCGATAGGCTCATCCTTGCAATATTTTGTACTGAATCTTCTTTGTTCTAAATAAAATTTTAGAAAACAAAAGTTATAACAGTTTTTGTGGTATAACCTACCGGTTATCAGTTATAGCCAGTTAAGTGTATTAACCAATGTTAATTTTTGGTTTTAAAGGATTTTTTAGATTTTTAGGTTGAAAAATAACAACTAGTTAAGAAATTAATATTTATTTCAATATTTTTATTGAATTAATTGTAACGTTGTATTGCATGTCAAATGGTTTCAGCTTAATACTCTTCATCTGAAAGGTCATCGATATCAAAATGTTGGCCATGATTCTCCCATGTCTTCATCGCCTCCACACATATAAAGCTCAGTGCATAAAATGTTTTGGGATTTACATTTACAGGATACACCACATTTCCCTTTTACATATGAATACCGAATTAATTTTAAAATGGTTTCAGGTGCATAAGGAAGTGTTGGGTGTTGGTAGATTAGGGTGCTGCAAAAAGGTAGTGCAGTATTATTTTAACGTCAGCTTCTTCATGACTACTTTGAAGTTCACTTACGTTCCTTCCGAAAGACGATTTGGTTTCAGTCCTCCAGCTTACGATTAGGCTTCTCTCAATATTGCGTGCGTACAACAAAGCTTTTTCTGCAAGATACGCTGATGGCTATCCTTTGTTTTTATATGAGAAAGGGGGATTTCATCTGTATATTTGCAATGTTTGTGGAGTCGGTTATTTTGTACTCAGTGGGTATTACTGTAGATGTCCTTTTATATCACATCGCAGATTTAAGAGAATTTTCAAGATATGTGTCAAACACCAAGTGAATTTCATCATATTTTAAAAGAGTTCCCTTGATTTTATTGTTGAACTCCAAAGCTAGATCATTGCATGTTTTAACCTGTACTGATTTTTTCAACGATTGCAGCTTTGCCATTCCATCAAGAACAGCGACACAGTGGACTTTTGTATTCAGATGCTCTGTTATATTTAAATCCACCAAAGGTATAGACAAAGAAGTTTGTACAATATTATCAATTTTTGCAGGGTGTTGCTCTTCTAAGATCTTCATTAGTTTATACTTATTTGTAGACAACTTCATTGATCCATCCAGATTAAATATGGAGAACGGAACTGCCGAGAATTCTTAATTATTCAGTGATGTTTTTAGTTCAATATCAGTACGGCTTCTCGATATAACTAGCAAGCGTGTGAATGATTGGTCGAATTGTTCTCTACAGTGTCAGCTAACTTGTTGTTTTGAGTGTGGCTTTACATAAATTAAGTTTTCCTTTCTATAATGCTTAATGTATCCGTTTGTTGGTTTCATGAAATACACACTTTGATAAAACACCTAAATGATAAAAGATATCGATAAATTCCTAAGGAACTTCTCTATAGAGAAGGTTCAGTACAAAATATTGATAGGATGGCTCCATCAAGAGTTTTAATCGAGAACTTCCGATGATGTGTGGGGTGGACGCCATTTTGGATATATGACCGTCTGCCACAAAATCAAGCAAAGCACCTGGTAAGGCATGATTATAGAGGTCATAAGGAATGTATTAACATTGGTCACACAATTTTATCATCAAATTTCCCACGGGATGTGTTACGCCCCCCCGACTAAAATGTGTTACATCCACCAATAGGCGTTTGAAAATAAGGAGTACGCCACCTGATGGTCTATAGTCAAACTAATGATGGGCTTTTCTGTCATCGTCTCTTTAGTGTACGATAATATCAACAATAAGTTAATGATAAACTGAGATGCTAAGTTATTAAAAATATGATAGCGGTTAAAGGGGCTACAATTTGCTGGAGCCAATCTAGTCGGTATCCTTTGTAGATTGCAGGGACAACTCGTGAAAGTTGAGTTGGTACGACAATGTTCAAAGCATACCCTCTTTAATGTAGACACCTTTAACCAGGCATTGAGAGGGAAAAAGCTGGTGCAAATAACCTTGGCCCGAGTAGCAATAATAATGTCCAAGACAATCACACATTGTAAGTGGAATTCTTGAAATGAGTAAATATATGTAATTCCAGTATATTTAAAAGTAATATATACTATTGCACCATGCACTATTATGTTTTACCCCTGAATATTTCTATTTCATATTTTACAAAATATTGTTTCAATTATTTTACTTAAAGAATTAATAAATATCTTTTCAGTTATATTCAATGTACCACTAATTTCAGGGGTATTTGAATCTAAGACACTTGTTTGTAAACATAGAGCATACACATTTATTAAATTTTGTGTTGAATATGGATTGTACCACACAAAATAATATGTATTTAAAACATATTCCCCTTCATATACACACTTAGAATTTTTACATTTTTAGTGCTTCACAAATGTTCCATACATTGCAATATGCTTAACCTAAATGTCACTCATGTTTCCTGAAAAAAAAAGTGATTTAAACTGCAACTGTACATAAATTTAAAGAAATATTTAAGTTTATTAAAATTTAACTAGCCAGACACCGTTTATGTCGATGAAACTGTACTTTTCAAGGGAAAAATTAGATAACCTAAAAAAATATGAATTTTGCTGAATAATGCCATTAACATCTTGCAAATCACTTACAACACAATCTTACAAACCTTTAGGTTATATATTATTAATGCTATTATTTTTAACGCCAAAAATAACAATAAACAGAAAAAAATCAATATAAGTATTCGCCACGTAAACAAACAGAAAGCCTATAATTAGTTCACGAGTTCTCCACTTTGGCGCTGGCATCTTAAATTCAGACGCCCATACTGTTAACCCTCGTTAATACATTTAGTAGAGTAAAATCTGGAAGTAAAGTCGCTTAGTTTCCGAGAAAAAAAAACCGGCGTAGAACCAAACCAGACTTAGTGGGATTCTTCAGTAAGATAATCGTGTACACGAAATCGTTTTTTACGACATTTTTCGGTGGTCGAGAACTTTTTTATTTCGGAAAAACTCAAAAAAATAGATTTTTAATGAAATATGTTTTTTAACGTCTCCACCGCTATATCTCTAAAAATATTTGTGCTATCAAGCTATTTTTTTTTTTAGATTAAAGTAGACACAATAGCGCTTCGAACAACGTCCCACGTGAACCCGATTTATTTTTTTTTAAGTTGGTAAAATAATAGGAAACTCAAACTTGTTATTTTTAGTAACGTAATTTTAGGCAATCGAGAAAAAAGTTTATTTATGAAAATTTGTATATACATGCTGCGTACAAATTGAAGCCAATAGTTGAAAAAAGTTTTTAGGATAAAAATTTTTCATGTCCCGTTCATAGTATTGAGTCAGCGATTTTTTTTAACGGGCCAAAGTCATATTCTTGCGCGCTCGGCTGTAGCAAGCCTGCCGACTGCAACGATCTGACGATCCCGGTCGGGGTGTATATAATAGTTTAACTTATATCAATAGGTACAAAACCAGTAGTGAGCAAAAGCATCTAGGGGATCAATATTATTGTTCAATATTTCATATATTGTACAGTAGTATTGATCATATGTTGTTAATATTAAGAAATTGTATAATAAATATTAAATCGTCTCCTTTTAATAATAAAAAGACAGGTGGTAGTAGTACAGTACCTAGAGGTAAAAAAAACTTCGAAGTAATGTCATATTGAACGGATTTCGTTCATTTTTGGCAGTATAATAGTAAATGTTTCACAGAAAAGTTTCTATATTGAGCGGGGGCTTGTTAATTTATAGGGGGTGGATGCCACCCCCTTTGAGGTGGCGGCACTTAAAAAATATATGAAGTACAATCATATTTTAAGAAGAAAAGGTTCTATGCAATTTTTCACGTAAATTGAAGTTTTTAAGTTTTAACGACTTCAAAATTGCGATTTTAGCTTAAAAAAAAGTATTTCTAAACGGCTTTCGTCAAGTATCTCAAAAAGTATTACTTTATTGAAAAAACATTATAGACCAATTACAGAAAGTACAAACTGGGAATTAATTATATTTTTTGTTTATTGATGTAGGATTAATAATTTCGGAGATATTTAAGTTTACATTTGGCATCCAAGTGTTCGTAAGATAACTATTTAGAGTGAGAGTTAAATATCTCAGAAACTAGGCCTACGCCAAGGATACTAATAGATACAATAATAGGTTATTAATTAAGCTCTTAACTATTTTTTTATTTGTTTATGTAGCATAAAAAACAAAGAAGTTATGACCGAAGCAATGTCCGTCTACACATTATTTTAATAACAACGTCGCCATTTTGTTACTGTAATTAGCCAGTAATTAAAAAAAAAATTAATTTCAAACACGGTTTCTCATTAATATACAGCATGACGTAGATGTTCAAATTTTTTGGTTCGTATACAGCACTTGCTTTAGAAAAAATACAGTTTAAACTATAAAGGTATTTTCGATAAAACGTATTTTTTTTTCCTATTCCAAATATCTCAATAAATATTAGTTTTGTTCAAAAATGTGTAGAGACCAAAAATAAAGCTCATAAACTAATAATAATGCATTTCGCTTGTTTATTTAGTTACATAGATTTAATAGTTTCGGAGATATGAGTTTACAAATGGCATCCGAACGTTCATAAGACGAAAAATGCAGTTTAAATGTTAAATACCTCAGAAATTGTGACGCATGCTAAGAAAGGAAATTTAAGACAATTAATTGCGCTTTCAAATTATTTTTTACTCGTTTTGTTACTCTAATTAGCCAATAATCTAAAAAAATTATCTCAAATACAGTTTTTCGTTAAAATGTAGCATTACCTAAATGCTCAAATTCTTTTTTGCTCATTTAAAGCACTTGCTTTAGAAAAAAATGCATTTTAAACTTTAAAGGTAATTTCGAAACCCTTGGATACCAAATATAAACTTAACTATTTCCGAAATTATTAATCCTACATCAATAAACAAAAAATATAATTAATTCCCAGTTTGTAGGGTGCTTTCTGTAATTGGTCTATAACATTTTTTCGATAAAGTAATACTTTTCGAGATACTTGACGAAAGCCGTTTGAAAATACCTTTTTTAAAAGCTTTTATTTTAAGCTAAAATCGCAATTTTGAAGTCGTTATAACTTAAAAACTATCAATTTATGTGAAAAATTGCATGGAACCTTTTCTTCTTAAAATTTGATTCTAATACAGCTCCAATAAATATATATTTTTTAAGTGCCACCCCCTGAGAGGGGGTGGCACATTTTTTCTGAATGATATCTAATTTTTTAGATGACAGTAAGCAACTCCACCCCAACCTAGAATGCCATATATTAATCTACATTCAATTAACGCTACTTCTACGTGACTAATCTGACCAACCTGCATGCGAGGTGTATTAATTGCGTCCCAATGTCGCGTTTAGCGTTGATAAAAAAAATCGCTGTTGCCAAACGGTACACTTTAGGCAAAAACATATTTTTTCAAAAACTTTTGTGATTATTAGGCTTTATTTTCTTCGCTGCATGTATGCAAATATTTTCAAAAATAAAAAAGTTTATCGATTGGTGAAGATTTCAATACACAAAATATGTATTTTTAGTTTATTTGATTTTTAGAGAAATGAAAGTGCGAATTGTGCCCAAACCGTTTATATTGGTAAAAGCGCTACAGTGTGTGCTTTAATTTGACACAAAACAAATTTCGGTACCTTTAATAGTTTTAAAGATATGGCGGTGGAAACAAAAAAAAACAATTTTCTTTAAAAATACATTTTTTTCACTTTTTATTGATTTAAAAAGTTCGAGACCACAAAAAAATGTCGTAAAATATGATTTCATATGCCCGGTGACATACTCAAAGGAACCTAATATGTTTGAACTGGTTCTACGCCAAAAAAAAAAACGACACGATAGACTTAAGAAATCGCTGCTCTAATTGTTTATATACTCAGTTCAGTTAATAGTAATTCACCCTGGCTTTGACGTGATGAATTCCTGAGATCTTCCTCCTAATTATTGCGTATTGCGTAGCGATTTTCGTACCACGAATACACATTTCCTTTTATTGATTAATACGACTGAATTATAAAAGTTGTGTTTTTTAAATGTTTATCGTCTACCGATATTTTGTCAATGTGCTTTAAAAAACCGTATTATTAAGTTCTTGCTAAACATGCAGGTATGTGACAATTTGACAAATAGGGTTTAATTAAAGATTAGGTTTAAAATTTCGATTTTAGTTAAAAATGTCGGCGTAATTGAAATGGTTAAATCCATTAATATGACAGATATTTAAAATTCTTTCCTTTTATGAAAGTGATCGTTATTTTCTAAGTTTTTTGTTTCATTTTAATTACTGAGGATGTTTTTAAAAAAAATACTTAATTTTAATCTACGAAAAATATCATAATGAACGGTCGAAGAAGGAAAATTATGTCGAAACTAAATATCAAATTTTTGGAATTTTAAATGTCAAGTCAATTTTTGTCGAAATGATAATATTGATATCATATAGTTAATTATTGATCTCTATTCTGATTTCGGTCCAATAAGTGAAAGTATTCCTTTTAATGGCAAAGAGTTGAGAATTCCTGACATGGGTATGCCTAAAACCTGTCCCTGTTGAGATTCAATTAATAAAAGTCGGATAATAAAAGACAGCAATTTGTAATCGATTTATTTTAAATAAAATTAATGCATCATTACACTTTATATTACTTAAATTATTCAAAAAAGGAAATTTTTAGTGGTTTTTATTTTTTTACAAATTAACAAATGATCAAAAAGTTTTTTCATAGGTCTAGTTTTATTCAAAATTTAAAATTTGTAAAAACGTGATATAACATTTAGATATATTTGGTGATTTTCGCATCTAACAAAATCGCTAAAGACCCCACTTTCGGACCTCTTAGACTAGTTCACAAGTTCAAAGCCGTGTTAATTCTTGATAAAGCTCGTAAAAATATGAGTGAGGGCTCATTGGATTCGGAATGACGTCTAGAAAAATGTTCAAAATTTTCAAACCCGCACATAAACAATTGCAAAAGTTATAAACAAATGAATATTGAAAAAATAACGAGTTTTGTTTTTTGTAAATAACTCGAAAACTATTACTATTTAAGAAATTTTAAAGAAAGATTTATAAAGAGGAAGAAATTTCCAATAAAAAACTCCCTACTCTCGAAACTTTATCTCTATTATTAATAATTTTAATTTAATGTTGAAAATAGAGCTCCGCGCGGCGAACACTAAGCCGTTACGATGCTCTGAAACCGGCCGTAATAAGTAAAAATATTTTTTTATGTTATTAAATATTAATTTAAAAATTAAAAAAAATGATGGTATTATTTAGACACTTAAAGGAACAATATTCCCGTTGTAAAAAAAATGATTCACCGATTTTTCATAAAATGAGCCTATTGTTAATTAACGATTTTTTTTTTTGAGTTTGCGTTTATATTTCAAGTTGGATAATTGTTAAACAAAAGCCACTAAAATTATTTCGCTTCGTGGAGACCCTATGTCAACTATACTTTATGGGATTATGACATTGCAATGTTTTTAATTGTTATAGTCTTGTTATTAATTATTTAACCTAACAAAAAACTAAAAAATGGAAGAGAATTTTTTTTATTAATTTTAATTATTATTACTGTTTTTATATTCATAAGTACTATAAGCTCACATACACTTTAAATTTTCATTTCTAATTGTTTAAACAAATTTTATAAACAAACGTATTTTTGAAAAATTGTTTTTGCTATTTTATAAAATATGATTTCTTAAAAAAATTTTTTAATTGGCTATAATCATTTTTTCCCTTTTTTCAATATTTAAACAAATTATTAAGAAAAAATTTTACTCTTAAAATTTATTATTTGCAATTCTCTACAAGCTGGAAAAATGAAAAATTTCGGCGATTGTTAATAACAAATTGTTTATTAAATAAACAAATAAATTAACAGCAACAAAAATTTTTCATTTTTCCAGCTTGTAGAGAATTGCAAATAAAATTTTTTCTTAATAATTTGTTTCAATATTGAAAACAGGAAAAATATGATTATAGACAATTAAAAAAATGTTTTAAGAAAAATTTGTTTTTCTTTTAATCATATTTTATAACCAATAAAATGACAATTTTTTTTTTCAAAAATACGTAATTTATCTATTTATTTTGTTTAAAGAATCAGCAATGAAAATTTAAAGTTTATGTGGTCTTATAGTACTTTTGAATATAAAAACAGTAATAATAATTAAAATTAATAAAAAAAATGTTTCAACCTCACTTTTTCATTTTTTAGTTTTTTGTTAGGTTAATAAATAATAACTAATAGACCATAACAATTAAGAACATCGCAATGTCATAATCCCATAAAGCATAGTTGACATAGGGTCTCCACGAAGCGAAATAATTTTAGTGGCTTTTGTTTAACAATTATCCGACTTGAAATATAAAAGCAAACTCTAAAAAAAATTGTTAATTAACAATAGGCTCATTTTATGAAAAATCGATGAAAAATTTTTTTACAACGGGATATTGTTCCTTTAAGTGTCTAATACCATAATTTAAAAAAAAAATTAAATTAATATTTAATAACACAAAAAATATTTTTTCTGAAATCGATCGGCAATGTCTACATTTTCGGCGCGATTTCAGATCGAAAAATGCACAATTCCAGTATTTTAGTCAGTTGCTAAGAAACTGTCAGAAAACAGACCGGAAAGGATCCGTTGCCAAGCAACGATCAACAAAACCGTACGAGAATTTTACTTTTTCTGAAATCAATCGGCAATGTCTACATTTTCGGCGCGATTTCAGATCGAAAAATGCACAATTCCAGTATTTTAGTCAGTTGCTAAGAAACTATCAGAAAACAGACTGGAAAAGATCCGTTGCCAAGCAACGATCAACAAAACCATACGGGAATGTTGCTTTCCCGGCCTAGGCCGCGAAAGTAACATTCCCGTACGGTTTATTATGTATATTTTAGACAGTAAATAAATACACGCAGACAAACCAATTCACATTAAAATTGCATTTATTAGTAAGCAGTTAGATTGTAATGAAGAAATGTTGTGCATTAATACAAATTCATTAATTTATAACAATATTGATTGTGATTTCAGAATAGTTATTTTTCTGAAATCGATCGGGAATGTCTACATTTTCGGCGCGATTTTAGAGCGAAAAATGCACAATTCCAGTATTTTAGTCCGTTGCTAGGAAACTATCAGAAAACAGACCGAAATAGATCCGTTGCCAAGCAACGATCAACAAAGCCGTACGGGAATGTTACTTCCCGGCCTAGGCCGGGAAGTAACATTCCCGTACGGTTTTTTATATATATTTTAATATGTTAATTTTTGATTTTTATGCGTTTAAAATAGTATTGATTGTGATTTCAGAAAAATTTTTTTTTAAATGTTTATATTTTTGATTTTTATACGTTTAAAATAGTATTTATTGTGATTTCAGAAAAAATAGTATGTGTACTTCGGTGTGAAAGCACATTCCCAGACTTCGATGCTTGTTGGCCTCGGCTAGCGCCTCGGCCAACAATTGCATCGTCGTCCGGGAATGTATCGCTTTCACACCTAGATACACAATATACTATTTTATACCAAGGCCGCGAAATTCCTTTTTACGTACCGAGAGAAAAATTATCGCCGAGGTCGCTTACGGCCGAGGCAAGATAATCTCGAGGACGCTAAAAAATTTCGCGGCCATGGTATAAACACTATTTTTTGTGCAACCGTAAATTATAGTTAGTATAGATGGTGAAAATGACACCACCGTGTATGCTATATTTTGTTAAATAAATTCGGTGGCCTTAGCGTCAGAGCGTTTCTATGGAAACGGTATTTTGAATGTATACTTGACAGTTCTCGAATAATCGTAAAAATGAAATAATTTATGTATTTGTTGTGAATTTGGAAATAATTTTGTTTAATAAGATATAACAATTTTTGTTTGTCATATTTTAGAAATATCAATTTTGAAGTGACTTAAACGTCAATTATTATGAAAGTGAATTTCACGGACTGTTTTGAGAACGCGAAATATCAATTTTGAAGTGACTTAAACGTCAATTATTATGAAATTGAATTTCACGGACTGTTTTGAGAACGCGAAATACTCACTTCACGTACGGCTGCACAAAAAATATAGTATGTGTACTTCGGTGTGAAAGCACATTCCCGGACTTCGATGCTTGTTGGCCTCGGCTAGCGCCTCGGCCAACAAATTGCATCGTCGTCCGGGAATGTATTACTTTCACACCTAAATACACAATATACTATTTACTTATTACGGCCGCTTTCAGAGCATCGTAACGGCTTAGTGTTCGCCGCGCGGAGCTCTATTTTCAACATTAAATTAAAATTATTAATAATAGAGATAGAGTTTCGGGAGTTGGAACTTTTTTATTGGAAATTTCTTCCTCTTTAAGGATCTGTCTTTAAAATTTCTTAAATACTAATAGTTTTCGAGTTATTTACAAAAAACAAAACTCGTTATTTTTTCAATCTTCATTTGTTTATAACTTTTGCAATTGTTTATGTGCGGGTTTGAAAATTTTGAAAATTTTTCTAGACATCATTCCGAATCCAATGAGCACTCACTTATATTTTTACGAGCTTTAACAAGAATTAACACGGCTTTGAACTTGTGAACTAGTGTACTCTATACAGTATCTTTTAATAATTGTAGCTTTGGATTATTTTCAAATAGCAGAGACAAAACAAGTAAAATTGAAAATTTTTAAAAACCCCCGATCAATGTATCTAATCGTACCAGTTTCATATGACCGAATCAAAATGAAGCCTAAATCATGTTCGGCTATAATTGTCTGCACATTTTCAATTTTACTTCAATCGGACAATTTCTAGAGAAGTTCAAGATGGCGACCAAACATCAAAATCTAATATGGCCTAAAACCTTCTCGACAAAGTACTCTTTCAAATAAAAAAAAATCGTCAAAATCACCCGTTGAAGATATATGAAACCACAGACAGACAGACATACAAACATACGAGTTAAACTTATAACACATCTCTTTTTGGGTCGGGGTTAATAATAGACATTGGAGAATTACCAGTCCTCAATAAGAAATATAAATTTGTTTTTCTACTTCCATCTTTAAAATGGCGTTTATCGTATACGTTTCCATGACGCTAAATAATCCTTTAAACACGCTTTCGACAAACCGTGACTTCGTGCATTTTAGTCACAGGCTGAACTTAGCAACGAGATATTAGTCACGGCTGAGGTTAATTCTAGATATTTTAATGGCAAAAATCAAGTTAGTTTTCCGTAATTCTTGTCATCAATCTGTCAAAATAAATCGACGCGTTGTGACAAGAGACAAGTAATTTTGTATTTTTTGGAAAAAAATGAGCCTAAACGACAGTGAAAGTGAAGAAGATGTTTTCATTGGTACTCCGCCCGAAATTACTCAAGCAGCGGCATCGGCAACTGCTAGTTTGCTGCCAGAAAAATCTAAAAGTCAATACGAACGTGCATATAAACTTTTCCAAGATTGGCGCCAAGAAAACCAAACAAATTCATTTTCTGAGAATGTATTACTTGCTTATTTCCAAAATTTGTCGAAAAAAATGAAACCGTCCTCTTTGTGGGCAATCTATTCAATGCTGCGGACGACAATTAATCTAAAAAACAATGTTGATATTAGCAATAAGTAGAACAATAGTTTAGTAATTTTTTACTGTTACCATGTTATTGATACGTTAATAAATGAAATATTAAAATAACTTCCAAATTTTTAACCTCCCCACAATAAAATTGTGGGAGGTTACTACAATTGGTCCAAAATCGAAAATTGAGATAACATCAAATCTTTACGTTTTGAGGTCCCAGGAACCCAAAAAAGTTGTTTTTGAAAAATGTCTGTGTGTGTGTATGTGTGTGTGTGTGTGTGTATGTATGTTAGCACGATAGCGGCGAAGCTACTAAACGGATTTGGATGAAACTTTGCATGAGGGTTTCTTTAGTGCTCCAGAAGATCTGAAAAGGTTTTGGTTGAGATCGGATTACGTTTAGTGCCGTTTTGGCACAACAAGTTGTTTATTTTATGATTACTTACAATTTGTAATTGAACCATTGGAAAGCAGTAAAAATTCCGATTTCAACGATATATCACACTTGCACTTTTTCGATTTGGTTTCCGTGAAAAAAATTAAAAAACAAAAATTTCACTTGTCTTGTCCTCAAAGCAGTGCAATGTACAGGGTGATATTCTAATAATGACAGAGGTGTTCAGTGATTTCGGCTGATAACACGGGAATGGTTGAAGATATCGAACTGAAATTTGAAACGTAAGTATAAATATTGTAGACGGACGGATTAAATTAAATTAAAATTTGAAACGTAGATGGAAATATTGTAGATTGATGGAATACGAGTGAATTAAAAATACACCTACGTTCTGATGACGTCGTAAAAGCATAAAATTCTTATAAAAGGCGAACTGATGATGATATTGAAAAAATATTTCTACAAGACGTCACGAAATTTTTTTTTTAATTTCCAAGAAATATCAAATTTTCGGAGAAATGTCACTTTTCAGAAAAATGTCAGATTTTAAAAAATGTCAGATTTTAAAAAATGTCAAATTTTCAAGAAAACGCCAAATTTTCAGAGAAATGTCACTTATCAGAAAAATGTCAAATTTTCGAAAAAATGTTAAATTTTCAGGGAAATGTCACTTTTCAAAAATATGTCAAATTTTCAGAAAAATGTCACTTTTCAGAAAAATGTCAAATTTTCGAAAAAACGTCAAATTTTCGAAGAAATGTCACCTTTCAGAAAAATGCTAAATGTTTGAAAATTGTCAAATTTTCGGAGTAATGTCACTTTAGAAAAATGTCAAATTTTCGAAAAAATGTCAAAGTTTCAGAGAAATGTCGCTTCGAAAAATGTCAAATTTTCGGAAAAATATCACTTTTCAGAAAAATGTCAAATTTTATTAAAAGGACAAAGGAAAATTCCCAAAAAATACTACGGGTTCATTTGTGGTATAAGTTCTCTGCTAGTGTGTTAAAGCGTGCAGACTGTATGCTGAGTATTTTTGACGTGTCAGGTGCATCGAGAGATTACAAGTTTTTTCGACGTTTATAAAGCCCATGGATGGTGTGAGAGGCCATCCTGAACCGCTTACAAGCCCTACAAGTGTAAGCAACGCCACCGGAATGCTTTCGGTGACTTTTTTTCAATAAAACTTTAAAAGTGACAGTGACATTATATTTTAAAAACTATTTCCGCTACTTCCGGCATCCCGCCGGAAATTCTTCCGGCAACATAACCTAAAAATAGTACTACATAACCTAAAAACAATTTAAGACATTGGTACCAACCTAAACATTTTTCAAAAACCAAATTCCCAGAGAAACATTGGAACCAAAAATTTGACAGCTACCACTTCCCCGACCGATTTAGTGAAAAATTGGTCGAGGCCAAAAGATAAAACAAAATATACCAACTCAAACTTAAACGATCCACCATGAACACTACCCTGGCTACATCTGGCAGGGAAGCTGTCCACCAAGAGTTATATGGTTTTTTCCAAAGATGGCCGTCCCTGCCATCCATCCCATTACCAACGAACAGGTTTTTTCGTTTAGTTGTTTCCCGTATCAATAATCAAAATTATTAAGTGCTCTTGCCTACGAACGTTTTTATAGAATTGTGTTTATTTTTATATTAATTTTAGGTCCATGTGGACACATTATAATTTTAACCTAGTCTTTAAGCCTGCCTACAGAAGACAGGAGCTACTTTTCTATTTTTCTCCAAGCCAAACCGGACCTACCCCGTCCAGCTTCACACTCGCCACGGCGGTGTTCACCGTGGTTGTCTGGCTGGCCCCGGGCTAGGATCCGATGAAGCATATATTTGTATTAAAAACATTGAATGAAACATTCATGTTGTGCAGACTATAAATTTAACACTCAAGTTCTTAGGTCCAAATCCCACCGAACGCAAGACTTTTTTTCTGATTTAATACGAAAAAAATATTTCAACTTAATAAATATAATTAAAGGAGATCGTTCATATTGTTTAGTGCTCTTTTCGGCTTCAAAGATTCACCGGGTGGGGAGGTTCCAGCCGCTTCCAGTAGCTGCCGATTTTTTATTTAGATATTTGCTGTCGTAGAAAAAGTATAGTATGCAACACGTTTTATAAACTTGTTAGTCACTCATTTTATTAAACACTCGCTCCGCTACGCGTCGCTCGCGATTAATAAAACTCGTGACTAAAATGACGTTTATAAAACTTGTTACATAATATACTATTATTTATACGTACGTTTATGAAAATTTTTAGAAATACCTCCTAGAACTCCTAGGCTAATATTTATTATTATACCGTAATCTAGCAAATTTGGTGCTTTTATCGGCCAGGTAACGGTAATTTCAATAAGCCACCTCACTATAAGTTGACTCCCTGAACACGTTCAAAAATAAAAACCGCCCTGGCCAGACAATTCACATTAAAATCCTAATTTGACTCCACTATTAGAACATTGTTTAACTCTTCTAGGCATTCAAAGACAATGGAATTACGCCAGATGTTGTTAGCAGCGTACCGGAGAAAGTACTGAAAGTGGAGTACCTAGGCTCTGGCATAAAAGTAAATCTAGGAGATGAATTAACTCCAAAGGAAGTAAAAGAAATTCCGGAGATTGGGTATGATGCAGATCCTAATAGCTTTTATACATTAATAATGACCGACCCAGATGCACCCAGCAGGAAAAATCCCACCCACAGGGAATGGAATCATTGGTTGGTAAGTTAAAATATTTCATAGAATTCGTTTAAATCTAATATGTGAACCAAATGTCAGTTATTATATGAAATGGCGTTGGTCCTGTTTTTAGCACAATTATCATTCATAACATAATCAAAAAATTCCTAATAAAAATTAATCTAAATTATGATGAACGTGTCACTTAGCTGTGCCGTTAAAAGTATCTGAGAGATTTTGAAAGCTGTGATGTATAAGAACTAAAATGTGAATTAGTTAAATGAGTAAAAGATCTGGTTCTGGAGATCGGTTTTCGAATGTGTAGGAAAATATTCTGAGAGCATTCCTCATTATGTTTTGAATTTGTTCTAATTTTCGACAGCTCTAACAGAGGCAGGATTTCAGAAATCTCACTGAGGAAGCAAGATCGGATACAAATTCCGTTTTTTTTTTGTTTCTCCGCCAGAAACCAAGAGAGGTAGTGATGTAGAAAGAAAGGGACACATCGCGGATGCCAGGCCTTAAAGTGCGGTAAAAAAGTTCCTAATACAAAATCTGAAAAATTATTGTTTTATTTCGAAAGAGAAACCAGATTTTTCCATAAATTTATATTTGCTATTTATTTACTAAGTCTAAAAAAGATTAAATATTTACATTATCTTAACCTGCGACCAAAAAACTGTACTGGCTATTTGCAAAACAGGAACAACTTGTTTAAAGCAATTATACAAATATTTAGAATCTAACAACCTACTTATAGAACAGCAATATGATTTTGGAAATACAAAAACACTGTTGGGAAAATAAACAAGCTTTGGAGACGAAGACCTTCGTGACCTCTCTAAGGCATTTGATTGTGTATCCCATGAAACTTTATTAAAGAAGAAGAAGAGTTGAATATTCTGGAGGAAGTTACCGCTGTTATTTTGAAATTGATGACTATAGCTATTTAAGAGACCACAACCGAACAACTTTTCGTGAAAGAATCCTCCAGAAGAAGAAATAGAGATTTATGGTGTTCCACAGAGATCAATTCTAGGTCCGTTGCTGTTCCTAATATGTATTAACGATATCTCTACACTACTAAGTAACTGCTCTTTAATTCTGTATGCGGCTAGCAAACCTCGCTCTTTTAAATTTCTATGAATTTATTTGGATACAACTCTTAAGGATAAGATTTTGCAGAGTGAGAGGGAAGTGTGGGTTTATTTTGGGTTTATTATAAAAAAATTAAAAAACCAAACATACTATAATCTTTAAAACTGTTTTAAATAATTGCTGTTGTTCTAACGAATACAACTATATATATGTTTTATTGTTTTCTGTTGGACTTGAATATCGTAGTTTGTCAATGAAAATAGTTCCTATAGGCACACATGGACGACACGCCCCTGGGCACATGTACGCAGGCCCCCCCGTATGGGGAGTCTACTGGGTACTGAGTTTAAGGGCCCGGGCTTCCGAGGGGTCCGTAGCGGAGCCCCGCCAGAGATCTTGCCAAATACCGACTTTGAATTTACTGAAGTTACCCATAACGAAATACGAGACGTAATCACAAATCTAAAAAGCAAATCCAGTGAAGATGTATATGGTTTGAGTGTGAAAGTCATAAAAACTATAAAAAACCTTATAATATATCCTCTAACAAAATTGATAAACGAATGTCTCTTAAAGGTTATATCCCCATGCATGTTAAAAGAAGCGGTAGTTACGCCCATTTTTAAGGGTGGTGATATGGATGACCTCACAAACTACCGGCCCATATCAATTCTTCCAGTTTTTTCAAAAATACTGGAAAAATGCATGTAATAGATTAATTACATATTTTGAAACAAATGGTCTTTTTCTTGAATGTCAACATGTTTTTGGAAAGAACCGCAGCACTAATAGTGCCATATTGGCCTTTGTTAATAATGTCCTCGACGTATATGAAAATATCGAATTTAATGATACAATATTCCTAGACCTTAGTAAGGCTTTTGATTGTGTTTCGCATGAAATTTTAATCGAAAAGTTACTAAAATATAAAATCAGTGTAAATAGTATAAAACTATTAAAATCATATTTATACAACCGCAGTCAAACTGTCAAATTCAATAACATAATGTCAAGTAAAGAAATTTTAAAGACAGGTGTGCCTCAGGGTTCTATATTAGGACCCTTACTCTTTTTGATTTATATTAACGATATTCCCATGTCAAAAAAATTTCTCACATATATTTTGTATGCAGACGATACCACAATTTCCATTAGATCCGATAATTTATATGACGTTGAAGTAAAAAAAAGCGAAATACACTCAAAAACTGAACAATGGCTTAGTTTTAATAATTTGATTTGTAATAAAACCAAATCACAAGGTATGATGTTCACGTTACGCAATTTCGAAATTTGTACTGATGTAATATCTAACGTAAAATTTTTAGGTGTTTATTTGGATTCTCATTTGAGATGGAATATACACATTGATAATATCTGTCGAAAACTGAGTAGTAGAACTGTCGTTATTCGTAACTTATCAGGCACTGTGTCCACAGATACATTGAGGTCAGCCTACTTTGCATTGTGTCATTCAATCATGAGTTATGCTATAATAGTCTAGGGAGATGATGCGGACTTTGTTAAGGTATTTGCTATTCAGAGAAAATTAATCCGAATTATAGCATGTTTAGGATATACAGAGGATTGTAAACATGCTTTTATTGAATTTGGCATATTACCATTACTTTCGCTTATATGTCTTGGAATGTTTAACATATATTAAAACAAATATAAATAACTACCCTACTTATGTGAACCAACATGACCATAATACAAGAACTAAGGATAACATTATTACCCCATATTATAGATTAAGTAAGTCACAAAACGGACCAAATTATCTAGCAATTCAAATATTTAATAAATTACCAGCAGACATAAAAAACATCGATAATCTAAAAAAATTTCGAAACGCAATAAAAAATTTTCTCATAGGAAAGGCATTCTACCACTACAGGGAATTTTTGGAATGTGATATTTTGACAATGAATGTATGTTAGTGTTCATGTTCGTTTGTAAAATTGTGTTATATACACACTGTTTGTCAATAATATATGTTTATTTGTTGTTTATTTTTATATTCATTTGTGATATGTAATTTATGAAATTACCTAACCTACTCTAATTGACTTGTATAAGTACTTTTGTACATTAACACCAATAAATTATTATTATTATCTTGACAACATTTTCTTTTCAAATTTCTGCCCCCCGCTCATCAATTTATTAAGGGCTAGGGCCCGTTGGCTTCCGAGAGGCCCGCCAGAGGTTTTGACGAAAAATTTTGTTTTCAAATTTCTCCCCCCCGCTCATCAATTATTAGGCGCGGGGGACCGTTGGCTTCCGAGGGCCCGCCAACATTTTTTTTCAACTTTCTCCCCCCGCTCAGAATTTCCCTAGGGATATTCGACAATATCCCTAGGGAAATTATCGAATATTTCCCGTCTCTAAGGTAAAACTCTTAAGGACGAAAAATATCCATGAAATCAAGATTTTGTTGACTGTCAATAAGATAATACGTCGTTGTCATGGGTATATTCTAATCATGCGACAGATGAGGGCGATCTACTTTCCACTATCGCCTACGGCATCCGTTTATCTCAATTACAACTTTAGAAATGGACAAGTGAATGTAAGCGAATATAAACGAATATAAGCAAAATTGGTAAAAATTTTACAATTCCCAAAAAACAGTCTTAATTTAATGAGGTTTTTGGAAAATTCAATATATTAACTTGAACTAAAATATTTCAGCTATACGAGCCAGAACGGTTTTTCCTTAAAAACATTTTAGTCCGGTGATTTAAGATTCAAAAGTAACGATTTTTCGGAAAGTTTTGGGACAAGCCAAAAATTAGTGTACCCCCTACAGAATTTCCTCTCAAAATGGCGGCTTTAATGGTTATCTAACTTTTTGTAAACAAAATGAATTTTGCAACTTACTCGTTTGCTTATATCTTCGCTTCTAAAGGTCGTAGAAAAACGTTCGACCCGTCAATTTCTTCGTCATGGGTTCCCCTATAAAGTAGGTATATGCAAAGAACGAATTTTTGATTGTTAATAACATTTTATGACAAGAAACTGAAAAAATTGAATTTCTCGATCGTCGAACTTTGAAGTACTGTAGAAACAAATATAAAATCTGCATGTTAACGATATTATGAGAAATAGTACATATTTTTACCCTTAATGAAATGCATTTTGTCCCGTTGCAAAACATTAATTATTTTTTTTGCAATTAATTTATAAAAGAAAATTCAAACTGTTTACTAAAAGATCATACTAATATTTTACAGTTCTATTTCAGTAAAAATATTGTATTTGATGTACATTTACATAATCAAAAAGAATATTGCCAAAATATTTTAATTTGTGACTTTTTTACGCAAAAAATTAATTTTGCAACTTAAACAAATCTAAATATCTCAGTAGATTTTGCATCAAATTTATTGCAACTAACGGCATTTTAATTGTCATAAAAAAACACGAATTTAGAAAAAAAAAATTTTGCTCCGATGCTTTGGAGCCGAGATATGAAGAATTCACGTTTTCGCGATTACGGCGAAATTTGAAAATATTTTTACTTGAAAATTTAACTGAATATACCTCAGAGTGTGTGTTATCACTTACAAAAAGTGCCATGTCTATATATCCAGATGGGCCATAGAAAAAACAATTAGAAAATTGCATCCTTGGTGCTCGCGCTCACGCTAGACGCCAGATTCCCCTCCCCCTTCACTGCTAGTGGCGTACTTTTACCGCGACGGCAGCTTTATTTCTCTTTTTCTCGGTTTTGGACGTTTTTTTTTATTGCAACTTATTTTTTTCTCAGCTTTCCGATTCTTCGATTATTTTTCAATTATTCAATTACGTTGCTCCGCAAAAAGAATTTGTAATACAATTATTTTATTATGATAGATAAAATAATGTCAGTAGTTTATAATCAAACATCTTATAATTTTTTTTTTTTTTTTTTAACTATTTAACGTCGGCCTATTTCCGCTACCAGGGCCTATCACCGACTATTTCCACATCCAGTGGAAACACAGTAACGCAAAAAAAATGTAAAATTTTTTATTGTTCAAATAGGCTTAGAATGTCACGAAATGTCGAGATTTTAAGTTTGAGCAAAAAAGTCTGTCGCTCTGTCGGTCTGTCTGTAACTTTTTTGTGCGCACGATTACTCTGGAACCTTTTAATATATTGACTTGAAATTTGCTACATGCCTGTATTTTAATGAGATCTGGTAGATTATATTTTGATCTTATTGCGTTGAAGGGTTGGGGAAAATGGGGGTAAATGGGTAAATTAAGCAAGTAAGAACCCATAAAATTGGAAGTAGTGATTCTTTGGGCAGCGTTTTTTTTTACAATTTTACAAACATCCTATAATTTAAGCAATCACGCATTATTGTTATGTTATAAATTAGATGTTTATTTCGCTATTTTAAACAAATTAAATCAATATTGATGTGTGTCAGTTTAAATTAAATGAAATGCAAGAAAATGAGGAAGTTATTGAAAATGTTGATATAAATAATGACGATGATGACAATGATTGTCTGTACGCAGAAATGCGAGACGAAACGGACAGCGAGTCCGACACAGGAAATCAACCTAAAAAAAACGAGGACAGAAAAATAAACTTTATTTTGTATATTCAATAAATTCACTTTTAAATGCAAAATGTATACCTTTTTTATCCCCAATAAGAGTAAAAACTATTCACTCATCTTATCAAATAAATTGTATGTAATTTTTACATATTTATTTTATGAAGCAACGTAATTGAATGATTGAAAAATAATCGAATAATCGGAAAGCTGAGAAATAAATAAGTTGAATTAAGAAAAATCGTCCATCTAGCCACTCCTGAAGCCGAGAAAAAGAGAAATAAAGCTGCCGCCGCGGTGAAACTGTCCAAGTACGCCAATAGCAGTAAAGGGGGAGGGGGGTCTAGCGCGAGCGCGAGCGCGAGCGCCAAGGATGCAATTTTCTCGATTTTTTTTCCATGGCCCATCTAGATATATAGACATGGAACTTCTTGTAAGTGATAACACACACCCTGAGGTATATTTATTTAAATTTTCAAGTAAAAATATTTTCAAATTTCGCCGTAATCGCAAAAAACGTGAATTCTTCATCTCTCGGCATCGGAGCAATTTTTTTTTAATTCGTGTTTTTTTATGACAATTAAAATGTTAGTTGTAATAAATTTTATGCAAAATCCACTGAGATATTTACATTTGTTTAAGTTGCAAAATTGATTTTTTGCGTAAAAAAGTCGCAAATTGAAATTTTTTTGCAATATTCTCTTTGATTATGTAAATGTACGTCAAATACAATGTTTTTACCGAAACAGAACTGTAAAATATTAATATGATCTTTTAGTATAACAGTTTGAATTTTTTTTTTTATAAATTAATTGTAAAAAAATAATTAATATTTTGCAACGGGACAAAGTGCATTTCATTGAGGGTAAAAATATGTACTATTTCTCATAATATCGTTAACATACAGATTTTATATTTGTTTCTACAGTACTTCAAAGTTCGACGATCGAGAAATTCAATTTTTTCAATTTCTTGTCATAAAATGTTATTAACAATCAAAAATTCGTTCTTTGCATATACCTACCTTATAGGGGAACCCATGACGAAGAAATTGACGGGTCGAACGTTTTTCTACGACCTTGAGAAGCGAAGATATAAGCAAACAAGTAAGTTGCAAAATTCATTTTGTTTACAAAAAGTTAAATAACCATTAGCCGCCATTTTGAGTGGTCAACACTATTTTTTTCGAATTCCTGAGGAAATTCTGTAGGGGGTAGACTAATTTTTGGCTTGTCCCAAAACTTTCCGAGACATTTTTCTAATATCACCGGACTATTTGTAATCTGGTCACAAGTTATATGGGTAGGAGGGCCGTGTAGAGCGGGTGTGTGATCGTACACCGTCTATTTTTGGGGAGGCTAGAAATTTTTATTTCGGTGGAAATTTTTTTTTAGATTTTCTCCCTCCGCGTATCAATTTTTATTTCGCTGGTTTCGGTGGAAAATTGAAGTAGGAGGCGGCATTTTAGATTTTCCACACCAGCTTGCAGCCGCCAAATCTCTAGAAACGGCCCCGATGGGTAGTGGGAGTGAACCATCCCTAAAAAACAGACTAAACTTATAATTATATATATTAAAATGCGCTGTTTATAACATCAAGTTACCTGATTTTTGTCATCGCAATTTACAATCATTGTAATAATACTCCATCTTATCATCAAGTTCATTGGTCGAGTCGACATTTATACTTCCGGAGATAACTTGGAAAAGTTTCGCAACATTTGAAATTTATTTTTCCAAATATATAGATCATGAGCCCCAGCAACTCGGAGTAATTAATTGCTAATAAAAACACATGTTATTAATTTATTAATAGTTTCAATGTAACGATAACATATTTTTGAGGTCTTACAAAGTTACATAATATTGAAACAGCTTAAGTTGCATATTTAAATTACATAGTGATATACGATTTGGTATTTTAATAGCATTAGCTTGGAAAAATTGTGATTCTAGATTGGTTTTACTGAACTTTGCGATATGATTTTAATATGTGTGAATTTGACCCTGATAGGGGATTGAACGGTAGACTATCAGGATATGTAAAGGAGAAACCTTGGGAAACATTTTTTTTTCAGTAACTAAAGTATAAACATGATTACATAACCCCACAAAAAAAAGGTCGTGATCTGGATGAATGACCGACGCAGAGTCCGAATCCGAGGTCAAAGAAATTCGTATACCCCTTATGTATGTATAAATTTATGTGCAGAGCCAAAAATATCCACTTTTTCTAACATACTCCTTCAAAATTTTCCTCACTTATTTTCTCTGCCTTCTTGTCTTCGCCGCATACTCTTGCATTCGTCGACACCTTGTCTCTCAGTCTCCATTTTCTGGCTTCATACTCCCTGTATCCTTTGTTCTATTTCATGAATTCTCTCATGATATCAAGGGTTAACAAAATAAAAGAAGCACAAAATAGGTACTTTCCACTCCTTAGACGGGTACGGGCAAAGCAGTTGAGGGCTGTTCTGCTCAGTGCACTGCGACCATTGCGCAGTAAAGACAAGAAAAATGTTCACATCTTCCTCCACCCCCGTCCAGCAGAGGGTAGTTTTCACCTCTCTCGGGGGTTGGTACTTTGGCTGTGTGCACCCTCCACCATGTCTCCCTTGCATTCTGAAGAGCTTGTAAGCTAGAAGCTTTCACGACGCAGATCTATGTCCGGAAGGGTATAGAAGGCGTACCAACCCCTTGGGAGGAACCCTTAGCAATAATAAATGAGAGCACGAGGGTTGCAAAGTGCCCATTCATACTCCTTTCCGTAATGATACTGATATTCATAACTTTACCCTATTTTTTACTCTGCACAAAAATACGAATTTTTTTACCTCAGCGACGAAAAAAACATAGGAATACCATGGTCAGTCATCAAGATCACGACCTTTTTTTTGTGGGAGTGAATCATTTTTTATATTTTTATTTATTTTATCAGGTAGGATGTTCACTTAGATAAATAGTACAATGTTCAAAAGATTTTAAGAATTTGCCTGGAGTTAAAAATTAATATGAGTTTCGATGGTGATCATAGACTGAGGAGCAGATTAACTGATCTACCTGTCTTACTTTGGGAACTAAAATATATGTATTTGTTTATTTATTTATTGAAAAGAGGTAAATACAGAGCAAAGTTCCAAATGGTACAGGCAAGACATAGTACTTATGGACCGTTACAATAAAATTCAAACTATTTTACAAGCTTTTATTTAACTTGCTTTATATGTATGTTAGTTAGTTTGTTTGTATGTTAGTATGTTTAGTTCAAAACTTGCAAGTCAATTTTGAACCAGTTAATGACATCCAATTGAGCTGAAATTTTGCATACACGAGTAGTTCTGGTGACAATACAATAATATGGTACCAAAAAGTGTGTTTTTTAGTTTTTAAACTATAATTTGATCGTATAAATACGTTTCATTCTAAGAAATGGCGAAGGATCTAGCTTTTTACATTTAATCCGTTTTAATGTTGCCAAGTTTTGTTTAAAATTATTTAAATTTCACTATGAACTTCAGTAAATAAATCAAACTACAGGATGTACCAAAATCACCGGAGGAGCTTGTAATGACATATTCTTTACAACATTACGAGACAAAAACCTTAACACAATTATGTCGAGTCTCCAACCGTTTTCGAGGTAGACTCTATTAAAGTTTCACAAAAAAGGTTCCCTATGTGATTTATTAAATTTGTAGATAGGCGCTGTAAACAAAATGAATTAAGTTAAAGTGATATTTTGGACATAACTAAACGAGTTTTAATTAGTGAAAATTTCTGAAAGCATGTGGATCCTCATTGGCCCAAATATGGTAGTTGTGTGTATCAAAGATTCCTTCACCCGAGAAATTGGATTCATCGGTGAAAAGTACCTACCTTTAGCAAAAAATCTGGATCCATTCGTTCCTGTTCTAAAATCCAAGTGCAGAAATCAATACTGGCAATCTCGCGGCATAAGATTTTGTACACGCGTATAATGAAAGGCATGATATCTGATGTCCTCCAAAATTCTGTGTGTTGAGCTTCTTGAAATACTCAACATTCACGCTACGTTTCGTACAGAATCCGTTGGTGCTACTTCAATTGCATGAATCACAGCTATTTGCCGAGGTTCGTGGGTGACCAGCTAAATTTTTACACTAAGGAACCAAAGTACCTGTGTTTCTTGCACGATTTATCAGTCTTAAAAAAACATTTCCATTCGGATGTCTTCTTTCTGGAAACCGAAGCGCACATTCTCGCGCAGCAGCTTCAGAATTACGTTCACAATCACCATAAATGATTATCATTTCGCAATATTCTTCTGAAGTGTAATTAATTCAGTACGGTTGTCATAATTCATTTTGTTTACAGCGCCTACATATACAAAAAATTTAAAATAAAGTTTAGCTCGAAAACGGTTGGACTCATTACCAGCTCCTCCGGTGATTTTCGGACACTCCGTATAATACATATTTACATCTCCAATGACTACTTTATGAGATATAGAAAAAAAAACGAAAAAGGTTAGTAACGAGGAGGAGGTTTCTGAGGATATTCAGTATGTGGGCGGGTATCATATTATGCAAGGCTGTACCATCGGAAATGAAATTAGTGTCGCCTTTAGCAAATCACTGTCTATAAAGCCTTAATGAAGACTATGGAGTTTAATATTCTCTAAGTTTAATACATTCTCACCTTTCTTACAATTGTATCACTTCTATTACAGACTATAACGGAGATGAGAATTACAGAGGTGGGATTATTTAAACCAAACTCAATTTACGAGAACTGATTTTGAGGACAAGGCTGATCAGTGTCAGGGGAGATTATTGGTAATCAATACTAATGTGGCACTAATTATAATTAGAAAATATGTTTGCTTTTATGTTTACAAATGTAATGAACAAAGGTGCATCTGGGTTTTAAAAGTTTTCAATTTTAGATTTAAAAAATATTACAGTCATTAAAACAATAATTATAAGCTAGACGACCAACAGCAGTTAATAACGTCACAAGATGTCAATAATTGCAACATACTAAGTCACTGTTATGTCATATATGTATACTTTGTGTCATTTAACTCAGCCTAGTAATACATAAGCATTTTAATGCCATACATTTTTCTTCCCCAGGTAGTCAATATTCCAGGATGCAATCTTTCTGAGGGTGAAGACATTACCGAATATGTTGGGTCAGCTCCACCAAAAGACTCTGGCTTGCACCGGTATGTGTTTCTTGTATTTAAGCAACTCGAAGAATTAACTTTCGACGAACCCCATCATAGTAAGACTGATGGGAATCGTGGGAACTTCTCTACTGAAAAACTGAGGAAGAAATATAAATTGGGCAAGCCTATCGCTGGAAACTTTTTCCAAGCTCAGTATGATGATTCTGTACCTGCTCTCCACAAACAGCTTGGATTTTAATGTTTAGTACCTCTATGAGAATGAGATAGATAATGTTTTATTTTTCTGTCGTGAAAAATATTTTCAATTCTCAACTTATATTGAACACAAAACTATCTCTCGAATATTTTGACCTGGTTCCTGGTTTATGGTATTTTCACAATTCTTCTATTCTAAATTCTAATTCTAATTAAATAAAAAGTAGTAAATACTATAAAAAGTTTTATTTCACTCAACTCCTAGAACTTTCCACTCAACGGTAGCGATAGTGCTAGTGGTAGTAATTATATTAGTAGTAGATTTGAGGTATATGGCTTGGTATAAATTGAAAATAAATTACTGTGTCCCTCTCATTCTATTAAGCTATGAATTTACACGATATACTCATTAGGTGATATTAACGAAGTTAATGCACATATAAGTATACGTTATATATAAAATATGATATTAAAGTTTATTACAACGAAATCATATCAAATATGCCTACATGAATTTATTTGAAATACCTATCTAGTATTAGTTTATTTTCATTTTATATATTTGATACTCACAATTTATTTACTATTTTACCATATTCAATTTTTCCACCTTATAGTATTAACCTCCCCACAATAAAATTGTGGGAGGTTACTGAAATTGGTCCAAAATCGAAAATTGAGATAACATCAAAGCTTTACGTTTTGAGGTCCCAAAAAAGTGGTTTTTGAAAAATGTCTGTGTGTGTATGTATGTTAGCACGATAGCGGCGAAACTACTAAACGGATTTGGATGAAACTTTGCATGGGGGTTTCTTTAGTGCTCCAGAAGATCTGAAAAGTTTTGGTTGAGATCGGATTACGTTTAATGCCGTTTTGGCACAACAAGTTGCTTATTTTATGATCACTTACAATTTGTGATCGAACCATTGAAAAGCAATAAAAATTCCAATTTCAACGATATACTTATCACACTTGCACCCTTTCATTTGGTTTCCGTGAAAAGAATTAAAAAGAATTCGTTATATGTGCACACATATGACAGCATCCAAAAAATATTATTGATATTATTGTTAAGGGAAAATGTATTTTGCCATCTGTCAAAAACATTTGGGTGGGTAACTTTTGTGAATGTTGATTTATAGGTTATGGTACATTTATCCACGTGACGTCACAGCTAACCTCAAAAATATATATTTCTTAAGATTTAAGAATATTACGTAGCTATTATTAAAATTTCTGCCTGGTTCCCGTACTTTCAACTAAAATCTAGTGCAGTGTAATGTTTATGAAGTTCTAAATACTTTGTCCTAATAAAATAGGACTCTTTTTGTAGGTTGGAAATCTAACCTGTAATTAGCAGTCTATTTTTATTAATCAACAATTAGGCAATCCAACGACCTGTCAAAATTATTTTTCAATATGGCGCTGAGGGCAAACATGGGGTTTATTTTAATTAACTCGCGGAAACGTAGCCAAGGCAACCGAAAAAAAAACTCATTTAACGAATGAAAATAAAGGATTGCCGGATGTTTGCCCTCAGCGCCATGTTGGAAGTCACGTGGTTTGGATTGCCTAATATAGAAAAATTATTTGCGTGCATTTTTAAACATTTGCTTGAAGCCACTGTGGCTCCATGCTAAAAATGCGTATACAAACATTAAAAATGAGAATAAACTTCAAAAACTTAAACATGATATGCAGATGCCCTATTCGCGAAAATATAACAAATGAACTCAATACCTTCGATACAAAGGAATTCACGTATAAGGAAAAGTTTATATAGTAAAGTAACAGCGGAAATTTGTCATGATATATAAATCGCTGTCACATCTTGGTGAATTTGTGTGTATCGAAGGTAAATCTCTATTGGGTTCATTTGTTTTATTTTCGCGAATTGGGAAGTTTCCTATTTTAGAAATATCATGTACAATCAACCTCATTTAGTAGTCTTTTAGATAACTAGTCAAATAAAAAAAAAAAATTATCTCGATATCTGAAAAACTCACGAACTTATTCAATTTCTTATTTGAATACTTCGCCTCGGCTGAAGTCCACCCATGACGTCACAGTACACAACTGGCTGACTTGCCATGCCGGCGGCGCGCCGTATATTCCCTTTATTTAGTGTATCCGAGTTTCTTATCTCACTAGGACCCCTATTCTCCAGTCGAGAGAATGGTCATTTCGGGAGAAAGGAAAGAGAAAGAAATAGGAAAACAATAATGAAATAAAAAGAGAAAAAATACCCCGATTCACTTCTCCTAAGCTGGAGAATAAGACCCTATTCTCCAGTTTAGGAGAAGTGAATCGAGGTATTTTTTCTGTTTTTATTTCATTATGTTTCCTATTTCTTTCTCTTTCCTTTCTCCCGAAATGATCATTCTCACGACTGAAGAATAGAGGTCCAGATGAGCCATCAGATGGCATTAGAGATGGTGCTGAGTGGATTTTCTTCGCAACAGGTCCGAACTGTTCCGAAAAGTACCATCTCTAATGCCATCTGATGGCTCATCTGGTGAGATAAGAAACTCTCGGTATGTGTTCGCTCATGTTCATTTAGTGGGGTTAAAATTTCTCGATAACACTGAATGCACTAAATAGCCAGGGAGATAGCGACAGTTTTTTCGCATTAATATGCATAAAGCTTTACCAATCTGTAAGCACCGCAAAAATTAGTAAAAAATTAAATAACATGTTGCAAAAAGAGATATCGATTTTCTGAAATGTCACAGAATGTCACTTTTGATTCGTTCGTGCTGAGCCGAATTTTCGAATTTCGTCGTGCAATTTACGATCAGGTTTATCTGGATGTCTTCCTCTTTACGTCGCGACATCATCCGGCCGTCCCAATGGTGTTTTTCGCAAAATATGAAGGTGCCAAGATTGCATGTTTTAGCAATTTTTTCGGCTCCCAAATGCAAGCAGTTTTTGCTATTTTTCTCCGAAACGGTGGGAGTTAGCTCGAAATAAAAAATAAGGTCAAACGAGTATTTTCCACTACGAATCTTTTACTTCCATCAGAATTTTGATATTTTTTTTCGTTTCGGAGATAACTACTGAAATGTCGGCCGTGTACGGCAAAAAATCGAAAATTTTGAGCTTCTTTTTAATCTGGGCGCCTACGTCAAAAGACTACTATAGCTAATTTAAATAGAATTAAATTTGCTAAAACCGTTTTTTGTATTTTTCGAATTCCGACAAAAATGAAGGAATTAGGGCGGGATTTGGGACTTTTTTTTTTCGGTAAAATTTCTCCATTTTGTCACCGTAATTAATCGGTAATAAACTGAAATCGATCTCATATACGATGTTCACTTAATGTACTACTTTGACGCTCCGTTAATCTCGGCCCCTCGAAACAAAGGTTTCTGAGAAAAATTATTTTTTTAAGATTTACATACACTCTATAGGAAAACGTGTCATTTCCTACATTTCCTCGAATATCTCGATAATTATCGTTTTTTCGAAAAATTTGTAGACAGAATTGATTGACTATTCCGACACTTTTTTATTTTTTTCTCTAACATAAAAACCAAAAGACTTATGACCGAATATACATATATTTGATGTCAACCTCTCCTACAATTTACTAACGTTTATATACCTTAATAATAATAATAATAATAATAATAATAATAATAATAATAACAATAATAATAATAATAATATCAACAGAGTTGGTAACTTTTAGGAGAGGAGTTTTCCAGGGTGACTCCCTGAGTCCTCTCCTATTTTGCATCTCACTGCTGCCGTTATCTGTCAGGCTCCGCCAAACCCGCGGATACCAATGTGGCCCACCCAGCAATCGGAGGCATAAGGTCACCCATCTATTTTATATGGATGACCTAAAACTTTATGCCTCCGGAGAGTGCGAACTCCAGAACTCTCTAAGGGTGGTCCAAGAGTATACACGGGCCATTGGCATGGAATTCGGGCTGGACAAGTGTGCAGTCGTCCACCTCAAGAGAGGACGAAGCGGGATATTCCTTGAAGACGCGCAGCTCGCAGACGGAAGCATCCTACGACATCTGGATGCCGGAGAGACCTACACGTACCTGGGTGTGGAACAACATCACATCCAGGACGTCAAACAAATTAAGGATACTCTCCGCGGCAAGTACAGACACCGGCTCCGAAAGATTTGGTCTTCCGAACTTTCGGGGAAGAACAAGGTGTCTGCAACTAATATGCTTGCCGTTCCGATTCTGCTCTACTCCTTCGGAGTAGTTAAGTGGACATTAGATGAGCTGCGCCAATTGGATAGGGATACCCGTAAGATGATGCATCTTCACAGGAGCATCCATCCTAGGTCGTCCGTTCCTCGAGTGTACCTCCCACGCCAACGGGGGGGCCGAGGACTCTTGAGTCTGGAGTGTGCGCATGGCAGAGTAGCACTGGGTGTGGCATGCAACGTCCTTAGGAGCTCGGACCCACTCCTGCGTTTTGTGAGAGATCATGAAACTGCAGGAGTTGGCGCATTTTTATTTAAGGCAGCACGTAAGGCCGCAGATGATCTCGGTCTCATATTCGACTTCAGGCGAGGAGGCCGGCGAGGTGCTGAGCTAGAATCAGTAACTGACCTTGCGCCAAATCGCCTGACAGCCCAAATTAAAGCTGCCGAACAGAGAAATCTGTTCAGGCAGCACGTCGATAAGCCCATGCACGGTGTATTCTATAACAACATAGAGACACTGGGTTTATCGACAAAGCTGACCTTCGCTTTCTTACGGTCAGCAGGGCTAAAGCCGGAGACTGAGGGATTCATTGTGGCCTGCCAAGATGGTGTTATTAACACCTTGGTCTACCGCAGTCGCGTTATGGGTGTGGAGGTCCCTGACATTACCTGTAGGACCTGCCGTCAGGCGCCGGAGTCGCTCATGCACTTACTATCTGCATGTCCGGTATATGCGACTTCGGCCTACATCCATAGGCATAACGCGGCTCTACGAGTGCTGTACTACCATCTTCGGCACTCGTATGAAGTAGACCAAACACCAGTGCTGCCTTACGTCCCCGGAGAGATCGAGTCCGTTGTCGAGAACGAGAAGTGCCGAATATATTGGAACTACTCGTTTCCGACGGTCAGGCAGATACAAGCAAACAAGCCTGACATAGTCCCCCTCGACCATCAAACCAAGGTGATGTATGTCATGGAATTCTCGGCACCTGCCGAAACAAACATCATCTTGAAGGAGGGGGAAAAACGGGCTAAATACCGAGATCTCCGGTATGAGCTCCGAGCGCTATACCCAGACTACTCGGTCAAGATGGTCGTCCTGATAATCGGTGTACTCGGTGGAATAAGACCTACGCTGCTCTCGGAATTAAAGGCCATACCAGCCTGCCAAAAGTCAGCCGAATGGTTGGCAGGCCAAATGCAGAAGGCAGTTATCCTGGGGTCCCTCCGTTTGCTTAGGGCACATGAGTCTGGAATTTACAGTCACTGACCCTGCGGGATGCGGGGAGTGGCTGTGAATAATTCGCTGGCGCTTCTCTCGTGAGAATGTCGGAGACACGGGAGAACTGTCCAGAATCGCGTGCGCGAAAAAAAAAAAAAAAAAAAAAAATAATAATAATAATAAGTGCCAACGCCAACTTCCATCCACACCTTCACTTCAGGATGCACACATTTCATATTGTTTAACATTATTATCAATATATCGTATCTGAGCATCGCCCGAGAACGTTAAATGGTGGCTAAAGCTCTTCGAAATTGCAGACATGAAATTGGGAGGGCGTGTCGATGGATCTCTAATTTCAATTTTTCGACCTCGACGGATCCCTCTCAAATCGTGCTCGTGATCTTTGATCTTAGGAGAGGAATAAGTATCAAAAGCGATTATCACAAACTGTGCATCATTTCTCAGAAACATATGCCCAGTGAACATTAAAGTAACTTTACCTCTCTGAGAGGTAAGATTAATAGAACATTTTTATATAAAATATTTTACATAATTTTACATAGCATATACGTAAAATAATATATTTAAGTCAACATATTAACTTAATTACCTATACACAAGTTTACATATTTGCTACATAATTTTACTTAAAAATGTTTACCTACTTCATTTTACGACAAAGTCATGGAACACATCAGCGTCACACTCACGCAGCACGCCAGTGTAAAATGATGTGAAATCTAACGTTTGTGTTTTTTGATCATTTTTGAAAAATTGTGGATGATGTCTTTTAATAGTTTGATGCAGAACTGTGAACCATAAAGCGTTGTGATTTAAATCGTATTGAGATATGCGCTACAGTTCAAAGTAACGTTGGTGCGGAAAATATCACATTTAAATTAGAGTACGCAGTCGAATATGAATTTAGCTAATTAACTAAAGAATATTGGGAGAAATTCTGTGACCATATGTGATCAAAATAGAGGACATGTCATTGGAAAATGAAGTGCTTGTGGATAATTTCAGTAAAGTTGAACCATTAATTATTTGCTTAGGCCACGGTAATGGTATCGATAATTATTCTGATAGTGATAAATTAGTACCTATAATCAACGACATTTATATTATATATGCATATTGACATAAAATGTTTAATGTAGATATTTTTAGCTGTTGTTTCTTAGTGTGTGTAGCGGCTCGCTAGGCATAGGTAGTAAGAATTACAACATCGTGTGTGCCAGCTGGCTGAAATGAAATAACAGAGCTGGGATACTCCATTAACGGACGAGTTTACAGCGCTGTGTTGTCATATCTCTCGCGCTACGTGAATGTACATGCCTAATGGACAATTATACGCACGGTATTACGAATATTGTGTAATTATTTATTGTTTTAATACATATTGTTCTAATACTTTCAATCACAATTTTACCATAATATCATTTTAATTGCACGCCACTGAGCCATCTTGAGCAGACCGCGTCGTATTCCTACGGCTCGCCATCCATCATTCATCTGTTTTGCAATACGAAATTTTAAAAAAAATGGAGAATGTAGAACGTATATATTTCTTATGGTTGTTGAGATATTCCTAATATTACTTCCACATCCAGTGAAGTATAGTAACGCAAAAAATTTTTGAAAAGTTTTATTGTCCAAATAGGCTTAGAATCTCATATGAAACGTCGATATTAAGTTTGAGCAACAAAAATGTCTGTCTAACTTTTTTTCTGGAACCGTTTAAGATATTGACTTGAAATTTGGTACACGTATGTAATTTAACGAGATCTGGAACTAGATTATATTTTGATCTTATTCCGTTGAAGAATTAGTAAATTAAGGTAAAGGGGTAATAGATAAATCGAGCCAGTAAGAGTCCATAAAATTGGTATTTAGTATATATAACAAAAGTTAAGGTCTCAAAAAATTTGTTGGCATTAGCCACCCCCATCCACCCCCACCCATTATTGAAGGGGATGAAAAAAAATAAAATTGTGATTTAGTGTGTATACAAGAACCAAAGGCCTCAATTTTTTTTTTACTTCATCCACCCCCACTACCACCCCCTACCCCCCACCCGCACTCCCACTACCGATGTGGCATATCGTTTTATGGGTTTTTCGGGTAGACGATTTCAAATATTATATTATTAAGTTCCATAAACAATTTTTTCTCATTGTGAGATTTGGATATGGAAGTAGTGATTCCTTGGGCAGAGGTTTTTTTTACATACTTTTCAGTCAATTTAACTTTAATTTGGTTTCGGACCTTCTATATTACTACTTTAAAGGATTTTTTACCATAGTCGTGTTTTTTTTTTAATGATATATTCACTTGTTTCTGATGTATCATTGATGTGTTTTCTTATTTTACTACTAACCTCTCTATGAACTTGTTAGTCAAATCCACTAAATAAAAATGGTGGTGTCGAGGGTGGTGTATCTTCCTTTATCATTATCACAGTGATTTTTATCTATTGTATATTTTTTCGTTAATATCCATTCTGACCAAATATGTACATAGAAATTCATAAGTATTTTGCACCTGTTTACTTTCAATACAAACATGACATTTCATTTTTTAATCTATTATTTAATATCTTGTCCCCCCCTTCAATAGCCTTTCTTATGGCAGTTTGTTATCATATCCTCGATAAATAGACTGAAATTATATTCATTCTACTCAAATCCCTAATCAAACAGTTCCAGTTTATAGACTATAAATAAAATATGGAGGTATGTTTTTAAATAAATTTAATTTTTTATAAGAAATATATTATTCATAATATTATCAAATATAATTTCTTAATGATGCTTACCTAGCAGAAATAACGATATAAAACATGTTTATTTATATATGTAATAATTTACACATATTTGTATAATTATCATGTTTACTCAAACTCATGGTTTTCAAAAATGAAATATTTTCGAAAGGTAATAAAATTTATCGCATGATTTGCTATTTTATATACTGTATATACAGTGTGTCATATTTTATATATCCACACTTTTTATTTTTATTTATACGAAACACAAACAATGCTATAAAGTTATGAAAGAGTCATTTAAAATTACAAAATATATGACGGTTTCATTTTTAATTTAATTTTCTTATTTTTTATAACTGCGTATACTTACGTCACATTAATTATTCCAATAAGGTCAAAGGAGTGCATATGAGAATTATTTTTATTTTTTCTTATCTACTTAAATTTTTCTGAGAAATCAATAATAAAGTTTCCCATATGCAATCTTTTTGGACCACATCTAATATTTCTTCATCTTGTTTTGAAGAATACAAAAATATGGAAATAACTTCTTTGGCTGAATTTTGATTAATATAATTATACTAGTATAACGATATAAATGATTGCAATGTAAATATTTATATCAACTCCGTACATTATAGTTATTGGAGAGGTTATGTATAATCCAAGTTTTATAAGACGAAATATTTATGGTGTACCACAAGGGAGTGCTTTGGGCCCTCTCTTTTTTACAGTATGTGTGTGTGTATTTATATGTTTATTAAATTTTGATAAAGCTGAATGATCGTATTTGATTTATACAGATGCTTAGAAATAAACCAGTTTTTTCAACGATATGAAAAGCCACAAATGTACTTGCGAATAAAGTGTACAGCTTCTTATTTAACACTTTTGGCGTTTAAGTAACGGGTGCCGTTAGCTTTATTTAATTTTTTGAAATACTGCCTTTCTCAGCAATGTGAAAGAAATAAACTACAAGCGAATTGTTAATAAATACATTAAAACAATATTTCACCAATTTCTTATTCATGCAGGCATTTAGAACTAACGAAATAACTCCTGATGTTGTCAGTGCTGTACCTCAAAAACCGCTCGAAGTAAAATTTATAAAATCTGGAAAAGAGGTGAAGTTGGGTAACGAAATAGCCCCAAAAGATGTAATCGATGCTCCAGAAGTTCATTATGACGCTGACGCATCCAGTTTCTATACCTTGATTTTTACTGACCCAGATGCACCGAGTAGAAAAAACCCTATCATGAGAGAGTGGCCCCATTGGTTGGTAAGTATGTCTGCGATTCGTTTTCATCCCCAGTACCAAATAACTTATTAAAAAATTATTGAATAGTTGAACAAATAAAAGACAATTATCAAAGGCAGGATTTGGGGAGTGCAAGGGGCAGTTACCCTCAAATATTTGACAGACACGGACAAGGAGGGGGAGTAATTTCCAAAGAGCTGCATCAGAAGATATGAGTAGAAATTGTTGTGCCAGTCTTCAGCAAGATCGTTTCTTATCAAACGTGAAGAGTTCCACATGTTAAGTGGAAAATTGTGGGTTTCTGAGGCGTCTTCTTCGGTATAAATATGCCAGAAATACGGTATTCTACAAATTTCTTATTTCTATAGAGACACCATTTCAATATTCGACATATTCAAATTTGGGAGTTAACTGGCCTTCGACAGCTTAACAGTTGAGAAATGTTCTTCTGGTGTTTGCATCTACTTTCTGTTTTATTTTCTAACGCGATCAACATCAGCTCGGTGGTGTGAGGGACAGTGGCGCGTGCTTTAATACCGATGGCCTAAGTTTATGTTAAGATTGGATCAAATCCATGGGATATAGCGAATGACCGAATCTGCTCCCATAACTAACTTTTGAGAGATATGTAAAATTGTAGTTTCCGTGTATTTACAATGTGGGCATGTTAAAGATTTTTACGCCGCGACAAAGTGGAGGTTCGGCAAAATTTCCGTGTAGGGATGTCATATTGTGACGCTCTTACTTATCTTCTGGCTCGGCAAAAAGACGTTGAAAGACGGTCAATAGTTGTGCGATAAATTGTCGCACGATCAATTGACGGTATACCTAAACATCTATCTGCTACTCTTATTTCACCCAACAAAAATTAACATTTCAATCTTCATCACAGTTTACAATACTTTTCAATTTATTCGTACGTTTTAGGTTGTCAACATCCCCGGATCTAACGTTTCTCAAGGAGAAGTCATCAATGAATACGTCGGTTCAGCTCCACCGAACGGTACGGAACTGCATCGCTATGTATTTCTTCTCTACCGACAACCAAAGAAGTTGACATTCAACGAATCTTACCATAGTGATACAGATGCACAACGTGGTACATTCTCTGCAGAAGAATTTGCAAAGAAATATAATTTGGGAAATCCGGTCGCTGGAAATTTCTTTCTGGCACAATACGACGACTCTGTACCAGCTGCACATAAACGACTAGGAATTTCTTTATAATAAGAATATTTTAATTTTATATAAGCGTAAATTTTGTTATTTAAATAAAAGAAATGCACAATAATCTGTTTTACTTGGGTGTTACTTGAAATTTATTGCATTCACGTTTCTTTGATATACTTTTGAACCAGCGGAGATAAAGTCTTGCCATTTAAAATGAGATTTCTTTCTATAGTTGGGTAAGACGTTTTTGAAGGCTTTTCAAATTGTGTGTTGTACTTTTTTAACATGGGCAAGAGAAACATGAACTAACACGGTTTGAGGCCAATTACAACTCTTGTAAGCAGGCCCCCCCACATCAAATCATGGGCCCCGGTACCAAATTCACTGGTGGGCCCCCGGGGCTAATAAATTGATGAGCGGGGGCGAGAAATTTGAAAAAAAAATTGTCAAGATCTCTGACGGGCTCCCGCGCTTAATAACTGATGAACGGGGGGGAGAAATCTGAAAAAAAATGTGAAGATCTTTGGCTAGCCCCTGCGCTTAATAATTGATGGGGGGGGGGGGGGAGAAATGTGAAAAAAAAATTGTCCAGGTCTCATAATTAATGGGAGAATATGCGTTTACAGGCCTAACCGGGCCCTTAAAGTGGCCGGGCCCGGGTACCGCGGTACCCCCTTCTTGTGGGGGCCCTGCTTGTAAGCGCATAAAAGTAATTCTACCGGTTCATTTATGACAAATATCAATGCTATGAAGAAAGTTTAATGTCTTTTTTACACACTCAATATCACTTTCTTGGTCGGTGAAGTACATTTTTGAAAAGGTCTCGTCCGTAATAAACTCATTTAATGAAATTTTAATTTTTGTCATACCATATTGTAAAGTATTAACAGTAAATATAGACTCCTTAGATATCAGACCGATAGGATGAATAAATAGTTCCAGAAATATTCTCGATTGAATTTCATAATCAACGCTAGCAGCCAGGGCCCCCACAAGGGGAGGTCAGTAGGTACCGTGGTACCTGGGCCCGGCCATTTTAGGGGCCCGGTTAGACTAGTAAACGCAATCCTTGCTCATTAATTAAGAGACCTGGGCGAAAATTTTTTAAATCCCCCCCCCCGCCCGCTCATTAATTATTAAGCGCGGTGACCCGCCAGTGAATTTGGTACCAGGGCCCCATAATTTGAAGCGGGGGGCTGCTAACAGCGAGACGCGTCGTGACGTCATCTTGCCCGAACCGTCGTACCTCGGTTCCTCGCAGTACATTAGTACTGCGTCAGTGGTATTGCTTTATAGTGTTAAGGCGCAGTTACACGGCGCGTGGTTCGCCGATCCACGAACCTGGTGCGTGGTTCGGCAAACCACGCGCCGTGTAACGTATAGCGAGTCAGATGTGTCAATACAGCGAGTGACCAATGCAGATTTCGTGTGGGGTTGTGGATTGTAGGCTCGTCAAAACTGCATGGATCGACTGATGACTGATCTTCAGGCGCAGTTACCGACAACTAGATGGAAGACGCGAGCCGACGCGAGCAACGTCTCCCGAGTCGCAAGCCATGCCAAGTTGCCTATGTCACACGGCGCGTGTTTCGTGATTCGCCGAGCCAGGCTCGTCTAATCACGCGCCGTGTAACTGCGCCTTTAAACGGCATTGGAATTGTTTGTTGTGCTTTGTTACTTTGAATAATAAATAAATATGTGTGAAGTTGGCTTTACTAAAACCGATTCATTTTTGCCAGAGGTTGATTTGTTTATGGTTTTGGAATATTTCACTTTCTCATTGATTTGAAATGCGTGCAATTCTCCATGATTTCTTCAAGCTGAAAAGATAATAAATAATTATTTTAAGAGAAGTAAGTGATGTTTCAGGTAAGGATAAGTAAGGATTCCAAAAGACATTTTGAGGTTTTTGGTTCTTGTACAGGGTTATTCATTATATTTAGGCCACCCTTTATTATCGTTATTATTGGAGATAGAAAAGAAGTTTCGGACGAAAGTTGTAGGGCTGTAACTGAACACCTTCAATAAGTTAATGGAAGCACAGTGGCGTGCAGACACTGAGGGGTACAAGAAGCAATAATATTTAAATACAACGCCCTGTGTATTGTTGAATTTTTGAATTACTCGTTTTTTTCTGATTTCAAAAATATGACATATGCTAGTCCTATCTTTAACCGTTTTCGAGTTATTGAACATTGAAAATCGTATTTAAGCTATTTATTATACGAACGGAAATTACAATTATTAAAGTAGTCTATGAAAATGACAAGTATTCTGTTATTAAATCTGTCAGCGTTTCATATAATAGAATACTTGTCATTTTCATAGACTACTTTAATAATTGTAATTTCCCTTCGTATAATAAATAGCTTAAATACGATTTTTAATGTTCAATAACTCGAAAGCGGTTAAAGACAGAAAAGAAATAAAAGAGTAATTCAAAAATTCAACAATACACAGAGCGTTCCATTTAAAAAAATATTATTGCTTCTTGCACGCCACTGTGCTTCCATTAACGTATTAAAGGGATTCAGTTACAGCTCTACAACTTTCGTCTGAAACTTTATTTTCTATTTCCAATAATAACGATAATAGAGGGGATAAAATCAAAATATAATCTACTTCCAGATCTCGTTATAATGCATAATTTTACCAAATTCCATCATAAACCGTTCCAGAGTAATCGTGCGCCCAAAAAAAGTTAGAGAGTTACGTTTAACAATAATACATTCATTTAATATAATTATTTAATGAGCAATATTTAGAATAGGCTTTTGCAGAGTGAGAGGGAAATATGTAGAGGCGTCCCACACAGCACAGAAATATTCTAAAAATGTGCACAGAATGTTTGCTCGGAACGTTTCAATAATCTGAGAATGTTCTCACAACATGAAAATCATTACCATAGAATGTGCCATGCGCATTACAAAATGGAGTCTTTTAAATGTTCCTAGAACATCTCAGGTATGTTTTCCCAGGTAGCAAAGGCACGTGGAAATGACGTGACTAGTTAGTAGTCTACTTGATAAAAATGAAGTAATTAATGCATAAATAAGTACTGTCCTATAAATTTGTTTCTTAGCCATTCGTATATTTTATTTACATTAACATATTTAATATTGTTTACCATCCCTCCAATTTTTTCTCACAAGGGTTGCCTGCAAATTATGTTTATTAAGTTATTAAATTCATTTTTACTTACCTTTACCAATTGCGGTCGGTAGGGACCTGCATGTCTCCGTTGTCCGTATTACAGTACTGACTCTTCTACCAACTGAGCTATCTTAGTGACCCTTATTTCCGATGTTAAAAGCAGTATTTATGGTGATGTGTATAAAGTCTTTATTATGTCATATTGAATTTCTAGCCTTATTTAAAATATAAGAAAATCTTTCAGGTTCTCTATTTTTTTTCTATTTTTTTATGTTCCCAAACCTGAATTTTTCGAGTTACTAGTATTTTTATTTATTTATAATTATTAAGAAGAACTTATTTAATTTAATTAAACTGTCACCAGTGTCACCTGAGAAGTACGAGTAGTTGTTGAACAATGTAATTATTACATTAATTAATATTTAATGGTCTAAACCAGACCTAAAATTGAAAAAAGTACGTTGGTACATCGGTTTTATAAGCAATTATTACCTAAAAAAAACAAGTAAAATTTTTGTCGTAATTATTTTAACAAAAAAAAACGGAATGAAATTAATGAATAACAATTTATTAAAGATTTTATATACATTTATGCGCCTCGCCGGAACCTGTCCCGGAGCCAGCCAGACAACCACGGCGCAGAATGCCGTGGTGGGCGAGTCAGGTCCGGTTTGGCTTAACGACTGATGTCTTATGAGTTAGTACTCCTGTCTGTCACAGGCAGACTTAAAAACTAAGATAAAATTAAAAATGTGTCCACACGGACCTAAAGCTAATTAAAAGAAAACTGTAAAAAAATATCACTCACTAGGCAAAGCACTTATTTAATTTTGGTTGATGACACGGGAAAACAGAACTCAACGAAAAAACCCGTTTGAAGTAATTCCACCCTGGTGGTCTTCCTGCCGCCAGGAAAATGCCGTGGAACTTTAAAAAGATATGGTAAGAAATATTTTGGTTCTTATGAATGTATAGGACAAGATGGAATTTAGAAACAAAAAAGGACAAAAGAACAAAAAGGATAAAACAAGTAGAACATATAAAGGGGATAGAGAAGGTTGGTTATAGGTTTTAGTAAAGATTAAAGGTGGGGAAATAAGAAGTTGTCGTATAGGAAAGTATGGCTAGAGAGGTTTCCGGAAAATAGGCAACGCCTGGTATGGTAGGGGATGTCGGATATCGAAAAGGATTGCATTATGCTGTCTGATTCGGGTTATGTTGCGGGTTAGCGGACTATCGCCCAGTTTGAATTCGTAGAATTTTTGAGAAATTTCTTGGACAATCATATAAATCTCTGAGGGAGGTGTATCTGTCCGAACCAGAGATGAGGCGCATAAATTTATGTTCGAGAACTCGAAGTTTTCTCATTGTCGTGGGCGGTATGCTGCACCACACCGGCGCCGCATATGTAATGGCCGGCCTGATCACCATCGTGTACAACAATTTTTTATTTGTCCTGTTGAGTCCGCTCTGGATACAGACTCCTGGATGAGAAAAAAGATCCCCTTTTTAATGTGGGTTTGATCCTGTGGCGTAGACCTTGCGTACTGTGTACTGTGTACTGTGTACTGTGTCGTTGAACGTCAGTCCAAGTTAACTCCCAAATACTTCACGCACTGTTTGATTGGAATTTCTTGACCTCTGATCGAGATTGGTGTTAATATTCGATTCTCTGTGAACCGGCGCGTGAAAATAATCGACTTGGACTTCTCGGCGTTGATCCGAATCTTCCACTTGTCATAATACGCCGTGGCACGGGTCATGTGTGCTTTCAGTAGCATATTTGCCGCTTGTGCATTGTGCGAATGCGCATACATGGCCGTGTCGTCGGCGTACTTGGCAAGATTCGTATTCGGGAACTCCGGGAAGTCAGAGGCGTATAAGTTGTACAACTTTGGCGACAGGCACGACCCCTGGGGGACGCCCGCGTGAATATCCCGCCGCGTTGATGGTTTATTATTTACTGTGACCTGCAGCGATCTACCTGAATAAGTTTCGTTATGTATATGGGAAAGTCCAGTGCGTTTAGTTTGTCGAAGGCTTTCTCTATATCGAGGAGCACCATGACGGTGCTCCACCTTGACGTCATTCACGATCCTGACGACCTGCTGCACAGTGCTCCTGCTCCGCCTGAAGCCGAACTGGCATTCATCGTAGCGAGCAACTTTTTTCAAATTTGCCAACTATATAAATTTAAGAAGCCAACTCTGTAAATAAATAAATAATAATTCCTCGAAAAAATTGATGAGCGGGGGGGAATTTTTTTCCACCGATATAAAAATTGATGAGGAGGGGGAAGAAAATCCAAAAGAAAATTTTTCCATCGAAATAAATATTACCAACTTTTGCCTTCGCTACGCCCTTGGAAATATGCGTATATTTATTAAAAATATTAAAAAAAAACATAGCATAATCTTTAAAACTGTTTTAAATACATGCTATTGTTTTAATGAATACAACTATATATTTATTGTAAATTTCTGTTGTACTTGAATATTGCAGTTTGTTCCTAATTTCATTATTAGAGCATGGCATTTAACTATATACAAAATTTATGATAAAAACTGTATACGGTTGTATTTCTTAGAGCAATGGGAAGTACTTGAAACTATTTTAAAGATTATACCATTTATGATTTTCTAAATATTTACAAGAAACCGAAAATAAACGCATGTTCCCTTTCACTCTGCAAAATCCTATCCATAAAGGTACGTTGAGAAAATATGCGACCTACATTTACCAAGTATATTTTTTAATATTACAGAAATATGTTCTGGTAATACTGAGTTAATGGTTATTTACTGGTTCGCAATTTAACATTTATCAGCTACAGCAATGTTAATTATTTTAACTTAAATGGTGAAGAAAAGACTTCCACTTAAAATTGCACAATATTACGGATATAAATTTTGTTCAGTAGGTAAGTACTTTGCATTAGTTTATTTTCGTTACGGACATGATATCTCATTTGTAATCTTTTATCTATTATTATCTTATTTTCAAATCGACCCTTTCTCTTTTCTATATATGGTAATTTCATATAAAATCCTCGATAAATAGATTGAAATTATATTCTTTAAATTTATTTTCTCAAATCTCTTAAATAGTTCCATTCCCCATTCCGTAGTTTATAAATCAAATATGGAGGTATGTTTTTAGATAAATGTAATTTTCTATATATATTCATAATATCATCAAATACATTTTTTTAATAATGCTTACCTAGCAATAATAACGCAGATATTTTTATAATTACCATGTTTATTCAAATACATGGTTTTTTAAAAAATTATAAAACATTGTCGACTAACAAAATATATCGCATGATTTGCTATTTTATATAAAATATGTGTAGTATAGTGTGTCACACTCTATACCTCCACTATTTTTTATTTATAAACATATCAATATAATTTTTTGTAGAAACTTAGGGACTATTAAGTCTTATTTTCTGATTCGCAAAATAGTTAGGTTCATTATCAGAGAATTCTGGAACTTCTATGTATTAAATTCCATGCAAATTTGCAATTATATCCCAGCCATATTGGATTCGCCATCTTGAATTCTTTTAACTTTTGACATCAGGTTCATTATCAGCTACTCCTAAAATACCTAAAGACCAATTTTAATGCAATTCCGATGGAATTTAAATATTTTATTATAAAATTAAATTTAAAGACATTAAATTGTCACTAGCGAATAAAAAAATCTAGTTTCCAATTTTTGACCACCTTGTTATACTAGACGTAGCTTGATGAAATGCATATTAGAGCGGCAGTTGTTAACAGATTTTTGGTTGTGATTTTGATTTTACTTAGTACACCTTTCGGAGAGCATTAAGATGCGTATATTCTTATGACGACAAGACATGAATCAGAGAGTCATGCTGAGTTTTTCATATGGAAAAGTGAGTTTTCATTTGGTCGCAAACGATGCGTTTTTGTACGATTTTAGTCAGATTGCCATGTATTTTAAAATAAAGATCAAAGTAAAAAATTTCTCGGAAAACCATCGGCATACCGTTATAGTCGGGGAGCCCTCCCCGCCCGATCCTTGGGGACAATGTTTTTCATAAAGATTGAAGCCTAAGGAACAATTTAAGACATATTCTAAAAAAAAACTGGCTGTACTTTCAAAATGGCGGCCATGCCTGTTGCCAATGTTGCTTTTGTCATTTAACACAAAAACTAAAAAAGATGGACAAAAACTGTCTTCACCAAAAACAACGTGCATAAAATTTTGTACCTATACAATATTTTGATAGGAGTTACCATTTTCCAGATAAATTAAGAGTCCAAAATTAAGAAAACATGGAAATTCATATATCGGTAAATCACTTAGAGGAAATAACTGTGACAATTATTGTAAGGCGTATAATATAACTTTATATAATTAACATAACAAAAAAATAAAATAAACTGAAAAAAAATTAATAATAATAATAATAATATTATAATTTGCAGACATTTATCTCGAAAACGGTAACAGTGGTATCTGGAAAACGGTAACTCCTATCCAAATATTGTGGGCTCCCGTAGTATTAGCGTACATTATAGTTAGTAGAGATGTGTAATCTGTGTTTTACATGACAAAATGTTTACGGTGTCTTACAAGGGAGAATTTTCTGCCCTATCCTCTTTATTGTTTATGTCGCTGATATGTTTAATATTTATTTATTAAATTTCGAAAAAAACTGATTAACTTATATAGATACTTAGCAATGAATACAGTTTTCCAAAGAAATTAAAAGCTATAAATATACTTCTGAAACAAAGGCACAGCTCCTTATTTAGCGTTTTGGATGTTTGAGTTACGAATACTGCAAGGTTTAATAACTTTTATGGTAATTAATAAGTGCTGTATTTCTCAGCAACGTGAAAGAACATGAACTACAAGCAAATTTTCAATATTATGTGCAAATATATCCACCAATTTTTTTATTTGTGCAGGCATTTAGAACTATCGAAGTAACTCCTGATGTTGTCAGTACTGTACCTGAAAAACCGCTCGAAGTAAAATTTGTAAAGTCTGGAAAAGAGGTGAAGTTGGGTAACGAATTAACTCCAAAAGATGTAATCGCACCTCCAGAAGTTCATTATGACGCTGATGCATCCAGTTTCTACACCTTGATTTTTACTGATCCAGATGTACCCAGCAGGAAAAATCCCATAAGGAGAGGTTGGCCCCATTGGTTGGTAAGTATATCTGCGAACCTTTTTCATGTCTAGTACCTAATAATTTATTCGGAAGTTAGCTGAATAGTTGGACCAATAAAAGACAATAGTGTGGTGGCTTACAGCAAATACTAGGCAGAATCGTGACTCGCTGGATTAAAGCGCCAAATTTTGCAGAGTTCTTATGTACTCTCAGTACTATCAATTCAGGAGGGGGTGCCCGATTTCAGTGTCCGCCATCTTGAAATACGGGCTATCTTTGTTTTCTTCGAACTATAACTGTAAATGTTCGACTTTTATTTGGTTTTTACTAAATATCTCCCTAACTTCTGGGTTTGTAGCACAAAGGATTTAATTTAAACTAAATTTGCTACAATTTGAAACCAGAGTCGCTTTCGTAACTTTATTATTTGCGAGATACAAGCTTCCAAAATTTTGGACTTTTTTCAGGTTATTACGAAAATCTGTTGGGTTTACAGCAACATTCGAATCAATTTTAATCTAGTCTAAATTTGCTACAATGTTAGACTAGATCTGCTTCTGTAACTTTAATATTTTGCGAGATACAAGCATCCAGACTTTCTAAATACGACACCATCACAATTTCTATAAACAGTCCACTAAAAAAGAAGCGTGTGCTACTTTTCCAGCGACCTGAACATGGAACTCGAAAGAGTAAATTTGATCGCAGAGATGAACTGAAAAGTGACTAAGGGCTCTTCGGCCAACTCTTCATAGCATGTCAAGTGCGTCAAAGCGATCTTTCGGAGTTTTTTTCACACGAGGACCATGCTTGAGTAATCAATTAAAGACCACAATGTACCAAACTTTGATGCCAAAATATTTGATGGACCTGCCATTGTACATGCGCATTCTAAATATGATGCATATATGTTTGGAGAATATAGCGATAGTCTTCTTACCATGGATCAAGAGACAACTTCAGAATTACCTAAGAATCGATGATGAATAAACTGCTCCATTTTCACTCTTCTTAAATCTTCCTCCTTTTGACAGTAGAATATCTCAATGAGTAGAAGTTGTGTCAATCTTCAACAAAAATAATTTCTCATCGGTGGTGGTGAATAGTTCCATGTGCTAAATGGAAAATTGTGGCTTCCTGATGTGTCTTAGGAGATTGGAAACTATTTCTAGGAATATGATGGTCGGCAAACATCTTATTTCTAGAGCATCATCTCAGCATTCCATATATTCAGGTACCCTTAACGGCTTAGCAAATGGAGATTGTTTCTACTTTCTATATTATTTTTTAACACGATCAACGGTGGTATGAGGAACACAGATGGCCTAGGTTCACATTCCAACCAGACCATATCAATGGGAGATACTGGACGAATGATTCTACTCACGCCACCCATCTTTTGTAAGAGATGTACCATTGTGGGTTCCGTGTATTTACTATGTGAGCATGTTAGAAAGTGAGAACTCGGCAAAAATTTCCAGGTCGGGGTACCAGTGTTAGTCTACGCACGATACTTGTGCTTATCTCCTGGTTTGGTGAAAAGACATTAGAAAAACGTAATCAAATATAATAATTAATGCAACAAATTGACTGCAGATTATCAATAGTCGGGGAGCCCTCCCCTCCCACCCCCCGCCCGATCCTTGGGGACAATGTTTTTCATAAAGATTGAAGCCTAAGGAACAATTTAAGACATATTCTAAAAAAAAAAAACTGGCTGTACTTTCAAAATGGCGGCCATATGTTAAAAAAAACTGTTGCCAATGTGATTTTTGTCATTTAACACAAAAACTAAACAAGATGGACAAAAACTTTCTTTACAAAAAACAACGTGCATAAAATTTTCTACAATTTTGTACCTATACAATATTTTGATAGGAGTTACCATTTTCCAGGTAAATGAGTCCAAAATTAAGAAAACATGGAAATTCATATATCGGTAAATCATTTAAAAGAAATAACTGTGACAATTATTGTAAGGCGTATAATATAACTTTATATTATTAACATAAAAATAAAATAAAATAAACTTAAAAAAATTAATAATAATAATAATAATATTATAATTTGCAGACATTTATCTCGAAAACGGTAACAATGATATCTGGAAAACGGTAACTCCTATCCAAATATTGTATAGGAACAAAATTGTAGAAAATTTCATGCTCTTTGTTTTTTGTGCAGAAAGTTTTTCTCCATCTTTTTTAGTTTTTGTGTTAAATGACAAAAACAATATTTGCATTTTTTTTTAAACGGACGCCATTTTGAAAGTATAGCCAGCTGATTTTTTTTTAGGACATGTCTTAAATTGTTCCTTAGGCTTTAATCTTTATGAAAAACATTGTCTTCAATGATCGGGGGGGTGCACGGACAGTTAAGGTGGGCTTCCGTAGTGTTAAGTTTTATACTGAATCTTATATTTTATCTTAAAAGCTGAATCATTTATCTGAGAAATGGTAACTCCAATGCAAATATTGTATAGGAACAAAATTGTAGAAAATTTTATGCACTTTATTTTTTGTATAGAAAGTTTTTCTCCATCTTTTTTAGTTCTTGTGTTAAATGACAAAAACGATATTTGCAAATTTTTTTTTTAACGGACGCCATTTTGAAAGTGCAGCCAATTTTTTTTTTTTAGGACATGTCTTAAATTGTTCCTTAGGCTTTAATCTTTATGAAAAACATTGTCCTAAAGGATCGGGGGGGGGGGGGGGGGTGCACGGGCACTTAGGGTGGGCTCCCGTAGTACAATAGTTGTGCAATAAACTGCCGGAAGATCAAATGACGGTATACCCGTGTATATATATATCTGCTACTTTTATTTCATCAAACAAAAAAATAATGTAGTTACAACTACAATAATGTAATATAGTTTCAATACTTTTTAAAGTATCCGTATGTTTTAGGTTGTCAACATCCCCGGATCTAACGTTTCTCACGGAGAAGTCATCAATGGATACGTCGGTTCAGCTCCACCGAATGGTTCAGAACTTCATCGCTATGTATTTCTTCTTTACCGACAACCAAAAAAGTTGACATTCGATGAACCTCACCATAGTGATACAGATCCACAGCGTGGTACGTTCTCTGTAGAAGAATTTGAAAAGAAATATAATTTGGGACATCCTGTCGCTGGAAATTTCTTCCTGGCACAATACGACGACTCTGTACCAGCTACATATAAAAAACTAGGATTTTCTGTGTGATAAAAATGTGATTTTTTTTGACAAGCTTATATTTTGTTACTTAAATAAAACAGATACACAATAATCAGTTCTGGTTGTGTTAGAGAGTAGCATCAAGCAGACGGTACACGGGGTTACAGTTTGGTAGTATATTATTATACCAATTTGATTGGCTTAGTTTTTAATTAAAATTATTTTGAAGTATTCTTTAAATTGTTCTTGGTTTTATTTTTCGTTCATTATTGTAAATTTCAAATATATTAATTATGACTTATTATCTATCAGGAATTGTCTTACCAAATACATATTGAAATTATAATAAAGCTAAGTTGAAAATAGGTCTCCAGATTAAATAAGAAATTTCTCTAAAAAATAGGGAAGTGTTATGTAAATACTTCTAGTTTTTGAAAGAATCGCATAAAAATTTTATTTATATAAATCGGTTCACAAAAATTTGTAGTGGTGAGGAAAAGCAGTCCGTCCCAAATAAAAAAAGAATCTGGCAAAAGTGATGTCTATATCTATTTGCAAGTGGATAGAAACTAACCTCTAACCTCAAGAAAATTATGAAAATTGGGTAATTCGAAATGACGGCTCCAGTATGGCGATCTGAATTTAAGACAATTTTTTACGAAAAATATGTGTATTTTTAGCGAAGCACGGATATTTGCCAGTATTTGTAGAGCCTATAGAATTTGGTTTATTTATTTTTTCATGTGTGTGTTCAAGAACGGTACTTCTGGAGAGCGATAGATAGATACTCTTATCAAATGATAAACAATAATATTTATTTCTAATTAGTAATTAGTGGCAAGGCTTAAACATACATGACCAATTATCAGATTACGGTAAAATTATGTACAAAATAAAAGTATTTTTTCCATTCATATTAAATATAATAAGTGTGATGGATTTTCATTAAATATGTTTATCTTTCGTTTTCACAGATGAATAAAATTCAAGGAGGGCCGTATTAGCCTTGTACCAATTTTACTTAGACATCCACGTAGTAGAGTAACGGAAAAAATAATTTTGAAATGTCTTTGTTCAAATAGGCTTAGAATGTCTATCAGTAACTTTTTCTTGTGCGCACGATGGACCGGTTTATGATTTTGACTTGTTTGGTACACCTATTAGTTCAGTAAAATAACTGTTAATATTGTAATATATCGGACAAAATTTAGAAAGTTTTTAAAATTGGTGGAAATGTGAAGGATAGCATAAGAATTAGTAAACCGAAAAGTTCCCACTCCTAAATAGTCCCCTTCGT